>OX443564.1:41543751-42829128 GCA_949372485.1 Cheilosia soror | reverse complement strand
TTGAATTTAAAGCTGACTAAAAGACTCTGGAATATAATTTACTTTTTCAAATTATGTGCTGTACATTATATAGTTTAGGTACCTTACCTACGTTCAGCGAATTAACATTCTTAAAACTACTTCTCGCAAATGCAGAGGGATAAAATTCTGTATCCATAGGATGACTTGTAAATTAGGAAATAGAAAAGAGGCAAGCTTAAATCTACCTTTATAAATGCTCATAGCCCTTAAGGCCTAGAGTGCCTATACGGTGTGAGTTTTTGTTTTTTGGACGAATGGACCTACAATTTTTTAATGCCGAGTCCGAATGACTGACTTGAGAAGCTTTTTTCAGAGAGGTGGCTTTTTCAGAGTGGAAATAACTCAATTTGTGTTTTTCCGGGGATTGAACCTGGGACCCCTCGCACAGTAGTCCAACACACAAACCACTGAGCCACTGCACCCACAGGCTTAAAATTTGTTGAATAAAATCGCAGAATTGCCATATAGTATGGTTACTTGACTTTGTCTTCAGAAATTTTTAGCACTTAGCAATTAGCTGTCTCCAGTTTCACACGCTAAGTTGATTAAGGTCCCCTTCCACCTGCGTGTGCCAACTGAGTCGCGCTGTCGTCCTCTACTACACGGTCCCTCGGGTTGTGTATTCGAAGATACTCCGGGTCGGAGCATTCAAGTCGCAAGCTTATCGTTTGAATAAAAAAAACTTTAATTTCAGCAGGCATTAATTTAACAAAGTCACATTTTCATTCGATATTTTGCGTTAGGTAAGACATATCTGTTCGAAAAGATCGTAGGCAAGGCAATCCGCCAATATAGCGGCTCAAACCCTTTATATGATATAACGTACTTGAAGAGGTAGTGCGCCACATGTCCGCCATATTGAATTTTTAACTGACTAACACTGGATGTAGATGCTATCGATAGTACAAATCTTAGGTGGATAAGTGGCACTACATGTCTTGAATCTTGAAGTGGGAAAGAGACAACTGGGTTGTATTTAATGCAAACAAGACACGGCTCACAACATTTTCTAGGAAAAATGCATCAACAGTTCCTCAGATCCAAATGGAGGACCATCCAATCCATCCCAAGGACTAAATGCACCTTTTAGGAGTCACAGTCAATTCATGAATCACATGGCAGGACCACGTATCCTATATCGCAAGATCGGCTTCCGCTAAGTTGAGCTACCTATTTAGAGCAAAGAGGTACCTGCAACTTCTTCTTTTCTACAAAGCACAGGTTAGACCAGGCCTGGAATATTGTTCCCATATATGGAGCTCGGCCATAAAAAAGTTCACTTAACCTACTTGACAGCATACAGAGACGAGCAGTTCGACTTATTGGAGACCCTACACTCACATCGAATCTACAACCGTTGGTGCACAGAATACAAGTCGCTGATGACCTATGCTTGTTCTATAGGTACTTCCATGGTAGATATTCCGAGGAACTCAAAGACATTATCCCTTGAAATGCAACTTTTGGGCGCCCCACAAGACAGGCATACAGTACCTACACTTGACAACCGCGAGGACATAACTTTTCGAAAAGTCCTTCTGTTACGGGCAAGCAAACTTTCGAATTCGCTTCCCAGGGGCCCCGGTTATATTTCCAGAAAACCACAATTTACAGCAATTTAATTGCAGAAGTAACAAACATCTGCTATCATATCGTGGCGCTAATTAAAAAAAAACAAAAAAAAAAAAAAACAGCGACAAAAGAAATTTGGTCTAAGCTAAATTTGAAACGGTCTAAGAATTTCGTTTCATTCGATAGATTGATTATCGGCGTTACAATATGTCTTATTACTTGGCACTGGCTTAGATATACAAAAGCGTTCCGTAAAGCTAGACCTCTTTGCAGACGACCTTTGCAAAAGCTGCATGGATGAAGAAGAGGAGCTAACTAAAGGAGTGGGCCATCTAGTGGTCTCTTTTTAAATCAAAGCTTTTATTTGACAATGACAGCTGTTTTCCGCTCGAAATCTTGACAGAAAGTCAGTATCATACATTCGCGGAACGAAATGAATCGCTTTACGCTTGAACAGCGTTGGAAAATATTGAAAACTTATTTCCAAAGTGAGCGCTCTGTTTTTTACCCAAACAGTGCGTTTTTGGAAAATAAGCTTTGGTCGATATGAGCACCGCGCCTTCTGTACGCAAGTTTGTGCGCATTTTCATCTATAGGGCTCGGAAAACCCGCATGTTATTGTCTAGAAGCCAAATACAGAGAGTGACAGTTTGGTGCGTATTGTGGAGTGGTGGCATCATTGGACCAATTTTCCTCGAAAATGAGGTTGGGAACAATGTTTCGGTCAACGGTGGGCGTTACAGAGCCATGTTAACCGACTTTTTACTGAAATTGAAGACATAGATTTGGACGAACTCTGGTTCATGCAGGATGGCCATGCCACACAGCCCATGCCACAATCGATGTGTTGTGCACCAAATTCCCAAATCATGTTATCAGCCGTCTAGGCGATGTCAATTGGCCGCCTCGGAACTGCGATTTGACCCCTTTGGACATTTTTTTGTGTGGAACCATGAAGGTTCCACTTAAGACCAATATGATCCAAGCAATCCGTGAGCTACAGACCGAAACCATCAACAAGGTCTTGGAAAATTGGAGTGACAGAATACGCTACCGAGAAGCCAGCCGAGGTAGCTACTTGAACAATGTTGTCTTCTATAATTAATGGGAATATTTGCTCTTACTAATAAAGCCATAATACATGGAAAAAATATAATTTTGTTCATATTATTTAATTTTTAAAAAGAAACTTGTATTTGGCCCACCCGTATACCTACAATCTATCTTAACTTCTTTGTTACTGCCCAGCTCTCTCGCGTAGAAGGAAGCTTCACTTGGGATTGGGAGCCTTCCATTACAACGTCTCACCTGATCTGACAAACACAGACATCAAAATAAGATGTCACAGACAGAAGAAGCTCAAAATGGTTTAACGAGTGGGGAAAGACACATTCTCTCTAATGATCCGTGGTCCTATATTCTGGTCTAAGTGTGTTGGCGTTTCCTTAACCTGGCAGCCACTTTCAACCAAACACTGGTAACATGGACGCTTTGGCCCATTTGTGGTTCTTTGAGAAAACTACAACTCTGAAACTTCGGTTGGAATTATACATAGTTAATCCGAACTATGTACAGTACTACATACTAATACTATGTAATTAATCATTCGAGATTGCTTGAACATTTCAATTCTGACTATCAATATTATTCTCCCCTTTGTTGTTGTTATTTTCAATTATTTCTATTTTAATCCTTTCCGTTATTTTGCCAAGCCCTCACCTCATAAACTATCGCAAAAACGACCGGAAATCAATTATTATACAAAACGGAAAATTACTCCGTATACTAATATAACTGACAGTTGTTCTCTCTAAGTTAGTGAATAATATTGTTTCAAGCGTTTACGTACGTCTTTTAGTGAGATAAGCTTATAAGTAACAAATGATAATAGTAATGTTACAATAATTAATATAAGAATAACATTTCATTTGTTTAATGTTCAAATGAGACTGATAACTTTTAATATTTTCAAATTGATAATGGCGGTTTTTTTACAGTATTTTTTTTGCAAAGCACAATTGAGGGATTTTTCATAAATACTCGTAGATAGGTAGTTCTATTTAAAAAGTGCGATTGCTTACGAATAGCTTGTTCCTGTAAAAGAACGACACGAAACTTCACTTTTAAACTGAGGGCTCATTTTATACTTAAATGTTATCTCAGAAAGGTCCACCTCTAAAGATAACATTCAGTGAGACTTTCGAACTGTTAAACCATACTTGTGTAAAAAAATCTTATTTTTCACAGTCACACGTATATCCCTGTCATGGTTCAGCCCTCATTTTCTTGTTTATCAGATCATCCATCTGTTGCTAAAAATTTCTAGAAAAATATAGGCCTATCCCAATGATGCTAATAATTGACGTGGGGTATTTTTGTTTTTTTAAATTTGTGAAAAAAAACATAACCAACATAGACGTCAATTCAAAGACCTTATATGTCAATTTTCTTTTGGTATAGATAATATGTACATGTACAGTTGTTGCAAAAAATAAGCGATTTGTAAAATATACGTCGTACATACAAAGTATTCTTATCAGGAGCTCACGGGGAGCTTCAATTGAATTAATGTGGATTTATGCAGTTTTTTTAATTCGCATTAATAAGTGAGTTTGTGTTCTTTATATGAATAATGTTGAATTTATTTGCGTGTCTGTGCCTTTATTAGTGATAAGGTGATTTAGAAAAAAAATAAGAATAATCTTTCAAAATAATGTAGGTATCAAATTCCAATCCAAAAATTTCCGAATTGTTGTTGTTCTTTCAAGAATAATTTAATTGTCATGGACGGCTCCTTAATTACCAAGAATTATGGCAAATAATAAAAAAAAAATATTTTGGATTCTGGGTTATTCCCGGTTTAAGATTTAATTGCGCCGGAACTGGTCAACAATTTTTATTTCCAATTGACGTTTATGGAGGGGTAAAATCTCGACTAATGTCGTTTTCCATTGGGACCATCAGATTTTTATTTCAGATCTCAGATTTTTCGTGGCGAATGAAACACGAAAGCAGATTGATCTGCTTTTGTGAATGTATTAGTGCGTTATTAGACAGTACATCAGCTGTGCAAATTTTGTTTGTTTGTCGATGAGAACATACGAACTTACTGTGGGTAATCATATCGATGACGAAGATGATAGTAATTGCTCCAAAATTAAGTCCATGTCCATTATTTGCGTTTTTGTTCTGAATAATTGCTTTTCACGAGGCTTTTCGTAATTTTGTTTTGAACACAAATTCCGAATGACGTAAAACAGCTGTGCAAGGTATATTGGTATTAGTGGGAGTATGTGCAAATCTCGAAAATTATCGAGATCTGCAAAAAGTGATCCGAATCAAAAAAAAAAATTTATTTTTTGTCCCAATGGAACACGAAAAGTGATCCGGATCAAAAAAAAAGATTGATCTTATGTCCCAATGGAAAACCACATAAGTATTCAAGTTGCGTTTTTCTTTTTTAGTTCAGAGCAGAGCCTGAAATGTCAAAAAAAAGTTCGTGTTTCTTTTTTCGTTCAGAGTTTTTCAAAAGTCTGTGCACTGTGCAACTACTTGCATACGCTGATGACGTTGACGTAATTGGCAGAACGCAGTGAGCTTGAGCTGTCAGTGGTGCGGTTGCAAGTACATTATTAGCACAGAAGCACCAAAAATGTGTTTAGTGGTAAATGAGGGCGTCACGATAGACAACTATATAACTTTGAGGTAGTTCGGTACTTTGTCTATCTCGGCTACTCTATTAACTCTAAAAATGACATCACATCAACTCAAATCAAGCGAAGAATTACACTTGCCAACTGCTGTTACTTCGGCCTAAGAAGGCAATTGATTAGCAAGGCCTAATTGAGAAACACCAAGGACACTCTATATATAAAACCCTCATCATCCCAGTCCTGCTTTATGGCGCGGATGAAGATATTGTTTGTCGTTTCGAACGCAAAATTCTTCGAGTGATTTTCGGTCCTGTTTGTGTTGACGGGCTTTGGAGGAGATTTAACTGTATAGCGTCATCCACCTGGTCAGCAAATTAAATATCACTCGACTAAGATGCCTAGAACATATTGTAGAGCGAATGGACACCAACTCTTCGGCCCAAAGATTCTTCGATTCCAACCCGGAGGGAAAAAGTAGTAGAGGAAGACATCGGCTTAGGTGGTGCACTCAAGTGGAAGGGGATCTCAACCAACTTGGGGTGTACAACTGGAGGCGGTAGGTAAGCCAAAGATCGGGCTAACTGTAGAGGCGTGTTGGTTGAGGCTCAGGTACACCCCGGAATGTAGCGCCATCTAAGTAAGTAAGTACATAAGTAATGAGAATGGTGCTCTATGAGCTTAAAATAAATTTATTGAGCAGCATTAGCAGTAAGCATTTTACTTACATTTACTTTTACAGTCACATTTGACAGACAAAAGAAAATAGAACAAAATAGTTGAAATGGCGGACGAATTAGTTTTTCTGGTAAACCAAATTAATAAATAACAATTAATAGATAACCATATGACAGCTATGTGCTCAAGTGAGTTTCATAAATAAATGAGAACGTTCTGAGCATGCTCAAAATGATCGAGCTCTATTCCGAGCTCAGCTTTGAACCAAAAATTATTGTATGGCTGCTGCCTGCTGGCTTATATGAAATACATAAATTGCACATGTGTAAGTGCTTCTTGAGTGGATTCTGACTTGACATCGAGAAGCGAAATTCTCTTCTCAGAACAGAAGGCAATACAACAACTGTACAAAGTTCTTGTAATACATGAAAATCAATGATCTTGTACATACATCATCTGAGGAAAATAAAAAAACGCCTTATCCCTTGACAACAATCAATCACGTGCAGTATCTACCTACATTGTCCATGATGGGCGCTAAATGTCAGCTGATAAGGCATTTAACTGAATTTAGTATTGTTTGGGATGGTCTGTAAGCACAACGGGAGTGGGAGATTTTAGCTCTCAAACTAAATTAAAAAAAAACCTTGAATTTACTTCTTATTTTCGAGACTTTTTCAAGATATACCTAGTCTTTCGAAAATTTTGTACATTCGAAATGTTTGCATTCGAGATTTTTGCCATATGAGATTACGTCATGATCCCATAGGGGACAGCATGCCCCGCCTTATGTATTTCACTGTTTATGAACTGTGGACTTAAAATTCTTAAAATTAAGTCTCGAATTCAAAAAACAATATTAAAATCGTTAAAAATGTAATCTCAATTGCGCAAAATAAGGCCTACAGGGATGGAAATATGGCTCTATGAGTGAAAAAAATATGGTCTTTTGACGCTTTTGCAAAGTGACTTAAGGCCATATTCGAACGAATTTATAGAGTGATTGTATTTCAAAACATGGCCTTATTATATTAATTATACTCAGATAAACAGCTCGAAAAGCTTAGTTACAGCTTAATTAAAACTGAAATTTTTCTGAAAATGACACCTAAATAGCTGTCATCTCACTTTACGTAAAGCAAAATAATTAGCTTCCCATTAAAAAAAATATGACATCTAGAGCTTACCAGTCTATCTTATCCGATGATTTTGAAAGGAGTGAGAAAAAGAGAAGTTGTATGGGTTTGCCTATTTGAATATTTGATGTACTAACGAGGGTTCTCAATCTTTTTTATACTGCGACTAAGAGCACAGATAGATAGAAGCTAATCTTATACTGAAGATCTATTAAAGCGGTTTTCATTAAGGACAGGTCGATGGTGAAATGGCGTCATCCCATACATGCCAATTCAGTTTGTTCCATTCGTCCAAAAATGTGCCTCAAAATTAATTGGAATCCCCTTTTAAACGCTCCGAGGCCGAGTCAGCGACCAAACGGCGGCCTATGGTCATTATCTTTGATCAGTTTGATCTTGTACGAATAGGAGAAAGTCCTGATGGAAAATTCGCTAAGTTAAAATCTGCCGGCTTCTTGTGCATTGACTGCCTCGGGTTCTCCTGTACACTCCGACCGCGGCAATGTTCTCGGCCGATCTGGCGTTATTTTGAGTTTTTGACGTACAGGTTTTGGCTGATTGTTTACCAAACCGATTGTCTCGAATTGGGCCACCAAACGTTAGAGAGTTTACATATTTGCAGGGAAATCGAATCCACTTTTTAATCTTTATTTTAGACCCTTGCAGACCTATTTGTGATCATGATCAGTTTCATCTAAAAATATGATGAATCTGGTTGATACATTTTTGATCTTTGAAATCGAGAAGAAATGAGTAGAGTTTTTTTTCTTTGTTAGCAATACTCTTTTGACCGCAATTCTGGAAAGGGTCTGGGTCAGTTGTCGAAAGACTAACACGAAAACCAGCTTGAAATACGTGAAACCAGCTATTTTCATTTACCCAGGTGGTCCTCTTTCCGTCCGGTGAGATGCCATCATATTGCAACGCTTTGGAATCTGACGGATGACGGGAGATAGAGATACTCGAATTCAACGTATTCCAAAAAAGGAAGGAAATGCTTGATTTTTCAAAGCTAGACTTATATTTTCAATTCTATTTTAGGTAATGTAAGATGGAATTTAAAAACCCCAAAGAAAAAAGTCTAATGGCGTTAAATCGCAAGATCCTTGATGGTCAACTCTGATCGCAAAAACGGACTGTAGCTGACAAACCTTCATAATTTTTAAAATATTGCTCAACAATGAAAATGCGTTGTTCTTTCGTATAGCGCTTTATTTTTACTAACATTGAACTGTCAGCTGTCACATTGTTATTTTGTTTCGTTGTCAGCACTGTAGGTACTATTAAATTGGGCAAAATTCAAATTTTGCGTGAATTATTACAATAACAGAGATGAAGGAATAAAGTGATAGCGATGATAATGCTGACTCGATAGCTGTCATATTATGAAAATGATTACAAATCGCAACATCGGCATGATGTTATGATTATTATACTGGGAATTCTGGGAATTCAACGCACCTGAGGACTACTACTAGAACCAACTGCCGTACTACTTTTGCCTTGCCATTAGGAAGTTCCGATGTTTTCCACCTCCATTGAATTTTGAAGGAAATTAATTTCGATTTGTTTTTGTTAAGTTCGCGAGGTGTGTATAACTTTTCACATAACAATCCCAGCAACTTAAGCGGTCCCTGAATTCCCATTCTGATAATGGAGTAAATCCTTACCTATATCCTTAAAAGTACTAAGACGGTATATAACTACTGGAAACTACTTCGAACAAAATGTTCAAGTCAAAAAAATTTCAAATGTGGGATTTCTCTTTGGTAAGTTCTTTAGTTAAATTTTTTTTTTGAAGCATCATTTATAGTTATGCTTTGCAGGTTAGTGTAGTTAAGCGTTTTTTTTTTTTATTTTTTATTTTTTTATTTTCTATTTCGTGTTAATATTTTCTGACAGCAGTAGGTCTTTCTACTAACTACTAGTAAACAGTTTTTTTCTTTCCTTATGCACAAAACAAATACTTTATCCTTTTGCATTTGTAAGTAGGTATGTACATAATAAAAAAATATATATTTTATATTTACCACTCTTTAATAATCCAGAAACGTTGTTAAACAAAATAAAAATTGTATTCCTTTGAATGTAAAATATGCCCTTATATTGTTTATATCCTCTTTTAATCTATTTTAACACACTTTAGAAACGAATTTTTTAAGAGTATACACTACTTCACAACTACCGACTTGAATGGAATCCGCGTTCTCAATTCAATGAATAAACGATTAATGACTAAAACAGCAGTTTTTTGCGAAGAGTTGCAATCGCAATGCTTTCTCGGTCCGACACTAGCTTTATTTCGCTAGTATTGGAGCGATGTTGGTCTTGTTTTTTTTTTTTCGAAATTAAAATCTGAACTTGTTATCTCTTTGGAAATAGATGTTCGAAGACAAATAGGAGGAAAAAGCGAGCGTTGTCCCATCATTCATTCAATAATATTTTAAATTCGTGTTGCGAAAAAAGAAATTAAAAAAGGTTGACGCAAATTGATATTACGCGTTGTCCAAATTCGAAGAAATGTAATCTGTGAAAGAAAAAGCTAAGATTATCTGGTAAATGTCCTCAATTGAGGTGATCTTATATGTCTCGAGATCATTGCCATTTGAACAATCTATGCTTACATTAGTAAGCGAGGGGGAATTTATTATCACTATCAGTACATAATTATTGATTAATAAATTAATGACTATGATTTGGATTAGTTTATCTCGTGCTAAGCACTGCTTGAAATAACCTCTCCGTTGGCCTAAGTCTTATCGGACGATTCCATCTCTACATGATCATAGAACAAATTGCGAGATCGTTTATAATCTAAAGTTTAATTTAAATGTAATTTGATTGACTTGTATATAATAATAAGTTATCATCAATCTACGATCTACCTTCGAAGATTTATAAAAAAATAGTCGTAGATATACGCTCGAAGTTATGCATGTGCAAGGACTTGCACGAGTATTATACGAATTACAGAAATTGTATAGGACCACCTTTTTAAGGGCTAGCCGCTAGCCGCTTGTAATAGCGATTCCCAATTTGAATGGTGTTAGAGGATAGAAGTGACTTTCAAGGAGATTTTGGTTTTGATTCAATAGCCCGTTTTAGGAGGAAATATTCCTTTAAGTAATTTTTCAAAGTATCCCCTCTAGCCCTTTTAGAGAATTATACAAATGATGACAGCAGCATCAAGTCGGTAACATGATACCAGGTATGTTCTGAACATACGTATTTTATATGCATTATGCAATTATGCATATCTGTATATGTAAATAGATGCATATATTTTAATTTAAGCATTTCAACTTTTCCCTTAAATAAATAAAGAGTGACCCATAATTCCCGCAAAATCTGAATTTTGCGCCATTTAATAGTACAGTGATGCCAACGCAAAAAAGATAACAAAGTGACAGCTGACAGTTCGGGATTATTAAAAATAGAGTACTATACGGAAAAACAACGCATACCTATTCACTTTTGAGTAATATTTTAAAAATAACAAAGGTTTGTCAGCTACAGTCCACAATTTTCGAACAAAATCATCTCCAGCGATGAGCTCATTTTCATCTTGATGCTTCGTTTTAATCGTCAAAATTGCCACTTTTGGGATTCAGAAAACCCATGAATAATAGTTGAGAAACAAATGCATCCACGAATGTGACTGTTTGGTGCGGATGGGCTGGAGGCATTATCGGACCATTCTTCTTCGAAAATGCGGGTGGTCAGGCATGACTTATCGTGACATGATAACCCAGTTTTTAGTGCCAAGATATGGATGAGACCAACATGTGGTTTCATCAAGACGGTGCTACATATAATACAGCCAGAAAAACAATTCAATTACTGCATTAGTTATTTCCTAATCGTGTAATCGGCCGTTTTTGCGATCAGAATTGGTCATCCAGATCTTGCGATTTAACGCCATTGGACTTTTTTCTTTGGGCTTTTTTGAAGCCAAAGATCTATGCAAACAAGCTTACTTTTTGCGTGAATTGTGGGACACCCTTTACAAGGGTTGTGTCAGATAAAGAACTAAAAAGGAGAAATCTTAGAATTATCTGTCCAAACACATAAACAAAAACTTAGCGGCTGATGTCAATTGCAAACTTTAAATAAAAATAAAAACTTTTGTTGCAGGTTGCAAAAAGGACGACAAGTTAAAAACGGAGAATTAAGATTCCTGTAGGGCTATACCTACAACAATGCATAATGTATTTTCAGTTTCAATAAAATGAGTCATATTGCCAGGGATATGGCATAATTCAAGGCGCAATGGTATAATAATGGATGCGTTCCATTGACGGCTAGATGTCAAGCACATAATAACCCAGATGGAGGAACGCTGCCACTAGATCTCTAACGCCTAACCATTTAAGCGATCTAAGCATTTACGTTCCAATGCCTCTCATTATAAAGAGTGTATAACTTCAGACATCCTTATAACACGTTTATAAATAAGGCTGCTAATGTATTGGTTGGTTTTTAAATGATCTATTATTATATAAAAATGGTGTGAAAAATGTAGTAATTCATCAATTGAGAACGGCTAGACCGAATTTTGTCTCAAATGTTTTTTCAGTTCGGAATTGCCAGAAGACGGTTCTTCTCTTTGGGAAGATTCTTCTTGGGAAAACCCTCCAGAAAAGTAGGGAAATTGGAAAAATCGGAAATTAATTTTTTTGTATGGAATTTTGTGTGCAATTTTTCCGGAATGGCTTTTCGAATGCAAAAATAGAAAATATCGGAAAAACCCGAAAAATTTGAATTTTTTTTTTTTCGACGAAATTTTGCATTTTATCGCATGATTTGATTGATGATTTTGGACGATGTAAAGGTGGAAAATTTGTTGTGAAGCTTTGAAAATTTCGGATAATTGTGAAATTGATTTGATAAAAGACGTTTTGCGTTAGAGAAGTTAAAGACATAAATATTAGATAGCGCCAGGTGTCCTTTTCGCATTGTCATTTTCTATTGAGCAAATGTGCTATTTTTCTTGCTGCAATTGATTCGAGTTTTGCGTATTATTTCGCTGATTCCGGATAGTCGTATATCGCGCACCACATCCGCAAACGATACCTACAAGCATTACGATCAATTGAAATTCAATCTGATAATTTATCAATTCGATAATTTTTCCAGAAAATAAATTTGCGTGTAAAAAGTGAGGTTATCCATATCGGTTGCGCGCATCTGCAATGGCGGCCTATGTGATCATGGGCAATAAACGTATACAAATAATAATAATATGCGCGCGCATGAGTTTTAATGGCTGACAATGGCCGCGTTCCTTTGACCGCTAGTCATCTAGCACATAATATCTCTGATGGAAGAACGCTGGCGCTAGAGATCTAGCGGCAGCGGCAAAGTGACATTAGAACCAATTGGAGTTCGTATTATTTCATCTTCATGAGAGTCAAAAATGTATTTTGTGCCATCATGCCGCATATTTATTAATACACTATAATTTAAATAAACAAATACAATGTATATTAATTACATACAAGTTTGAATTCTCATTTTAAACCAAATTGGAAATATTTGACTTCTGTACTTTCACTTTTATTTTGACAGTTCGTTATTTTTTTCAATCTAGCAGTTCATTTTGCGCTAGATTGAAAAATTTCCCAGAAAAGGATATTTCACAAAATGTGCTAGAGCTCTAGCGCAAATGCTGAAATGTCAGTTTTTTTTATATGGAGTTTGACATGCCGCTAGTCATCTAGCGGTCAGTGGAACGCGGCCAATGTGAACAAATTCGTATTTCTATGGAAAAGCATGCCTTTTTGACAGATGCGCAGAACGAAACGAAAATGAGTGCTCGGAATAATATTACATTTAATATGTGTACTGTGGATCATAATCATATTGCGGAGTCTGAATCATCCGAAATCGTGCAACGGTACGCGGTTATCCGTCAAGAAACTGATGAACAATGTGATTCAAGCGCGATCATCAACAGCAAATTCAAAGGGGAGGAAGTCCTTATCCCAAGAATTCCGATTATTCCAACTGCAATCCAATTCAAGCGGATTCAGCTCCCCGTTCGATTGGCATTTGCGATGACAATCAATAAATCACAGGACCAGTCGTTGGAAGTCTGTGGGATTAATCTCGAATTTCCCTGTTTTTCGCACGGTCAGCTGTACGTTGCCTATTCGCGTTTTGGCAAACCGTCTTGGTTGTTTGTTTTTGGGCAGGAAAACAAACCGAAAAACATTGTTTATCACATCGCTCTATACTGATTTCGATTCCATTCAAATAAATCACATTACAATTTGAACTGTCTGTGTTTTATTATCACTCTGGAGTTTATCTGAAGGCGTAAAATTGGGGCGAGACAAAGTTCGCCGGGCCCGCTAGTTTATACTATGAATTTTTAGGTTTTATATTTTTTAGGCTTGTGCTAATTTCTTGTCCTAATAAGGCTATTTTGGTTTCTTGTTTCCTGAATGATTTCGTTATCGAAAAAAAAAACTTTTTTCCACAAAGTCAAAAAAGACTTTATCCAAAAAATCTCCATATACATACATTGAAGCTCCACTCATTGTCCATGAGTGCACCATTCAGCCTATCTTCGGGGGTACTATTAAATATAGAGACTCTTTGATAAGTCGTCCAACACGATTGTGGAATTCATGCAAATAGCTAGTTCTTTAGTTTAGTTATATTTTATATACAGTAAAATTGATGTACATTTCAGTTCTGTCTGGAAATATGGCAGTTCCAGGAAGTGAGTTCCAAAGTTTTCTGCTATTCAAATAGTGCAGTTGTTGAAGTTTTGAAGCAAATCTGAGCGCAAATCTGAGCGCAAAGCAAAGCTGTAGGAAACGCAATTGGAATGTATAAAATGAAATGGAATCTTCCGAATTGACTTTGTAATGGGCAGTCACGGTTTAAATTGGCTATACCCAAAATTACCAAAGAAATATATTGGTCACTTCATAGTTCGTTTTGTTTTTCATTAAAAAAAAAGAAGAAGTTGTAACGCACCCAAGTTATACAAAATTTTGCACGTGTCACCTTATTGGCAGCCAAACCCACTTATAATCAACTGAATTTCAATATCGGTATTGCGAGCAATCGAATTTTTGTTTTCATAACCGAACAGAGCCTTCTATGGATGATGAAATTTTCGACAAAGTTCAATACTCCATTTATAAATCTTTGTGTATGAACTAACTGAACTTCTCTAAATTTATATTTAACAACAATTTTTTTTTTCTCCAATATTCTTACCATTTTTAAACAGTCTTTTGCCGGTGGCGCGTCTGGCGTTAATTAAAGTTCAATGCTAGTGCGAATTACACTGGTTTCACTTTCTATACACTCGTTTCAGTAATAACACCACAACTACAGTCTGTTTCACTGGGATATACTACTTGGCCTGTTGGTACAATAATTTTATTTTGTGGAAAGTCTTAAGACCATACGCGCTCACGCACCGCACCTGTTGGCATCTACCAATCGATTGATGATGAAAAAGAAATGGTTTTTGCATTGCTTCAGCAGATACCACCGACTAGTTATGCATCGTCAAGATAAAGGTGTAAGCACATGGCCTAAAGTATACGGAACAAAAGCAGCAATCACTTTGGGACACATTTCGCCTTTCAGTGGCGTGTTACTCTCTTTGTTGTGACGATCGTCTCCTCATCGACAACTGTACCACTTTCCACCTGTCCACAGGTAGTGGTTTTATTGTTTGTTTTGCTCTGTTGTTTCGTTCTTTTGATATACAATGTGCTCTGAGGTCTGAGGTTCTTGCATGACCAGAATATACCTGACGATGGTATGCATGGACAAAGAATGCCAATGCCAACCTCAAGTACGTGGATGGATAATAGACGTCATGTGTCGTGAATGGCCTTACCTTTACCAACCTAAAATCGAGCATCTCATTGTGGGAATAGCCAAATTTTTAATTGGAAGAAAGTGGAACTGTTTTGCGAGGCGAGTTATTCGTTTTATGATTGCCGTAGTCATTAATCGGAATTATGTAATTTTTTTGGCTGTTTTCCTTTTCGCTAACGTCTTCGTGTTTACATCTCAAAAATAGACACGTGAAACGTGTGATAGCTTGTTTACAATCTTGGGAGATATTTATTTTAGCTGATTATGATTTTAAATATAGGTTAGGTATCTACCTAATGTATAGAGTACGATACTTTGGGTCAAATTGTTTAACCCTCCGGCCGATTGTTGTTTTGATAGCGAGAGGTTCATCGACCTTTTTTGTTTATTCAGAAAATATTCATTCAACTATTGTCAGCATTTTTTTTTTGTATGGTTTTGACTTTCTTCTTGTCTCTGAAATAAATCAGAAATGTTTACATAAATGTCAAAAACAATATTTGAACAGTAACTTTGCGTGACTGATGCAGACTGGCACAAATCTTTCTAATCCCACATATGCCATACTGTCTACCGAATTCAGCTTAAACTAGGTGACCCGGCTATTTCTACAATGGTATCATGTGGTACCATGCGGCATGAAAGTCTTAAGAAACTTAGCGCATATTGTTATACTCACCCAGGGGCTATGTTTTGTTTATACGTTGAGTTGAAGAGAGATTTCCTACTGTGTCACACAAAACGAATGGTTGCGCCACCTATTTATTTATTTATTTTTTCATTAGGATAGCATAGTTCTCCGCTTGAAAAACAGAGGCATGATTGCCTAACGAGTAGTAAGGTCTAGTGTTGTCGATTACGAAGACACTAACACCGGACCCATGAATAGTTTTGGAGCCATCTGTGAAAATTCGACTACATCTCAAACCAGGCTCAGACTCCGGCTAAAGCCAGTCCTGAATACACGGAAAGTTGACTCTAAATGTTCACAGCGGCTAAAGTTCCGGTGTCATTGCATCAGACGGCATATTCATGGATCGTAGGATGAGTGTCGCGCAAGGTTATCGAAACTTTAGTGTGGATCATACCAAGAATCACCATAAGCGCCTTATGACTGTACTGTACTGTATCATAGAGCGTCCTTTCGCAGCCCTAAAACCCATAATTTAAACATTGCTGATCCCGAATGCACACATCAGAGGCCTAAATGAAGATCGAATGCTAACACTCACCAACTAAGATATCTTAAAGTTTGGAAAATGTGTGTTACAGCTCGTGGGCAAATGTTGCACGTAGAGGAAAAATTGTCCAGCGCAGGGCTAGTAAATGCTGATTGTGGGTCATAGTGCGCACTCTTCCAAAATAATACTTTGAACTTTGAGCCAGAAATCTTGATATTACTCCAGTATGGGGTAAATCAGAAGCTACAAACAATAGTCACTGTTGTATAGCGCAGGAGTTCCCTAAATGTGCATTGCGACGCACAGGTCGCCTGCACACGACGTTTCATCAGCTTTCAGCTCGATTTGAAAAAAAGTGTCGGGTCGGGTTCGGGTTGTTATTGGCCATTGTTTTTTGCCGTGCACAAGAAGTAGGTATTTTGCGGACTTCCAACTTGGCGAATTTTGCGTCGGGACTTGGGCCGATACCCGTTCAAGATCCAACTGACCCAGGACCTCAAAGTTAATGATAATGTAATGATAATGAATTAATGCTTTTGTTAACAAGCCAAATTGCCGTGTATGGGATGACGCCAACCAACACGAGGTGGCAATGCATCCATACAGCGAGTGCTACAGAACCAGCGCAAAAGGTGGCTACGTGTCACTCAGCTGCAGGGTATGGTTATCTCTATCAGAGGTGGCGTGAATTGCTCGTTTTATTCCATTTCAATGTCGACCAATCCTCATTGAAAACCACCTCAAGTGAATCTTCAGTAAGCTCAGCTTCTAATCACATATTACACGTCGCAAAAATATTATAACCTGTATAGGGAGTCGCAGTATGGAAAAGATTGGGAACTATTGATTGGGTATACGTATAGCGGATGCCACCCCACCTTGTAAAATTCTACCAATCTCTTTTTTCTTTTTTAAACAGCAACAGCGACCATGCCAAAGTAAAATAAAGACAGTCTTTTACAAATTCAGCCATCTTGGTCTTTAGTTTAATTAATTAAATCGACGATCGGTTTTTAAGCCGAAACCAAAATAGATCTATGTCCAAAATTTTAAAAGAAAGTTAAGCTTGCCACAGCTTCACATAAACCATCCGTTGGATCCATTTCCATTGTGCACAGTCATGGGAATGGGAACCATTGCATACTGTTGGAAACAAGAATTACCGCTTTTATTTGAGCCACCTAGATTTAGTCTTAATCACAGATATACCTACATAAGCTATTTGCATCCATATTATGCAGCTTGAACTAAGATTTTCCGAAGGTGTGAAGTTTGTACATACTACTGGAACCACCCTGATTTAAGTATGAATCTCAGGATGGAACACCTGATCTAGATCCAGCCGTACCGTATATGTACGCCTATCGCATAGTGTCCAGTATGAATTTGGATCTCTTTTTAC
Source organism: Cheilosia soror (assembly GCA_949372485.1). Taxonomy (NCBI): domain Eukaryota; kingdom Metazoa; phylum Arthropoda; class Insecta; order Diptera; family Syrphidae; genus Cheilosia; species Cheilosia soror. Next base: position 42,811,640 of record OX443564.1, on the reverse strand, counting down.
TCACCTCTGGCCATAATTCTTTTGTGTGTCTGCTGGTATTGAGATTGGTCCAGCTTAGGTTGGCTCCGCTCCAGGATTCAATGTCTATCTTCCTTGCAAGCGTGCATGTCAAGATAAATACAATTTTATATATCAACAGATGGATTGAAATTAGCACACACACCATCACTAAGCTTAGGTACCTTTGTACCTTTGCATGTGCTATTGTCACGGTCACCTTCCTGACTTAGCAGAAGCATATAAAGTCCTCTGCTCTTTTTTATTTTTTTCATTAAATCTCTTTTAATATTTAATTGTTTAATATTATGCAGTCTATAGTTTTTCAAAATTATTCCAGAATAATCCATTAAAATGGCATGTGTATAATATTTTTAATAAATTTCTAAATGAATAAAATGTTCAACGATAAGAACAAGGTAAGTACATACATAGTTCCATTTCATTGTGCTCTTCTTAAAATAAATCTCAAACAGTCTTTAATACTTAACCACCTGCAAAATGTACTTTGATATTCTCGCACATCTCTTCTGACGCTATCAAGTTTTGAAAATTTCACTTGAAAGTGCGACACATTCCTCATAAGAAGGAACTCGTAGTCGTACTTCCTGCAACCAGAGCGAGAGCATGTATGATGTATGTAAGAGTATATTTTCTTATACATATTTCCCCACACAGGTATAGAACTCTTTTTATATTAACAAAGTTTTCTCGTACGAAGATTTTTTTTTCAATGGTAAAAGCCATCATCGGTAGCTCTGCAGAAATGTGTAAGGAAGTTGCAAGGACTGTAGAGACTTTTATCGTTCAGTATGATGTGCTTAGTAAACTCTTAAAGTGACAGTAATGTGTGAGAATTATGCAAACATTTTAAATTCTGTAAAAGACTTTAGTTTGTGTCAATATTTGTGATTTATCTCGGATTTGTTTTTGAATCGCCTATATCTGTGTCATTATAACTGAGTAGTGTATGGAAAAGTGCAAAGTGCATGAGTGTAAAGGCACACAGTTATGAATGAAAGATTTGAAGCGGAATTATCGTACGGAGGAGAATCCTTTGAAGCTGGTTACTAAAGGGTTTTCCAATAAGAGGTGTTATTTTGGTAATCAAAGAAAAATGCCATTTTTGAGATAAATGATCGGATGTTTATTTCATAATAAAGAGGAAGGTATGCCGTTTATAATGAAAAACAACATCAGCCATATGGACCACGAGCACGCTTACAGGACCATATCCTTTTCATGAAATTTTCCATAACCAAATCGCAAAGTGGTTGCCCTATGTCCTCGATAGCCTCACGAATTTTATCTTTGAGGTCTTGAATCGACGCTGAGCTTTTGGCGACGTTGTTGATGATCGGCCGGCTTGAGTTCTTGTGTTAACTGAACTTTATAAGCCTTAAGACCAAAGTCTTTATGCAAAATACGGTGTAATGACGTTTGTGGAATTCCCAATTCCAAAGAACGACGAGGAATGGACAAACCTGGGTTTTCTTCAACATTTTGGGCAGCAGCAGCAATATTCTCAGTTGTTCTTGAGCGACGTGCACGGGTTTTATTCTTCACACCACTAACTTGTCCCAACAGCTCGAATTTTTCCACCAATTTCTGTATTGCGGTCCGACAAGGTGCTTCACGACCAAAAACTGCTTTAGTTTTGCGAACTGTGACTGCAAGATTTTCACCATTTTCGTAGTGAATTTTAATAATTTTTCAATGCGTTGTTGAAGCGTGTATCGTTCCATTTTTAGTAATGGCGTAGTTTCTACTTGTCAAATGTCAAAGAATAAAAGTTTCAAAAGTGACAGCTACCGAAATAGCGGGCCATTCACAATAACACCTCTCATTGGAAAACCCTTTATTACTAATAGTTACGGCCACAATGTGCATATACTTTAAGCAACTCCATAGAGCTAAGTGCGAGTCCGTTCTTTTTAAATTATGATATCCCATCAAGGAGGAGTTTTATGACCTCCTTGATGGAGCCTAAGGAGCCTGCCCGGAGTACGATGTAAAAGTTATGCTCGGGAACTTCAATGCTAAAGTCGGAAAGGAAAACATATTTGGCCGGTTAGTTGATAAGCACAGAATCCTCAAAGAGACAACAGACAACGGCTACCGACTAATCGATTTTGCAGCAGATCGTAATGGTGATAAGTAGGACTAGGTTTCCAAGGCTAAGGATCCACACAGCAATCTGGCGCTCTGCAGACGGTCTAATGTGCTTATCGATGCGGAGCACGCATCCAACATCCTCGACGTGCACACATTCCGAGGGGTAAACGTCAATTAGGACTATTTTCTTGTCGCGATTAAATTCAGTGCTCGACTGTCCAACGAGAAGAAGCTGCGAACCGCCCAGAAGAAGAGATTCGATTTTGGATACCTTAGCACACCTGGAGTAGCCAGAGCCTACAGGGAGCACCTGAGTATGAAACTCTCCTCTGTGCACTACCTACCACAAACCCCAACAATCAGTGATGCCACTATCGCGACATCATCAAGGAGGTAGCCGAAACCATACTGTTGGGTACCAGCCACCCCGGAGAAAGAGCCCGTGATTTGACGATAAATGCGTGTACAAGAAAAAGGTGACAGGAGATGCACACAAGAAAACCAGGCAGGAGAAGGGAGGAAAAGAAAATCCTGCGTATAAAGAGGAGGGCTTACGCAGCTTCGTAGTCATCAACCAAGTATTTGTTTAAGAAAACATGCCCGATGACTGCACTATTTATGCCCAATCTACAAAAAAGCCGATCCTATGTCTTGCAAGAACTATCGAGGCATATCCCTGCTTAATGTCCTTAATGTCGCATACACAAACAAGATCCTATCCAACGTACTGTGTGAACGTTTTAAACCGTTCTGCAACACACTAATCGGCACGTACCAGTGTGGCTTCCGACGCTGGAAACACGCGCTGCAACGTGCAGTTTGGAAGTAGCTCCTCCGAACTATTTCAAACATGCACCGGATTTCAGCAAGGAGACGCGTTATCATCCGACTTCTTCAATCTCGTACTGGGGCAGATATTGCGCAGGGCAGGTGTCAACGCGGAAGGCACTATCTTCAACAGGTCCGTCCATCATCGGTCGCTCACAGCGTGCCGTAAGAGAAGTTTTCACGGCGATTGAATAGAACAGGCGAAATCCGTTGGCCTTGAAGTCAACAAACAAGCATCTGTCCACCGCCTAGGAAAAAACGTCACTATTGATAGCAACAATTTCAAGGTAGTTAAGGCGAGTTCACCTATCTCGGAGTAAACCTAGTAAAGATCTGGCGAAGAATTACCCTAGGAAACCGTTGCTACTTCAGTTTGGCTACTGGGTTCAAAACTCCTAACTCGAAGGACGAAATGTGTGCTCAACAAAATCCTTATCCTGCCAGTTCTGCTTTGTGACGCCGAATGCTGGACGATAAGCAAGAAGAGAGAGTTGATACTGGGCTCCTTCGAAAGAAAAATACTTCGGCTGATTTTAAGTCCTGTGTGCGAGGAGGGCGAATGGAGGAGAAGACACAACCGCGAGCTGTACCAAGATGTGGATGTAGTTCAAAAATCCAAAACACGTCGACTACATTGGCTCGGCCAGATCTAGCGAATGGACAATAATACTCCAGCTAAGAGGGTCTTCGAGTCACAGCCCCCATGCTCGAGAAGACAATGAAGGCCGAACCTCCGTTTCAAAGACCAAGCCATCGCTTGGAAACTGGAAACAGCGTGCCCGGGATCGTAGTGATGGAAGGCTGCAGTGTCTCAGGCAGAGACTCTTCACGGGTTGGGAACCCGATAAAAATATAAATAATTATAATTTTTTAAAACTGTTAAACTGCGGCTTGCTTTATAGCTGATTTTTTGTTTTAAGTTTCTGACTTGCCAGACCGGTTTAATGTACGTCGGCCTTAAAGATCCAATCCACCGAATTTTCAGACAATCTTAATTATTGGCCCGCGAGTGTTCCTGTGAATATCGGAAATATTGAACAAAGGGGTGTGGCGCTTCCCATACACGAAAAAACATTGTAAACGCTATTATGCGACAAAGTTTGAAAAATTTGTAACATTGATAAACATTGTCCTGATAGACAAGAATATTATCTAGGCAATTCGAGTCCTGGAAAAACCAAAAATGTTGCGTACCACAGAGCATTACAATAAAAACTGTTTATCACTGATTTAAATGAATATGTAATTGATTTTTTTTTATTTTTCTAATTTGCACTGTCGTGAAGTCCATAAATGACTTACCGTTTTCATTCAACCTAGGGCCTAAGGTAGTTCGTGAAAAGTACCCGCACAACTATACGCGCATGCATTAGCGAAAATCTTAAATCGAACTCTATCGATTTCATTAAACAATTTCCGATACATAAATTAAATCAAAAATGTTGCTTCTAACCGGATACGGTTATGGTAATTTTAAAAACAACCAGAAAAACTACCTATAAACTACAACTTTTTTGCTCTCCCATAAACAAAAATTACAAAAAGAAAAAACAAAGCTTCTAGAATTCAACCCTTCTCGTGGGTACAAGTGCATGTCTAACATGATTCTATCATCGCTCCACTACACTCAAGCACTCTACTATACACAAGAGTTTAATATTTGTAATCTGATCCTGATAAAAGTTTTCTTCAGCCTTCTACCGCCTGATGGTCTCATCCATTTATATCTGCTGCAATGATATACAGTATACTGGTATCCATATGTTATATCATCCTTTCGAAATGAGGTCGTCCTTTTGTTGGATAACATCGCACACTCAGGCGGTCTCAGCTGTTTATATATGTTTCTTGAATGGAGCGTATACGAATATTGCAGAAAATGACAGATTTTGAAATGATGAAGATGTCTTATCCTTAATGAGAGACTGAGGGGTAAAAAAAAAATCAGAATTGAGGAAGGACTATGCAAATCATTTAAACTAAATTTGTACAGGAAAGCGGGGGTTCCAAAAAGAAAAACACGCAACCAATTATTACCAATTTTAAGAGTTTATTTCCGATGCCAATCTCCTGTACATCCAAACTGTTCTGTTTCAACGAACAAGAAAAAATCACAAAGAAAACTGTCGCTTGGTTTTACTTGACAAACGGAATATCAAAAAACTGTAGTCTAGACAAAGAACTATAGAAAAAAAAACAGTATTGAGTGAAACCGTGAAGCGGTTGAATTTATGAGTGCCACAAGGCCACTCAAAAAGTGTTGCCGATGGAATCACGAACATTCTGCCCGGCTGGACGGGTACGTTCAGGACTATCCACTATCCTGCAAAGCTTTTGAATTGGTCGAGTGCATTCGCCCTGCGAATGTTTGATTGTGACGACTCTGGTGAGGCCATCACTGCCTGGATGAAGCTGAGTAATCCGACCGAGTCGCCATTGTGTCGCTGGTAGATTTTCGTTTCTGATGATAACGACATCGCCTATCATGATGTCGTTCGTCGATTCATGCCACTTAGAACGTCTTTGTAAGGTCGATAAGTATTCATCCTGCCACCGCCTCCAAAAATGCTGCTGCATCTGCCTTAGTTGCCGCCAATAACGAAGTCGCTGGGTAGGTACTTCCAATACGGGTTTGTCAGGTACAGCAATAATAGGTCGGCCAATTAGGAAGTCTGCTGGTGTGAGAGCCATTCGGTCATCAATATCGTCGTGTAAAGCCACCAGCGGACGAGAGTTCAAGCACGCCTCTATGTGCACGAGTAAAGTGTGAAGTTGGTCATAATAAACTGATTGGGTTCCAACGACTCGTAGCAAATGTTTTTTAGCAGACTTGACTGCCGCCTCCCAGAGCCCGCCTTGATGGGGTGCTCCAGGAGGGATAAAATGCCATTTAGTGCCCTTGTTAGCCAAGTGTTGCAACGCGTAAGCACTGTGCCATTCCTTAAGGTCCTGCTGTAGAATTCTGTTCGCTCCAACAAATGCGGTCCCATTATCGCTGTACAAGTGAAAGCATGGGCCCCGACGACTTACGAAGCGTGTGTACACATTGATGAACGATTCGGCTGATAGGTCTTCTGCCAACTCGATGTGCACAGCCTTTGAAGCCATGCAGACAAAAATTGCGACGTATGTCTTCTTCACAGTACGGACGTGTTTCGAGCCAATGCGAATGCTAAACGGGCCACAGTAATCCACACCTGCAATTGAAAATGGTGGGGACGCCAACACCCGGGATAGAGGTAATGATGCCATACGTTGTTTAGCCATGGTATGCTGATGCCTTCTGCAAATAGTACATAAATGAATACACTGTTTAACAAGGGTACGTACGTAAAGGATCCAGTATCTCTCTCGGATTGTTTGTAGCATCAGCTGGATGCCTCCATGTAGGGTGTCACGATGGGCCTGATTGACAATAAGTCGTGCCAATCCGCCTTCCTTTGGCAGGATGATTGGATGCCTGCGATATTCGTCGATCTTCGCGTTGTCAAGTCGACCAGATGCACGCAAAATATTCTTCATCTCAAGATCGAGGTATGGAGCTAAGGTGATTAGCCTGCTTGTTGGAGCTACGTTCTTAGCCTTGTGTAGCTGAATGATTTCGAGTTCAAAATATCGATGTTGCTCCGCAAGAATATGCCAGTGTAGTGCCTCTTCCATCTCGTCTGCGTTGACAATTGACTGTGATCTATATTTGTGATGTGATTTTTTGCAACGTAAGATGTAAGCAGTGGTGCGAAGCAATTTTCCGATGTTAGAGAACCGCTCCAGCAAAGGAATAGTGACAATTTCTGTTCCGCGCCTAAATTGTGTTTCAATAAGAAGACCTTCTATTGTACGCGCCGCATTTGCCTTGATTGGTTTAAATTCCGTTTCCATCGCCGAAGTTTCATCCTCCGTCATTGTAATGCCATCCGTCGAGGACTGTTCGTTGTTAAGCTCTGGACCTTGCCACCAAAGCTGATGCCGAATAAGTGCGTCGACACTAACTCCCCTACTGGCGCAATCTGCCGGATTGGAGTACGTGCGAATGTGATGCCAATTGGAAACGTCGGAGTGCTGCCGAATATGGCTGACGCGATTGGCCACATATGGTTTGAGTTGTGATGGCGATTTGCGAAGCCAATTGAGTACAATACTCGAATCACTCCACATGCTGTATGGGACATCGTTGAGCTCCAGTGCCTGCCTAATGGTTGTCATCGTAGTAGTTAGAAGATGTGCAGCGCACAACTCCAGTCGCGGAATAGTTATAGCCTTTGTCGGAGCCACCTTCGTCTTAGATGTGATCAGTCTCGAACTACCCTGCCCATTGCTAAGGTAGATGACAGCAGCATATGCCTTCATACTCGCGTCGCAAAAGCCATGTAAGTGTGGAATTGTGTCAGTGGTTATGCCAAGCCATCGTGGTATGCGTATTTCCTCCAGACGATGTAAGTCCTTACGAAATTGAAGCCATTCATCCAGTAACTGTTTCGGTAGTGGATCATCCCATGCCAAACCTGCCTGCCAAAGCCGCTGAATGAATACCTTGGCCACAATGATGACAGGTGCCAACATGCCAGTGGGATCATAGAGAGTCGCAATGTCACTTAGGACTTGCCTTTTCGTTGTAGACGGTGAATCAGCTGTCAACTTAAGTCTGAAAAAAAACTCGTCTGCACCGGGATCCCAATGCAAGCCAAGAATTGTCGTTTCTGCCACCTGTAGTTCAATTTCCTCCGTGGTTGGTGTACTTGTGAGCTGTGCCAACGTCTCCTTGTGGTTAGATCGCCATTTACGTAAATGAAAGTGCCCATGGTTAAGCACAAAGTCGATATCTCTGGCCAACCCAATCGCCTGTCGAGCTGATGGAGCGCTACTGAGGAAATCGTCGACGTAGAAGTCCCGCAATATACATCTCAGAGATTCTGACGCCCGATTCTCGTCTGGTAATTTGCTACAGTTATCCAATGCGCACTGTTGCATTGCGCATATGGCCAAAAAAGGGCCGCTGGCGGTGCCATAGGTGACGGTAGCCAGTTGATACGTGCGCAATTGTTCGGCAGGAGATTCCCGCCATAAAATTTGCTGCCATTGCCTGTGCCGTTTGTCGATAAGCACTTGGCGAAACATTTTCTCCACATCTGCGGATAAAGCAACTTGAAATCTTCGAAATCGAAAAATGATATTTACTAGTAGTTCTTGTATCACGGGCCCAGCCAATTGGGTATCATTAAGTGACACTCCTGATGATGTCTGCGCCGAGGCATTAAATACCACACGAAATTTTGTAACTACAGCATGATGTGGGATGTAGTAGGATTGCGATGGATCGCCAGGTTAATCCTGAATTAAGTGCATGTGGCCGAGATCAATGTATTCCCTCATAAAAGCCACATATTTCTCCCGTAAGTCATGATTTGAAGCCAGTTTGCGTTCCAGCTGATGAAATTGTCGTAGAGCCAACTTATGTGAATTACCCAGCGCCGATGCGTCCGGCCTGAACGGAATCTGCACTCTGTAGCGGCCATCTCTCTCACGGGTGTAAGTGTCCGTGAATATTTTCTCGCACAGGTCAGCCTCCACAGATGTTTGGTCCATATCCTCCGATTCAAATAGAGTGCGTAGTAAATCATCGACTCGCTGCTCCTCCGTAGTTGAGCGAACAGTCAATGATCTTACTGTGGGTGTAGCAGTAGAGTAAATTGTTGCAGGTCCGAAGACCACCCAGCCCAGTCTCGTTGATTGGGCAAATGGCTCTCCATCACCTCCACTCACAATGCCTTTTGTGATAATTTGACCCCACACATCAGCACCAAGCAATGCATCGATTCGTCCGGTTGTGCCGAATGTCGGATCTGCCAACTGCAAGTTACGTAAATGGTTCCAGCAATCATCCGCAATATTAGCCACAGGTGTAGGTGAAGTGATTGTTTCGATGATGTGCACGTCAATCTTGATACTAAACAATGAGTCAAAATTCGAAGACAGCTGAACAACTGCTCGGCCACGAGTGTACGTCAAGATAGAGCTCCCCACACCTTCTACTTGTAATTCGCATTTCTTCCTGCGGAGAGACAAATTATTAAAAAAGCGTAAAGTCATAAAACTGACCTGTGAGCCTGGGTCACAAAGTAGTCGACACTGGTGTATTTCTCCGAAGCCATCTGTTATTCGTCCATATGCCGTTGCCAAAAGAACTAAACGATTACTGATAACTGCAAACGTCGCAATAGAGCCATCTAGTCAGGAATAATTCCTAGGGGCCTGACCCGTAGCAATAGCCTGTGTAGTCGTTGTTGATGTCGTAGAAGTCGAGCTCGCCGCAGCCCCTGCGCCCGAATCTGAGGTTGCACTGCGACAGAGTAACGTATGATGTCTTCCGTTGCATTGACGGCAGTTTGTGGATGAACACGCTTTAGTTGCATGGCCTGGTTTTAAGCAATTAAAGCAAAGATTGGATCCCTTGAGTCTTTGGAAACGTTCAGCAACTGTTAATGCAAGCAAGGAAGGACATCGGCTGATGCGATGGGACTTATCGTTGCAGAATTCGCAATTGCCAGGTGCGGTTGCAGCTAAATTTGTCTTTATCAATCGAAGTGGACGATTTGTAGTGTCCGCATTCTTCTTCACGCCTTGTTGGTTGTGGTTGTCGACTGGATTACGTCGCAATACATCTGATGCCAAACTATGAGCCCGTCTCTCCACGAAAACTAATAAGTCCTCAAGTTTGGGTATGTCATTTGAGGTTCGGCTCATGCCCCATGCCTGTTGGGTCGAGATAGGGAGTTTTGATGTAACAATAGGAACAGCCAATGCATCCCATTTATCCACGGGTAAGTCCATCACTGTTAACGCACGGAAAGACTCCCTCACTGTGTCAACTACGGAAAGCAATGACGAAGTAGACTCAATTAATGGTTGCTTGAGGCCAGTAAATCTTGATACATGAATGTCGGCCAACTGTTTTGGGCTATGATAGCGGGATTTCAGAGCCTTCCAAACTTCTTCGTAGCCACCAGTATACATCCCACCAACCAGTGCCACTGCATCACCTTGAACTGCCTCACGTAGTTTGCCAAGCTTGTATGCTTCAGGAAAATCTTGCGAATGCACAAGCGTTTCAAATGCATCCTTAAATGCAAGCCAATTCTGCAATGTGCCATCAAATTTGGGAACTGACAATGGATCTAACCTCAAATCCATTGTAGTTGAGCGTACCGATCGTTGCGATGCTGCATCCTCAAGGTGTTCTGCAATCCGCTTCGCTTGCGTAGTAGAAAGCATGCGGTGTAGCTTAGCCATTGCAGCATTATATTGTGCTTCAATGTCATCCCAAAGCGTTGAATGTGTCTCGATTTCGGTGGGCTGAGCTGCACAAATGAGTGCATCATGAGCAGCCACAAAGCGATCGAAATGCATTTGCAATGTGCTTACCTCTTGTTGAAGGCTAAATTCATCTCCAAAGAAGTCGTCTTTAGCAATTTTCGCCGCAATGCGCTTGATTGCGGTAACTGCAGTGGTACGCCGATTAAGATCTGCCATCGTTGTAGGAGTACCGTAGGAATCTGATTTCGATTCTACAAACCAATCTAACACACCCACGAATGTCGTTTCCAATTGATCCAACTCCTCATCAGACATTCACTGAGCAAATAAAGCGCCAAATTGCAAACTTTACCAAGAAATCGATGAATTCTTTTAGAATTATTTCCACGGTGCGCAATATTCTTGTCAAAAAAAATCGAATGCACAAATCAATGCACAAGAGCCACCAAGAAGTAGTTATAAAACACGCGGTCGAATATTCCCGAATGTTCGCTTCCTCACAGGAGGCACCAAAAAATGTACAGGAAAGCGGGGGTTCCAAAAAGAAAAACACGCAACCAATTATTACCAATTTTAAGAGTTTATTTCCGATGCCAATCTCCTGTACATCCAAACTGTTCTGTTTCAACGAACAAGAAAAAATCACAAAGAAAACTGTCGCTTGGTTTTACTTGACAAACGGAATATCAAAAAACTGTAGTCTAGACAAAGAACTATAGAAAAAAAAACAGTATTGAGTGAAACCGTGAAGCGGTTGAATTTATGAGTGCCACAAGGCCACTCAAAAAGTGTTGCCGATGGAATCACGAACAAAATTACATAGAAGAACTTTCGAATTTGGGTGTGAAAATTAGGACACATCCTCCGACGTGGTATAAATATTCGTTTGACATTTTATGAATCGTACGTATTATAAGTGTCATGAAATACATAAAGTATTATGTGCCCCCAGGGATGTAAATTTACGGTTTTTTAAAATGAAAGGATACCATTCAGAGCTCGGTGTATGAATTTAATGAAAATTCTGTTTTCATAAATTGGACAAGAAATGCATTCCAAATAAATATTCAAATTCTTGTTATGCGTATCTGTCAAACTGATTTTGTTTCGAGACGTGTCAAATTCATAATCATTCTCCACACTATAATTTTGTTTCTGATGTTGACATGGTCTGGTGAAGGCGATTTTAAGGTTGTCGTCTCTTTCTGAGAAACAAAAAGATGATGCTGACGGCCTGGGGATTGGATAAAAAAGTTTTGCTAAGTTGTGTAAATTGCATTCAACCCGCCATTACCGAAGGTAGTTCATCAATACGTATTTTCTAATTTAAGCTGAGGTAAATATAAATTAATTATGAATTAAAAGAATTTTAGTATGTACGTTTATTTTAGACTAACTGACCCGTGCTCGCCTTGCGTCGCTCGCTTTTAGCAAACAAATAAACTTATATATCGTTTCATTTAAGATTACACTAACGGCAGAATGCAGGCGTTTAACTTAAACTGAGAGTTGAACTCCACTTTGGGTTTGAACGAACACATTGAAACCTAAATTTTGTTGAACGAAGGTTTAAACCAAAACGAGAGTTTAAACTCTGACTGTGCAACTGGGCATAAGAGTGACAACACGAACTTTAAAAAAGTTTGCAAGAAATGAAATGCGAAGAGAGAATCTCGATTATTGACATTAACTACTTACCGGAAAAATAAATCACGGGTTTGGATAATTTTTGTTTTGTATGCATTGTCTTACAATAATTAACAGTTGTAAAAAATATGGCACGGTTAACGAATACAATGTACATCTCATTCTTTTTACCAAGCGCTATGCACCGTACAGCCTACCTACTCGCACATAAGCCACATCACACCATGCTTGCGACTTACGCCCAACACCCAAATGCAGAGCAATAACAACAAATTATTTGTTTAGCATTGATTTCGCATTTGATTAACTAAGATCTGATATTTAACTTAGGTATTGCTTCTCAGTTTCTGGATGGAGTAGAAAAATAAATGATAGCTCAAAATACTCGGCGAAGAATTGCCTATAAACAGTTATAAACGCTTTTTTAGTATAAAATAAAAATATGGTTCCGTGCAGGCCCGTAGACGTGAAAGAAGTGAAACTTCTGTATCGCCATATACCTAGCTATACCTAACCTACACAATAATCATTATGCAATCAATGAAGAATGGAAGACAACAAAAAACATTTTTACGAAAATGGATAAAACAAATCATTCTATCTCTCCTCTGCATTTTGCTAAGGAAACCAATAAGAAAAGAAGAATGTCCCTTGACCATGTCCATAATCCTTGTAAAATAACAACCACACAATCATCTGCAAAGAAAAGTATATGTAGGATCGCGATTCAAATACACAATCTCTTGTTTATAATATTGCATCTCCTTTCCTTTGGTCCTCCCTTCCTATGGAATCCAAACAACTACCCTAACCCTACCCCGTTATGTCATATCAGAATGAAATTCCTATTGCGTTGCGTGCGGCGATATCGATAATGGATTTAATGGAAATACATTTTGGCTAAAAACTATTCCTAAGGACGTGACTATAAACGACATAGCCTATAGCAGTCTCGTAGTCTTAAGGAACATTTTAAAAAAAGTTTCATCGAAATCTGTCCAGTAGTTTTAGAGTTTTTAGCTGACAACGAAAATTCCTACAGTTTTATTATATGTTATGTATAGGTATAGATAAAATTAACATTTCGCTTATAAGTTGCCTTACATCGGTCTCTAAAAGTTAGCACATTCCGATACCACTGTAAGTAGATTTTTGTAAATGAATTCTATTTATGTAAAGGGTGGACCAAATACAAATTTCAAAATGCAATAAAATGTTTCCACGTATTACGGCTTTATTAGTAAGATCAAACATTCCCATTAATTATGAAACACAGCGTCGGCGTCGTTCAAGTGGCTGCCTCGGCTGGCTTCGCAGTAGAGCATTCTGTCACCTTGCACCTTCCAATACCTTGTTGATGGTTTCGGGCTGTAGCTCACGGATTGCTGAAATGGTATTGGCCTTAAGTCTTAAGTGCTTGAATCGTTTCGGGATTGTTGGCATAACATCGGTCCTTCACGGTTCCCTACAAAAAAAAAGTCCAAAGGGGTCAAATCGCAGCTCCGAGGCGGCCAATTGATATCGCCAAGACGGCTGATAGCACGATTTGGGAATTTTGTGAAAAGGTCGATTATGGCATGTGCCATCCAAATCCATGTCTTCGATTTTCAGTAAAAAAAAAAAAGTCGGTTAACATCGCTTGTTTAAGCGTAAAGCGACTCATTTCGATCCGCGGAGGTATGATACTGACTTTATGTCAAGATTTCTAACGGGAAACAGCTGTCAGTGTGAAAATAACCATTATTATGTAATAGAATATTGTAATAGCATATGTTAGGTAGTTAGGTCTTTAGGTATGTGTTAGGCCATTGACCAATGTAGCCTCTCAGTTGGGCATTCCATTGAAAGATTGGAACGAGTCTTCGAATTCTGACAGCTGAAGCGACCAATGAGGGGGCTCGTTCTATTCGGCCAATGAAATGACTCGATCTATTGGGTTTGGCGGTTGACTGGAAAACGCGGAAGTGAGTGGTCATATAAGAGGAAGAGTGAGATCGAGCCGGTAGTGCATGCGTTTAAGGAAATAAAATTTGTAAAAAACGATTTTTGAATTGCAATAAAAAACAAAAGAATTGATCAGAAATAAAGATAAGTAAAAAATATGAATTGAAATTTTAGTCAATAAAATCGCAATACAACTGAGGAGATAAACCCTGTTTTTGTTTCCTGGAACTCAGAGCATTATTTATTAAGGACTTGAAATGCGGTATATTTCTTCACCATAGGCAGGGGTTTCTCGGTAAAGGGCTTAATTACAGTATTTACAAACAGTAACAATCGGATCAGTTTCTGTATAATATTCCTGAGGGGTAAGGAAATTGGTTGTTTCATTCATTGATTCAGATTCTAATCCAATTTTTATGATCTCCAATTTATATATGATATAGCCAACTGTAAAAAATGGAAGGGCTTTAATACTTCTTACTGAAATATTGGCTTTAACTTACGTTTAAACCTACTGTCGTCACGTAGGTTTGGATGATGCCACAGCAAAACATGCATACCGCGATTGTACTCTCCAGTATCCTCATCCAACTAAAATTGCAGATGTCAATTCGAATATTTTATAACCACGAAATATATAACCTTCTTAGGAATTCCCCATATCAAGACCCTATTGAATAAAAACGCTTCGTATGGGCCCAACGGCAACCTTTCGGTCTGCGACCAGAAGATGTAAATCTGTCCCTTCCTATCAGCCGTCGTCAAATTCTCCATTCCATTCCTCCATCTAGGTCTAGGTTCCAAAATATTTACAATTTGAACGTCTTCTGCTTCATGCACCATGTGACGTACCTCTGCAGCGATATTTGTGTGATGTGTAAGTATTACCATTGGAAATTTGTCGACAGACGCAATGTTTTTATAATAATCCTTTTGGGAAACGTGAACGATTGTGCCATAGCGAAAAAACACAAAAGCACTAATGATATGCAATTTGTATAGGAAGAAGTGAACTGGTAATTGAACGAAGTTCTCACAATTCTGTACACAAATTCGTAGGTATTCGTATATAACTTACGGCGGCTAAATTCAGACGCATTTCGATGACGGCTGAGGAGAGTTACTAAGCCGCGAGTATGCTGTTCAGTTCCAACTTCCACCTAAAATAATTCCAGACGTTCTTTCAAATACAATAACCACAAAAATTTCTATTCTAATTCTAAATACTAACCTTTTCAATATTTCCTGTGATCACGGCCCTTGCACAGTTAGGGGACCACGGATCGTCTCCTACATCATTACAATCAATTTCTTGGGCATCGCTGAACATAAAGGTGACCCTGTCGCCATTGCTTGTTATTTCAATCGGTCGCATATCTACATCCAACAGGTTAAAGAAAATATCACCATTGCTTTCAGCTGTCGACAAAACAGTTGTCATTGGGTATCCGTCTGGCAATACAGTTGTAAAAGCAGCCCAATTTGCCTGATGCACCAGCCGACGTACTGTAGAAGCGACAATTTTCGTTTGTTGGCTGTGAAGTTCCTGACTGACTGGGTAAATTGAGACTATTGAGTCAATTTCGGAATAATATTCTCGAGATGTAATCTGACGTACACCGGCTTTGCTTAACAGGATAACATTCGTGATATCGAATTTGCACAGGGAGAAGTTAACTGTAATTCAAGAAAGGGCTTAGAAACATGTCACAAAAAGATCGGCTTTAACTTGCGATAGCTAGATTTGTCCCATTCAGACGCCTCTGGATGATGAAGAAAGAATGCTTTCGAAGCGCGAGTGTGCTGAGTTCTCGATTCTAACTAAAATAGTAGACGGCACTTCAAATATTATAACCACGAAACATTATCTCAAACACTTTCCTCCTGAACATGTCCCAAAACCATTGCTGTTGTAGGGTTTCGATCGTCTCCTTCTACATCGCTGAACGTAAAGGTAATCCTGGTATCTATATCTGTGTCCATTACTGGAATATCTGTAGTCAACATGTAAAAGTATATTTCTCCATTGTTGGAAGCTGTTGACAAAACAGTTGTCCTTGGGTATCCATCTGTTGACATAGTTGAAAATGTAGCCCACTTTGCCTGACGCACCAGACGACGTGCATCAGAGATTTTATTGGGAAGCCGATTGTCCCATCTATCCTCGCTAGCCACGGCGCAGAACAACAGACCGAACAACACGAATTGCAACATTATCGAGGTATAGCAACTAAATCGACTAAAGGAGATTTTTCAACTGAGTTATTGTATCGATCGGGGGTTGTGCACTGATTATCTGGATTATTGTATATACCTATGTGTCGGTGGGTTTTCACAAATCTAAACGTAATGCGTTTACAAAATCAGTTTAAGCTGTAGTTGTTTTATTACTGGGTCAGAAGATTATCTACTACATACACTTTTCGTGGGCAGAATAGAGGCATATTTTTTTTGAGAATCAATAGCTCACTTTTACTTTTACATGCAAGACTTTTATACTCACTTTTCGTTTTGTTATACTCACTTTTGGTTTTGTTATACTTACTTCCCAAAAAAATACGCCTTATATTGTTTTCAAAAAATAGATTTACCGTCTATGCTGCACTTTGTGAAACTGCTTCGACAACAAGTCATTCAAACACCCCAATATCCTCCTAATTGTGCTAAAGGCCGCGGTGTTAATAAAGGTTTAAACACCATATAGAACCAAAATTTCAATCATGTGCCATTCAAAAAATGTTCATCAGTATAGTGCTCTGGCTCTACTGTAGCCTTATACCCTATTCACACCAAGCCGAAAACCGAGTTTTCGTCAAAAAAGTTTAGAAAACTCGTGGATGCATTCACACCGAACACCAACTCGTTTTCGTTTGACGTTTCAATTAGCTGTGAAACTAGCTATGAAATGTTTGTGGCGACTAGGCTTTTATTTTAGTTATACTAAACTTCGCTCGTATTGACATAATATACAAACAAAATTATTTAAGCTACTTGATAATCGTTAACTTATGGTTAAATGCATAAAATAATTAACATAACCAGCATTCAAAATCAAAACATCTGAAAATACCATTTAGTTGTGGCAGGTAGTTTGCTCTTTATGGTGCAAGCAAAGATAACAAAAAACTCTCACTCTCACTCTCACTCAGTCTCTCATATCCTGTCAGCAGTTTTGCTGAGCTCGCTGAATGTTGCAAAAGGTGTGTCTGCTTCAACAACCAAACGATTGTACTCGTTTTCTTGGCGTTTTCATGGAAAACGACCTCAAACAACTCGTTTTGAAAACTGCAATATGTATGGGAAAACTTTTGTTTTCGATTAAGTTTCCGACTGTTTTCGCGAAAACCCAGTTTTCGGCTTGGTGTGAATAGGGTATTAGACTAAAGAAATAGGATTTCAAAAGACTTTTTCACATATTTCACAAAAGATTAATCGGGGGAGAGGATTTCAATGCCAAGAATAAATATTGAGGATCTAGATTAACAAATAATAGAGGCAGAGAACTATTTGAAACTATTAAAGAAAATAGCGCTAAATCAAAGGGCACGGTAGTGCTCCAGCCAAGTTCTTTAGTAAAGGCACTTACCCTTTTTACAGCAATAAACTCAGGCTGTTTTTGACCCCCCCTCTAACTTCGGAACCAATTAAGCCAAAAACTTAAAACTTGAAACATTTTCCAAGGTTATTAAAAAGGTCCACCTCACCAAATTTCATCTCTATAGCATTTGTGGTTCTCAACATAAAGGACTTCAAAAATCGCAAAAACCGTAACTGACTGACTCACTCACTGATGATGATCATCATCAAAATTATAAAGCACTTCCGGCCATCGTAGAATCGTGAAATTTGGCAAAATGCTACATCCTGTGGTGCATACACTGGGAAAAGTCCAAAACTCGAGATTTTTCATTCAGGGAGCGTGGTATACGCCCACTTTTGAAAATCGGTAATTTTTTTATTTGGGCCACTTTCCATTGCCGTAGAAATTTGGCAGAGCGGTAGGACTTGCAGTGTACAGAAAGGTGAAAATCAAACATTTTGTAAAATGTAAAAAAAGAGCCAAGTTCTCTTATATAAAACTACAAAAATTAGGCGTGTAACTAGTCAGCCACGAAAAAAGATCAGATCTAGATGTACGCCAAGTTCTTAGTTTAAGAAGGTTAAATGATTAAAAAAAATTGGTAGGGCAAAGAAGATAGACATATTCAGCCGGTAACAGGTACGGAACTTGCCAAAAAAAAAATCAAACAAGGCATAAATATAAAAAGACCCCAAGGTTCGATTTATTCACAAGTGAAATTTTAAAACAATTTCCTCGAGAAAGCCCAGTATCCTGCTCGCGCTAAAATTTATCTTCCACACAAAAATGTCTACAGAGATAAAATTTAGCGAGGCAGTTTAGCAAAGCGGTATCCTGTTCCGCACGCTGAATTCTTATTTTCATATAGATGGGACACACTAATTGTCAGTCGAGTATAACAATATTGTGTGTTATACGTATTGATACACAAATTACAAAAACAATTGCTGAAGCAGTATTCGACAATTCTGGAGTCATATATATCAGATCGATTCTTTAGAATTAAACAGGAGACGGAGTACTCAAAGATAAGGCAAATTAAAGCTGGTTTACCACAAGGCAGTGTGCCAGGTCCAGTGCTGTACCTTTTATTCACTACCGATCTACCTGAAACTGGACAAACCACTATACCAACTTCTGCAAATGACACTGCTGTACTTGCTGTGGGAGCAACTGTTATACCAACAAAAAAGGTACAAATGACAATAAACAGTATTTTTGATTATATTAAATGAAAAGTATACGTATCACTCGACAAAGATGGCTAGGACATGTAGAGCGAATGGACACCAACGTTTCGACCCGAAGAGTCTTCGATTCCAACCCGGAGGGACAACGAAGTAGAGGAAGACACTGCCTTAGATGGCGCGCACAAGTGGAAGGGGATCTCAACCAACTTGGAGTGCGCAACTGGAGGCGGTAAGCCAAAGATCGGGCTAACTGGAGAGGCATGTTGGTTGATGCCTAGGTCCACCGCGGACTGTAGACGCTAAACTGTGGTGAAATTAGCATGTAAAGAAAAAATGAGATGAGTTGAACATGCGATACAGTAAAATGTATTGGCTTATTAGGAGATACTCATCCCTGTCCAATAAAATATTTCTATCCAAGTAAGCTCTGAAACCAGTACGAATCCACGGACTCCAGTTGTGGGCATCTACATGCTAAACAAATTTCCATAAAGTCCAAGTCTTGCAAAATATATTATATTATTTATATTTTAAATTTAATTTGTTTTAATTTACATATATTTTCCATTTACTACGTACGCATTTATTGTTAAAGGTCAAAAGAGAAAAAAAAATTATCCCGCTTTGACGTCCAATTATCCAAAAAAAGAAAGACGTTCCGATGCAGTGCCGGCAGGAATGTAGGGTAAAACTTTGCGTGCCTTTCAGCATTCTGCAGACTAGCACCGAGCTCCTTGAAGATAATCCTCTTATTTAGATCTTTTTGTGACATATTTCTAAGCCCTTCCTTCAATTACAGGTAACTTCTCCCTGTGCAAATTGGATGTCACGAATGTTATCGTCTTGTTAGGAGAGGGCGGAGTATTTCAGCTTACCTCTGATGAATATTTTGCCGAGACTGGCTTTATTGTTGCTAATGTCCACATAGTAAGTCGTTTTGATCTCGTCGTGGGGACACACCCCATTGTGAATCGGGCAAAGTGGGCTATACTCTTACAACTATGCTGGCAGAGGGATACCCAATGACCATTGTTTTTTTTTTTTTTTGCAGTTGGCAGATAGAGATACAAGTAATGGCGACAGGATCTGAAATACTCCTCCCTCTCCTAACAACACGATTAAATTCGTGACAGCCAATTTGCACAGGGAGAAGTTAACTGCAATTGAAGGAAAGGCTGAGAAACATGTCACAAAAAGATCGGATTTAACTTGCGATCCCATTCAGAGGCCTCTGGATGATGAAGATAGAACGCTTTCGAAGCGCGAGTGTGTTCAGCTCAGCTCCCGATTCTAACTAAAATTGCAGACGCCACTTTAAATATTATAACCACGAAGAAAGGATGTTCAAACACTTACCTTCTTAACGTATACCGAGATCATAGCCTTTGTAGGGTTTTGATCGTCTCCTTCTACATCACTGAAGGTAAAGGTAATTCTGGTGTTCATATTTGTATCCATATCTGTAGTATTCAACATGTAAACGTATTTTTCTGCATTGATCTCAGCTGTCGACAAAGCAGCTGCCGTTGGGTATCCATATGCCAACATAGCTGAAAAAGTAGCCCACTTTGCCTGACGCTCTAGTAGACGTGCCTCACCAGCGACATCAAGGGAATCACTTGCTGGTTCCGATGTAGATGCTTCGCTTTCAATGGCGATATAACAACCAAACTGATTAGAGGCAATTTTTGAACTGTGCTCTGGTTATCTGAATAAAATGCGCCAAAGGTTTTCACAAATCTAAATGTCATTTATTTAAAAAATCAGTTTAAGATATTTATTTCATTATTGGGTCAGAAGATTATCTACTGCATACACTTCGAGTCAATAGAATAGGTTAAGTAATTTGTTTAAAAATAAATAGCTTAGGAATCTCCTGGTCATATCTACAACATCAATCTGAAACAAACCCTATTTTAAAGTAGTTTTATTAGTAGTAGTTACAGCAGTAGGACAACCTTCAGTTTCAGTTGGAATTGGGGTGAAAGCGCCTTAAAAACCTTTAATTTATTTAAACGGAATCCAAAATGCGCTGAATGGTATCACAACGATTTATGCAATCTAAAACGAAGAAAGGTAATCTTATTTGACCAGAGAGCTGGAATAAGCGGGTGTACTGAATTGAACTGAATGAATGAAGGCTGAAAGGCACGTAAAATCCCTCCCTACATTCCAGCTACTACTGCGTCGGAACGTTCTTCTTTGGTACAGTCGACCCGGTATTTACAAAGCGGACTGTTAATAAATTTGTTGCTTCTTATTAGTAACTATGAAGAATGCCTACTGAGGCTGATAAAAGCGGTGGAATGTATTCAGCTTTTTAAACGAATTTTTCCAATAAAAAATCATTAAATGTTTACATGAACTCTCATCAGTTCGAGTCTTGCAATTGTCTAAGTTTTTCAAAGAGGGGTTCTGCTTAATCTATGCATATAGTAGATTTTATATTATTTCATTACTCAAAAGACTATCAATATATGAAGACGCTCTTATCCTTTTCCTTGTTGAAATGTTAGAGCAGTTTCGATTCAAGGCGACTCAAGTGAGATACCTACATTCTTTGTCATTTCTTATATTTATCGCTGGCAAATCCATATCCCACAGGTAAAAGGAAATATCCCCATAGCTTTTAGCTGTCGACAAAACTATTGTTATTGGGTATCCATCTGCCAAGATAGTTGTAAGAGTAGCCCACTTTACCCGATGCACCAGGGGACGAACCTCCGCGGCGACATTAAAGCGGGTGCCTATCACTTCAGCCTCTATAATTCTCTTAAGGATCGAGTTTTTAAAATAATTTTGAGTACTGGGCGAGTGAACTAATTTAAAAAAGTTTGGCACTTCCAATCTTAAAGCAATCGTTTAGGAACCATCACACAATCGTATCATATCTATCACTTTAAGCCAGTTTGGTGATGGTTAAAGTAAAACACGAATCCTATTGCCCTACACTAACTTTGACGATTTTGTCACTGAGCCTAACTGTTTACCATGAGAGTAATATCCCAATGAACCCTAACCCTAAGTGAAGAAGTACGAATAATAGGTATACGGTATACCGCATCTTCTCATTCTCATCGCATTAACACCACCCCGACCTTCATACTACCGAAGATAAATCTATCTCAGCTCACGCGTTGCGGATTGTGTACTTCAATTTGGAATAATAAATGAAGTTACACTTTTCTGCTTTTCCTTTATTATTCTTTTTAGATGCAAAACGACAAAGCAAAACAAAACCTAGTCTCGTAATCTTTAAGAACGCAAGACGGTGAGTCGTCAAAATGTGCTTATTATATTTTGCCTGCGCTATTTAATATGTAAATATTCAATATGCAATACATAGAGACATCTCGTAATAGAAAAACTTCAATAGAAAGAAGTATCTCTTACGTGACAGGAATTTGTTCTAGAACATTGATGGCAGCACTTTTTGAAAGACGACTGAAGACACACGTTCTCAAATGGGATTATTAGGATGGTTAACGTGAAGTACCCAAGTGATGTTGGATATTATTGGATTTTGAAAATGTTTATTTTTGGGATATAGTTGATTTTTTGCATTTTTTTGTGTTGGTTGAAATATTGTTTTCGAAAAGAATGATAGGACATTAAATCAGTTTAGATTTCTTGAAAATGTTACTCAGGCCGTGTATTAATTCTGCTAAATAAATTATCTTCGAGTGATTTTTGGTCCCGTTTGCGTTGACGGGCTTTGGAGGTGAGATTTAACAGCGAACTCTACGAGCTGTACAGCGACATCGACCTGTTCAGAAAAGTACGTTTCAGTCGACTAAGATGGCTAGGACATGTAGAGCGAATGGACACCAACGCTCCGGCCTGAAGAGTCTTCGATTCCAACTCGGAGGGACAACGGAGTAGAGGAGACCTCGCCTTAAGTGGAACCAACTTGGAGCGCGCAACTGGAGGCAGTTACCCAAAGATCGTGCTAACTGGAGAGGCGTGTTGGTTGAGGCCCAGACCCACCCCGGACTGTAGCGCCATCTAAGTAAGAAAGTAAGTAAATAATTATCTTCGGATAATTTCTGACTATCAAAAAATTTCCCAAAAAAAGGATATTTCACAAAATGTGCTAGAGCTCTAGCGGAAATACTGAAATGTTAGTTTTTTTATATGGAGTTTGACATGGCGCTAGTCATCTAGCGGTCAATGGAATTATTACTAAATTTTTATTCTATTGACTAATTTTTTGGCGTTTTCTTTTGCTTGGGATTTATAGAGTGTTTATGATGAAATAGACGCCGAATTTTAATTTTAAGCTAAGATTGGAGTAAACTTTTTTCAACACTCAAAAGTATGTCAAAATATTAACTAAAGATAATTATTATTTCGCTCATTTTTTTTAACGGGCTAATAATACGATTACGTTTACACTAGGGTAGATAAATAGGAAATTTTCTGAAAGTATTTCCAAATACGATTAAATTTTTTTAAATTTCTCGCAAGTTTTACTAATTCAAAAAATTCATTGATATTAAGGGTACTCACTCAATCTCATAAATTTATGCAGCTCGTAAATGTATAAATTTCTGCGGTGCTTTAAATGAACACCCCTCGGAAATGTTATTGCGTAAATCGCCTGTAAATCTGGAATCAAACAAACAATTCATACGGCTGTTTGACATTTGTGACTTGCGTAACTTTCCGTGGTTGATTTCCGAGCCTAAATCATCGTGGAAAATTATGAGGTCTGCGTAAACTATTCTCCATACAAAATCTGACAGTTCATTTACGAGGGTATACATTTCTGCAGTTTACGCAGTTTATGCAAATTTGCTAACTTACACCATATTTGTGCAAAATCGAATATACGTATTGAATAAAGTTGCACACTGTAAAACTATACGTCAAAAAACCAAAAATATCGCGTTTAATGAGGCTGAATTAATAAGCCCCTGAAAATTGAAATAATGAACACTTACCTACTCATCGGGCTCCCGACCCGTGAAGAATCTCTGCCAGAGACACTGTAGCCTTCCATCCTATACGAGCACGCTGCTGCTTCCATTTGTCCAGACCAAGCGCTCTGGCATCCGCGATGGCTTTGGTATTTGAAACGCAGGTTCGGTCTTCCTTGTCTAACTTGCCTCTGGTCGCAATAAAAGAAAGTATGAGTAAAAACTTCCACATCGTTAACAACTTTAAAATTAAGTGCTTGCTTCCTCTATCAACTTTTCAGTAGTAAAAAAGTTATCCTATAGCAAATTTGTTTGTAGTGTTTATTTTATTTCAAAGGAATGTCTCCAAGTACAGAATGAATGTGGATAGGATACTCAGCTGCGCTGCTGTAAGTTTCAAAAGGAATTTCCCAAAGCACCATTTCGATGCAGGGAGAAAATAAAATAAAAATCATTTCTTCCTTGAAATCGATTAATCTAACACAAACAAATAGGAGAAAGCTGAGGATGAAGAACTAAGGAATTCCTCTAAGATTAACCTGTTTGAAAAGTCGATTTACATATTTTTAAAGAGAAGATTTTCAGATACTATTTTTAATACTTCTGTAAATATCTTATATATTTAATGGGCCGGAGAAATGTTCCGGACTGAATTTGTAACACTAGGCGTATTTTTCTAAAACCTCGCCAGCCATTAGTTGCCAGAAGAAGCACATTTCACGTAATAAAACAACAACATGCTGGCCTTAACTCTTTATTTTCTTCCCAGCAGGAAACCTGCTGACTGGCAGTGCTGGCTAGGAATTCACAAACAGGTGGCGCAGAAAGCAACAAGTGGCTTAGAAAACAATGGTGGCACAGCGAAATTTCACTGACTTCTGCACATTTTTGAGAACCACGCATAAAGTGCATGGACACACGGTCTTGGGCATGACTTTCATTCCCATCAACGATTTGGTAAGAAGGTAAAATCTATCCCCCGACATATAAAATTTTCGTTTGTTTTCCTACAAGTTTTTTAGCTGTCATTTTGTTTTTGTTTTTTATTCTCATTTGACACTGACGTTTTTGCGATTTGGTCTATTGCAATGAAATAGAATTTGGAAGGTAAAGCAATTCCTCCGTTGTTTTGCTGTTGTGACCCGTAAAGATCACATTAGAAACACCAGAATACGTGAGGAACTCAATGTGGAGCACCAACGTTCCATGCGTTGGTGGTTTGGTCATGTCCCCGATCAGGATGCCATAACGTGTTATGGAATCCGTATCATCAGGCAGGTGTCCTCTAGGTAGACCCAGGATGAAATGGTTAGATCAAGTCCATAATCTTTCCTCTACCCGTATGGGGATTGCCCTGGTGATTTGGAGTCTATGGCGGCGAATCGAGAGCTATATAGGGTCCACTTGAGCAACCTACCGGCGGTTCACTTAGTGGACAAGCGGACCATTGAAAATGGATCAATGAAAAAAAAATTTAAAAAGGAATACCTAATAAAATTGAAAACACAAACAAATGCTATGGTAAAGCCGAAGCGGACGCCCGTTTATGACGCAAATATCAATTTCAACGCAAATATCAATTGCAAATTTGTATCGAAAGTGCAACGGCGCGAAAAGAACATTCATATCCATGCGAGAATTATTTCTGCAAGTCTATTTTTGTTGCATTTACTGTGTCATCTACCTCGTCTTTCTATTCATTCAAAATCTACCTGTTGGGCTGCACACGACGCGTCGCCACGTTTATGGGAAGGCAGAAGTGCACAGTGTAAAGTTCACTCTTTTTGTACCTGCCAAATTTATTTTATTGGAATGACGCCTTGTTTTTGTGTGTAGCCGAATCGTTCATGCGAATGAATGTCATGCCCATGATAGTGCGTCCATGCACAAAGGAAATCATGTGTACCAACTTGGCGATATAAAAGTGCAATTAATATGAAATGTTTCCAGTTCAATTTAATTGCATAATTGCACCCCATTTGTAAGAATGAGTTTTTCTGTGTATCATTGAAGTTACATAGTAGAGGACAAGGAAGACACAGGGAATAGAGGAAGTCACTTTGGTAATCAAATTGGTAAAAGAACACGGTTTTGAATACAATGAAAGTGAAAGTCGAAATAAATATAGAGACGAGCTATAACAGCACAAACCTCATCCTGCTTTAAGATGCTGGAGTTTGTACTCTATCTAAAATGGAGAAAGCTTCTTCTTCTTCTTCTTCGTAAATTCTTTTTACTCCCGTTTGCGATGACGGTTTTTGAAGAGGGATATTCTATGACTCTTGATACGAACTGGACGTCAGTTGTCAGATGGATAGGACATGTAGAGCGATTGGACGCAAATACTCCCGTCCGTAGTGTCTTTCAGTCCATGCCAAACCCGAAAAGATGACAGTTAGCAAAGAACCAGGCTGACTAAGACTTATTGTCGAAGTAAGTAAGTTGAGACGACACAAAATAAATTCCTTCATATAGCGCATAGATTTTCCTCAACACTGTATTTTCCTCAACACTGTATAATTTTATTATTTGTACGACAGGAAAAATGACAAGCAGTTGTTATCCGCATACTCGTTAGGCGACGATACGATGATATAATTATTTTATTATTTTTGAGGTTGGTCGACACTCGTAATTTTTACTAACTCCGCTAGCTCAAGGCTCTTGGTACACTAGGTATCCAGGACATGAAGGCATTCCAGGCAATGAGAAAGCAGACGAATTAGCAAGACAAGGTTCGACAGCTGTATCAGTACAATCTGTGAACAACCCGCTTTGCATACTCAAGCTTGAAGCAAGGAGAAAAGCCACAAGAGAGGCGAACGATAGATTAAATACTTGTATAATACCACAGGAATGCTATGGCCGTCCTTCAATGAAAACAAAACGGAGAGTATCATATGGAAGGATAAAGGAAATCTCTGTCCACCCTCGTAAAAATCACAGCGGTACCACATGAAGAAAATAGTGCTGATATAGGAGCTCTTAAGGACACAACCCACTACCTATATGTCACTGTTCAGGTCTCCAATACACCAGGTATAAATTCCTAGGGGTCACTTCTTGTGATGCAGCCAGAGCTCGTCCAATTCAAACGTCCTTTTAGTGTACAGAGATCCAATTCATTCAACGATTCTGTTACTTTTTGGGCGCGAAAAACTCTCTCCAGCAGATGTCCCACCTGTTATTACTTAATATTTGAATGACAATTTTACGCTCATAGCAGACTTTCAAACTACAAAGCATCCATCGTAATGCATAAATACTTTAGTCTCTGACTGCAATTGTCTTCAAGTTAAAGTCCATTAAATGCTAAAGAACACAATTATTCTTGTTCCTCTCCTTCGAAAGAATAAAATGACTTCGAATGACTCTGCTGCTTCTGATGATGATGACGACGATGACAACGATGAGTTTGAAGTGAAAAACATATTCCGTTGACGAATAACAAAACATTCCGTGCTTAAGAATCGTTTCAAGGACAATGCACAATGACTCTGCATCCTCCTGCATATACATTACTCTTTGATTAATTGAAGCAAAACAAAAACAAGTAAAATCTTTTTTTGGTTGTCCTACTTTTGACTGAAAACCATATGCTCGTAGTATCCACAATCCACAATAATTATCATCAGCATGCAACACACATAGAGAATCAAGTTCATATACATGCTGGTGTCAAATACAAATTGTGAATTCAGAAGTTCACTGGGGCGTATGTGGAACATTTCATCGTATTCCACTTCATTAAGGAAAAATACTTTTTTTTCCGCTCTTGATAGACAAAAGGAATTTGCATATATCTTACGCATTTGTTATTTTGAATGTCACTGTGTGCGTATGTGTGTATTCAGTCAGTTTTTATCTATTTTAATAGCAAGCAGATTCTGAAAATTAGAAAAAAAAAACAAAACCCAAACAAGGACATTTTGAATTCCACTTGTTTTTTTTTTATTTTCGTTTGGAAAATAGCTCCAAAGGCTGGGGTGAAAATTGCGGCATAAAAAGTGAATTGCTTTGACTCGAATACACCTACATTCATAATATTGTGACGGCATTTGTGTGTGCAAGAGAATATTGGTCGTGTCTTTTTGTGTTGCACTTGCAATTTTAAACTTTAATTGAATTTGAGTTAAATTCAACGTTTATAGCATGCTTGAAGAGTGTACTTCATTTATCTCTCGTTTGAATAAGAAGAAGGGAGATGAGAGTTTCTAGTTCAAACTGTGGTATACGCTCACCTGAAGGTAGACCACATTAAAAAGTGGAATTTAAAATAGTCCTTCGAATTTATCGATGTGCGTCGCCTTCGGTGTAATAACGTTATCGTGCTTTGAGGATCAGGAAATGTCAAACGCTCTTTAAAAATAGGGAAGCAGTTTGATGTGTCCCTGAAAAGGACGCTTTTTACGAGTGCAAAGGATGCGATTAATGTACAAAGATAGAGCAAAGCGGGGTTAGAATTTGAGTCTAATTAAACCGCAGAATAGCTTTATAGATCTGCATGTTAAAAATAAATTTTATCAAATCGTTAAATTATAAATGCCCACATCGCAGATGTATTAACCATACGAAATGCCCCGCAATTGGACTGTAAGATGTTCCCTTCAAATAATAGTACAGACAGTGCATCAGCTGTTAGCTGCTGACTGCCACGTGCGTGTAACCTACGCTCAAGCCATTTCTAAGCTAATCTCTCGTTTTGGCGATTTGCACTGGCCGGCTTCATTTAACCGTTCCGGACTTCTTTGGGTGCAGTGGCTCTTTGATTAGTGTGCTGGACTACTGTGCGATGGGTCCCAGGTTCGATCCCCGGAAAAACACAAACATAACATCTTAAGGTTTTTTCCACTACGCCTCTCGCGAACGCCTGATAGTGACAAAGATTCGAAAGTATAAGAGTCATAGAAAAGATTCTCAATTTAGCCGTTTGAACTCGGCATAAAATTGTTGGTCCCTTCCATTCGTATAAAATAACTAGCGGAGCCCGTGCACACTTCGTAGTACAAAATAGTTAAAAAGATAAACTGTTTTTATTGTAATGATCTGTGGTACACAGCATTTTCTGTTTTTCCGGAAATAGCGATTGACTTTCAGGACAATGCATTATTCACATCAATGTTACAAATTTTAAAAACTTTGGCTTCCAATTCCAAGACTGTCGAAGAAGCTGTACCCGCCCGGGTTTGCCCGTGCACAGGAATTGTATTGTTTAGGTCTTAGGTAAAAGTGTTGTTTCGTAAAATGCGAGAAATGAATATAAATCGACTTGCTGGAATTTTCTTTCTGGCCAAACCTGAAATACAGCAATACGAACGAATCAAAAAAAGGGTAATGAAAATCGGCCCAGCGGTTATCGAGATATAACGTCATCGAGTTTCAGCCCATAGAAGATATTTTTTGTATAGGAGGTATGTATGTATAAGATTTTTAATGTTTTTTTTTTTGTGGGAGGTGCCACGCCCATTGTCCAATTTTGACTAAACTTCACAGGACCATTCCAGGGACAATAACTAAGATCTTCTGCGAGTTTGAGCTCAATCGATTTTGTGGTTTTCGATATATACGATTTTGAATGTTTTTTTTGTATGGACGGTGCCACGCCCCTTTGCCAATTTGGACCAAACTTCACAGCCCTACTCCAGGGACAATATCTAAGATCTTCTGTAAGTTTAAGCTCAATCGATTTGGTGGTTTTCGATATATACGATTTTGAATGTTTTTTTTTGTATGGGGGGTGCCACGCCCCTTTGTCCATTTTTGACCAAACTTCACAGGATTCATGTATGGACCAATACCAAAGATGTGCGAAAGTTTGGTTAAGAACGGTAAATGCGTTAAAGCGTGAATCGGCGACAAATATTTTAAGGCTCAATTTTTATATATATAGATAAAAAAAAACTCACTTAAGCTAATGGTTGTGAGAAGCTAGGCCTACTACAGTGCTTCGGACCTATTGCGCCATTTATTTATCCTTATTTTAGACTTCTTTTTGTGGTGTTTTCTGAAGTCACGAGTCTATGTCAATAAGCCTCAGACTCTTGAAGCCCGGCGGCCACTCATCCGATATTATTTTCTCGAATGGAAAAAAATTTAAGACATCAAGCAAACATAATTCAAAAACAAACCCAAAGTTTTTCATTCATAAAAAAATGACAGCCAAGGAACATCGGGTGACAGCTCTTATGCCACGTTGTATTTAAAAAAGGTTCAGGGCAAGTGATCAGCTATATTTACAATTTTAGTCAAGTCAAACTATTTTGAAACTCGCTAGTCCGCTATCTAGGCATGTTTTCTAGCACGTCATTGACGAATAGACCAGACACTCTCACAAAATACAGTTTTAGCGCATAACGTATGTATGCTATACAAAAACTTCAATCTGGCCCCAGGTTGTATAAGAGCAAGATTTTGTCTGTTCTGTTAATGACAATGACTTTCTGATAACATCGTCTGACAACGTCTCTTTTGCTCGTAGAACTCGCGAGCAGTCCTCTTTCGCAGCGTGCGCCGTTTTATACGCTTCTTATTTTGCTGCGTTTGCTAGTCGACGTTGTTCATCAAACCAGGGGTTTCGTGGTGGTGGTCGGGTGAAACCCAGCACATCAGTCGCGGTATCGGTGATGGCTTCCTGGCAGTGTTGCCTCTGGTCTTCTGCCTTAGCTGTTGCTGTAAAATAGGACTAACCGAGAGGCATCGAGATACTTGATGGGCGAAGATTCTGGCCTAGTATTTCTTTGTTCGGGTGTGTTGGATATCCGCAATCTTACCTTGGCTACAACAAGATAGGGATCCAAGTCAATATTGACCCCTCGGAAGTTTCGGACATCCAGAATACTGGAAGCGTGCCTTGCGTCAATCGCAATGTGATCGATTTGACTTACAGTTACAGACAGCCATGTCCCCTGATGAATATTGAGATGTGGAAACCTGCGGTGCTATAACTATATTTCTATTTCGCCCCGCAGCAAAGTCAATTAGCCTAAGTCCGCTGCTAGACGTGTTGTCATGTATACTGTCCTACCAAAGATATTCTCCCTGGTCCCTACCTATAGTCTAGCGTTAAAGTCGCCTAGTACGATTTTAACGTCGTGCTTCGGACATTGCTCCGCACGTCTCTTCGAGGAGCTCGCGTAGAAACTGTCTTTGATAGCGTCGTCATTTTTTTCAGTGGGGGCATGAGCGCATATATGACGCTGATGTTCGAGAATTTAGCCTTGATGCGGATTGTCATAAGTCGTTCACTAACGTGCCGATAGCTCAAGAATTTTTGCCTAAGTCTGTTTCGTATGACAAATCCAAATCCAAATTCGACGCTGCTGCTGCTCTCTATAGCAATAGCTGTAGAATATATCACAGTTTTTCATCCGTTTTTTGCTCGGATGGCAATTATGTCTGCCTTGTGGCTGTCTAGGGCCTCTGCTAGTTGTTCAGCTGCATGTGGTCTGTTAAGTGTACGAATTGAATTAGCAGATGGAATAACTCCTTAGAAATCTTGGAATCGGATGAGAAAGTAAGTTTGGTTTCTTCACAAAAGTTCTGATAAACGGAAACAACATTTTCTTACGAACAATCACTATTGTGTGCAGATGCCGGAGCAATAGAATTTTCCTTTACGCATAAAAACGGTGTTTATGCCGCTCAGTAACTCACACTAGCATTCAAAGGGAAACATTTCTCGAAAATATCACGCAGCTCGTCACGAATGCACTAATTTATACACCCACCCTTACACTCGGCATGTACTGCAGTTGTACAGAACAAATGCAATCAAATGAAAACACAAACGTTAATGCATCAGTAGCACTGTAAGATGAATAGAAGTGTGCATTGCAGTAGATGAAGTTACATAAAGTAGGTCATTGCAGAAACACAAAGGTCAAAGGCAGCCACACTCGGTATCTCGTTAACTAACTCCGAAGACGAGAATAATGTAAGTTCTATGAATCCAATTAGACTACCAAAACATATGTTATAGAGAGTATCCTTTAGATACTTACTATACATTCACAATAATACTGTCCTGATGTTACTTACATAAACAGATTGCTTGCAATTATTATCTTCCCAAAAAAGGGCAATTAGCATAAATCAAACTGTTAACTCTAGTCCACCCTTTGTTCTAGAAAAGTACCTATGCTTCTGTATGGTGTTTGGATATACCAACAATACAGAGGATTCAAATACTAATTACAAGAAAAAATTGTTTCACATGCTGATTCGTTTTTTTTCAACCCTGTTATGCCGTATAAATCTAAACAAAGAATGCACAAGCTATACCATATTCTGCAACACCGCACGACCCTGCTAACTGTGAGCCCTCTGGGTTATAAGAAAATTCAAATATTTATATCACGCGACAAAATCTCTCTCGTTTTGTCTAATTAATCGCACACAACAATAACAAAACGGACTCACAACTCAAGAAGGTATGCTACTGTGAGTCCTTTTTATTTTGTTGTTTTGTTTTCCTGCGTCAATATTGTAAAGAATATTGTGATAAAAAGTTGACGAAAGAAAACATAAATTTCACCGAGAAATGTAAAGCGGATGGCATTGTATCTGTGCGTGGTTGTGTAGGTCATATACGGTAGTCAGCAATGTGTTGTGTGTTTGTCGAAACGAGAACAATAAAAAAAAAACAAAAAGGGGACGGCCAAGGATCCCACATTCATGTACCATGTATCTATATCGAAGTCATCCATGGTTGAAACGTGGGCGCGTGAGAAAAACAATAAACGTGTGAATAAATATATGGCTGTAGTCCTTTTCATGCGACAAGTTTACGTGGCTTTTGTGAATAGATACAGTTGGTCGCAGAATAGAAAATCCAATCGTGTCCTCTTGGCACAGTGTTTCAACAGGAACTAAGCTAGAAAGGACTAGGCGCCGCCGGTTATAGAGGGAAACTGCAATGTTGCCCTCTGGCGGAAAATTGCAAAAGCGTTAAAACCCTGTTTGGGGTTGGTCACGATGCACTCCCCTTCATCAAACGGTTCAGAGGTTTTCTTTTCGGAGGGGAAAAATTCCCAGTAAAGATACTAAGGGGTGAAATATGTCTATGTTAAATGTTACCTTTATTTAGGGGATGAGCTCTCAACATGCTTGGGGATGATTCTGCATGAGAAGTGAATAGAAAATGTCCCTGTTAAAATATACCCATGAATACTGAGGAGAATGTACCCCAGTAAGATGGAATGTTTTAATCAAACTCGAGCAGTTTAAATAACATCGAGAAGACTACATCCCTTGCACTGATGTGTATATAGCAGGGCCAAATGTAAATGTGAATGAAAAGGGCATTTTAGCATGGAGGTGAAGTTGTTACTTTAATTTAAAAGGATATGGGTTTTCTTATTTGTTGTGGGTGTAAGCATGTTGATTTTATGTTTTCCAGGTGGACATTTGATTGAAAAAAATGTCCTTACAATCGATTGAGATTTTTCGTATATTTCATGCACAGTTGCTTGTATGAGTGCAATGAAGTTTGAGCGTGGATTTTTGTTTTTCAGAAAGAAGCCTGTCGGATTCGACCCCTGGTAATCTGTGCTTGCTTTATAGATAAGGAGTAGTCCTTTGCTCTAAATGGATGCATCCTTGGGATGGATGGGTTGGCAGCCGATTTTGAAAAAAATCCGCTAGATCTCTAACGCCAGCGTTCCTCCATCAGGGATATTATGTGCTAGATGACTAGCGGTCAATGTAACGCGGCCAATTATACTCTCGTATGTTTGTCAGATGTTCATGACAGCTGGCAAAGTGGGAAAACCTTAAGGTGTAATTTGTGTTTTTTCGGGGACCACTCGCACAGTAGTCCAGCACATTAACCACTGAGCCTTTATTATGAATATGTTAGGAATAATACTTCAGGAGTATGGCTTGGTTGTCTGTTCTTGACAAAGGCCCGTTTGGTCCGATTTTGAGTCACTTTTGCGAGCATTTGGAGGGTCTATTTTATATTGATTTACCTGCACCAGTTGAGGTTCAATCAACATACGTCAAAAACTTCCCCACAAGATGGCCTTCTGTCACTTTGCAAAAGCGTCAGAAGACCATATATTTTTTTCGACATAGGGTCATATTTTGCTCAGTTCAAGTTAATCAAAGCATGTATTATAAAAATTTTAGTTTTGTTCGCAGAACATTCCGCGAGTTGGTTCAGTGGTTATTGTGCTGGCTTACCTACTAAGAGAGGTGGGCCTCATCAGGTTCGATCCCCGGACCGGAAGGTACACAAAATTACATCTTAACCTCTCGCTAACGTTTAACAAACATCCGAGAGTTCACTTAAATTCAAAAACGCATAATTTTTTTATGAATGACCGTTTATTTTGAATTCCTGGACAAGTTGACAAGTTAAAGTCTATCCAATCTTTCTAAGAGCCTAATACACTTTTCAAAATTTGTTTCCGAAATTGAAATTATAGCTGAAAGTACATGCTGAATCATAAATACTTAAATTAGGATTTAAGAATGTAAATCTTTTGAACGAAGCAATATTTGTCAATAATTCGTTTTTTTCCGCTGCTCTTGGTGATCCAACCACGGATTTTTGTTCTCGAATCTTAACTTCGGCATAGTCCTCAATTATTACAACACATAGATGTTGCAGTCACTTTAATGTTGGAAGTCTCCCGTGCGTTTTCTATGGCCCTATGAACTAAGTCCCAACTAACTAACTCCCACTAGCCAAATGAACTAAGTCCCACCAAATATGCAGTGGGATTTAGTTCATTTTTGTGAAAGTCTACTCTTTTGACTTTTTTCCTAGGTATCAAAAAAAAATGCTTTGATGCAAAAAGTTTCTCCGAACAATTCTTATAGTGACTGCAAAAAAAAATTTCAAAAATCTCTTCGCTAATATTTTTTATGATGTTTTGAATGAATCTCAGAAAAATTTTTGTATGAAAAAGAGGAAAAACAAAAAGTCGTTTTTAGCAATTTTCAAAAAATCATAAAAAATATTAGCGAAGAGATTTTTGAAAAATTTTTTTTTTGCAGTCACTATAAGAATTGTTCAAAGAAACTTTTTGCAGTCACTATTAGAATTGTTTGGAGAAACTTTTTGCATCAAAATATTTTTTTTTGATACCGAGAAAAATAAAGTAAAAAAAGTAGACCTTCACAAAAATTCTAAATTCTAAAATTTTTAAATGGCTACTTAATGGGTTAAGGAAAGTTTTGTATCATTCAAACGGAATTTAAATGACCTTTCCACTTAGAATTGACTTTAGTTTTGTCAAAATACTTATGCCGGCCACTGTAGATAGGGCTACAATGGATTAGGGACAACCTCTTTTCCCACGGGCATCACAATTGGTCCGCATTGGCCCAAGTGTGGCACAGAGAACTCTAGTTCGCCAGCCACGTAACCTGACCTAAACTATTTCCTCTAGATGTATCCATCCATATTAAATGTTTGCAGAAATTGTCAGGATTTCACACGTAGGACATACTCCTATGATTTTTCTACCTATCATTGCATGGTTGGGGGTTTTGACTACTTAAGTCAAGATTCTCGTTCATATCCTTAATATTTCGCCCGCCAAGTTTCTGGATACAATATACGGCCCTCTCCTCCTATTACAGCCAATGGCCCACTTTGACACACAGCTCCACAAATTGAGCTGTAAAGCGGTAATTAGACTCCAAAGTGTACATAATCAAACCTCAGTTTCTTAAACGACTTTTCACTATACAAACACCATTACCTTAGAGCAAACTTCTATCACTAACTGCAAGTTACTCAATATACGTGCATCTAAAATTAGATACAACACAAGTCCTTTTAACGTGGCGCACATCGGCGAAATCGAATCGATGTGAAATCATCACCGCAAACAATGTTTTTGCCATAACATGAAATCCAATTGCTTCAATCTTAGTCATAACATCGTGTGTATGTGTCACCCCGAATCACTGCATCCTGTGTATCAGATGTACATGTGCAAAAACCGATCTAACTGTGTCGTCAAAAACGACTCTGCTTCACCGCCCCCACATTACCAATGCGAATAGGAAAGTCATCCAACAAAAAATACCATCATTTTCGAGCTTGAATCTTTTGTTGATACTCTGGGGTGGCAATGGTGGTAGGTACTAGCACTTGATGCATTTTCAATCATGTTTTTAATGCGACTCTTCTCCTGCTCCTTCTCGACGCACACACAAACACATAGCCAACGCGGAGGGCATTATTATTAAGGGAGCAGTGACAAATGGGAATGTGGAAGTAGAAGCGCTTTCATGCGCTTCTTCACTATACCCGCAGGATATTTTCGGTCTCGATAACAAGAAACTATTCATAGATAGATTCTCTACACCACATTGCTGAGGTTCAATTTTACGGAGTCGATTTTTTCTGCTTCATCTTCTTTGCAAATAGATTAATGTGTGGATGGATGGCAATGCGCGGTGGGGGAGCAATCCATTGTATAAAACTGGCACAAAGTCATTTGGTTCGGTTGCATAACATGCTAACCCAGTTTGTTTTCTTCTCAAGATTGACTAAAGAGTGCAATTTAAAATTATTACAAACTGTTCTACGTTTATTTACTGGAATATATTATAATATAAGCGTTTATGGAACATTTATTTTTAACTTAAAATAGGAGTATGTATAATGATTTGAAAAATGCATAACATTGATTAGCGCCAGTGGAATTATTCGTCAGACATTTCAAAATCGGAATCATCACATTCGATTATCTGGAAAATATAATCATTAAAAGAGGTTGCTACGTAAAGATATAAATTATTTTACATCAGCATCAAGATTCATCAGTTCAGAGATGCCGGTTAGATCCTCAAGATATTTGGTCGTTTCGAACGCTTTCAAGAGAAACTCGATGCCGTTGGCTTGAAACTCGTTAACGATTTTCTGGATATAAAAAGCAAATAAAGTAAGTGTCAATTTGTCTTCGACGTCCAAGTTCAACCATGTAAAATGTTACCTCTGAACATGCGATACACTGTGTGAATTTTTTTGTAGCTGGTAGAATATTCTCATAGTTGCAAAGCATTCCACGTATCGAATGCGGTATGATTCCAAGAAGACCTTCGGGAACTTTGGCATTTGGATTTGCATTCGCGCAAAAATAAGCTGGTGCTGAATCCCTATCTGGATGTTGAAGAATCGAAACAAGTAGTTCTACTGCATAGCTACCAGCAATGTTTGATACACCAGGGCGAGTAACTGTGCATTGTTGATCTAGTGTTCGATCTTTCAAGGACTAGAAAGAAAAGAAAACAAAAATATAATTAAAATGGAGTTTGTATTTGAATATGTCTTCAATGTGGTATAATTAGGTGTCAAAAACATGTCAAAAGAGACCTTTAGAACAAGTTTCAGTTCATTCTTTAGTGTTGTTTTCGGATAAATAGATAAGTACATCATCTGCAAACAGCCTGATTTTGAAGTGACGCAAAACGTTGTCATTAATGTAGGTACATAATAAATAGTAATGCTCTATCAACGCCCTTTTACAACCGAAACGTCAGATAGGTTACCACATATCCTAACCAGTTGGCCCCTCTCTGATAGTTAACTTGTAAACCATAGCAGCTCCATTCCTTCTATGCCATTAACTTTTAGTTTTTGTATGCGAAATTGCTTTGACACTGTCTCAAATGCCGGCTGGAGATTTTGGAAAACAGCAACTATCACTACTTTTTTTTGTTTTGCACCTCCGTTTTCCAATGCGCGATTACCAGGTTGAGTAGTGATTCACAGCTGCGTTGACGCCTAAATCGCGACTGATAGTCTGATAGTAAGTAATTGGTTCTATTTGTTGTTTAAATTTGTGTTTCTATTTCTAGGGCAAGAACAAACAAACAAAACAAGCACCAAATGTAGCAAGAAAAAACATGTCATATCAATGCGTCGTCGCACTTTAATTATTCTTTTGCGAAGACGGATGAGAGTTTTTTATAGGCACTATCATCGATTTTTATACCCTCCACAGGAAGGTATATTCACTTTGCCATTACGTTTGTAACGCCAAGAAGGATTCACCGGAGACCATATAAAGTATATATATTCTGAATCAGGATCACATTCTGAATCGATTCTGTCTGTCTGTCTGTCTGTCTGTCTGTCTGTCCGTCTGTCGGTAGCAGATAGCGTCCAAACGAATCGACTTGTGAGACTAAAATTTTGTGAGAGGTCTTATTTTTATGGTCGTCAGGTTGGTACTAAAAATGGTCCATGTCGGTCAAGTAGTTCTGTTACCTCCCATGCAAAGCCAATATTCGACCAATGTATCTCTCTGCCTGTTGAAAACACCTTACCGTCCAAACAAATCGACTTAGGTGAATGAAATTTTGTGAGAGGACTTATTTTTACCGTTGTCAAGTTGGTAGTAAAAATTGTCTATGTCGGTCAAGTAGTTCTGGTACTTCCCGTACAAAACCAATATTAGACAGTACATAATATAGTGGAGGGTATCAAAGCATCGGCCAGGCCGATGATAACACTTTTACTTGTTTTTTTTATACTTCTCCCGGGAAAGGCGAACTAATAACGCTTCATCAGCGCCCCGAGATGCTTGTAGATGTATGTTAGTTCTGCACTTAAATTGCTGCAAATTGTAGACTTCTGGAAATATATCCCCAGGAAGCGAGTTCCAAAGTTTGTTTGTCCTGTAACAGAAGGAGTTTTGGAAAGTTGATATCCTCGAGGTTGTCAAGTGTACTGTATGGTCATGAGCATTAGCAGCCTGTCTTGTGGGTCGCCCAAAAGTTGCATTTCGAGGAATAATGTCCTTGAGTTCCTCGGAACATCTACCATGGAAGTACCTATAGAACAAGCATAGGTCAGCGACTGTGCACCAACGGTTGCAGATTCGATGTGAGTGTAGGGTCTCAAATAAGTCGAACTGCTCGTCTCGTCTCTTCCTTCCAACATTTAGGTAAAATTCCAGAACGAAACGATACATTGATGATTTTAAGATCAACAATTTCGAATGCATAAATGACTGAGTAAACAGTGCGTCTAGGCAAATGTGGTGGTTCATCTACTAATCAGCAGAGCTGTAAAAGCTGCAATACTTTAGTATTGCATTCGCTGAAGTCGCAGTCATTTGATTGCTTATTGTTATTACTATTTCAGCAAAATACTTCACTTAAGTTATTTAACTTCAAAATCAAAGTCCCAATATTGTTTCAGTCTTAAGTAATGCAATCATTGACTGCTTCAGGTGATTGCATTACTTAAGACTACAAAAAATACTGGGACTTCGATTTTGAAGTCAAATAACTTAAGTGAAGTCTAAAAATTCCAAAATTTGTATTTTTAATCAATTTACTGCAATACTCAAAAGATTGTGAATTTTTACGGCTTTACTAATCAGCCCACCCACCACATCGCCAGATCGAAATGCATTTCAGAGCACAGGCCACTTAAATGTCCTTTAAAATAACCACCATCCAAGGAAGAATTATGTCGAATTCCGGCTGCTCAGGTCCTGGTATGAGCCTGTACGGTGAGTTACAGCTAAAGAGCTACCAGGAAAGTCAATCATGTACTGCAAAATCAAACAGTGCGGATATAAAAACAACGAGTGTAATGTTGTATATTTTTCTTAAATTGATTTTTTTTTTGCATAAAATCATGAAGTTAAATTTAATAAAAAAAATATTTTGCAATTAAAGTACATTTAAAGGATGTCCCATAATTCACGCAAAATGTAATTTTGCTAGAAAATACAGGATTTTTAATTAGAAAGCTTACCTTTTTTTATTGATTCATAGAGTAGGTATACAGATCGGGGCTATATATGAAATAGCACATCGGATAAATGACCACCACGGCTTTGCTGGCAAGTACGTAAAGAGTACGAAATTTTCTATGGCCGTTTCGCATAAATGTGGCTCAACTTCTTTAATACACCTCCCAATTTCCTCTTTCAAGGCGTTGGTGGTCGTGGGCTTGTTTGCATAGACCTTTGATAGACCTCCAATGGCGTTAAATCGCAAGATGTGGATGGCCAATTCTGATGGCAAAAACGGCCGATTACACGATTAGGAAATGACTCATGCAGTTACTGATGGTGTGGTGACAGATTATTGGTGTTGTGAGCTTGTGACATCTTTAATCAAATAAAAGTATAGCCCGTGGGTAATACAAAAATATTTAATAATCCAACTACCACGAATGAGGGGCGTAAACGCTAAAACTTCCACAGGGCGAATATTTGGATCGGGCCGGCCCTGGTCTCAGAGCCAAGGTGAATTGCTTTTTTGATTAATTTTTCGCCACCCACCACAAAGCTTATAGTTTTTGATGTTATTATTTATACGCTCAGGTCCAAAAAGCTTTCAAATCTACTCAATGATTTCAAGAAAAAAAACCCTCTCTCTATTTAGATACAAAAATAAGCGCTACTTGTATCAACTACTGACCCAGCTACTTTATTACTATA
This sequence comes from Cheilosia soror, assembly GCA_949372485.1. Classification (NCBI taxonomy): domain Eukaryota; kingdom Metazoa; phylum Arthropoda; class Insecta; order Diptera; family Syrphidae; genus Cheilosia; species Cheilosia soror. The sequence continues at coordinate 42,771,688 of OX443564.1, read as the reverse complement.
TCAAAACGAAAGCTTTTCCTCTCTATAAAAACAGAAAAATATCTATGTCGAGGTGCGCTGGTTTCTATCTTAATACCTTTCAAGCTCAATACCATAATCGCATTATTCTCATTGTTAACTGTTTTAAATTGAACGGTTACGAACGACAACAATATTATTATTTTGACGCGTATCGTGTTGTGTCACCAATTATTTGTTTAAAGACTTTTACTGATAAGTGCGTTTCCCATAGTATTCGAACACAATTACAATTCAATTTGTTTAACAAAATAAAAAAAAATTAATACCCTCATGCGATAAGATAAATTAAGGTGAAATTCTCAAAATGTGATAACAGCCAACATTATAGGTAAATAAATTTCTCAGACATTCAACTGAAAAGCTATAGCTAAGCTAGTTAGTTAGCCTGCATGTGTAGTTCATGTTAGCATGTTAAATTGCTTGCCAAATATACAAAGTGTCTCTTTGCCATTTTGCCTCTTGTAATATAAATATAAATAATATTGTATAAAATGCTAACTGAATTTGTTGGAAATCTATCTCATCATCTGGAGTTTGGACATTCTCTGGTGATTGTGGGAAAAACTATCGACGGAGCTTCTAGGTAAGACAAGTAGTGTTGAATTGTTGCGAACTTAGTTTGCACTCGTCAGTGCGGTGAATTCGTGTAAAAAATATCCATCACCAATCATTTAAGCTGTCAATGTGCTTAGGACTGTAATTGGAATTATTATTTGTTGATAAAGTACGCAATTAGCGTAACGTATTTACCAGTAAATAGTATTACACGTTCTGGAAAAATATTATAAGAAAGTGGTTAGACGCTTAATGGACGTGATTACACTATCTAATTTATTATCTTATAGTCATAGCGATCTAAAGGTGGATATGAATTTTTAGAGATCTTTTGATGTTCATACTGACAGTTGAAATTTAAAGTGACGTAAGCAGCAGTACCTATCTCTAGTGTTTGCTAGAAAGAAAATATTTACTGTTCCCATACTTAAGGCATGGTCGCATGGATGATACCGGCCGGCAAACAAACAAAATGCGATTGGCAAATATAGAAAGACCATAAATCAATTAAATTGACACTTTTGAACATTAAGGGCCGTAAGCTGATAATCGATATCCAAATCGATACTGACCATCTACATATTTATCGATTTTAAGGCCGCATATATGACAGGATTTATAGAGACGAGCTACAGAGTCATGTCTACTTTTGGTATTCCAGCCAAACTTGTCAGATTGTGCAGAAACAATCTCACCGATGCATTTGATGTCAAAAAAGGATTTAGACAAGGTGATGCGCTGTCTGTGACCTGTGAGTTGTGACATCGTAGTTAAGGAAATTGTGCGAAATTAAAAAAATGGGTCTAGTGGTGAATGAGGGCTACACAAAACACATGATGCCAACTAGAAGGGAGACACAACATCGACATCACTCTCATATTGACCGTATAAAATGTGGAAAAAGCGATGTGTTTTTTCTAAGGCACGAAGTGTCATTTGTCCTTTCGAAAAGGAGCCATTCTCAGTCTCTCAAGTAGCATTATAGCTACTTAGGTTTAAAATTGGATTGGAGTTGGACGCAACACGATGTCTTAGGCTAGCCGCACATTGGATACGAATTGGCATTGTACGTAAACGCATGAATATGGTCGTACGAATAGAGTGCGCACACTGAATACGATTTTCTCTGTTAAATAGACAGTGCCCCGTTCCCCATACCCCCTTCTGTGTCCATAAACATCCAATTTTAATGTTTCAACGCACGAACGTGTTTAAAAATCCGAACAAGTTGGGATTGTATTCGGTCGTCGGAACTGTAAGACGAACTCGCATCCAGTGTGCGCGCTCCCATACTACTTTGAAGGTCGGGATTGTTCGTGCGTATGCGTACATTTTTGCTTGAGAGAAATTCGTACGAAATCGTATCCAATCCAATAAGGCTAGCCGCACTTATACACCGAACCGCTGTCAATATTTACCGACGAGTTAAAAACACAAGATGGAGTCGGTGCTGGTGTCTTCTCGGAAGACGTAGAGCCCCACCACTTCTTACTCTTTATTCCAACGTTTTTCACCCCAAAGTTACCGCTATTCTAAAAGCCGCTGACTTGTTGGCGGTAAGTATGTATAGGTATTGCAGTATTGCAAAAAGATATGGACATATATCGACAGTCAGGTAGCAAGCCACAAGCCCTTTATATTTTCAGTACAATAGAATTGAAGGCAGTGAAAGATTATCGCACATCTCTTAACGAGATTTTCAAACAATTTAACGTCACCCGTTGCTGAGTTCCAGATCATTACGATGACCAAATTGGCTAAAGTAGGTTTTTCTGATATAAAAAACGTACCCACTATTACAGCGCCAATATCGGTTGCAAAATACTTTAGTACGCACTCCGGTATACTTAGAAAGGCAAACATTAGATGGGCCCTCCTGAATCAATATAAAACATATCTAAGCAATTATGGCCTAACCTTGACCATAAAGGGTCCACTAGACTTTTAAGACACAAGAAAGAGGTAACATGGCCACTCTAACAAACATCATATCCGGACACTGCGCAATCTGTAGACATACTCAAAGGTCGAGTCTGGAATATTCCTTACGACGATAAGCTGCAGAGATGAGGAAGCGGAGGAGACTGTAGTGCACTTCCAGTGTACCTGTCTTGTTCTCGCAATGTCAAAATGGAAAACATTTCCAGCTTTATTAAAAAAAAGTAAAATCTCCGATATTAACTCTGAAAATGACATCACATCAGAAATCAAGCCAAGAATTAAACTTGCCAACTGCTGTTACTTCAGGCCCAATGCACACGGAGAAACTGGAAAGAAAAACTGGTCTTCGATGCGAATTGGCAACTAGATTGCTTTTAGTCATACCCTGTGTAGTCAAATGGGACAACGCACACAACGCTACTGGTTGAAAACTGGTTGGCGATTCACAAAAACCAGTTTGTAACCAGTCGTCTTTTGATTTGCATGTCGGGTTGCCTATTGATTTCAGTTTCTGTAGTTTGCCGAAGATGAGCGAACCTGTTGCTAATGAGGTACGTTGAAAAACATGACGACATTGAAGGAACTAGAGATTTTGATTGGTGATCGGCTTCCTCGCGTGTGGAGTCAAGTCACCGCTGAGTTCCTAACTGGTCTGTAACCCGAGTTGCCAACCGGTTTAGTTTTTTTTTTTCAGTTGCTCCGTGTGCATTGGGCCTCAGCCTAAGAAGGTAATTTATTAGTAAGGCCTTGTCGAGAAACATCATGGACACTCCATATAAGACCCTCATCATCCTAGTCCTGCATTATGGCGCAAAATCATGGACGTTATCAAAGGCGGATAATGATCTCCTTGGTCGTTTCGAGCGCAAAATTCCTCAATTCTTCGAGCGATTTTCGGTTCTCTTTGCGTTGACGGGCTTTGAAGGAAGAGATTTAACAGCGAATTCTACGAGCTGTACAGCGACATCGACCTGGTCAGAAAAGTACGTTTCAGTGGACTAAGATGGCTAGGACATGTAGAGCGAATGAACACCAAAGCTCCTGCCCGAAGAGTCTTCGATTCCAACCCGGATGGACAACGCAGTAGAGGAAGACCTCGCCTTAGGTGGTGCGCACAAGTAGAAGGGGACCTCAACCAACTTGGAGTAGTGCGGAACTGGAGGCGGTTAGCCAAAGATCGCGCTAACTGGGGTACTGGTTGAGGCCCAGGTCCACCCCGGACTGTAGCGCCATCTAAGTAAGTAAGTAAGACTGTGGCAGCTCTTAATTGTTTTTTGATATTTAGGTATTTTTCTGACTAATCAATACGAGCAAAAGTAGGTAAAGTGCTTCGCGATATCATCGATCTCTCCACAAGTGTTGCAGCACGAAGCGACGTCTTCCGCATAAACCTTTTTTCTGACGCCATTGTTCCTAAGCCTTGTGAGCGCTTCATTAAGAAAAATGACCCACAACAGCGGGAGGCGTAAGCTTCTAGCTTAGAACTCCCAAGTTCGGCTATAATGTGTCTTTCTTTAAGCATGCTGATAATCGTGTTGACAATAATACTGTCAATTTTAAGCTTATACTTAGCGATCTACCTACGGCATTTGTATTGACATTGTTAAAAGCTTCATTAATGTCTAAGAAGGTTGTTAGACTATATACGGTTTATGTTTTAATGCTTTCTCTATTGTCCCAACAACACAATCAATCTCCACCATTTTGTATAGGCCTGTTGGGCCGGAGATATATCTCCCAGGCATAGCCTGCTACGAATATGTATATCTATCGGTCTTTTTAAATATTTCATGATGAAGGTGAGGCTTATTGGCCTAAAGCATTTATCGATGGTGTGACTTGCTTTGCAAGTCTTGAATTTGGTATGAAAATTCTCTTTACTTCTGTCCATGGTCTTGGTATATACCTCTGCATGCGGGACTGCCAGTCTAAAGTTTTTTTTTAGTACGGGAATGATGGTATTGCCAGCTCTCTGCAACATAAGAGGAATATTCCCATCGAGCCCAAGGGATTTGGAGGATGAGAAGGGTCAGATAGTCGCTTCTATTCTGTCCTCTGTAACCAAATCTACAGGGAGGCTCGTATTCGTTCTTGTTCTTGGTGTCCTTAGATAGTTGTGAACTTACGCCGAACACATGAATGTGCTTTTTAAAATCGTGGTGGCCGGTCAGAACCAGTTTGAAGCACGATGAAGCATACTTCTTGTAAACATTCCAATGAACTAGTCATGTCCAATTAGCCCTTATAAAGGATTCCAGCAGAGGCTCAGGTCGTGAGACTCAACACTGCTCTTTTCGAGCCTTTTTCAAAAACTCTTTGTATTTCTTTTTTTCAGCAATTTTATCGTTATAATGCTTAAGTGATGTTCACAGTCTTTCGGACAGTCTTTGAACAGCAGCAGTGTTTTTTTTTAGAATCAATCGAATCGCAAATCGAAAACTAATTAAATGATGAGCTCGTACACGGATATTCGATTGGCTGACCAACATCATTGAGGGAAAAATTGGTAGAATATGTGTTCCCTTTTGTTTGCGCACTAGTTCGATTACGTCGATCAATTTCAACATTTCGAAACATTTTCTGCAGGAATTCCCACCAAAATCGCAATAAATTAGACAAATAAGCCGATTGCAGATGTTCATTGCCCTTCAGTGTATAAACTGCTATTCAAAATGTCTGTTAGACTAGTTCCATCTTCCAATTAACTTACTTAATCACATAACTAATTAATATATTTTCCAACAGATTCCACATTAACTTGTGCACCTCTAAAAGCGCTACAAATCCCACCTGTGACATTGGCCTGCGATTGTCGTCTTATTTTCGCGAAGATTGCATAATTCGAAACTCCCGCATAGATGGAAACTGGGGCGAAGAAGAGACTAACATTCGATTGGATGAGAACACGGCTCGAAATCCAATTGTGTCAGGAGATTTCTTTATGATCTACATACTCGCAACAGAGGAAAAATTTCACATATCCATTAACAGCCGACCGTTTTGTACGTACCCGTATCGTATACCACTCGAACTGATTCGAACGCTTGAAATCCGTGAGCACATTCAAACGATAAAACAAATCGACCACCGATCGCTTTTCCCAGTACCATGGCCAGCGATACATGCATCCGATTTTGGCAAAGCCTTTAGCAATGACATACCTATCCTGTTCAGTCCGGGGCATGTGGTTGTTATAACTGGAAGATGCTTCGACAATAAAAAGGGCCAATTCATCATTAAATTCATGGAGAGCGATAGCAAGCGAGAAGAGTTACATTTCAGTGTGCGCTTCGATCAGAAAGTCATCGTTAGGAATTCAATGAACAAGAATTTCGAGTAAGTATGTCAGTCTGTGTATACAGTTGAAAATAACTACAATTTCTCATGTTTTTCTAGATTTGGTCACGAAGAACGTCACGGCGGTTTCCCTTTCACTTTCAATCAGCAATTCAATATCGCCATAGCGTTTACGGAACACGAATTCTTGATCGCCATCGACGGACGACAGTACTGTACTTTCGCATTTAGAACTGCGAATATTTTGCAGAATTTGTGTGGATTCAAGATCACATGCATAAATGGCCTTAGGATGCATGTGACGCGAGTAGATCACGTGCAAATGGGTGATCCTTCGTGTACAGGATATGTAGAGTATTCAGGGCATGATTGTGAAATTGCATAATGTGATATTAGAAGTGGGATGTGGCTGAGTTAATTGTTATTTCATTTGTTTAAATAAATTTCGTAAACCTTTGTTGGTTTTAGAATAGACTTTATAAATTTAAATGTTATTTTTATTATCAGAAATTAACCATATTATGGTTTACAGTATGCAAAATCCCAAGTACCTAAGATCGATTCTGTGTTGACCCCGATTGATTTGTGCTCTACACTTCTTTAAACCTAGAAATGTGTTTTTCAAATGTGAAATAATTTATTAAATCAATTTAATATTATCGCAAGCGTTGAAGCTCTACATTACTAAATTTTCTAAGTAACAGGTGTCAGGGTTAAACTTTTGTGTCCGGCTTAAATCTTGAAAAATATCGAGATCTGCAAAAAGTGTTTTTTTTTTTCAATGAAAAGCCACAAAAATTTGTTAGGTACTGCGAAAAACATCAAAAGGCTAATTAATATTTTTACTTCGTTGTCATAGAACATAAAATAAATAAAGCGGTAAGATTTTACTCGGTATGGAACTTTACATTCTTCATTCGTAAAGTAAACTATGTATTCAAAACAAAATAGGGCCCACCAAGTTTTTAGACTCTCATTTGAATAAAATGAGTGATTATATATTTTTTTGTGTATATATTTGAGCTAAGGATTAAGAAATTGAGTGCAGCATAATCAATAGTGAAACATTTTATTTTTATTAAAATTAAACATCAAAAATAGGTTAAAGAAAAATTAGGAAAAATAATGAAAAGGTAAAATTCATTATTTTTCTGTTATGAATCGTTGGCCATACGCGGGCGACCATTGTCTTGCATAAGAACAAAGCCAGGACACACTTTTTGTGAAAATATGATCACAAAAGGTAATATTCACCCCTATTCCCGTTGGCGTTTGTCATAAACGACTTGTATTTCACTTCGTTTTTTAGTCGATTTTTGTAACATTTTTTAAACAAATGAATTGAAATAATGGTGACCACATAGAAAACAAAACAAAACTGTTAACAAAAGTTAAAACAAAAATCTGCACATCGTTTTACAACGACACGAAACATGAGTCGTATACGACAAACGCCAACGGGAATAGGGGTGATTATTGTTTCAACGTAACTGGCTACGGTTACGGTTCCCTCATCCAAAATATTATGAGCTCTGTTCCGCCTAACACGGTTATTCAAGCTCATACCATAAGACTTCGGCCCCCAAAACGGTCAGCTTTTTGAATGCATGGGTGGGTAAAACATTTACCTTGTCTTTTCCACACGCGTATACGTTTTTCGTCACTAAAAAACTTGACCTTATATTCGTTTGTAATAGTCCCTCAGTTGTCCGCAGTCCAATCCGAATGCTCACGAGCACTGCCCGATGAGCCGTTGTCAGTTTCGTCTAATAGCACGCACTCTGGACCATTCACCGTTTAATCACTTACTTGAGTGCCAATAGATTGCTGCTGTTGATTCCTTAACGCCTGGGCAGTTACGGTACTCTCCGGAAGAGCAATTATTCGTATGTACCAGTCTTCTTGCGCAATTGTGCCTCTGATTCTTTCTGGTCCAGGTCTCCTTGTTACACTGCCGGTTTCCTGGAAGTGTTCCCAGACGTTTCGGATAGCTTGCCCCGACACACCGATACGAATTGCTACAGACTCTTGAGACTCTTCCTACTGAAGTTAATTTACCGCTTTTACTCCGCTTTCGATATCCATTATGATGCCAAGAATCGGGCATGGTAATCACGATTACTAACTCAGTCAAAAAAAAAAAAAAAAACAGTTGCAGAAAGTAACACTCGACAACGCTTATTATCAGACAGAGAAAACAAGTACAGCAATTTTTGCATTAGTTCTTTTTTCTGCCAACCCTCTTGGAGGCAACGGTAAAATTGTTGCTCAAAGCATTGTTAAGAGCTCAAAGACAAGCAAAATACATACACAAGAATACCTATTTTGTTTTGAGTAGTTTAACATCTCTCTAACGACCCAACCGCGCTCTTCTCGTAGTCCCTTTCGTTTATGCTGTTCATGTTTCCTACGACCAAAAATGTTATAAGCAGCTTTTCTCTCGGTCCTGGTCCTGGTCCTAGTTCTTGTCTGCAGCGTTGTGAGATATGCTTCTTGCTTACAATGGATTTCTTCTTAGTATTCGCCTGGCGAAAGCTAGTACAACAGAGGCAGCACTTCTGATGGCTTCCTTACAACGCTGCCGTTGGTATTTTGGAGTAGGATCTCGCGGCATGTGGATTAAGGGAAACGCGTTCAGCACAGGCTCTAGCAGTCTCTTGCAATCGCTGCCTTTCTACGTCGAACATTCTCACAATATTTTCTCGTTGCTGGACTATACGAGTTATACGCAAGCGAACCTTGAAAGTCGACGTTGGCACCTCTGAATGTACAAAAGTCTAAAAATGTACCAATAGACCGCCATGTTTCCTTAAATATGTCGAGATGTGGGAAACGTGTGCTTATTACCATCATTTCAATTGCGCGCATTCTTTGCCACTGTAGAAGTTTTCTTCCTTCAGAGCGTGAGCGCACATTAGGCTTATCTTGGTGAATTTTACTTTGATGCAAATTGCCACTAGGCGCTTGCATGTCTAAAGTTCAAGACTTTTTGTCTAATTCCAATGACAATTCTGAATCCAAATACACGCTGATTCTTTTGCTGGCGTACCCCTTTGTAACTCTTGGACTGGAAATCGCACCTATTGGATGGCGGTGACATCAGCTTTGTAGCCCTCCAATGTCTCCAATAGTTGCTCTACAGCATGTGACCTATTTAGGGTACTCACGATCCACGTGCATACTGCATATCCGTACCGACGTCATTGCTCCTACTTCGTTTGCATGGGTCGTCAAAAGTACATAAATTCAATCTTATCCGACGCTGTTTTTGCTTTCATCACAATTGTGGCGACGCCGATGGTTGTTTGTGGATCTTGCCGGCACTTATTGCTCACGCCCGCCCGTTTGGTTTGTCCGTCGTGCTTTTTGTTAATGACATCTAAGACGCATTATAGCATCAGACGCGCGATTTGCTACATGCGATCTGAACTTCACACAGTTGAGCTTGCGCTGATCCATGTGTGGTCACACTCACTACAAGTACATCATTAGTGCGCTATAAAAATATCTCTCCAAGGGCAACCACGTGGACCTGATGATACGATTTTGTCGAACTTATCTGTAAATGAGTTTAATTTTTGTGACGAATGGAGGAGATTCAGCAATCATTTAAAGCAGCTCAACGAGACTTTAAGAAGTAAGAAGTGCTTCATCTATCAATTTGATACGAAGTTAGGAATAGCTCTTGAAAGCAAATAAATGGCTACGTGCGAAATGCGACCAATTGGCTTCCTCTCTTCAAGTTAGCACAGACAACTTGAGTTCCAATTTCCAATCTCATCGACAGCTCTAAGACTCCTCATGTGAGTACATATTTCCAAAACGATTTCCTTAAACTTTCTTTGTGCATCTAACGAACACCTAATAAGGTCGTCCTCCACTGGAATCTGTACTGTCGCAAACCCAATTACACGCGTTCGTGTTTATACCGATGAAACGAGAATATAGCTTAAAGGTACCCACAAGAGGGGTCAGTAAGTCAGTTAAATAAAGTAAATATATAGAAACCAATTGAACCGAGTAGTTTTATGTACGAGTTGTGGTGATTTACACAGCTGAAATTAGTGATTCATCTCCGACGCACCACCTACTGCAGTGGCACTTTAAAACATAGGAATAATGGCGGCAGTTTGGAAAGAATCACAACAATACGCCAACTGCAACTACTTGTAAATATAATGAAAACAAATTATAGCAACTACTCACATTTCCAGGAGCCGTTATATCATTGCAGAAGTAGCACCCTAGCTCTGATCCCGGAATGCACCTAAGATCATCAATATCCACATATTTCGAGGCATCTGGTGATCCCTTCATATTACCGTGACGCATAACCAAATAGCTATCGAACCCTAGCGCAGCATTTATCACAATCTAAGGAAAAGGGCAAGACTTTTCTCATCAGAATTATTCTAAATATGAGAGTTTACTTCGAACCTTTTTGTAGGTAGCGCCCAGCATCGTTGGCAGCCATCGGCTTTCCCTCGAGTCAGTAAGCAAAAAGAGGACATCATTCTTTTTTACCAATGAAATAATGAACTCTAAATCCTCGACAACAGTTTTCTTAATTGAATCGCCAATAGTATGACCCGGCATCGGAATTTGCATTACAAAACCTTCTGTTATCTGAATAGGAGAACACAATGAGTTGCGGTCAGATTTCTTAATATTGCAAGACACTCACAGCGTTAGGATTGATTTGCCTCAATCTATCGGCTGCAGTTGTAGCCTTTGCGACGTTGCCCTTAACAGCGTCATCATGAGTATAGAGATTCTGTCGAACAGGATTGGCGAAACTAACTTTTCCGTTATCGATCAGGCTGATGTATTTGAATCCCCAACTCTGAAATAGAAATGCAATTTATAGAGTTCTTCTTGAGCGAGGCGCTGGTGACTAACCAAAAGGTTTCTTGCAACGGCACAGCCGAGAGTTCCTGCTCCAAATAGCAGGCATTTCGTTTCTGCAATCTTCTCCAAATCCAAATCAGGTACAAGTCTCCACTTCATCAGCTTTAGATTCAAATTTACAGAGTTTTCAGCTAACCTGTGAGGAAAGGGGATAAAAAAAAGACTCGTATGGTAGTGTGACTTACTTTGCTGGATCCATGCTGTCCCTCATGGAGACCATTCGAGGTCCCATTTTGTTGTTCTTATTTCGTTCCCAGCCAACAAATTGCATCTCATCGGTATTGCCACTAATCGCTGGTAGGTGGACAGTCCATAAAAGGCTGGTCCCATACTTTGTCTCTGAGGTGTACCTCACTCCAAGGAAGTTTAGCTCCTTTCCGCCTAAAACCGGACTACAAGGACATTTTATGTAATGCTTGATCTGAAAAGTGTTAATACTTACCACATGAGGTGCAAAAATGCAGCGTAGGTCCTCATAATCCATGAAGGGCTGTCATATATACTAGGATCAGCAAAACAAAAATACAGCTCGTCAAGGTTTTCATTTTTGAAATTTGATTCCGGGCTCTTTACATCAATTAGCTCTTTTAAAGCGTAGTGTCTGCCACCTGGGGACCGCTTTACAATAAAAAAGTTCCGTTCAGAGTCAGGAATAGAGGCGAATAGCTCTGAAAAATGGTCTAGTTCATGCAGATTTGCCAGTGATTTTGGCTTCGTATCGGTTTGAACTTGTAAAGAGGGCTTCAAAGGACACGGAAACGCAAACCAATAGTAGTAGTTGTGCGTTTTTAGATCCTAAAACAAAAATAACCTAAAATCAGAGTATCGAGAATGTACATGATTAAACCTACAGCAAATGACAAGATAATGAACCGAGTCAGCAACCTTGGATCTTCAAGCACCTTGCCCGATTTGACATCATCCATGAATTTAGCCCCTTCAGCTTGGAGCAAGTCATTCTTATTGCACTCTTTAAAGTCTTCGATTGTGTTCTTGTTATACAGGGTCCCAATCGATGTGTGACAATTTCTTGGCGGATTAAATGACCTAAAAGCTCGACAATGTATCGGCAACCAAATGTTTCAACAGATTTCACTTTACTTACGTGTTGAAAGAACTATAATCCACTTCTAACAAGCACGACTTGGAATTGAAATGCGTGTAATATCCAAATACGGGCTTTGCCGCATCTGATAAGCGATCGATTTCGATTTTTATTTCAGATAATTTATGCCAAAACGTTGGACTAACAAATGAATTTAGTGGTATAAACTGAAGGACGTCTTTTTCTTCGTTTGTTGACATCTCTATTGTGTGAAATCAAGTTGTATGAATCAAGTGTTGTCTAGCCTCTCGTGAATATAAAGGGAAATGATTTTATTTTTCAATTATTTATGGAACTGATTGTATTTTTCTTTGTTTATATTTAAATCTTTTGTGGACAAAAAACAGACGAAAAATATCAAAACATGTCGTATCAGCTGTTTTGTATATGTCAGCTCATTCTAGAGATGTGCCATATAAAATACTACATTCACAATAGCGAATCACATTTGCGTGATGTTATTTTTTACGGTAAAATCACACATTTGTGTGATTGGGCACACATTTTGAATTGTCGTGAAACCGGTGCATTAAAATCGGATGTAGGTAATTTATTAGTAACGACAGTGTTTTTATATAAAAAGGTGAGTAATATTATTTTTCAAGAAAGTGAAACAGTTTCTCGTAATAACTAGATAGTTTTACACATTTAGGGCCGGTTTGTTCAGAGCTGGTTAAATCTGCGTTTAGGTTACCATAGATTTAGTTTAACCCATGATTATATATTTGTGATCTGATAACCAAAAGGCGTTTGTTCAGCTTTTTTTCACTTTGGTCACCAAACCAAAGATTTGCGACAATTCATTCCAGTTTTCCAGTTTTTTGTCAATAGTTGTTTGAATTAATCCTTGGTTAAAATTGTCACAGCCGCAGCAATGCATGCATTTTTTTCCACACTGTCTTGCTTGTATTCATCCGCCAGTTGTTGAAAATGCGTCGACATAGCAGATAGAAACCGCACACTATTTTGCGTTTGAAAGAAAGTTGTTTTGTTTTTGATTGCTATATCAAAGCTTGAACAAAAAAAATTCCATAATTTCCTTGCCGTTAACCAATCAAAATCGTCTGGTTATCGATTTCTGGGGTTAACTAACCAAACCATGGATTCTCTGGTTAAAATTTGACTGAGCAAACAGATTCTATAGTTATTAGCTGGAATAAATGTTGATTAGAGTTAACCAAAGATGGACAAACCGGCTCTTAATGTGTTCTCATTTACCCCAGTAAAATCAACATAGGGGTAGGTAAATAAAAACATAAATTTGAGGTAGATATAGTTTTTTTTAATGAATTTATGTTGAATTATTTGATTCACAGTAAAATAATGACTCGCACCGCACATAACAAAAAAAAGACTCCATTTTCCGATGAAGTTTTAGATGAAGCACAAATTCAATATCCACCTCTTTTACAATTTGAACAAAGTATGCTTGAAAAAAGAAGTTCTTAAGCGACTGAAGAACGCAGAGAAAGAAAAACAAGCAAAAAGTCTACATAAGATTAAAAGAAAAAAAGCTTGCCAAACCAAAGAAAAAGATTTCGAGTTCCGATGACTGAGAAGAAAGAAATATAATTTACAACGAAGATAGCCCATGGAAGGAAGAATTTAAGGAAGGTGACGAATATGAAATGGTCAATGTGTGGTCCATGGTCAATTGACGCAGTTCAAAGGAGGAAGTAGACTTCCATCGGCATTCAAATATGTTTGCGTAACTGAATCATGTCAGGATTGATTAGATTGAAATAACTCTTCTTAAAAGTGTGGACACCACCAGAAAGACATTTGCATTGATGCCATCCTAAAATAAGACTATTCCTATTGATCAAATTGTAAGTGTTCTCACAAATAAAACTTTGGTTATAATGGGAACTATCAGAGTTCACTACAAATTTGCAAAGAGTATAAATGTAAAAGAAAAATAGCCCACTCAAAATGTTCTTTTTAAAACAAAACAAAAATATAATCTCCAATAAACAAATTTGACTTTTATAAATGTAGTTACATATTTTTGTTCTAATTGTTTTAACATTTTTTTAACAGTTTTTTAATTAAAGCACAATTTTTTTAAACTAGAATGAAACATCGAATAAAATAAACAAAATGGGTTGTACTTCATGGTAGATTCATTTTTGCTCACATTTGCCGAAGTATATAATATCAAGCGCAAGAGAAAGCAGAACGACATTTTTATTTCAACCTCATTTAAAAATAAATTGTGTTCATTCATATTGTGATTTACCCTTTACCCATTTAATAAAGAGAACTCTTGACACTAATTATTATTATAATAAAGCCTAGATAGGTTTTATCTGCTATTTTAATTGTATATTCTTGCGTGTTCTTGGTTAACTTAAGCCACTATTTAAGTGAAGTTTATCGTTAATAGCCTACTCTGTTAGAAACAATTTGGGTTAATTCTGATGCAATCCCTTGCTGGGTGCGTAGTTGTGTTGGATGAATATGCGCAGTTCTTTAAATCTGTATAAAGCATGCGAGACATTTACCCCTATCGCGATTAATATTTCCCCCGGAATGTTTCCCATTCAGCAATTTGATTTACATTGCTGACAAGGGAAAAAATTCCATCGGAATTTATTCGCGATATCTCTAATTAAAATAAAGAAACTTTGTTTACACACAACTTCTCCCCTACTTCAAGTCCAAAGGTAAACCCAAGCAAAACCGTCTAGCCACAGAAAAATAAGAAATTGCAAAACAATTCATTTGCTATATATTCGTCATCGTCAGTCAGCCATTATAGTCAGTCATACTCATACTACACCAGTAGGGATAGGATAACCTGACTTAACATATTATATCGTCAAAATTCGACAAAAACTGTTCCTGATAAAATGTCACGTCCTTGGAGCTTATTCTTGTACCTACGTTTTAAATAAAATAATTATATTTATTTCGGCTGAATGGGCTTGTAATGGTGGATTTACATTACCACGCCACGCAATTTTGCATGAATTCAGAGAGAGAGATCCGTGTTTCCACAGTCAAGGCTAATGATGTGTATGAGTGAGACCACACGCCTAAAAGTTGAATTTAGGCCGCCATAACTTTTTTAAGGAGGTTTGTGGTCTCACTCTTACAGATCATTAGCCTTGACTGTAGCAAACGGATCTCTCTCTTTAAAGTCGTGCAAAATTGCGTGGCGTGGTAATGTAAATCCACCATAATGGTATATTAATGTTTCGAGCCATTTTAAAATCGACTACGACTTGCTTACTGTTTTTCATTTTTCAAACTTTTTACATGCAATTATAGTACACCATTTCACATAAATGTATTACACCAAAAACATAAATGTAAAAAAAGAGCCCAGTTCTGTTATATAGAACAGCAAAAATTAGGTGCGTAACTAGTCAGCACGAAAAGTATACAGTAAATTACGCTTATAAGAAACTCCAAAATGCCACAATTTTTGTTTCTTATAAGCGTCTGTTTCTTATATCCTAAGCACGGATATAAGAAAAAAGTTTCTTATAAGAAAAACGCGCATATAAGAAACAGAAGTTTCTTATAAAAAATGTTCTTTCATAAAAAAAACTTTCATTTTGAAACAACAAAAAATTAAATTCACTTTATTTAAAAAAAAAATAAGAAAATTCACAGCATACCTATAGAAAATAAGTTATTCCAGCAGATTTTAGGTAGGTATGTAGGTTTGAATAGAACACCCTGTGTACACTCTCTTTACAGTTGCTCATATCTCCAAGGCGGAGTGATAAAATTATGGTATTTTTGAACCTTATTTTTGGGAAACTCTTCTGGAAAAGAGCAGTAACCTGTTTTGTTCCACTTTACTTTAACATTCGCTGAAATAAAAATACGCAACATTTTTGCGCCGCTTGAATAGAACATACATTTAGTTTTAGTTTAGTTATCTTTGGCACGTGGACTCATATTTTTCTTTAATCGATTTTGTTTTGTTAATTTCGACTATGTATTTAATTTAAAAATATATAAAAAGGGTGGTAATCTTTTTAAGTAGGATAAAACATACACAGTGTGCTTACAAATGCGGAAAAGCGACTTATATTAAAAAAGCGTCAAATTCAACGACTCTTATCCAAAAATCTGGGAAAGATGTGGTACCAAAGCAAATTTCACAACTATTTCATGTATTATTTCGAAAGCTAAGCATAATAAAAAGACTAAAAACTAAGAAAAAGTCACACTTTAACCCGGTTCGAAAAGCGCAACGCCTCCGTTTTTCGACCACACGTGAACTGGACTTCGTAGTGGCATTGTGTGGTCTTCTCAGATGAAAAAAAAATTTAATTTTAAAGGCCCGTATTGCTATAGCTACTATTTCCATAACCTCCAAAAAAAGATTAGTCATTTGGACCATAATATGTAATGGTGTGGGGGCCGTTTCGTATTATTAAATTACAATTTTCAACCACAATGAATGCGTTACCTTACAAGAGGCATTTTCATACTTTTAGAACCTTTTTGGACCTCTGCCGTGGATTTATCAACATGATAATGAAGCTCACCGGATTTGAATATCATCGAAAATGTTTGGCAATGGTTGACATTGACACGTCAAGTTTATGGATTGGGACAACAATAGTATTTTTATTTAATAATTTTTTTAATAATTTTGCATTAATAGTTAAAGCTTTAGTTTTAAATCTTCAGTGGGTGATAAAAAACCAACCAGATATTCAAGTGGCACGGAGTGTATAAGTTTCGTTTTAATTGAAATTTTATTTCGTGATATTTTTTTTATTTCTTTATTTCAATTTCACAAATGAACACAAACACAACTGAACTGACATTTATTTCATTATTGACATACATATTATTTTGAGAACCACTAATGCTATAGAGATGAAATTTGGTGAGGTGGACCTTTTTTAGTGAGTTTGATAAATGTTTCAAGTTTGAAGTTTTTGGTTCAATCGTAAACTGCCTGAGTTTGTTCCTGTAAAAAGGGGAAGTGCCTTTACTAGAGAACTTGGCTAGGGCACTACCGTGCCCTTTCATTTGAATTCCCTTTTTGTCGCGTGTAATTTCTAAAGCCACTTGCATTGCTCAAAATGTTATTTTAATTGATTGGGCTCAGGCTAATTCGATAATTTTACTGTAAAAGTTTCCAATATTTGCAAATGCTTCATTTTTTATATTCGTTGTTGTTTATCAATTATCACTTTGTGCTGTTATTATTATTAGGGACTAGAGTCAATGACAACAACACTTTCCGTACGAATGTGCAGTGCAGTGCACCGAGAACATTGTACACAGAATACGCGTACATACAAGTGCAGGCACCACACACTCACTGACATTATAGTTAATTAGACACAATTTTTTTTTTCTAATAAAATAAAATAAGATTTAGCGCATCCGCATATACCTGGGAGGTACCCTCATAATGTGAAAATTTTTCTGTCAAAATAAAATAACCTAATATAATTGAATAAAAAAAAACAAAAAGGACGATCCCACTTTATCTCGAACACCTTGATTCTTTTATTTCAAATCAATTTGAATATTGGTTTGTTTGTTTACTTGCAATTACGCTGGCTCTATATTTGTTTACCACTTTGATGAATGGTTTTTCTTTCACATTTTTGTACTCAATTAAGGAATGAGACCAACCTTTGAAGTGCGAGATTTCCGACCGTCCGACAGTTGATTGCTTGGTAAAGTATTTATTACATGTTTGTCATGAAAAAAATACTGCGAATTTTAAATGAAAAGTAATAAGAATCTCATCGTGCATTCACTCATTCAGGCTCAAACCGGGTAAGTGTATAATCTAATATAACAGTTTCATTTAGTCCACAACTGAGATGTGTCCGTGATTTGTAATACAATGAATACAATTTGAATGTACGATCCCTATTAGTGTGACCAGACACCCGGTGATTATTTTGCTTTAGATTTGAGGAAATCTTTAGAGATACATTATAATATAATTATCAGGGCCCGGATTTTCATGCATTAAAAAACGGGTTTTATGCGCCATGCAGCGAAAAACCCCAAAATACGCACTAAAAATTTAAAAAAAATGCAATAAAAAAAATTGTAAAGAGAAATTTGGATTTGTTTTAATTGATTTATTGCAGAATAATAATAATAAGGAACATAAAATGTGCTTGCTTCGTTGGGCGAAATAACACCGGCAATGACATTTGCGACATACCGTCCTATTAAATCGATTGTTTCGTCAATCGATATCTATTTATTTTTGCTCTTTAACGCAAATTTTATTCGATCAGTCTCTACGTACAACTTTTCAAACGTATAATTTCAACTCGTCGGGCACTATTTCTTTAGTGTATTTCTTCAAGAAGGCTTAAAATACATTTTTTAATTTCCACAAAAGAATATCGGCGGAAACCATAGCCTTACACAATTCTTCGGGAAACGAATTTCTTTCCCCAATTTTCTGTTTATGTCGAATACATTTTATATGTTGTTGAACTTGAAACTTTTTTTCAGAAGAAATCTGTCTGTCGCAAATTTTGCAGACACCTCTATTCCCGTAGGCGTTTGTCGTATATACGACTCATGTTTCGTGTCGTTGTAAAATGATGTTCAGTTTTTTTAACAATTTTATTTCCTTTTCTATCTGTTCACCATCATTTCAATTCATTTGTCTCAAAAAAGTTAAAAACACCTACTAAAAAACGAAGTGAAATACGAGTCGTTTACGACAAACGCCAGCGGGAATAGGGGTGAATACCTTACCATTAGTTTTCAAGCAAGTATTTTCTGAAACGTATTGTTTAAGACGACTAATTTTACTCAGCTTCGCTTTTGGCATGCTCAAATAATATTTTATTTAAATTTATGCCTATGACAAGTTCATTGGGCACATTCAGTGATCTTATCGTCAAGTTTCAGTATCTGAAAGTTATGCTACAATCTCAAATTTAAATCTATTTTGTATGAAAAACTTGAGAAATATTCAAATATGCAAGCAAAAACTTAAAAATATGAAATATGCATTATATGCATTTATAACCTAAAATATGCATTTGCATGAGTTTTTATGCATTTGCATAAAAATCCGGGCTCTAATAATTATTATTTGGTAACCCATTTGTTTCTTCGGTGACAATTGTTTCTTAATGATAATGCATATTAGGCGCGTTTTTTTTTTGCAATCCTATATAGGCTTAGATAATTTTCGATAACTGTTCGATTGTACTGTGACTTGGCAGCACTATCCCAATTGACAATTGACATTTCAGCTGTTTTTTTTTTCTGTCTTGACAAATTTGCCGTACGGAAAATTTAGATTTTATTTTTCATTGTTTGTTTAATTTGTGCTAATAAAATGATAAATAGCGAGAACACACGGGTAGGCACATTAAAATATTTTGAAAGTGAAGTGTATCAGTGAATGAATTGTGCAGCCTCAGGAGTTTTGAGAAGAACTACACAAATTGCAATATACCTAACAAGTCGGATATCCAGTCAATACTCTGGAACTTGTGTGGAACAATCGACACAGAAAATGTCATCGACATAGTTTACCAACCACAAGCAGTGTTTAAGGTGCGCCCGGTTACTAGATGTACGAGTTCTATGCCCGGGCATGCAGAAGCAGTAGTTTCGATCAGTTTTAGTCCAGACGGTCAGCATTTGGCTACTGGTTCTGGTGACACAACGGTGCGATTGTGGGATCTAAGTACAGAGACACCACATTTCACATGTTCTGGTCACAAGCAATGGGTCTTGTGTGTTTCATGGTCGCCTGCTGGTAAAAAATTGGCAAGTGCGTGCAAAGCTGGAACTATTCTCATTTGGGATCCAGAAAGTGGCAAACAGCTGGGAAAACCCCTTACTGGGCACAAGAAATGGATAAACGGCTTGTGTTGTTGCCATACCATCAGAATCCCGATTGTCGTAAGCTGGCCAGCGCTGGTTCGGATGGAGATGTTAGGATTTGGGCGGATACTGTTCTTGGGCATTGTCTTTTAGTTGTAGCTGGTAAGTTGTCTTTATTTTTATTGTGACATGTGAAATAAACCAACATTTTTCCTTTTATAGGACACGGAATGTCGGTAAGCTCAGTGCGATGGGGTGGTTGCTGGTTGATATA
Organism: Cheilosia soror; assembly: GCA_949372485.1. Taxonomy (NCBI): domain Eukaryota; kingdom Metazoa; phylum Arthropoda; class Insecta; order Diptera; family Syrphidae; genus Cheilosia; species Cheilosia soror. Next base: position 42,751,790 of record OX443564.1, on the reverse strand, counting down.
CTCTTCGTCAAAGGATCGTACTGTAAAAATGTGGCGTGCCGCAGATGGTGTTCTTTGCAGAACCTTTACCGGGCATGCTCACTGGGTAAATTACATTACGTTAAATACAGACTATGTTCTCCGCACGGGCCCATTTCATCCAGTCATGGACAAGAAAAAGACGTATGCAGAAATTCCAAGTAATTTTCCACTCCTTATCCTTGCAAACATGCGCTGAACCATTTCCCGTTTTAGAGAAAGAATTGAAGGATATAGCTCAACAGCGCTACGACAAAATCTGTCCCGATGGCGTCAAGTCATTTGTCTCGTGCTCAGATGCCTTCACGCTCCACCTCTGGAAATCAAATCAGAGCAAGTGTATCGAACGCATGACTGGCCATCAGAATGTCGTCAACGACGTCAAGTACTCCCCAGATGTAAAATTTATTGCTTCGGCATCGTTCGACAAATCAGTGCGTCTGTGGCGCGCCCAATGGAACATTCATTACAACATTCCGTGGACATGTTCAGGCGGTGTACACTTTAGTCTGGTCTTCTGATTCACGGCTTATTGTGAGCGGAAGCAAAGACTCAACGCTTAAAGGTAAATTGTTACTGGTCGGGCAAATTATTCAAACTAATTACTGTTTTTTCTTATTAGTTTGGAGTGTGCAGACCAAGAAAATGGCGCAAGAGCTTCCCGGTCACGCTGACGAAGTTTTTGGCGTCGACTGGGCACCAGATGGGGCTAGAGTTGCTTCCGGAGGAAAGCACAAGGTCGTTAAACTGTAAGTGTACACACATCTTCTTGATCTCACAATTTACTATTACGAGTTTGCTTTCCAGGTGGCAGTACTAAGATGGAGAAAGCAAAAGCCATCAGGTTTTCTTTTTTTAGAAAATTAAAACTTTTTGTTTACGTCTAAATAAAGCAATTTACACCAATTTTAACCTATAGTTCTTCCCATTTGGGGGTGTCTAGTGAAGGCTCCTTGTCAAAGTACTCCATCGGAACGGCACCGTCTGTCTGCAGAGCCTTGTTGGCACCAAATAGCCCTAGAGCAATGCATTCTTCTTCAGATTTGCCCTTCAACATGCTTGCAATGAATCCACTAGAGAAGCTATCACCAGCTCCAGAGACGTTGACTAGTTTTGTTACTTAATCGAATAGAACGTTTGGCAGGTTCCTCGTAGTCATCCGGCAGGAGGTGCGACTTTCTCCGATCTACAACGGATATACCGAGACCCCCGACAGTCGACATCCCTCTGCTCGGTAATCTTCGACGCAGAGACTGCCAGCTGGTTCTTGGAAACATGGAAGTTAATCGATCCATCAGTCCGGATCTCATTGCACACTACCAGGACGCGTTAGCGCTGGCTCCTCGTTATGGACGCAAATCTTCCACTTAAATCCATGGAAACGGTTCTACAGATCGCTCAAAAGCACCGCAGGCCGGTCTTCTTTGAGCCAACAGACATGAGAATCGCTGCGAAACCATTCAGTCTGCCAGAGGCCCTGCAAAATCAAATAAAATTCATTTCCCCAGCCCCAGTATCTCCTCCCGAGTCCAAATTTTGCGTTTTTCTTTTTTCTCCATTATTTTATTTTGAATTGTTTACGTTTGGGTTTTTTTTTTTTTTTCATTTAATTTTGGTTGTCAGATGTCATTTATGACATAATCGATAGCACTTTCGATAACATTTAAAGCACTCGTAGATTGGCAGCACAGTTTTTATCTGGGCTAAGTCATAAGCCCCGATGATTATCCGGGCTAACGATTTGTATGGAAAACTTGCGAAGCCCATATAGGATTGCAAAAAAAAACGCGCCTATTAAGAACGATAGAATTCTGTTTGGGCTACTGTTTTCATGAAATTAAATGGTAAATTCAAATTTATAATATCAATAACAGCAAAAATAAGTGTATGTGAAAAATGGCACAAAGTGAGTTGCAATCAAGTTCAGAAATAACAGGTATATTCATATACCAATAAAATAAGTTATTTTTTGCCCCCCTCTATATCCTGGATTATGTGGGGGCGACAAGGGTATAAAACTTCTGACACTCTGACTGACATCCAAAAGTATAATTGTCCTTAGTAAGCTTTTTAATTAAGACGCTTAAATTCGTTGAAAATACATCATTGAAACAATTATCAAGTTATCGGCAAAGAAATATGTCTTTCTTTTCAGTTTTGTTTTGCCGTATACGGTGTCTACAGTGCCATAAGCAAAGCAGATTCATGCAACAATCGGCAATGACGGTAGTTGGAAATACATACATACATTTGTCTTAATCCATGTAAAACGTGGTAAACGTGGTAACATCGTAATTTACGACGTACAACGTCAACAAAATGAACTTGTAAACATTTTTATGGAAAATCATTTACAACAATATTCGCGGCAAAATGTGTTTTCATTCCTGGCAAAGAGAATGGAATTGGAAATTTCGTTATTTAAACTCTTTTAAAACTTGTTTTCTTAATGCAATTTGCTGAATTAATTAATTATTCTAGACTTGAAATGCGCAATTTTCTCTTTATAAATGCATCAACAGTGGTCTGTTCGCATTTTATCAATTCGTTCGTTCGCTCTCATGTGCTATAGACCAATCACCACTGGGCGGAAAATGAATGTCTGGCTATACTGCAAAAGTGCAAACAATTGTTGAGGAAGTCAAAGACTATGATAGGTCGTTCAAGAATCTAGTTTAGTAAGGGCCGGTCTGTTCATCTTTGGTTAACTCTAATCAACGGTTATTCCAGATCATAGCTATCGAATTTGTATATTAAGTCAAATTTTAACCAGAGAAATCGATAACGAGCCGATTTTGGTCGGTTAACTGCATTAAACCAAGGGTATTCTCGAATTTTGTTTATTGAAAGCTTTGACATAGCAGTCAAAAACAAAACAAAATTTCTTTCAAAAACTGCATAGAATAAAATTAATTTAATAAACGCCAAATAATGTGTTGATTCGTATCTGCTATGTCGACGCATTTTCACTGACAGATGAATACAATGCCCAACTGTGTAGAAGGAAAAAATTGCATGCATTGCTGTGGCTGTTACAATTTTAACAATAGATTTATTCTAACAACTGAATTGACAAATAAAGTGGAAAACTGGAACGATTTGTTGCAAATCTATGGTATGGTGACTAAAGTGAAAAATAAGTGAACAAACGCTTTTTGGTTACCACAGATATATAACCATATTTTGAACTAAATCTATGATAACCTAACCGCAGATTTAAACAGCTCTAAATAAACCGGCCCTAATTCTGACAGCAGCTCTCTAACTTCATGTTGCTGAGTTTTCATTGGACTAGACTGGTCACGTGAACAGTTTTCTCAGTTGACGTCTATGTGCGCAACACTGATGAGTCAAGTCAGGAATTTTTCGACTTACTATACTACTAGAAGTTGACGTCTATTTGTGTCAACATGGTTTCTGGAGAACTCAAATTCATGGGTTGGGTTCTTATGGGTTATCGGAGAGCATGGGAGAGAGCAGTTTGACATTTCGATTGCCCTGACGTATAGCACCAGTCAGAACCGCTTGAAAAAAAAAATAAAATAATTGTCAAGAAGTGACATACCGACAATTGAAGTTAGTTTTTGCGTTCAGTTAAATTTCAGTCCAGACAATTCAAGTCGACTTACGAAATACGATGACTAGATTCTTGATGGCGACCAATCTTGCCATCTTTGAAACGCAGATTTTGTGCAAATAAAATAATACAAATCATATTATTGAATGCTCTAAGATCTAGACTGTTTGAAATATGACATTTAACAGCTGATTGTTTTACCATCATTTACGCAAGCAGCTATTTGGGGCGTTCATGAAACGTGTGTCGCAAACTTTTTATTTTACGCAATTGGTAATCTTAGGCCCTAGTTATAGCTATCATTGAAATGCATCATTGAAAATTTTGTTTTCCGATTTTAAGACGATTAATCAAACAATATAGGCTTTAGTTGGTATCAAAATAAAGGTAATCAATTGTGGAATTTTTTTACGAAAGAAATTACTTAATTTTGACTAAAACTCTTCTTTAAATTCAATTTTATTGTTTCACTGATCGAAATCGATTTCAATGAACAGCTGATCGTCGTTTCTCCAATTTGGAACCCAATCGTTTTACTGATGTGTTCGATTCTCTTTCTATTTTCAGCTGTCAGTTTTGCTTTCAATGATCAACTCTAACATTAAAACCTAGACTCGTTTGTTGAAAAGTCACTGACAGGTTCTTTCACTGAGAGGAATTTTTCAATGATTGCTATAACCGACTTGTCAAAAAAATGAAACCACCATTCCACTGATTTGTTCCAATGATAGCTATAACTAGGGCCTTACTCTTATAATAGGCGTATTTTTTTGAGAATATATAGCTAGCCCGCTTTTACTTTTACATGCAAAACTAAAAGTGAGTATACCTAATAGTTTTGCATGTTATTTCAAACGTTCTATAACAGATGGCACACTCAACACTAAAAAAAAATCGCACGAATTGCTCGATGACATTCGAGTGTTTTCGTTTCTCTCCGCCGGCCGTTAACCAAAAGAGTTGGTGCTTATGTTTGCTTCAACGAAAAATTGGCTGCCAGCAGTCCATGTATAGTATGTCAATGGGGAGAGGGATCGTACATTCAAATTGTATTCATTGTATTACACACCACGGACACATCTCAGTTGTGAACTAAATGAAACTGTTATATTAGATTATACACTTACCCGGTTTGAGCCTAAATAAGTGAATGCACAATGAGGTTCTTATTACTTTTCGTTTCCAATTCGCAGTATTTTTTTCATAAGAAACGTGCAATAAATACCTTACCAAGCAATCAACAGTCTGACGGTCGGAAATCTCGCACTTCAAAGGTTGGTCTCATTCCTTAATTGAGTACAAAATGTGAAAGAATAACCATTCATCAAAGTGGTACACCTAAACATTTTATAGAGCCAGCGTAAAACAAACAAACCAATCGTCAAATTGATTTGAAATAAAAGAATCAAGGTGTTTGAGATTTAAAAGTGATCGTCTTTTTTGTTTTTATTTTTTTTTTTATTTTTGACAGAAAATATTTTTTTAATTTTAACATTATGAGAGTACCTATAATTATTATAGTGATGGAAAAAAATAATAGAAACTAGCTTGTTCTTCGTCGCTTATCGAATAAATAAAATGTTTTCGGGAAAAAAGATAAATTAAACACATACCTACCTACTATAGTTTTGATACAATCTAATGAAGAAATGTAGCATTAAAGTTTTTAATAAAAAAAAGAAGAGAAATAGTGAATAAATGTCGATTCTGGTTTTCCCTAATTTTGGCTTGGAAAAAATAATAGAAACAAATTATTTTTGTTTTTCTTCTGTGATGAATTTATTTACAGTAAAGCTGTTTCATATCCTTTTAATACTTGGTCGTTGCGCCCTTAATAACTGCTTCACATCTTCGTCCCATGGAATGAACCAACTTGGTACAAGTTTCGGGAATTATAGAGTGCCGTGTATTTTGAATAATTGACCACAGTTCTTGCCTCCATAGATGTTCTATCGGGTTAAGATCAGGAGATTGTGGTGGCCACTCCATAACATTGATTTTGTTCCTTTGAAACCATTCTTTGGTCAACTTTGAGGAGTGCTTGGGGTCCTCTTCAGCAAATGGCAGCATAACAGTGTTTAAGATTTCCACGTAGTCTACTGCACACATTTTATACTTCACCATGAAAAGTGGACCAACCCCAGATGCTTAAAATTTTCTCCGCCATGTTTAACTGTCTTCTTTGTATATTTGGCATCGAATTCGGAATTCTTTGGTCGTCTGACGTACATTTTCCCATCGGAACCAACCAAATTGGCCATGGTTTAATCCGAACAAAAGACTTTATTTCAACTTTACTTCAATTAACACGGTGGAGGTGTTTGTTGGCGAAACTTAGTCTCTGTTTAATATTGTTTTTGGTCAAGTATGGAACTTTTCTGGGACTTATTCCAGGAAGACCTACTTCCTTTAATCCACTTCTTATTGTACGATTTGTAACTGGTGCGTTTAACTCCGTGGAAGAAAAAAAGATTTCTTCTTGCATAGTTGTATTAACAGTTTCTCAAATCGTGGAGTCGTTTATTGTTTTCTGCCTCTGATTTCTACTTTGGGACTTGAATGGATAGGTGTGAATACTTTTTAGAAAATTTTTTTTATAACACTTTATGACCTTAGCTATTTCATTCATTGTTTTGCCATATTTTCTTAACTTTTTTATCACCCCACGCTCAGAACTGGCGCAATGGACTTTAAGACCGACTTTAACAGAATCGACAAATAGTTGACGAAAAAACACAAGAATTTTCTTAGCTTTTTTATCACCCCACGCTCAGAACTGGCGCAATGGACTTCGTTTTATACGTCGCGCCGAGCAAAGTCGAAAATAAGTAAATCTACGACTGTAATTAATGGGAACAGCAAACAAAAACATATATATGGACGTTAAATATTTTTCCGAACATATTTAGGTAACTCAATTCCAAAACTATATTACCATTTTTTAGAATTTATTTAAACATTTAGATGATCAACACAAATCGTTCCATATAAAACACATGTAAATGCCAAATGTAAAAATGTCAAAATGCTCATAATAAACTATGACGTAGATGCGCAGAACAAATCAAAAATGAAAACTTCAACTCTTTTGTCTTGTTGTATCATGGCCTTAAATCTAAAGAAAAATAATCCCCGGGTCTCTGGTCACACTTATAGGGATCGTGCATAAAAATATGTATTACAAATCACGGACACATCTCAGATGTAAGCTAAATGAAACTGTTATATTAGATTATACAATTACCCGGTTTGAGCCTGAATGAGTGAATGCACGATGAGGTTCTTATTACATTTCGTTTCCAATTCGCAGTATTTTTTTCATGAAAAACATGTAATAAATTCTTTACCAAGCAATCAACTGTCGGACGGTCGGAAATCTCGCACTTCAAAGGTTGATCTCATTCCTTAATTGAGGGCCAAATGAGAGATAAACCCATAGTGGTAAACAGATGATAGTGAAGCACATTAATGTTGCGTAAAACAAACCAATACACAAATTGATTTGAAATAAAAGAACCAAGGTGTTTGAGATTTTAAAAGTGATCGTCTTTTTTTTTTTTTTTTACTCAAAAGTCTATTTTTTGTTTTTTTTTTTCATTAAACTAAAAATTATAGCTTTTTTGGTAAAAAAGATAATCAACGAAGTAAGTTTCAATTTATGTGCTAAGCTTTTATTAACCGAAAACAAAATTTAAGGTCAGCCGATAGGACGTACGAATTTGACTCGTGCGATCAGGTGCGAAAACGGACGAATGATCCCGACTTTCTAAGTAAGTAAGGTTCTATTCGAGCCCGCACATTGGATGCGAGTTTGTCGTACGTCTACATACGTGTAGTTCCGACACGTCCGAAAACAATCCGAACTTGTGGGAATTCTTAAACACTATCGTGCGTTGAAATGAAACATTAAAAATGGATGTAGAAAAATGTATGAAATTAGTTTACGGACATAAAAGGAGGTATGAAACACAGGGTACGGACAGTATGAGGTCATTATATATTAAGTCTTTCATAATTTGATGAAATTCACTGAATTCATCTCTTTTTAAATATTTCGCGCACTTATTTGGTTCTACGATAGTGACAACGCCGCCGCAGACTCCGAGTTAGAAGAGAATTATCTTCAAGATACAGATTATTCATCAAGCACAAAAGCGAAGTCACCGCCGGGACAATGCCTATTTAAATGAGAAAATCGTACTCAGTGTTTGCAATCAATTCAATTTGCGGCCGCCCTAATATACCATAATCACATTTCTGGTTTGGGTTTAGTGAGTAAGGGCCGATTTTTCAATAGTCAGATAAATCGTCTGATAGCTAACCAACGATTAAAATTATTTCACTCTTTATCTGCTAGATAACAGTTTTGAATTTTTCAATCATGAAATAAGAGCTAGATAACTATTCGACGGTAAAGTGGGTGTGAGAGTGACAGATTGATTGACAATTTGTTGCGTGTAAGCACATGAGATAGTCATGTCCATAGCTTGACGTTTATCTTCTTTTGAAATCTGCATTCTCCCATTGTACATAATGGTTAGGTCTCTTTCTCACTACTCTTTGTGTCCTTGTTAGGTTGAAGTAATTACTTGCTAATTCTTCTTCCTCAATAATAAAATCGTCGATACAATAGAATAGATCTATTTGTACAATATGTACATATTTCCCAAAATAAAACTTTGTAAAATGCAATTTTAAAATTTGACAGTTCTCCTACCTTAACTAGAGACTTATATTTTATCCGCCTCAGAAACGGGCATATTATGATGTTATATTCTTCGAATAGCTTCTATTCGTCTATTGAAAAATGGGCTTATATATCTTATCTGACAGTTACAGAATCAGCCCTCAATAAACTTTGACAATTCGCGCCAAAGGTGTTTTGGTTGGCGGCAAAAAGTTTGGAATTAGATATTTCGTTATTTAAAACTGTTTATAAACTTTTTAATTTTTCTACTCTTGGAATAATAAAATGTGCAATTTTCTGTTTTTAAATGCTTAAAAAGTGGTTTGTCAAACAAACTTCATTCTGATGACTTTTGAACTCAGTGACAAAAGAAAACCCGCTGGAAAACTAGATTGTAAAAGCTAAAAAAGTGGGAAGAAGAAAAAATACGTCTGAATAGTGAATTATCACTGTATTCATGTTGAGATCAATATAACTTAAAAATTAATTCTTTAGGCACAAGCCACTTCTGATTTTGAAGCAGAAAAAACATCAGTAGGTAATCAAATCTGCGACTAGCTGTGATTTGAAATGTTAAAGTTTCAGTGGGAACGCAAAATTGGATTTCGAAATTTTGTCTGCTGAAATGTACGTGCGGTGTAAATGTACTCGATTTCATTTCTTTAATTTGGAACCCTCTCAGCTGTCCGTTTTGCTTTCAATGATCAACTCTGATCAACTCTAACCTCAAAACCTAGCTAGACTTTTTTGTTGCCAAAAACACCGTTTACAAACCGAACGTAGTTATCTCGTATCGCTGAACAACCCCTCGATTCATTTCTCATTCCATTCCGTACTTTGCCAAATTTGACAAAATTTAGCAAAAAATTCAAAACAGCTGATACCACCAGACAAGAATTGAAGAAGGAAAAAATAATTTTGATAATTTTGGACCGCAAATTAAACTGTTCACATATAAAATATAAAAACAAACTCAGAAATATTGAAAAGTGCAAACAAACAATCAGAAATTAATTCAATTTCCCAATAACTAGTCAATAGAGACACAAAGTCTTAAAATAGAGCGCGAGTGCAACAATGAAATTATGTCTAATACGATTTTAAGAACCTTGAATAGATTCAGTGGTGGTTTGGATAAAAAGCAGCTTTTAACCTCACAGAAAAATCTCCTGTCCACGTCCAGCGTGGCGTTATACTCACGACGAAGTGATTCAAAAGACCTCGAAAGTGCATTCAAGGTGGTAAAGAGCAAAGCTCGCGTTGAAGGTTGGTGTCTGTCTACTACAAGAAGTGCTGCTAAATTGCCAACAAATTTATTTATGATGCAATAATTACGATTATCTTATGCTTATCACTCTATTAGAGAACAGCGACTTTTTAGGTGGTGAATGTGGCCCCAACTGGGAACTGCTCGCACCCAGAGGCAATCGATTCTATTTTCCAAATTCAGTTGGACCTGCGTGGCAGAGTGCGTCAACTACGATACCAATTGAAGTTCCGCTCGAGAATTTGGTCGACTTTGATGGAAAGGTGGGTAAATATTGACGTCCAGTATTGGTACTATTTATAAATGCGACGCAGATTGTGGTGAACTTGAGTTCAGATATAATTAAAAGAAAAAAAAAAGACAGCAGCCACAATGTTGACACTCGTGAGAACACCACAAAGTGTTATTTATTTAATTACTTATGTGCTATGCCATGGTTATGTAATAGTTTTGTTTTTGTTTTCGTTTTCGCTTTTGAATTGTAGGAGGACGCAAAATTGCAATTTAGTGTTGCTGAATGTCCCTCACTGATAAAAAAGAGCCTCCACGAATTATTTCCAGCTCCAGAAGTTGTGTCAAGCGAGAAGCTCAGTTTGATGACCCTTAGATATGACGGAGATATTGAACAAGGAGCCAGTAAGGTAAGTTATTTTATTTTAATTACAATTTTTTTTTTGGAATTTGAAAGTAACAAGGGTTCTCGCTTTCTGGCGGGACTTTCTTAGGCGGTTCTATAGTTCCGGGCGAGTTAGCACTCTCCTTAGCAAACTGCTTCCAGTTGCGCACTGACTCCAACTTGTTTGAGGTCCTTTTGTACTTATGAGCTCCACCTTACCCTCTGGTTCAAAATGATAACACTGGGGGCCGGAGTTTTGATGTCTTTCGCTCTACGTGTCCTAGCCATTTCACACGCCCATCGCGCAGTTTATTGACTTAAGTCAATGGCGCTGTAAAATTCGTATAATTCGCCGTTGAAAACCCCTAATCACAATCATGCGAACTACTGATAATTTTTTTTTGCAAATTTTAGCAGAGGGTCATTCATTTATTATTTTTTGTACACCCAATATAGGTGCGCGTAACGAGTCATACATTTTTGAGGCTAAGAACGGCTTTTAGCGTCTCATTGCTGTGAGCATAGACCAATGGTCTAGTTGGGGTTTCATACTGGCTTTTTGTGTGGTTCTAATCATTTTCATGGACTCGCAAAATCACTAAGCGCCTCATCTGTTAACGGGCTATACGTTTACGTGATTCGGATTTTTGTGACTGTGGTCATAAAAAAAACCCTCGATCAGAAATACAGCACATCACTAGCTCTGACTTTTTTCCCAGATCTTACATTCCGTCGAATATAATTTAAAACAAATTTAGAGCCTTCGCGATGTCTCTGCTGTACCCACACCCATCTGAGTAATACGATAGGACTATAATAATTTGTGTTTTTCTATGTCCTAAGCTGACTTTAGTTTGTTTGTTCCCCTAGCTAACTTGGTCTTTTCAAGAACATGTAGGGATTTAAGTATATCATCGTCAGGGTAGGGGCAGGACATTACAAATGCGAACTGGCCCGTTAGTAGTTTGCAAATTTATTTATAATTCTCTTCGCTCACATAACATTTTTATTAACAACAATTTCCTTTTCTTTTCCATTTCAGTTTGTTCTCGCTGCCAGAGAGATAACGTCCCGCCTTCGATTGCACGGCTATTGGGCTGACTTTATGAATCCATTCAGCGGTAAACCATTTTACTCGTGGGCGAATGGCAAGAATCTGTACAAAATAGACGATCGTTTTCGTGGCATCGGCATGAAGCTCATCTCACAAAACAACTGTATTATAATTAGTTCGGACAAAGACAGCGCATTCTCGGGGGCGATCTACTCGAATGCACCGTCCAATTTTGATTTATTAAAGTCACTGATCGACGAACAAATTTAGGCTAAAACTCTATAACACACTCTTCCTACATCTAGAGCTATACATCCCTACAAGCTAGATAAATAAATTTCGTTCAATTCAGATTGAATGACGTGAAATCCTATATAAAATATATATGTTTCAAAATTATACTTTGTGATTATAAAACTTTGCTGCTGCAATTGAAATAAATTGATGTGTACAGATCGATAAGCGTGTGGTTGGTGCTATTTTGTTGGTGTCTCTACGGACGACAATTTAGAACAGTGGCGTTCGATTTCTTTAAGCTTATTGATCAGCGATTGCAGCTCTTCTGTATTGCAGACGAACTCAACGATTGTCTCGCGTTCGCCGGTCTTTTCTCGATAATTGCCTAGATTCACATGGAATGTGAGCTCACCCGAACTGCAGTCAGACATGGCAGACTTGACGTCACAAACGATTTTCCAGTCAATGTCAGTAATGTGCGGAAATGCGTGGCCGGTTCGTAGGAGTCTCATGAGAAATTCGTTGCGATTGGCTTCGTACGCTTTCGCGAGTTCTTCGATGATAGTTGCATTAATGGAATGTTGCTCGAGGAAGTTGCGTAGCTTAGTGCCATCGTAGCCGTGTTTGGTTGAGAGAAAGAGTAGAGTGGCTACAGCGAATTCACTTTGTTTTGCATAGTCTGCGTTGGATGCGTAAATTTCTGGATTGGGAGGCACATCTGCAGATGAAATTGCTGAATAATTATTTTAGTGAGTTAGTAAATGGAGTGCTTACTTGCGTCGGCGTAGAGAGACAATTTGATGGTGCTAGCGATTAGTTTTCGGCTAATTTCGATGTTTATAGTTGACCCAAGATGTTTCAGGCCCTCGATTGCTAATTTTGATAGTTCTAGGGTCATTGTTTTACGGAGTTTTTTAGAAATTTTTGAATGCAATGCAAAAAAACACGAATTTTATTTATACAGCTGACTTTTGATATGACATTTTTCAGATGACATAACTGTTATACGGTGCATGGGTCTGTTGACGAGGTAAAGTGTAAAAGGACTGTTTACACCAAAGGTGTGTTGACAAACCATAAAAAGTAGCTCGGAAATGATTCCAAAAATTAATTAAAAAGTTTTTGTGCCGATATACGATACACAGAGAACAGATGCAAAATCTAAATTCTAGATAAGGAGAAATATATGAAAAAATATTACAGAAAATATAGAAAACTAGTTTTTTTCTTCTACCGAAACCGACATCAACTGTTTTCTGACAGATTTGTTTTGTAAAAAAGTGAAGAAAAAAATAATGTAGATATTTTTTTGAAAACGTCGTTTAGAGAATCATAGAGCTTATGCTCTATGTTACTGATCCTGGCCTTACACTCCGACTCCACAGGAGATATTTTCTCTCATAATGCTTATCATGAGATGAAATATCTTGTGGGGTCATTCTATTTAATCGTATATGATTGGATGTCAGCGATCTCTCTCTGCGATTATGCCTTGACATGGGTGTCTGACACGAATTGGGCGTAAATATATTTCTCGAAAAAGAGCCAAAATAAATAATAACTTTTTCAAACAACCTAATTCATTTTTTTCCATAACACACAACGTCACCCACAACCTCTCTTACCTGCGATACGAAATGAAATGTCATGGTACGATTTTCCCGCGAAGAAATAAGAAAATTGTATGAGAGAGATATCAGACATTTAGTTGGAGAGGATCTAGGAACTAGCGAACAAAACGTTCGTTCGAACTTAGCCTCAAATTAAAAATTCCTGGTATGTAGAAACTGATGGCTGAAATTCGCAAGCTTCCGCGGCAAAGGAAAGAGTGCATGTGAAACGGACTGTCAAAACTTGCGAATATTCGTAAGTTCTTAGACAGGTGTTTGCTCTCTGAATAGTCATTTAATTGATTATTTGAATTGATAAATATTTTTCAGCATTAACTAGTTTTACGGAATTTGTCTTAGGTAAGTTAATAATTTATATAACGTGAACAAAGTTGCGTGTTTAACTAGGTTTCAAACAAAATATAATATCGTTCGCGATTCACTTAGAAGGAGTTGGCCCTACTATTTGGCTGCAATAATTTGTGAAGCTCAATAGGTGTACGGTATCGCATACCTAATATACTGCATATTTTTTTGAGAATCTATAGTTAGCTCACTTTAACTTTTCATACAAAACTTGTATACTCCCTTTTGGTTTTGTTATACTCACTTTTAGTTTTACATGCAAAATTGGTATACTCACTTTTGGTCTTATCTTTGGGGTTGTTTTAATATTTACATGAGAATATTTTTTGAGAATTCATCAGGACTTATGTAAAGAAAACCTTTTGGTGGTATACAATGTGTAAACTTATTGGTCAAAGTCAAACTGAATTCTAATAGAAATTCGAGATTTTTTTTTTAGCCTTCGAGATTTTTGTCATTCGAGATTACGTCATGATCCCTCAAATGTCACATGTCACTTGTGTATAGCAGGTGGAGGAACTCTCCACAAATTATTTTCTGTTGGCTTTCCGCAGACGTTTTGCTGTGCAATTGAAGACCAACGGAAAATTATTTCGTTCCACAACAGCAGCGTTCGCTGACTATAGGATAACTAATTAGCTTGCTCCCCGAGCACGAAAATATTTTGACAGTGGAAAAATTCGTGTTTCACTATGATAGTAGCGTATTTTTTTGAGAATCTATAGCTAGCTCACTTTTGCTTTTACATGCAAAACTTTTATACTCACTTTTGCTTTTGTTATACTCACTTTTGGTTTTACATGCAAAATTGTTATATTCACTTTTGGTTTTGTTATACTCACTTCCCAAAAAAATACCAAATATTAAAAAAATTTAATGCGAATACAGCCCCACCATTCTGTTTGGTGCTTTATAAATTTTACGAAACAAACAGATCGTATAACAATTCCAAACAGCTGAGCCTTTCAACTGTCAAATATGATAAATAGGGTTTTCTTTCAATTTTCACTTATTTGTTGATAACAAAATCCAGCAGATTTAATGCGAATATTCGATTTATTGTAAAAGTGCTAACATATTCCACGCCATGGATCAACCCGACGATCATTTTCGTTACATCTACAGTTCATCGTTAAACGAACGTATACAAATTAAAATGTAAGTAAACTACCATCATACAAAATGGTTAATTCCCTGACTTTTATCATGTTTACTCATTTCTATTCCTATGCATTAAAAAGTGGGACGTTAGAGGGTAAAAAACAAAAACCCGACTACGAGAAACTTCTGGAAAATAGAATTTTGGCCTTTTCCGGACTGTATTCGGAATCATGTCCACCATTTCAGGTGCGTCTTCAAATGTTCAACAAGGGCAAACCATATTGTCTGCCTGTTACCACATCGTACAAGGCCTTTACCAAACGCTGGAGTTGGAACGAATGGGTATCCTTGCCGATGCTGTTCTCTGATTTGCCAAGAACTGCAATTTTGGTGTTGACTATTTTGGATTGTGCTGGCGCTGGTGAAACATCAATCATTGGTGGCACTTCAATATCTTTGTTTGGCAAAAACGGCATGTTTCGGCAGGGTATGTACGATTTACGTATTTGGTTGGACATCGAGGGTGATGGTAATTATCCATCAAAGACGCCGGGCAAAGGCAAGGAGTCGAGCAAATCCCAGATGCAACGATTAGGTAAGCTAGCGAAGATGCATCGTAATGGGCACTTGCAGAAAGTCGATTGGCTGGATCGGCTGACTTTTCGCGAGATTGAGTTGATCAATGAACGAGAGAAACGCTTGTCCAATTACATATACTTAATGATTGAGTTTCCAACTGTCACTGTGGATGATTTAAATGTAAGTTGTAGTCTGCAGTTAGTTTAAAGGTTGTTCAAATTAATTTAAGGTGTTTTTCTTTGTAGTACTCAATTGTATACTTTGAGCCGGAGGGTGACAAAACAAATAAAATCATATCAAAGCCCAAGCTGGTGACTGTTCCCGATTCGGAGATACTACAGGTTGGTGGAATTTTGATTTTATATATCGGGCAATTGGGAATAAAAACGAACCGCAGAGGTGGGTAGGGACATGTTTAGCGTTGGGAAGTTAATTGGAAAATGAGGTAGACTATGAGGGGCAGAAATATGAACCCAGTAAAGGCAATTTTTCAAATACTAACATACATTTGCCATTACTATAACAAAGTCCATGCTTCTGCAGCATATAAGAGCACGTGGATGGTAGGGGTCATGTAGTTAGTTTATCATTGGTTCATCTCAATAGGGTCACGCTAATAAGTTGTTTCCTCAAATCATAATAAGAGCTTTTGGTGAATGCTATTCTATGGGCTTCTCTGACTACTCAAGGTTTCCTTTTGCGAGACGTCGATGTTTTATTAATTCTTCGTTTACAGACACAGCTATTTTGGCAGCTTCTGATTCGAAGAAGACGCTAGTGACTACTCGGTTTGTTTTTCGTGACAACGCCTGGAACTGTTCGAAATCACTTGTGCTATTCAAGGTCTGCATTGCGTCTCTTCCAAACTTTTTAGATAGGCGAGCGTTTTCTGTGTTTGTTTTGCAAAAAAAAATCTACATGTGGATTGTGGATCCCTAAATCGTCCTTTGTAAGCTTCCTGATGTCATCAAAGGATGATTTTTATTCAAGCTTGTTTGTGGCACCCACGCAGGAATTGATTTTTAATATCTAACCGGTTTTTTAAGGGCGTCCTTTACACCGCAGCCTTTCTGAGACTGACGCATATTGTGTCTCATACGCACTCTTAAAAATAACCCTACATAGTAGTACGAATCGCGACCCACTGTACATCGTTACGAACCACAGAAAGCCATTTCGCTTACCTTCTGTTTTCACAGTACAATGTCACTGCCACCTGTGGAATGCATTCTCACAGATTAAAACTAAGCCTACGAGTTGTTCCACACCTCTAACGGAATTATACCAAGTCTTATTGTTCACGGTTGTCTACATATACTCGGTTACAATTCAAACAGTTCTCATTGCCTCAGTTGAATTTCAGCTGTTGGCCATTCTAGTTGCTCACCTCGTTATGCGTTCTAAAATCGATAGAACTTGGTTTCCACACACAATCAGCCTGCGTTAAATTGCATTAGTGCCTCATCTCTCATCCGTGCTAAGTAGTTATGCACAGTTTTCCTTTGATGACCGCCGATCCATTGTTTATATGGTACTCCTGTCGTTCTTCTTCTTTAAAATTAAACTCAAATTCAAATGGTGTCGATTATGGTTGGCAATAAAACAGTTGTTAGCCCAAAAATGGTTTCACAATTGCAAGGTACATATTATATTTCAAGAAAAATGCCTCATTGAGTGAGTTGTATTTTGCTTGCAGGAAAACTTAGTGGAACGCAAACACCATCGACTGGCACGTTCAGAGAGATCTCGTATATCGGATCGTGACGCTAAACCGACTGCAAGGTAAATCTTTATCCATTTAAAAGAGAAAGCAAAATTGTTAACACATTTCTATTCCGATAGCATTCGCGACCAATTACACACAATTGTCTATCGTTATCCCCCAACATGCGTGCTCAGCAGCGAAGAGCAGGATCTCCTTTGGAAGTTCCGTTTCTACTTGAGTTCGCACAAGAAGGCTCTAACGAAATTCCTTAAATGCATCAATTGGCAAACACCTGCCGAGGTGTTGCAGGCGTTGAGTCTGCTTGCCAAATGGACACCGATGGACGTGGAAGACGCGCTCGAGCTGCTAAGCCCTTCCTTCTCTCATCCGGATGTTCGAAAGTATGCTATAACCCGCCTAATGCAAGCACCCGATGAGGATCTTCTGCTATACCTACTGCAACTGGTGCAGGCGCTTAAATACGAGAATTTCAATGACATCATTGAATCCTACAAGAGAATTGCTCCCGACAGAGATATTGTCAAGTCTCTCGACGACAATGTGTTCGATCAAAGTTCAGCTTCTGATGTTAGTATGAGTGTTAGCAGTAAACAACAACAGCAGCAGTCAGTTATCCAAAAGAAGAGCACCGTTCAAGTAGAAGTATCACAGCGTACTCTGCCCATGGCGATATCCGTCAACTCAGGCGATGAAGACAATGTGGCGACAAGTGCTTCGATTGCTTCTGTCACATCCGATGCCTCGAATACACTGATGAGTGACAACAGTACAGCTGGACCCAGTGATTTATCGACATTCCTCATTCAAAGAGCCTGCAAGAACCCCACTCTGGCCAATTACTTTTATTGGTATCTATCGATTGAGGTGGAAGATCAAGAGTCGATTAGGAAACAGGACGAACGAGTGCATAATATGTATGCAATGGTGTTGAAAATGTTCCTTAAAGTCCTCGAAAATGGTGAGTTCAATGAGTTGCCTTTGACGTCTAATTGTTGTCTTTTGTTCGTTCTAGGTAATATTCAGCTGAAGCATATCTACAGCAATCTTAAGAAACAACAACGTTTCATAGATGAGCTGGTTAAGCTGGTGAAATTGGTTGCCAAGGAACCAGGCAATCGAAACAAGAAAACCGAGAAATTTAAGCATCTCTTAGCCGAGTCGGATGCATTTAAGATTAATTTCACGAATTTCGAACCCATTCCATTCCCACTGGAT
Organism: Cheilosia soror; assembly: GCA_949372485.1. Taxonomy (NCBI): domain Eukaryota; kingdom Metazoa; phylum Arthropoda; class Insecta; order Diptera; family Syrphidae; genus Cheilosia; species Cheilosia soror. Next base: position 42,733,737 of record OX443564.1, on the reverse strand, counting down.
CCGGATATATACATAAGAAAGATTCTGCCGAATAATACGTCGCTTTTTAAGAGTGCACTGATGCCAGCCAAGTAAGTACACTATAAAGTGGTTCAGTTGTTTATCTCGCGCACTGTTATTTAAAATGGCTAAAGTTTACTGAATCAAGTTGTATGAAGCCTTTCACAACCCAACAGTACCCGTTTGAATAGGGGGTTTCATCTTTTCCTGTACTTCAAAAAATCAAAGAAAGCACTACGAAGGAATACTCCAAGTCCTCTATATTCAATTGTTCCTTGTGTCTCTTTATTTACAGACTCACATTTGTAACTTCAATTGCATCGCACGAGTATGTTGCGATATTCAAGCATGGCGACGATCTTCGGCAAGATCAACTTATTCTTCAAATGATAACGCTGATGGATAAACTGCTGCGCAGAGAAAATCTTGACCTGAAACTTACCCCATACAAAGTTCTGGCGACAAGTTCCAAGCATGGTTTCCTGCAATACATCGATTCGTACACAGTCGCCGATGTCCTTGCCAAAGAAGGTAGCATTCACAATTTCTTCAGAAAGCACAATCCATGCGAAACGGGGCCATACGGCATCACCGCTGAAACAATGGACACATACATCAAAAGCTGTGCTGGATATTGCGTTATAACCTACCTCTTAGGTGAGTTCCACTTTCGCTTCTGCTCATTCAACAGTTGTGATGCATGATTTTTGTTATAGGTGTCGGTGATCGTCATTTGGATAACTTGCTTCTAACGACCAATGGCAAACTCTTCCACATTGATTTTGGATACATTCTTGGGCGCGATCCAAAACCTATGCCACCACCAATGAAACTAAGCAAAGAAATGGTCGAAGCGATGGGTGGTGTTAGTTCCGAGCATCACCATGAATTCCGGAAACAATGCTATACTGCCTATTTGCACTTGCGACGTCATGCCAATGTCATGTTGAATTTATTTTCATTGATGGTGGATGCTTCAGTGCCAGATATAGCACTCGAGCCGGACAAAGCTGTGAAGAAAGTCGAAGAGAATCTACAATTGGGACTGACTGATGAAGAGGCGGTACAGCATTTACAAGCCCTACTGGATGTTTCCATAACTGCTGTGATGCCAGCGCTTGTTGAACAAATACATAAACTCGCACAGTATTGGCGGAAATAAAAGGAATTGGTAGGCGCTTTTGCTGTGATTAGAAAGGCGTTGCATGTGTGCGGGCTCTACAAGACAATTTATTAGTAGTAATTAAACTGTATTAAATTAACTCATACATATATCTACTATTTTCGTAACAGCTACTCAGATTAAATTAAACAGTTTCGCTTTAGACTATAGTACTTATTTAAGTCATCTATATACATATTTTATTTGTTGCTATAATATGATTAAAATGCGAAATAAAACTTTTATTTAAGACACAAGCAGAATGGTTTACATTAATTACAAAAAAAATCTATACAATTTAAGACAGGTAAACAAACCGAAATCGATTCGAAGGCTGGAGTTCAATAACTAACAAAATAAACTAACTGCCCAAATATTTAATAAATGTAAATATCCATCTTATTTGTTAAACAGAAAACAGCAAAAATCTGTTAAAACGAGTGTGAAGCTTCTATTACACTTGCCAATTTCTGACATGAATAATTATGCAATTTTAGAACTGACATGATTTTTGACATTTTCAAATGTAGCTTCAGACTCAAAGAAGCGCCCAGTGTACGAACAGCTTGTGGCTTAGTACGCTGCTTCAGCTAAATTTTAGCACCCATACAAAATTGCTGAGTTCCTTTAGCCGACTAGTTCGCAGCTCTAGCTTAAAAATCTTATTTTTATTTTTAACCGACTGTACTTTATATATATCTGTCAAAATTTTGCGCGCGCTTATTAATCGTTTGCCACATTTTAATCCGTCTGTCGTCTGCTAATTTTCTGACACATGGTGAGTGTTGAAAAGAGTCCCCCTATTCCCATTGGCGTTTGTCGTAAACGCCTAATATTTCATTTCAGTATTAAGTCAGTGTTTGTAACTTTTTTTGAGACAAACAGTGAACACATAGAAAAAGAAGCAAAATCGTTAACAAAAGTTCCAAAAAATAGCTGAAAATTTGTTTTCCACCACGATAGTGTAATGTGGTTTTCCATTGGGACATAAAATCAATCTTTTTTTGATCCGGATCACTTTTCGTGTTCCATTGAAACAAAAAATCAATCTTTTTTTTTGATTCGGATCACTTTTTGCAGATCTCGATAATTTTCGAGATTTATGTCGTTTTCCATTGGGACCATCAGATTTTTATTTCAGATCTCAGATTTTTCGTGGCGAATGGAACACGATAGGCAGATTGATCTGCTTTTGTAAATGTATTAGTGCATTATTAGACAGTACATCAGCTGTGCACATATTTTTCGTTTGTCGATGAAAACATACGAATTTAATGTGGGAAATCATATCGACGAAGAATCGAAATCCACAGACCACAGATGACGAGGAAGAAGACGAAGATGATAGTAATTGCTCCAAAATTAAGTCCATGTCCATTTTTTACGTTTTTGTTCTGAATAATTGCTTTTCACGAGGCTTTTCGTAATTTTGTTTTGAACAGAAATTCCCAATGACGTAAAACAGCTGTGCAAGGTATATTGGTATTAGTGAGAGTGTGTGCAAATCTCGAAAATTATCGAGATCTGCAAAAAGTGATCCGAATCAAAAAAAAGATTGATTTTTTGTCCCAATGGAACACGAAAAGTGATCCGGATCAAAAAAAAGATTGATCTTATGTCCCAATGGAAAACCACATTACACATACTCTCACTAATACCAATATACCTTGCACAGCTGTTTTACGTCATTCAGAATTTGTTTTCAAAACAAAATTACGAAAAGCCTCGTGAAAAGCAATTATTCAGAACTAAAACGTAAATAATGCATGGACTTAATTTTGGAGCAATTACTATCATCTTCGTCTTCTTCCTCGTCATTTGTGGTCTGTGGATTTCGATTCTTCGATATGATTACCCACATTAAATTCGTATGTTTTCATCGACAAACGAACAAAATGTGCACAGCTGATGTACTGTCTAATAATGCACTAATACATTTACAGAAGCAGATCAATCTGCCTATCGTGTTCCATTCGCCACGAAAAATCTGAGATCTGAAATAAAAATCTGATGGCCCCAATGAAAAACGACATTAGTGTCATAAAACTCTCCGAGGATAATTAAATTATTTAGCCCAATTGCAGACGACCTTATTGTGTGTGTTCAAAGAAAAGTCTTTGAAGCAGAGAAGGAAAAATAGAAAGAAGGAAAAATAGAACGGCAAATATATTTTAGTTTTGCTCGAGCTGCGTAGCTTGCTCTAATAAAGGAGACCTGGGGCCTGTAACACAACGTAAACACTTCGCCAATAATTGTCGCGATGAAAGATGACGACAAAGTGTCAACAAAAAGAAACACTTGTAGAACTGTGGTTCAATGAGGACAAGTTATTTGAATATTGTCAAAAGCTGAGAAGTGTAATTAACGTATTAATTCTAATGTTACGTATTTAGTTAGTACTTACAATTGCGCGTTTCTTATTATTTTGCCAAAATACGTCTCTTAGGTATGCCTATATAGAGGTCCAATTCTTATTTTGCGAAACTACTTTTAGGCTTTTTGGCAGGCTGTGTATTTCCTTCCATTTGAACATTTATTTTCTTTTGTTAGGACATCACAGAAAGCATCAAAAAGGATATATTTTCCTCTCTTATTTTAGTTAAAATAGCAGTTTTTTTACTACTTGTCGAAGAATGCCGACATAAGTCAGGGAAATTTAATTCTTTTGACAAGTTCAACGGTTTACGTTCTGTTACAGAATTAATTTTTACTTGTCGGACAAGAATAGTCAGACAAGTAGTGAATTTAGACTTGTCGATTTGTCATATTGTGTTATAGGCCCTTATAGGCCCCAGTTCACCCATAAACCTCGTCTTTTATAATATTGTATGAACCGTCATGGTTTGTGAACCGAAGAACCGAATAAACTACAAAACAACATTATATTGACTGTGTTGGATAATCAATTTTTTTTTGTTCATTTGAGTATGGAATCATTTTGTATGTTCAAATTTAACTACCACATAATTTGAAAAACGTCACAGAAAATTATTTCATTTCAATTGCATTCCTTTCTGGATGAACAATGAATCGCAGTGAACTATTTTCATAGTACTGTTCCATTTCCAATATATCGCAACTGTCTAAAATGTCAAAAAAAAAAGTGGAACATCGTTTTGTACCAACATAGACGTCACTTTTCAGTCAAGCAAATTGTCGAAAAGTAAATAATTAGCGCAAATTTTATGTTTGTTCTCGGGTAAAACTATATTCTATAAGAAAACGCATAAATTAATCGCACCAAATCATCTCGGCTGGCCATAGAAGCATACAAAGTTTCAGCTCAAAGTGTTCAATGTGATTTTTGTTAGCATCTGTAGTGAAATATTTGCATCTCTTCGCACAAAATACTTTTTTTTTTTTTGATTAGTTCATCTCTCTTGCTTGTTGTTTGCTAATCACTGATGCAAAAAGAAATCCATTGGCTTCATCTTATTTGCTAATTTGTTCTTGTAATAATTTCTGCTGACGAATAAAGTTCGTGGTTCTGGTGCGAGGTAAGAAAATCCCAAAGTAAATTTACACGGTTGATACAGCACCTACCGATTTTGGGAATGTATTCGCGTAGATTTTAAAGTAAATGCCGCAAACCTCCTTATCTTCGTTATACCGCAGCCGCAGTAACTATATATTAAACAATTTCCAAATTGAGTAGTGAGTATAGGTCAGAAAGTGTAACATTAAACTCATCCATCGCACGGTGATAAATCAAACACGCGAGTGTGCATAAATAACGAAACGAAAACGGATACTTCATCGGGGAATTCAATCTCGGGCGAAACTAGGACATGTAAAGGATCTTTCAAGAAAAGAGGGTAAGTCATATTGCTGCTGATGTATCTTTTTGCCACTCTTGTGTTTCACATCGAACCAAAAGACAACGATTGTATTTGTAGTAGGACACAGGTCAGTGGGATGGGATGGATGACCCCCTTTTGTGTGTCACCTTGTAAGTTACCATGGTGGTGGGAGAATCATTTGGCCTTTTGACTGGATGCAGTGTCTCTTACTGCAGATGTCCTATTTGAATATTATGCACGAAAACATTTTAGGAAGACAAATTTAAATACTGAGTACAAGCGAGATAACTACATCTTGAAGTTAATAGTTATCTGCTATGGCACATTTTGGGCAGTGAGGTCACCGATAACACTGAAATTGAATGTAGTGAGTTGGGCGGCGAATTGTTTCTCGTTGACTTGTGAAAATGCAGTGACTACAAAAATATTTGAATATATGTATAAGAGAATAGTTCTTTTTTGTACAGTCTTTCTTATCTCATGACGCAACGTACACTTTACCAAAAAACACTCAAACGTCTTATCAAAAAAAAAGGAATGGTTCTAATTTTGTACATCTACATAATTTCAATTAAATGTAGTTGGCATTTGACGTTATTTAGAAAAATTGCGCATTTTAAGTAAACTAAAAGTTATTTTGATTGTATGTATGTATTTCGTGAGACACATTTGTTTTGAGACGCGTTTGCTTATGCAGGTCTTTACTTTTTAAATTGAAAGTTCGTACTACACAGCTAGTAGGTGCACACCAACTCAATTAAATTCGGTTGCTACATTTCTAAATGATAAGACTCATCAACAGGCTGTGTATTTCCTTCCATTTGAAGGGTTTGGTTGATTTTCAATATTAGACAGGTAAGTCCTATGTATAACTATTGTTTATTTAAGGTTTTTTGTATGTCTAGGTGCACTCTGGTAAATAATTTAAATGCATAGGCCTTAATCTAAAGATCTACTACATTTTTTAATTTTTCAGCTATGATAGTTCAGTGAATGTATCCATTGTGAAATGGAAGGAACCTACACTTATTTTATGCCGAGTCCGAACGGCTGAATTGAGAAGCTTTTCCATGGCATTTATATTCTCGGATGTTTCTCAGACGTTGTCGAGAGGTGGCGCAGTGGAAAAAAAACTTAAGACGTAATTTGTGTGTTTCTGGGGGTCGAACCTGACACCCTTCGCACAGTAGTCCAGCACACTAAGCACTGAGCCACTGAAAATTAAGCACGACTGGATTAAATCTTATATGATGCCCATTTAGCAGCTGTTAATATTGACTGCACTTCGCTGACGAGGTTTCCCCTCGCTGTTTTGAAGAGCATGCGTTCTGGTTTTAAAGCCCGTGACCAGTTGCTTGGCTTTTTCGTTCAAAACTTATCCCGACAGCACAGACTACGCGTCGTCGGGCTCTGCTCTAGATGCTCTGCTTGATTAACCTCCCCTTGATACCTTTATCATTGGTTTTACTATCAAAGCAATCTACAATCTCAGGTGGGGTAATTTTAGGTAAAGGGTCCGCCAAATAACTTCTTTTTTTTTTTGAAAATGCTATAAAAAAAAACTACTGAATATTTTCTCAAATTTTTTTTTTTTTGAAAGTATAATCCTTCCGGTTAATAATGGAAAATAATTTCATTCATATGGCTGCCTCGGCTGGCCATGCAGTAGCCTACACGATCGGTCCAATTTTTAAGCACATTATCGATTGTGTGCAGCTGTATTTCACCAATGGCTTCACGAATATTGTCCTTTAAAGCGTCAATTGTCTCTGGCATGTCGGCGTAACACTTATCTTTTACGGCACCCCACAAATAATAGTCCAACGGTGTCAAATCGCAGCTCCGCAGTGGCCAAACGACATCAGCTCTGCGGCTAATAATGCGATCTTCAAAAACAGGACGCAAAACATCGAGTGTAGCTTCGGCTGTGTGGCACGTAGCGCCGTCCTGTTGAAACCAAATGTTGCCAATATCCTCCTCTTCAATTTTTGTAAACAAAAATTCGTTCAACATGGCCCGATAATGATCGCCATTGACTGTAACGGCCACTCCTTGCTCATTTTCGAAGAAAAATGGCCCAATTATGCCTCACGCACAATTTCTGCCACAGCAGCAATTTTCACGGGTGTACGCACTGTTTTTGGCTTTTCACGCTTTGGTTTATCGATGAGGATGCCAGTTTCTTTCACTTTTTTCACAAGATAACGAACATACGGAGCTGACAGTGCTTCTCTTCTTCCAAAATCCGTACGCAATTTTCGCACACATTCTGCAACATTACCATGATTTTCAAAGTAATGTCGCAATATTCCCCAGCGTTGTTTAAGCGTATACACAACCATATTCGTTCAGCGAAAGGATAAAACTAATTATCTGTCAAATCAGACATGAGCTAAGTGTTACCATTCGCGAAATAAGCACTAGTTGAAAAAAAAAACGTTAGATGGCGCTTTATTATACTGGAGTTTCGATAAACTTATCCTACGACCCTAGTTCCATGATGCAATGATACAGGAACTCCGCCTGTTGTGCAAATTTAAAGTCGACTTTCCTTGCGTTTCAGGGCTGGCTTCAGCCAGAGTCTGAGCCTGGTTTGGGATGTAGTCGTCTCTTCGTGGAAATCGACAACATTTGACTTTACTACTCGTTAGACAAGCATGCTTCTGTTTTTCAAGCGGTGATCTATGCTATCCTAATGGCTGCCGACTATATTGTTAGGATTAGGTGGCGCGGTCGGCGTATCTGCGTCTGTAGCGACAGTCAGTCTTCGTTTAAGGCCTTGCTCAACCCTGTTACCCGTTCCAAAATAGTTCGGAAATGCAAGAAATGACTTGCATGACTTTTGTCCGAATCCGAGGTCACACTGGGATTGCTGGTAATGAGATATCCGATGAGATTGCTAAGCAAGGTTCAGAGGATAATTTATCGGCCAGAATCTGTGCTGGGTCCTTCCTGCGTCCTCGATCAGGGCCTCAATTGACGATTGAGGACTAAACGCATGCTCCCGAAAGTCAGTAAGAAGTCTGCATTCATTGACTGTCCGCTGCATTATCGGATGTGATTTATTTTTAAAATATTGCCTAAGTTTTTGTTCTAAACTTCGCAATACACGTACCTCTCTCACTATCTATTATATAAATGAAATAATTTTCCAACGAGTTGTTTTTCAGTTTTCTGTTCCGATTTGTACTACACCTGTGGGCCATATCTTGTGATTTTCCTTTCAAAATAAACAAAATTGCCAAACTCACGATCACGTACCAAAATTCAGAGATTTTCGAATATTTAAAAGCTTCCTGTGCGCCTTCTCTCGGACCATTCTCCAATCCAATCGATCTAGATTGTCTATAGGAATGCCGTAAGAATGGTGCCAAACTGCCAATTCGTATAGTGCTGCTGCCATCTTAATAGCAACAACTTTCCACCTTTGTGCGTTCATCTCAGCCGACTGCACGGAACCTACGCTGGCGCGTGCGAAATATACACTAGCAGGTGTAGTGCAGAGCCATGACAGTCTAATTAAAATTAACACACAAAGCTATTTCTAAAATTAGAAACTAAGAACTGTCTACAACATTTATAAATAAGTCGGGCAATTTGCTGCGATAAAGAAAAAAGATGTGTTTTTTTTTTTTTTGTTTTGGTTTTGGTTCTCTCTCATGTAACGTATTCGTAACGAAAAAACAAAAAAACATGACATAAAAGGTAGTACCTACACACAAATATGAGCAATCTAATCAACCCTCAAGACTTGTAGCGACACATAATATCGTCATTACAAGGGCTTCCTTCTGCACTTGGCCATATCCAACCATATCGCAACCAACTTAACTTGAGTCGAAGTGTAGGCAGAACTATTGCCAACAGAGTAGCAGTTGGGTGGATGTGATTCAGATACGACGACTAGCGGGTCTTACTTACCCATTCGCTCATCAATTTCGAATAAATACGCGAGTGTCCCGTTGTGTATACTATCTAGCACCATTTAGTCTCGAGATAGAGAGCAATTATAATAATTCAAGTGCTTGAGCTTGAGGTGTGTCAGTAAACAGAGAGTATATTTCCTTTGCTGTGATCCGCCGAACTGAACGCCACCGCCGCCGCCACCGAGTAGTATATTGCCGTCATCATCGTTGTCGGCCTCGTCGTCGTCGTTGTCGTCGTTGTCGGTCGCTTAATGTCGGCTGTAGTTACGTTAGAATTGTATTCGATATAATTAATCACCGTAAAGCGATGTGATATAATCGCTAGTTTAGTGCTTCTTTGTAGTATTATTGTGCGACATTGAAAATTCGATTCAATATCGATGCCAACGCAAACAATCGTGTGTGAGAGGTATGCAAGTCGATTCGCTAAAAGTGCATTTTTAACACAAAAGAATGCAATAGTCGTGTGAAATAACGTTAACAACAACTGGTTTTCTACTGTTGATGAAATGGTATCGTTCCGAAGGTGGGTTAACTTGTTTATGTCACATTTGCCGAGCGATTTTGAAGTTGGCTTTTATTTTTTGAAGTATTCCATTTTTGACACGTTTTTCAATAAAGCTGCGGGTATAAAGCAAGTATACGTTTAAATGGAGGAGACTTGTATAGACTCTAGATCTAGAACCATTCGATTCGATAGTTGAATCTTCGTGCCCTTATGACACCGCTACGAGGGTTCATTTATGAAACTGATTTACTGATGAATTCAGGGCAATGAATGGCCCCTGATTGGGATTCACATAAGAGTTGTCTGGCCATTAAAAAAAAACAAAAATAAATATCTGTTTTTGATAATAGGGGAAGACACCTACAAGTACTCGAGGCTGCGACAGATCCACTTCATTAATCCTTGTAGACGAGATGGAAAATGGATTGTTCATGAAAAATTCAAGAAATGATATCTTTGGAACTTATACAGAACTTACTTACTTGAAGGCTTATACTTCAAAGGCTTAGTAAATTTTTAGTAACTTGCTTAGGTGGCGGTACAGTCCTGGTTGGATGTGGACCTCAACCAACATGCATCTCTAGTTGCGCACTGCACTCAAAGTTTGTTGGGGCTTACCTTTCACTTGCCCAGAATCTAAGGCAAGATCTTCCCCTACTGAGGTAAACACTCCGAATTGTAATCGTAGTCGCATCGCGCTGAAGCGGTACATAACTTAGCCATCTAAGAAGATTCAAACTCTTCTGTCCAGGACGATACAGTACAGACCTCCTCCTAAGCCCGTCAACGCAAACGGATCCGAAAATCACTCGAAGGGTTTTTCGTCCAAAACGGCCGGTCATGGATATTTTCATTCACCTTTTCTATTCTGCGATACCTACATCAGAAGAGGATTGTGATGATGATGGTCTTATATAGGGTCTCCTTATAGGGTTTCTTGGGAAGGCCTTGTTAGGTATTGAGTTGCCTTCGCAGGCGATTGAAAAGACAAAGATGAAATCGCTAACTTAAAGCTATAGCAGTCTAAAATGGAGATCTACCATGTCGATGTTGTTTGTCCCTGCCTTTTGACAACATATTCGGCTTTACCCTCCTGAGTCTATTTGTTGTCGCCAACGCGATGCCATATTGCGAACAGCTTGCTGAGTTCTGCCAAAAATTTCGATGTCACCTAGACTTTGGAAAAGATAGGCAGCTAGTGTTGGCTTCTTTCTGGCATGATGTTCAAGAACTCACATTACAACACATTAGCTTGTTTACATCCTTATTTGACTTCAAAATCTCGATGAGGTTATCTTCCACCCTAATGGACCACCGAGCGTTGGCGTTGATTTCACTGGTTGGACAACACTTTACCCATCGGGAAGGTATAAAATAAGCACAATGGATTTGTAGTAACAAATATTAGCGTATACCTACTTTACATCGGACGGTTGATGCCAATCAGTGTCTACTCAATTCACACAACACTCGGCCAATTTTCGCCAACACCAATTTCACCCCTATTACGAATAATATTTCCCCCCGAAATGTTTCCTATATTCAGCAATTTGAGTTAAATTACGGACAAGGGAAACATTTCCTTTGGAATTTATTCACGATACCTCTGATAATATTTTGGAACGCTTTGTTATTAAAAAAAATATATATATAAATAGCTGGCGCAACAGGACCTGGGACACTAAACACTGAACCACTCGCCTAACATTTATGGTGGTTCATTTATTGTTTCTACACGCTGGAACGCCTGCACCCGGTAGACGCTGACAGTTTTTAAACTGCTTGTATGCTTTACGGTGATAGTATTCAGCGTCCATGTTCTCTATTCAGCTCTTTAGAGGCAAAGAAAACACAGACTCCCCAATTCTCAATATTTGCCGCATCAATTGTGATTTGCCAGCCAATGAGAGATTTTTTGTGACATTTCTCAATAGCCCCTCACGTCAAACTGACGAAAACAGTGACATTATTTGTCACACGGACTGCCAGCCAATACATGAAAAACAAAAACATCTTTCGTATCGAGACCCTCAATCTTATGGGCGACAGACGTATTAGTATTGCAACATTTCTCTCTTTTCTGTTGCTTCTCATGTCAAATTCGTAAATGTATTTTCGTTGAATATCACATTCATAAGACTAGTTGTCTTAAGATTTGTCTGGACTAGGTTCTCGCTGAACGTAAAAACTAGATTGGCTGTTAACGCCAGTCAGAAATGCAAATGTCAACTAAGTCGAGAAATGATTGTCCTGTCTATAATCGTCAGTTAAAAAAAAACTGTTCACGTAATCAATCGGGGCCAATGAAAGCTCAGACACATTACGTCAGCCAGCTGTCAGACTTTGCAAACAAATGTTCCTAACGTCCCCCATTACTAGCGTACCATTTAATTCTAATAGATCAGTTTTTAGCGTATAGTCCTGGCAAAGAATTGTCATTCTCCTCGGAATTGGGGTCTTCCTTGGCCTCTGTTCAATTTCGCAGAATAGACTGACAAAGTGACAAGTGGCAACTGATTACTTAAATACAAAAAACAGAGCAGTTGTCACTGTTTGGTATTTACTTAAATTGACAGCTCTTTCTCTCAGAGAATAGGTCAGTACATTGATTGAAGTAATTTACCTTCAGCCACAAACCAGTAAGAATAGACCGACGACTTCCCGTACACCTACCCGATTCCCCCCGGAAAAAATTTCCCTGTCTGTGAATACGTGTAAATATCAAAATTAATGGCGGCAATGATTTTCCATGCTATACCATGGGCCTAGGATTTTTCAAGTATGCGTGCGTTAATGGCGCTCCTTTGATTTTGTACAGCACCGATGCATGAAAAATCCTGGGCCCGCCAGCAGCTTGTAGGCAAAGTCCGTTATGTGGGAGGAGTCGACGGTCTATTCTTACTGGTTTGTGCCTTCAGCACTTTCGCAATGTCCATCAGAACTTCCTTAACTAGAAATCTACTGATGACACCACAATGCAGTTGGAATTGTCAAACATTATCATTCTAAATAATTCATACAATTTAAATAACTGATTAACGTTCATTTCGCAATAATTTACTGTGAATGGCCGTCATTACCATTTCGAAATATTTATTTCGAATGCATGTGGGTCATATGCTGCCTTTACACAAAACAAGAAAGGAACCCCCTCAACCTTTGCATGCGCGACGACGATGAGTTTGTCTGTCAAAAGTAAAAAAAAAAATATATGACAATGAACCACATTTATGTCCGTCATTTTACCTTTACCCAAAGCCGTAGCGTTTTACTTGTTCTATTCTTTTTCTTTTCTGTTGTTCTTTTTTTTTTCTTCACCTTAAGCTTGTAAGCAAATATGCGCGTCGAACAAAACACCGAACTGCCAATGACCCATATTATGCGAGTGCTATTGATTTTGGATTATTGTTACTTGTTGTGCTTGTGCTTGGCATATATATATGGCATATGTTTTTGGTTCGCCATTTGACTGACAGTCCTTAATACCTTTTGTCTGATTTATTATTTTCTGTATATAGTTTCAGTTCCCTTGTCAAGTATATCATGCATAACCTGGAGCGTTTGTTGCTATATCTACGGGAAATTTGCCAACAAAAAAAGCCGGTAAAACCCTCATTAAGAAGCACTTGACTTACATAGTTGCAGTTGCTGGTTATAGCTGAGACGTTTGGCGGTTAATCTTTTTCCCATGCTCTATAAAGACATAGTACGTTTCTATTCAAATATATGATTATGCGCTTAGAACAAATGAGACCAGGTAACGCTTACTCTTCATGGTCTATGGAACTTTTGTCGTGAGTCATTTCACTGCTATAGAGCAGAACGAACTTTTAATCTTAATCTATCCATATTCATCTTCTTTCTTTACAAAACTACTCTTAAATGTTTATGGTATTATGTGGTTTTATCAAATTTGTATTATCTGGGCTTATCTTCCAAATTGTCATCCTTTGAGCAAATTTTGTAAGACGTCTTCTCTCATTAGCCTGTTCGCTGCGACAGTTGTATAGAATACACATCAGACTATGGAAGGTGACTAATAAGTAACGCATATATGCCAGATATTTGATAAATCAATATTTTATTATTTATTCTGAATTTGCGCACAAGTAATGGACCCTTGTGACAGATCACCGATGACAGATGATGGCTGATGTATCACCATTGGTATTTGTAGGTCTGTTTGCAACAATGGATCACTGGCGTCGACCTGCGTGTGACCAGCTAAGTGCCCAAGAAGACGATCCACGTCTTGCTGTTGTGAACAGTATTATACTTTAGTCTAAGTTGGGTTGCCGTGACAAGCTAGCTCACAGCGAATTATCTGCTTTCCATTCCACTAGTAGCTGTTCGACATACTAAGATGTAGAGCTAGACTCAATTCAGCTAAAAAAACGCCTTTGGCACTCTGGTTGAGAAACTAATCAATGCCGTGTTCTTGTTACTTTCGCAGCATTCCGCCACTTTTCACTGGTAGTTCAACTTCTATTAGAACTGGTTCCAATTTACAGCGACATTCCGGACAACTGTAAGGCCCGAAACACACATGCGATTTCAATCGCGCGATTGTTTAGTCGCAAAAAATGAAACACACACATTTCAACGTAAATGCGCGCACATAATTTTGGATTTTATGTGCGCGCATTCACATTAAAATGTGTGTGTTTAATTTTTTGCGACTAAATAGACGCGCGATTGAAATCGCATGTGTGTTTCGGGCCTAAGGCGGATGAACTAGCCAGACAAGGCGGCAGCCTTCACATTAGGCCCGAAACACACATGCGATTTCAATCGCGCGTCTGTTTAGTCGCAAAAAATGAAGCACACACATTTCAATATGAATGCGCGCACATAAAATCCAAAATTATGTGCGCGCATTCACATTGAAATGTGTGTGCTTCATTTTTTGCGACTAAACAGACGCGCGATTGAAATCGCATGTGTGTTTCGGGCCTTAGCGGACTACATATCAGTCAATTTCATCTCGACACTTCGAATATCCCGTCCGAGGCAATAGGCGCGGTGTTTAAACTGTTTCGTAACGTCTTTTTTGGAGAGGTTGTTAAAAAAAATTAACGAGGGCATGACTGCTACTCGGTGACCCTCCGTCCTTTTTCAGAAGACAATCCGTCCATTGCCTTTTGGGCCAAGCAGCAAATCGGATTGATTCAATCAGGCATTACTGCCACGAAGCAGTCGCCCTCGTTAGCGATGGACTGTCAGAGGCAATTCGGAGGAAGCAATAGAGTTTCATAGTTTTTCTGGCCACTCTCCTGTCCCCCTCTTGTGGTATCACAATGGATCTAAAAACATGGTCTAAGTGTGTCCTTATAGAACATCCCCATAACCAAATGTAAACCAAATAGGATCTTGGCTTTCTTATAAAAATTCCGAATGTTGTTTCGATCGCGAGAATGTTGCAACATCGGGTGGAAAGAACTAACTACGGAAGCTTTGCCCAGAATATGACAGTTGCAATCAAACTTCGACAGTTTATGACAGGTCATCGCTGTCTAAGTTGATAGGGGCTCTAACGGGTGATAACTTCCTAAGAAATCATATATGGCGATATAAAGGGTGTCGCATAATTCACGCAAAATGAACTTTGGAAAGAAAATACACATTTTTAATTAGAAAGCTTAACTTTTTTATTGATTCGTAGAGTGTACAGATTGGGGTTATGTTTAGAATAACACATCGGATAAATGGCCGCCACGTCTTATACGTATTCTTTTAATGAAATTTTCTATGATCGTTTCGCATATGTGGCTGAATTTCATTAATACACCTCTCACTTTCCTCTTTCAATGAGTTGGTGGTCGTGGGCTTGCTTGCATAGACCTTTGACTTCAAAAAACCCCAAAGAAAAAAGTCCAATGGCGTTAAATAGCAAGATCTAGATGGCCAATTATGATCGCAAAAACGGCAGATTACACGATTAGGAAATGACGCATGCAGTAATTGAATTGTTTCTCTGGCTGTATGCCATCTGGTACCGTCTTGTTGAAACCACATGTTGGTCACATCCATATCTTGTAATTTAGGCACTAAAAACTGGGCTATCATGTCACGGTAACGAACACCATTAATTGTTACTGCCTGACCAGCCGCATTTTCGAAGAAGAATGGTCCGATAATGCCTTCAGTCCAAAATCCGCACTAAACAGTCAAGCGTTGTGGATGCATTTGTTTCTCACTGAAGATGATTTTGTTTGAAAATTGCGGGCTGTAGCTGACAAACTGTCATTATTTTTAAAATATTGCTCAACAATGAAAATGAGTAGTTCTTTCGTATAGCGTTCCATTTTTACGAACACCGAACTGTCAGCTGTCACATTGTAATCTTTTTTTGTTTTCCGTTGGCATCGCCCGCCACGCCGTACTATTAGTCAATTAGTTGCTACGCAGACGAAAATGTCCATGAGACAAACCTCACTTCATCTGTCATTGCCCGAGTCTCTGTCACTTGAGGAACAGAACACTGGGAAGTTATTACTTCCATGAATTAATTCCGCGCATAATGTGTCACAATAGCTAATACAAAACTATGGTTATTGTGAGTTCGTTAACTCTTTCTGTCAACTGTCAAAAATTTGACAATTTCTTCACAGCGACTTTTTTGATGGCGCTCATTTTTACTATTGGGGAATGGCATTGAGTGAAAATTCCTAATTAAGCAGATCGGATCTATCATTTTTTTAAAAATAATTGTGCTCCACAATGCGTGGGTATTTAAATTTTAAAGTTCCGAAAAATGTCAATAAACTTACCAAAGTAGAGATCCGAGTGCAGTTTGCTGAGTGAAGATCGAAAATTTTATGTTAAAATTATGTAATTTAAAGAAAATTAACAAAATAAATATTCGTAATGTTTAGTGTGCTATTTTATAAGTCCTTATTTTTTTTTCATTTAAAAAAATAGTTAGTTTTTTTTTTAACTAAAAAGACCAACCTTTGCAAATGCAGTAAATGACCATTATGACTGCAAATGACCATCACGCAAAAAACCATCAAATTGATGAGTTTGTCGTGTTTACGGCGTTTACATAACGTGTCGCCACGCCACGCCATTCATTTGGTTCTGATTACTACGTTCATGCACATCGCGTGCCCAATAACAATTGGTATAATTAACGGCTCGTCTAAAACACGTGTATATATAATTTTATTTTATTCAACACTTTTGTATTTACATATACAATCGCTTATTTTTGGTGTTCTACAAAGTGCTAGATATGTATGCATCGTTTTTGTTTTTCTTTTCTTTCAAATATTCGCAACAAAACGAAAAAACAAAAAAAAAAAAAACGAATTCTATTGCAACAAAAATCAAACTTAGCTTAGCAGCAATTTTAAAAATTGCTCAAAACCCCCTTTTGCTTGTAAAACTTATACATAACCGCTAGATTCTAATTTTAAGGCCGCTTCATAAGTAGGTAGTCCAGTTTTATCGATAATTTTGCTCATATCCAAGCGTATGATTCCGTTGTCATTTATTGAGTCAAGATCTAGCGTCACATCGTTGGTGGCACGATGATTGTCACTTGTGAGTGCGTTGGCCGCCGTCGCCGATGAACCCGGTGCCGATGTAGATGCAGCGCCAGTGGTGGGCGTATTGTCTCCGTCGCTATTATTGTTGTTAATTGCATTTTCGCAATTTGCTGCGTCGACTGTTTGAAATGAACACACACTCCTACGATCATCAATGGCAAGCGCAAAGTGCGATTCGTGATCGTCAACGTTGTTATTGCGATCGTCAGTTGTTATTGTTGGACTCTGTAGTGGCGTACAGTAGCAGGCGTTCTTATCAGTAGCGTTCCCATTACTAACATCAACAGCTAAGACAACCTGATCTAGGCCACTGTCGCTTGACAGCGACATGGAATCATCGTGACGAAACTTCCCACACAGGGGGCATCCCCGATAGTATGGCTGATTTACAGGTCTTCCCTCACGGGCAGTATACAGCAAGGATTTTCTACCTAAGGCACTCATACAAAAACGTCCCGATGTGGTGCAAGGAACTACAGCAGCCACCCCCATTTGGTAGCGATTCTCTGCTTCTGCACGTTGCAACGAACAGCACGAGTGGGCGCTGAGCCTTTTGTGCTGCATGCCGAGGAAATAGTTCTCCCTAATGAACTTGGGAATCTCATTGGGGTTCGATGGCCCAGATACATCATTCATTGAGCGATAATCCGGTGGCGGTGACATTCTGGTCGCCTGATTGTCCTCCTGTATGGCCACAACTGCATCGTAGGAGGGTGGCGGCTCGTGAGTCAACGCCGGAACGGCTAAACCCTCCGAGGACTCCATGAAGAGGCCAGATGTCTCGTAGCACTGTAATGAATCGCCAAAAGATAAAGACTTTAATTGAGACATTAAGGAAATCAACTTGTGCAATGGTGTGTGTGGTGGTAAAGCGGATACGGAATACGGATACCCCTTTCAGGGCATAAATCACTTAATTAGTGGAGCGGCGACATTCTTTTTAATTATACAGCGTCGTGGTGACACGCTCCGCTCAGTGAGTGTGGTGTATATGAGGAAGAGGAGGAGACAACAAACAAGATCTAGTTTTATCCTGCTCTCGGCAAGATTTAGGTTTTGAAATTAATTACCGACCGAGTGAACGACGAAAACAACAACAACTTTACTATATTCATTCTCCACACCTGCTGAGTGGGGTTTGTGAGACTGCTGCGGATGGATGATGAGTCACAAGTAGTCGATGCCAAAGAAGGGTTACTATATATAAAAACGGATTTATCGCTGAGGGGTGATTTCACCTTTTCATTTTTGAACGCAAGGTTCATTTGCTGATGGGAACAATCTTGAATAAATATATGTTTTTCAGGTTGTTGGGTTGATTTGTATCGCACACGCTTGACTTGGCGCAGTACCTTTATTTCAATTTTATTAGACAATTTGTTTGCTCAGCACACGTATGGATAGTTGGGCATACACATTGATGGCAAAATAAAGATAACGAAGCACCCATGTGTGTGAGTTTAAATTTGGGTTAAAAATTGTGACATTTTTGAATAATGGTTCAGAATAGGCACTTTATTTCTATCTTGCTTAAGAGCTGAATGGTCAATCATGAAGTAGTGTAAAAAATGGACAAAAATTGACAGTTCGTTTGAGTTATTGACATAATATACACGGACTGCTAGTGAAATGTCAGTTTCATACACAACTGCGAGGAAAATTGAAGCCAACATAAGCACTAGCCCTTTTTGGTGCAGTGCGGCGAAAGTATGAAACCTCTGCGCGCCATTGCTATTTTTTACATAGAACACAGTGTCATCCATTGTAGAAACATTGCAACTGCGCAAAGTAACGATTTATTGAAATTATTTCAAACTTTCTATAACAGATGGCACAAATTGCTCAAAGACATTTGAGTGTTTTCGCTTCTCTCCACCGTGAACCAAAAGAGCTAGTGCTTATGTTTGCTTCAACGAAAAATTAGCTGCTAGCAGTCCATGAGTAAGTTAAAGGTTTGGGCAAAAATGACGGTTTTGAGGTTTTAATAAAAAATGACATTACGTTGATAGATGGGCCCCAACACGTGAGTTTGGCAATTTTTAAGTTAGTTCCAGAATGAACACTACCCATACAACGATTTACAATATTATTGTTTTTTTTGTTTTTGGTATACAAACGGACTTAGTGTACCTAGGGGAAGGCTGCAGCTTAAACGACACAGCGTATTTCCATCACTCCATATCCTAACATGTTTCTCTCATAATATAATATAAGCTTTCATCAATGCAAACGTTTTTCTGCTGCATGCATTGCATATGCAACACGAAGACAAAAAGGTCATTAGCACATTACGCAAAGTTAATTGACGACAGTCTCTGACTAACTATCAGTGTGGCAGGGCAGGACTAATCAAATGTTACGTACACATTAGAGCAAAAAAGATGTACGGATAGGTAGTAATTACGTCAGTTTGTACTAGTTTATTTTATTTCTGTAAGTATGACTACTTTGAATGGTTTAATAGTCGTTCCCCCCTACAAATTTATATGGGCGAGGTAAATGTGATGATACGGTTAAATCGAAAACTCATCATTTGCACATCTGTTTCTGCAACATACACACATATCGTGCCTCTGCCCTGAAACTGTTTAATTGGGCAATAAAAAGAGAGGTTACTGTTGTGGGTATATATCGCATTTCACTATAGA
This sequence comes from Cheilosia soror, assembly GCA_949372485.1. Taxonomy (NCBI): domain Eukaryota; kingdom Metazoa; phylum Arthropoda; class Insecta; order Diptera; family Syrphidae; genus Cheilosia; species Cheilosia soror. The sequence continues at coordinate 42,714,143 of OX443564.1, read as the reverse complement.
GCGATACCGAAATTACGTGCTTTGTGAAAGCCTTCCCAAAGGAAGAATAAGAGCAAGCCAATCATATTTAACCTTTTATTTTGGTGGATTAGATGGTGATTTTGTAAAAAATAGGTCACTAAAACTATAGTTACCAAAATGAGAGTGGGTATTAGAAACTAGGAGCGCGGTTCTGAAAACTATACGTCGACTTGCTATTTTTTGTTTAATGGCTACATTTCGTGTGAGGAAAATTAACGCAACAAAACAATCTATTGAAGAAAATTTAATAGTCTTTAGGCGTTTTTCCCTTTGGTATACCGTATGGGCTTAGTTCTTTATACATAACAACTTGGCAGCACTCACAAGCAAAAATTCTATGAAGTCGGAAACAACAGCAAATCCACAAACACAAATTTGACGAATATAAATATTTCCTAAACATGGAAAATGAATGCGTAGTTAAAAATTCGTAAATTTTAAATAAATGCTTTATTTGTTTATGAATCTAGCGATGTCAAATGCCATTTATGATTATGACACAATCGATAGCACTTTTCGATAACATTTAAAACAATGATAGTATGGTAAGGAGTATGGTAGGACAGTTTTTATCTGGGCTAACGAGTCCTATCTAGGATGGCGACGTTGTATAGAATTATTTACCTAAGGTGCGCCTTTTGACGGCTGTTGAAATCATTAGTGCGGTTAAAAAAGATGTCAGCCAGAATGTAACAGTTGACAGTGATATGGATTCACGACTATACTGACTTTTAAGTTGTCTTATGTTTCACCAAGATGTCGCATTGACCTAGATCGTGTGATTATTTTTTGTGGGCCAGAGGGGATTGACCACTTTGAAGCCAACATTCGCCAAGTTCTTGATAATATACAGCTGTTTAATATAAAGTGGTCGAAAATAGAATTTTCAAATAGCGCTTTGTTCGAGCCCATAATAAAATCGAAGGGAATGACAGATTGCCGAATATCTTCAACGAAAAAATTAACCCTTTATAGGGGATTTGTAAAGATGGCAACACCAATTTCGTTTGCTAAAACACCTCATCCACGCTGATACGCTGAGGAAGCCGGCTGAATCAATGCCCTATTGGGGAACTAATACCGCCAAAGTTAGAGCAAAAAAAAATCAATAAGGTTCCTCCCTATTGAAACGGAACCTTAAAAAGGTCACTGGACTTAAACATCTTTGAAAACGTTTCGCCATATTCTTCTCAAAAGACTAGAAAGTTTATAAATAAGATTCGTGTAAACTTCGACAATACGAACGAACCTTAGAACTTAACCCACTTATGCACTATGCAGGTTAAGAGATAAACATCGCAGATCCAGGAAGTGTCATTCGAAGGACAGCACTGCTACCATGATTCGAACCAACGCTCATTTAAATTCTGTTTTGCTATCAGAAACAGACCTGGAGAAAACGTGTTTTACTTTCCTAAAGGCTGCATTCACAATCAGCTGTGTTATATTGCGACAAAAGTAAAATTTCTCGGCAGCCTAATACCTTTTGGCTGACAAATTACTGCAAACGCTGTACTAACCAAAATTAAAGTAGCGGAAGGACCCGTTGGTCTAACATCTGTGCTTTTTAAAGTGCATAGAGTTTACATGGTACGGTACGCTGAATTTGAACCTAAATGCAATCTTCTCTGCAATCTGACTCTGATTGTCTTTATGTTACGAGGAAACTAAATTTGTTGGGCCTCTTCTAGAGCTGGATTTCCCGTTTAGTGATCTTAAAGGCGATAAATAAGGGTTATTACTATTATTATTATCAACTACAGGTAATAACCCTTATTTATCGCCTTTAAGATCACTAAACGGAAAATCCAGCTCTAGAAGAGGCCCAAAAAATTTAGTTTCCTCGTAACATAAGAAAAATCAATCCCCACTACAGGTACGGAATTTACATCATCGTCAAACAAAGCGAGCAAACACTGGCTTCTTCATCTATAATAAATCGGAAGCTGCTGAAATAGAACTGATTAGAAACTCCGTCACAAAAAATTATTATCGAACTGCGATCAAGCTAGGTTCATTAGTACCTCTACAATTGATTGTCGCGTATATACAAATAAATGTATGACTTGGCACAAATTATTATTAACAATAACTTTCTGAAGAATTATCTTTTCACTTTTGTCGCGTGGGTTTGACTTAATGGCGCCAACAAATTCGATAATAATGCTTACGAGACAGTGAACATTAATTAATATTGGCCGTTTGAAATCACCTATCTAATAATAATAACCAGAGCTAATAATTAAGACGGCACTATGTTAATTATAAAGGAAGATTCTGCGTTGGATTTGCTCGTGTGACATTTGACTAAGATGTCGATCCCACCGTTAGCTTTTTTAAGATAAAAATAATCTGATTGGGACACATTTTGCAATAAGCCAATGCCCCCAAATGTCTCTTTCTTTGTATTTCCGCACTGAATATCAGAACTCCCGAAATAAACTCAATTGTGAAATATTAATACAGAAATAGAACTTACAAGAACCAGTTCAGTGAAATCAAACCAAACCCTCAGAAAACTTGGAGCTTAATCAACATGATATTGGCAAGAAAAAAAGCTACATAAGTGTTGCTGAAATAATTGCTAAGACCTCTTTTTCCGAAGATTTCAGTCTTTCTTAAAATAATTCACCAATGCGATTCAACAAAAATAGTGGATAAGATCTCAAACAAGTCTATATGCAATCGAATTAATTTTCTTGTCGATAAAAAAAATTTGGAGAACTTGAGAACAGCGAAAGCTTAAATAAAAGTCATCATATTTTAGTTAAGTATGTTTATGGAGTTTTGTAAAGCATTTGAATAGGAGTAATAGCGGACAGGTTATTATATAAAGGTTTTTTTTTTAGGTATACAAATTTAATATGAAATAAAACACTTGAAGCTAATGTCAATGTCTATGTTACTAGCTTTATTTAATAGATACTTTTATGCCATTACTGTTTAAAAATGATTTCGGGTATATGCGCGCACTACTAGTTTGAATGAAGCGTAATCTTGAAGTCCAATTTTCGACAACTTTATAGAGCAACTGGGGCCGTATATAATTTCTGACACGGCAAATGTTGATTTCCAAATCGTCCAACGTCTCCGGTTTATCGGCATAGACTAGTGTAGTGACTTGACTACATACCCCCAAAGAAAGTAATCTAAATGGGCCTCCGCAGATTAATTCTGCCGGCAGAAAACCGTTTTTATACCATACTTCGAGCGCACACGGGATGATTTCTGCCGGCAGAAAAATTATATATGAACCCCTTTTCATTGTGTAGTATTATTTTCACAATTGAAATATTTTTAAAGTTGTGTATGTATTAGTTTTATGCCTTGTTCAACCATTCAAACTCGGCAGAACATTTTATTCCCTTTTTTCCCCTCAATTCAGTCCCCTCGCCTACTAAATCGGTTTTATGCCGGCAGAATTAGTCTCGTGTGCGGAGGCCCAGTTTCAAAAAATTGACAATTGCGAGAGGTGACAGGTGACAATTTGTAAACTGACACTTGGACAATTGTCACATTTCTGTTTCATAAAATATTAGACAGTTTTGTAGAATTTGTCGAAAAATAGCCGACAATTGTCAAGTTTTGGTTTCATAAACAAATTGTCAAAACAAGGAATTGTCAGGAATTTTTCGAGAATTGTCATGAATTCTCTAACAAATTTTTACTGACAACTTTTTTAGTGGACAGATAAAATATTACAATTGACAATTGTGTCAGTACGTAATTGACAATTCCGACTTGTCATTGACAAGTATGAATTAAAATGCTAAATATTATTTATTTCTTCAAGCAGAAGTGCTGAAGAATCTCAAATCTAATTTCGTGGAGTATTCACTCGACACTCACTCGACACCGGAAAACAGCACGAAGTATATTTTGTTAAGAAATTGGTAGACATCTAGAGCATACCGCAAAAAGCAATCACTCTCTTGATAACTTTTTCAAAATATGTATGACAATTGGCGTATATTTTTGGGAAGTGAGTATAACAAAACCAAAAGTGAGTATAAAAGTTTTGCATGTAAAAGTAAAAGTGAGCTAGCTATAGATTCTCAAAAAAATTCGCCTAATGACAAAATAGTTAATGACAAATTTGTCGTTATATTTAACTGACAATTATGTCACCTGTCAATATTTTATGAAATGAAAATTTGTCTAGACAAGTGCGACACATTTGTAGAATGTGTGTACGTGGTGCGAAAGGGATTCGTCGTGTTCCGAATAACTTTCTCAGGTGGACGATTATATCGACCGTAAAATGGACGTAGTGCACAATAGGTTTTGCGAACCGAACCATGGTTTTCAAAATAAGTTTACACAATTTGCACGCGTTGTTCTAACGTTAATCTATTCATCGTAAAATAGCAAAACGAATTAACTGTCAAATTCAGAATTTGTAGAGACAGTGTTGCCAGTTTAAAAACCAAACCTCTAAAAAAAATCCCCTCTATTACGTCAGTCATATACAATCGAAATGTCAACTGAATGATTAGTCGAGGAATTCTGGTCAAAATTTGTTGGTTAATCCTTCGGGCACGAGTACGATAACTTAGGCGAGGAAAATTGAAATTAGGTTTTTTTTTTGTAGAGGGGTTAGGTTAGGTTACCAACAGTAGGGTTCACCCTACTGTACCACACTTAGGTCCTCATGAACGCACTGTAATGCCCTTTCATGGGGGGTTAACCATTGGTGTTAGGGTGGTTAACTTCATGTCCCTCCTTCTTGTATTTACCCGACGTCGTCCAGCCAACTTGATATCCTCAAGAACCTGTAAGGAGTCAGAGGAGTCTAGAGGAGTCTAGAAGAGTCAGATTAAGAATTGCCTCCAGTCCAGCTGTAGGTGTGGTTCTCATCGCACGGATTGTCCCTATACATGCTAGTCTTTATATTTTTGTCATTGATCTGAGATTGGTCGATTTGCCACCAGACCACGCGGCCATATGTGTGTATGGGCCGGACGATTGCCGTGTATATCCATAGGTTTATTTTGGGGTTTGGTCCCCATCTCCTGCCAAAGATGCGGCTGCATGCGTCGAAAGCGTTAGCTGCTTTCTTCACTCTTTCATTGACATTCGGTTTCCAATAAAGTTTCCTATTCCTAATTCCTAGATATTTTTCCCTATCTGTCACCTTTAGAGAAATTCCCTCAAGAAAATTCCCTCAGGTCGCTTATGGTCGGTGGAAACTTTCCTTTTGCAAGCAAGACTACATCGTCTGCATATGCAGTTACCGTGACCCCCTTATTGTCGAATTTCACTAGTAGGTATCTCATTAATGAGAAGAACCCAGAGTAAGGGGGAGATGACCGCTTGTGGAATGCCTCCCGAATCAGTTACTCTAGTCTAAGGTCAGTGTCACCTAGTTTCGCATTTATGTTCCTTTCGCTAAATAAATTTACAATCACATTAGTGAGAGATTGATCAACATTTGAATTCTGTAGTGATCTCTTCACTGCACACGTTTATTGAAGGCTCCTTCAATGTCCAGAAACGCAGCTAGTGTATATTCTTTGTCTTTTAATGATTTCTCTAAAGTGCTAACGACCTCATGCAATGCGGTTTCCACCCCTTTGCCTTTGATATAGGCATGTTGAGCAAAGGAGACGTTCATTAGTTTTTCAAAGGTTTTTAAGACGAATGATGTCAGGCTTACCGGCCTAAAATCTTTGGCGGTGGAGTGGCTGGCTTTCCCCGCCTTCGGGATGAAAACGACCTTGACATATCGCCATGTTTTAGGAATGTAGCCGCATTCCAGACCGCGAATAAAAAGTATTTGTAGGACCGTTTAGGACCGGCGTAATGACGGTCTTAGCTTTCTGGAGCATGATTGGAAAGATCCCATCTCCTCCCATCTCGGAGAGAACGTATCAATTGCCGAGTTTAGTTTTTTTTCGGTTATTGGCAGCGAAAAAACGAGCTACTGAATGAAATATTGTGGTTTTAAAAAAAAGATGGCGCAGCAAGTCCGTATGGCGTGTTGGATCCCTGTCTAGCTTTTCTCACAACCATTCGTCTGAGTGAGTTTTTTTTTTTTGAAACATGGAATGGTATCTACAATTTTATGCTAACTCCGAACGGCTGAATTGAGAAGTTATCCATGACATTTCCAGCATTACACTCTCGGATGTTTGTCAGACGTTCACGAGAGATGGCGCAGTGGAAAAAACCTTAATTTGTGTTTTTCCGAAAATCGAACCTGAGACCCCTCGCACAAAAGTCAAGCACACTAACCACTGAGCCACTACAACTTATTGTGATTTATTATCGTACAAATAAATCTTCATCGCGGTGGAAGTGTGTGTACTCGTAACTTTGACTGCATTGCATAACTTGTAGTAAAGATTACTTAATTCTGTTAGTATTACTGACGAAACGCTGTATTAAGCGTTTGACTGTAATCTTCTCACCCTCAACGTCATATACTCGTAAAAAGTTCAGAATTTATAACGACATTCAGTAACCCTCATCATACCTCTCATGAATATATTACATATATAATATTCATTAAATTTTTTTATGACAAAAAGTCAGACAAGACACACACACAGACGGTCGGTCCTCCAGGCAAAACAATATTTTGAATACACTCCAACTCCACACAGTAATAATAATTAAGGATTCCCTCCTTTTCACCAATAAAATTAAAATCCACATACGCTTCTTTAAATAACTAAATTTATTATCCACTCACCTGCTCCACACTGTATATTTCCATATTAGCGTCATTATCCATCCACCTTTGGCGGTATGCGGCCTCGGTACGCTTCTTTATATTACGGTGACAGCAGTAGCAAACGACACACAACACAGTTGTCACCACAGACAGCATAGCACTGCAAACACACAAAAGCCATAAAACATTTATTAGTAAAAGATATTTTCAGCTAATAACCGACAGAACAAAAGGAATCTATAATCCACAGGACTCGTCAGTTGTCAGTGTATGTGTGGGCGTGGGTGGGTATTTTAAGAACAATGAAACTAATAGCTCTATATGGACGTGTTCCACTTTAACTTATTACGCACGTTTAAGCATGCCTGTCTATACGATGAGATATATATGAGTTGAGTACTCCATCGGTATCGCCATCGCCAACCCCATTTTCGAACACAATAGACCACAACCACAGGTGTCTATGTTCTCATGAAGCGGGCGAGGACAAGGATAATGAGGAAGGGGGTTTATGTTTGTTTTTTTTTTTTCTGGTTCCTTATTCAAAGTGAAATTATAACATCTCCTCCTCTGCCTGCATCCATTAAATACTTGTACTCGTTTACCTTTTCTCATTCAAATTTCGTATATCCCATTCGCTTGATTGGCAATCGAATTGGTAAAAGGCGGATCGCTGGATATCCTTCTCGTACGTATATGAACAGCCCGCCCAGGTGGTGTTAATGTTATCCAAAAGATTAACATTTAATTAAATTCACGGTGACAATTTGCCACTGTCAAAGTCGACGCAATCGTTGCGCAAATGAACCGCAATTACCATGAAATTCGAAACCAAAATCATGGCTAATCAAAAGTGGATTACTTAGTCGTCTTTCCGTCAGCCGCCTTGGTGTGGGTTAAAAAAAATAACAGAACGAAGGTTAGGGGTCTGTGGGTATTACTTATGTGGATTTTGAGGTTAGAAGTCGTTTTTCAGTGGAAAAAAAAGCAACGAAACAGAAATAATAATCAATAGATTGTGCTGTCTAAGGAAACAAGGCCATAAGTTCAGATTGCGTGTTCAAGCCACAAAGGGGCTTCGTGTCTATATTTCGAAATTAAAATTATCCACATAAGGTGATTTACTCGAGGTAGCAATGGCGCTGCATCGTTATCTAGTATATACGTTGTTATGAGGCTATATTTATAGAATATACTAATTTGTTCGTATCGATTCGATGTCGTGGATTCTCATGTTTCTGTTTCTTGTAGAATGCGGAATGAGCTGTCCAGCTGAACTTGTAATTGGGTGGATCTTCTTTTTATTGTGCTTGGCCTTTGAAAGCTTATTAAACGATATTCTAATTGAAATTACTTCAATTAGCGATAATTAACTTGTGAAGTGTGGAAAATTATGTTCTGACAAAGTTGTGGCACCCAGAAGAGTAAAGTTTATACATATGAATTCAATCCTATCTGTTTCTGGCATATAGTTTTTACGTTGAATTTTTGTCTTTGCCCGAACATCGGTAGCTGTGTGTATCTGTAATGCTTGTTTTTATTTTATGACGACGTATATACAGAAAAACTGATTAAGCTGCACAATTTTATTTAACTTATATACAGTCATGTGAAAAATAATAGGGACACTTCGTAAAAATTGTTCAAAAGACAACTCTGTTTCAATTGCCATAAATTGGTTAGAAACGACACATTAAATTATTTTTTTGGGATGTCGATAAAGTAAATACCGCTATCATAACATAACATAAGCCTATTTGAAAATAAAAACACTACTCCAAACTTAATGAAAATATTCTTCTTCTTTGTATTCTCACGAAATACAGCAATGTGTCCCTATTATTTTTCACATGACTATATATTAAAGCAAACCTGCAATAATCTTGCCTCCTAAGGCACTTGTCATAGATATCAAAAAGTGCATTCATAGAAGTACGAAATAAATAGTAAAAAAAAAAAACCGGCCAAGTGCGAGTCACTCGCGCACCGAATGTTCCGTACGTACGTATAGTACTAGTGAATTACATTTACATAATCTTTTAGTTCATATATATAGGTACTGTACAGTGTACATGCATAGTTAAGAACGCGTCATCATCATCGTCGCTCATCGTCAGTTAAATCCACCGACTCGGCTCCACCCAACCCAACTAGCAATAACAATAATACAAATACAAAGAGCACCCATGAATGAGAAAAAACTACGAACATGATCAACATAAAATTTGTATATTATGTATTTCTTGTAAATCAAGAAATAAACAGTAGCGAAATTAAAAATAAAACCGCATATATGAATGGATGTTGTGTGTATGCACGGTTGCCAGATTGGGCGCTTTGTCGTATTTTGGGCTTAAAAAACGATAGAAATTTCTTCCATGAGCGCCCAACACAATTTTGGGCTATATATCGTTTTACAAATTTTGTTTTAATTTTGTTTGTTTTACTCTTTCATAAAATAAAAAAAATAAATATTTTGGACAAACCCTCACTTTTAAAACATGGCAGCACTCTTGCAGTCAAGTAACATCGAACAGTCGTTCAACTTGCACGCACTCTAATTTATTTTGCAGGCCTTTTTATTTGACACGAGCTAGGCTTACGCTATGAGTATACGACATGCCGCACACGACATACGCATGCCAACCTGCGTCAATTTGACGTTAGAATATGTCACAAATGGGTGCATATCGTGTAGGTACTCGACATATTATTAACGCTGACATATATATTGGCAGACTCAGAATGGCATGTAAATTTCGGACAAAAAAATATCGTTTGAATTGAAGATTTTTTTTACGTTTTTTAATCCATTGTCATCCTTGATGGAATTTGTAACTTTATGGCTTGATAGAAAGAAGACAAACCATATTTTGGGATATATACTGCATTTATTTCGAAATGTTACCAGAAAACTCTAGTCTTTCGAAATTCCGGCAGGTTTTTGTTTATATAATGTGTGTTTTTTGTGGAATATGCATCCACGAAGATTTTGTTCTACGACACATCGCCCTGAGTTCTTGATGGAGTTTAGGTGCAACAATCTCCTTAATTTTAATGGGCATTAAAAATGGATTGGCTCTACTTGTCCGGCAAATCTTTCTTTGGAGTAGTTTTGCGTCCAATTTCATTTCTTTTGCGGTTCTCAAAACTTCCGGTCTTCTTAGAAACTTGTATTTCCCCGAAAACAAGCTTCGTAGAAAAACAAATGTTTTCGCTATCAACGTCATTGATTCGTTTCCATTTTGATAGTTAGGAAGTTCTGGAGTACACGATTTATTTTTACCCATTTTTGTACTGTGTAATCAATACACAAATTACATTGTTGCGAACAAAATGACAAAGTTACGGAAGCACAAAATTAGCTAGTCTGATGGAATTTTCATACCTATTTTGCGCTCATGTTTCCGCGGAGCCGCGGAGCGTTATTAATTTAATTAAGATCAAACCGCGAAAACGATTGTCAATGGAATCTTACGATATGCTTTGATGCGCATACGCATACATGTGTACCTGTTTTATAATAAAATACAAGAACCGAATTATTTTCAACGATTTTTGGGCTTCTTTCTGGGCAACGATATTGGGCTACATTTCTTTAAGTTTTGGGCGCTTTAATCAAACAAAATTCTGGCAACCCTGTGTGTATGTTATGTGTACAAGAGAATGAGTATCTATTGAAGTTCCAATCCAGTTCCAATATTGGAAAGGATTAAGTTTAAGAGAACAGCCGAAGTGCCGAGCCGATACCATGGCCCATGCCCAGCGTGACTGTTATGAGACTAAAGTTGCAATTTGGCACTTTTTATACCACCTTGGCACAATGAGACCACTTTTCTAAAATTTAATGATTTTTTCCTTTTTCACATTTTTAAGAAAATTCATGAAGGGATGAAGGGAAAATCTCAACTTTTGGACTTCTCCCAGTGTATGCACCACAGGATCTAGCATTCTGCCAAATTTCACGATTCTATGATGGCTGGAGTGCTTCATAATTTTGATAATCATCATCTAAGTGAGGAAGTGAGTGAGTAAGTGAGTGAGTCAGTCAGTCAGTTACGGCTTTTGCGATTTTTGACGTCCTGTATGTTGAGAACCACTAATATTATAGAGATGCAATTTGGTAAGGTGTACCATTTTAATAAGCTTGGTAAATATTTCAATTTTGAAGTTTTTGGATTAATTGGTTCCGAAGTCAGAAGGAGGTCAAAAACAGCCTTAGTTTGTTCCTGTAAGAAGGGTAAGTGCCTTTACTAGAGAGCTTGGCTGGTGCACTACCGTGACCTTTGATTTGGCGAACTCCATTCCTTCAACGAGCAATGCGGCGCCTCCAATTTCGGAAACGGGGTCAGAGCGGTGGGAGAATGATTCAGAAGATTTTGGACTAGAACCTTCTCCGCTTAATGAATTGATTTGTTATGTTATTGAATTGATTTTACGTTTAATGTTTTTTTATGGTTTGTTTTATTCGACCGAATTCTTATAGTTTTAAAAATAGAATATTACCAGTATATCTTGTTTGTTTATTATGTTTACTTTGAAGTTATTACTTTAAATGGCCCTTTTTTTTCCCCCGTGGCCCTTTTTCTTGCGACTTTTCTAAATTTATCAACGGTAACGCTGCCCATGCCATGCCGTCGCCCCGCCCCCAACCGACACAAACCGACACTCAAGAGCGAAAAAAGAAACAATATTATGTATGTGTGTGTATGAAAGTGAGTATTTCTTGGAGTTCCAATTCTATTGGAAAGGAAACGTATAAGATAACACGCTTATGAATGACATATTGGACATATTTTTGTAAATATCTCGTAAAATATTAACTTTTCGGCAAAACAGTCTTCATCACATACATAGCTACGAATATGATCTACAAAATAGGAAAATTTTTTTTGTTGTAAATCAAGAAAGAAACTTGTGCAAATAAAAATATTTTTTTCGCTAAATTACTTATTACTCCAAAACTATTCAATGTGTCGCTATTATTGGTATTTGTCGTTTAACTAGAGGTTATACCGGATGTTGTGTGCAAATTTCAGCCTTCTACGTCAATCAGTTCTTGAGATAGACCTAGGTACAAAATTGGAAAGTTTATCCGGACAGACATCCTAGCGAAAGCAATAAGGTTCCTCCATATGGAAACGGAACCTTAAAAAGGAAACTTTATAACCAAATCTGACCTTTGGATGTACACATCCGTAGTATGACCAATCCTCACATAAAGGTCAATAGTTTGATGGCTGGCTCTTAAAAAAGCCTATAACATAACCAAGCTCAACAGAATCCAAAGAACGGCATGCATTGCATAGGCATTTTACGGCAAGAGGCTAAGGAAGGGAAAAGGCTAATAGAAAATGTGTCAGTTAGAAAACCAATCCCCAAAGCAAATCGGCCGCTAAAAACATTTTTACGGATGGAAATCCATCAAAAAGAAAGTGAAATATTTCAATGGCGCTTTGTTCCGTTTTTTGTGAATTGACTTAGGAGTTGAAAAGATAAAACCCAATATTGACTTACAATATGAAGTGCTGAAAAATAGCGAAGCAAATTTTTGTCGGTCATATTTTACGTACCTATGGCTGTAACACCGCGTCGACACGAGTCTGAATTATGTCAGACATCTTGTCGGTAATATTTTTATGTCTTTGGTTAGGCAAATTGTTTTATGACATTTGATTTCACATTTGTCGTCATGGAAGAAACTAAAGTGAAGGCGATTCTCCCTTTGAAAGCATTAAATGACCTAGCACATTTAAATTTCCCAAATCTATCACATCATTCGCATATGAAAATGCATCCAAATAAAATAGATGCGGCTGATATCTACACTTCATCAGCTCCGTAGCCTGAGTTCTTTAATTCGTCAACTCTTTTTTTTTCGCTACATAAGTGGAACTGTGGGCGCAGTGTTAGGTTAGCGTGATGGACTACTGTGAGGGCGTTCAAGAATATACTTTAATAAGTCTGACAACTCTCTAACTTTAGTTTGCTGAATTTTCATTGGGCCGAACTGGTCATGTGAACAGTTTTCGCAGTTGACGTTTATGTCCGCAACACAGACAAATCAAGTCGAGAATTTCTCGACTTACTACTAAGTTGACATCTATTTGTGCCAACATGTGTCCAGAGAATTCAGGTTTGGTATTTCTATTGGGTCATCGGAGAGCATGGGAGAGCGCAGTTTGACATTTCGATTGTCTTGACATGTTGAGCACCAATCAGAAACTCAGAACCCAGTAGAAAAAAATACAATTGTTAGTAAGTGACATACCGACGATTCCAGTTAGTTTTTGCGTTCAGGTAAATTTGAGTCCAGTCAATTCAAGTCGGCTTACGATGACTAGATTCTTGAATGCGGCCATTGAATTTTTGTTTTGAAATGTCAAATTTCAGTCAGAGCAAGAAATTAAGTCGTGTTGACAAAATGGCGGTCTACACTAGACATTCTAAAGTCATGACTAGAGCCTTGATTGAAATTAACTGGCGTCTAAAGAAAAAAGATTCTTTTTTGAGCGTATTTTCAGATTGGTTTGTTTTTAAAAACGAAAAGAATTAAAATCAAAATTGACGGCGCGTGTCGCATAGCTCCGGATGTGTTGCTATGGTTTGGGAGAGCGTAATGGTGCTAAACTAATTGTTTCAAATGAGATTGGCATGCTAATTGCTAGCATAAGTTAACCCCGTGTTCGTCCTGATTACGCTCTGCAAAACTTGACCGATTTATGTTTGGCCAGAAACAGACGATCCCCTTGCCCGTTACTACCGATTACCTGCCTACGAAAATCAACTTCGAAAAAGTCTTCACCCATGAAATACCGGACAGGAACCATTGGAATTCTCAAAATGTCCTACACGACAAATCACTGTCAATATCCACAGACGGTTAAAAGATACTGGAGGGAGTTGGCGCCGGCGTCTTTTGAAAAGAGCTGAATCTGGGCCTCTCCTCCTGTCTTCCGAAACACTGTAGTAAGTGTCTTCCAAGCTAAAATTACAGCTATTCGTCAAGCTACAGCCACGCTTGTCGATGAATTCGGTATCACAAAAGGATATCGCCATATACATTGATAGCCAAGCTGGAATCAAATCCCTAATATCCAAGGAGCTTCTTCGACTTAAAAGATCCAGCATCTCGAAAGTTGTTAATGTTATCTTTGGCCACTACATATTAGGTAGATACGCGCAAAGGTTCGGACTCCGTCTGCCATACAATGACGTCTGCAGAAGCTGAAGAGATGAAGAAGAGGACGAGACCGTCACTCACTTTCCTTGCAGTTGCCCTCCTGACCTGGCCAATTTAAGAAAGGCCCACAAATAGTTTCCTATATTTTCTCAATGATCTTAGTGATCTAGTCTAGGTAATTTCAGCAAATGGTTTACCTAATTCATCATAATTCATTGAAATGATTATAATAACAGTGGAATTCTGATAGTAAATTTTTTGTGTAAAGACAATGACTAAGTGCCTACCACATGCTTCAATTGAGGGATGGGGATTAGGCGTTTTTTGTTGCTAACAGATTTTTTTTCGGTCTCTGCTGTCCTTTAAAATGCAGTATTTCTGTCAATGTCACACGAATCAAATCAAGCAACATAACTCCTGTCATTAAAAAAATCTAAAGAAAAGCGATGGTTGAAAAGATTTTACAAAATTTCCTATAGACGGGTAAAGCTAGGCGCTCACATGAACTTTTCGTTCCACAACAAAAAATTACAACATATATCCTACTCATAATGTAAACCATCAGTTGCCCAATGCTGCTGCAAATTTCATAACACAAAAATCCAATCGATTCCGCGACCAAAAATAGAAAAATGTTCAGGTTCACTGTGCTCATCTGCATGAGTGTTGTAAAACGATTCAATTTATTAGCCCTGTGCTAGATATTGTAGGTTATGTTGTCATTTTAATAGTAAATTTGCATGCGATTACATTATCCCCACCGGAATCACATATAAGACAGTAATGGCTGCAAAAAATAATGCTTGGAAAAAAAGAAATGTTTGAAAAATATTGAATACGATAATTGGACTCCGGGGGTAGCTTCTTTTACAACCTTAAACTACATGAATCTACTCAGCTCAACCGTAAACAATTTATTAGGCTAATTTGTGTATAAACTGAAAATGTGTCCTTTGTTACGCCACTTGTACTTCTTCACACATTCGATGCGATAATTCGACTCGACGATGGCTTCTTCTTCTTCTTCTTCTTCTCTATGCCAGTGCACTTAAAGCGAAACCCTTCTTGGGTATAGCTCCCGCGCTAAGCTACGCTACATAAAATCAAAACCATAAAACGTATCATTTTAAGGGCATTTAGGTGTATATCCCAATGAGAGAGCTCTGCTCTGCGGTGGCATCTATACGATGAGGAGGTAGTTTTTCCTGCACGAATGAATAAATTTACACATCCGCATTACAAGGATCTTTATGCAAAGTACACCCTATCCTAGGCATCAGAATAGCATTGCTGCGTGTGCTGTCATAAAGTACGCGACATAAAGCAGACTAAAACAACAATGACAGCGAATGTGTAATATAATAGATCATCATAATTTGGCGACTGCGTTTCAATTGGAATTTTTTCTTTTTTCGGGTGAAAAGAAATTCAAGGAGCAGAGAGGCATAGCTGTCATCGCATAAACGTTTCCATATTCAAGGAGAGGTTATTCAAATATAAACACTCGCATACATTTACACCAAATGTGTAATGATTATTATAAGAAGAAACATTTAAATTGAATTTAAAAGAACTCTTAAGCATCCATCAGGCTTAATGGTATTTTTCTTGTCCACCGCTGTGACGAGCCTACTTCCTTCTGATTGTTCAGCGAGCATAAAACATAAATTATCGACAGTTTTCCTAATTCAAGCGAAGAAGAAAACCGGAAGGGAGAAAAAGAAAAATACAAATAATTTGTGAAATGTGCGGATGGCTTACATGAAGTGAAGCGAATCCGAAAATGATAACTGAAGATGTACAGTGGGGTCCAGATGTAATGCCTTTAATGAGTTGTGAGTTAAAATTGAAAATTTATATTTATATTTAGTAAGTTCATCGAGAACAATCATCTTTATCTAGTTCAGTTTATCTAGTTCACATTTCACTGTCACTGTCCATTTCGTGTCTATTTTATGTGATTCTAATAGTAAATGGAATTGAAATGAACTTTCACATTTTGCTCTGCGCCTTTTCTGGGTAAATGCAAATTCACCAAATGCAATATTGCAAATATGTTACATCGTGTATGTTTACTGTAAAATTTGTATGAAACAAAAATAAGCTTCACGTTACACTTATCACTGTGAATGGACATGTAAATGAGCCTTAAGACTCATTTTTACGATATTTTGTTTGTGCAATTATTGCGATTGTCTATAGTTGACTTAGAAACGAGCTGTTGAATCATCTCACGCTCTCACCGCCTTATTTACTTGATCCATCTGAAGTCATTTACGAAAAATCTAGCACTCATGACACCTAGCAACCGCTTTCACATAGAAAGTTAGTCGTGCCACGGAGATCACATGTGGGCAATTGAGCAATGCCCTATTTAGCAATTTTATGATTGCATAATATTAAAAGATTGACAGCTTAGTTTCCAGCTAGGATTTCTTCTGGTTCCGCAATTTTAACGCGGTTCAAAATTATAAAGCTGGGGTCCCATAGTTTTTAATTAAGCACAAAAGCGGCTTGAAAAGTACGTTAATCTTTCACGGATTAAATTTAAATCGTTCCCCTAAAATGTTTTAAATTCCTACTGGAAGAATGAGGCATTAGAAAAGTGTTTCATTTCAAAAATTGCATTTCGGGAAAAATTGCCTTGCATGTGGATTTGCCTTGGGGGTTGGTTATTTTTACTGACACATGTTTTTGTGAAAGCTATACGCGACTTTTCGAAAAATATTTCAGCCTTAAAGTGCTTCATATTTTTATATATGCGCTTTTATTATAGATATAATTAGTGCCTCAGAATGAACTTTGAAATTATTTTACGTATCCCTAGTTTCACTTCCACTGTGAAACTGGGGTCTGGGGGTAAAACTTTTATACAATCAATTATGTTAAACAAATTGTTCACTTACAATCAACAAAGGTTGTAGTTAACACATTTTTTTTCTCAGAGAACAAACTTCGAAGTCAACGACATGTGTCAGTTAATGCACCAAGTCACAAAGAACCGAAACTGAAACAGAACTGAAAGGTCTTTCGTTCTGCATCTGTAAAAAAATTCTGTTTTTTTTTTACATTCCTCTCTCGCTCAGCTACATCAACTGAATCAGACCCAGAAAAACATGACTGCCGTCAAATCTTTCCAAATTGTCTGGCAATGCTGCCAGATTGTGGGAATATTTGTACTCGAAAATTCATATATAAAAGGGAAAAAGGGTACTTTCTGTTTTCCAGAACGAAGAGAAGGAAATTCTGGTTCTTTGAAACTTTACTTTAATTTTCTTGTTCAACTTTAGAAAAACAAGCTATGCCAAACATTTTATTGAACGAGCCCATTTATTTCATACACCTGAATGCGTCCATGAACAAGCGTTCGTATTGACACAAATGGGGCCTGATTTTTGCAATAACTAATGGAGACTGGCCGCAAACTAACTTAAATTGTGGTGTGGTGCAGTGGTGCTCTTCATCAGGGCAATTGAAATGTCAAACTCTGCTCTCCCATGCTTTCTGATGATCTCCGATGAATTAGTAGAAATGTCAAACCTGAGCTCTCCGCGGACGCATGATGGGGTTGGCACAAATAGATACTTGGTAGTAAGTCGAGAAATTGTTGACTTGATTTGTCAGTGTTGCGAACATAAACGTCAACTGAGAAAACTATTCACGTGACCAGTTCAGACCAATTAAAACTCAGCAACATGAAGTTAAAGAGCTGTCAGACTTACTAAACTAGAATTTTGAACGCCCCCACTGACTGAACTAGGCGATAATAGCGGCACATCGACCTGATCTATTGTAACATACGTTAGAAGAAGAGTTTAGGCTAGCATATTCTCAACTTTTTTTTTTCTTTTCTCCTTGGAGTCCAGTTACTCACATGAAGCATAGTGTCCTGTGGGGAATCTTAATAGGTTTCTTATATCATACAGGTCGTCGGGCTGTCTTAGACTGGGATATGTTCCCAATATGAGATACATTTTCTGCTAGGTTCCACATTTCACTTTCACTCGAAATGAAATCGGAAATGAATCTTTGTGTTCTACATTTCAATGCATTCGATTTCGATTTCAAAATTTTCGGAATTGAGACAAAGTGAAATTGTGATTTCGAAAAAAATTCGGAGTTTCCGAATCGCTCGAAATGCAGAATACTGAAAACGAATTCACTCGATTTCACTCGATTTCTGGAACCTATCTGTTTGTGTGTTCCCAAATCTCTATGGCAAAATTTATAGCCGATTTGGGAGTATAGCCGAAAGGTTCCGGTCCTGTGAACCCACAATAAATTTAGTTCTGTTGCAGAGGGCAATACTTTGAAGGATACGTATTGAAACAGTGTAATACTGATTTTGAGTCAATGATATGTGAGCTAAGGATTTTTATAGCTGATTGACTGTCCTCGGAATATTATAGATGTGCATGCCTTTGATGCTAATTTTTGCGCATTCTTGAATGGCGTGGAGTTTTCCTAGTAGTTTTCCTAGAGTAGGTACACAAGGGCTTTTCCCATAGTTATTGAGTCTGTTTTTTTTTTTGTTTCTTTGTTCTACTTGCAAAATAAGTTTGGGAAAGTCTAAGGTACTTTTTCGAACCAGGCGAGGAAGCAAATGTAATTTTGTTGCACTATCGTGAGAAAACTTGTGACAAAACTCTGACAGCTCTGAATGTCTGGTCGGCTCATAAAACAAAAGGTAGAACAAATTCAAAAAGAAAACAAGACGGCTCCTACAATAGATTGGCATTTTCTGCCGCTGGCGCTGGCAGCAACAGAAACAAGTCGCTAAATTCTGTTGCTGAAAAAAAAATATTTTGTTTGAATCGAGAGCTATGGAGGGTCCACTTGAGCAACCTACACCCGCGACAATGGACAAGCGGACCATTGAAAATGATGAAGATGATGATTTTGTTTCTGATACTGTTGCCCTTGTAAATGTATGAGATTCTTTTTCTGTTCCTGGTGTCTGTTCTTTGTCACTTGGTGTCTTTATACATCGATCAGGAAAACGGACACTTAAAAATTATTTGAAAATGTTTAACCAATTTAGGTCCGTATTGCCGTTTTTCCGCACCAGTTAGAAATAAGGTCTTTGGAAAGCATTTACCGAATTTTTTTTATTTTAGTGGACACTGCAGTTCAGTGTCTAAACTCTAATGTGTTGGAATATCAGAGCTCTATTTCATAAACATTGACAGGTGACAATTCTACAAATTTGACGCACTTATCTGACAAATTTTCTTTTCATAAAATATTGACAGGATACATATTTTGACAAATTTGTCCTGACAATGGCCGCGTTCCATTGACCGCTAGATAACTAGCGCGCATGCCAAATTCCATACAAAAAAAACTGACATTTCATCATTTGCGCTAGAGCTCTAGCATATATTGTGAAATGTCAGTTTTTTTTATATGGAGTTTGGCATGCCGCTAGTCATCTAGCGGTCAATGGAACGCGGGCAATTTTTTCATAGTTTCAGATGTTTTGGGTCTTATAATCATCGAGATGGACACAAAATTTTTAACAAAATATTCTTCGGTGCTGTTTTCCGGACATGCAATTTTCATACTTGTCACTTCACTATAAACACTTGACTGAAACTCAAACGCCTGTCGATGTTGTCAATCACATACTGACAAAATTGTAAATTGTAAAATTTGATCTCTCCCATAAAAAAATTGTCCTTAAAAATTTGTCAGAAAATTCATGACAATTCTCGAAAAATTCCTGACATTCATAGTTATGACAATTTTTTTTATGAAACCAAAACTGTCTAATTATTAGTTGTCAGTTTACAAATTGTCACCCGTCACCTGTCGCGATTGTCAATTTTTATAAATCAGGGCTCAGGTTAAGGGGAATCTATCAGGTCTGCCCAGCCTCTGAGAAAATGATTTTCAGAAAGCTTCTCAATTGAGCCGTTCGAAACGAGTTGCTGTGAAAAGTTAAGCCATGGGTTATAAATGGGACTGTTTACGGAAAACCTAGGGTCTTATAGGTACATATTTCGTTTTAGTTTCTAAGAAAAGTGTTTGCAAATCCTGGACCAGCTCTATACCGGTTGGGGTCAGATGCCTCCCTTTCGGGATAAAAGTTGTTGACCTAACAGGTTCATATAGGACCCTTTCCGTAGCCTTGCACAGCCATTCGTTTGTGTGAGTCTTTATAAAATTGTATGCCAAATCCCAATACCACCGATTTACGAGGCAGTCAGTCATCACCAAGTTTGCTGTACATATTTGCATGCGTCGAAAATGCAAACAAACACTACTTCCTTTCGCATTATGCGCCTTTTACGCCAAATATGTTCACTTTCGAGTGGCTCTTAGCCTGAATGGCAATTCAGAAGATATCCTAATTGGAACATGCACATAATTTTAAAAATTCCTTTCAGCCTTCAATCGCGCGCTTTCCAACTTTCAGTGGTGAGTGAAATATTTCATGTCACGCATATCGAACGCTCTCTTAAAACCAAGTTCGACAAGAACTATACACGGATATGCAAT
Organism: Cheilosia soror; assembly: GCA_949372485.1. Taxonomy (NCBI): domain Eukaryota; kingdom Metazoa; phylum Arthropoda; class Insecta; order Diptera; family Syrphidae; genus Cheilosia; species Cheilosia soror. The sequence goes on along the minus strand of OX443564.1, from coordinate 42,693,762 downwards.
TATCCAATCCGATCGACAATATTTTTTTAAAACAAAAGTTGTGCTTCCACATAACACCCAAACTATGGAAAATGCCTCAAATCGATAACCAACTTCGTTCGTGCACAACTTTAGCTATCTTCTCCGCTATCGTTTCACATTAATAGCACGAGCACATTATCTCCATCACGCGCATTTGGCGTTCACCCCTGACCGTGAGGGGTGGGTAAAAAAAAAGTTTTCAAATAATTTTCCACAGAAAAGCCACAATAAATTCAACTCCATTTCCGAATAAAATTTCGAGTGCTAACTCAGGAGTCTGGCACAATCAAGTGTTGAAAGAGTTGGCAATCCTTTTTCGGCCACCTCTTTTTGCAATTATTTCAAAATGAAGACATTTCAATGAGTCAACACAAATAAAAAGCTGAAACATACAAATTTATACACACCATCCAAGCAGAACGTTAACATTCCCATTTATGTTGTTGGATCCAGCAGAACTACCGCTGCTGCCACCCATAACAGGTGCTCCGCCACCAATGCCGCCACCGATAACAGCATTTGCGCCACTTCTTAAATTCTGCTGATGAAGTAATCCCAGTCCGCCAATTTGCGAGTAGCTATCGCCACTATTTTGATTATAAGCGGAAATTGCGGCAAAGGACATAGTCGTTCCTGATATTGTCGTTGTCGTTGTCGTCGTCCTGCCAGTCGTTGTGGTAGTCGGTAAATTATAATTTGAGTGGCCGTTAAAGTGGCTGACATTCGGCAAACGTTTCAAAGACATTAGACTAGAGAGTTGAACGCGCGCGTTATGCGTCAATCTACAATTGCTTGACTTTTAATACGAGTCCTAGATCTCGTCGGTACATAGTAGTAGGCTCTTTCTATGTTACAATAGACACTTTTTAGGGCTCATAATTGCACTAGACACACACTCACACACGAAATGTAATTAATTTATTTTTATCCAAGGATGTTGTGCTGTTGATGTCGTGTGTTTGCTGAAATCCTTATCATTTTTAAAAATATACACCATTGTACAAATGAACACACAAACACAGGTCTCTTTGAAATTTTGAAATGAGAAGATCCTTCCTTGCGTAGTATGCTTGCGTAATTATGAGTTTTAAATCCACACGCCACTAATTTCTTTTCGTTACGAGTAAGTCGCGTCGCGCGTCCGACGGCGAAGAACTTCCTTCGTCGAATTCGACCTTCCAACCTGGTTACTCTAGTCGGACTGAATCGACTCGAAAAGGTAGTAGACTAGGAGGTTTCCTTTTGGGGTTCGTTTTGAGTTTTTTTTTTATACTCTGGTATGCCGTTTGCCTTTCTTGGGGGGTGGGACTGGGGGTGTATATTTCCACTTTCACTTGCGCTAGTCAGAGTTGTCGGAGCAGGAAACGACGATGGTGAATGAGGAACGAAAAAAAAAAGAAAAAGTTGGAACATTCAACTGACAGCAAGGAGCACAAGGCAAAATCCAAAACACAAACACCACATTGTTTTGTGTTGTTGTGTGTGAAAGGATATCTCTCGTCGTCGTCGTCGTCGTCGTAGTAGGGACGAAGACGACTACGACAATGCTAAACTCTGAAAGAACTGAAACAGGACAACATTCCCATTGAAAGCGGTGCGGAGGTGGAGATTTTGGTTGCTGGTGCGTTGTTAGTACAGTGAAGGATACTAACGTGAAAGAGTGTGCTCTCGCAGTACACACAGTGCAATTGTTATAGTGTAGTGTGTTGCCTGTTTACAGTCAATGGACAAAGCTATATTAATGTTCTAAACTTTTCGTTTAGACTGAACGCAAGCCCGCCTATTGATGATGACACAACGCAATGCTGTTTACACGATGAAATTGAAATTGAAAGATTTTTCAACAGGCGCAGTAGTGGGGTAAGGATGTGTGCTTTTTTTTTCTACGACGACGATGGCGGAAAATTAATTTCAAGCCGCTGGGTGTGAAAAATATGTGATTTTCGAGTGTGTGTGTCTATAGTGCTCTCCAAAATGAGAAGTCATTCGCGAAATGAGGAATTTATAAAATGACATGTGATATTGAAAATGAAATCGCCGAGAGTCTTAAATCATCGAACTAGTATTTAAGAACGTACCGCCTTCAGTGGTAACAATTTTTAAAGCATATTTTGTACATCAACAGAGTATTATGTTTATAAGACCGGACATGGCAGTTAATTTCCGGGGTTATTAACTGGATGTGACCAATATCATGGTTTGTGGTGGTTTGACTAATAACGTGCCTTGTCTTTTGGGGCCTCGGAAAAAAACATCTCATTGATATGCATTAATCGTTACATTGTTCGCAGGTCAGTCTTTGTATTACACTAGAAAATACATCACAATTTGCTTATATAATAAAATATAAAAAATAAACCTATAACGTTTCCCCTGATTAATGAATTTAAACAAAATGAAAAGAATATAGCAAAATAACCGTCATTTTGATTTCCGCAAAAACTGTAACTTTTTAGTGACATTTCGAAATGTCGGGCCACTTTGACTCAAAATGAGTGCATATGCCGGTCTAATTTATTCTAAGATTTTCCGAGCCGCAAAAACCATATGGTCTACTGCTAGGGTCGTAGGTATAAGTTGCTTGGAAGAACTCTGCCTTGAGCCACGGATTCCGGGTTGGTGATGAAATCTCCGTTTCCAAAATCCCTTTTCCAAAATCCCCTTTTCAAAATTCCGTGTGTTAGAATCCCTTACTCCAAAAGACCCTGAGAGAAAATCCCCACGGGACAAAATCTCCCATTTTTAGACCCTGCTTGTGGTCACTGTAGGATTTGGAGAAGGTGCAAGGTTGCATATACCCAAGTTTATATTATGTTGTTTTCTTAATTTTACTGCCAAAACTACGCGTTTGAAAAACGGATAAATTCTAAATTGTGTAACAGGGGATTTTAACGAGGGATTTAATAAGTATGTATGTATGTGGGAGATTTTGGCATAGGGGATTTCGTCCCAGAAGATTTGGAAAAGTGATAAAAAAAATATGAAAGATTATGTCCAATAAGGGATTTTGGAAAAGGAGATAACGTAAGGATCCCACGCATTCCATTCATAACGTGACAAAACCACCGACGCTCGATTCAGAGAAGTAGCTACTCGGTAGTAAGTGCCTCATATATTCACCCCAAGCTTTAAAACTCTCGGGTGAGCGCTAAAGTTCACCCTGCGACGATCCAAATATGACAAAGTCATAAGTGAACAGCAAATGACTTATCCTTAGATCTCCCAATAAACGAAAGCTGCGCTTTATAAGCCAGTCCATAGAAGTAATGAAATTGAAAGGAGACAAAACGCACCCCTGAGTAAATCCAACGCCCACGGTAAAAGGTATTGATTCAACGCCCGAACACAGATTGTACAGTTTGTGTAAAAAGATTAAATGGCTATCGGAAGAGAATCATCATTTACCTATAGTTTACCTCGAGGGACTCGTTCGTATGCCTTTCCCAAGTCTACGAAACATAAGTAAACAAGTGAAGCATATACTCCCAAGTATTCTCAAGTACCTTACTGGTCTGGTCGTTTGTCCTTCTATCCAGAAGAAATTGGAACTGCTCATCATTCACTTGATGTAGTTTTTCAATATACGTTTCCAACACTTTAGCAAATGCTTTATTCGTTGAATTGATATATACCCCTATAATTGGAGCAATCTGTTTGGTCCCCTTTCTTGAAAAGGATAACAATCACCCGTTCCGCTGCACCATTATTCAAAATCAAAATATTCAATCTAAAAGAGAAACCAGATATTTCCTTGTCCCAAAGTTAGTTTCGCTGTATAATAATTCGCGACCCCCCGTACGACTTGCGGCGACAAGATGACCTATCGTGTTGAGGAAAATTTCGCTTATCAATTAAAGGCTTAGCACAAAACGATGATGAAACAATGGGTCGCATAGCCTTTTTGCTTTTGGAGATTTAGGAGATAATTGTATACTATCGGTGGATTTTTTTTCGCTTTCCCTTAGGGTTGTAACTCAAATTCAATTTCAACAGATTTCAATGGATTACAGTTGTTCAGAAAGGGTAGTGGGACACAATCATTCAATTGTCTCAATAATCAACCTGTTTAGGACCTCAATAATTCTGTTCGGGATCAAATAAGTTCAACATTTAAGCTGTTGCTGTCGAGCTATAGTTTACTACATTCTTTAAAAATTATGTGTGACTTACTGACCTGACTTCATGTGCAAAACTATTGTGTTTTTTTTTTATTTAGTTTATAGACTCATTTCCTGGGTACAGGTTGAAGCTTAACTAGACAAAATCTGTTAAGTTTAATGTGCTTGCATAAGTGTGAAGAAGATGAAAAGATTGTTTTTTTTGACATTGAATACAATATTTGTTGTTTTATTTTTTATTTATTTCCAAGTCATGAATAATAAATTAATATTTTGTAAGCATTAAACAAACGCAATGATGATTTGGAGTTCCGTTCCATTTAATTATTGTTCCACGATATTCCCACGCTTTCTTGCGTCGTTCGAGCTCATCACAAGCACTAGTTACAGCCATCAGAAAATTTCATACGTAAAACACGCCAGTAATAAGGCCCCATTTATAGCTACAGTAAAATGCAACCGAAAAAAAATGATTTGCTTTTTTGGAACACTTACTCCCAGTTTCAGCTGAACCTGACTTTAAACTTAAATTTGAAGTTCAAACCGTCCGATTTCACAAAGTAATCTGAACTTCAGTTCAATTGAATGCAATTTAACTAAATTTAGTTAGCTTAGCTATTATACGACTTTTCTTTAATTTCCTTTAAAAAAAACACGCAAAACAACGGCGCAATATTTGTGTTTTTGACAATCGGCAGCTTTGAAATTGAAATGTCACAGTGTCACGTAAACTAAGGTTTAAACGGCAGAATACTGTCGTTTAACTTAAACTACAGAATGAACTCTGTTCAATGTTTAAACGAAGCTGTGAAACTTACTTAATCGTTGAACTAAAAACTAAAAACTCAATCTTTGTCTTAAAATTTTGCTTTTGAGTTATAAAGTTAATTCATCAAAAAAAAATTAAACAATTGATCTCTAAAATTTCTAGAAAAAGAGTTTATTCATATTTCCGTAGAAAAATTTTGTTCTGTTCAACTTCCCAGTCAATTTCACATTTTCCATAGAATTTGTTTTGCTATTTTGGACCTCTTAAACTTAATCGTTGAACTCAATCCTGTTCTTGAAATATTGCTTATGAATTATAAAGTTAGTACAAAAAAAAAAATAAGCAGTTGAACTCTAAATTTTCCAGAAAGCGAATTTATTAATTTTTCCGTACGTAAAACTTTTCCGGTTGAATTTCTCAGTCAATTCCACAACATATTCCACTGAATTTCTATAAAATGTTGAGGTTAAATGTTTCAGTTTTATTTTGTTTCGTGTTTTTAGGGAAGCATTTTCCTGAATCCTGATGGCCATAAACTGAGGCCTAAAACACCATCAGTACCATCAGAAAAACATCTTTTGATGAATGGAACAGTAAAAAGTGAAACATTTCAATGGAACGATTTGATTTAGTGGAACGATTTAATTTTTGTAAATTTTCTAGAGGAGAAAAAGTTTGCGGTAGGGAAAAATTATTTTTCTAGAAAATGTGCAATCAGTGCTGCCATATTCTTGTAAATGAGATATATGTATGTATACTAACGTACCCGTGCGAGAACTCTCGCATGTTCCTGTCCTAAAATTAAAACCCATGTCCAATTCTATAAGAAGGGATAAAAATTGCAGAATCACGATCTAGAACAATTGTTGCTGATATTTTTCAATTTGATGAAATAAGTCTAATTTTATTTTGGTATGGACTACGAAGTATGTGAAAATAATGAGGAAAAAGAAAACGGTCGAAAACGGTCCAAAAAGACGTGCCTAATGAACGACATAGCCTAAAACCATCTTAGAGTTTTAAGAAACTTTTCAAAAAAGTTTCATTAAAATCAGTATAGCCGTTTTTACGCTTTGCGGTAACAGACACATTTTTACAGTTTTGCTAAATAATTTGGAGCCCATTATTCAAAGAATTTTTTAATTTTGTTTTAAAAATACCAAGGAAACTGATTGTTCGGTTGCAATCAGCGTTAAAATGGGGCATGCTGACATGAAATACAAATTTAAGAAAGGCTTTTCGTTATTTTAAAAGGGTTGTCCTCGGCCTGAACGATGCTTCGATACCCTTTAGCGCATGCAAGTCATGCAAAATGTTAGGCATTTGGGTAAGTGGGTACGTGCACAACACTTAAATCTAATTTTGGTTTTTGGTTTTGTATTGAAGGTTGCAAAACTACTTGATCGATATAGCCCATTTATTTAATTCGTGTAGGTCGATTCGTTTGGACGTTATCGTGTTTTCAACAGACAAGCGGACATGGCTTAATCGATTCAGAATTTGATGCTGATTCAGAATATTATACCTATATAGATACTATATGGGGTCACCGTGACTCTTTCTTGGCATTACAAATGTAATTCCAAAGCGAATACCTACCTTCCTGTGGAGGTTTTAAAAATATCTGGCTCCGTTTTCTTCAGAATAAATGTTTTCTGGTAATTTGCAAAAAAATAAAATTCGCCATTCATCACTATTTGGCAACTAACTACATTCTCATGGGGGCATATTTTGTTTATCGAACTAAAGTAGGTACTAAGCTCTCGTTACATTATTTCTGAGACGCCTATTGGTCTTACTTTGCTTCCCGTAAGTGCTTTTTCTCGATATCAGACTTCGTTCTACGACTTTCCTGTCATTTGGTTAATTAAATTCAGAAATTTGTAAATAAAAAAATTTACTTATTTAATAAAATTAAACAATTAAAAATTAGAAATATGTACTAGAATACGTGAGGAACTCAATGTCGAGCAGCTACTTCTCCGGACGGAGCGGTTCATGCTTCGGTGGTTTGGTCATGTTAAACGTATGTCTCCGACCAGGATTCCACGAAGTGCTATATGGAATCCGTACGATCGGGCAGGCGTCCCCTAGGTAGACCCAGGATGAGATGGTTAGATCAAATTCATAATCTCTCCTCTACCCGTATGGGGATTGCCCTTGATGAGTTGGAGTCAATGGCGGAGGATCGAGGGCTATGGAGGGTCCATTTGAGCAACCTACACCCGTGACCCACTTAGTGGATAAGCGGGATATTGAAAATGAATGAATGAATGAAAACAATTACTTCGTCTTCAAAAAATAGTCCCATTACCTACCTACTCAAGTCCCCCCTACAGATGGACTTTCCCAATAAAATTATTTGCCTTTACCTTGAAATTCGTGATGGGTTAAACTTCGAGTAGCTATTTGGCTACATATACTTATAAAAATTGATTATAGTCACTGACCTTGCTCACTATGCTTAATTCACATAGCCATAGCTTTGTATCCGGCTTAATTTTTCTATCAAAGTGAACCGACAAGTGCAGTTCAAAACATTTGGCCTGCGTGACCTGAAACAGTTTACCATTTTCCAGTTAACATGACAACTTGTTTCGATTTTTTTTCTCACAACAACACCAACACATTCACCTTGCATGAACACAATGAGTACCCACACCACACCCACCTATCCATCAACCGACTAACAACAATCACAGCTAAAGAAGCTAACAAAATGAAACGCTTAGCACTTTCTTCTAGTAAAATGGAAAATTTGCAAGCCACCTTTCACGACTGTTCACTGTTGCCACCTTGACTTGCCTCCAACACGAGGCCAGAGGAGTGTACCCAACTTACATGAAACTATGTCCTTTTTTGTTGTCGTTTCTGCTCAAAGTTGTCAAACAGGTTACGTTACGGTCTCAACAAATTCCTTGTTAGTTCGTTATTTTATTTACTTTGTTAGGTTACGTAAATTGCAATAAAACAATAAAAAAAAAAGCCAACAATAACAAAACATTGAAATAAATAAAAAAGTTTTCAATTTTATTTAGGGGTTTCTTCCCCTATATACGGATGACATGTAAATGGTGTTTGTTTTAGTTTTTTGAACTGAAAAGGTCGTTTTTTTTTTTAATTTTTGTCAAAACTTCCCTAACGAGCCCTAGAACGTATGACATTTCTCCCTCTAGTTAAGCACTTGGCCTTTTTGCACTGTGAATAATTTAGTAAAACAAAAAAATGCAAGCAGAAAGTCAGCGGGCGAGCAAACTGTTGCTTTTTCATTGTTGGTCAATTCACAGGAGGCACGTGGACTTTGAGTTATTATCGATCGTAGGTTTCAACCTGAATGTCCTTCAAAAATGTACGCATGCAATTTGAGGTGCTTTTTATTGCATGTAATGCACGTGGTAACGCTTAAATCAGTTTTTCGCTTATAACTGTTGGCTGGCTACACGGTTTTTCATTGTTCCGTGGATAATAATAGTTGATTTGGTATTACGATTAACGTTACGGCGAGTGCGGAATTCATTGCGTTCGACACTATTTCATTTGATTATACTCGAACCATAATAATTATATCCTGTGGGTCATGTGTAGAGTTGTGAGGATTATCGATTGAAGAGAAATATCAAGTATTACATAGAAAAAGGTCGGAGCAAGTATTACTCATCAATAGATGGCAGCACGGATTTTATGGTATGTATGTGATTCTAGTTTCGGTTATGTTGTATAAAAATTAATCAAGCTGCGTGTTTTCAAAGTAGAATTTATAGAACTTCAAAATATATGCAACTGACGCATCAGCAATGTATGAGTTCTTGAGGAAACTATGCAATGTACTGCGTATTCATTTAACGTTAGAAGGCATTTTGTTGAAGTTTAAAAAAAAAGCAAGGCCATGAGAGCTTATTCTACCAAACACCAACGCATGTCAGTGGCCATATGCTTTTGATGGCATCTGTTCGATAGCCATTTGAAAAGCAGACTATGTCGGATCTGGTAGATAAATCGGCCTCTGCTGATTTTGTATCTTCTGACGGAGCCTTTATTTTCGCTTTCATCATCTTCCTAGGCATGTCGCTGGTGTCTTCGACTCTTCGATCATAGTGTCTTTTCTGTGCTCGGAAGACGTAAACCGTCTTTTCTTCTGTCATCCTTAAACAGGGCTCGAGATGCTTGCTTTTGCAGATATGTAAATGTAAGTTGTGTACTGAACTTGTTGTAGGTTAGGTAGGTGCGATTCCGAGCAGATTGCTTCCCAGTTGTTCAGACCAAGCACTCTTACAGGCGCGTCTTGGTCTCTCAAATGAAATGTCGGTCCAAAAGTTCATCAAAGAGTTTCCCTTACGACATGGGCCAGTATCAGCGCTACCTGGCCGGTGCTATTCTAGCAGAACTGCCAGAATAGATGATCTGTAGAGCATACAATTCGTCCGATGGAGTCCTAAAACCATCTAAATTGCCAACGCTTAGTATGTAAGTCCTAGGATTATTCTTCGCTGAATCACCACTAGGATTTTATTTCTGGAGCTGATGTTCCTCCTATTAAAAGTGACTTTTTGTTCTTTGCGGTGGGTAGATGGTTGTTCGTTTATTGATAGTTTCTACTTAGTTTTGCCCTCGTTTACTCCCCTTTCACGAGCGGTCGCTGATGTAGATATTGTCGGCATACCCCAGAACGGATCTATTGAGGATAGTGTCTTCCGTGTTGACCACTTCCTACTTGTGCACCATTTGCTACAGAGCTAGATTGTAGAAGCAACATTATAGCACATATTTACAGCAAACGACTTTCAAATGACACATTGGACCTCATGCTTTCCAGCGACCCGTGGCACAACTGGGTGACTGTAGAAGTCTTGTTTTTTTTTTATTGTAAAATTCTATAACCATTCCCTTCCAACTGGCACAATTTGCAGCCAAAGGTATTTCCTTTCCTAAAAATCTATTTTTGTAATCATAATATCCAAAATAATGCCACAAAATCAATATGTCACGACGACGTCATTGTCACTTCACCCATTCTGAGTTGTACCCAAAATAAGTGAAGTGTTCTATTAGCATTGCCCATGTCATTTGGGGTATACGCTTCCCTCCGCTACCCTACAGTATACAGCCGTCGCCATATGTCACTATTCATTGATACACAATACTTGTATGTATTGTTATTGAAACACGATACTCCTGGTATCTACATGAGTCGTGTACTTGGAATTACTATTATTATTTTGAGAAAGGAGTAAGTTGAACTGTGACCTTTTGTGATCTATTCTACACCCAGCTTACAACTTGGATAGAGTATCATATCGATATATGACTTGGGCGTTCATGTGCAAGGTTTCATATTCGTATTTTTTGATAAATCAGGACATTCAAGTTAAGTTAAGTCTGTCGTAAAGTTCTATCGTGAAAGGGACCTTTGACGGTTGCAGAGACTTTCGAGTGGATTTCAACAGACCTTTCGACTGTCTCAAGGCGAATGGCCTGCTTTATGTATTGAATTGGATTGCGCGCCATCTAAGGCGAGGTCTTCATCGTTGTCCCTCCGGGTTGGATTTGAAAACTTTTCAGGTCGGAGCGTTGGTGTTCACTCGCTCTACATGTCCCAGCCATCTTAGACGACTTATGCTTACTTTTCTGACCAGGTCGATGTCGCTGTATAGGTTGTAAAGTTCGCTGTTAAATTTTCGCCTCCAAAGCCCGTCAACGCAACGGGACCGAAAATTACTCGAATTACTAGAATTTTGAGTTCGAAGTGACCAAGAAGATATTCATCTGCATTTGCTAATCTTTATGCTTCTGTGACATAGAACAGGACTGGGATTTTATAGAGTCTCCTAACTATTACTTGACAAGGCCTTACTAGTCAGTTGCCTTCTTAGGCCAAAGAAACAGCTGTAGGCAAGTGTAACTTTTCGCTTGACTTCTGCTGTGGTGTCATTAACAGAGTTGAGAGCGTAGTCGAGGTAGACACAGGCTGAATTCGAAAACGCAGTACTTCTGCGTTACTGATTAATCAAGCGTTCCAAAACGCAAAAAGGTTACTATGATGCAATGTATACTTTTCTAAAACGCATTGTGAACGCATCAACTGCGCAAACAGAGCAATATAAATTATTATTGTCGTGTAAACACTAACTACCTACAATGAACAGAACTAAAACAATATACTTAAACTGTCACATTGTACATAATGTACATTTTGATATAGATATACAGTATGACTTTGAGAATTGTGAGTTGTTTGAGAGTCGTCATACTGCTAACTTCCTTTGTTAACTTCCTCTGAATTACCCTAAATAAATGAATTATTTTATAACGTATTGTATGAATTATATCGTGTTCTTCATTTATTAATCGAACCCTAAGAACACAACAATTATGATACAAATATATTTTATAATAATTTGCCAATTTTACTTTGATTTGTAGTAATAACAAGTGGACGAATGAGTTCATTCAATTATTATTGGCGAGTACCCGATTTTCGAAACAAAAGAAGGAAGAAAAAGGTGCTGTGGAGAGTAGTTTTGGAGAAGGTCAAAAAAATTAATTAATTGGTGTTTGAGACATTTTTTGATAGTTCGCATCAAAGTCGTTCCAAAACGTCAAAAATTGCAAAGCATAACAAATGCAAAGCAGCGCAAAAGCATTCATAACCTTGCATCAGAAAAGCAGTGTGCATTCACAATGCGCATTTTTTTGACGTTTTGGAATTCATCCACAGTCCCTAACCTCTTCAAAGTTGTAGCTGTCTATCGTGACATTCTGTCCTATTCAGCGATGTTGTGTGTCCCTTCTTGTTGACAAAATGTATTTTGTTTTGCCCTCATTCACCACTAAACCCATTAACCCATTTTTGCCGCTTCTGTGCTAATACTTGCAAAAGCAACAGTGACAATTCGCTGCGTTCTGCCAATGATGTCAATGTCATCAGCGTATGCAAGTTGTTGCACAGACTTTTGGAAAATTGTGCCCTGGTGTTGGCTTGCGAGTTTCGCACAATTTTCTCAAGAATGATGTTGAAAAAATCGCATGACAGCGTATCACCTAGTCTAAATCCTTTTTCGACATCAAAGGTGTCGGTGATATTGTTTCCGACCTTTAACAGCGAGCTTTCTCCATCGTCATTCTGCACAAACTAACAAGATTGGAAGTGATGTCAAAACTTGTATAGTTCGCCTCTATAAATGCTGTTAGGGGCCAAACAGTTCGTTGATGAATGGTTTCAATATTTCACACAGTACAGCAGATAGGATCTTATATGCGATGCTGAGGAGACTAATGAGTCTATAGTTAGCGCAGTTTGGAGGGTCTCCTTTTCTTGTGGATCAAGTCATTTCCCGCTGCCTTAAAAACATATCGGCAGTTAAACCGTCCGGCCTAGCAGTTTTTTTGGACTTGAGCTTGGATATTGCTATTCTCACTCCATTTTCGTCAGGTGGACGCAAGTCTTGGCTTTCATCGTCTTAGCTAAATGATTCATTCTGCCTGACAGAGGAATCTGTGTCGTCTTCACGGTTTAACAGTTTGCAGAAATAGCTTTTCCATGTCCTCAGCATTGTGGTTTTACTACAAGATGTTCGTGTGTACAGGCCTCTGTTTGGATCTTGTTTCTGTGACACGTTCTTTTTACCTATCGATTAAACTTCAGAGCATTGCTTCTGGAGTACAACCTTTTTACTCGATCACGCGCATTTGTTTTTCCTTCGAAGTAGTCGGTGCTCTTCTGACATATCAGTTCACGAGGTCGAGGTGTTCTCGTCCTTCGTAAATTAAAAGTACTTGGCATTATAATGATTATTATATAAAGAACTAACTAACATATCCAGTCCTTCACATTTTATACCTGCAATCGAATAGTCGACTTGTATGACAAATTTCTAACTGACATTCAAAATGGCGCACTTCTCCATTAAGTTGAATTGAATTCCCCATTTACTTCTCTATTCTAAATACCGTCACGAACAAAAACATGAAACAATTTTTTTTTTTCAAGGACAATCTGAAAATTCCACATTTATACAATCCAGTGGCTCTTATACTTAATGCATATGAAGAGGAACAGCTTAACGTTTGTCATTGTTCATTTTTGTTCACCACACCATGCAAATTAAATGAGCGCCATTATTAAATGTGCGGTATATTTGTCAGTCGGTAGATTTTTGTTCTTACTGTCTTATGAAGCTCTTCCCAAAAATTCAATGAAAAAATAAAATATGTTCGACAGAGCAAGGGGAAGGATGTTAACGATTGAAATCGAACATTTTTATTGCATCCGCTTTCAATTTTATGACTGTGTGAATGGATGTATAAATTTTATTGGTATTTAATTATTTTTAAGCGTTTCTCAAAGAGATATTAAATGTACCTTAAGACGAACTATCAATTGGAAGGTATGCTGTCAGTGAGACATGTGTAAACCAGAATAAGTGTTTTGTTGGTTCTATTAATAATAATAATCGGAAAAGAAATGCTTGTAAAGGTTATGTCACAATTCATGCAAAATGTAATTTTGATAGAAAATACAGATTTTTAATTAGAAAGCTTAAATTGTTTATTGTTTCATAGAGTATACAGATTGGGGTTATGTTTGGAATAGCACATCGGATAAATGGCCGCCACGTATACTCTTTTATTGAAATTTTCTATAACCGTTTCGCATAAATGTGGCTGAATTTCATTAATACACCTACCAATTTCCTCTTTCAAGACACTTGGTGGTGGTCAAAAAAAAAACCAAAGAAAAAAGTCCAACGGCGTTAATTCGCAAGATCTGAATGGCCAATTGTGATCGCAAAAACGGCCGATTACACGATTAGGAAATGACTCATGCAGTAATTGAATTGTTTCTCTGGCTGTATGGCATCTGGCAGCGTCTTATTGAGACCACAATGTTGGTCACATCCAAATCTTGTAATTTAGGCACTAAAAACTGGGTTATCATGTACCGATAACGAACACCATTAATTGTTACTGCCTGACCAGCCGCATTTTCGAAGAAGAATGGTCCGATAATGCCTTCAGTCCAAAATCCGCACTAAACAGTCAAGCGTTGTGGATGCATTTGTTTCTAAATACTTTCTGAACCCCAAATGCGACAATTTTAACGATAACCGAAGCCATCAAGATGAAAATGAGCTTCATCACTGAAGATGATTTTCTTTGAAAAATCAGCATCCACTTGTTGTTGTTCCAAAATCCATTCAACGAACTCTCTTCGCGCTGCATGGTCAGTAGTCTTCAGTTCTTGAGTCAATTGAACTTTGTAAACATGAAGTGTCAAGTCTTTCGTGAGAATTCGCTGTCCTTCTCAAAATGCCCAATTCTTGACTACTGTGCCGAATTGATGTTCCTGGACTGTCGGCAATACTCTCGCGAACTGCTTTGATGTTTTCTTTTGAACCCAGTGTCTCCCTGAATTTTTCAATTATTCTCTTCACAGTTGATGGTTTTAAATCACTATGACGGTCATATTTTGTCCGAAATAGCGGTCTGTAGCTGACAAACCTTCATTATTTTTAAAATATTGCTCTACAATGAAAATGCGTTATTTTTTCGTATAGCGCTTAATTTTTGCTAACCCCGAACTGTCAACTGTCACATTTTTATCTTTTTTTCTGTTGACATCACTGTACTATTAAATGGCGCAAAATTTGAATTAGTGCAGTGCAGTGTACACTGTGCAGGAACCACCTTCCTTAGTGAGTGCACTAAGTTAGCTAAGTAATCTTAATTGCTTAAGAACCTCATTTACTAAATATGTTATGATTATCGCATACACTGTGGCGTATACGTAACATTTTTACTTAGAGAAAAGTACTGATGTGGTGTGGGTTTTAAATTGCTAAATTTCATTCCATTAATAAGAAGGGTTCAATGCCATTTGCCCATTCTTTAATTATACACAAAAAAAATATGTCCTCTGACTGACAGAAGTTTTATTATATATTGTAGGGACTAAGAAAGGATTTCAATCTTAAAGTTACACAGGTTGTTGTATTTTTTTATTTGTATAGAAAGCGAGTTGAAAATAAAAAGCCGCTGCACAGATATCATTTCCTGCTATTCTCCTTGTGTATTAGTCCATTCAGCTCACTGTATTTAGTAGTATTGTACCATACTAAAAATTAGGTTAGATTAGGTTAAATAGGACCCTTCGCGATCCTTACAGGGAACCAATTGTAGTAAACTATACAATGAAATGATCTAAACACTTGCCATTGAAAACACGCAATTTCCCTGCAAAAATCAAGTAGCCCTTTTTAGTTGGTATGCCCTATCCCCTACATATTGCCTCACATTATATGTCTCCCCCGGTTTTCAGGTGATAACAGACTCTGCAAGTGTCCGAGTCTATCAGTCTAAGCCTCTTGCCATGTTTTCTAAGAAGATAATGTCCTGAGTGGTTCCTTGCATAGTTTGAGAATTTCCATATGTATTTTACGATCGTATTGGGTCCAAAGTGCCCTGGATACTGCGTGTCCGGGAAGGTCTGATTACCTCCGACCGGATTCCTTGGTTATTTTATTCCTAATAATGCCCTTTATGATGGATGAAGGTGGTTTAATATCCGCCTCCTCTCTACCTATCAGCACAGTCTCACTCGGTTCTGTCTGAATAGTGCCATGGGTATTGTTCGACAGTTCCTTACTATTTCAGAATTTATGTTCGTAGATTCCAATGCCTTGAGTTCGGCCTGATGACTATCGATGCAGATATCTATATCTCTTTCAGTTATAGATCTTATCCGCATTTAACCGGACTAGTTTTGGCGCCATAAGAACAGACAGAACTTCCGATTGGAAGACATTGTTTGTATCCGGTAATCAGATTTAGATCTACTGTGCCAGCCCTGTGTATTCCGTTGTGTTTCAGCCTGTGTAGACTGTAATATCGCATTGCCTTATTACTTTTTCCCTTTGTCGTGCATTCCTTTTGAAATATGATACCTTCTACGGATTGTCGAAATCGACCAAAGGATGAATTTGGATTATGAATCTGTGGGGACAATAACTATCGATTCACTTAGTTGTTTCATTTATAAAATATTTTAATATTCGACAGTGGGTTTTAATGTCTTTATTTCTCAATACATTGATTTTTTTTTTAAAGCTGAAAGGGTTTCTTTTTGAGGCAGAATATTATATTGTAACAAACCCTATATACTTATCAGGTTTATTTATTTTCTCTTTTCAGGATACGGTTTGCGTTAAAAATGGCACTCGCAGTATCTCTGCGTAGAGCGCTACTCATGCTGCTCACCGCCACTGTGTTCATATTGGTAGTTTTATACTGGAACCAAGGTGCTCTGAAACATCAGTCCTTCATTAGTACTTTTGAGAAATCCATCAAAAACCGAGCCGAACTTAATATGTATACTATGTAAGTGTTGACACTGTTATATTAAACAAAAAATGTTTAAGCAACTTCATTCGCAGACCATCCGAAAAGACTTGGACATACAAATGCGAGGGTGACAAGTGTGTCCGTTATCATTATCTCACCGAAAGTCAGACCGAAAAACGTGTTCCCTTCCTCAATTGTGCGATGACTTGTGGCGATATTAACATCTGGCCACATCCAACAACCAAATCGGCAGTTACCTCAAAATCCTTAAAATTCACCTCCGAAGATGTAATCCTTACAATGGACACTCCATACCGTAATGTGGACGCACTGTTTCGCGGTTCATTCAATCTTTTCCTCAAGGACCTGAGGCATATACAAAAGCTCGACTATCAAGATACGGGTAGTAGTGTAAGCAGTGTAGTTAGTAGCGGCAATACCAATAGCAACACGAATAGTGTTAGTAAGGAGCAGACAACACACCAGCATAGAAATAGTTTTCTATCGAAGATGCAGCGTGGCAACTGTGATATAGATAGTTTTGAAGTCGAGGTGACGATTAAGAAATCTAGTGACACAACGTTAAGTTTCGACACTGACGAGGGTTATAATATAACGACATTATGTGAGTAGAGATGTCCTGCCAAGGGGTATGCTGTTAGCTAAATTTACTCTTTCGCAGACGATCAACGGAAAATGACAGCAAGAATATATGCGAACTCCTTTTTTGGAGCACGACACGGTCTTTCGACTCTGCAGCAAATGATTTGGTTCGACGATGAGGACAATATTCTGAGGGTACTCTCAAAGTCGTTGGTAATTGATGCTCCGAAATTTCGGTAAGGCCAGCTCGTAACATTTATTGAAGCTTTCAATATTTGTGAAATTTTGTTTTGGTTTACAGGTATCGTGGTGTCATGTTGGACACATCAAGGCACTACTTCTCAGTGGAATCCATTAAACGTACGCTGGCTGCAATGTCCCATGCGAAGCTAAATCGATTCCACTGGCATATAACCGATTCTCAGAGTTTTCCTTTTGTTTCGAGATTCTATCCAGAGTTGGCGGCACATGGAGCTTATTCCGAACGTGAAACTTATACAGACGAAGATGTGAAGGAGGTGGCTACATACGCGAAGCTAAGAGGCATACAGGTAAAAATTATGCAGAGCAATACGCATTTTGTTAAAAAGTATTTTTATTGAAATTTTTGAAATACAACTACGTACAGTCATCGTTGCGATGTTATGACAGATCTTTGGTCTGTTTCATTTTTGCTATAACTCCATTAATGTTTTGAAAGTTTTACTATTTTTTGCGAAACTAGAAAATTAATGTTGCATAGTGCATGAGCATGACGCATAAATAAAGGCAACATCAAAGAGGAGAAGCGCTCTAAAAACAATTAAGGAACAGCGAAAGTGGGAAGCGAGCCTTAAACAGAAGCAGGAAAACCTATTCCCTAAGGCCAGTGCGGGTCTTTTCCTTCGTATGTGTCGCTACAGTCCGGGATTGAACTGGTCCTCAACCAATGCGCCTCTGTATTTAGGGCCGTCTTTTGATTTTTACTTTCAACCTCCCGTTAGAATCACAAAGGAATACTACGTAAGGTAGCTCGTTATCATTTTACGGCGATAGTCCTGGAGTCGGATTCTGTAAAAAAATAAACAAAATCGAGAGAAATCGAAAACTTGATTCGTATAACTCCTTTTGTTTCCTTCTTCCTCTTTGCAAACGTTTAAGAAACAGTCATTTTCACAGCCATACTTCTGTTACTTGATGTTACTCCTACTTTCGTCCATTACTTAGCCACATTTAGTGGGAAGATTCTACAAGAAATTTCATTGGCATTAAGAGTTTCCCCACTACAATATTTGTAGACAACATTTGCTCTGTGCAACCACCTGAATAGAACGAGTATTGCAGCCCAAATGCATCACCAATAAATCAAATTTTATTTTTTATTTTTTTTTTCTAGGTCATTCCCGAAATAGATGCACCTGCTCATGCAGGCAATGGATGGGATTGGGGACCAAAACGGGGTCTAGGCGAACTGAGTCTCTGCATCAATCAACAACCTTGGAGCTTCTATTGTGGTATGTCATGTGTATACTCAACAAAAGATATATCATTCGAAAACCAATTCATTTCCTTAGGTGAACCACCGTGCGGCCAACTGAATCCAAAAAATAACAACACATACCTCATACTGCAAAAACTTTACGAGGAGCTACTAAATCTAACCGGACCGACTGACTACTTTCATTTGGGCGGAGATGAAGTCAACCTAGAGTGCTGGGGGCAATATTTTAACGACACCGATTTACGAGAAATGTGGTGTGATTTTATGCTTCAAGCGCTGGGGCGGTAAGTTGCAACTCATCATTCTCTTGACAATGACAATAACCAACCCCGAACTCACTCGATATTTGTTCTGTTCCGTCGCAGACTGAAAATCGCAAACAATAATTCTCTACCGAAATGGGTGTCGGTATGGTCCAGTGGCTTGACCAACACTAAATGTCTCTCTAAAAACCAATTTGCCGTACAAGTCTGGGGTGGGAGTACATGGCAGGAGAACTACGATCTCATCGATAACGGTTTCAATTTGATATTCTCACATGTGGATGCTTGGTATTTGGACTGTGGCTTCGGCAGTTGGAGAGCAACAGGTAAATAGATGCATGGGTGGGCTTGTTTTTTTTTTTTTTTGTTCATTGTTGGGAGGTGACTCAATTTGGATTGTGTTTCCGTTTTTTTTGTCGTTTAGGTGAAGCTGCATGTTCGCCGTATCGAACGTGGCAGCATGTATACAAGCACAGGCCGTGGGAACGAATGCGTTTAGATAAATTCAGGATAAAACAAGTAAGTATGCAGTGATGGATATGTCGTTATGAATACTTGTTGATGTGGATATTTTATAGGTTCTCGGGGGTGAGGTTTGCCTCTGGACGGAACAAGTCGACGAGGAGCAATTAGACAACAGATTGTGGCCGAGGGCAGCTGCTTTAGGAGAAAGGTGAGAGACGAACATTGCATGTAAATTTAGTATCTTTCTATATATGATGCTCTATGGTGATCTCTTGGTTCACAATAAGATTTCCTTTCCGAATTATCCGAGGTTTTGTCTGTTTTTCTATTTTATGGTGTAACTGCAAGAAGAGTAGCAATTTCGGCTCATTTTGGCCATTTGTTTACATACGCACGCTCTTTAAAAATTTAATTTCAAAGCAAAGAGTTGTTGCACGAAAACAGGCAGCAGGTTCTGTGATTGGGCGGTAACCCAAAACTTGGTCTGCCCTAATTTTTGTATTTCCAAGGCTCTAAGGTAATCTTTCGGTTATATCGTCACGCCCTTTCAATTAATTTTCGTCCATTTACTTGCACGTTTTATTTTTTGTAGTCTTTGAACATTTTAGCGGACTACTTCAAAAACGCTTTTCGCCCCGGTGGGTTGTGATCGTCCACTGATGAGCCTTCCCACTACGTCGGGGTAGAAACGCATTTTTAGTGTACCTTATGTAGATGCCGTTTAAATGTTCAAACATTGATGAATAATCTTTATTGTTTACGATAGTAAACATTTGGCCAAACTGATACGCGAAACGTTTCCGAATTTAACCTAGAAATCGTGAACATTTTTCCCTTCTTAAAAACCGATCACAATTTTATAATGTTCCTTCATTCATATAAAATTGAATATTCAATTCCTATTATTATTTACTTTCAGACTTTGGAGTGATCCAGACGACGAACAAGCTGTGGATGCCGCCCCAAGGGAAGTATTTGGTAGAATGTCTGTATTTCGTAATCGATTAGTTGAATTAGGCATAAAAGCTGAACCAATATTTCCCAAATATTGTGCGCAAAATCCAGGCGAATGTCTGTGACCTTATTAAGAAAGCATCAGCAATTACGTACAGAAAAAATTTATATATATTTTTTTTTCGACTCAAACAAGAACAAATTGAACCAAAATAATTATGCAAGAACAAAGAAAAAACACACATACACACAAAAAACAGTAACATTATAGTAAAATTCAGATTTTATTTTTTTTTGTTAACTAATATTTAAAAAACCGTTTTTATTTTTAAGTGTAAAACCAAACAAAAAAAATTTCTAAAAAATAAGTAGCAGAAGAACTGAAACTGCCTGACCTGCCTTCTGTCTAGTTACTGGTGCGGTAATAGTGTCAGCAATATCTTAAAGAAATTATGAAGAACGTTATCTAAAATAGCCAAATCAAACTCGGTTTTAAAGCATAAGTTTATTTCATCCATAGATACACTTTGATCAAATCGATGCGTTCAGTTCGTTTAAATGAATGAAGTCAGAAATCTTGTTAAATTCTCAAACGTTAAAAGAAGCCAGTAACTGGACAGTAGACAGTCCGTATTCAGTAATGCTTAATTCCGAACTAAAATTCTGATTTCCCGGTTTCCGTAGGTTACATAAAAACACTCATTTTTTAAGTATGGACACATATTTCATTTACGGAGTTTTGTCCGATTTATTTGTAATAATTTTGCGTTCAAAACGACATTCTGTGCCATAGGGCAAAACTGGAATTATGAGGGGCTTATAAAGAGTCTTTTCAGTGTCTCTCTTTGACAATGGCAATCTCTTGATCAATGCCAATTTGGCCACATAAACAGCAATTGGCAAGTGTAGCACTTGATTTCCAGACAAAATTCTTAACTACCTTGAAGGTATGATATTTTTACGCATATTTTCTCTTTGTGAGCTTGACTGACTAATGAATAGCTTGAATAGTATTGACAGAGAGATTCGGTGTGAATTGCAAATGGGACTCAAAAAGGATTGACTGCTACTCTTGCAGCTTTCAACTTTATTGTGTGTCGCTTCTTGTTGACCGCATATACTGGCTTTGGTCTCGTTTACTGCTAACCTCATTTTTGCCGCTTATATCCGAATATTTGCCAACGACGAAATCTTACAAATGAGTGGATGTGTGCTCGACAGGAACCCAGCACGGTCCTGGAGTCACGTTAAACTTATCTAATTTAAGTCGGGTAGACAGAAATCTTGGCTTACATCGTCCATTCGTCCTGGTTGAATTATTCATTTGGAGTGTTTTTTTTCATATGATTAACACCGACTGTTACTACTACAAAGTTCATTGCTCACCTGCACTGATTTTTTTCCGGGCATTGTTGATTCGTTTTTTTTTTTTTTACTTTTTGGTAAAACATAACTTTGTTCCTAAAGTATCACATCTACTAGCTTTCCTAGCTTCTCAATACCATTCGCTGGTGCAAGTTTTTGTTGTTGGGACGAATGAAAGGTACCTACAATCCTACACCAACCTTAAACGCCTGAATTGAGAAGCTTTGAGAAGGAAAGCTACACTCTCGAATGCTTGCCAGACTTTCGCGGAAAAGGGAAAAAATTCCGTATAATGTCATTCAAGTTTTTCCGGCAATCAGACCTGAAGAACTACTGAGATACTAAACCCATCCCTGGCATGTTTTTAATTTATAAGTACGTACTTTAAAGGTGCCGTCACAACATGCAAGGAAAGTAATTCCAGCAAGTAAAATGCTTGCATGCAAGCAAAACTTGCACGGTGTGATGACCTGAACGCTTGCAGCTGGAACACTTGCATGGTGTGACTAGTTCAAATTACTTCAAATCACTTGCAGCAAGCGATTGCCGCTTGCACGGTCTGCATCTACAAGTTTTTCGCTTGCGTGACTTGGTTATTGAAACAAAACAAAACATCTTGCACTGTGTGTGTATGTCCATTCCAGTGGGCCAAATACAAGTTTCTTTTTAAAAATGCAATAAAATTAACAAAATTAATTTTTTTTATGTATTATGGGTTTATTAATAAGCGCATAAATACCGCATCCTGTCACTCAAATTTTTCAAGACCTTGTTGATGGTTGCGGGCTGTAGCTCACGGATTGCTTGGATGATATTGGCCTTAAGTATACTTGAATCGTTTCCTGATTGTTGGCATAACATCGGTCCTTGACGGTTCCTCACAAAAAAAATCCAAAGGGCTTAAATCGCAGCTCCGGGGCAGCCAATTGACATCGCTTAGACGGCTGATAATACGATTTGGCAATTTGGTGCGCAAAAGATCATGATCATGATTATGCATGAACAAGAGGTCGTCCAAATCCATGTCTTTAATTTCAGTAAAAAGAAAAGTCTGTTAACATGGCTCTGTAACGTTGACCGAAACGTTGTTTCCAGCCCCATTTTTGAAGAAAAATGGTCCAATGCGCCACCACTCCACAATGCGCGCGAAGCTGTCACTCTCTGTGGATGCATTGACACCGTACGACGACGGGGACCATTAGTGTTGTCCACTAGCATACCAGTCTCACGAACTTTTTGCACAACTTTGCGTACAGCAGGCGTAGGGTGGGTGCTTCATTTCGGCCAAAATTCTTTTCAAAAAAAACGCACTGTTTGAGTTACACAGCACTCAACTTGGAAATAAGTTTTCAATATTTCCCAAAGTTCTTCAAGCGTAAAGCGACTCATTTCGTCCCGCGGAGGTATGAAACTGACTTGCTGTCTAGATTTCGAGCAGAAAACAGCTGTCAGTGTCAAAATAACCTATGATTGAAAAAGAAACCACTAAATGGCCCACCCTGTAGTTATCGCCACGTGCAAGGTGTTTCAGTGTCACCGCTACTGTTTTCTCTACGCTGATAGGCACACGCCATTGTCTATTTTGTTTCTGTACAAATAGTCGCACTTTCTCACACAAAAAATTGAATTGCTCCTCCGAAACGTGTGCAAAATTACGAAAAAAATCGTCTCTCTCTGCTCGCAAATCTCCCATCAGTGTAGCAGTAGAAGTACAGATTTTTAGCACCACGTTCCCAAAACGGTCGCGCATGAATTGCTCTGCGATGAGCTGCACTTCGTTGCCTCAAATGCTGCAATATCTGTGTTGCTATCTCCACAACAATCAACTGCCTCGCTTCCAAAAATTCAGCTTTCGCTTGCAAGTTTGGTTGCATGTACGGAAAAAGTCGCTTGCAGCAACCACTTTGCTTGCATGGTGTTACTACCTCTCTGCAAGCATTTGCACATTTCAAAATTCGAATTCTTGGAACGCTCAATTTCCTTGCATGTTGTGACGGCTTCTTAACCCGAAATAATTCTGACAAAGTTGTATTGACATTTTAATACATACCTACTTAATTAAATCTACGAGAAATTATTATCAAATGCACTTAGAACACCTTTACAGTTGTTTGTTTGTTTTTACTCATTAACCTTTTGAGTACCATTAAGACGGGTAATTATCAGAAACTTAACTAAAATAATTTAATAGGTTCTTGACAATAATTCCTAACCAAAATGTTAATTATATATTTTTGTTTCAATTATGAGTACCTAAACAAATTACGACTTACCAGGTGTGGAAGTCACCTTGTTACAATTCATTGGCAAAACAAGATGGATATGTTTATATGTACTAATTAATGAGTGTTCGTATAATTAGCGTCATTAACACTTGAGTTTTTTTTGGGGGAACACTAATGTTTAATATTTTTTAGTTGCTGACTTCAAATTCGTAAGTGATGTGTCAAATATTTATTTTAAGAAACTGAGTCGCTATGATCAAACTTTTTACAATCTCATTCTTTTAATTTTAAAATAAGAATAGTTCTTAAATCGATCAAAATTATAATTTAACTTTTTTTTCGTTGCTATTAAGTCTTCCAATTTGTGTAATTTTTATTTTGAAATATCTTAATACTTGATCTGTCTAACAACATAATTATAATTTTTATTTAATTCAAGTACATATATTTTTATTTTCACTGAGTTTCGATGAACCCGTAGGTTTGGCGACATGGATAGAGTGTACTTTGTTTGTTCGTTATAGCTTTAAAATTGTTTTTGCAAAGTATGTTGAAGAGTTTTACGGTGCTATCTAATAGAGAAGGGTAGGAAGGTAGAAGTGGCGTTCATTCTTTGAACCCAATTACCACTAGGTTGTGCCGTTTTGTTACCACGCCTCGTGTGACCTACTTTTGTGATGATTGTTAAGAATGTGGTCCGGTCGGTACCTATAACCAAACTGTAGAATTGAGAAACCGGATAAGATCCTGTATCCCTTTGCCCGAGATGTCGCTAAGGTCGTCAAAGAATGGTTGGTTCAGTGCGCGCAGTCTGGCTCTTGCTAAAGCTGGACATTTGCTGAGGAAATGAGAGAGAGTTTCTTTCTCATTTGTATTTCTGCAGCTGCGGCAATGACGGTTGTATGGAATACCTAGTTTGGCGCATGGTCTCCAATTGGCCAATGCCCCGTGGTTATTGCCGTGATTCTGGCGATATCTGGGCGGGTTCAGTTCTGGTAGGTTCTTTGTTCTCTTTTGATAGTAGGTAGGCCATATCTTCCTTGATATGACGCAGTTTGTCAATCTCGACCATTGGAGATTGGCTTTCTGCAGAAAATATGAATGTATTTGTCCCTTAACCGCTCTTAGCTGACTGTGGACCTTCGTTGAGAGCGAGGCGTGTAGTGCTGAGCCCTTCCTGGCCAGCTCATCTGCGCGCTCAATGCCTGCTATGTCACTATACCGTGGAAGTCAGAGAAGTGTCACGTTCGCTCAGACTGGCAAGCTCATTCAGGCACTCGTGCATATGGTAGTAGAGTCGATGGCTTTGATGGCGGCTTGGCTATCTATAAGGATAGCAATGCTTTGTTTATGCATTGTGTCACGCCCTATAGTTGCGTGCAGGCTTCTTAGTGGGCCGGTAATTCCGCCTGGAAAACGTTTGCAAAATCCGGTAAGCGGACTGAAATTGATATATTTGCGGTGATTCCGAGTAGACACCGGCCCCCACACCACAGCTCATCTTAGATCCGTCGGTGTATATAACCGGACCGTGTCTAAGCCCTTCACTACTTCGTTTTACTTCAAATAGAGAATGGGACTTATTGTTGTCTTTTATTGGAGAGGCGGAACAATTAGTTTTTGCTCTCCTGATAAGCCCTGGTTTTGCACTACTTCCATTCCATAGTTAAGGGTCATTTTTCGAAATACGGACCAATGACACCTTTTTACCATAGAGCACACCAAACAGTCACTTTGTCTAGATGGAATGACACCTCTTCGATCACTTGTAGGTTTTCTGAGCCTAATTTACAGCAATTTTGTTTGTTTACAATTTGACCGAGAAATGTGCCTCACCACTGAAGAAATTGTTGTTGTGACAGCCACTTTCAACCAAGACCACTGCGAGAATTATTTTTAAAATGGATTTTCCGTGCACCTTACCTTCTCTTTTCTACTCAGTTAAATTCTATTTGTCTCGTTGGACATGACATCCATATGAATGATCACGTAGCTATGCTCTTCTAGATGCAATTTGAAGCCACGACTTTCTGCGTGGGTGAGTAGTGATCCAGATTAAAATGTGATCTGGCCTGAGGGATTGAAACGACAGCTCCTTGGTTTTTGTACGGCTTTGATGTGTCTTTAAATAACTAAATAATTTATTATCGCAACGCATACAGCCTACGCTTAGCTTCTCATTTGGCATTAGAGTCTAGAAGAACCAACAAAGCGATTCTAGTGTCACAAATTTAAGTCTATATCCCCCGACGAATGAGATTTTCATATCCCTATGTCGAACACGTGATCCTTTGACTAATATCCGCTTCTTTATGGTGTTCGATTAAAGTTAATACCATTTGAACTATCAGTTCCATAGATCGCACATCATTTTTTCCTGTTTAGGGGCAACTTCTTAGAAAGCAACGACATTTTAGAGCTTTACATAAATACACTAACCTTGTAACCAAATTTTTAATTAATTATTTTGCAATGTTTTTAAAATCAAAATAGCCACATAAACAAATATCTATATTTTTAGTACTTTTAGAGCAAATAATTATTTACCTTTTATTTATAATTACAATAACTTTTATTTAAGAAATTCTGAACAAAGTAAACCATACATATTTTATATATACATTTAACCTATGTACACGCACACATTTTTAAAGTTTAACGTTTCCATATTAGAAGTTTTAAACACATGATTTTAGGTAACCTCAGTGACATGTTTTAAAATTAATAATAATAAACAAAACAAAAACTATTATAAGTGAACGTAGGTATTATATTCTCATTATGTATGAATGTTTAGTTTTATCTGCGTTTCAATTTAATTTAATATATAACAGCACCAGTTGGGCGCATCTAGATATTTTATAAATATAAATCTATATACATAGATACGATTATATATTTATATAGGTATATATGAATTTTTGAGTGATACCATGTGACCTTAAAATAATATTGTAAAATGGTTATTTAATGCATAATGTATAAATTAAAAAAAAAAAACAGAAAAAAACAAATAATTAAAAAAAACAACCATTATGAATTAAAAACAACAAATGCCCATTTGATATTATAGACGACAAACCAAGTTAGTTAGATAGGTTTAAAAATTGTTTATAAAACGCAAAAGAAATATTATTATTGAATACGACAAAATTAAATATATATTGTGAAGTTTTTTGTAATGTTTTAAATGGAAAATCAAAAAAAAAAAATATTTATAGAAAGTATGTAATAACAAAAAAATGTAGTTGCAGACATAGAATAAGTCTATTCCAGAATTTTAAGAGTTTGATGTTTTTGATTTATAATCCTCCGTACTTAACGCATTTTTCTTCTGAAATAGAAATACTTGTTTTTTTTATTTAACAGAGTTTGTAAGTTTTTTTTGTAACAATTATGTTTTACGTTTGTAAATAAGCTCCCTGTATTCCAAAATAGACGAATTTGTAAATAAAAATATAATAAATTTAATTTTGGCCGTACTTTTATTTACACGCATGTAAGGAAGTAAATTTTTGAAGTTACATATTTGTAAATCTGTATGCCTTGTCCTACCGGATATAAAATCCTTGTCAATAAAATGACAAGTGAAGTAAGTATACTTAGGTGGCGCCTCAGTGCTGGGTGGACCTGGGCCTCAACCAATACGCCTCCCCAGTTAGCCTGATCTTTGGTTAACCGCCCCCAGTTGCGCACTCCAAGTTGTTTTACGGCGAGGTCTTCCTCTACTGCGTTGTCCTTCCGGGTTGGAATCGAAGACTTTTCAGACTGTCGCTGTACAGCTCGTAGAGTTCGCTGTTAAATCTCCTCCTCCAAATCCCGTCAACGCAAACGGGACCGAAAATCGCTCGAAGAAATTTGCGTTCGATTTCGAAGTGACCAAAGAGATTTTCATCCGCCTTTGATAACGTCTAAGATTTTGCGCCATAAAGCAGGACCGGGATGATAAGGGTCTTATATACCTAGACGCCCTTATAGTGGAATCCGCCGGGGGGAATTATTCACGGAAAAGAATATTTTGGTATCGTCGAATCCGCAAAGGGAACAGTTCCCCGAGTGGGTACTGTGAATAAGTGTCACTGTATCCTTAAAAACGTTAAAATCGAATTTTTCCCGAACGGGGAACTGTCCACTTTGCGGATTCGACGATACAAAAATATTCTTTTCCGTGAATAATTCCCCCCGGCGATAGGGGTGAGAGTCTCCTTGGTGTTTGTCGACAAGGCCTCAATGGCCTTCTCAGGCTAAAGTAACAGCGGTTGGAAGTTAAACTCTTCGTTTGATTTATAATGTGATGCCATTTTCAAAGTTTAATATCGGAGCCGAGGAAGACAAAGTCCCGAACTACCTCATAGTTCTCACCGATTCATCGATGTTGTTTGTCCCTTCTTGTTATATTTTGTTTTTCCCTCATTCACCACTAAAACCATTTTTGACGCCTCTGTACTGATACTTGTAAACGCACCAGTGACAGTTTGCTGTGTTCTGCCAATGATGTCGATGTCGTCAGCGTATGCAAGTACATAGTTGCGCAGACTTTCGGAAAATTGTACCTCTAGTGTTTGCTGCGAGTTTCGTTCTCAAATATGATATGGAAAAAGTCACATGACATCCCATAACCTTGTCTAAATCCTTTTTTGATATCAAAGGTATCGGTGAGATTGTTTCCGACCTTTACGGAGCAGCGAGCATTCTCCGTCGTCATTCTGCACAATCTGACGAGTTTGGCAGGGATGCCAAAACTAGACATGGCTCTATATAACTCGTCTCTATAAATGCTGTCATAGGCGGGCTTAATATCGATTTCTTGAGTTTTCTCCAAGATCTGTCATTGTGTGAATATTTGATCGGTTGTGGACTAACCGGGCCTAACCGCACTGATAGGGTCCAATCAGTTCGTTGACAAATGGTTTTAGGCGTTCACACATCTCCTTTCTTATGGATCGGGCAACAATGCTGAGGCTCCATTCATCGGGCATACTTTCCTCTGAACAAATCTTGAAGGCGAGTTGGTTTATGCTCTCCACATAGCCATCTCCCGCTGCCTTAAAAAGCTCGACATTTAAGCCGCCCGGTCCAGCAGCCATGTTGGACTTCAGTTTGAATATTACTATCTTCAGGTCATTTTGGTCAGGTGGCCGGAAGTCTTGACTTTCATCGCCCTGGTTGATTCATTCTGCCCGCCAGTGGAATTTGTGGAACAGTAAGCAGAAATGGTTTTTCCATGTCCTCAGCACCGACTGTGACTCTACTACCAGATTTCCTTGTTAGAATCTTCACTATTCGACTTAATCTTTTTGTAAAACTTCCGAACACTGTTTCTGGAGTAGCACCTCTCTATTTCCTCGATCGCGCGCTTCTCATGCTCTTTCTTCTAAGTTCTAACTCGGGAGTCCGGAGAAGCCGCAGTTCTTCCCTTCTCTTTTGCTCGTAGAGCTCGCGATCGCGAGCTGCTCTCGTTCTTCTATATTTTGTGCTGCACAAGGAATTAACACCCAAAATTACGAAAAATTGTGCAACAACAAATTGTACGAGTTTCTTTAGGGTGTTATTTCCAAATTGATTTGGGCGTTATTTCCTTGGGTGTTATTGCCTAACGCCTTCGTCCACAAGGCGACACTGGCGTTCAACGACAAAAAAAAACCATTCTTAATTCTAAATTCAAATTGGCGTGTTTTAAACCGTCGTAAACGGCACTCGGAATAAGGGTGTTTGATTACGTTGTGTATGTGTAGTGCAAAAAAGCTTTACACAAATGAGAGCTCATCAATATGAAAGCTTTAATCGTAATCGACTTCCACAGTCCCACCCAAATCGAATAGAGAGTTGCTCTGAGGCATTCCAATTCTTACCTCGAACACGGGTTTTCAATGACCCGCATCCTTACGTCAAGAACGTGTGCATGCAAAATAAAGCTGTTCGGAAGAATAGCTCGAAGCAAAAATCCTCCGCTTCGTATGAATCGATAGGGCTGAATGTCAGGTGTTGCCAACATGTGTGACTGTATGAAAATGAAACGAAAATTCGTAACGAGCTCCTTTCTCAACGGTCTCATAAATTTAGTCGCACACCATCCATAAATGTATAAAAAACCGTTACATGCCACCGCGCACAATAATTTACACTTCATAAGCTTTGAGTTCCGCAGAAGAAGCATGAAATGATCAATCGTCAATCGCCAAAACATACGCCAAAGAAATGAGAACATCAAGAGGGAGGACATAGAGGAACAATTTGCCAGTTGAACGATAAGCTTATTTTAGGGGGTGAAATATAAAAACTTCCAGAAGATCAAGAGGTAGACAATTCAAGATAATGTGATGCTATCCCAATGGCTGCACATTACCTAAATTGTACCTGGAGCCCCAAAGTACCTATGTATGGATGCGCCATTTGTGACGATCAGATCAATCTCTTAGCTGTACCTACCTGCCATATAAGGCAACCACTCTCTTTTATATGCACAATTCATCTAAAATCACATAAGCCTCATATTAAATGCCCTCCTCTGACCCATATGCGTGTAATTAACAAATTGGACTCATTCATCCGTAAGATCAAAGAACACGTGACCTATACAAACACCTGAACTGCGTGCAAGTTGTGAACATCTTTAGTACATTGAAAACTTATTTGACATGAAACTCTAATTGCACATTGTCAAGGGCGGACATTAAAGACCGCATCGAAGCTTAATTCAAATGGAGTCTAAGTTAGAACTTTAAGACAATTTTCAGTTTCAGTTGTCAATTTATCTTAAACGCGATAGATCGCCTGGCTTACAGCAATTGTAGTCATTTTGTAATTTTAAAAATCGGTTCTGAGTTACTTAATATCGGTCTTTTCTCCATTGACAAGCTAAAACAACTGCACTGCGTGACAGTTATTGAAGGACACAGTTATATGTTAGGTACTGTGTGAATAGTTGGATGTTATTCAAGGTGCTTGGTGAAGTTAAACGTGTTGCCAAAATAATTCAAATTTTAGAGTTAAAATGAAATTAATTTCTGTGTTTTTGTTAATCCTTTGTCCCCTGGGCACGCTGTGTTTATTTAATAGTAAGTCATCCATTAAAGCTCTATTTAAGAAAAAAAGAAGAAATTAAAAAGAAAAGTTTATCTGCACAGTGACGGCTTATAGACAGATGCCACCATTGTACGACTTAGACGACTATGACGAATGTTTGGAAAGTCCAAAGCCGGCATCCTACTGTTTGGTAATAGGAGAGATTGTACCAAATGACACTTCAGTGCTTTGGAATCAAATTGCAGTAAGTCTAGAAATTTTCAGTTTATAATTTAGAGAATAGTTGTACAAATTGTTGTGAAAAAAAGTGATTGGTGATTGGTGAGACATCAAAATGTCACATTTCGTGGAATGATTTCTCGAGCAACAAGAGACTCGAATTTTCGAAGAAGCCCCACTAAACAGGTTGCTGATCGAAATACGGATTCGGGAAACACATTTATTCATTAATTTTCAATGGCGGTGCAGCTTGCTCAAATGGACCATCGATTCTTCACCATCGACTCTAAATCATCAACGGCAATCCCCACACGGATAGAGAGAAGATTATTGACTTGATCTAACCATCTCATTCTCGGTCTATCTAAGAAACACCTGCAGTTTAATACGGATTCCATAGCACATCTTGGAATCCTGGTTATGGAAATGCGTTTAATACGATCAAACAACTGAAGCATGGACCGGTCCGTCGCGTCGGAAGAATTAATTAATTTAAAAATGCTCATGAAGCGTCGAACTCTGCTTATTGTCTCACTCACAAGGACTACATAAAAAGAAGGAAGTCTTGAGAGTTTTTTCTCCCGTCTCCCATCCCACCTCCTATTAAAACAGAAAATAAGCAATCCTGTCACCAGATATAGTGTATTAGTGGTGCTGGGCTGCTGTGGGAAGGATTCCAGGTTTTTTCAACATGAGTGAAGGGAAAATAGTATATTCAGTTAATTTATCGTTTTAATCCGACAAAAGTTATACGGATTCTTTGAATAAAAAAAAAATTAAATCGAAAATAATGTCAACTGTCTTACAACATCCAACATCACTCAATTGATTCCTTTAACAAATCATTGATTTGGGTTTCCATGGCACATCAACGTTTATGAAAGTCAACATGCTGATGAGTTGGCCAGGCAAAGCTCAGGAATTTACTTTTCACTAGCGAACTGAGAAAGCTGATGAACTCTGTCATATCTAGAAGGTTGTAGTCAAACTACTTCAAAGAAAAAAAATCAACCTTTGAAAAACAAAATGCGAAAATATACTTCCAATAGCGATCACCACAGGCCACTGGCCTATAATTGGGGGCAAGCAGTCAGAATGGATATCCCACATAAAACGGCCGCAGTAAGAATGACGAAACTGAAAAGAAACTATCATTTTATTTTGTATAAGCCTGTTCGGGTCGGCACTATAGCAAAGACCAGACAGCAATCTCTAGGAAATTCCTTCTTCGACTCACTGGAAGAAGTCTCGGTGAATATAGTAGGTCTGTTCCTTTTTTGTAGTAAAAATGAAAGACTGTCAAAATGGCTGTGGCTGTGGCAGTGGTGGGGATAAAATCTCTGTCAAAGAAAAAAAAAATACGAAAACGTTAGGGAACGCTTTTGTAGTAGGTAATCAAGAAAAATGACAGATGCATTTTGTTTTTCCATAAATTACATGTGAGTATGAATCCAAGTATGTGGACGAGTTTTTACTGACTGAACTACATGCATTCGAGAAGAGAAAAAAGGCTTCATTATTTTCCTGCCTTATTCTGATACCATTTTCATACCAATTTGTTTCTCATATCGCAGGAAATCATATTTCGAAATATCATATGTCAATTTTCAGGCGACTGACAGTTGTTGTTTCAATTCTACTTATTACTCCAAAACTAATCAATGTGTCGTTATCGTTTTGTCGTTTAACTAGAGGTTATACCTTATACCGGATGTTGTGTGCAAAATTTCAGCCTTCTACGTCAATCAGTTCTTGAGATAGACCTAGGTACAAAATTGGCTTAGTTTATAGCGAAAGCAATAATCCACATGGAAACGAAACCTTAAAAAGGGTTCTCTGATTTAATGCTGTGAAAAGTTAATTAACTAAAAGAACAAAATGCACATTCCCACAAATTTACAAACATCGTTTGCTATGAAAGCGAATACTTTAAGAAACACCATGAGTGGTCAACTACTTCGCATTTGGTTCGCTTAGCCTTAGCCTCACTTAGGCCAAAGGAGGCCCATTGTGATACCATAGGAACTAATTATCTCCCAACTACCCGTTGAACCAGCAGGAGCTAAGAATGAAGCGTTGGAGGCAAGTTTTATGCTTGTATTAGCGAGTCCACCAGACAACAACGCCATATATGATTATAGGTCTAATGACGGATACATAAAACCAATATGTAATTCAAGGCTGGAGTTGGAGTCCCCACTTGCTACCAATAACCAATATTTTTTTTGCAGCAGTATAATGGCCTGGTGGCTTTCTGAACCATCTGCAATATATTGGGTTTCAAGCTCAGTTTGCTGTCTAGAATGACGCCTAAGTACTTGGCCGTGCCATTTAATTTTGGGGGAATAAAGACAGAAATGTTGTACCTACTTCCTTGTAAAGGGAACCGATTCAATTTTCTGGGGATTGACGTCAAGCCCACATATTTTGGTCCATTTAGAGAGCCTAGAGAGGGCATTCTACATAAGATCCCTAAGCGTGATGAAATGTTTGCCTGATACAGAGATAGCAACGTCGTCTGCATAGGCAATTACCTTGCACCCTTCGCCTTCCAGTATTAGAAGTAGTTCATTCCCAACTAGGTTCCACAGAAGAGGTGAGATCACACTACCTTGTGGCGTACCCCTATAGCTGACCTCCGAGGCGATGCTTCGCTCAGCTTTGAATTTATGAACCTGTTGGTGAGCAACTGATTCATCCATTCGCCAATCGACTTATCAATTCCAAGGCTCGTCAGTGCACCAATAATTGCCTTTGGTTCGACGTTGTTACCGCTCCCTCAATATCCTGGAAAGCTATACCAATGTGTATTGTTGACAGTGTAGAGATTTGTCAATAGTTTCCTATTACTATACGCATGTTGAAAGGCTGACAGAAGATTCGCATTAAGACTGCAGCGTATATGGGTCTATAAATTTTTATAAAGTTTTCGGTAGAAATGATGACAAAGTTATGGGTCTGAGATCTTTGGGACTAACATGCGAGCTTTTACCAGACTTGGGTATGAAAACAACATTTACTCCTGTCCAGGACTTGGGAATATGAGACAAATCCAGGCAACTTTTGAATATTACATTTACCCCAAAGAATTTTTTTTCTTAGTAACAAGATATGAGGAGCTGCTTAATATATGTAGACCTAGCCGAAGTCAAAGTCGGACTCCTGGTGGCATTGCAGCTATTTGGGAAGTGGGTATCCAGTAGAAGATCTAGAGATTCTGAACTAGAGAAAGTCCACCAGCAGTCAGCTCTTTTAAGATAACTCGGATTAAGTGCACTTAAGCTAAAGTGTCAAGAATTATTTATAATTTTCTTTAGTTTGATCAAAGCTATTTATTAATTGGTCATTCATATGTTTATGATGCGGATACCCAACAATTTTAATGTAATCACACATTTTAGATCTTAGCCCCGGTGCATACATGCGTCATTTTAACGCGCAGCACTGCAGCGTCACCGCTTTTGCATCTTAGCGGCAAAATAACGCATGTGAACCTGCGAGTCTTTTTACCCGCAAAAATGACGAGCGATGCCGCAGCATCATCGCAGCGTCACCGCACGTGTGTGTGCACCACTCAATTTATTTGTGATTACCGCAAGACGCAAAAGCTGTGACGCTGCGGCACCGCGCGTCAAAATGACGCATGTGTGCACCGGGGCTTAGAGTAGGCGAATTTACCTAATTTGAGCGCGAATTTCTACACATTAACAATTTTATTTTTGCTTAGAATTTTTCAGCTGTCTTCAAACGCCATTATCGCCATGACTATCTTTATTTTGGAGTTTGTCTCAATCCTTGCAAGGAACTGGTGCATCCATTTAGCCCATTTCGAAAGGATCAACTGTACGCGGGAAATATTGAAAACACTGAGGTAATAAATTTCTGCCAGTTCGGTTGTGTTTACATTATGAGGAAATAATCTCTTTTCAGTTGATAGAGTTTTACACTGACATTAATCAGCAAGAGTCTGACACAAGGATTCGACATAACAAAGTCATAAACACTTGCTTAAACTATAAATTTGAGAAACAGTACAATTTACGAGTCCGATCTTTTATTGAATATTGTGTTTCCAATAATGAACCATTAAATTTTGGTCAGTGCAAAAAACTAGTCATGTGCTTAATATAAAAAAATTTTAAATTTTATTTAGATTACTTGGAGATCATCTTTGTTGTTCTTGTTGGAACGATACTATTTTTGGTTGTACTCTCGTCAAACTACGATCGAATATTGAAGAACAAAAACCCTGCAGCTATGCGAGGAAATGAGTTTTACCAACAAAAGGTGTATACATTTCGTAGGTTTAAACAATCGAAACTACATAAATTATCAGCACTACTGTTTGTATTATTTTCTAACTTTCAGATGATAATATCCTTACATCCTTTTCGATAATACGAAACTACTATCATCTAATTTTACCGTCACATAGTGAAATAGCTCGAGATTTAAGATTTCTCGAGTGCTATAGATTTTTTGGAGCTCTATTGGTAGTGTTTGCCCACGTAATGCTGTTTCTTAAAGGGATACCCATAACGAACCCGTATTATATAGAAGAAACCTTTTATAAGTTGGGGGCGAATATTATTATAAACGGCAGCGTTGTCATTCAAGTGTTTTTGGTAATGAGCAGTTTCTTTTTGTGTATTGGCTTCCAACGGACGATGGCAATGAAAAAGCCTGGTGTTGCCGAATGGGGGATGCTAATTTTGTATCGTTATTTGAGGTTAGTTTCAAACCATACTAAATGTAGACCTACTTTATTAGGTATGTCTATTTAATGTTTTTTTTTTTTTTTTTAGGTTAGCACCATCATTAGCGTTTACAATACTGTTGAATGCTTCGATACTACCACGTTTGCAAGATGGTCCCTTTTGGAGGCATCTCGTTGATTCGGAAAATGTCCTTTGCAGAGAGACGTGGTGGGGTAATTTATTGTTCATCAATAACTTTATATTAAAGAAAAGTGTAAGTACTAATGGTGATTATCTCAGATCAGTTTGAAATGTTGTCTGTATATTCTTATGTGTTTTTATATATCTAGTGCCTTCATCAATCCTGGTATCTTGCGACAGACTTTCAGCTATATGTTATATTTGCAGCTGTACTCATTTTTATTGCCAGGTAAAACGGTTGAAATTAAATATACTGTAGGTATGTTCGATCCAAAAAAAAAAACACCGGAAATGGGATAACAACATTTTAAAGTAGACAGGAAACGAACAACTTAAAAATCAGAATTACCTATCAGCTCGGTTTTTTTTCTAATTTATATTTGGCCTTACCTTACCAATCATTTTTAATCTTCAATTTAAATAATTCTACGGTCACAATGGATAATTTTATATGGAAATTGTCGCCATTGTGACTTCGTAAAAGTTACCCTGGACACATCGGAACTCTTGTCGGAGTACTAACAGGCCACTGTGTACTAGGAAGACATGCCTCAAGGCTTAGAGTTGCCGCCAATGACTTCTGTCGCAGTTGCATGGATGAGGAAACTCCGTTCCACCTACTATGTAACTGCCCGGCGCTATCCTCGACCAGCAAAATACGGAGATTTCTCCAAAATTCGAAATGATTCCAAGAGTAGCGGAAATAACTGACTCTGTTTGTGGCATCATAATGGACCTTACCTGGTCTAAGTGAATTACTCCGTATTAATGGATAATTGCCACCTAACCTTAATTTCATAGGTTAGGTTAGGTTAGGCTAGAGGGGCAGTTTGCATTCTAAGCATATTTCAATTTTCAGAAGACAGTGAGGCCCATTGTGAGGCCCTTTTGTAGTTCATGATAGGA
Organism: Cheilosia soror; assembly: GCA_949372485.1. Classification (NCBI taxonomy): domain Eukaryota; kingdom Metazoa; phylum Arthropoda; class Insecta; order Diptera; family Syrphidae; genus Cheilosia; species Cheilosia soror. Next base: position 42,657,113 of record OX443564.1, on the reverse strand, counting down.
AATGCAACTATAACGAAACCATTAGGATGAGATGATGAGTCTTCTTAAATCTGGTAGAGTTATCGTAGCTAGATCTTGCAAGCCGTCAAAGAACCGTGCTCCGAACAAAAGCATTAGCGGCGTTCTTGGAGGGAGATTCTATTTCCTATTCATCCCTGCAACTTCTCCAGAATTCATTTATATTATAAAGAGCATTTGGTTTTGGTTTCTATCAAAAGATGTTAGGATCTTTTGACTTTTTAATGTCAATTGGCGGCCACAAGCTACGAGTTATGGTACAACCGGAAGTTCTGTTCCATTGTTTTTTAGCCAAGTTTAATGTGATATTATCAAAGAAGGTCTTAGCTGCGTTTAAGGCTTTCCTGTTACTATAGGTAGCATCGGTCCAGTTCATCTGCTGCCTCGTTCCCTTCCAACTCCAACATGCCTCGGCATTTATTGCTCTCGACGCCGGCCGAGAGTCACTGACTTACGGATTTGAAGTTTACCAGATTGGAGTTAATCGGTTTAGGCTCGGACAGAGTGCACGCGAAAAGCTAAGCGAAAGCTAAAGTTAAGGTTTGATAGGTCAGAGCTAATAAACTGCACCCATACATTTTAATTGTTGGCCATAAGGGTGTTTTTTTAGAGGTATCAAACTTCGAAATGGAATAAAACAAAGATGATTTTTTTAAATTGACATGCAATTTACTTTATTCGAAAGATAATCTGGCATTCTATTCTATACCCCAAAGGTGTATGATTTATAGAATCCTAATCCATTTCTTCAAATAGCTCTTTTTTTACTTTCCATTTTTTGTAGATTCCCTAAAACAAGAAACTATATTCTCGGAACAGGAGTTGTCATATCATTTCTATCTACTGGTTTGGTAACATATTTCTTCAAACTTGATGCTGTCCATCAGGAAACTCCAGAGTAAGTGCACACAATCGTTAAATCAATTTGTTAAATTACACTAATAAAATATTTCACTTTATAGCTCCTATCGCTATAATTTCTGGAGAGACGGTGAAACTATATACAAGGGATACACACCTTTTTATACAAATTTTGGAGGATTTGTTTTCGGTACAATTGCTGCTTTTATCTATTTGAAGTACAAAAATGAAGGCCTAAATCTAAAGGGAAAGAAGACAAAACTAAATGTAATTTTGTTTCTATCAATTCCGCTGCCTTTTCTGCTTTTACTCTCTGGAGCAATATTTTATCGATTTGAGTTTGTAAAACCCTCGATTTGGATAGGCATCTATTCGGGATTGTATCGAAATATATGGGCACTAATGTGCGCCACGGTCATTTTGTTAATGACCTTCAAAGTGGGATGTGAGTTCATGTGGACTTAAGGATAACTTGTCACTTTAGAATTAAAAATTGTTTTTATAGTTATTATTTACAAGTTTGCATCGCTGAAGATATTTGTGCCCTTAGGGCGGCTTTCGTTTCAAGTTTACTTGATCCATTCTGTAGTCATTCGATGCCTGACTGGATGTATTCGTCAACCAGAACACCTAAATATTCTAATTATGGTAAGGAACTTTGCGAAAACGATTATCCAGCCATTGCAGAAATTTTATTTTATTTTTTTATTTTAAGATCATGTATATTTTGGCAAGTTTTGTGATGTCTTTCGTTGCTGCGACTTTCTTGTACCTGTTTTTTGAATTACCATTGACAAATCTTTTACATTCTATAATAAGAAGAGGTATGGATAAAGCAGATAAGCCTACAAAATCGATTGACTTGAATCAGGTAAGTGTCAATAACAAGGAGGAGACGACAACGACTACTACTTTGGAAACCCCGCAGATGCAATAGTAATGAAAATAAATAAAAACAAAACCTCTGAAAAAAATTGTTTTCTTGTGTAGGTATTATTACAGATTTTTTTAATCTTAAAATTACACTTAAAATGGAAAAATAAGAATTTTTTGACGCCGACTAGAACTATTCGGACCGTAAAGATTTTTAACCGATATCACAAAAGCTCGGAAATTTAATCACAAAATTTCGAAAAAGACCGTCCGGAATATTTCAAAAACAGTTACATGTTTAGCATTTATGTCATTAGACAGTCAAAGCTGTTAAAAATGGGCAATTGTTAACCACTTGGCATTTATTATTCCAATCTAATCTTCAAAGTCCATGCTATAAACCGGTAAGTAGGGGGAAAGCGGGAGACTTGAACATATGGGAGACTTGAGACACTCTTAATAACTCGCTTAAATTCCATTCAAATCCAATTAATTTAAATGTATGTGATGCAGAAAATGACGCGCTACTTGCATACAAAAGGAATTCTAAATCGTTCGTTCACTTTTTTTGGTGGAGGAGAAAATGTGTTTTTCAGTACGAAAACTTAAAAAAAAAAATTTATATTTTCTCCATAAAATTTATGTGTAACATTGTTTGTAAATAATATTGATGTTACCTATAATAATATTGATATTTGACTTTGTAAATACTAGCATAAAACTATGCTGGCATGTATTTAACAAAAATTATAAATGTTATTTTGTTAAAAAATGTGAACGGGAGACTTGAGACAGTTTCTGAGGGGAGAGTTGATCAGTGGCTTTTGCCTATGTGATGCCATATATTTATAAAAAATTAAATTATTTATTAATTTTTGTTTTGTTTCGGAAGTCCATTTAGTTTTTTTTACCTCTATTTTATGTTTAAAAACTGAATTACTTAGTTTTTTTTTATATATGTACTATGTATAAACGTTTGTAACATTTTATTATAAGTCTTTTATATTTTTATTTTAAAACATTAAACATAACTTTTTGTTTGTAGATAATACCAGAAAATTAATAAAAATTAATTCTATTCAGATTGAAAGTTGTTATATTATTTGTTTTATTGTTTTGTTTATAGAATTTGAGCATGTTCAAGTCTCCCCAAAGGGGTGTTCAAGTCTCCCGGTGGTAGGGGAGACTTGAGCCGAAAATCTGTTTTCAAACATTTGGCATTTGTCAAAAATCTCTGGTGTTTATTTTAAGTTGATTGGACTTTTCTTAAAATAGATTTATGTAGCTAGAAAAAAATGCATTTAATTTGTGGTAGCGGTCAATAAAAAAAATTGTATGAACGATTTAACAAAAAGTGGCTCAAGTCTCCCGCTTTCCCCCTACCTCATAGAAATACTTTTAGGGGCGCTTACAGTCCGAGGTTGACCACACGGCCTCAACCATAAAGCCACTCTAGAAGGCTCGATCAGTAGCTAACTGCCTCCAGTTGCGCACACATTCTTAGCCCGAAGAAACAGCGATTGGACGTTTCTCTTTATGTGAATAAAGTTTAGAGTTTAATTTAAAACTGAACCGAACCGTCGTCTCAGTGTTTTCTCTACCAAAAATTTCCATTATTTCAGAGTTCGCCGGAAATCAAAATTTAATCTAACAGCTGCTTCAGAGTGTCAGCAAACACTCAGGTATTTGGCTGAAAATTCACCCCTATCGTGGAATCCGTCGGAATTGAGTTTCACTTCACCTATTCGATTCCCTTTCACCTTCTACTGCTATCGTGAAAACCGCCGGAAAAGTTTCCTTATCGAAACGTTTTTGGGAAAGGTAGTTTCACTGTCAAACGGTTGTCCTTCATTTTTCCATACAAATCTCTAGCTGCATTCGTCGGAGGTATATGAAAAGTTTGTTTCAAATGTGATTTAAATAAAAAATAGTGTTTATTGTACAATAAATGTATACGATAGCACTATTTTCGGAAGCATTAGAGGAATGAGCGGTGTTCTCAGAGAAGAATATGAGACAGGTTAAGAGGAGCAGTGAATACGTAATTTCATGGAACTGTTTTTTTTAGAATGATTATTTTTTGATTTTAATAAAGTTCAATCTTTCGCAGATTTATTACAAATGTTCGGCTTAATAAAGCAGCTGTTTTGTGTGTACATTTTTTAAAGAAAATTCTCTCGCAATGAATTTGATGCGGGCAAGAAATGTAATTTTGTTCGGGAAAAAATCGATTTGAACGTTTTCAACGATACGAAACTCATTCACATTACCCACACGGGGAACTGTTCACCTTGCGGATTTGACTATACCAAAACATTTTTTTTTCGTGAATTATTCCCCCGGCGGATTCCACGATGATTATCTGAGGATACTTATTTAGTGCAATTGACACAGTCTAATAAGACTTGTTTCCATTATTAAACAAGAAACGTTTTACAAAAAAATTGACTACTCCCTATTGGCAACACAAATTCGAAACACTTCCAACTTCACATCACACTAATATGACAGCTCAACTTCGAGTTCGAAAATTGGTCTGTCGCTTCGCTGTCTACTTTCGATTAATTTTTTTTTACTCTTGCTGTCAACTAGTAGACAAGACATCCCCAAAAATAGGTAATTTTCCAAATCAGCCCTGCGTTCTTCCAATTTCATTATTAAAATTTTCAGAAGCAACCTAAATTCACAATGGCAGCCGCACAAGCACAAGTTGAAAAACTAAAGGAATCTATTGATAAATCTCTGCGAGACAACACCAAACCCTGGACACAGGCTTTTGAATTTTTGGAATCAAAATCAAACGTACCTCGACTATATTTGTTCTTTGGTGAGTAATCTAGTTCTCATTCGTGTCGTCTATTCCTGCTCCTACCTCCCCCCAAATTTAAAAAAAAAAAGCTGGTAATTGTAATGTCATGCTAATTTATCCCATGTTTCTTACCGCCTCTTTTGGTCTTTTTTTTTATCGACTTTTTACCTATTTTGACAAAAGTTTGTAAATTTTAATTGAATAGATAATTTCTTTATCTCGAATTTTTATCATTACATATTTCCCACAAAGTGGATACATTTGGAGAATGTTCGATTTCATAGCTATCGCATTTTCACTGTACCTTTGGGATACAATTAGAGAGGTCAATCGTAGTTGATAGAAGTGACACGTACATGGTTGGGTTGTTGTATGGAGTTGATAATAATTATCCGCGTTGAAGTTTATATTTAGTATTTCATTTTTTTCGAATTTGTAACTACCTATGACGCCACCATCGCGCGCCGTTGATCCAAAGTCCGATGAGGCCGGCATTGAGCTGATAATCAAAGTTTTAAAAGGTATACATAATTTCCATCTACGTAGATAATTGTTAAAGGGGAAAAGCTCAAGATCAAGGCCGCAGTAACAGTGAAATGAAGCATCACAAAGTAGGTAGACGTTCTGTATAACTTGACACGCATGCTAGGTTTTGCTGGTGATTTACGTTATTAAACTAAATGTAATTCAAGTGTTTTGAGGAATTACTTGCACATAATGTATTCGTAAATAAGCCCTTTGAAAAGTATAATTTTCTGGTTTTCACAGAGCAAGGTGTTCATTTTTTTTATGTATATTTTGTTGTTGCCATGATGCGATAACGCTTTTATCAAACACACTCAATTATATCTGTCGTGGCGGTTAGGCAAATAATATAACTCGAAACGAAGCTTGTAATCAAACAATGGAATGTCACGTTAGGAATTGCAAACAATTAATGACGCCTCACAATCAAGTGACTACCTAGGCTTGTAAAAGGTTTACTGTTCTCGATAGGGGATCCTCTTGTAAAAAAAACCAGTTTGAAAGATAATTGCCTTTGGGCTTTTTTCCTATATAACTGGTCTATGTGAGGTAGGTGCTCTATAATGAATACTCCAATGCGCTGTAAGTTTTTAAAGGCAGATATGTATTCACAAAATCATAAACGAGATAAAATGTTAGTCGTCCCCGCATTGAGCCTCGTACTCGTATAATTCTATCAAATGACCACGTCATGCTATCTCGTATTCAATTTCATTAAAGTTGAGTCGTCAGGTAAATCGCAACACATTTAACCTCGAATGAGTAAACGTTAATTTGGACTACCATCCACTTTGCGTATTTATAGGAGTGGACGATGTCATCATCCCCTACATATTCATTTGTCGTGCTATGAACAATTGGACTGTTTTATGTGTAGATATGCACATAAATGTATGTACCCTGTACATACTGTACATACATTATTCTTTCTGTTTTTAAACACTGAAGTTTGGTTCCATTGGTTATGTATTTAACTTAATGTACTTCTGCACTTGGTAGGGAGACTGTGTTAATCTGTTCTTCCACGCAGGAAGTTCTAATCATTACGTACTCAGGTGGCTGTACAATTTAGGGTAAAAGAAGAACTAAACAAACAACCCTCTCCAATTAGCGCGCTCGGTAACTGCTGCCATCAGTTGCGCACTTCAAGTTGATTGAATGCTTTTCTATTTGTTCCCGCCACCTAAGACAACTACTGCCAGGAGTGTCTTCATCCGCGTTTGAAAGTGTTCATGCTTCAGTTCCGAAGCTGTAAAGTATATGTCAAAATCTTTCGAATTCAGAATTTCAAATTTCTGTGAACAAGTTATCGACTGTGTGAATTGGAGAAATATTAAAAAATGTAATAAACAAATTTGTTCACATTGTATTAAATGTTGCATTAAATTGTTAAAAAAATTTGGGAATCATTTAGATTCCAAACTCAAACACGTCTGAATTTGAGAATCTTATGCAATACTCATGACAAGACATCCCATCCCGATTTATCCAAAGGATACTTAAAAAACCCTGAATAAGTGGAAGGAAATACTCATATTTATAGGCAAATTTGTCTAGAGATTTGAATGGTGAAGGTCAATTGCAGCTCTATGGTCATGGGTAGAAGGTATGTGTACAAAGGACTGGTTAGAATTATCAAATTTTGGACACATTGGATTCTAAATTCTAATATTGTGCCTACATAGTTCTGTTTGAAAATAGAATTTAGTTCTATAGCTGCGCCCCAAGAGGGGGACGGGGAAGGTCTTAAGCAAAGTCTCCTTAGTCGTTTCAAGGAGGGTCTAGCTCAAAGAAACAGTGATTGGCAAGAGTTTTCGTTTGAATACTCCCAAGAGCACCAGTGTCAGTGTTTCGCTGTATACTACCAATTATGTCAATGCCATCGGCGTAGGCAAGTAATTGAAGTGTCTTGTGAAAGAACGTACATTTTGTGTTGGTCTTGTGAACTTTTCTTGCCTAAAACCGCGCAGATGGGGGTCAATTAGGTTATTTACCAAATCATTCACACCATATGGCAGTTGGAATCTTGATCGCGATGTTAAGGAGACTTATACCTCTGTATTTGGCAATTAGTTTTTTTGTGAACGGGGCAAACGATGCCGAGATTCCATTCATTAGGTATACATTCATCTGACCAAATCTTGGATGTCAGTTGTGCATGCTCTCTACCACCTCATCTCCAGCTGCTCTAAAAAGTTCGGCGACTCGGGCAGGTGGTCTCTGTCGCCGTTATAGTGAAGCGTCGATTATCTACGGCAAGACAAAAGACAAAAGTCAATTAAAACTAGAGAGATCTTAATTTTCGATTGGAACAATAATCTGGGTGATCACAGAATCCGTCGTATTCGGAATTTTGCTACGAAGCCCCAAAGAACTATCACAGAATCGTAGCAAAAATGTCCACTACGACGGATTCTGTGATAACCCAGATTATGCCCACCAGCAGCTCTACTCCTCTTTCGCAGTGCCACCTTATACGCCTCTTGTTTTGCGGCGTTTGCTAGTCTACATTGGTCGTGGCGGTAGTCGTGTGAAGACCAGCACATCAGCCGCGGCATTAATAATGGCGTTCTGGCTGTGCCTAAGAGCCGCGATTGCAGCTTTTCGACGTCATACACTCTAACAGCATTTCTTCGTTGCGTTGGATATCCGTATTCTTGCCTTGGCTGCAAAAATACTAACCCGATCTAATGTATGTCGCTACGATGCATGGTTCGGACCTTTGACTTACTATATTATGGACTGCCAGTGAAATATCAGTTCAATACAATACCTACCCAGAAAATGATGCCAACTAACTAGCAGCGCCCGTGGTTCCAAACGAAAAATAAGTGAAACAAAATGACAACCATCTTGGATTTCTCCATAGAATGCTAGAAACACCTATTGGGCGTGAGTGAATTTGCCAATGTGTACCAATTATCCACATGTAGATCTGAAAATAGTTGTCCTTCCGGCTTCATATAAATTTGTTTTTTCCATGAACTTCGAAGCACAACTTACAAGTTGGAGGATCAGTTCCATATTATACGCCGAGGGATGTTCATCCGCCATCAACTCTTTTCCAAAACCCTGGCTTAGCATTGCAGGTTCTTAGACCTGTGATCAAAATAGAATAGATCAAAGAAGCTCTTACAGAGAAAACACTTAATAATTATGTCAAAATTGAATGCTACCACCTGGAACGGCTATCACCAACTCTCGGAGGTAAAGTAGGAGTTGATAGTGAGAGCACATCGTTGCCACCTTCTTTCCATAATTACTTGTCGAAAGCCAAGCCAAATCTGCCTCCAAATTGTGTTGTGATCTTGTGTTTCAATTCGTTTTTGAGCTTGTGTAGTACATAAAACAAATTTTTAACTGCAACTTACCAATGTGTAGATGCCCTTCCATTATGTTTGTCCAATAATTACCGACTTTCTATCAAGTCACCTGCTGGTTTATTCGTTTTCTGTTCCGACGCTAAACATTTTACGACACAATGAGCATGTATCGTCAGAGGCTACAAAAACACACTGTGTGCCTATCTAATCGCCAATTATCTGCAACAATTTGCCAATCTAAATAAAAATACGAAATAGATATGAAATCCATTTATGAGGACATAAATTAATGCCCTTTCTAAAAATACGCCAATACACTAGAACGGTATGACCGTTTCTCTCTGTGTTTGGTTTGTATTTTTTTTTTCCTGTGCACATCGAGATCGTGGCAATTCATTGTCCGCTCGGCAATTATATGAAATGCATATTTACATACATTATTTTGACAACAGCTAGGAAACATTTATAGAAATGGCATAGGCTCGCAGCGAATTCTTCTGGCCGACGGATGTCCCTTCTCGTCGGCATCGAATAATTGTGTAAAAAAAATAATTCACACAATTATTAGCTCAAACCAGAAGTGTTTTCATTGTTTAACTATAGTAAAATCATTTATTTGTGTAAATATTGAAAATGTTTGAAAAACTAACAGAAAAACTGATTGAATTATTGGCCAGTGATAATGGCTGGCTTTTTCAAATTGGTGAGGGAATTTACTTCTGATGTTTTTTTTTTCTTCCCCAATAATTTAATGTTTTCCTTTTGCTTTGCAGGCGTTGCTGGACTTTGTGCTCTCTACTTGATCTTCGGCTATGGTGCACAATTGTTGTGCAACATTATTGGCGTAGTTTATCCGGCTTACATCTCCATTCATGCGATTGAATCAAGTACAAAAATAGATGACACCAAATGGTTAACCTATTGGGTAACATATGGCATTTTGTCAATTATTGAATATTTCTCCGTGATTTTGACATCGGTTATTCCACTCTATTGGCTGTTGAAGGTAAGTTATTTGCGTTTGTAATGAGTTTCGATTATTTTTTTGATTTTTAAAAAAAAGTAGCTACAACTAGTTTGACTCATGTTTGGTTCTAATTATGGGGTTGGAATAATTTTCAAACTAACTGTGATCTATAAAATTGGAGAACTTTTTCATCATCTTTGCTAGCCTTTCCATAAAATAGACATTCATCTGTTTTTTTAAGAACTAGTACCCAAAATGCTTAATTTATAAAAACAACTTTTACTCACCGACCCTTCGTCTATTTAGTGGTATCCCACAAGCTTACCTAGTATCGGTGGTGTTATCTAATAGCGCTTTTGAATACGTTGATGAAATCATGGCTAAGCAAAGGCAAGTTTATCATTGTATCAATGCCGAAGACATTTACATTTTCTGTAAAGAAAATTTCATTTTAAATTCCACATTTCCAAACAAATAGTCCTCACACTTGTACGTAAACAATTTAAATATGTACCGAAAATGTTAGAACCCTTGGTAACCATGTTCAAAATTGAACAGCAATAAAAACTGCAAGTAACCAAGAGCCTCGGATAATGACCGATTCACTGTTGACGACCCTGCGAAACGAAATAAGGACAATGACGTTCGGATCTGCACGTGGAATGTTCGTGTGCAGCCGAAGAATTAACGGAGGCCCTAAGCCGCTACAAAGCATCACCGGCATTTAGAAAGTATGGGCCGGGCAAAAGGAGGATGAAAAACTGTGACATTTACTAGACGCAATAAAAGCAGCGTCTATTTGGATGCGGCAGACTTAGGCAAGAAGTGTTGAGCTTTCGGCACGTTAGTGAACGCCTTATGACTATCCGCATCAGGGCTAAATTCGCCAATATCATTATCAATATGCGCTCATACCCCCATGGCAGATAAAGACGACGCTACCAAAGAGTGTTTCTACGAGCTGCTGGGCAAAACATATGAGCAGTGGCCTCAGTATGACACGTTAAGATCATCTTAGGTGATTTTAACGTCAAAATAGGAAAGGAGGTCATTTTTGGTAGTACTAGCGAGAAGAACAGCCTACACGGCATCACGTCTGGAAACGGACTTAGGCTAATCGACTTTGCTGCGAGGTGTAATGTTATTATAGCTAGCACACGGTTCCCTGTTTCCTCACACCAGTATCTATAAAGGAACATTGCGGTCACCAGATCATCAAACAGTCATGTTGCGATCGACGTAAGGCAATCCTTCAGTATTCTAGATGTCCGAACTTCCCGAGCAGCCAACATAAACTCGTTCGACTACCTTGTTGCAGCCAAGTTACGAATGCGGATATCTCGGATGCCACAACAACGAGGAAATACTGTGAGGAAATTTAACGTTGAACTGCTACATTCGCAACATATCGCCAGAGCCTTTGTCAATCGCGCCTCTCTCAATCTCTCGAGAAGACCTATGCAGACAAGTGCTGAAGAAGACCAGAAGACCAGCCATCGGAAAAGCTACAACTGATGTGCTTGGTTTCAAAAAACCACTCCACGAAACCCCTTGGTTTGATGAAGGTTTGCATACAACGAGAACAGCTCATGAGCTCTACGACCAAAAAACGTTCTTCCCTCCGGCGTCTCCGGAAAGAGCATGACAAGCGCCCAATCGAGGAAATAAAGAGGTGCTACTCCGAAACAATGTTCTGAAGTTTTACCAGAAGGTAAAAGAACGTGTTATAAGAATAAGATGCGAATAGAGACCTGCAGAAAAAAAAATGGGGTAGAAGGCTGGTTTCGCATCAGGGTTTATCTCTTTGTAAGGGTGCGTATATGTAATCAATTCTCGTTGATTTTGACCGTGACAGAAGGCTGTTATAAATTTCTTGATACCCTTTTTATTGAATAAAGGGTCCGCCAAATTACTTTTTTTTTTGAAAATGCTATAAAAAAAAAACTACTAAATATTTTCTCAAATTTATTTTTTTATTTGAAAGTACAATCCTTCCGGTTAATAATGGAAAATAATTTCATTCAAATGGCTGCCTCGGCTGGCCATGCAGTAGCCTACACGATCGGTCCAAATTTTAAGCACATTATCGATTGTGTGCAGCTGTATTTCACCAATGACTTCACGAATATTGTCCTTTAAAGCGTCAATTGTCTCTGGCATGTCGGCGTAACAATCATCTTTTACGGCACCCCACAAATAATAGTCCAACAGTGTCAAATCGCAGCTCTGCGGTGGACAAACGACATCAGCTAATGCGATCTTCAAAAACAGGGCGCAAAACATCGAGTGTAGCTTCGGCTTTGCGGCACGTATCCTGTTGATACCAAATGTTGCCAATATCCTCCTCTTCAATTTTTGTCAACAAAAATTCGTTCAACATGGCCCGATAACGATCGTCATTGACTGTAACGGCCACTCCTTGCTCATTTTCGAAGAAAAATGGCCCAATTATGCCTCTGGACCAAAATCCGCACCAAACAGTGACTCGTTTTGGGTATATCGGCTTTTCAATGTATGCGTGCGGGTTTTCTGTGACCCAGATGCGACAATTTTGCTTTTTTACATACCCGCCAACATCAATATGAGCTTCATCTGAAAAGATGATTTTTTTGGCAAAATCGGCATCTTCTCTAAGTCGATCGCAGGACCACTTAGCGAAGCGAAAACGCATTGGATGGTCAGTTGGCTTCAACTCCTGAACCAATTGGACTTTGTATGGCGTCATACCAAGGTCCTTATGCAAAATTCGTCTCAATGATGTCTCCGAAATGTTCAATTGTTGAGAACGACGGTGAATTGATGTTGATGGCGCTTCACGCACACTTTCTGCCACAGCAGCAAATTTTTCGGGTGTACGCACTGTTTTTGGCTTTTCACGCTTTGGTTTATCGATGGGGTTTCTTTCACTTTTTTCACAAGATAACGTCAAAAGACGAACGAACGGAGCTGACGGTGCTTCTCTTCTTCCAAAATCCGTACGCAATTTTCGCACACATTCTGCAACATTACCATGATTTTCAAAGTAATGTCGCAATATTTCCCAGCGTTGTTCAAGCGCATACACAACCATATTCGTTCAGCGGAAGGATAAAACTAATTATCTGTCAAATCAGACATGAGCTAAGTGTTACCATTCGCGAAATAAGCACTAGTTGATGGCGAACCCTTCATAAAGTAAGTAAACAGAGTATCGCTAACAGCCGCTTCATCTGAACAATCGGCAGCCGTTTATTCCGACGTATCCTGGGAGCCATACGAGTTTGAGTTTTCCATTAATTTTTATTAATTTATCTCTGATGGCTACGATATGGCCAGTGTGTCGTTGTTGAAATTCGTAACTGGTTGTCAGAGAAGATAACTGTTTTATTTGAAAGTCCCGTGGCACGCAGGATGGCTGTTGCTTCGTCATATAGATAATGTAAGATTTCTATTATGTACCTCGAAAAGATTTTGCTTATATCATTGAAAGCAATAATAAAAATAATTATGTGGGAAAAACACTGATGGAAGCAAGCCCTCCTTTCTTCGATTGAAGAATGTGCGCCGCTGTTGCAAGAGAAATGCTTTATATTAAGCTGTCATTCTCACATGGACCAATAATTGTGGACAAATAGGTTAGCTTTGCAATAAATGACAATTTGTCTCAATTCCTAATATTTTGAAATCGAAATCGAATACAGTGAAATGTAGACCACAAAAATTCATTTCCGATTTCATTTCGAGTGAAAGTGAAATGTGGAACCTAGAAGTATATGTGGGTATATGGAAGAATATTTAGTGCTTCGGAAACTAGGTTACAAAAGCTGACATTTCTAATAAAAAGACGAAAGGTAGAGTGATTTATAAATAACCTCAATTTTAGCGGTCCTTCGAGCCGGATTTAATAGCCAGCTGTGCTTTGTGGGTTGTGTTTTCTTTATCTTATTGCTCTTATAATGACGAATGAAATATATGCCCCTGTCCTCTTACAATGCATTGAAATATTTTTTCCTCGTTCGGGAAAGATAACAGCCCTCCGTGGAGATTAATTCTAATCTAGTCCCATTAGTTTCTGACCGGTAGTTTGTAGTTGAAGCCTACTTCGAAGCTGAGATCGTACCTATCTAAAAATTAAGGAATCATATTAGCATGACCACTCGATTGGTATCTTTCCTTTCCTTTGACTAGTGGCTCGCATTACCACAATAACACAAATATACCCAAAATTCAAACATTTAATTTAAAATTTGTACTCTCTTCCAGTGCGTCTTCCTAGTTTGGTGCATGTTGCCGATTGAGAATAATGGTTCAGTTATAATTTACCAACGCGTAATCCGCCCATATTTCCTGAAGCATCACAAAGGTGAGTAGTCATTTCACATGCCTTCTTTCACATTTTTCTAACCTACCGCATTCTTCTCTTTACAGCTGCTGATAAATTAATGGACGATATGATGGACAAGGCGAAGAAATCCATAGGAAGTGTCTACAAAAATGAATAAACCCAATTCATCGCTCACCCATTTTATACTAAACACAACAAGCTAAAAAGAAACAACATATATTACTGACAGTATAATATGTAGGAGTGCATTTTTTTTCGACATTATTTTCTTTCATTGAGTGGCTTTCATTTTTAACTCTGGTGGATTCTCATTTCTCCATCTTACACACAGTCTCTATTTTGCGGTGGTCTACTTTTTTTTATTATTTATAATTTTGCATGAGGAAACTAAATATTGTTTTGTGTGAAACTTTAGTTGAATCATCCCCCCAGGAGGGTTCGGGTTGAGTAAATCAATTATTAGTACACAGTGATAATTGAAATTTTTGGAATATGCCTTTTTCGATTAAAAAAATTGTAAAAAATAAATTAAATTCTAGTTTTAAATAAAGAAAATTGAAAGACAACAATTTTAGTAAGTTACTTTTTGTTTATTCTTGTTTCTATTGGCCCTCGAGCTCATTTTTAGCCTCTTCTTTTGGTTCGCGTTGTCTGCTTCGCCATGCATGCATGTAAGTTTTTGGATGAATTGGTGTAAATCCAGCAATACCCAAGAGTTCCGCGGCGGGTTTAGATAAATGAGCACCATTACCTAACCAATGGCGAATTCGTTCAAAGTTAAATGACACAAGGCGTTCGTTGTGTTCATTGACCAGAGGATCGTAGGAGCCGACTTGTTCGATAACGGGTTGATGTTGGTTTTTTCTTCTCTGGAAAAAAAGTAGTAGGTGGGTACAAATAGAAATAAGATAGGGGAAGTTTTTAAGCCATTACCTCCATAACAACGATGTGATAGAAAGGCCTATTGGTGCATCCCCAACGTACGCATCTTATTATTTTGGCGGAACGTTTGTAGAAACGACCAATTCCACTTGCCGGCGAAAGTGACATTATTCCAATTTATTAAAAATCAAGTTTAAATTATTTTTCAAAAACTATTCGCAACTCAGAAAAAAATTGACAAATCAACTCGTGTGGTTGTCAATTATTTTGACATTTGGCAATTTCAGGTCGATGGGTACGTTCCAAATGACCGGTTTAGTACGTGCTCAAAGGAGATTGTTCGGGAACTCTTGTTTTAGAACAGTAGTATTTTTTATACCATTCAGCCAAAAGTGGTTGTGTCGCTTTCGATTGGGCATAAAATGCATTATTTTTTTAAACCCAATGGTTTTGTCTTTCAGATTGCTTGGCAAAAGTTAATTTGTTTTTTAGTCAGTGCCTTATATAAGTTGAGATTATAGAACAGGGTGTCGTCAATAAAAAGTACAAAAATAGAACTAATAGTACAAAGCCACCGCAAACCCATCAGATAAGATTAAAAGATGCTCAATACAATACTTAATAGCCTACTGGTGGTAAGGGATATGAACACTTAGGTATGTGTCAATTGTGCTATAAACAATTATATCTTCGACTAATTCTTGGATAGAATTTCACGCCATTAATTAGTTGACTTTTATTTCCTCTTTAACATTTCAGCAAAACTGAAGCAGAAGAAAACGTCAAAAAATCAGCCTATAGGATAATTTATTATCTGGCTCCCGGAGACAGCTGAAAAATTCGTTTTCTACCATAAAATTATCATAAAATTATTATCTGAGAATAATTACTTACACGGCATTTACATGCAAAAATGAGTGACTCGTTGTTTAGTTGGCCATCTAAATTTACGTGATACTAATTATAAGAAAGTTGTATGTATTGATATGTATTTCTATAGCGATCGACTCTTACTTACTTAGATGGCGCTACAGTCCGAGGGTGGACCTGGGCCTCAACCAACACGCCTCTCCAGTTAGCACGATCTTTGGCTCGACTCAGGCTTTCCTAAAAAATGGAAAGTATAATAAATACAATTGTTTCTTTAATTCGTTAAAATACTTAACGAAAGGTTTCTATCTCAACAAAGCAAAGTAAAGTAGAATCTTTAACCCGCAATTGCAACAACTACACTACTGTTTGACATTTTCGAACTGAAGATTGATGTATTTCCAAAGAAGCAAAAGTAAAAACACAACTAACTTGGTAAATGGATTATAATTGAATGAATAGAAAAAGAATGACGACATTCGGTCGGGCACGAATAAAACAAAACAGTGATGCCAATTCATTGATAAAAATACATTCGATTTTCAACAAAGATTATACTTTACTTTACTTGCCTGAGATAAATGTTCAATAAAACACGCTTTATATCGCTTATTCATAACACTTTAAGGTGATGACTTGAGATCTCATTCTGGCACATTTCTTAGCATTGGCTGTTGAGAAACGGATTTCTCTATCTGAACTCGTGCAAAAATTGCATGAGTAATAATATAAATGTTCCAGTACCTACGCTTAACTGTTGACATTTCCATCTCAAGTACAATTAACTGGTGTCGTTTTCCATTGGTTTACTCATTTCGCAATCCAATGGAACAAGACAACTGCTTCTGGTCGACTGCACTCACATATTATAGTAAAATGTCACGTAAAGAAGTAAAGTAAAATTTGTTTGTCTCGGCGTTTGGTTTGATTCAAGTACTTCGTGTAGCCGGTTGATGAAAGTGAATGGAAAGCAGTTTACTAGCAATGTCACGAACACATCACAAGAAAGGTGCCAAAATAAACTTCTACATTATGATAAACTTACAGCCGTATTTATTAAAGCACCTCTCCAAGGCTGCTTAATTATATACCGTGTAAACAAGCATTTACGCAACTTTTATGCTACCTACTTTATTTTAAAGGCCAAATTTATCATTTTCCGGCTTCATATTTAACTGGTCGAAACTACTATAAAATTTATTCCATTTATGTACTAAAATTATTTCGAAAATATCACCGAACATAGCCGCGGGGTCACGTGACCTCCATATTGAAGTGCGTTTTCTCGACGCATTTGCAGGTACGGTTTGTTCGCTCTCTATAAATCTACTTAGTTTTCATATAAATAATTCGTCTATAATCCAAGCAATTGTGGTAAATTATAGTTTTAATCTTACACAACAATTTAGTGCTAAATCTATGACAATCGATTCAACATAGTTAAGTGAAATATCGAAAAAAGAAAATCATCGGAGCGGCTAGTGTGGAAAGTTGCCATTACGTTCCGCTAATTGTCCCCCAAAAAAAGAAAAGAAAAAGAAAACCATATTAAATTCTCCAAGCAATGGCGTCTCTGTGTATACTCCGTGGGCACATGGCCATAATTAATTTAATCAGCTTGTCCGGGGTGTAAGAAATAGAAAATTCTGTCGAAAAACAAAGCTCCCAAAATGTGAGAATATTTCGCCGATAAGTCATAAACTCGGCAATTCTTGGAAAAAATAATGACACCACCAAAAAGAAAATTGAGTTTATGGATTTTCTTTCAACTGTGTTGGCTTAGCTCTTCGTCTCTGTTCTCTGCACAGAGAATTACCCCCATTTTGACTCCATCTCCGGCCTTCATTTTTGTTCCTTTTCTGTGCGTTATATTTTTTTTTGTTCCTATTCGGCCCAGCATTGCTCTCCTGTTCACTATCATTTGTGTAGGCAAGTGATCAGAGCGAGAACAATAGATGTTCTAAAATGCCGACAAACGACAGGTTTGCCAATTTGACGGACCGAAAAAGGAATCGTCTGTGTTGGCCGCCGTCGTCGCACACATTCACGCAAATAGCGCAATTTGATTTTGAGTGGAACACATCAACGGCAACCAGCCGCGAAAGAGGGAGTAAGCAAAAACCAGAAAAAAGGAGTAGAGGTGCACGAACGCGATTCTCCAATAAAAAAAAAAGTATTTTTCTTTTCATCTAAATCAATTTATTTTTGTGTATGCAATTTATTTGATTGAAAATTTCCAATTAACTGCTGAGTATGTTACATAAATCAAAGAACTTCTATGTTTTCTCAGCAAGAAAAAAAGTGAAAAGTTGAACAAAAAAATAAAAATTCTACTTTGCTTTGTGGTGTGCTAATTCGTTGAGCAGCGGAGTGCTTGGGGAATATTTCTGTGAACAGGAAAAAGTTTTGATTTTCACCCACAACAATAGAAAAATTGAATTTGTGATCTCGTTTGCGTTTCTCCTCATATCAATTGTGTTTTTCAACATTTTCCATTGTTGATTTGTTATTGTGTCGATTGCATTTATTTGCAGTAACAAATTGGTCGACCAATGTACACACGCCGCTGATTCATCAGCTTTGTCGTCGTGTTGTGTTGATATGATATGGTTCACACCTCTTTCTTCTTCTTTTTTTTTTTTTTCTTGGTATTTTTGGTTTAGGGTTAACGAAATGGCAACCGGTTGGAATTTCTATATTTTATTCTGCAAAGAATTTATTTCATTTGGAATAACTAGCAGGCGAATTTATTGATTTGCACAATGCAGGACGAAGAGGAAACGCGATCCCGGAAGTGGAAATGCTAATTGGAATGAAAACGCATAAAATCAATAGCAGCGGTGTATAATATGTCACATCTTATCGAATACCTACTTATATTTGTTTTGTTTTCCTTTCTTTACTTAACGCCAACACTGCTTGCTCAAAATATGGGATTTGAATAAGCAAAAAATGGCCAACGTTTTGGGGGTGGGCTGAGCTACGTGTCTCGTTAACCGTGATGTCATTTTGTTTGTCTGCTTCATTCAAGAAAAACCCTTGGAGTTGGAGTGTTTAACAGCATATTTGTATCTTCCTGTGGGCTATAGTAGGCTATGCGTTGAGCGTTATCAAAAGCTGACCCTGATAGTCTCTGTCTCCAAAGTCAATGCTTTTGTGAGATGGTCCTAGCAAATTCCCAAGGGAGAATCGTGTTCGATTTCTTGCAATTTGTCTGCTGCGGTAGTTTTTTCAACTGTCTTCCATAAGTTTCTACATCTACCAAAAATATTTTTCGTTCTCTTGTGTTGGTTGGTGATCCTTGAACGTCTGGAGTCATAAACTCTTATGTGACAATTTATGCCTTACAAAAACAAATCACTTAAGCATTTCTGTAGAAGTATTTATTATGAAATGGTATTGCGTCGTATCAGCAAATAGCCCTTAGTACCTCACAACTTTCCATTAAATAGATCCGAACACAGCTCTAAGAAACATTTGCTATGATGATACCCATCGCCCTGCCGTTCAATAATCCCCAGAATGTCAATTTTTAAGGTTGTTCCTATTCGCCCGTCATTCCAAACACTGGTAGGTACGCAACGAAATGTCAAAAGTTATGTGTACTCTGGGGATATGTGGCTTGCGGCAAAGGCTTTAAATGATTTGAGCTCAACGTATTCCCATTTGAAATAAAAATATAGTTACGTTAGGTACCCAGTCGTGTATCAGAGGACTGCCGAATAGCCACTTTGAATTTTTAAACCATAAGAACTGACAGTAGTCTGATATAGTTGCATACGATTATGCGTCTCTGTAAATTTTTTGGTGACTATAATGCATCTACTGTCCCCATACCTTTTACTCGCTTACTTTTGCGTCGTTACGGGCTGAATTACGTTGTCACTCCTTTTGGTGGTGGTGTTCTTCTTCTTGATGAATGTAACAGTGTTTCTAATTCCATTCGATTCTGTATTCCGCAGTTGCCTGTTCTTAATATTTTCTAAGTTTATTTTTACGCCAAGTTTCTCCTTTACTACTTTGGTACATACATCGTTCTTCCTCGTATCGCGGTCAGTGAAACCACATCTTCTGCGTCTTTAATGGCTCTTGTACAGCATACGGGAAGTTATAGTCTCCAAACATTTATCTACATGACTGGTAGCATTTGGGTCATTGATCCCGGTTACTCTTGCTTCCTTTCAGCTGCGTACTTACAATGTTGCCTTAAAATTACTTGTAATTGGTTGTAGTTTTAAAAATCGTTCACTCATAGGTTAGGTTGTAAGTTCAGCACATTGGACTAGGCACCATATTGGGCCCATCGCCATCTCTGGTCGCTCATTCGTTGAATACTCGAAAATTGTTCAAATTGTTGATAACTTTGCTCCTTGCCGTGTTCGTCATAGTTTTTTTTATCTTGCGTGTGATTGTTTTGTCTCGACGCAATTTCGTGTTGTCATATATAAAGTCCTGGCTTTCCATTATACATGTATATGAATTCTATTGCCGTCTAGAAATTGTCTTGCATTAACTTCAATTATTCGAGTAAAGACGTTGTTCTGGGGTTTATATTGCCCGTAATTTAAAATCTCGGTGCTGATAACACTCTAGTCTTAACATTTTGGACCTCGAAAGAAAACATAGCTAGTTCTTGAGCGTCCCCATGTGTTCATGCAGTGATCAATTTGGTGACTAACTTTGCCTTTGTCGTCGGTACAACTGTCATTAAGTGGCAAGTTGTATGTTTGGTTTCCGATCCACCTTGTGTACATATTGCCAAGTTACTGCTAAATCTCTCTTACAACTCGTCTTTACGTAACAAACTGCTCATAGTTGCTAGCTTAATTTCCATGGATGGTTTTTGTACGATGAATAACAGAAGATGAACATCAACAGAGTTTTTTTTCAAACAATTCTATTGATGCCTAAAAGACATTAAAAACGTGTTCTGGACTGGCGAGGAGTTTCGCTCAATACTGACCCATTGTGATGCCATGGAAGACATAGAATTTGCTTGAATTTCAGTGCATTACCCCAGCAATTCATTCATGTCAGGCCTTCTCCTTTTTGTAAAGTTTTGGCTGCACTGCATTTGGTGGAAAGGGCTACTTTGACTTGGAAAGAAAATATACCAAGCTTTATTCCGACACGTTATACCAATGCAAATGATTCACAGGAAACACGTCTTGATTTAAATTATTCTGCGTTATTGTAAAAGTGATCAATAGTTGGCCAAGAAAAATGTGATTGCTGATCTCTTGCTAAACTATTGTAGAAAGTCTAGAACATTTTTACATCTATAAATACCCAGAAATAATTTACTACATCACCTTCTGAAATTCTTCAGACACAGAGGATTATAGAAGCATGGGTTTACTACCAACTGAATCTGAATTGATGCATCTACCTCGATTAGAATATATTTTTCATTTTTATTTTCTGAATTTCCATTACAGCTAATTTGTAAATACAGTGTACATAGACATGAGCACACAAACTCGATCTAGCGGCGGTGGTCGCAACCAGAAGAAATCAAATTCTGGCGGCGGCGATACATCCAACAAAAAAGGTGATGTAGGCAAAACAGATAAAGAAAAATCACAACCAAAGGTACTCAAGGTTAACTATGATCACCCTTACCAGCCCAAAGTCCAATCATTAATGTTTTTTTTTTGTTTGTTTATCTAGCCCACATTAGACCAGATTCGTATCGCCCAGGCTGCAGAGATTAATAGTGTCGCTGAAGATCCAAAAATGCCTGAGAAGGTCGCAACATTGATCGAAATGACTCAGAGGTCCGAAGAAGAAGTCTGTTGTGCATTGTATGAGTGCGATAATAATTTGGAGCGAGCTGTCGTTTTCTTATTAGAAACCCTTCCAGTGGTAAATTATGGTTTTTTGTTTTAAGCTATTTTTTTGTTACTTATGATATTCGTTTTGATTGTAGGGAGCATTTGAGACGCTGAAGAAAAAGAAGAGTCGCCCCGCAAACCCAGCTGGTGAGAACAGTGGCGATGGCGAATGGACTGATGCCAACGCCAATACGGATAAACGAGAAAAGTCTCGTAACAGGAGTAGCACACGTGGCGGACGAGGTGGCAACGACAGCCGCGGGTGTAAGTATCTATTTTTATTTGCAGGCGATTTTTGTTTAGAAAGCTAACTGTTGTGTGTTCACTTTGTGCAGGGCGCGGCAGAGAGGCTCGAGAAAACGAAAGGAATCTCGCAGACTCATCTGGTCGTGGTGGTGGCGGCGATGGCGGATACCGTGGCGGCAATCGTGGTCGAGGATCCAGTCGTGGAGGCGGTTATGTTGGCCGAGGTGGTCGTGGCGGTCGCCTTGGTCCACGCGGAATGGGCAGAGATCAAGGTGGTCGTAGTAATTACTCTTCACGTCATCAAGAGCAAGACCATCAAGAGGTCGAATTGTGGGATAATACCATTGCCACAAACGCTGAGAAGCAACAGCAGCAACAGCATCAGCAGCAAGATGACGCTTGGGGTGATTGGGACAATGAGGAATACGTTGGCTCGCTGAAGGATAGCAAGGTGTTTACACCGAGCAATTTGCAGCAGAGTCAACCACCGATTGCTGGTGGCACTGGTAGTGTTGGTAGCACTGAGTTGTCGGCCCCACCTGGCTTGGAGCTTCATCTTACTGCCGCTCAGCAGGTGCAGCAGCCGTCGCAACAGCAATCTTCTCATCTGAGCAACGATGATCTGGTTCAGCAGTACAGCAGTGCAGTGGTGAACAACAATTCGAGTGTGGCGGTGTCCGGTGCTGGTACTCTTAATCCGGCACAGTTCCCTGACATTCATTCGTCGAATGCTGGTCATAATATGCGACTGAGTGGCTTGGATGCACAGCAATTGAAGAGTTCCTCGACACTGTCTGCGGAACAATCTCAGTATTTCAACTCGTTGACATCGCAGAATGCAGCAGCTGCAGCAGCAGCCGCGGCCGCCGCTGCCGTTTCTCAACAAGCAGTCAATGTGAATTCGTATCAAAATTCATCTGTGCAATATCCGACGTCGTATGCAACAGTATTTGGGGATCAGAATGCATCGTCGCAGCCAGCTGTGCGTAGGGCGAGAGCCAAGGTCCCTCCACCGTCGAAGGTATGTAAAGATTTATTTTTATAGTTTGGTGATGAAGCTATTTTTCATCATCCTCTTTTATAGATTCCAGCGACTGCAGTGGAGATGCCCGGAGATACCCTTAATAACATTGGTTATTTGGATGTGCAATTCGGTGGTCTGGACTTTGGTACAGAAGACTCATTTGATGCGTTGCCAGAGAAGTTCAATTCCGCAGCAACAATTGACAATCAGCAGATTGTGCAATCCCAAGAGGTTGTTTCAAATGACTACCAACCAAAGTCAAATTCGCAGCAGCAAGCTGTACTCTCGGCTGGTTTGCAGAATTCCCAAATCGTAAGTCAAGTCATTTATTATACAAAAATTTGTAATAAGAAAACATCCTCTTTACAGTCGGACAGTCTAACATCGGGCTACTCTCAACGCAATTCATCAAATGTCCAACAACAGCAGAACACAAGCGGTGTTGTTTCAATGAATGCTCAAACGAATAGCTCGTTGGATCAATTGTCCAAAAACGATCCATATAATCAGTCGAATGCATCAAGTACGACTGGTTACCAAAGTTCGTACAATTCAAATTCATCGGCAAACAAATCTTCATCATACCAACCGACAGCAACGGGCCAAGGCTACAATAGTGCTAGTTACACAAACGTACAAGTGAGTTTCTAATATGAAAAATAATTTCACGAGTTTAATGATTTTCTTTTTTGTTTCTTTCTTTTCTAGGCTTCGTCGGCCAGTACCTACCAACCACCGTCGAATAACTACAATTCGTATAATCAGAATTCTGTGAATTCTTATCAGCAACAGGCGAATGTATCCTCTGTGAACAGTGCATCGAATACTGTTGCTGGTAGCGCTGTGAATAGTAGTGGCTCAACGCAAAACATTCCCGTGGGTGGAAACAGTAGCAGCACCGTAAATAATGCAAGGTAAGTGGTTTTATAATTTCGTTTCCCTTGCCGTCAGGTCTGTGTTTGAAGACTTTTCTTTTTTTTTTTTTTTTTTTTTGTTTGTGTTGAGTTTAGTTTTTAATTTTTGCTCTAAAATTCTAAACCGATAAACAATAGAGACTGCTTATGAATATAAACCGAAAGAGGAAATGTAGCGTACGTTATTGCGTAGCAATCTTTATGAGATGACATACAAATACAATGTCAGGAGTTGTACACTTGTGTTTGTGTTTCTAAGAAATTTAATTTAATTTTTAAGAAGACAAACAAGTACACAATATTGCTTATGAAGTGTTCCACCGCACCGTCCTCCAGAAACAAGTTACAAATATGTCTCTCATGTCCATAAAAGGTGTTTTCGGAAATTGGAAATCTACTGGCCCAACGCACGTTGGTTGCGTTTGTGATTTGCCGGCTTAAACGGCTACCAAGCATTAACAAATAAATGAAATGAAATGAAATGAAATGAAAAACGGCTACCATTCTTCATCGGATACTGTGCGCGGCGCAACAAAAACAAAATCGTCACATCCCATAGTCCAGTCTTTTTCTGTTACGACAGCATTACGACCACTCAGAAAATTCGTCCAAGTTTCATATCGAGGACGATGAAAGAATAACTATTCAAAGTTTACTGAAAGTTCAGTGGATGGTCTCTTCTGTTGTGGAAAAGCACCAATCGATGTAACCGCCAGTGGTCGTGAAAAGTCTCCTCCTTTAAACAGCTCTGGGGCTAGGTCATGCAATGAAAAATAAATTGGACAATTCAATGTAAATGGAATGGTTATCCGCGTTGCTACCTTTAAACCGGAAAGTTTTTATAAGGTAGGTATATGTATAAATATTGTAATAATACAATACAATACTATCTGCCACTTGTAGTAGCCTGAGCTCGACCCTCCCATCCGTGATGCATCGATAAATCTGTCAAACTCCGAAACATATTCAACACTACTTCACGGACCCTATACCTTGATGTGTGAGGACAAGGGGATGGGTCCATGTCCACCATCTATAGCGCTATACAGCAAGAGACGTTAGACTATTTTTGTACTTGCACTTGTTGCCTTTTTAATGTCTTCCTTGAAGCGTTCTTAATTAAGGACGTTAAGATTATCTCTCTAATTTATTTTATTTTATTGAGATATCTTCGAAAGTTTCCTTTTCGTCTCTCTAATGCCTCAAATTCCACTCAAGGGTCGATTTCTGCTTCATAGTGTCGTAGTCGGTTTTAAAGCTTAAGTGACCGAAAGGAGTGGGTAATACTTAAGAGGCTCACCGAAACTGCTCTTCATTGGATTGTTGGAACGATCGAGAGGTCCCTTTCACTCAAGGTATACGCAATGGATGTCTTTCTTGATATAGAGGGGGATTTAACAACAATATTGAGACTATATCGATTATTCAAGCCTTAGACAAGCTTAACATTTGCGAACCAATCTGTCGCGTAATCGTATAACCTCATCCTCTGCTGGGTTTCTGGTCACTGTGACATCCCAGGGAACAGGGAACATAAGTCTGCACAACGTGTATGCACCATAAACAAATAATCCACTCGGACGCAGCCAGCAGAGCTGTAAAAAAAAGTTCATTTTTCTTTTTTAGCTCAGGCACATTAGAGCTTAGCTCTTAATTAAAAAAGAAGAAAGTCAGATGTCTTCCAGGGATAAAGAGGAGGACGAGTCCGTCACTCACTTTCTTGGCAGTTGCTCATCCTGGCCAATTTAAGAATTTCAATAATTTTCCGAACAATCGCAACATACTCTTTGTATATCTCGATGAATTTACTTGTGTGAATTTGTTTGTTTGGCTTGCTCGCGCACCGATGCCTCAACCGATCGTCTTGAATATGATTGTGTTGTTTGTGACTCGAAAACGGGTTTAATTTCATTGCAATCAAACAAGTTGTTTCGATGGATAAGCTATGAACTTCGCACACTTTTGTGTGCGTGAGTGGAGGTCGTCAAAATCCATGTCTTCAACGTTTAACGTGGCTCTGGTAACGCCCACCGTTGACTGAAACGTTGTTCCCAGCCTTATTTTCGAAGAAAAATGCTTCAATTATGCCACAAGCTTAATTTGGTTCTGAACACTTACTACTGAATCGAGAGCTATGGAGGGTCCACTTGAGCAACCTGCATCCGCGACCCACTTAATGGACAAGCGGACCATTGAAAATGATGATGATGATGGTGATGATGAAGATGAAGATGATTATGATGATGACACTTACTACCCGCAAGTCGCCCAAATGGCGAAAGTCGGCGATGGTCCAACAATTCGCTTTGATCGCGTTTATGGAATGAGACACGGGAACACGAGTCTTACACTGTGCGGAGCTCCCAAAGCAGCCAGATTGGGAGATACGCTTACTTGCGCCGAGAAAATTGATACAAGTCGATCATTTATGGTGGGAGAGTAGGCAGATTTGCAGTTTGTGCGTTTGTGGTTAGACCGAGTTAATTTGATCCAATTATTTTAAATGGAATTTCCTTACTCGGAGGATTCTAGGGTTTTTGAAGGAAATTCGTGGTATTCGAAAGTCAAATGCGGAATGGAAGTTGTAGATTATGTAAATGGATTTTTTTTGTAGATAATTTTAGTCGATTGACCTTCCAAACTAAGAATCTGGGGTTAGTTTACAAATTAAATTAAATCAGCTGGTAGTTGAGAAGAAGATAGTCAGGAAATAGCTTATTGTCATTACAACTTCAAAAACAATATCGACTCACGAGGTTTGTGGCGATTTATGCTGTTTATGATTGATTTTGGTACTGACTAATTGTCTTCAACCAAGATATCCCCTTTCGGCAGAAATACATAGTTTTGCTGGGTCAAATTCTTCTGACTCCAGATCCACAAAGATGCACCTTAGAGAGGTGTGTTGTCTTCACTATTGTGAAACCCTGACAACTTTCAGAACTAAAGACGTGATTGTAATTTCATTGCTATCAATTCTCAATTCCGTTTAATCCAACAAGCAGTCTCTACATTATCTGACACGACACTTGATATAACTCAATTAACCTCTTTGCTAATTTAAACAAATTTATTGCGTGTTTTTGGAAACTCTGTATGTTATTTTCTTTCTTCATTATTAATATCTTAACAAATTGACTAGAATATCCCAAACGAACATTTGTTTTTCTTTCCCTAAACAATTAACAGTGCAAATTCCAATGCCGGATATTTATCCAGCCAGTACCAAAGCAATCAGACTACATCGGCTTATCCATCACAGCAAAGTGCGTACCAGAATAGCCAAAGTGTTTACGGCGCTGGTACTGGCCTTTCCAACAACACAGGGTATGTATACTATGACTTCTTACACCATTCAACTAATGTGTAACTATTCTTTTGAATTTTTGATTTTTTGTTTTGTTTTTATTGTTTAAAAAGTTTATTTTACGTTCTACCACTTACACCACACCCTTGTATATGCTTTTATTTTATATGTGTACATGTACATATTAAGTATTTTGATTTTTCACTGCTTCTTATATGAACAACAATTATGTGCTTATTAATATTGGTTTCGAGTGTTTATAACCATTGAATGAAACTCAATTTAACTGAAACAAATGAATGTAAGTGTGATAATCGATATTATATATTTTTTTTTTATTTTGGGCAAACTTTCATCTACATTGACATCAAGCATCATTTTAGATTATATCTTGCTTTAGTATAGCGATCGTCGTTAGAGTAAATGTTGTAAGTGTACGTAGATATTTCTCTGTGTATCTGCTCACGGAGCAGTAAACCTTGAACGGATTGCAGCGATCAATACAGTAAGCAAATGATGAACATTTTCTTGGGGATCAGTCATTTCATTTCAATATCTTCCTCAGACAGCAACACTGTTGAAGACAAATCCATGGTCATGTAGTTTAATAGTCACCCTTATTCTACGTGGCGTTTATATTAAACGACAAATGCCGTTTTTTGAAATCGGTATTATAACTGGCTGACTGTCGTTTTAGTTGCACAAAACGACTCATAAAACGCCGAATATTAGGTCTGTTTTTTTCCTCACCCATCTCAGTGAAGTAAAGTAAAGTAAGAAAATGTGCAAAAAAACAGTCCCCAACCACTTTTCTGAACAGTCGGTCTTACCCCTGAAAAGTTAACAGCTGGCATTGCTGTCAAAATGGCCATCAATGAAAAATTCAATTTCAAAATCAAAATCCTTCTAGAAAAATGAATAATTATCCTTTTAGCGCAAAAAAAATAATGATTATCAATTTGTACAGAATATTTACTTTTTCTGTTTACTTTTTTCTCTTCCTGGCGTCTTGTATGGCCAAAATAATATCACAAATTAATTGCCAAAGAAAAAAAAAACAAAAACATGCGTGGGTGTGTTTATTAGGTGAGCCCTAAAGTGAAGAACGTGCTAATTTTGAGATTCGATCGAATCGAGTATTCCTCGAATTTAAAACTTTCAATCGAATGAACTTCTCACAATCTAAGTTTTGAAGGAAAGAAGGTCATTATCAAATGATTTAATTGTATGAACTTTATTTTCGAAATCAGCTGTATAAATATTTCACTGTCGATTGCGTTGGTTTTGACTGTAATTTGAGAAAGGATGGGTTTATTTACACATTCTTGGAGGAAGAAAAGATCAAATTGAACAGAAAAAATGCAATAAAAATTAAATAAATGAGCACTTCAAATCGTTTTGGTTTGTTCATTTTGATTGTGACATACGATTATTTACATTTGAAATTTTTTCCCCATAAGACGAACAAATGTTGCTTCCAATTTTGTATGTTTTATGTAAATTTCACTATAAACATTGTTTAAATAAAGACTTAGACCACATTTTCAGTCGAAAAAACTCATAACATTTAACTTAGGTAATGCAATCGAAAATGAGAATGTGCGAAGAAATGAACAAAAAAAATCCCCATCGAAATCAAAAGTTGGAATGTCAGTTGGCTGAAATCGAATGACTTTCACTTAAAAAAAAGAGTAGCTATGTAAATAATAAGTACTTAACCTTTATTACATACTTCAGTTAAAAAATCAACAGGGAATACAAAATGGGAGGATTTCCTATTTATTATCTACAAAAAATGTATCCCATAACATATCAAAGATAGTTTTCAATTATTACAAGTCTATGTGTATACTTATATAATTATATTTTGTAAACAAAATGCAACTTAAATAAAAACGGAAAATATTTAGTATTTTATTACTTTCCGTAATATTCAGTTGTCATTTTTAAAGTTGTTTAAAATATGCAATTCCTTATATGTACATTTACACCCACCACAGCCGACAAAATAGTAGGTATCATAAAAGGAGACACTCTGTGAACAGATCCAAATTACACAAAAATGTGCTCCCCTGGTGTTCAGAATTGAAGAATGCTCCAAAGTTGGTCCTGCTGGAAATGAATAGCTTGTGTGAATCTCAGTGGTGTCAAATTGAGTGCAGTTGTTGTAATTGCGTGCTGAAAATCCTACTTCACTTTACTTCACTGAGATCGATGTGCAAAAAAACAGACCTATTGTCGATTAAAAAGTCTTAAACGACTAGAAGGCAAATTTAAGAAAAAACATGCGAGTTTTGGTAATTGTTTATATTTATGAAGTAATTTTAGAATTTTCTTATGATTAAGGGTGAAAATAACAAACCCCGATCAAATGAAATTCCAGCCTTTTGGTAAAACATCATTTTTGCACAATTCCTTTCTTCTTCCGTGTAATGCATGTTTATCCATTGTGGGCATATATTTTCTTCGACAACGGTAAGCATGTCTGTTAGGATTTTACTAAGGGTTGGTTGGGCAAGACCCAAATTAAAATCATTCCCTACACCGCAAGAAAATGCAATGTCGGAGCCAGTTTTAAAATGACTGGTACTTTAAAATACAAAACATAAATACCCACAACAGTTTAGAAGACGAACACCTTATTGACATCGTCTTATTGATTTAAACTGTTGTAATATCGAAACCATTAGGACACTTTTTTCGTTTGGTTTTATTTGGATCCGTGTGTTAAACAATTTACCAAAAGAAAAATCTCCCCCTTTTGTTGCCATAAATACATACTTGTCATTTATCAGTTGTTGGCGTGGAACTCATGTGGAATGTAAAATAAATGAGAGTGGAATAGAATACCGATACTAAAACGACACTAAAGCGACTCGACTCGAAAAACGCCAGCTGTCGTTTAATATAAACGCCACGTAAAATAAGGGTTAGTAATTGGGAGATTTTAGTGCAAAGCGAACTTATGTCTATTGCTTATACCTTGCAGAGCTTTGTTCCTTCTTCAAGATCTCAGAATAATCCCACAGCTGTTCGTCTAGGATTTATATTTGAAGGATTGTACTCTGACTTGCACATGCACAATACTAATCACTTTTGATCACTTTATCCAGCGCAATTTTTTGAGCGAAGACGGGAATAAATACGTTCTCCACTTATGTAGGGACCTGCCCTTGGCAATTTCTCTTGGAAAACAAGCCTTTTTCTCACAAACATTCGTTTGCGTGAGTTTTTTTTTCGGACGAATGGAAAGAGGGAGCTGCAATTTAATGCCGAGCTTCAACGGCAACAATTTCGATGTCGATTATTGCACACCTGCTTATGGGTGCAGCACATACGCAGCATGTTTCGTTGTCCGTTGTTTTTCAGAAATAAAGTTTTGTTATGTGGTTACTTTTTCCACCTGCGTACTAGAGCAATTTTCAATTAAGTTTT
This sequence comes from Cheilosia soror, assembly GCA_949372485.1. NCBI lineage: Eukaryota > Metazoa > Arthropoda > Insecta > Diptera > Syrphidae > Cheilosia > Cheilosia soror. Next base: position 42,626,901 of record OX443564.1, on the reverse strand, counting down.
GTCTTTTCTCACCGCACACCGAATGAAACAGAAAACTAAAATATTTGTTTAGCCTTGTGTTTCGATTGATGTGTGTTGAAATAATAAACATTTTCTTTCCTCCAAACAACAGTTTGTCAGATCCAGTGTGTTTTCAGCCTTAGAGGTGGCTATGTGCAATTTCCACCGGAAGATATGACACCATTTCATAAGTTTAATGGTAAAGGGGATGAAATGTGTCCGATTCCGATTCTTTTATTCTCTTTTCGACTTCTTTTGTAATTTTTAGCATTTCCTTTATTCTTAAACTGTACGTGGTCGCAATATGTTCGCCCTACCCATCTGGGTTTTCTTTATTTTCTAATTGTGTGCGGTATGCGCTGCAAAAATGCAGCTACCACCGCGAACGAGGAATGAGAAATAAAGGAAACAAAGACAATTTGACAATAAAATTAGGACATACTAACAAACCATTTGAATCAGTTGATGAATCTTCCTAAATTTTGTCTACAGGGCTGCATTCCAGGTTTGACTATTTTAACTAAATTAACAGCGATTGTTTATTTAGTTACTTTTTGGAATCTGGGACAGCTATTGTTACTTGACATGTTGTAGTATGAACGAAATGAACCACACTTTTGCCTCTGGTTAATTTAGTTAACTTCCCCTCCTTCTAACTGTCACAGCTTCTCAACGCTGTAGTTAAAATAGTCAAACCTGGAATGCAGCCCAGCTTTTGCTAGATCGTCCGAGCTACCGTGATCCCATGCAAGATGCAAGAGAAACAGTGTTCTTCGGCAGCTGTACAGTGCTACAAGACACGTTCCCTAGATTGTATTTCATTAGTTATTTGTAGATGCCTAAGTTTTTAGTAATGGTTGTAATGATACTGTGTCTGGTTATTACGCCGGCAAGCAGTCGAATTTTGGTTCATATGAAATATTAGAATCTATTAATACCAATTGACATCCACAAGCTACAGACGATAGCCTTTGCTCCATTGTTTCTTAGCCAAGTTTAATGTGACTATCAATGAAGCTCTTAAATGTGTTGAAATGTGGTAGTACTTGTCTGTCAGTCAATAGAATATCCAATTCAGCCATATCTGGCCAGCTTATCTGCGGTCTCTTTCGCACACACGCCATGATGTTTTTTCAGCGGAAATCTTATGAGTGCGCCTATCCTAAGGCGGTTATATAGCAACAAGCGCTAGCACGTGCGAGCTCGCGCTTTAAATTTTTTGCGGTGGGTTGAATGGCATTTACAAGCGCTAGCAAAAAGTTATTACATAACCACAATGCTCTGATAAAATGGATTTAATTTAAAGCGCGAGCTCGCACGTTCTAGCGTTTGTTGCTATATAATCGCCGCCTTAGTCTTCCTAAAATCACAAATCCGTTTCGAATTAATTGCTGACGCTGCACCTTGTACTATTACAGCTTTTTAAACTTCGTGTGCCTTTTTAATCCTTTTTTTTTTTTTTTTTGTTGAACAAAAATCGGGAGAGTCAAAATCACAACACTGTCATTATAAAACCCCCAAAAAACCGGACAAGTGCGAGTAACACTCCGCACTTGGCCAGAATTGGTGCGAAACATGTCTGGAAAACGTTAGTGCGTCAGTTGTTCTTTGATTTGATAGACCTAGGTACAAAATTGGCTTAGTGGGTTCGGACAGACGGACAGACATCATTGCGAAAACAACAAGGTTCCATTTTTTTCCTTTGGGTACGGAACCTTAATAAAAACGATTGAACGATATCGTTTTCACGTATGCTCTCTCTATCATATCTGTGGCAATAAACAGAGACTATTATTGTCGAACCGATGTCGTTCAATCGTTTTTAATTTACGTGATCTGGCCCCTGCTGTTTTGTCAACAAGTGGCAGTGTTTGACAGGGAAAATGTTACCTAAAACCTTTCGAATAATTTTTATGGTAGGCGCACACCAAAGTGGTGTGACAGTGGGGTGGTGCCTAAGTGGCAGGTGGCATCGCTAAAGCCTATGTAAACAAATGTCCGCATCAAAGCGGAGAGGCGGCGACACGTGGCATTTTTGATGTGCCACTAGTCTCGAACAAGTTTAATTTTCGAATGGCAAGCGTGTGGAGACGACGTGAAATTATAGAGACATACCTATCTCTTGTAGAGGATTTTGCCATTATAACTGCGTTTTTATTTTGTTTACCCGGAAACTTTAAAAATCCGATATGACCAAGAATTCAACATAGGACGACATTTTAAGAACTGATATGAATAAGTGGCTCCATTACGTTGTTTGCCGCTGCAGAGTGCGTTAAATCACTTTCATGTCATTTTGCCACTATTCCATCGGCACAACACTCCTATGCCACCTGGCACTTGGTCACCACGCAACCTGTTGCGCGCCTTGTCTTAGAGCTCATCTCTGTTGGCCTTAAAGTAAATCTGAAATTTTAATGTGCCTATGACTAAGGACGTCTGTCAATTGGGCTAACTAATTATTTTCAGCCAATTTTCTGACATATGTGAGTGTTGAAAAGAGTAGTTCACCAAACAGAAATTTCTCACATTTCAGGACTTTATTCAATTAAAATCCAGTCTTACTTTAGAAACTCTCAAAGAAAAGAAAACAAAAACGTTTGCCAAATGGATATTTCTGACAGTAATTAGCCGAGGATAAAGTTAACGCAATTGATACACGGTTGATGAGGTTTTTTGTTCTTTTTAATAGGTACCTACTTTATAATCTATTGCGATATCGGTTTTTATTTGAATGATGCTATTCTCCCAATCCTCAAACCTTCCTGTTTCATTCGCGATTTTTTTTTTATAATTTTTTTTACGTACATTTTAGCTATGTTAACTTTTCAATTTCATTTGTTTTCAAGTCTTACCCCACATAGTGACGTTCTTTAATTTCCTCTTAAAATAATTTTGTTTTTTTTTTTTTTTTTTTTTTTCTCCTCTATTAATTTGCATTCTATTTTTCTAAATTGTGTGACCCAATTAACTTACTAAAAAAACAATCAAATCGCATCACATATAGGTTCACTGGTAGCACAAGCACTTCATCATCTCAGTACAGTAACTTTAGTAGTGCTAAACTGAAGGACACTTCCACTACATCGTCTAGCTCTCATTATGAAAGGTAAGAGTTATCGATTGAAAGATGCAAAAAGTGCATTCTTTGCTGCATGACTTTGTATGTAATTAAATTACTTGTCCATTTAAAATTAATTTCTTTGTGTGAATGATTTAAAATTAAATTTTTATATGTATGAGAAGGCATAGAATGCATGATGCTTCTTTTGGGTTTGCAATGTTGTAGTTGATCAAACATAATCATGTATCCTATAGCAACAAGATGGTGGCGATAAGAGCTGAGAAAGGCTCTTGCGCCGTTTCACGGAATTTCTTACGGCACTGTCTTGTTGTTTTATTATTATTTTCTTTATTTTGTATTTATTTTCAGATGCGGTTCTAAGTTGTAGTAGATTAGTTAAGTTTTGCAGTTGAAAAATGAAGAAACCTTAGACCCGTTTAGTTTTGTTGGGCGGTAGATAGGAAACAAATCACGGGCGATACATTATATAGTTTGTTGCTTAAACTTTACCCGCGTTCCATTGACCGCCGGCCATCAATCACATCATTTGCTTTAAATCGGAAAGCCCCTCGTTCTTTATTTCACTTTATTTGGAATGTCCAAGCCAAATGCAAGCGCTTTAGCCTTGACTCTACATGCCAAGTTGTATTTTTTCAGTATTCCTAATGCAATTACATATGTACATTCATTTTTCCTTCAACACTACATGGTACTTTGTCCTATCCGTGTTCTTCGAAATTCCGATGTATTACCGACCTTTTTTTCTTTTTGATCCATAACGAACATCAAAAGAAATGGCTCTGTTATCCGGCAATGAAAGCTGATCCATTACCCTCAAATTTGATACTCTTTCTATTATCATGCTACTGCACAGGATGACATCAATCACCTCCCTTCGCATTGCATCCACGAAGGTTGGCTATGTTCCATTGTTTAAGATCCCTGCATGCTACAAATTCGAATAGTGCTTCTCCACTGTAATTATCGTTGGTGCTTGACCCACTGTATTATGTGCATTGGCATCACAACCAATTATAAGATCCTCGTTCCTGTTCCTGCATGCATTCGCCAAAGACTCTAATTCTCTTGGCGGAGGAGGTTCAGGGGAATCATACGGCAGTTATGCAGATGCTATAACAAAGCTTCCGGCACCTGATCCTACTCGTACTGCTGCTAGGTCTGAGGCACACATATCCGGCAATTTATAAGCTTGAACTCCGTGCCTCACCAGGATACAGGACCTAATTCTGTCGCTAGTTTGCACATAATGCAATTCAGCTATGCTATTTGGGAGTCCTCTAATCTTTCCTCTAAAAATCCGATGTGTTTGACAATACTAAGTACCCGAACGACGTGCTATTTCTGTAGATCATTACCAGCATATTCTAGTCGCTTCATTTCCGCAACTTATCTACATCACCTTGCACACTCGAGTCATAACCTTCTATTAGCATTAAGCATGATACCTAAAAAGAGTTTAAACAAAGCTTTCAACGAACACATCGTTAAGGTCGCGCAGGTAAGTATAACGACGTGCACCAAACCAAATTCAGTATATATTTCTTGTAGAAATTGTTTTCTATTTACTCGTATAATCTTGTAAGCTGTTTGACCAATTATATAGTTAGTAGATAAAACCATTCGTCGTTTCCAAGGATGAATGCCAAAATATTTACTTGAATAATAAATCAAAATTAAACATCATATGTATCTATTTATAGTGTTTCAAGTGTATCATCAAGCAGCGTCGTTAGTAGCACCGTAAGTTCAGTTCCCAGTTCAACAGCGACTACCAACAGTATGAGCTCACCATCATTAGGTTTGACAAACACTAAAGTAACAAACTCAGCCACCAATGCCAACAAGAACAGTGCTGGAATGGTGCCCAATATCCAAATGGTTAGTCAATATATTCAGACTGGATTGCCCTACTATCAGCAACCAGTATATTCTTACGAGGATTTACAAATGATGCAACAGAGAGTGCCACATGTGGTGAGTTCCTGCTGCTAAAATGCAAATGAAAACACACACATTACAACAACAACAAAAAATCCATACACACATTTAATTCACGCATAATGCACGTCACTATTTCATGGACAAAAGAAAACATTAATCAAATACCAAACCCATAACTAAACCTCTTTTTTCATCAGCAGAAAATCATAAAAAAAAAATAACAACCCACGACCACCTTCCTCTCTTCTAACACAAGTTTCGTTTCGACCAAAGTCTAGATCAAAAATTTAACAAAACTCTTTGTGTCCCGAACATAATCAAAATTTTTGGTCCATTCTGTTTGTTTTAGTGTTTTGAGCCCGAACCTCTGTCTCTCGCTTTAACATCTTAACGAACGCATTTCCATTTTGCCAACTTCTGTCGATAACATACTAATCGTTGATTTTTGTTCTTTTATTCTCGGTATTAGCAGGGGTACTACGATCTGAATTACACGCCAACAAGCTTGGGTGCAGCTGGTGTTCGTGACAATTTAGGCTCTGTTGCATATTCAACAATGACTGATGCTCGTTTCACCAGAACTGACAATAACTCTAGCCCCGTTAGTAATGTAAGTTGCTATTACGTTTGCCTACATGAGGAGTAGATGATGAATAAGACCTTGCTCTTTGTAGGTGACTAGTACGATGTCGCAACAGGCGGGATCTGGTGGTCCAATGCTTAACGTTCCTTATGCATACTTTTATGGAGGCAACATGATGCCTGGTGGCTTCCAATACGGTACACCAGCAATTTATCCGGTAGGTGTCTATGATGAAACATAACCATAAGCTAAATGAATTTCATTTGTATTTTTTCTGTCTTGCAGCAGCAAATTCCAGCTGCCAACACAGCATCCGGTGGTCAATTCCCTAAACCGTCCTACAATACTGGCTATGGTTCAACCAGTTACGATGCCCTAACACAGGCCACACAGGACTACAACAAGGGAGCGTACCCATCCAGTGTGAATCAGCAGACTAAATCGCAAAACGTGACAAATCCACCACAAGCCGGAACTGGTTCCGACATTACATCTTCTATGTATGGAAAGGGTCATGTAGCACTAAACAAAGTCAATGTAAGTGAAGCCACCATACATTGCGCTCGTGTGCACTCTATTTAAAAACTCTGTCCAATTCCAGTCATATGAGAAGCAGAATTTCCACTCTGGTACCCCACCTCCATTTAATATGCCGAACACACAGACTGCTGGTGGAACATCAGCCCAACCCTATGGAATGTACCTTCAGCCGATGCCAACTGGACATCATAATATGATCCATCAACCCATTCACCAGGTAAGTTGTCCCAATCTAATATCCTAAACAATTTGAAACGACAAGTTTACCATCCCGTCTGATTTCATAAACCAAAACCAAACATAATAATAACGAGAGTAAAATCTGCTAGTTGCATGTGTTGTATCGTGGTAAATCTATTTATAACATTGGTAAACCAACAACTTTGTGGCTAATCATACTGACATATATGCACACGAGTTAATTAGTATAAATTGCGGACTATTATAAAATAAACAAAGCAAAAGTGAAATGTGTATAAAAATCCAACTCGAAAGTCTTAACTTATTTCCACCCGCATTAGTGTAGACAAAATTTTGCAGGATATAATCGCACAATTTAGAGATTTGTGTTAAATTGTTGGTTGAATGTGGCTGCCAGATAAGAATCGCCATAGACACTTGCCACCGCCACCGGTCCATTGTAAGATAATCAAAAGAATTAGTTGCTCCTATATAATTTGTAAGAATGAAATTAATGAGAATCTGCAAAGTCCTCTAGTGTTTGGTATTTACTCGAATCAGGTCGGTCAAATGAAGAAACTTGTTGCTCCCTTCAACGCAAACCAAGTCGAACGTTCACCTTGTTTTTATTTTATTTTATTTGTAGCATAGTATAGAAAATAATTCGCGGAAATTTGCTGAAATCACCTTTACACTGCCAGCACCTTTAAATAATTGAATTTTTCTTATGTTTGTCCAAAAAAATGATCTGAGTGGTTCTGTACATGCGGTCTCAGGTTCGATCCCTGGAAGAACACAAATTCCATTTTAATGTTTCTTCCGAAAAGCCTGACAAACATCCGATTCGGCCGTTCAGACTCAGCATGGAACTGTAGGTCCATTCCGTTCGTCTCAAAAAAGCAAAACTCACACAATTGAATGGTTGTGAGAAGATAAGTTTGCGATGTTTATACAGACTTGTGGCACCAACTATCTACAAACAAATCTCAGTTTAAAGAGGATTGACCCTAAGGCCCAATGCACACGAAGCAACTCAAGAAAACTAAACCGGTTGGCAACTCGGGTTACAGACTCATTAATCATTATCAATCAAAATCTTTAGTTCGTTTAGTGTCGTCATATTTTTTAACCTCCTCCACCAGCAACAGGTTGGTCTGTTGTTCGCTCATCTTCGACAAACTAGAAACTGAAATCAATAGGCAACCCGACATGCAAATCAACAGACGACTCGTTACAAACTAGTTTTTGTTAATCGCAAACCAGTATCGTCGTGTGCGTCGTCCCATTTGTGTACACAATGTATGACTCAAAGCGAACTAGTTGCCAATTCGCATCGCTGATCAGTTTTTTATCAGTTGCTCCGTGTGCATTGGGCCTAAGTTCATTCTTGCTGCTGCAGTCATCGATCATGTCCAGAAGTTTTGATCCAACATGACCCGTAACAAATAGGAAGGTATATAGATAGGTGCGCTAGTGACAATCGCCTCACTTGTACCAGCAATTTTGGTTTATCGTGACCATTTTGGATGCCTCCTGCAAGGTACTTTCGGATTTCGGTTTAATCCCACTCTCTCTCTATTCTTTTCCGGAAGCTACTGTTGGCAGCAACGCTTTAACTCCTTGAGCATAGGGCGACAACCAGGTCCTCCCATCCCTCTCTGTTGCAGCTCGATACCTCAGCTGTGTCCACGATCGCAAATTTTGGGACTGAGCTTCCGTCGAAACAGTTGATCTCCAAGTTGTTTCTTTTCCTACAAACTCGCCTTACACTTTGAGGGTTTCATTGGAAGCACCGCAATTTCCTGTGCTTGATGTCAACATCCACTTTTGTTTGTCCAGTCCTAAGCCACAATTCATTGTTGTAGCTATCCTATCCTCTGATACCCTTTTTTTCTCTCGTATCAATGCTAGTATCAAGATTTGGTCCAACTTAGAATTGTTCGACTCATGTTCTCACTGACAATCTTCGGTGCAATTGTATCTACTCGTCGGAGTTGTTACAAATGGAAGGACATCTTTGACGCTATTCAAGTTCCACCTCTTTCTTCTTTCCCGGAGTATCCAAATGTCCCGACACACCATATATTTTTTATTTTTTTTTTTTTTTGTTTTAAATACTTGTCCCGGGAAAGGCGAACCTATAAGGCTTCATCAGCGCCCCGAGTTAATCATGTCTATCACAGAATCCGTTGTAATCGGAAATTTGTTACGAACCCCAAATGAACTATCACAGAATCCGTCAAAGTAGAAATTTTTGCTACGAATTTCGAAGAAGAATGAATTTCTACTACGACGGATTCTGTGATAGACATGACTATTTCGTCCAAGTACTTCTTGTCATTTGATTTTAATACAGCAAATGGCTTTTACATGAGCATTGCAATCATTTTGTGGATTCTGTATGATTCGCTTGGACCAGAGTTTCACAGAATATGCATGCGCGCGTAACGATATCCAGTCTTATAACCGTCGGGTCCTTATAAACAACATTATCTTCTTCCTCTATGACTATGACTGATTTATTGATCCATTCTCCTCTGTCAGAAATTCCTTACTGGATGTCCATTTAAAGCGACAAGGTTCGTATTTATTGGCCAGTTTCAATGTTGCTTAAAGCTCCCTTACTTTCTTGTAAAGATTTTATGCAGCTATTTTCACTGATTTCAGGGATAACTTATCGTATCCCTGACGTATACAACAAAAAGCGGTTTCAGTGTTTTTTTTTTTAGAAAAAAGAAGAAGGCTCAAGTTGTCGTAGACATTTCTTCGAAAAAGACTGCTTTCCATGCTTTGGACTGGGCTGACTTCAGCCGATACACTTCAGAAGTTCATTCGCAAAAGTTTCTCCATAAAATGTTCTTCGCGAATATAATCTTTTTTCACAAGTAGCTTGACGCTCTATTCATCCAGTATAATTTTTAACAAATCTAAAAATTTGGTTACACTCAACATTGCATCGCGGGCTTTAATATAGATGGAGCTTATTGGGCTCGGTGTCAAATCGCCCAATCTGAGAATAATGTCACATCATCAACATTTCCAAGCGTGGTACATTTTGTCTTGGGTTTCTGTCTAAGAAAAATCATTTCACACCCCTTAACCATTTCAATTAATAAAAATACTAAAATTTATTAAGCATTTTCTTCCCGCGTTATTCTCATCATTCGCCCCCAATTGGAACTACATTGTGTGTGTGTTTTTTGTTTTTTTTTTCTTGAATAACTGGTGCCCTTTCACTTCATTCAAAAAAAAAAAAAATTCATACTTTAAAGTAATTAAGTATTGAAAACAACGATTTTCTTGCATGATTTATTATTTTTATTATTATTTTTTATTTTTTTGGTTTTTTATGGTTCGTCATTAGATGGACGGCAGAATTCATAACTCATCCCGTCGGGTAAGTTAGATGACTATTTGTTGTTGTTTCTTTTTTTCTATTTGTTCTCTTGTCATTTGCTTTATTTATTTAATAAAATCGAAAAATAACTATACATATACGAACGATTTTAATATTTAACCTTTCATTTAAATTGAAAACAAATTTACAAAAACTAAAAGGCACTTTACAAAGATGTATTATTTTATGGCCTGGATTTACCTTCCTCTTCACCAAAACAAAATATCTCAAGTTGTGCTATTGATTTTATTATTTTCTGCAAAAATATTTCATTAAAAAAATATTAAATCCAAGGAAAAAGTCCAATGGCAACCACATTATTCAAACGGCAAAGGAAACTAAAAAAAACTGTGTTATTATAGACAACACAAATGGAAATAACAAAAGTGATCCCTAAAAGATCTGATTTGATTACAATTTTACTGAATTTTCACGAATGATGCGGATTGCATTGCTTTTGAAATTAATTGATGTTGCCAGACGACTAATATTAAAACATGAAAATGAATCGGCCCTAGCGAGGTATCCGTCGGAACGGAGAATTCGCCGCAACGCATACTCCGTCGGAGACTAAAATTACGGTCGAGTTATCCGCCTTCGGAAAGAATAATTAAAATGCGACAACGCATTGATTTGACATGATAATGTTTCGTAGTACATCGGATTTTCCTATTTAGTGCTTGTTTTTTCGTCGGTTTTTGCCCTGAAAACATAAATTAAAGCAACAAATACAACCAATTACTTTGCTAAAAAAAGTTTTCTTCTTTATTGGTTTTATTTATTAACACTTCACTCCAAATCGTAAACAAATTCCGCAACCAATTTCTTTCGGAGCATATTGAAAGAAAATTTGTGTGAAGCTGTCAAAAATATCAGTAAAAACGCACTTGATCGCGCTGAAACGCAAAACGCCAGTGTGTGTTACATATTTGTCGGAATAAAGTTCTGAAGTATAAATCGCAACAAAAATCCCCCGATTCGTATGAAATCGGAGAATTTTCCGTTTCGACGGATACCTCGCTAGGGCCGAATATTACACTCGATTTGCGCAAGTGCTCGAATTCCGCACAAGATTAAATCTTTGCACTACTACTGCTCGAGTTGTGCACACAATTGTCAGGAAATATAGCATTTTTTTATTCTATGCAAACATTTTCCTTTAATGTTTCGTTAGTATGCGAAGTAGCCGTTAAAATGAATGCTATATCAAAATTTAGAGAAACAAAATTGGATGATTATTTTGTCATTGGGTCGGTCTATAAGTCCTTTTAAAGTCCTATTTCGTATGTAAACACGATTTTTTTTATACTATATTATACTTGTTTTGTTAACATTCAAATTGTGCACATTCGCAATTTCCGCAAATGGCCTAAACTGCAAATGGCCTAGTTTCGCAAATCTAGCTTTGCCTATTATGTATTTCATTTTGTAAAATTCTTTCGAAAGTAAAGATAACCAATTAATATTTTTGAAATACAACAAAAGAAAGGAAATGGGCTCAATGAGGTCTATATATTGCTATTACTTTCTATTTAACAGAATTCGTGAGATGGCCACGTTTAGACCATAATATCTCAGATGGAGGAACGACCGCTAAAGTTATTTGGTTTCGTTTTCACTCCAAAAATGGATTTATTTTCCATAAAAAAAAAGTGATTTGTTTCTCCCATTTTCTCAATGCAGGCGAATGTTGTGCTAAATTGAAAAAAAAAAAAAATTTGCCGGAAATGACGAAATGTCAGTTTTTTTTTTATATGGAACTAGCCTTTCCCCGCGGCTTCGCTCGCGTAGAGCTTAGGAGTTGGTATAGCATAGCTGTAAAACACTGCAATACTTTAGTATTGCATTCGTTGAAGTCGCAGTCTTTGATTGCTTATTACTATTTCAGTAAAATAATTCACTTAAGTTATTTGACTTCAAAATCGAAGTCCCAGTATTTTTTGAAGTCTTAAGTAATGCAATCACCTGAAAAAGTCTAAAGACTTGAAATCAAAAGAATGCAATACTTTTTGATTGCTTGAATTCATACAGTCAAAAGACTTCAAAAATACTGGGATTTCGGTTTTGAAGTCAAATAGTTTTAGTTTTAGTTTAAAGTGGCTCTCGATGAGAGAAACACGTAGGCCGTTATTCGGCCCATTGTGCATACCACTGGGATTTGGGGAGCTGTTTCTTTACTGGCTACTCATGTAAACCATTTGCTGCCGGTTATAAAGCCAAGAATGTTAGCGGCGCTGATATTACCTAGATCACTGAGATCATTGAGAAAATAGTTTCCTAAATAGGCCCTTCTTAGATTGGCCAGGGCAGGGCAGCTGCAAAGAAAGTGAGTGACGGATTCGTCCTCCTCCTCGTCCCTACAGCCTCTGCAGAAGTCATTATATGGCAGACCAAGCCTTTGGGCGTGTCTGCCTAATACGCAGTGCCCGGAGATCACATTAACAACTTTCGAGATGCTAGATCTATTAAGTCGAAGAAGCTCATTGGATCGCTTTGCGTCCAGAGCTGGCCAGGTGAGCTTGGCAGTATCGCAGTACTGTACTTGAAGTCAAATAACTTAAGTGAAGTCTAAAGATTCCAAAATTTGTATTTTTAATCAATTTACTGCAATACACCAAAGACTGCGATTTTTTAAAGCTTTAGTATACAGAGATTCCTTCACAGTCAGTTAGTTTCCTCTTAGGAAACGTACCCAAGAAAGTAGGTACCTAAGGAGTAGTTAATCGAGACAAATGTTGTTTTTATATTGATTACTAGCTGAACCCCCGCCAGCTTCGCCAGGCCTTTTGTTGCTTTTTTAATTTTCTTTTATTTTTTATTTTATTTTATTTATTTTCGGGCGACAATGTTAACATTTTTGTGTATTGGAGGTGCCACGCCCCTTTATCCAACTCTGACTAATCTTCACAGATGCACTCTAGGGCCAATACCTAAGATTTATCTGTAAGTTTGATCTCAATCGATTGGGTGGTTTTCGAAGAAAACGATTTTGAATGTTTTTTTATGAGCGGTGCCACGCCCCTTTGTCCGATTTTGACCTATTTTAACAGGAATACTCCACGTCGGCGCAGTAGCGCAGTGGTGTGTGTTGGACTACTGTGCGAGGGATCCCAGGTTCGATCCCCGGAAAAACACAAATTACATCTTAAAAGTTTTTTCTACTGCGCCACCTCTCGCGAACGTCTGACAAACATCCGAGAGTATGCCTGTCATGAAAAAGCTTCTCAATTGAGCCGTTCGGACTCGGCATAAAATTGTAGGTCCCTTCCATTCGTCCCAAAAATAAAAACTCACACAAAACGAATGGTTGCGAGAAGCTAGGCCTTGGGTGTCACCCGCCTGTTGCGCCACTTATTTATTTTTTTTACTCCACGACAAATGCCTTTGATTATCTGTAAGTTTGATCTCATTCGCTTCCGTGGTTTTCGAAATATACGAATTTGAACGTTTTTTTTTGTATGGGAGGTGCCACGCCCCTTTGTCCGATTTTGACCTATCTTCACAGGAATACTCCACGACCAATACCTAAGATTATCTGTTAGTTTGAGCTCAATCGATTCTGTGGTTTTCGAGATATACGATTTTGAATGTTTTTTTTGTATGGGCAGTGCCACGCCTCTTTGTCCGATTTTGAATTTGTTTAGCCTATCACTCAATCAGCGTAATTACCGACATGTTAAAAAAAAATCAACAAAATCGGTTAAAAATTACGGGCGACAGAGGACAGAGATGTCCTTCTCGCACTGCTCATATGCATTTACATTCTAAATGGCCGCTGCGCCGCAAGCAACCGTGAGCCGTTACTGTGCATTGTGTGTGTGTGTAGGCACCAGCATAGGCAACACAGCCAGGTGCGAAAGACTGTGTGACGCTGACGTGGTATCTATAATTATTAAATCATCCCAGAAAATTTTCCAAAAATTTAGAAACTTATTTTCTTTGTTTTAGATACTCAAACCGAGTTTGAAGTCGATCGGATGTAAAATAAATTTTCCCATACAAACTTGGCTCTCCCATTTTACCCCTTTGAAGTTTTTTTTTTTTGAAATATCCTTGTTCCTTGTATACATCATAAGGGAACCTCTTTGCAAATTTTCAGCATTCTAGGGCAAAGGGTCTGTGAGTCAGTGAGTGAATCGTAATTTCCATTTTTATGTGTAGGTACCAGATGACCCATGCTCGCCTTGCGTCGCTGGCCTTTAGAAAAACTGTACACTTTCCTGTTGAAAAAATAAGAATTAAATCCACTCAATAAACAGACAGACCAACAGACAGAATTTCGATGAGTGTCATAATGTATAACCACGCTTATTTTGAGATTCGAATGAATAGTCAATTCGAACCAATGTCTCTATTCGTTCGAATGAATTTTGCGTATTTTGACATTCTAACGAATAATATTCATTATCGAAAGATGTCATAAAATAAACTCAAATGAATTTTCAGCTGTTTCACATTTCTGTTTATATAGAGTGACCATTCTTTGGTTTTTTGTTGAGACTCTGTTTTTTATTGTTTTGGTAAATTGTAATAAATATTGAAAATTTCAACGAATTATTGAAAAATAAGTGCTAAGCATATCGAAATTGTTGAGGTACAGTGATATCTATACATATAATAAAACTGTTGCAATTTTCGTTGTCAGCTAAAAACTCGAAAACTACTGGACAGATTTCAATTAAACTTTTTTTTAAAATGTTCCTTAACACCGTGAGACTGCTATAGGCTATGTCGTTTATAGCCACGTCCTAAGGAACAATTTTTAGCCAAAATGTATTTTTTGAAGTGAAAATATATACATACACATAACCAAATATAATTTTGTTCGAGCGGGCAAGGCGAGCACGGGTCCAGCTAGTCTTGTATAAGTCGTCTAAGCAAAAATACTACAATCCATTATTAGTAATATTTTACCGAGTTAAAATTTAAATTTTATTATTAGCTCATAAACAATATTATTTTTTATTTTGTTATTAAATTCCACACTCATATTATTAGTAATATATTTATAAAAAAAATGTTATAATAAATTGAAATAAGAGTTTCCCCCTTTCATATAATCAACACAAGTCTGGTCACACTAACTTGCAATAGTTGGCTGGCAGTTGCTGTCAAAAGCAAAACATTTGTATTGTTGATTAAAGTTAAAGCCTATGAAATAAAATAAAAAAAAAACACTCGCGACAGAATAGCAGATTAAGTTTAACAATAAAAAACGTGCTTATTTAATTAATTATTTCTTTTATTGTTTGAAGTGCCAGTTGATACTCAGATTTCGTGATTTCCCTTCACTCCATTAGCCTGACCTCTGACCAACTTTTCTTTTTGCTCGCGATTTTTTCAATTGGAATGCATTCTGTATACCTAAACAGGGGTTATTTTTTGTATTCTGTATAGAGCAAATAAATAGTTACTACTCACAATTTTGTAAATTAACCTATTCGCCAGGAATATGGAGCAAAATAAAAGCAGTCGCTGTTTAAGCGTCAGGAAATTGCACACGAATAAAAAATGACATTTGTTTCGAACGATTAGAATCTCAAAATACGATCAACATTCGAATGACAAATGAACTTTCGATTGATACGATGAACTTTCTATTCGTTTGAATGTCAAAATACAGATTCTTCTAATTCGACAAACATTCGAACGAATTCGAATCTCAAAATAAGCGTGAACGACTTGCCGGAAAAATAAATCACGTGTTAGCAGTTACGTCTTTAATAGTGTAGATATTGATAGATATAGGCCCTTATTGTGATTGTCGATCAGCGATCGTCACGACAATTGTCGATTGATTTAGATGGATGGGGAATAAATTATTGTGAATAGATCATACTTTGGCGGCTGTTTATTGACAGCTGGCTATCGTTTTTGCAATTTTATTAAAAGTAATTTTAAAAAATTAGTTCGATTGAACTGCGATTTAGCGATTCAGAAATGGGAAATGGTAATGAAGTTCTAGAACAAGCTAGAAAAGGAAAACAATTCATAGATGCACCTAACCCTTTTAAATTGGAAGAAAAAGTGTGGCTAAAATTTTTCGAGAAAGTGTCTCTTGTGCCTAAACAACTTGCTATCGCTTTGAGATTTTACGCCCACTGGTCTTATTAAACCAGTGCAGTGTGTGCAACGAGCCTTCTATTGGACTGGCGCCACCAACGCCAACGGTGCCTTTAGTGCTTACAGATATAATGCAAGTACTGGAAACTACATTTGTCCTAAATGGATCAATTTAAATCATTCAGAAAGTGAAGAACGTTTTTTTAATTGTTTACTTTTACCTATTTCTTCCATTAACGCACTTGATGTCCATAACCATTTAGCTCTGTGCTTATCTTTTCCCATCGCCTTGATTGTGTTTTACCCAAACTCCCTTCGCGATATCTGGATTCGTTTGCATAAATGAAACCCAGTTTTTTTTTTGAAAAAAATGTGTGCGTACGAATAGCTTAAATCAATCGACAATTGTCGTGACGATCGCTGGTCGACAATCACAATAAGGGCCTGTCTCCAGGAAGTGAGTTCCAAAGTTTTATTTTTTTTTTTAGCCAATGGAGCTTTTAGAAATATTTGTCCTTGCGGTTTGATGTTAGTTTAGGATCTTCTTTTAGTAAAAGTCTCTGGATGCTTTCAAGTAGGTTAGGACGAACTGTCGCCTAAAAATATGGCAAGAGGAACCGTCTATGTTATCTGCAGGTCTATAAACAGAGGGTGTGCATTGATCTTTTGCGTTAACTTTGAATTTGTACGATATTTTACTATTTCTTACTTAACACCGCGTCTCCACGAGCAATATTTCATAGCTTGCCATATAGTATTCTATAAAAATTGCTCGTGGAGACCACAAATAGTATTCTATGAAAAATGGTATTCCATCTATTGCTCAGCTCATAGCTTGCTATCGATAGTATTCTATGGGGTGTACTTTTTTGTTGTGACGCATGTGTTTTCGTGTGATGGCTATGGAAATAGTAAGATATGAAATGCCCACCCTACATTTTATTGCATACTATCGTTATTTCTTTCTATGAGAAATGACAGATGGCAAGCTGTGAAATATTGCTCGTGGAGACGCGGTGTAATGCCGTTCGCAAAATCCTAGAGGGCAAGAACAGAAACAACAGAAAGATTGTTCGTTTTGTAGTACATTCTGTTTTTGTTAACGTTGCTCGCTCATACACATAACTGGAACAGATGCAGAAAAAGACGGCCCAGAACAGGGGAGTTATTCCCAAATGCGCGGGGGATCGTATTGAAAGCGATACTTCGATTTCGACCGCTTATTCTCAAATGCGAACTGTGCTTTCCAGTTTTTTTCAATTAGACTTCCAATTTCCCATTTATTTTTCCAAAAGTTTGACAGCTTTTTCCCGTCACAAGAATTTAGTTTATTTTTGTATCCGCAATAAATCTGCCAGCAATCCGTCAACTAAATAGCTATCGCTTTTGAATGGATCGAATCGCTTTAGGAAATACAAAAATACCAATCCGCCATTTAAAGCAATCCGCGGCGCATTTGGTAATAATCCCCCTGTTTCAGTTTCTGTTCTTTGTCACTTTAGGCGCAATTTAAAAGTACGTTTCATGCGCGCATGCGTATTGCGTATAACAAATTTGTTACATTATACGTTTTGTCTCATCATTAACGTTTGGGTGTGCCCAGTTGTTGTTAGGCAATATTGAAGTCACAACTGATTAGTGTCATTATTACATTCTTTTTCTTTCATAAAACAAATCAAAAGATTTAAAATTCTATAAAAACTAATAATACTTATGCTTACGCAATTACAAATACACATACATAATATACCATGCAACTAAAAGAATAATCTATTAAACAATGCGATTTATTACAGTTCAACACTACAAATGTATTTAATAAATATTAAATAAATATTTCACAGGATTCAAACAGTACCGGACAACGTCAACAGTCGAGTAACCAAACAAAATCGGCTACCAAACAGGGATACTCTCCATCCTATTGGGCAGGACAGAACTAAAAAAAATTGTCTATCCACCACCACATTTGTAAAACCGAAAGCCGTAAATGTTTTCCCATTCACACTGTTTTAGTCCCAAAAATAAACAACAAAAACAACAAGAAAAAGTTTCCATTAACACTCTACAAATCCGATTATAATTTATCTATTTAAAATTAAAAAAAGAAAAACAAATACAAATGAAACATAAAAAAACAACAAATATACTTTTAAACAAATTAATCAACGGACAGAATTTTTTTTTTTCGCAAATAAGAAATTTTGTTGTACTCTCGTGACAGCAAAATATTTGAGAAGAAAAAAAAACACGTTCCCCTTATACATCAATTTATCGATGTGCGCGCTCTTGCTAGTAAAGAAAGAAAACACCTTATTTCGATAAATTCATACATTAGTATATAATTAACATCCTTCCCCACACATACATAAAAATAGAAAAAAAAAAAAAAAAAACAAATAAAACTGGATACCGTTTCTTTTAAATGTTTAACTTTTTAATAATATATATATAAATATAAATTAAAAACATAAATATAATAATTATTAATTAAAATTAGTAACACGTCTTTTAATGCTAGTATATATGGAACATAAATATATATTTAATGATATGTATCTATTACAGAATAAAAAAACAAAATGAAAACACTTTTACGTATATATACACTTAATGATAGGAGAGATACAATTTTTTATTAAATCTAAACAAAAGAATCGATCAATTGACTAAGGTCTGTGTATACATCAATTTCTAAATGTAAAAAAAATTAAATTACTGTTATATGGCATGTCCTTCTGGGAAATGTCAATAGATCGTCGACAGAAATTGGTTGTCTCTTTAAGTTTTTCATTTTTTTGTTAGGATGTTTACGTACTCGCCGCATAAATGAAGAAAATATAATATTATAATTACGACACTCGCATTAATTGTTTAATAATTATTTTGACACGTCTACATAGTTATTGTTTGCCTATAGTTGAAGGAAATGATTTTGTGCCTTCGGGATGTAGAACTAACTCTGTGCTAAATTTTAATCGTGATGTTAAAATCGATGTACATTTCTGTACGAACATAGACGAAGTGCATATTTATAATTAAATTGCGCAGAGAGTGAACAAAGTGACTTGATTTTAATATTGGCCATTTTCGGAAACGTCAAATTACGTAAGCAAGTTCGTAAATTTCCGAAAACAATACGTTCGCTGTATATAGTTGCGTCTTGATCTCTCGTATTTGATGGTAATTTGACGTACCTATCTAGAAACGACCATTTTTTTTAATCACCCCTATCGCGAATAATTTTTCCCCCGAAATGTTTCCCATTATTTACATTTCTGACAAGGGAAAAAATTCCATCGGAATTTATTCGCGATACCTACAAATATGTCGTTCAATTCTGTCAAAGTCAGTGATTTGTGTCGTTTTCGGTTGGTCGTCCAGAACCGTCCGGAAGAATTCTCCGCGATTCTGAATTCAAATCCAGAAGCAAATTTCTCTTCTTTTCAGTAGAAGAACTGTCGGTTGAGTGCCAATTGAACGCTTTCAGAAGCGACGGACGGACCAACCGAAAACGACATTAATTTACCCCATATAAATTATATAATGGTCTGAATGTCAGAGAGTAAACAAAAGATCACGTAGCTGTTGTATAACCAGTTGATAACTTTAAAACGTGTTTATTAATAGAGGGTACAAAGTTTAACCAATATTTAGTTTGAAATGTTTTTTTTTTTTTTTTTGCGAGGATTTATACGTTCTTTCATTGTGTTACCCTTGATTCGTCCAACTTTAACTTCAATGTACAATGGCTTAGGTAAACTCGTGAAAATATTGCCGTAGTGATTTCCTGACATTTTCATTTCTTCCAACACTGTTGCCCCTATTGTAGAACACAACTCAACTTAAGGTGGGTTTCCACATGTCGGTCGATTGACACAGTTTGACAGCTCTCGCGCGTATATCATTGAACGACACCACCGTTAGTCCATTTCCATTTTTGCCAATTATTGGCAACAAATTGTTTGTCAGTTGATTGACCAACTTATGAACTTGATGCCAATTAATTTTCACTGTCAATTAGACAAAGTGACATTTTGTTTGACAAATCAGCTATTTCCACGTCAATCAAATTCTTTGTCAATTCATTGACAAGCAATTTTTCGCCATTTTCCACTTGCAAATTTTGTAAATGGCATACAAATACGTCGATTGTGTCAAATCGACAAGTGGAAACCCAGCATTAGTTGAATTGAATTGTCTTAAATTCAACTCAACTTTAACACAATCCAAACTAACTAACAACAACTTATAGACAACCACCGCCATCTTTGTTGTGTTTTGACAGACAACTTTTCTATCAAGGTTGTGTATGACAATACGGACAATACCGAATTTTGAATGACATAAAACAACTCAACTGTAATTGTGGTTGTCTTACACAATAGGGGCATAGGTCAGTTTAGGCTTTTTCGCGTATTCGGAGTACATAGACACAATATTTTTATTTATATTAAGGCTTTTTTCTGTGGTCGAGTTGCGCATCCGTGAGCAAAACGTCACGGAATTGTGTAGGTATAGATTCATAGGAAAAACATGTTCCGTCTTGTAGTACTCGTTCACGAATACGGTATTTCGGGATCGTGTATTTTTTCAAATTTCAGTACACATTTTACATTTGACATTTTTAAATTGTTTTTCTATATAGAAAAACTTGACTGAGCTGTTGCATGCTTTCCAAAAACGGGTTACTTTTAACTTTCACCTTCAATCAAACATACGAACATACCCTTCATTATAGATTTTATCCAGAACACACACACACAGAAAACAAAAATCAGTTTTGAAACCGTGTCGTATAAATGCTTCTGACTTCAGTATAAATAGCAAGTGTGTGGTTTTCAATTCCCACTTGTCAAAACTTTATCACAATACTTTGTTTAAGGCCGCGCGCACAGTGGCGCGAGAAAGTGATGCGAGAAGCGAAACGGAAAGTGCGAGATGGGATATGGTGCGCACAATAAAAGCTTTTCCTTGACGAAGGAAGATGGGCCTCTTTTTCAGAAGACGAATTTTTAACAGAAATTTTATATTTTAAATTGTTTAAAAGCAGAAAGAGAACGCATTTAACTGTCTTAACTGTGCGCGAGTGGTTTTCTCGCACTCAATCGCTTTCTCGGGCCATTGTGCAAATATAACAAAGGAAAACTGTGAAAGTTTCCAGAGGGAAAAATAACACATCTGATTCGAAGGGAATACAAAGTTTTATTTCGATTTTCTAAGTTTTAGTTATGACAACATTTCTATTTAGTCTAGGAGCCCACAAATAAATTTTGTGTGCGAGATATAACGGGAAAAAAGTAAATGAGTTGAAGGATGATGTTAGTTAGGCTGATGCTATAAACCAAAGTCTTGCAGCTAATTGGCGGGGCTTTAGTGAGTAATACAGGGTTTTTCAATAAGAGCGCTACAACAGTTTTTTTTAAATAAAACAACAACGGTTTTGGATATCAATGAAATTCTTTATTCCCGTGAAAGTACGTTCGATGCCATTATGTATGGAACTCGATTTCTTTTGCATGGCCAACACGGGCACGCTTGCAGAAGTCCAGACGCTGAACCCAAGTTTTCAAGCATAAATCGGCCGATACTGCTGCAATTTCACGTTCGATATTCGTAAGAAGTTCATCAATCGTCGCTGGCTTGTTGGCATAGACCATAGACTTGACGTAGCCCCGCAGGAAATAGTCAAACGGCGTCAAATGGCACGACTGTGCCTGTGGACTCAAATTTTTCCACTAGACGCTCAATTGGTGATCTGCTAGGACGATTATGACGACCATAAATTGGACGTGGCGCTCTTAACGTTGAGGCCACTGCCTCCGAATTTCGGTAGTAAATTTTAATAACTCGTTGTTGGCTCGTATATCTTTCCATCATGAAATGGCAAACCTTGCTGAAGAGAAATGTCAAAAGAGCGGCAAGAAATTCGGCGTCGTTTGCTGTCCCTGTCGCTCTACTTTTGTAAATTTTGTTGAAAATTACTATGTTGAAAACGTATGTTTTTCTAAAACTGAGATAAATCATATAACCAGTCAGTGTTAGTTTTATTGTATAGACTTATAGATCACCCCTATTACCGTTGGCGTTTGTCGTAAACGTCTAATATATCATTTCGGTTTTAAGTCTGTGTTTGTAATTTTTTTGAGAAAAATGATTTGAAATTACAGTGAGCACATAGAAAAGGAAGCAAAATCGTTAACAAAAGTTGGAACAAAATCTGAATAACGAATATCGAATATCGACAAACGCCAAGGGGAATAAAGATGATTATTTAATCGCAAATATGTAGGCCCAAGACGTTTTAAGCGCGGCAACACGCTCTTAGGCTCTTGGTCTAATAGGGGCTTTCTTGTTGATTAAATAAAGTTTAAATTATTTTATTTCAACAAAAACTTTAAAACTAGCAAAACAAAGCTACGGTTACGAAGCGATTTCTACCTGAGTTAAAGGAGCGCTGTATCGCTGTAACTGCAGCGTGGCCGTCAAATGTTGAATACCTATACACAAAACGGAACTGCATACGAAAGAGTTGAATATAGTGTATGCTTAGGCCCCTATTGTGAATGTCGATATTTTATCGTTGCGATCAATATTTTTCGATTTAACAGTCGCTTGTAATCGATTACAACTGTCTGGTCGATGTTTTCTCTTGGAAGTAAAAAAAATTTGTGCGAATAGGTAAAATCAATCGACAATCACAATAGGGGCCTAATTCTTTACGAATTGAGAGAAGGTGTGAAATGTAAATAGGATTGAGGTAGGTAGATACATAAGGCGTCGTTCATAGCCACCAGAAAAGTCCATCCCTAAAAACACAAAACAGAAAAAAACTGACACATTTAACCGTAGCATAGGAATTCAGTGGAATACTTCGTGAAACTGGTTGAGAAGTTGAACAGCAAAAGTTGTTGTTCGTACGGAAAAATTAAAAAATTCATTTTCTAGAAAAGTTGTACCTACATCATTTTATTTTTTTTTAGATGAACTGACTTTTTAATTCCAAAGCAACATTTTAAGACCAAGATTGAGTTCATAGTTCAACGATTAAGTTTAAGCGAATTTACTAATAGCTATAAACGGAGCCTAAAATGTTCTTTCTGCGCACCTTCAAAAGGGTATAGTGGCGAAACATAAACAGAATAGAATTTTCTGCAGGCAATTACAACTCCACTATTTAGAGGTATCGTGAATAAATTCCGATGGAAATGTTTTCCTTGTCAGCAATGTAAATCAAATTGCTGAATGGGAAACATTCCGTGGGAAATATTATTCGCGATAGGGGTGATTAATACTTAACAGTAAAAATTCATGTTGACCTCTCTGGTAGATGGTCAATGGACCATCATGGCACTGCTTGATCTAACCATCTCATCCTAGGTTTATACCTAGAGGACGCCTGCCTGATGGTTTGGATTCCATAGCACGTCGTGGAATTCTGATCGGGGACATGCGTTTAACATGACCAAACTACCGAAGCATGGACCGCTCCGTCCGGAGAAGTAGCTGCTCGACATTGAGTTCCTCACTTTCTAGTATTTCTAATGCGATCTCAACGGGTCACACGAGCAATACAACGGAGAAATCTCATTTCGGCAGCTGTTACCGCGATCTTATTTTTTCTGTCATTACATTACCCAAACCTCATGCGTCATGAGACCACACATTCACCCCTATCGTGGAATCCGCCGGGGGGAATTATTCACGGAAAAGAATATATTGGTATCGTCTCATCCGCAAAGTGTTCAGTTCCCCGAGTGGTTACTGCGAATAAGTTTCACTGCATCCTTAAAAACGTTCAAATCGAATTTTTCCCGAACTGGGAACTTTCCACTTTGCGGATTCGACGATACCAAAATATTCTTTTCCGTGAATAATTCCCCCGACGGATTCCACGATAGGGGTGATTGTTAAATTAAAAATGGAAGGCCCTACTTGATAAGATCTCTTAAAATAAGGTATGTATTCAGTACAACATGTTTGATTGGTGGCGAAAATTATTTTATCAGTTCATAATAGTCTTTTTTTTTATCTGCTCGTCGCTAATGAACGCTCTTCTGGGTTGACATAACTGACAAGATTTACTACCTACAGAAATTTTAACAATTTTTTTGGCATTTTCGAACACAAATGCCAATCAAAACGACATGCAAAACGAATTGCGGATATACAGAATTAAAATGCGAAATAATTTGTCATTGATGAACCACGTAAAATATATAAATGTATATTTTTAGATGTTGTAAACATTTTTGAATATCTTTGTAAAACAAAACAAAAAATAGAACCCCTTAAAC
Source organism: Cheilosia soror (assembly GCA_949372485.1). Lineage (NCBI taxonomy): Eukaryota > Metazoa > Arthropoda > Insecta > Diptera > Syrphidae > Cheilosia > Cheilosia soror. The sequence goes on along the minus strand of OX443564.1, from coordinate 42,602,815 downwards.
ATAGGTCACATAAGAATTCCTCTTGTCTTTTTTTACGAAACAAAATGATTTTTTTTTGTGCAAATATGTAGCTGATGATGGTTGATGTGTAGTTTCTTTGTTACTAATATATATTTACTTTATTTTTTATTGTTTTCTATTAGATAATAAATGTAATAAGTAATACAGAACTATTTGTGTATGTATTTCTAATAAAAAAAAACACAAATACTGTTTTCTTCTTCCCCCTATAAAAGCGAAACAAGTAAAATAAAACATTTGTGGATTTTAAAATGTAGCAAAAACACTAGATAACACCAAACACACCACACTGGAAAAAAAATCATTTAATTGCCGATAGTAAAATACATTTATAAATGTACAATTCAAATTCAAATAGCTAACAAAATAAAATAATTTGTTAAGCAAACAAATTGATGAGCGAACACATGCGTTTCAGTTTCAGACTTATTATAGGACGAACAATGAATGAAAACGGCTATTTTTATTTTTTTCCGTTTAATATTTGTAGAATCTCATTACGTTTTTAAATGTGAAGTTTTTTTTTTAATATAATATATAAATTTAAATAGATACCTATTATAATAAATACCAAGATAAAAATGAAAATGTATTTAATTAAAGAAAAACACTCATTTTTTTATATATCCACATCTTTATATTTAAACAAACAAAAAAATATATATATATTTATAGCTTTATGGTAAATAATTCTTTTTTGTTTATTTTTTTATTGAGAGTAAAACCAATTCATTTTAAAGGAAAACAGAAGTTATAAGAAAAAGTATGAACAGAGAATTGTAATCCAAAAAAAAAAAAAAAATATAAAACTCTATGTAGAATAAGAGTTGCTTAGTTTAAAGAAAAGAAGAAAATGTTTATATAGAAAAAGAAAACAAACAGAAACTTGATTTAAATCGAAAAAAAATATTATACAAAACTATAGGTAGAGAAGATGAGCATAGTTTGTACTTTTTGAATGCATACAAAATTTATTAGTATTTTTTTTATTAAAATTCAATGTGAAAAAAAAATACAAACGAAAATGTTAGCTACTTTTCAAAGACATTACACAACACAACCAGAAAAAAAGAGTTAAAAAAAAACAAAAAACAAAATACTAAGAGTATATTTATAATGGATACAGAAACAAAAATAAAACAAAACAAAAAAAGAAGAACATTTAATGGCATCAAATGAGAAATTCTGTTTTATTTAATCTGAGATCTTCAGCATTTTTTTTTTTTTGATTTGGCCGAAATTGTAAATTTTTTTAAATCTTAACAAACGATCGGACAGCGAACTGTTTTATTAACGACTGCATAAGCTGGGAATGGAAAACTTAATCGCCAGAGGGCCAGAGTCTCGCAGTCCCAGCTCCTAGTCAGGGGCACAGCCAGTCCCGCAACTCTGCTTTATTTTCGCGGGGCTGTATTACGAAACAACAAGTACAATGGGAGCGTTTGGTTCACAAACCAGAGAACAAACAGAGAGTTAACAGTTAATTGTCAAATAGCTTAACATGGAATTATGGCAGCTTTTAAAACGTACCTTAATTTTGTTTGAACTGTGTTTTGTGTTTATACACGGTTTCTGCTGTGGAAACGCTTCTTTGGCAAGATAGGAGTACCAAACTACCAACGCCGATACCCAAATCGTAGAACACCATGTAGCCGGGTATTCGCTGATGCGTATCAGCGCCTTGTTGACGACGCCGACGTTCAGACGCAGGAGCAGAGAAGTTGAGGGTGGGATTTTACGTGCTGTGGAAGTTCAGCCTTCAATCAGGTCCACAGACTACCTGTGCAATTGGAACATCCCAAAACCAGGATTCACAAAACTCTGCAGAGTAATGGATTACACCCTTGCCATTTTTAACACGGGTACATGATTCACTACCAGGAGATGCGCAAAGAAGAGTGTAATTTTGCCAATGGCCTGCCTGAAAACGGACACTTCCTTAGGAACATTCTGTGGACTGACAAGGCGCAATTCACAAGAGATGGGGTTACAAACCACCACAATTTGCACCAATGGTCAGACTGCAATCTCAATTTAATACTAAAATAATAAAACTCCCTTTCAAGCGTAAGAATTTAATTATTGTGGACTACTTCTTCAAAATGTGTTTAGTAGACCCACGCTTTCTCCCACAAACAGTTAATTCCCATTATTACCTGGAACTGGAATTTCTTAGAGAACGATTGCCGGAGCTCCTTGAAGATAATGCCCCTCTGGTTAAGAGAAGGGCGATGTTTTTTCAACAAGATGGAACACCTTGCAGTATCAGCGGGGTAACTCCATTCCTCAACCATACTTTTAACAAACGCTGGACTGGTTGATTTGGCCCAAAGCATTAGCCACCGAAATCTCCTAACCTAACTGGGGTGCTATGAAAGATAAAGTTTATTTTGGAGAATTGTCGAGTCTCTTTTAGACCATTTTTGTCTGACAAAAAATGGCTTTTACTGCAGCTTTTGTTGATCGCTTGCAAAAAAGTTGCTTAGCATAATTTTTAGAAAAATGTTCAAGGATAAAAATTGTATAAACAAAAAAAAAAATTGTAATCGGCCTTAGCGAGGTATCCGTCGGAACAGAAAATTCACCGATTTCATACGAATCGGAGGATTTTTGCTTCGAGGTATACTTCGGAAGACCTTTTCGGAACTTTTTTTCGACAAATATGCAACGCACACTGGCGTTTTACGTTTCAGTGCCATCAAGTGCGTTTTAACTGATATTTTTGACAGCTTCATACGAATTTTCTTCCGATATGCTCCGACAGGAATTGGTTGCGGAATTTGTTTACGATTTGCAGTGAAGTGTTGATAAATGAAAGCAATAAAGAAAAAAAAAACTTTTAACAAAGTAATTTGTTGTATTTATTCCTTAAATTTGTGTTTCCAGAGCAAAAACAAACGAAAAAACAAGCACTAAATAGGAAAACCCCAATGTACCACGAACAACATCAAGGATCAAGTCAAATCAATGCGTCGTCGCATTTTAATTATTCTTTCCGAAGGCGGATACCTCGAATGTAATTTGAGTCTCCGACGGAATATGCGTTGCGGAGAATTCTCCGTTCCGACGGATACCTCGCTAGGGCCGATTAAGTCAAAATTTTCAGAAAAATGCATTTTAAGTAAAAAAATGTAAAAACAAATTTTCAAAATTTTGAGTTTGAGGAGCCATAACTTTTTTTGTAGTTGCACAGGGATACACGTAAAGTATTTAAGACTTGTATGCGCTACTAAATTATCTTTTCAAAATGTACGAAACCATTCTTGTACCTGTAATACTTTAGAAGTTATAACGTTTAAAGTGATTACAGTTCCGAATAAGAGGTCACCCACTTTGATGTGCCATAAGGGGAAATATGGTAAAAATAGACTCCCCTCTGCCATACAATATTTTGTTCGGCGGAAATTCAGGAGTCTTCTGCCCCTATTATGTAAGACAACTACAACTACAGTTGAGTTGTCTCTTGGTTTTATGCTATTCAAAATTCGGTATTGTCCGTATTGTTATACACAACCTTGATAGAAAAGTTGTCTGTTAAAACACACAAGTATGGCTATGGTTGTCTAAGTTATTAGTTTGTTTGGGTTGTATGAAAGTTGGGTTGAATTGAAGACAACTCAACTCAACTAAGTTGAACGGAACTATGTATGAAATTAGAATCGAATGTAAGTAATGCCAACTTTTTCGCAAACAATTTCCGACTTTCGAACGAGTCTCGCATTGTGTTTGACAGACTTTTGAATAAAACGAAATAATCATTTGTTGTGATTCGTGAATAGGTGCTAAATCAACATGGACAGTGTCGCAATTTGAATTTTTACCGAAGAAAATGAGGATTGCAATGATCAAATTGAGCCAAGGCGAATTCGGGATAAATCCTTTAGATAAGTCGGGATGCATTGCCATGTATTGAACAAGAATCTCAAATTGAGATGTCTTTGTGTTTGCACATTTCGATGATTCCCTATGCATAAAGTATATTTGAATACTCTTAATAATATTTAATAAGTTATGAACAAATTTCTTACTCACATTTTTTGAGATTTCTGCAATCTACACAGCCCTGTCGTTCTAGTCGAAACGTGAGGTAAGTTTAGAAGCCAGATCAGCGATTCACTGTTGATTGGCCTGCCATTGCGGAACTAAAACGATATTGCTGATGTTTTCACAACGTAGTGGTACTACTTTGTATGTTGAACAAACGAAGGTATGCGCTGGCGCCAAAAGTTGGGCACAACACACCTGTTGTTAAGCAACAAGTGCAGTCTCATTTAGACCAGAGAAGGCCTGTTTGTTGAATGGCCCACAGGACTGAAAGATCTTACGACTACCCGTTGAAGCAACAGGAGCTAAGAATAAAGCTTTGGATTATTGCAACTTATGCTTGTACAAGCAAATTCGCCGAGATGTAGTTTTCTGTTAAATAAAAGGGCTCGGCACGTGGATACATTAAAATTACATTCAAAATTAAATCGTTAAATCAATAGTCAATACATTCATCCAAGTCTATAATTTTATTGTAATAAACATAAGTGCTGAATACATTTTAAAATATTAAAAATACAACTGTTAATTAATGGAAAAATGATAATAATAAATCCTATCACGTTACGATACTGCTAATTGCGAACAAAAACCCACTTATTGATTGTGCAGAAGTTTAGTAAAATCTGTGTATGCCGACTCTAAATCAAAGAGAAATTGTCGAACTTGACCATCAGTCAGTTCATCAGACGCTTGCATTTCGTTTAGCGTAGATAACCAGCCTTCGACTTTCGCCTTTGCTTCAAAATCGGCAGGAATCAATGACAAACGATTCATAGTGTCGACCAAATCCTTTAGCTCAAAGTGCAACTCGTCCATTGTCTTGATTTTTAGTCGCAGCTTGTCCATAATTGTAATGAACAACGATACAATATCGGCAATGCATTTGCTTGTGTTGCCTTTGTCATCCTTTATAGTAATTGGGCGATCTTCCTTAATACGTTCCAATGCAGCCGGGCAGTCTAGTCGGAATTTTTTTACGAATGTATCGACCGTAGGAAAATCATCGCCCTGTACCTGCTTGAATGCGACTTTATACTGTACCAAGAACTTGGAACACGCAGCTGTGTACTCCTGAGGAGTGATGCAGTCCCGTATGTAGGCCTTCTCAAGATTCTGGAGTGTGTTTATTATTGCGTACAAATCAGCCATATTATCGTACTTCTCACGTTCCCGGGCATTTCGGAATATTTTTACCTCTTCGTAGAGTTCGGGATTTTCTTGCATTTTATGCGATTTATACAGTTTTGCGGTGGTGAAAAATTAACAAATTCTCTTTGGGTTTATTTTTTCTTTTTTTACAAAGATGACGCATTTTTGACAACCCTGTATGTCAAAAAATCAGCTGGGTGTGACATGTAATAGAATCACTATATTTGCCGAAATGTACTAGAAGTATTTATAATTATAAATGTATTCAGTCGATCACTTTATTGGTGGAAAGATCTAAACGAGCATTCATTCCAAAATTAACTAAACGGAACAACTAAAAGAGAGAACAGCTCTTTATTTAGGATGTGTGTCTCCTTCTCGCGCTTAAATTAAGTTCCCATACAAAATGTACTTCATATACTTCTTGCTAAAACATATTTGGACTGAATTAGATCTCCACACAGTTTTTTAGTTCGCGTAATAAATGCGGAAAACATTTTCGTAAAACCGGTCGTTAAATACTCAGAAATTATATTCTGCATCGGCTCAATATTTTTGATTTACTGCAATATATTAACATTTGTAACCATTTGCAGGTTAATACATTCATAATCATACCACAGGCTATCTGAGGTGGCTGGTACCCCCCTGTGGTTCCACCTACCTCTTTTATGATATCTGATGAATCTATAAAATCATCACTCTCCCTATTTTCCAGTACTCCAGGGGTGCTAAGGATTAACGTCAACTTCTTTGGGCGATTAGCAGCATCTTTTCGTTAAACAGCTGAGCTCTGAATACCGCCGCGACAAGATAATGATCGGAATCAACGTTTGCCGCACGGAATGTGTGCACCTTGAGCGTTTATTTCTTGTTAAACCCTTATTAAACCCGGGGTACATAATAACCCGCATTAACGTGAGACCTCTAATAGAGAAAATAAATATGGAACAGTCTGAACACACTTACTGAACTTTCAACAACCATACAAACCAACATACCTTTCTTTTCTTTTTGTTGTCAATTTGTCATTATTTTTGAAAGTATTCAAAAAATCCGAATCAAAATGAGTGAAATCGAAACAATTTGGAAAAAAACCTACGAAATATTTCCTATATTAAATAAATCTGTAAGTATTTGGACTTGACAACTACCTGCATAGATTCTTAAAGGCCTTTTCAATATTCAAGCTGCAATGCAATCCCATAGCCAACGAAGATTTCGAATATGTGATTGGAAAACTCTGCCAGCTTGAAATTACCGATTGTGTTTACGAGTCCATTCTTCTTGAAATCAATGCTCTGCTTCGTGGTAAAATTGTTCCTGAATTCTGGATGCAATTTCAAACGACACACGAAGAGGAGGAAAACCACTACTTGCTGTTCATTAAGTTTCAAATGGCCATCATAAAGCTGGAAGAAGACTATCGCAATCTTCTGGAACTGATTCATAGAGTGGAAATACTTAAGAAAATGTGTCGATTCGAGAATCCAGAAAATAAAAAACGTAATGACAAAGAGGAAATCAATAACATGTTAAGAAGCGTTCTTCTGTCGCAGTTGCCGGCTAATTTCAACACCGTCGTGTATGCGTTCTACAATGTTTCGTTTAAGGTATTCGCCAATAGTCATCAGAGCGGTGATGGTAAGTGCGGAGTGAATTGCGCAAATTTTAAAGTGTTTTGACTTGTCTCCTTGTAAGATGACGATATGGCTGACATTGACGAAGTAAAATGCAATGGCTGTGATCGGGAAACTGATGGGTGTCGTTGCCAGAATCTGGTTTGTTCCTTTAACAAAACCAATGAACACTTGACGAATCTGGGGCTTTTGGATCGAATTGCTGGGCATACTCTGACTACGCTTATTCAGCAACGGATTGCGACACATGTGCGGGATACTTGTTTGGGGATCTTTGATAAGTGTCACCTGAAGGGATTGGAGAAGGTAAAGAGTTTTTGTAAATTCTCTTGAGACACTTTTTAACTTGTGTTTTATCTTGCCAGTGGTTAGATGTAATTGTCTTAAATTGGCTGACTAGAATCTTCAATCGTGGCCATCTGAAAATCGATGCGAATGACGCCAAAACCCAGTCTGTTATTCAAGACTTCAAGGTAAAACTTACCTACTTCTTGTATGAAACCTACGCCAACATCATCATCGAGCAGTTCTTCAGCATTATTATTGGTTTGTTGGTGGAGTGATCTTAATTTTCTTGCTCTGAACACTTGTTTCGCTTTTCACAGACTATCCTGACTCCATTCCGGCAATCGATGATCTGAAAATCTGTCTTGAAAAGATTGATCTACGAAAGCACCTAATTAAATCGCTCAAAGAATCGCTAGAGGCAAGAATTCTCCATCCGGGCGTCAACACAATGGACATTCTCACCGGCTATGTGGCTGCAATTAAAACCATTCGTCACTTAGACAGCAGTGGAGTGATTCTGGAGACAGTCACAGAGCCGGTCAAAGAGTATTTGAGGAAACGCAGTGACACTGTGAGGCGGGTTGTGACTGGTTTGACAGAAGAAGGCCCAACCGACTTGGCCGAGGAATTGGCCAAGAGTGAAGCACTGAAAGAAAATATCGATGCTGCTGGGAAAGACGAAATGGCCAATTGGGAGAACTGGCAGCCGGATCCTGTGGACGCAACACCAGGTAGGTCAAATTAATATACACCTAGCTATAGGAGCTGAAATGAGTTTTATTTTTCAGCTGTTTTCAGTCAAAATCCACGAAGCAATCGCTCTGCAGATATCATATCGATGGTTGTGGACATCTATGGCAGCAAGGAGCTGTTTGTCAATGAATATCGAAATTTACTCGCCGATCGGTTGCTTTCAAGTCTCGACTTTAATCCCGACAGAGAAATCCGAAATCTAGAGCTGCTCAAGCTCAGGTTTGGCGAAACGCTCTTGCACAGCTGTGAGGTTATGCTAAAGGATATCAGCGATTCCAAACGAATAAATATGCACATTCAAGGAGATATTAGCTACAATGAGAGTAGGGTCTGGTAGGTACATCGTTTTGACAACGGGCTAAAGTTTACTTTATTGTTTAGGTAGGAAATTCGACCTAAAGTCGTTGATAATTTCATCTCAGTTTTGGCCAGCTTTCAATAAGGAGACCCTGGAACTGCCCGAAGAGATTGAAGAAGAATTCAAAAAGTTTACGAAGTCCTACGAAGCATATAAAGGGAATAGAACACTGTGTTGGCGTAATGTGACAGGCAGAGTAGAGCTAGAGATTGAGTTGGGGGATCGAACGCTGGAAATTACTGCAGCACCAACACAGGCTATTATCATCTACCATTTCCAGGCGAAAAGTAGATAGTGTGTGTATTGATCTTGACTACTAACCCATGTAATCATTCTTAGATCAATGGTCACTGGATGAGCTTAGTGCGATAATGAAGATTCCCCCATCAGTTCTTCGACGCAGAATCGGCTTCTGGCAAACACACGGTCTTCTTAGAGAGACACAGCCGGATGTCTATGTTCTAGTCGACGAAAGCGGTGGTAGTGTAATTGAGGAAATGCAAACAACCGACATTGCCGAGGACGATGAAAGCGAAAGCGCCATGGCCTCAGCAAGTGATCAACGTGAAGAAGAACTTCAGGTAACAAGACAATTTTACTCCTGTTCCCAGTGCGATTTTCAAAAAATATTTTGTTCAGGTCTTTTGGTCGTATATCGTTGGAATGCTCACAAATCTCGATTCGTTGCCAATTGAACGAATACATCAAATGTTAAAAATGTTCGCATCTCACGGACCGGGGGTGGAATTCTCCCAGGAAGAATTGAAAAACTTTCTGCAGCGAAAAGTACGCGAGCACAAACTAATATTTAGCGGCGGCGTCTATCAATTGGCGAAGTAAACAAAACGAACAACAAACTTATTTTTTAGTTTTATTTATTTAACAAATTGGAATACAATTACTCGTCATCAACCACTTCCTCAACATCTGCTGTAGAATCTTCCTTTGAACTTTTCGCCTTTGAGTCCTTTTTCTCTTTGATCATCTTTCGATGTGTTTCGAGGTCCTCTTTAAGTGGATCGAGGAAGGCTTCAAAGTCCAACTCTTCTAATGCCTCTAGTATATTGTTGGCTGTGATTGTCTTGTGATTTTGTTTCTTCGCCAATGCAGTGGATGATGATGTTAGGAATATAACAAATACGGACGCAGCTCTGGCAATTGCGGCACGAGCCTCTTTGCTAACGATTGCGCCATCGGGAAGCGATTCTTTGATGAGACGAGCAACGACAGATGTTGGCAGATTTAAATCTTCAATCCTTTCTACCATTTTCACTGTATAAAAACTTTATTTCAATTTAATAGTTATCGTGTAAAATATAATTGAATGTAATGTTTTGGCGGACAGTTTGCTTTTGCTTGCAGAATTTTAGCGATGCCGATGACAACAAAAATGTCAAAATTGGCTGGCAGTTCTTGGCATTTTTTTTCATCACCATGCCCCGGACGGAGATGGGACTATCTGTGGTTATCGATAACAAATGTCGTTTTCGATTAGGCACTAGACGGGTAGATTTTTAGATTACTTGAGAAAAGAAGGATATATTACACCGAAAATGCCTTCTATTTTCAACTCACATAAAATCGACCTGTCTCGCCCGAAACGACTTTTATGGGAAGACGCGTGAATGAAATTTGTGTCCCCTGTCCAGGTTGAAATACAAATTTAGAGTGAGTAGAAAAGAGAAGATGGCAGTGGCACAGTAAACGCACCAAAAATCCACTTTCGGAAATCATTCTCGCATGGGCATGAAGGTTATTTTCCGCAACACCGACGGTGAATAGCCAGGACAGCCAGCCAAATCAACTATAATGCTAATCGATTCAGGCATCCAATATCCTAATGTAAAATGCACACACACGACCAGCAGCAAATGACGACTCTGAGCTTTGTCTTAATTCTGCTATTTTCAGAGGTCTAACAAAAACAAACTGTGAAACGTCCATGTGAAGAAATAGGGTTTAGCACATTTGAAGTGTAGTAAAGAAATTTTCCACTGTGCATATCTACAATAAACTCCAACGACCAGTGGTCCCAACCTTCAGCATGGCGATATCTACCAGCTTGCACAGGAGTAGGGTTGAAAGTCACTTTTTTATAGGTACTTTGTAGGTAATTGCAATTGCTGATGCAATTATCTTTGGTAGGTTCAAATACAAGCTAGGTAGCTATAGAGACGCGTGCATTCAAACTAACAAAGGATATCTTCATCTGCCTTTGCTAATGCTAATGCTTCTGCGCCATATAGCAGGACTGGTATGAAATTTTCTGATGGGATGCAATTAGTTAAAAAGTTAAAATGTAGATCATGACCATGAGGGAGAATGAAAATGAAGCCTGTAGTTAAAGAGGTAGAGGTAGAGGAGGTAGCCGAAAGCACCGTCGGCTACCAGTCGCGAGAAAGAGTCCATGGTATGTCTAGTTTTTATTTCGAATCGAATAAAAGTGTTTTAGTAGGTAACGATTGGGTTTGGAATTATCAGAAATTTAAATTTACGAACTATGTTTCCAATTCAGAAATTCACAATTAGGTGCGCTGCACTACATGAAAAGTATTTCGTTTCAGGTTTTCAGTCAGCCCGATCCTTAACCGACTGTAATTGTATCATAATTCGGGTAATTAATTCAACACAACTCATTCCATTTTATTTGGTTTTTAATGACACTGCTAACGTGAAGTTGTGCATGCAACAATTAGCTACCTACCTACAATAAAATAACCGATGATGTTCCAACCGTTCCAACTTCAAAGTTGTATCTAACCCAACTTACAAAAATAGGAAACAATTCCCGGAGAAAGATGTTAGAATGGAATTGCTAACGTACGATGTTCTGTATGGCATGAGTTTATGCTTAATACCTTTCAATATCTCCAACTTATTCAGAAAAAATACTTTTCTCGTTTCTACTCATACTGCATATGACTCCGAACGTTAAACATTAATGAACAGATAAACACGAAGAACTATAAAATGAATTATTGACCAATTCCCTTTCTCTCCTTTAAATAGTAACCACATTAATTGCTATTGATTTGATTCCTTTCTTTAATTAACTGTGCCCTTGTTAAGGGGCACCTTCAGCATGCAAGACGTAAATTAATCATAAAGCTATCCCTTTGACAACCAACTGAAAAGTAAACAAATCGAACTTGAATTCACACTTCTTCTTGCGTCTAGACTTTTGAAAACAGATTGGTTAGAATGCCCACAACTTATAACGGCTCATCGAAATCCAATTAAAGTATGCAGTTCATAACCGCCCCATTAATGCCTTATGTAAAACAGTAATCAATAAAAGCAATTCTAATCGTGTTACCCATGCTAAACTCGTGATAACGCATTACATACGTTTATTACATCACATCTACTACAGAAACAAAGAAATGTCCAGTCCTACATCAATCAGATTACCAGGAGCAGAATAAAAATTAAAAAAACAGAAGTACTCTTAAGTTGCTTGTTTTTTATTCATTGCCCAATATGTTTTCATGATTTTTTCGTGTTTTGGTAGAAAGTTGGAAATGCTTTACGAATTTCTGCTTATAATACTAAGAACGACGAAACCAATACAGCTGTGCTGCATTTTATTCGTAGACCCAGTTCTCGGCAGCTGGAGTCCATGAGACCAATTCGCTCTCATTGAACCACAAAGCGATTTCCTTGTTGGCGGATTCAACAGCATCGGAACCATGGAGAATGTTGCGTCCTACTTGGATACAGAAATCACCACGAATGGTTCCTGGCAGAGAGTCAGCTGGGTTGGTGGCACCCAACATTTGGCGGCCGGTCTTGACGACGTTCAATCCTTCCCACACCATTGGAACTACTGGACCAGAGCTCATGTAATTAACCAAACCGGGGAAGAAGGGACGAGCAGACAAGTCGGAGTAGTGCTTTTCCAACAAGTCCTTGGAAGCCTGCGAAAGTAAAGAAAAAGAAAAGTGAAATTAATGACGTATACCAGTACAATTTGACAGTTCGCAGGATGTTCTTTTGAGGTTATAATAATCACATGCGGTTGCTTAAATTTTCTCAAACAAACTCGTTTTTATTTTTACGTTTTTATTACATTTGTAAGCACTTTGGAGATGATTACACAATTTTAAACTTTGATTCTGCACTATCTTTAACTGCCCTTACCCCCTGTGGCCTGTAATCACGATGGGGCAAGTGCAATTACAAATGGCGACGAAGTGGAAAATTGATTTTTGCCGTTTCTTATTATGTATTGGAAATTGTAATACATACCCACATGAATTTCATGGCGACCAATTTGAAGCCCTTCTGCTCGAAACGCTCGATGATCTTGCCGACGAGTCCACGTTGGACTGCATCGGGCTTGACCATGATGAAGGTACGTTCCTTGTTTGCTGCCATTGCTGTTGAGAACAACGAGAAGAATGCCAAAATTGAAGCAATCATCAAAATGCCGGAGCCAAAGCTACGTTGCTGTCGGCGGTTGCTGTGTTCAAAAAACGTCATCTAGAGCAGTGAGATGGTGGCAAATAGACGGAATTTTCTGTGTGTGAAAGAAAGAAAGGAATACCTAATTAGATTAGTGTTGCCAACAGACACGAACCGGTAGATATATCAAGGTCAAAATCGATAAATCAAATGAACATAAAGGAGGTAGAGCGAGATAAAAAGTGAGCGAAAAATTACTATATCGTAGGGATGCGTTCGAATGGTCGAATGGAAACGTAAAGTTGGTAACGAAATGTTATTGGTTGGTTGCACTAAATGACGGAACGTAATAAATTGTTAAAGTTTATATTGCGTCAAGTTGGGGTATGTGGCTCGCTACGCTCGCGGCAAGGATTCTAAACCCCAGTATAATCATTTTCGGACATTATGCCGTACGTTTTGGATCCAACTTTTCTATTTATAAAGAGTTTTTAATGAAAATAGGATTACGTTACGTTGATTACGTAGTCGTGTCCCGAAAATCGGTAAACGTCAGTTCAGTACAAAATCTGTCAAAATGAACGTGCGAATAGCCACTTCGTTTTAGATATCTCAACATTTTAATGGAGTTTTTCACATGGTAGCGAACCAACAAATTGATAAAATGCGAACAAACCAGTTTTTATGCATTTACAAACAGAAAATTGCACATTTTAATATTCCAAAAGGAAGATAATTAATTATCCCATCAAAATGTATAAAGAAAACAGTTTACATAACGAAATTTCGAATTCCGAACTTTTTGCAGCGAATGAAAACACCGTTGGCGCCAACTGTCAAAGTTTATTCGCAATCCACAAACAAGGGAATAAAACATTCGTTCGAACTTAACCTCAAACTAGACATTGCGGGTAGAAAATGATGGCTGAAATTCGTAAACTGACACAACCATTCAACTTGTTCATAGGAACGGGCTGTCAAAACTTGCGAATTTATTTTTTTGTTCGTGGGTAGTTGGTCACTCTCATATGAATGCGTGAATCAATTAACATAAAAGTGAAGCAAACCAATGATATAATATAAGAATGATGCAAAATGCTAGAGAGTCTACTGATGATAAGGGACAGCAATACCATTGCTTTAAAAATATCAGCATACTGATTTCTCCAATAATTGGTGACGCAACGGCAAGAGAATTTGTAGGTGACGTTTTGTGTTGTGGAAAAAAAATTAACTATTCGGCTGTTTGCTTTGTTGACAAATTTTAGGCTGTTGCTATTCGCACGTTGTTCGGGACACGACTACGTAACGAAATGTCAAAGTTTATATTGCGTCAAGTTGGGGTATGTGGCTCGCTACGCTCGCGGCAAGGACTCTAAACTCCAGTATAATCATTTTCGGACATTATGCCGTACGTTTTGGATCCAACTTTTCTATTTATAAAGAGTTTTTAATGAAAATAGGATTACGTTACGTTGATTACGTAGTCGTGTCCCGAAAATCGGTAAACGTCAGTTCAGTACAAAATCTGTCAAAATGAACAAATTTTAAGTACGTAATATATTTTTTGAAAAAGTTATTATTTATTTTGGTTGTTTTCCAAAAAATATATTTATAGAAAATTGTTAATAAATAAAAACCACAAAAATGAACACTACATACGCCACAGACCATCGCCGGGGTGAGAATTAGATACTATAAATGAGACAAAAAATTACATTTCCAGACGAAAAGCAATAAAAAAACAAATTTCTGTTAAATTCATGTCAGATATCCATGTCGAGGCATAATCGCAGAAAGAAATCACTGACATCCCATCATACGATTAAATAGAGTGACTCCACAAGATATTTCATCTCATGAACATGATAAGTATTATGATTAGTGAAATTCGGCCCTAGAATGGTATGGTATCCGTTCGGAGAGTAATTTTCTCCGCAACGCCAATCCAAGTCGAATACTGAATTTACGTTAATTGTCCCTATCCGTTTTCCGAACGTACATCAACTCATTTTTTTCATTAGGTAAAATCTTTCCACGATGATCAGATGTCGGAGACCATCGCAGAGAAATTGACGACCAGTTGCAAAAAACGCAACCCATCGCAATGAAACCTAGATTGCCGGTGTGTGTTACGTTTTGTCGGAGAAAATGTTCCGAACAGCTTATCGGAACGATTACCATTAAGCAAAATTCGTACGAAATCGGAGAATTTTTCTTTCGGAACGGATAGGGCCGATTATCTCCTCTGGAGTCAGGGTGTTATCATGATACAACAAGACAAGATAGCGCATTGAAGTTTTCATTTTTGATTTGTTCTGCGCATGTACGTCATAGTTGCGGAGTGTACATTTTGACTCTTGGTATTTACGTGTATTTTATATGGAACGAGTTGTGTTGGTTCTTTAAATGTTTAAATAAAAAGGAAAATATAGAAGATATAGTTTCGGAATTCTGTGAATGTGCTTGGAAAAAAATTTATCGTCCATAACATGTGTCTTTTTTTTGTTGTTCCTTTCAATTAAGTCGCAGAATTACTTATTTTCTGCTCAGCTCGAACAAATTTGATGAAAAAACTTGTGTTTTGAATCGAATGTGAATAAAATGTTTAAAAAACAACAAGTAGTTTCGTCAATTATTTATTCTATTTTGGTTTTCTTTTGTTTTTTCGTCTACTGCTTGTCGATTAAGGTAGCGAATGCAAAAGTGCATTCGCGAGCGGAAGAAGAGTTTTTTGATACGAATATTGCAGTTAAATCAATTCAGTGGTTAATATAGTTTCACTATTGTCTTTCACCATAGCTTCAGATGGCTTCGGAAGACCAACCATGCTGCAGACTCTAAATCCTACCAAATAAAGTGCGTGTCTAAGCATAAATGCAACTGCATTTATAATGCCAGTTTGCCTACACTTTTCATGTTGAATAATATTAATTAAGTAATTTTTCACAAAATGTAGTCAATAAAGTCCTTATTTTTCTATTAATTGGGTCTTATCGTTTAAAGATAAAGATTCTTTGCCTTAAAAGATTTTTTTTCTTAGAAAAGTTATGGAGCTGTTTCTTATGATTCTTTTCGTTTTTCATTAATTATATTTGCACTCAAATAAAGAGCAAATATCTTTTTTACAAATGTACTATTATTTGTTCAATTAATAACAATAATAATTTAACAAAATCGTAAATTTGTACTTTCGCGCCAATAGTACATCCATTATCTCCGCAGCTACTACGTCATAATCTGTTGACAGATGAATACCGATGAACAGCAAGAATGAACGACATGCGCAATGCGATATCTTGTCTTGTTGTATCATGGGGTGTTATAAATGTACCCAATATTTGGTTCATTTCCACAAAACCCACACCGAATGGTACTATTTAAAAAAAAAGAACAACGATAACTCTAATTTTGCTAGAGTGAGACAACACAACATAACGGCCTTTCATTCCGAGTTCAGTTCATCAGACATTTGTATTATTGAATTTTTTTCTACGGACGAGGTTATCATTATAGTGTGGTCTTATATTTTTGGTGAAAATATTGGTTTTGCCTGCAATTGTTCGCAAGGAATACGAAACCAACTTGTTTTTCATGCAAGCCCATCACCTTAGTGCATATTACATTGTGAAATTGTGCAAATTAAATTACCTAAACTACGCACCAAAAAAGTGTTTGACAGTGTTTGAAAACAAGAGTCATTGAAGCCACTACTCAACAACAGCCTATATGGAAAATTTAATAAAAATTACAAGTTCAATACCAATACCAGACAAAACTTTTAAAAATCTACTTAATTTGACGTAAATTAGTCATAGACAAATAAGTGAAATAAGAAATATTCAAATCTGATAAAAAAAAAAAAGAAACATTTCCCTACTACTGAATTGGGTGGATGTTTCGTAATTTTCCATCGACTTTTATATGTAGTGTGACACCGAAAGCACAAGCGGAAAAAAACACACTACTACCATCAAACACCAAGTAAATTTGACGCGTTGCTACGAATTGATTTTCTTTAAACACTTGTCCACTTGCCACATTTCTTTAATCAAGACGGAAATATACCTTGCAATTTTGTAAAAATCGATTTTTGCTTGAACAACTAAAAATTTGAATCGCTCGCACAATGCAGTCCCAACA
This sequence comes from Cheilosia soror, assembly GCA_949372485.1. Taxonomy (NCBI): domain Eukaryota; kingdom Metazoa; phylum Arthropoda; class Insecta; order Diptera; family Syrphidae; genus Cheilosia; species Cheilosia soror. Next base: position 42,586,012 of record OX443564.1, on the reverse strand, counting down.
AAGTCTAAACCATGGACAACAACAACAGCAGCAATCCCAATCGCAACAGCAGCAGCAGCTCCTCCAGCAACAACAACAACAGCAGCAGCAGGCAGCCGCAGCTGCAGCAGTCGCAAATAGTGCAGGTTCAGCCAAAATGAACGACAATCAGCCATTGTCCTCTGTAGGTAAGTACTTATGTGGCCAATTTTTTTATTTTTTCAATTTGATTGAAAATGTGGGTACTGCTGGACACCCATTTCCAAAGGAAAAGTAGGTTTTTTTTTTTGTGTGTGTGGAGAAGTTCAAGGTCGTTTGCGTAAAATGGTTGAAAAAATTTACAAATGCACGCGTAGTTCTAATAATAGCCATCGATGACAATGATTCATTTTTTGTTAAAAACAAATAAATTTATAGATACGATTATGTACACATTTTAGGTGGTACCTATACATTAGAAAATAGATTAAAACGAAGCAACTGGAGTTGAGCCTGGTTGCTGCCCCCTTCTATGTACAAAAAAAAAAAAACAATGCAATGCATTGTTCGAGGGAGACATCATCGTGTGATAGAGGGTTGCTTACATACAGCACATGCGAATGCGAGTATCCAATGATACGTATCCATACTTGGCGATATAAATAAACATTCGCAATTAGGTACCTTACACAACAACCTCAGCACATGCGGTTTCCTAATCGAAAAAAAAACATTTAATTTAAAGAAACTTTAACAACTTCTTTTAGCTTTATTTAAAAAAAAAATATGATTAGGTTTGTCGTACTAGGAGGGGAACTCAAATGTTTTAGCTGCCTTGCTTGTACTTTTGAATATTATGTGCATACATACATATTTGGATTTATTCAGATTGGTGTTCTATGTACGCATGAGGTTAAGAAAGAAGGGTGAGAAGGCCCTCTTTTCATTGTGAAAAAGTGCATACCCAAAGTCCAACCTAACCACTTTCTTTTCTTTTTTATTTGCAAACTGGATATGTGTGTATGTAACTAAATTCAAAATGGGTATCTTTTCTTTGTCTTTTCTTTGCCCCCCTGGAGAAAAATAAAAATTAAACCGTATGCTTTCCTTAACGATTTTTTAAGGAATCCCTACTTATTTGTTTGATGGCCTCTCGACTCGTGCAGAATCTCTTTCAAAGACACTGTTATTTGATCTTATATCTAAGATCCTCTTGGCTGAAGCATTATGGCCAACCCAATCAATGTGACGGATAATTTGTCCTCGTTTACTTCAATGTCCAACCAACAATCGCATGGAAAGCTTCTATTATGGCACGCTTGGAGCTTGACAATATCGTCCGCATAGCAAATGTACTAGTAAAACTTTTTGGATGGGTACATTTACCAGTAAAACGTTTTGAATGGGATCTTATATACTGCATTAAGCTTGATAGTTTTTGCAAGTCTTAGACTAGCCTTAAATTAGATGTTGCAAATGGAGATGGCAGTCCAGTCCAGGGTTTCTTTCACTCGTACTAAGAGCTCAGCTTTTTTAAACTTAAGTCCCTTCTATACATGTCACATCTCACATCACTATCTAGATGTCTGCATAAACAAATCTTTTATTTACTGAACTTCGGTCACCTACGCTGTTTTGAAAATATTACGATCTGCTCTTAAAGTTAGCAGTAAGTGGTGTGGCTGCCTTTATGCTTCACTTCAAATGACTCTCGACTATCTATACATCAACAAGAGTAATTTTTGGCTTAAGAATCGTTTCTCGATAACAGGATATATTTCACTTTGTTTTGATTTCCATCTTAGTCGACTGATACGTAGTTTTCTAACCATATCGATGTCGCTGCAGGTTGTTGTTGTTGCAGTAGCAGTCAATTCGTCTCTGGTTTCAAGTCCTAGGAATTGTGCCACTTAAATTGGGTGAGTCCATAACATTATTGGGGTTAATGTGGTTGGTCTCGCAGGGCAGGGCCCCTCCCGCGACGATTGGTTCTACGTACCGGAGCGACTCGTCACTAAACCACCCCGGCCTGGCCACGACCAAATATCGTCAACCCCCTCAACACATTCGTCGCTGCAGGTCGTAGAGTTCGCTGTTAAATCTCCTCCTCCAAATCTCGTCAACGAAATCAAGACCTAAAATCACTCGAAAGGTCAAGAGGATCTTCAGCCGCCTCTTTTAACGTCCATGTTTCTGCGCCATAGAGCAGGACTCGGATGATGAGGGTCTTATATGGAGTGTTTCTTCACAAGGCCTTGGTGCTTTCTTAAGCTAACAAAACAGCGGTTAGAAAGTGTAACTCTTTGTTTGGTTTCTGCTAAAATTTATGAAGCTCTCTATCGTGACGTTCTGCCCGATTCGTCGACGTTGTGTGCCCCTTTTTCTTTGACAGCATATCTATAATTGTTTTGCCCTCATTCACCACTAAACCCATTTTTGCCGCTTCTTTGCTAAGATCTACTCGCAAACGCACCAGTAAAGTGACAGCTTGCTGCCTTCTGCCAATGATGTTAATGTCATACGCGTATGCAAGTAGTTACACAGACTTTTGGAAAATCGTGCCCCTGGTGTTGACTTGCGATGCGAGGTTGAAAAAGTCACATGACAGCGCATTATTTTGTCTAAATCCTTTTTTGAAATCTGTCGTAACGAAAGAGTGTTGTAAATCATGAAAAAAAATGCAACAGACCAATTGAAGGTTTTCGTGTAAATATTTTTTGCGATTAAAGAATACGTTGCGTAAACACATTGAAATTATGTACCTCAAGGGTTTCGGAACGGACAGCCCCTTAAATCACATATCTGTTTCACACTACATATAAGTATGTATTATTTTTTTTTATTATGTATTACGGCCCAATTAGTTTAGTGCGCAAACCCAAGGAAACCCCAGCAATTTAGTTTCATGTCGAACAAGAAAGTGTAACCTGTTCACTTGAAAATCAGTAATTTCGACATTTTACACTTGTGATAACGTTAATCTGATTTTCGGGCAGGTTGCGGATATTGTCGAAACGGATATCAGCAAAATACGGAGGATCCTATAGAATTCAAAATGGTTCCAAGAGTAGCTGAAATAACCGACTCTTCTGGTGGTAGGTATAACAATGGACCAAACTTGGTTTAAATGAATTACTCAATTACAATGGTAGATCATAAGGTTATCTGTCAAAATATCTTGTGCTCAGATTTTGAATCCGACTGCTCACTGCTCAGTCTATTTATTCTAAGCTGATAGAGTGCGCTCTGATTTCTGATCTCTCAGGAAAAGTTTATTTTTTCCCTCTGTATATTCACCCCTATCGTGGAATTAACGGAAAAAATAGTTCGGTATCGTCGAATCCGCAAAGTGAACAGTTCCCAGTGTGGGTAGTGTGAATGAGTTTCACTGTATCGTTGAAAACGTCCAAATCGTATTTTTCCCGAACACAACGACATTTCTCGCCCGCATCAAAATCATTGCGGATTTCATAGGTTTTCTTGCTTGCTGCAACATGCACGTCGTGAAAATTTTTTTTTAGGAAAATGTACATATAAAACAGCTGCTTTATTAAGCTAAACATTTGTAGGAAATCTGTGCAATGTTGAACTTTATTAAAATCAAAATATAATCCTAAAAATACATATCATCCGGAAGTTCCATGAAATCATTCACTGCTCCTCTTAACCTGTCTCGTATTCTTCTCTGAGAACACCGCTAATTTCGTTTTTCTTCTCAGGCTTCCAAAAACAGAGCTATCGTATCCATTATTATATTAATTTTTTATTTAAATCACTTTTAAAACAAACTTTTCATATGCTTCCGACGAATGCAGCTACAAAGATTTGTATTGACAAATGAAAGACATCCGACAGTGAAACTACCATTCCCAAAAACGTTTCGATAAGGAAAATGTTCCGACGGATTCCACGATAGCAGTATAAGGTGAAAGGGAATCGAAAAGGTGAAGTGAAACTCAATTTCGACGGATTCCACGATAGGGCTCATTGTTTAAATTCATTTTCCTCACATAGTTATAAAAAAAACATAAGAAAACCATTGTCACTGAAGGTAGTATTGTTTTAAATCCACAATTTAGTCGAGACTAGAATTTCTTATTAGTACCTAAGTCTCATTGTTGGTCAAGCTGTATGTGCGTATAATCCACTTGGAAAGACATAATCCAGGAAATGAACCTTGCATTTCGATTTGTCAATTGACCAAGTGACTACCACTTGCGCCAACTGAGCGATAAGTACAAGTTCGCCAACTGATGATTAGAAGGGGGGAAATTAATTAAAAACAAAATACAGAAATGAAGGGGAAATTCAGCTATAAAATTCAATTAAGTGAAATACAGGCTAAATTCAATTTTGCTATTCGTAGTTCGTTTACCGATTGAAAGATACGTTAAAACCTTTGTCCATTATTCGTATTAGTTTGGGGGGGCCATTATTTTCCTTCTACCTCATAAACTTTCATGTTCTTCTATGAGGGTGTGCTTTGGCTTTCTTCTCTCTTCTTGGTTTTGAGCACGGTTTCGACAAACGCTGATACCCGTTTCCTGCTGCGTTCGCTTTCGATCATCTTTCCAATGATATTTTCAGCGGAAATATCTCCTGTCTCCGATTCCAAAACCTGTCTTTCCACGGTCCACCTGCTGCACGTGAAGAAGGTATGAAAAGCGTCGTCTACCAGTGAGTCGCCGTACTGGCATGTCGGATGGTCTACTTTTCGCATCCTGTGTTGTGTAGGTATGAATGAAAATATCCATGTCCGGTTAGAAACTGCGTGGTATAATAATTTCTTTCTCCGTGTTTTTGCGTTGTCCATTCAGCGACGTCTCTGATCAGCGTGGCGGTCCATCTACCTCTTGTTTCAGAGTTCCACCTTAGTTGCCATAAATGTTTAGTGGCAGTGCTAAGAGTTTAGCAGTCAATCAAACGCACCTATCGCCTTTGATGTCCGTGTAGCATTTATGATCTTGTCACTGATGAATGTTTGGAGAGATTTTTTTTTATCCGATTTTATATTTTTCAATTGACAGACTATTGGTACTGAATATTTTTGTTGCTTGAAAAATGGCAGTGACGAAAATGCATGTGCATAGTTAGGCTCCTGAGGCAACTAAACACAGGCCCCTAAAGTGAGTGTCGATAGTTGATCGTTAAGCGACAACTGCCGATCGATCGACAACTGTGATTGTCGATTGCGATTGATATTTGTCGATTTGACAGTCGCTTGTAATCGATTACAAACGTCTGGTCGATTCGTTCTCTTGGAAGTGAAAACGTGTTGTACGTACGAAAAGCTAAAATCAATCGACGCTTGAACGACAACTGTCGTGACGATTGCTGATCGACAATCACAATAAATGCCACAAGACCTCAAAATGTAAGATGCGATATCATTTTATTCGAATAGCTTCTATGTACTTGAATTGAAAGGCCTTACATGCATATGACAATCCTTATCCTTACATATAATAAAACTGTAGGCATTTTCTTTGTCAGCTAAAAACTCGAAAACTACTGGACAGATTTCGATGAAACTTTTTTTAAATGTTCCTTAAGACTGTGAGACTGCTATAGGCTATGTCGTTTATAGCCACGTCCTTAGGAACAGTTTTTAGCCAAAATGTATTTTTTGAAGTGAAAATATATACATACACATATACCTTGCTACGAATGGATGTTTTTACTTTTGCGATCGTCAAACAAACACATTCGATAAGGGTTGATTTGTTTTCGCAGTGAGTGCTATGGTCAGTTGTATATTATGTAGGTATGTATATTATGATTGTATGTCCGATGAAGGATGGGGATGGGGTGAGTCGTGCGTGCTGCAGAATGGCATGGGGTATATTAATAATCTTCATAAGAGAAGAGACGTATAATACAAAACAGGTTTCATTTCAGAATTTCATTCGATATGTGGTATGGTAATTGTGTTGGGTTGGGGTAGTTAGTTGTTTGGATTCTATAGGAAGAGGGAAGCAAAGGAAAGGAAAGGAAATGCAGTATATTAAACAAGTAGCAAGATCAATGAGAGGGAGGGCGATGCAGAGGGTGCACATTATATATCCAATGCATTACATCCATTATCGCATATCGCCACGCAACGCAGTAGGAACTTTATTCTGATATGACGTAACAGGGTAGGGTTGGGGTAGTTGTTTGGATTCCATAGTTATACTTTGGGGTTGTTGTCGCACATCGAAAGCAATTTTTCTTGAACAGATAGGTACCTACTGTGTATGAGTGACTTACTTCTGTCCAGCCAGTTTGTGAAATCTATATCTATACATATAATAAAACTGTAGGAATTTTCTTTAGCCGTTAAAAACTCTTTTGCGATCGTCAAACAAACACATTCGATAAGGGTTGATTTGTTTTCGCAGTGAGTGCTATGGTCAGTTGTATATTATGTAGGTATGTATATTATGATTGTATGTCCGATGAAGGATGGGGATGGGGTGAGGGTGCGTGCTGCAGAATGGCATGGGGTATATTAATAATCTTCATAAGAGAAGAGACGTATAATACAAAACAGGTTTCATTTCAGAATTTCATTCGATATGTGGTATGGTAATTGTGTTGGGTTGGGGTAGTTAGTTGTTTGGATTCTATAGGAAGAGGGAAGCAAAGGAAAGGAAAGGAAATGCAGTATATTAAACAAGTAGCAAGATCAATGAGAGGGAGGGCGATGCAGAGGGTGCACATTATAATATCCAATGCATTACATCCATTATCGATATCGCCACACAACGCAGTAGGAATTTCATTCTGATATGACGTATGCATTTTTTGAAGTGAAAATATATACATACACATATACCTTGCTACGAATGGATGTTTGTACTTTTGCGATCGTCAAACAAAAACAAAACAAGACTAGCATACGTATACTACACATTCGATAAGGGTTGATTTGTTTTCGCAGTGAGTGCTATGGTCAGTTGTATATTATGTAGGTATGTATATTATAATTGTATGTAACAGGTTTTATTTCAGAATTTCATTCGATATGTGGTATGGTAACAGGGTAGGTTTGGGGTAGGTAGTTCCTTGGATTCCATATAGGAAGAGGGAAACAAACGAAAGGAAATTCAGTATTACAAATAAGTAGCAAGATCTAGGAGAGGGAGGAATTTTCTTTTTCTCCTAAAAGCGCGAAAACTACTGGACAGATTTCAATGAAACACTCAAAAGTGTAATTTTAAATGAACCAAATATAATTTTGTGCGAGCGGGCAAGGCGAGCACGGGTCCAGCTAGTCGTAAATATGCTTTTAAGGCGAAGAACCCGTTCTGTTCCATCATAGTCCATTAATTGTTGCCCATATTTCACAAACCCAACCAAATTGCGTTCTCTACGTCCTTGGGATCGCTTCTTGTTTGGTTTTCAATTCCAGATATCATTCCACATGTAAATTAACAAACGTAAAATCGGCTTATAAGAAATAAACCATAAAACTAGCTTTAACGCTATAAATAACGTCGGTAGGTATATTCTTCAAGTTGGTCAACAAATGTAAGTATTTCATCAATCCAAGAAATTATTAGTACAACACAGCCGGGCCGTCACCTCGAATGAATAAACAAACAGTAGACTGACAAATGTTGTGCTATACTAGTTTGTTGTTTTCTCAGTCATACAATTTTTTTAATCTTCAACAAATTACATTTACTAGGTATTATCATTTACAAGGAAACAATAATTATTATTATCGCTAGTAAACAATTTTATTAAAAATATAAAATATACCCTAGCCTAGAACAATGAATGTAGAAATAAAAAATTTCAGCGTTTCAAAAAAACATCGTCTGGGTAAGTTACATTAAAAAAAAATATATGTAATCTTCACTAATTCCACGTACCAAATGATATAATGTATTGTACGCATTTGGCAATCGCCGATATTTTAGTTTCTTTTTAATTATTTTTTTTAAGATAATGCCGACAATATTAAAACAAAAAAATACACGCCGAATATTTTCGTAAGTTTTATTTATTTTCTATACATACATGCATTTTGAAATAATCTAAACAAACATAATAATTTAAATCAATCTATTGGCGATAACTAATTAATATGCCATTCCTTTGTTTTGTACTATTTTCAGTTTTGTCTAAACGGTATTTTCAACCACGTAAGTATAGTTGATAAACGGTGAAGACTTGTTGTTTGTAAACGAATTATAATATTGTATTCTTTCAGTTAAATTGTATTGTTCATCACAAGTTATCGATATGAATTTCTGGCGAGTGCGTAAAAACAGCTTCGTTAGCATGTTACCGTTTATTTTCTGTTGAAGGTTTTGGGAGATAACAAAAAAAAAAAAAAAACCGCAACAGAACACAAAACTAGTGGTTATGCCTTCATTCAGTAATTGTTTATCAATCTGCAGTAATTCTGGAAATTTACCTCGACACGTTCTTTGTTTGGGAAACAGTGACTAATGTGTGCAGCTTTTTTGATATTTATTGATTGATTTGTTTACAATTCTGTAGTAAACTAGCGAATACTGCTACTACGACTCAGTTGCCTATCTATGGCCTCCTCGGTCGCAACGTTGTGGTTGCCCTAAAATGTTGGCAATCAACACAATATTATATTGCATACCCAAAGCAATGTTTGGCCTGAAAACCAGGAGGGTTTATCTACAAATGAAAAATCGTAAATGCATTATTATATGTAATAAATAGCTCCTTGGTATTGGCGGAATGTGTGTTATATATGCTTAATATAGTAATGTACGTGGATAAACAAAATTCTTGTTTTTTTTCTGTTTTCAATTTGGTTGTATACATCCGGCTGCCATTGACTGTTGCCTATTTGGTTGACTATGTGATAAAGTCCAGCAAATTAAGCGATTCTTCATAAGGCAGCAGTAGCGCAGTGGTTAGTGTGCTGGACTACTGTGCGTTCAATCCCCGGAAAAACACAAATTACATATAGTTTTTTCTACAGCACCACCTTTCGCGACCGTCTGACAAACATCCGAGACTGTCCTGAAAAAGCTTCTCAATTCAGCCGTTCGGAATCGGCATAAAATTGTAGGTCTCTTCCATTCGTCTCAAAAATAGAAACTCACACAAAACGAATGATTGCGAGAAGCTAGGCCTTGGGTGTCTACCCGCCTGTTGCGCAACCTATTAATTTATTTTATTTATTTTTTTTTTTTCAAAAGGCAGCAAGTGACAACAGAATATACCCTAGAAACAGAATCCCATACATTTGCAACAGAATAAGGAACAGAAAATTTTGTTTTCAGCAACAGAATTTAGCGACAGAAAAATGGCTCTTTGTCGACAGAGGGTAAAAAAGTCTATATTGATTGTTTCTGTTGCTGCCAGCGACAGAAATGCCAATTTATCGTGGACACTTTTTTACATCTGTCATTTGCTGCCTGGGGGCCAACTATGTAATTCGATTCTACAATCAAAATGTTCGAATTCGGAAGATTCGTACTCTGTAACTCTATAGCCAGCGCTCATATTCGAAAATCGAACGGACCTCGAATTGTCTATTTGTTTTTGGTACTACCTAATCCTAAAGTAAATGCCAAAACCATTCGAATTCGCAAATAATCATTCTAATGCAAATGTGTTTGCGAACAGGCTGTGTGGATTGCAGAAATCTCAAAAAATGTGAGTAAGAAATTTGTTCATAACTTATTAAATGTTATTAAGAGCATTAAAATACAATTTAGGCATAGGGAATCATCTAAATGTGCAAACACAAAGACATCTCAATTTGAGATTCTTGTTCAATACATGACAATGCATCCCGACTTATCTAAAGGATTTATCCCGAACTCGCCTTGGCTCAATTTGATCATTGCTATCCTCATTTTCTTCGGTAAAAAATCAAATTGCGACACTGTCCATGTTGATTTAGCACCTATTCACGAATCACAACAAATGATTATTTCGTTTTATTCAAAAGTCTGTCAAACACAATGCGAGACTCGTTCGAAAGTCGGAAATTGTTTGGGAAAAAGTTGGCATTACTTACATTCGATTCTGATTTCATACATAGTTCCGTTTGAAAGTAGAATCGGAACCAACTTTCGAATAGAATCGAAAGTAGAATCGAATTACATAGTTGGCCCCCTGCTTTAGGTAGTTTTAGGTGCAAATTCGACTAATAGATGAAAACTATGTTTTTAGTGGACATAATTTCATGATAGCGTTTGACAAAATAGACGGCAGCATGTTTTTCTGGATCTGCTTTAGTTTTGTATTCTTCGTTACTTGGTGCATTTATACTGCGTTTGATACAGTGTACAAAATCGCAAAGTCAATCAGCATATTTTGCTGTTTTTCTTTCACTTATAATAATAACCTTTGCTTAGAGGTTATATCAAGTTCGATGCATTTTCTCTACCCGCATGTGGATTGGCCTTGAATATTTAGACTGTGGCGCTAGATGACCGATAGTTCATACTATTCTTTTGAAAATCCTACCTCGTGACCCTTGTAATGGATAGACGAGACATTGAAAATGATGATGCATTCATCATGAGTATTGGCATTCGTTTTTAACGTTCCTTTCCCATAGGGAGAAAACGGAACCTAATTGTTTTCGCTACGATGTCTGTCCGAACTGACTAATAAGCCAATTTTATTCCTAGGTCTATCTCAAGAACTAATTGACTAATTTGCACACAACATCAGGTATTACTGAGTGGGGAAGCGAGAATTAACAACGATTCTCGCTTGCTTGGGATTGACCCTGACAATTTCTGTTGGGATATTTCTGTTTGAGAGAATTACATTAACAACAACTCGTAGACATAGTCACTTTGGTAGGAATGATAGCTATTTCGAACTACACCACTAATTCATCATCGGACTCCTTTTAAGTGATTGTTTGAATAGTTTGAATTCTGACACTCAATTCTCCGTATATAATCCATTTGGGAAGACATTTCTGCTTTCCCCTGTCAGGAAGTGAGCCTGCACTTCGATTTTTGTCAATTGACCAAGTGACTACCACTTGCGCCAACTGAGCGATGAGTACAAGCCCGCCAACTAGAGATTAGAACGGAGGAGACCAACCTCTGTGCGTTGTTGTTGCTTCGAGTTGTTTTTGTTTATTGTCGTTCTCTCGGGTTTTCTTCGCCTCTTCCTCTCTTTTTTTTCAAGCTGTGAGATTAGACCTACATATATAATAATTTTAATATTGAAAAACACATTTTTGATTACACCTACGTGTGCAGCACAAATCATTACATAGTTAATAAAAATTGTTCACCCAAATCACACCTACAATTGACAGCAAAATTATACACTGAATTTGTGCCCTGACTAAATAGGTAACTAGAGTCAGCAGATTAGGCTGCCCTAGTGCTCACTTTAAACACAGGTTTTCGTTGTCTGTGTGAGCTCCGCAGCAGAACTAACTCAGTGCGCACTACTCCATCTTCATCTATAACTCTGTCAACAGGGGTCTAAATTTAGATCTAAAATTAATCGAATGACATCAAATTACACGATCTCAGCTGGCTACCGATCCATATCGCGATATAATTTTATCGGTTTTTTTTTTTTTTTTTTTTTTTTTTTTTTTTTTTTTTTAGGGAGGGCGAAGAATGCTGCATGCACCGTCAAGAAATTTTAATTTTCTTGGTGTGTCAGACTCTTACTGACTAAACTCCCCCTCTCCCTTTGGGTTTCTTCAACAGCCCCCTGGAACCACTATTCGTATTACTTCGGGGGGCCATTTTTTCCTTCTACCTCATAAACTTTCCTGTTCTTCTATGAGGGTGTGCTCTGGATTTCTTCTCTCTTCTTGGTTTTGAGCACGGTTTCGACAAACGCTGATACCCGTTTCCAGCTACGTTCGCTTGCGATCATCTTCCCAATGATATTTTCAGGGGAAATATAACCTATCTCCGTTTCCAGATTCTGTCTTTCCACGGTCCACCTGTTGCACATGAAGAAGGTATGAAAAGCGTCATCTACCAGTGAGTCGCCGTACTGGCATGTCGGATGGTCTACTTTCCGCATCCTGTGTAGGTATGAATTAAAATATCCATGCCCGGTTAGAAACTGCGTGGTATAATAATTTATTTCCCCGTGTTTTCGCGTTGTCCATTCAGCGACGTCTCTGATCAACCTGGCGGTCCATCTGCCTCTTGTTTCAGAGTTCCACCTTAGTTGCCATAAATTTTTGGTGGCCTGTTTTGCTTCGGCGGTTGCCGCTTCTGATCCTAATTCCGCTCTCTTCTCATATATTTGCCTTCTCTCTGCGGCTAAGAGGTCAATGGGTGCCACTCCTGCAACGACAAGAGCGGCTGGTTCTGATACAGTGCGGTAAGAACTTGCGATGCGGAGGGCTCCGCGTCTCTGTACTGCTGCCATCTGTTTCCTGTACTTCTCTTGTTTGAGCGCATCTGCCCATATTTCGCAACCATATAGAAGTATCGCGTGTGTAATTGACATCAGGAGCCTTCGTTTGCTTTCTCTTGGTCCTCCAACGTTTGCCATGAGTCTGCTAAGGAATGTGGTCACTTTAGCAGCTCGTTCGGAAGCGGATTTAATATGACTCCAAAAAGTAAGTTTTGAGTCGATAGTTATCCCAAGATACTTTACTGCATTTTTGCTGGTGATTACTTCTGGGCCTATATGGAATTCAATATGCGTCGGGATATGTTTTCTGGTCAGTAGAACAATCTCGGTCTTTTCAGATGCAAGACTAAGACCATGGGTTTCTAACCAGAAATATACACGTCTCATAATTTGATTTAACTTTCTTCGTGCTTCCTCCGTGTCCCTCGCAGTTATCACCGCGCCAATGTCGTCTGCGTACCCTATCAAATAGGTGTCGTTAGGCATTTCGATACGGAGAATCTCATCATAAAAGATGTTCCAGAGGTCGGGTCCAAGGATTGACCCCTGCGCTGCTCCTGCTGTGATTTCTTTAACACGAGGCCCTTCTTTTGTGGCGTAAATGAGTTTTCGTTCGCTGAGGTAGTTTTGGATTATACGAAGTAGGTACTGCGGTATCCTATAGACCTCCTCGAGCGGTTTCAACATGTCTATCCATCTCGCTGTGTTAAATGCGTTCCTCACGTCGAGGGTAACCAGGACGGCGAGCCTTTTCGAGCTATGTCTTCCTCGATGAGCGGCTTTTGCTGTTCTTATCACCTCCTGAACTGCTCCAATCGTTGAGTATCCTTTTCTGAATCCGTGTTGTCTTTCGGATAGGTCTCCTGCACTCTGGATTGCAGTGGTGAGCCGGGGTTTCAGCAGCTTTTCTAGTAATTTCCCTGCCGTATCCAACATGCAAAGCGGTCTATAGGCTGCAGGGGAATTTGGGTCCCCTTTTCCTTTGCTGATTAAGGCTAGGCGTTGTATTTTCCATTTCTTAAAGAAAATCCCTTCTTCCAAGCAGCTGTTGTACATATTCAGAAGAATTTGGGGGCAGGTTTGAGCGATGGCTTTTAGCACTTCTGCTGGAATGCCGTCAGGTCCTGGGGCTTTCTTATTTTGTAGTGTACTCGCTGCTAGTTTCAACTCCTCTTCCGTGAACATCGGGATGTCTTGGGATACAGGAGAAGTATCTTGCCGCCTATTAGGATGGGTTGGGAAAAGTGTTTCCACTATCGTCTGCATTGTCTCTGCACTCATGGGTGGGGTGGTCGATCTTGCGCCCAACTTGCGCATCACAACCTTATAGCCCAGTCCCCAAGGGTCGCTGTTTACATCTTGGCGGAGTTCCTCCCATTTGCGTCGTTTACTCAAATATATGGCCCTCTTGAGCTCTGATTTTGCGTTTCTAAACTCTGCAAGTGCTTCTTCCGTTGTTTCAGCATGTCTCCTTCTTCCTCTGGTGACCTTGCGTCTACAGTGGAGACAGTTTCTTCTTAGCGCAGCAATCTCGGTGGTCCACCAGTATACTGGTTTCCTGCGCTCGCTCCTATGGGTAAACCGCGGCATTGAGTCGTTACATGCCCTGTAGATAAGCTGCATTGTGGCTTCCGTCTTTGATTCGGCACTTCCCGTCATTTCCAGTATTTCTTCTTTCCCATCTTCGATTGTGCGTGTAAGGAGATCTATATTAAGCCTATCTACTTTCCATCGAGGTTCTCGGTTCCGATTTGCCCGGTACGAGCGTTGCTCTATTTGTAATTCGTAGGCGATATATTGGTGGTCGCTGCCCGTGTAATCCTCGATAACCCTCCAGTTAAGGATGTTTGAGGATATTTGTTCTGATGCGAGAGTTATATCTGGAATTGTCTCACCATATCCAGGGCGTCTGAATGTGGATGTGTTGCCGTTGTTTATCACATTGAGTCCTAGCCTAGCGGCCATCTCCAGGATTTGTCGTCCTCTCGAGTCCGTTGTTGGCATACCCCACTCTACTGCCTTTGCGTTAAAGTCCCCGGCTACAATTACTTTGCCTTCAATTTCACGTACGGTGTCCTCTAGCGCGTTTAGTTTTTCCCGAAAGTCGCCGATAGTTTCATTAGGCGTGAAATAGCAGCTAACTATTGTGGTTGCCTCATGTTTGATCCAAGCGAAACCTCTTTCTGCTCCCTGATTTATTATGGGGACAGCCACTTGGTCTGGTCTCCAAATAGCAGCTGTGCCTGTCAAGTCTGTGAGCCATCCTGGTTCGTCTCTATTTTTATATTGTTCGCTTATAATGATTATATCTGCTTTCAGATCGAGCCTGAGCTGACTGAGGACATCATTTGCTGTGCGGCTTCTGTGTAGGTTTCCTTGAAGTATTCGCATCATTGTAGTGTTTTATTTTTCGCATCCTGTAGGGCTCTCCTGAAGACCAGGCAAGAGCCTGTTCCCGGCACGTGAGATAGTAAGTCCACATTTACGTTAAGCTCCTCACATAGATAGCATTTGGCACTTGCTTTACATTCTGTTTTCTTGTGACCACTTTCGCCGCAGTTAAAACAGAGCCCTTGTTCCTTTCTATTTAGCCCCTTACACGTTGCTTGTTGATGGCCATACCCGAAGCATCTGAAGCAGCGTATTACTTCCACTCTGCGACGGATTCTGCAATATACCCAGCCAATTTTAACGCGGGGAGTTTTTAGTAGTTCATTTGCTACTCGCGCGTTTACCTGAACTAAAGCCATCTGTTGTGATCTACTGTTTACTTTCAGCATGTTCACTTTAATATCCAGTGAGGGATCAATGAGTTTTGATTTAATGGCCTCCTCTATTTCCTCTTTTGTTGTGAGCTCATCCATATCTCTTATCTCCAGTGTTGTCTTTGGTTCCAGATGTCGGATGTTAGCCCTATCCCCTAAGATAGCTTTTAAGGATGAGCTAAATCCATCTCTGCCCTTAGATCTGGTTCCAGCAGAAGGTCGCCTGATTTTGTTTGGCGCACTGCTTTGATTTTCGTTTCCGTGTCGTCTGGGTTGGATTTGCTACGTATTTCTCGAAGTATTTCAGCGTACGTCTCCGGTCCCTGCGGTTTTATTAGAATCGCTTCTGGTCTAAGTTTTTGTGGCCTCTTCGTTTTTTCCTTCTCTTTCAAGCTTAAAGTACCGCCGCTATCAATTACGTTCTCATTTTTGGGTGGTGCCTGGGTCGCTTGTTTTTTAGAGGGTCTCCTGGCCTCATTCGTCTTTGAAGAGGCTTCCTTCTGAGGTGCTGCCTCTTTCACCGGACTTTTTCCTTTTGATGGTGTTTTTTTACCTCGAGCTGGCCGTTTTTTCCTCTCTGCGTATTTTTCGGCAGGGCTTGATGGTGGCCTCTTTTTTACGCTGGTTTCTACGATAGTCGGCGAAGAACGCTGCGTCGATTGGTCCTTTTGTCGGAGTTTTTTGTTTTCAATAGCAAACCCGATAATATCCAGGGACTCCTCTAGCTCGGAAAGCCCTTTTTTAACTTCCGTGCTAATATTTTTCTGTCTCTCCGTAGCGTTTCGCATCTTCATAATTATATCTTTGCATTTCTGCACCTCCTGTTCCATAGTGCCTATTTTAAGCATCGCACCTTTGTGTTTTCCCTCAACGGCTTCGGGCTCGGGTTGCGACGAACTCTCTACTCCTCTTAGTTCAGAGCAGTTTTTGGCAGATTGCTGTAACATCCATCTAAATGAACTTCTTACCGCTCCTACCGGTGTCTCGTCTCGGGCCTTCCTTGGATCTGCTGATGTTGGGGTACTCCCATCTCTCTTCTGTTCATCTGCCTTGTCGATTTTCAGTGGCGGTGATCGCATTATCGCGGATCTCCGCCTGAACGGGTCTTCTACCATTTCCTGGTTAATCGATAAGCTTTCATTTTTTTGTTTTTTGTCTTCTTTATTATGTTCTTTTTTGTTTTGTTCCATGTTTTGTTTTAATTTGGATCCCACGAGTACGGGGGAAAGGATGTCGACCACGTCATAGCCCCCATTAACGTGGTAGGGCATTTATTACATCCAGAGGTCACCAGGTATCTGGAAGGCTCCGTTAGCGATGCTGTATTGATTTTGTATCCCCAGCACCACTCAGGCATCGGCACGGGTCGCATAAAACTTTGCCTTTGGGATAGGACGCTTATTTGGAGGCGGCATCTACTCGCCTCGTCGCAGAGATTTCTCAGGGCTATTGTGTTTTTTCCCCACACCCTCCATCACTGCCGCTCTTGGTCGGGGACTGCTTATTGGTTATTCGCAGCTAACCTACATATCTGCAGGCCGTTCACCATCCGCCACCTGTGACCCCCCCCAGTAGCCCGAGCCAAGCCCTGAGGATAATTTTATCGGTAAATTCAGTTGTTATAACGCCATCCTGCTAGAAAAAAATAGGTATTCGTGGAATCAACGTCGCACATAAAAATAAATCACTGATCATTGTCCGGTAACGTTGGACATTGATTGAAACGCGAACTCTGGCCGCGTTATTAGAAAACTACCGATGATGCCACCAGGGTGAAGACAACAATACAACAGTACACTTGAGTGTGTGTGATTGAGTCTTCTGCGTCTCTACCCTCACTCTAACGTACGTATTTTTTTTTGATCACGAACCCAGTTCTTCCCTAAGCAGAGTTTTAAAATAAGTTTGAATGATGCGAAAGTAAATCTATTCACCATGATTTCTTCAACATAATACAAAAAAAAAAAAAAAAAAAAAAAACTGAAATGAATTACATCATGGTCTAAAAGTACTAAAAGTAAGAAAGACGAATTAACTGTCTAAAATTCTCACATATGGGGCGACGAAAATCAAAAGGTCATCCTCCCAATGCACTTCGTAAAATGCTCTGTTTAGTGCGTGTCATGAGCCGGTGGTACTTCTTCAAAAACGATACAAATTGAAATTAAATAAATGGCGGCAGTACAGGGCCAATATCAACGACCAAGTCTTAATTTTTTTTCGTTAGCTATGCTATTTTATTCTTAAGTCATTCATGATCTTCAAAATCGTAGACGACGATATTTTAAAACTAAAGTATTTTCACATCAAAAGCCACTTAGCAAATTCTCCATTAAGTAACATTAAGCAAGGGTACGATAAAGTTATCCTTCTTTCATTTCAGCGCTTCTTCAAAAATCCAAAAAGCAAGCGAAAGCATCTCAATTCTGATGTTGGAATACACACCATACAATATTGTATTTCTAAACATAAACATTCAATGGACACTGTTGATCACCTTTTCAAATAGATGCACAGGCGAAGGGGCTTATTGAAAACCGCGGACAGATATAAAACAAATTAAATTGTTCGTAAGATCAGATCTCGTCGTACCAATACATGGCCTGTTTTTAAAAGATTCCTAGTATTCTCAATCTTTGACAGAATATTAGAACTATTAAGGGCTGTCGACTATTAAGGGAGTCTCTGATTGGGCTTTGAAACGAAGGCTTGTTCTTTCTTGTCTCGAACATAGAGGCGTGGAATATACATACTTTTTGCTAGAGCGTTATTGTCCACCCAGTCGATCTGACCAATCGAATTATAGTTAACGTGCTCTGGCCTTTTTGGACTGCATCCACATATATTTGATTTAGCTCGTAGAGTTCGTAGTTGTGCTTCTCTCAAAGAGCTATTATTGTTCGCAAACACTTTGGTTGGAATTATACCTATTTTAAGTAACAACATCAGGACATATAGCATTTGCGGCAATTTGATTTGATAAGCCTGATTCGATCTTCACTTTACAACAGCGCACGTTCTAAGGTTCAGAGTTGTGTTGTTTGTCTGTTCAATGTTGGTATACAATTGTGGAAAACTTATAGTGACGTCTGTTCCTGTGAGTGAGACTTTTCTATTCTGTTTCTCCCAGATGATGTATTTAGACATGTTAACTGCTGAACGGTCTTAGACACTGATGCAATACTCTCTATGTCTATAAGATCTTAAATGCAGCCGGGTAATATCTCATTAGTTTTTAAAAGACAGTATACAGAAGGATGTCTCCTCCAGATTCACATATGCTCTATTGAGCTTCCAAACAGCTGCTGCAACTGTTGGATTTACAGAAGCGCCATTTTTTACTTATGGCGTTACATTCCCAACAAACCTTTTGGTTTTCAGCTTTTGACGCAATTCCAACCTTAGTGTCTAGGAGACAGGTTCTTGATTTCACCCTTCTGAGCATTTAAAGAAGCGGCAGAGATGAGTATTTCTATTCGTGCCACCGACGGTATTGTTCAAAGGAAACCCACCCACTCAACAATGGAACTCTTAATCGTAGCTGCTGTCTAGTCTTTTGTAGGTATTACACAACTCTCCACAAAAATTTAGTTTCTTCTTAGGCCCGTATGCCTGTAAGGAGCACAGAAGCGTAAATGCTTTACTGAAGTTCATAAAAGTGAGTTTTTGGCGTGGTTATCCATTTTCTCTTTACGAAAAGGAACATAATAACATAATCATTTTGCAGTTTGCAATCAGACAAGCTGTTAACGCATAACAACGACCTTATCGCCATTGGACCATACACGATTCAATTATAAATATTCATGTCTATCACAGAATCCGTCGTACTCGGAATTTTGTTACTAACCCCGAAAGAATTATCACAGAATCCGTTGTAGTAGAAATTTTTGCTACGAATTTCGAAATTTGTATTCGTATTAGTATTCTTCTTCGAAATTCGTAGCAAACATTTCTACTACGACGGATTCTGTGATAATTCTTTCGGGGTTAGTAACAAAATTCCGAGTACGACAGATTCTGTGATAGACATGACTACAAGTCACTGTTGTAACAGAATTATTGTGTTTCTGCGGTCAAAGCAGAAGCTGCAGCAGCTGTTAACGTTATAAATTCAGCCAATTTGTAGGCGGTAGTGATATGTACATGTTTAGTCAAATTGCCACATTCGCGAACGAGTTAGTACTACGAACGGCATACGAGTATCTGCATGTTAAATGCTCATATGGCCATACATAATACCTTGGCGTATTGTGCGCCCTTAAATGCGGTAGTTCAAGACAAGGTCTAACGTTGCCTAATTTATGGGTTTCGTTGAGGTTATTATTTGTTTTATCTACGGGTTCGATTTTATGTGGCTTTAAAATGTTAAATGCTCCAAATGAACAAATGAAAGTTGTTGGGTGATGCGATAAGGTAGAAGAAGTGGCGTCGGATTGGCCCCTAAATGACAACATTGCGAAGAAGTCCTTTAAATGGAACCAAGTAAATGATGAGTTGGTAGACCAACATATAAACCCAGAGCTGAACAGAAGCACGTTACAGAAGATTAACTTATCACCAATTAAATGACGCGAGTCCAACGGCCATTCTGCTTTTATATTGAAGTAGTGTCTTGCCTGTTGTATGGGCTCTCAATTGTCTAGTAAAATGCTTTGCCCGAACATTTATATTTAAAGTTTTATTCCAGCTTTTTTAAAATGTTCATGGTGCAGTTAAAAATGGATCTAGTGTACAAGTTGACACATGGATGATCGGAGAACTATGTGACGAAGTCCCCGCCTTCATCAACCAACTAGCTGCAGTATTTATCAAAGCTGCTAGTTTATTGAAAACCTGCATGGGAAGGAGAAAACATCTACGAGTTCAATTCCTGAAGTGGAGGTGACGGTGGAAATAGGGTCGACACCACTTTGGTGGCAAGCCCATTACGTAAGCATCTTCAATAGGAAAGAATGCTGGCGAGATAAATCATAACATAACTTTTAACTATCTAAAATATTTCTACATTCATTGCAGCGATTTATTTTTGAACACGAATCTAGCATAATATGAATATCGTTTTTATTTACAGCTCGGAGGGACAGTTTAAGTCCATATTTCGTTTGTGTTTTTTGTATGTTCTCTTTTGGGGAACTGTATTCCTTTTGAAAATATAAAAATGGGTTATAGAAAATTCCCTGATTTCAAATGAACTTCTCCACACGACAGCGACATTTCATCGAATTTACTTTTACTAATTTCTTATTAACATAAAAAATAAATCCCCTAACATGATTTCAACTAGTATTTAATCCTCTATCAGGTCTACTCGAGTTGGCTCACCGTGAATACCAAGCTGTGGACTATGAGAACGCCGAGAAACATTGTATGCAACTGTGGCGACAGGACAGCACCAACACTGGAGTTCTATTGTTGCTGTCATCGATTCATTTTCAATGTCGACGATTGGATAAGTCTGCACAATTCTCAACTATGGCTATTAAGCAAAATCCTCTTTTAGCTGAGGCTTATAGGTAAATGAAAACCAAATAGATTTCTTTGAACTGCTAACAAAATGTACTTTTCATTTGTTTTAGTAATCTTGGCAATGTCTATAAGGAGCGTGGACAACTTCAAGAAGCACTCGATAATTATCGTCGGGCAGTTCGATTGAAGCCTGACTTTATTGATGGATATATTAATTTGGCAGCTGCTTTGGTTGCCGCACGTGACATGGAGTCAGCGGTTCAAGCGTATGTGACTGCGTTGCAATACAATCCAGTGAGTATAGCATTTGGTTGAAAATATAGATAGATAGATAGATAGATAGATATAGATATAGATAGATATAGATATAGATAGATATAGATAGATAGATAGATAGATAGATAGATAGATAGATAGATAGATAGATAGATAGATAGATAGATAGATAGATAGATAGATAGATAGATAGATAGATAGATAGATAGATAGATAGATAGATAGATAGATAGATAGATAGATAGATAGATAGATAGATAGATAGATAGATAGATAGATAGATAGATAGATAGATAGATAGATAGATAGATAGATAGATAGATAGATAGATAGATAGATAGATAGATAGATAGATAGATAGATAGATAGATAGATAGATAGATAGATAGATAGATAGATAGATAGATAGATAGATAGATAGATAGATAGATAGATAGATAGATAGATAGATAGATAGATAGATAGATAGATAGATAGATAGATAGATAGATAGATAGATAGATAGATAGATAGATAGATAGATAGATAGATAGATAGATAGATAGATAGATAGATAGATAGATAGATAGATAGATAGATAGATAGATAGATAGATAGATAGATAGATAGATAGATAGATAGATAGATAGATAGATAGATAGATAGATAGATAGATAGATAGATAGATAGATAGATAGATAGATAGATAGATAGATAGATAGATAGATAGATAGATAGATAGATAGATAGATAGATAGATAGATAGATAGATAGATAGATAGATAGATAGATAGATAGATAGATAGATAGATAGATAGATAGATAGATAGATAGATAGATAGATAGATATGACATTTATTTCTTATAATTAAAAATACAAAGGCTTTCTTTTTTTTTAACTTATACAAGTACTTAGAGAACTATAAGAAAAATTAGTGACATTTTTATTTTTATATACAAATGCAATAAAAATAGTGTTAAAAGCCACTTCAATTGGCGTATACAATACAAAACAATTTTTTTGGGTGGGGTGACCCATTAAGATAAACTTTCGTAGATTATACTAAAATGAATTTAGGAATTTTGAATTAGAAAATAAATAATTAATTATAAACCTAAGATACTGAATCAAAAACAATATACACAAAGATAACAAACAAATTAAAATTTAAATTGAACTAATGTTAAACCAGAATATCGGAAATTAAAGATTCATAACCGGTATAGTCAAATCGGAAGAGCCAAACTTTAGCTTCCTTTATAAATGTTCCAGGTGTTGATAATGCCCTGATGGATTGCGGGAGTTTATTAAACAATCGATAAGACAGAATAGAAAAAAAATTACGATATGCAGTGGTACGGAAATTGGGAACAGTTAACACGTTTGAGAAGTTTACACGTAAGTCATAATTAGAGATTAAACGAAAATTACGATGACCAGACTTCATGAAAAACGTTTTTAATACCTTGAAACAATATAAATGACGCACAGGAAGAATATTCAGGTCACAGAACAAAGGATAGCTAGGATGTCTGCGAGGTTTACGACAAATTAGTCTTAGGATATATTTCTGCAAGATCAGCAGCGGATGTATTTTATTTTGGTGTACGCCTCCCCAACAAGCAATCCCATATTGTAACTTGGAATGGAAAATACCGTAATATATTACCTTAAGAAGCTTAGTTGAGCATATATTACGCAAGTAGTAAAAATATCTAAGAGTACATCGAAAATACTTTTTCAATGTATCTGCATGATACGAAAAACTCATTCTAGAGTCAAGGCTGAGTCCCAAGTACTTAAAGTTATCTACTGTTTCAATCAAAAAGCACTTATCACTGCAACTTAGACTATCACTGTAAGTTTGAGAGTAAAAACCGGGCGTGCAATTGCAGTTAGTCAGTTTGTATCTTTGACACTCAGGTGCGTGGAAATACACATTCGCTTCAAATTCCGAAGAGTTAGATAAATTGAAGAACATTATTTTAGTTTTAGAGCTAATAATTAAGCGATGTTCAGCAAACCAGTGTCTCAAAAGATTTAGATCCCAATTTAAATCAGACACCAAATCCAAGGGACTGTTTGAACCATAAGAGAAACCTATATCATCCGCAAAGGCAGTAGGTGATCCTTTGAAATTAAGAGAAAACAATGAATTGATGTAGACTAAAAACATAATGGGACCCAAAACATCGAAACATTAAACATATGCAGTCTATAGACACATAACAAAACAAAAACTTCATTGTTAATTTCAATGGACACTCTCAAGACGTCAGCACTAACAAAATAAACACTCAAGACATCAAGAAGCTTGTAGTTCTCTTTTACGAAACACCCAACTCCACCTGCAGCATAATTTTCATTCGTATTGGCAAAAAAGTTGAACCCGGGAATAAAATAGTCTTTTTTCTCAAAATCGTAGATCCAAATTTCAGACACAAAAACAACATCCGGAACACAAGCAAAGGAATCAAGGTGTGTAACAAGGGCAGAAAAATTTTCTCTTAGACTTCTGATATTCTGATGCACAATAAGAAGTTTGCTATTGCAGTAGGAACTATTTGTAAATACATTATTACAGTTTGAAATACATGGAATACTCGCAAGGGAAGAAAGATCGTCGATTAAATCGTTATCAAAATGCATTGGCAATTAGAACGTAATGCACTAAATGAGTGCAAGATCATTAAAAGATTTAATAGACATGACCTTTCCCCCCTCTACCTTTCTTATGAGAATCTGATTATTATTGTACCATACATATTTTACGCCCTTCTGCTTCATCGTTTCTTTTGCTTTCATAAAGAGAGCCGAAGTGTAATTCGTAAGTGCATCGTTGATGTAAATACTGGCACCGCTACCTTTTCTGCTACTGCTGCTGCTGTTGTTGACAACTCCGCCGATGCCCGTTACATGTGTATTGAGTTTATTTTTGTTTGTCCTCTTAGCACACATTATTCGCTGCTTCGTTGTTAGATCAGAGAATTTTACACAGATGATCGATTTCGTATTAGATGGAGAAGATTTTGTTTGAATTTTCTTGACGTAACATTTTTCGATTTTGTCATCTGGAACATCGATCGATAACGCATTGGAGCATATTTGCTTTACTTTCTCAGCTGCATTTGTGTTGTTGACATCAGACACACCCACAATTTCGATTGAACTGCTCAGAAGGTGTTGTTGTTGCCAGTTAAGCTTGCTCTCCAGGTTATTTACTTTAAATTTGAGCTCCGAATTTTCAGCTCGTAACTCATTTAGTTGTTGGAGAAATTGATTGTTTGTTTCTTCTAACTTCGATAGCTTGGCGTATATCATCTGTAGAGTGCATTCGCTTTCGCAGTTTACGTCGTATGGGGATGACTCATCAGCTGCTGATTGTGCATTGCTTCTGTCTGCTTGCTGTATTTTTGCGGTAGATGATGGCAGAGCGCTAATGTTTTTTTGATTAGAAACCACCGGCACTGTCTATAAAGAACGGCGTCTTAGCACTGCACATTTATCACAACGATAGGCATTACCACTTGACTTAAAGTAATTAGCGTATTCTTCAGTGATATTCACACAAGCACAATGAAAAAAGTTTTTGCAATCAATGCAATTTATCTTTGTTGTACTTATGCGATCAATTTTCAGTGAACATACGGAACAATTCATCTTGTAAGTTTCTGAGCGATGCGCACCCCACGACAATCAGAGAGAAACTGAATATGTAAAGTATGCAGGGAAATCAGAGTAATCCTACATAAAAGACTTAACTGAAACACCACGGACTTCCCAAGTAGAGAGGCATGGGTAAGCAATTGTCCAACAAACTGCCAAAGCGGTCTAAAGTGGTATACGGATGGCTCAAAAATGGAGTCGGGGGTGGGAGGTGGTATTCATGGGCCAATCCATAATGTCGCAATACCTATGGGGAAAACCCTTACCCCCAGTTTCACAGTGGGAGTTTAAACTACACTTTTAGTTTAAACTTTAGTTCAACGATCAATTCGGTGTCATAGTTTCGTTTAAACCTTGAACAAAGTTCATTCTGTAGTTTAAGTTAAACTACAGTATTCTGCCGTTTAAACCTCTGATCAGGCGATTGTCAAAAACACAAATATTTGACGTTGTTTTGTATATTGTTTGAAAGAAAATACAAGGAACGATTTTGAAAAAGTCGTATAAAAGCTAACTACTGTGCAATACTGTCAAATTCTATTCATAAAATTTCGTTAAACTGAGTTCAATTGAATTGAAGTTCAGATTATATTTTGAAACCGGACGAGTTGAACTTCAAATTTAATCTCACGTTCAGGTTCAGTTGATCTATAGTTTAAACTTCCAGTGTGAAACTGGGGGTTACTGTTTTTCAGGCAGAGCAAACATTATGTACAAATCCGGTATTAAAGGCGCGAACATCCATATATTCACGGACAGTCAATCAGCTATAAAAGCCCTTAGCTCATCTATTATTGACTCCAAATCAGTGCTACACTGCTTCAAAATCCTCCCAACTCTTAGTACCAGAAACAAGACCAGTTTATGGTTTGTTCTCGGCCATGAGAGAATTGTAAAAAATTAAAATGTTGATGAACTAGCCAGAAAAGGCTAGGATTCTCCTTTTATAGGCCCAAAACCTTTCTGTTCAATCCCAATATCAGCTATAAACTCGGCCATAAAAAGCTAGGAACGCAGTAAATGCATCTCACATTGGGAGAACATCCCTGGTCTTAAACAGGCCAAAAAAAGCGATTCAACCTTTTAAAAATGATGCGAAAAAGATCCTTAATCTACGCAGGCATGATATCAAAAATTTAGTAGGTTACCTAACAGGTGACCACGGTTTGGGATATCACCTAAAGAAAATGCAGTTAGTAGACTCACCGGAGTGCCGACTATGTATTCAGGAAGACATACTGACAGCTGAGCATATCATGTCTGAATGATAGCGAGAGGCGGCCGGTGCAGAGGAAAAACCTTTGTCCACACACTAACCACCGAGCCACAGCGTCGACTTTTCTTTTTCTACTTTTTTCTACTTCTTGGGTCGACTTCTCTGTTCTCTACGTTTTCTATGACTTCCTGCTTATTCTATCCCGACTGGGAAACATGATATATTTTCTCACATCGTGCCGTCGAATCAATCAATAAATACAAACTCACCAGCACTAGCCTTTATTGTGGAGTCTGTCCATCAAAACGAACAGTTTTCAATTCTTTTAATAGGGAATGTTCAATATAGTGCAGTATAATATAAATTGGACCCCAATTTCAGGAATTAATTTCCACAATTTGAAAGCGTTGTTGCTATAAGTCTGTCCATCATGATCTGCCGGAGTATGCTGTAGAAAATAATCACTTTGAACACGAAATATGACTTCCAATTGACAGGCTATTTCAAGTACGTCTAAAAGGAACTGAAACTACTACAACTTGCTTAGATTGCTTAACGCAAATTAGAAAGTGAGAGTAAGAGAAAAATAGATGGCATTGGTGCTCCGGCGAAGCGTAATACTCCGGTGGCCATGTTAAACATACATTTTCGACTCTGAAACCTCATGCCTTATTTTTTGGTCTTCTTCTGTCTGTCTTGTTTCTGATTTTCACTTCAATTTTTATGTTATTATTTAACAAATTATTTACTTTACTGTGTTTATTTTTCTTTCAGGATTTGTATTGTGTTCGCAGTGACTTGGGAAATTTATTAAAAGCTCTTGGTAGACTAGAAGAGGCAAAGGTATGAATTCGACAACAAATATATTTCCTAATATGAAATGTGATACACACACCACCGCGCAATTATTATATTTATCTAATTTTCAGAGTGAATGTTGTTAAGCTTTTTGCTAAATTGAATTGATAAATTTACTTTGAAATGAAAAAGCATAGGGAAGCAGCAGCCATTGTCGCCTTCCCACAACACACCACATTAAGTTTGCCCGTGTCGCATTGACCAAACTAGCGCGATCATCCAAAAAATAACTTTGAATTCATTTCCACTATTATATATTATTCTATATATGTTTTAAAACAAAATGACAATTATTACTTTTACTACATTAATTATATTATTGTGATGCCTTGAAAGAGAGCTCATGAAAACCACCAAATAATTCCTTTTCAGTTAGATCCTCCTCTCAACAAAATTGAAACGAATCCATATGCAATTTCAATTCCATTGGTATTTTATTTCATTCTTATTTTACCTCATAATTTTTCCCATGGTTACTATTGTCGGTTAGACTTGTGATTTCTTAGACTTGTGATTTCGTTTTGTCTTTCCTTCATCATCACAACTGTGATTAGGATCATATGAAGCATGGAGAACAGCTGTTTGATGATTGGAATGCATCCTACATTCCTTTGCGGTCCCCCATGCGATGTTGTATGTTGGCTCATAACCTTTGGCGTAAATTTGCGTAAATTGTAGGTTTTTTTTTTTTTTTTTTGTTTGGTATACTACAATTATTTTTGCAATCTTGTATGCGTAAAAAAAAGTGGCTTCTGTCGGTAGGTTAAGCGTTTCGATATGTATTTTTGTTTTCTCTACTTAATAACTTGAAAGGTTTATTTAAGAATACCAAATAAAGCGTGAAGTTAGTATTAATGCGGAAAGTAGTGCACAGAATGTGAAAATCAAAATGTCTCATTAGTTGGTATTTTTAAATGAATCTCAAAATAAATATCATTCATTCAATTTAAATGAATTCAAAGTGCAATTATTTCTAAAGGCAAATTTAATGTGCTTATTTGATAGATAAAATTATATAGAGAACTCAACAAAATGGGGAATGGTTGTAGGTCCTGGAATATTGTTCACATACGTCCTTAGAAATGCTGTCAAAAGTAACATTGAAATCGATGGAAAGATTGTGGGAATCTGGCGTTCAATCACGTAACCATTCATCCTTCATTCGGTGCTTTAGTAATGAGATTAGGATGGAATATAGGCACAATTATCACAAAGTCTATGAATTTTAGAGAACCGTTTAAAAGACAGCTGATCGTCGTCAGGCGTGAATTTGACCCTGAATGATTCTTCCAAAACGAGGCTTTCAAAGCTGCCGACAGCAAATTAAACCTCTATTACTACTTATACACCACACAGACAAATTTGGTCGAAACTTAATGCCAACATAAGGAGGCAAATTCTCTCTATGAAAATACGAATAAAACTAGCTCTGCTGGGCGATCGATAACGAGCAGTCACTATTTGATAGGTATAGGCATGCCGCATGCCCGAAGAATGAAAGTTTCTTACAATGAAATCTTTAGGTAGGGACGAAGAAGGAACCAATTCGTATCTCCACTTTGGACCTTAATGCCTTGTCACTACTGTTTAAAAATGATTTCGGTCATATGCGCGCCACGGCTAGTTCGAATGAGACGCAATCGTGAAGTCAAATTTTTGACATCTATAACTGGGGCCGTATATCAGCAATAACACGGCGAATGTTGACTTCCAAATCGTCCAACGTCTCTGGTTTATCGGCATAGACAAGTGACTTCACATACCCCCAAAGAAAGTAATCTAAAGGTGTGAGATCACAGGATCGTGGAGGCCAGTTCACAGGTCCGGTCCATTACGCGGAATAATGCGCTCAGCAAATGTTTCCCGCAATAAATTAATGGTGTCGGCAAATTTACGAAAGCTACGACGCGTATAATGTTCACGCGGTTTTAACTTTTACACAAGATGGATATTATAAGCTACAAAGCCAAGATATTTCCGTAAATTCTTCCACAAAGTGGATGGGCATAGCTCCAATTGGTGTGTACGGCGGCGAATCGACTCATTCGGATTCTCCTCAACATTGCGCCCCACAACTTCTTCTGAGTGGGGAAGCGAGTAGTAATAACGATTCTCGCGGGTTGGGATTGACCCTCACAATTTCTGTTGGGAAATTTTGTTGAATTTGAGTCTATGAATTATTGTTTGAGAGAATAGCAGCATTTCGATTTTGTCAATTGACCAAGTGACTACCACTTGCGCCAACTAAATGAGTACAAGTCCGCCAACTGGTGATTAGAACGAAGAAGAAGACCAACCTCTGTGCGTTGTTGTTGCTACGAGGTGTTTTTTGTTTATTGTCGTTCTCTGTGAGATTTCTACTGTTCGCATTCGCACTGTTTAAGGATGCATAGTATCTACTGACCAGAGTGCACGTGGTGCGAAAACGATTCATCGATTATGTCGACCGTAAAATGGAAGTAGCGCACGATAAGTTTGGTTAACCGAACCATAGTTTTTAAAATAAGTTTGTACAATTTGCACGCGTTGTTCTGGCGTTAATCTATTCATGGTAAAATGGCAAAACGTACTAACCACAAATCAACTTTCAACTGTCAAATTAACAATCTGTAGAAACAGTGTTGCCAGTTTAAAAACCAAACCTCTAAAAAAACATCCTTTATGAGGAGTATTCAGCCTTTTGGCACAGCAGCAGGGCAATCAGAGAGTACCTGTTCCTTCGTCTTCTCCATCTTTCAGACTCAGCAACAGACGTCGTCTTTTTAAGATAGTATGTTGCGTGGCCAGTGTCTTGTTACTTCAGTATTTTTTCAAGCTAAGGTAGGTAACCTTTTGGACTTGCGGCGAGCTGGGCTCATAAATTTCGTAGCCTTTCTCTTGCCCTTGGATTTGGTCCAAGTAATCATCATCTTCTGGTATTACGAATTCATTGGTTCTGCAATAGTGATGGTCGCTATCTTTAATTTACAGAAGATGCGAATTTTTTAAGCATTGGGTCGAGCGATCGTATTCTAGAACTTCATGAAGGTGAGTGGGGAATTTTCAACGAGTTGGCCAATTCCCTGTTCTAGTCAGTGAGAGCTTTGCGTATTGCCATCAGTTGACATTGTTTAACAATTTTCTTGTCTTGCCTTAAGGTGGAAACAAAAAATATTATTGGTACCGCGCAATGTAGTTGACCCATTATTTTCAATGGAAGAAGTTTTTCTGTGCAGTTCTGTACTGAAGTTGTCCATTCCAATGTACTGTAAAAGAAAATAAAAGTTAAAAAAAAGAAAATACTATAAAATATTATTCATTGAAACAAATGCGTGACTTCTGCGCCGCTTTGTAGTATCGGCCGGCCCGGCGTCTAAACCAGAGACTGCAGCTTTGCCGCCAACACAGTCATCCATGAGAAATGTGTTTCATACTCTTCTAGAAACAGATAGAAACCCCATTTTGTTGAGTTTAAATCTAGTATATGTTACAAAAATAAAATAAGAGGAATACAATGAATAAGTAAAACGCCCTTCCCTATGCTTTTCTATTACATTACTGCTTATGCTGTAGATTTTTGAATGCATGACCAAATATATTTAGTACAATAAAAAAAAAAACACAAACACGAAAAATAATACTAAAAAAAGATAAAATAAAACCAAACAAAACTTATATAAGAAAGACAAACATAAATGCCATTTTATCAAGATGTTCATTTCTAATTTACATTTTTTTTTATTTCTCACCTAATCGATTTCAGTGTAACTCTCGATTTCGTCATATAGAAAATAATTCACACACAGAATTCAATGTTCAAGTAGCAATGATGTAAAAAGTTAAAAAAAAAATATTCAACCATTGTGTATAAGAAAAAACAGTATCGCCTTCAACGATAATCAATCACAGGCGAATATTCTCTTCCTTTGTGTAAAAAAAAAGAAAGAAAAAACCAATACTTCTAGTACGTTCAATTCTTGTAGACCGAAATTTATTTGCTTTTGAATTTTTTCCACTCAACGTGTTTTTTTTTCTTTATTTCCCAACTGGAAGAGAATAAGTTGTAATATCGTGGACTACTATTTTTTATTTACAAAAAAAGAAAGAGATAAAAAAATGTAATAGAAAATGAAATTCTACGTAATGGGTTCTCCTACACACACTCCTGGCTCTCAATACAGTGTGGTATACAGTGTTTGAAATACCAATAGCCTCATTGATTCAACAAACAGGTAAAGTAAAGTGCTTCACGATGACGACAACATACAAAAAAAAAATGAAGAAAGTTACAAAAAAAAAAATATTCCCAAATCATTATTCCATTTTCCTTTCCCACCTTTCCCATTGTAAAAAAAAAATTCCCCTTGAACTCATTTCATTCCAAAACAATAGAGAGTATAACTATAATTATTCAGAGATTTGTTGAGGGTCTCAAATTTTACAGATAAACACTTGCACCATTTCAAGTTAATTTCCATGCTTCTCTATTTGTCTCTGATGTCATCGCCGGCCGTTGCCTGCCACAGATACCCTGCGTTACGAAGGAAAATGCGTTGGCGCAGCCTTATAATGGTTACCCGTGTCGGCGTTATTTTTAGTCTGCGTAGGTTGCATGCGGTGATTGAATTATCAGAAAGGTACCTACCAATGTAATACGATTTTTTCAAGTAAATTCAACGTCATTTTGGAGTTTAGGTACTCCTTTCTAATGATTCGATCGCTCAGTGCAATATTTTCCCGCTTTACCTCGTTTTATTATATTTACTACTAATCTTATCATATTTTTAAGCGTTCACATCTTGAATGGAATTGTAATTTCGAAAATGTTTAAATTTTTCGAAGATCTAATGGGGAGGTGCAAATTACCAAATCAAATCTTTGTCTGTAGCCTTGAAAACTATCTGCTATATCTATGACCCGATTATGATGTAATGCAAGATGGCGCTGTTAAACTGCTTAACTAAACCGGTTTTTAGAGACCATACTGTCGAGATTGAGTCTCGAATTCAAATTCCAAGTTTTCGATCTCTGCGAATTATCGATCGCGCTGCCATCTTGCTAAAATGCGACTTTTCTTCTGTTTTACTTTACTACTGAAATTTTATAATTAAGCGCTGAAGACTTGAAAACTGGTACCAACAACTCAAAAGGCTGGAAAACAGATCCACCATCGCGTAAACCTTTACCTAATCTAAGTGATGCAATATGTTCTTGTGCCGTAAGCACTTTTACTGAACCTAACCAGTCTTCCTCTTGAGGTCTAGAAGTTTTCTTCGTTCATGCGTTTTTCACCGCTTCATCTAAAATAAATAAATATAAAAAATAAGCATCATCGTGAGAAATCGGGATAAAGGACCATTCACATGAGAGCGACCAACTTCTTACGAACGAATATTTTGACAGTTCACATGAACACTTTTTTTTTTTGGTTACGGCAGTTCGCGAATTTTAGCCATCAGTTTTTTCTACCAGCAATGTCTAGTTTAAGGTTAAGTTCGAACGAATTTTTTGATTAGCTGGTGTGTGGAATGCGTTTTAATGCTGTGGACTGTTAATAAAGTTGACAATTCGCGCTAAAAGTGCTTTCGATAGCGAAAAAAAGTTTGGAATTCGAAATTT
Organism: Cheilosia soror; assembly: GCA_949372485.1. Lineage (NCBI taxonomy): Eukaryota > Metazoa > Arthropoda > Insecta > Diptera > Syrphidae > Cheilosia > Cheilosia soror. The sequence continues at coordinate 42,553,887 of OX443564.1, read as the reverse complement.
CGATGTTTACAGCTAAATCGAGTGAATTCGTTTTCAGTGTTCTGCATTTCGAGCGATTCGGAAATTCAGATATTTTTTCGAAATCACAATTTCACTTCGTCTCAATTCCGGCTATTTCCGGCCATGAATTTTGTAGTCAAATAATAGTTCCGTTGCTGTTTTGCAACACATTCTGTATGCACATGCTACTATTTCGATATTTTCTAACTCCATTTTAGCCTCTGATGCGTTCCTAGTATGCCATCTAAAATAATATTCAATAAAACTGGTCCTAGAAGAGACTTCTAGAGCACTCCTTCCGTAATTTTGTGGTTCTTCGGCTCTCGTTCGTATCGTAGAAGACAGTTCTATATTAAAAGAAGTTGGATATGACACGCAGGATGTATAGTGCGGTAACTGAAGGTTTCTCAGGGATCTGATTGAGTTAAAGGCGCTTTTTTTCCCTTCAATCTGTGTTTCCCGGTCCTTATTGTTATGATTTTCTCGAGCAGTTAAAATTCCTCTGACTAGAATGATTCACTTTGGCTCTTTTCAATCAGCTCACGGAGTCGCTTTCTTTTTCTCTAAAAATCGTCTCGTAGAGCGCCATGTTTTATGTGTCGTCTTTCTCATCAACGCAAAGCAAAGTAATAGACCTTTGCTCCAAATCAGCCTGGAAGTATTCAATCATTTGTGATAAAGTGGAGTAAACGGGTTATTTTTGTGTATGTCTCGACTTTTGGTTGAACTTTGCATTCTCCTACTACCCGCATTCGATTATTCTCGATTGCTTATCCTCGATTGAGACAAATTAGGTGCTGCCAGAGCTCGATTGTATCGACTGAACTCGATTGTATCAAGTTACGTGCTAGACCCCCTGACATCGGGGAGGTTCTCAAATCAACCCAATGACATTAGATATCTAATTTTCTCTTGCGAATGTCTGAAAATCATTCGAGAATGACAAAGATTCTTAATTGAGACATTCGGCATCAAATTGTGTCCATTCGTGTCCAAAAACAAATACTTACAAAAACCAATCGTTGTGAGAAGTTAGACCTAGCGTTCGATATGAACCTGTCATCATATAATGCCGTCAGTGAGTTCGAAACTTCGAAAATCTGCTCACACGCAGAGTATGTTCGAAATATGTCATTCTCCTTTATTGCCTCCTAAAGCAAACCTGGGACAACCTGGCTTCTCTATCGACAGCATCTTCATGTTTCGGTCGCATATAGAGAGTGACATTAAAGTGACAGAAAATGGGCCTCTCTATTTTGGCCTAAGAATTCCTGTTAACCAATTTTAGGCGCCATATTTACAAGATGGTGAAGTTGCCGCAAGGCTCGTCGAGGTCGATAACTTGGAATATTTTTTAAAGACTTAATCTACATAAGACATTCAAAAGGCGAGACTTTCCAACCTTTGTAAATCAAAACCATTTGTTAACTCGAATATACCACTCGTTATGCAAATGTCCTGTGTTGATTTCGATTCACTTTCTGTCACTTTAAATAACAGTCATTGAATTGAATCTTGGCAAATCAGTCATTAATTGCAATCAGAAAACAGGCCAACTACCTAGATCTGGCCTTTTTTCCTAGATATTTCGAAATATATTTATGTCAGAAAAAACCGCGAAAGTCTGCTTATAAGTTGTCTTTGTCCTCTTTCATTTGCACCCTTTAGATTTTCGAAAATTAATTTGTGCAAAAATATGCACCTATACATATTACCGAAAATATTTCAACAAGATGTGAACGTAGCGTATAGCGTAGTGCATTCCTTTTGGCGTAATGGCTTAAAACTGCTTACCGTCGGCTGTTCACCGGATATGCGTAGCTCATATATATATTTTTTATTTGTATAAGCATACAAATAACTATAGTGCGTAGCTAAGATTTTTTATTGCGTTTTATAATTTAGGTGCGGCGTAAACAACGTGATCTTGCATAGTCTACGCGAAATCCACCCAAAAGCAAAAAAAAAAATAAAAATAAACGTTTCTAACAATATTTCCAAACTAGCAAATTTACAAACGAAAAAAAAAAAACACCACTTTGCTATGTTTTTTGGGAAGTCCTCAACAATTTGGAGCAATTGTACCAACTACACTTTTTTTTATATTTTATTTGCTTTACTCCAAATCAAAAAAAAAATAAAAATAAAAATAAAACAAGGATTCAAAGGAGTTACTTACGATGGAGAAATTGCACCATTTTTTTCAAAATTTGGTTTTAACATAAATTTAGCTTTACAAAAAAAATAAAACTACAAAAACCTCTTGTAATTTCTTCCATCATATTCTCCACATAAAAAAAAAACTGAATTCTGTTTTATTATATTTAATTTTCTCTTTAAAAAAATATAAGAACTCGTTGTATGAAAAAAATATTCTAATCATAGTTTTTTATCTTTTTATTTCATTAAAAAAATCGATATTTGTAAAAACAAAAAACAAATTCGAAATGTTTATTTGAAAAAATAAAAAACAAAAACACAAAATTTAGGCATGCTATTTAAAAGCAATTGAGACGTGTCCAGGATTTGCTGTCGCATGGAGTAACCTCGGATGTGTATTCAATGCTCAAGGAGAGATCTGGTTGGCCATACATCATTTTGAAAAGGCCGTCACCCTTGATCCCAACTTTTTGGATGCTTACATCAATTTGGGCAATGTCCTAAAGGAAGCCAGAATTTTTGATCGGTAAGTGAACATATTTTTTCTTTTAACTTTCTTTTTAGAAGAAAATATAATTATATTAAAATGTGATTTATTTTGAAAACTTGTGGTTAATCTGTCTGTAACTATAATAAACTTAGAAATGGGGAGAAAGGGATTTTGAGTTTCAGTGGCCTGTCTTACTGGCATCAGATTAAAGTTTACTATGAGATCTTAAGCATTAAATCGGACTTCCACGAAAACAGAACTGTACTTGTTATGATTTTAAGATTCGCAAAGAGGCAAAGGCCTCTATAAAACTTCTTTAGAGTTATACGCTTTTTTCCAAAATCTTTGGTAGGACTCGTCGGAGCTCAGGAGTCGTCTTACTTTTAAAGAAACATATTTTGAAGCTTAATACATTTTATTTATAACGATGCTTAAAACTGATGTCAACACTTAACAGGGTTACTGATAATTACTTGAATAACCTTAACTATATTCGAAAATCTACTAAGTATTAGTTTTGCGACGTCGTCGGTCGGAGAATTAGGTTCTTTCAAAGACCGGTATTGTCGAAAAAAAGATCCCCTTGGTGTGTAGTACAACGATGCTCAGACTTCTGACTAGTTCCGAACAACCTCAACCTTTTATCTCCACGATCTATTTTTCTGACGATCCGTCCACCTCCTCCGGCTTCCACTTCACTGTGAAGTTAGCAATGAAAATGTCGAAGGTTAATGTGAAGCGAGAAAGTTAAAAATCAGTGATAGTCGTCAAGTGGGGTCAATTTTGAAACAGATAGGTCAGTCTGTTATCAATAGGACCGAACTTGGCGTCAAAATTAAGTCAAAAAATAAATAAATTAATAAATAGTTGTCCCAAAAGGTCCATATGGATACCCTAGTCCTAGTTTCTCACAATTATTCGATTGTTTTTTTTTGTACAAAGTGACCGAAAAGTTGCCCCCGATGTTTTTTGGCTGTAATTTTTTTATATGAATGAACAACTTTGGTTCTCTTGGATGTCCTAAATTTTGTTTTCATAAGTCGAGAAAATGATATCGGCTAAGTGGCCGAAGCCAGAACTGATGGCAATTATTGCATTTTCCATTACTCTTGCCAGAAATTCCAGCGATAGGTCCTTGTATTCTTGACGGATATACTCTTTGAGGCCTTCAAGAGTCTGAAGCTTGTGACTTTAAAAAAACCCCACAAAAAGAACGGTTTGGAACGGTTGAATTAGGCGATCTTGCCGGCCAGTGCGCAAATCGCCAAAACGAGAGAGCAGGTGACTCGGAAATACAGCCCCCAGAATTTCTGTTAGGGCTCTTGCAGTATGCGCTGTTGTTTCATCCTGTTGGAACTACATGTTTCCCAGTTCTTATTCGCTCAATTGACGAAGGAGAAAGTCATTGAGCATGGCTCTGTAGCGCTCGCCGTCCACAGTAGTCATTTGGCCCGCAGTGTTTTCGATAAAATAAGGTCCGATGACGCCTTCATGTGTAAACAGCACACCATGCAGTAACTTTGAGTGGGTGTAATGACTCTTCGTAGGTTATACGCGGATTTTAGAGTCATTTGCGACATATTCTCTCACACCTACAATATTCTCATCAGAATGACTGCTCTGGGGCTGGCCAGACCTGGCAGCATCTCGTGTTGTCCTATACTCTTGGTGTCGCACAACCGGGAAATATTCATCCATCATTCATAAGCCTAGGCAGCGTACTCTCACATTGTTCAAGGGTGCACAGCGCATGGCACATCAACAGTAGATATGGACTCATTTGAACTTTGCTAGTAGAAAGTCGCAATTTTGTTTAATCTGCGTAATCTCCACAATTTAAGCTCAAAAAAACGATTCTTACACCATTATCATAGGACGGCAACATCTATCCTCAGCTCTCAAACGGCTTGTGTCAGCCAGGACTTTCAAATGACATGATAATACTGCTGATACAAGTGTTTTTCTACAAGTGTTATCAATTTCTGCAACACAGAGTTACATTACTGCTATTATAACCACTTGTAGACCAATTCAAACGGCACTTATAAGACTTGTGACAATAAGTCTCACAAGTGCATGTTTAATTTTTCTTAAGGTTTTGGTAATATTGGCATTGGACTTGTAACTCTTTGTTACTGAAATATGTAACGAATTGTATTCTTGCGAAAATTGGCAAAGTCTGTAAAGGTGCAACAAGGATGTACCAACCTTTTTTTTTTCTCTTCGTCCCTACAGTTTCTAGATGCCTATCAGAATTCTGTCGATAGTGATGTGAGAAGAAATTTTGTCAAACACAGATGCTTCTAAGGGAAAATTGGCCGTCTTTGAGTATAAAGACAGCTTAACCTCAGCCCATGAACTGAGTATTGAGAGCTAGGTAGCTTATATCCCTATGTTGATGCGTTTGACATTATAGTACATAAATAATGGCTGTAAACTGTTCATTCTAGATCACGAAATTGGCTAGGAACACGTAGAAAGATGGTTTGTGGAAAGAGCGAGAGTAAAAAAAAATCGCCTTACCTTTCAATGCAAAAAAAAACACAAAAAAGATAGCATCAAGTAACACAGTATTACTTGTTGTATGCTTATTCTTGCTGACACACAGCTTTCCACGTGTTTCTACCCATTGAAGATCTACGGGTATTATTAACGCCGTCAGGTGGAAAGTTAGTGTGCGACGTACAAAGTTAGTATCCACTGATTTCTTCTCTTCTCTTCTTCGTTTACTTAGGTACCATTTGCTTAAGGCGGTCGGGATATGTAGTCTTTAGGAAGTACCACAGTAAAACTCCCCTGCCTGGCGTCATCAATTCATCGTCCTTATCTAATAAATTATAAATTCACACTCAACGTTACCTCTGATTTTTCCCGCCCCCCATTTACGCACATTAATTTTCGTCCCCATCATCCAACTTGAAAGGACCTTTAATGCAAATATTTCTGTGAACGCAAATAATTAAAATTTCCCTTGAACATAGATACCAATGGCAAAACTACTCACATTCCCATTTGTAATTGTATCGCCTACAGCTTTCAGATGTTATTACTTGAAAGCCTAAAAAAAACTCTCAAATCCCTCTGTTTTTAACAATTTAACCTCATTACTTCCGGTCAATAAATTTGAACATCCCCTGCGACCATCATAAACGCCAGTATTAGAACGAAACGAAACATCACCACGTGTGGTGAAAAGTTCTGACAAAACTTTTACCATACCAAATAAATCATCCCCATCATGGAGGAGAGTCCTTATCAAAAACAGCTGATTTATGAACTTGTCTGCTGATTCTCTTTTGTTCATTTTCCAACTCATCCGTGCTATAGAATTTTGTTGATAACAACCCAGAGAGACTGACTATACCTGCTCTCTCTCTCTGCAGAAAGTGAGAAAAAAGAAACTCCTTCACCCCCACCGATGGGATGGGCGTGATTTTATGTATTCTCTGCCTTTTATGGCACACAATAGTCGCATAAGTGTCAGATGGCGCCAGTGAGTGTTTGTGTGTATAATATCTTATCAGAACACATGTACCTAGAAAAGAGAGCAGCGAGAGCAGAATGCTACCACAACGCGACAGTGACTCCCTCAATAAAATAATGCTTGTGCTCTCCTCTGTTCATTTAGCTGTCAGAAGGACCTATATCACTTTTTTCACCATTCATATACCAATAGTTGTCTTGCGGGCGTTAAGCAGCAAAAACACGAAAAGGATAACGTCGCGAGACTTGACAAAAAATCTACTTATCATTTTTTGTTCATCTTTCACCTTTTTAAATGATTTTTCGCGTTTTTTGCTCTAATTATTCGCTACTATAATTGTTGTTGTTTACTTATAGTATCTACTTGTATTTCTATGTGTGAATTGTTGTTAATTATTTCGCCTTCCTTCGCTTTTACATTTATTCCTTCGTCGTGTCGTCGGTCGGTCGGGCTTGATGTGAATTTAAACTAGAAACGAATGGAAACTCACTTCCGCTTCAAATTATCCTCCGCTCTCTCTCTCTCTAAAACATTAGACGTTTTTTGCCTATAACAAAATTGTTGTGTTTATTTATCGCGAGTGTGTTTCGATGTCAATGTGTGTGTGTGTCTTTTAAATTTAAATAAATGTGTCAATTTCTGTTTCAAGTATCCACTAGCAATCGCCAAAAAAAAAAGCCTATATCGGGGATAATTTTTTTTTTACAAATTTCCCTTCACACGTACAATTCACAACACAAGGCTTAGTGGTTGTCCTTAATATGTGACCATTTGGTAAATAGTGTATATATGTGTAAATATGGAATATATTGGTTTCCCTCCACCCTAATCCATCATTTCCCTATCCGAAAGTAAACAGAAAGGACTTGTCTAACTGAAATTTATGCTGGTTCCTCTTCGGCGCCCAATTTCGCAGACATGTGTGCTGGAAATTAACGTATTTTTTGCCTTACACTTTCATTCATACATTTTCGACAGTACTTTGATAAATTCCTAGAAGGATCTGCTGCCATGTATACACAATAATTTACGAGAAGAATCCCCAATAAAATGTGCGCCTACTAAATCTTAATAAAAAAAGAAATAAAGAGGAGAAGAAGACAATTCATATAGTCCTTAAACCAGTCACGAAGGGTTTGGGGTTAACAACTTGCAATTTTTACTTGAGAAATTTATCAGACGCCATGGGAAACTCTTTTGGCCACCCCCTTCTCTCCCATTGACAACTGAAAGTGGGACAGAAGGAAGAGCGAAAGGGAGATTTCTATTTTTATGCTGTAATGATGTTTCCTAGTTTTTCTGAGCAAATTTATTTTCAATGTCGGGAAGAGTATAGTTTCTTCTTCTTCTTCGTATTTGTTGTTATTAAAGTTTGTCTGCATTGAAATAAAATAAAGTTTTTAAGGCTGACATATCTATGGCTTTAGGTTCCTTGTTGAAGTTCTCGGAAATATAAATAAAATTTTCATCGAGTTCGGGGGCGTATGTGGAACCTTTTTTTTTTAATTTTTTTTTCTTTGGATTAAGTTGTAATGTGGGTACTCTGGTCTACGGGTACTTTCAACTTGTGGGATTAGTTGAAGCAAGAGTTCTTTATAGACGATACATAGGATATACACAGGAGGGTTGTGCATTCAGATGAGAGGGAGCACTCAATCTTATTGAACTAGCTTCAACTTATCTACTTAACCAATCTAACCTATTAAACTGGTCGCAACATATTACTTTAGAACCCAGGATCTAGCTTTTCTCAATCCAGGAACTACTTTAATCGTTGCTGGATTCTCGGCATAACATTGATATTTAATAGTGCCCCACAAACAAAAGTCCAGCGACGGCAATTCGCAGCTCCATAGAGGCTAAGCGTTGAGACCAAAACGGTTTAAAAGAAAGATTTTTCCACGACATGTGGGAATCAAAACTTGTCTAATAAATTTAATAATTTCTTAAAAGAGCGAAGACAATTAGCATGCCAGTCTCATGAACGAACTTGAGTGGAGAAGCTTGCATTATAAAAAATTGTTTGCCACGACAAGGCCATAGAGGATCCGATCATCTTCATAAAGGCATTTGCTTATGTGAGTTTGTATTATATTTGGGATAATTACAATTTATATGGTGAATCCGAACAGGATCCCAAAACGTGCTATGGAATCCGTACCATCAGGCAAACGTCCGCTAGGTAGACCCAGGATAAGATGGTAAGATCAACTCCTAATCTCTCCTCTACCCGCATGGGGATTGTCTTTGCTGATTTAGAGGCGATGGCGGAGAATCGGGAGTTACTCAACTGTAGTTGTAGTTGTCTTACACAGTCTAATTATCCTGTCTATTAAGCTCGTCTAGGTTGTGAAAGAAGTAACTCCCTAGGAATTTAATACCTGGTGTGTTGCAGATTGTACCTAGCAGAGCAATACATAGAGTAACCTCTCGCTTACTTCTGAGAAACATTGGGAGTGGCAAAATTGGAGAGTATAATAGCTGTCTTCACAAAGCTTCTTAATTCCGCCGTTCCGATTTAGTATAAATAGATCCCTTCGTTAAAAATACTAGGTTCCCTTTTTTGATTTGCATTCATTTCTTGCTTAGCCGATCCACCAACCATGTAATGAATATAACTAAAATGAGATCCTAGCTTCGGATCAGTGTTCATATTAATATCAAAAATTCGTCGCAATCTTTTGCATTTTTCCTTGCAAATGTCAAATGTGAGTCAAAATTTTATTTTCACCTAGTGGAGAAAATTCGAATTCATTATAAACCTTATTTCCAATCTATATTAATGCCCTTCACAGGAAAGTGTGACTACATTTGTAAAACCAAGAAGTACTCACTGTTAGTACATATATTCTGAATCGGCATCAAATTTTGAATCGACTTAACCTTGTGTGTCCGTGGTGGGGGTGTTTTCTCCGGGGTGTTTTTATACCCGGTACCACACTGTGGTGAGGGTATATTCACTTTGACATTCCATTTGTAACGCACATAAGGAGGCGTTGTAGGTATGACAAACTATATATATTATTGATCAGCATCACTTTCTTAGTCGATCTAGCGATGTCCGTCTGTCTGTCCATCTGTCCGTCTGTCCGTCTGTCCGTCCGCACGATTACGGCCGTAATTTAAGAGCTATCGACTTGAAATTTGGTACGTAAGCTTTTACCCACCAAACTGAGGCTAAGTTCGAAGATGAGCAAAATCGGATTAAAACTACTACTACCTCCCATACAAAAATATCGGATTTATATAGCTGATGTTAAAAATTAAATTTAAATAGCTACAGTAAAGATAGCAAGTTTAAACTTTGCACATATTGTTTTAATAATATTTAAAATTTTTTGACAAAAAATGAGCTTGGTCGAATAAAAACTACCCATACCTCCCATACAAATATATATATTTTTAGTACTAAAATATTATTTTTTATTTTTTCAATAATACAGTACCGGGTATTTGAGCTTCGGCATAGTCGAAGATAATTGTCTTACTGGTTTTCTTCTTAATCTTAAGCTCTCCTTCCGTCTACCAAACTACTGTAGCGTTTTGCAGGCGGAAAAAAGAAGTCTTATCTTGGCTTAAAACGTTAAAGATACCTGCATATTTTCGCACAGCCAAGCAGCCATCAAATCCTTGGTTTCGATATCTATAATGTCTTTAGTAGATCTCGACTGCCGATCAACTCTCACGGATATGGCCAAGCAGTTCACCTATTCATATTCACCTATTTTGGGTGCCGGCCGGGGTATATAGACATTCCACAAAATTGTAAGGCAGACGAACTCGCTAGAATAGGAAGGAACAACTATACCCATGTTGCCGGACAAAGAAGCCTTGGGCATACCAATCGGCATTTTCAAATAAAAATTGAAGCTGCTATCGAAAGTGCAAGTCTTAGGTGGACAAAGTGGCACTACATGTCTGGCGACAAAACAAATTTGTCATAAGCTGGATTTGAAACGCTCTAAGAAATTGATTTCTCTCAACAGAGTGCATGTCGGCACCACAATAGGTGTCATTACTGGACACTGCCTAACAGAAAAGCAGGAGGGAACTATTCCTCGTCTTCTTTGTTCCTGCCCAGTTCTCTCCCGTAGAAGAAAGCTTCACTTATGAGCCTTCCATTACAACGACTTAGTTGATCTGAAAGGCACAGACATCAAAAGCATCCTACTCTTTGTAAGGAGCTCAAAATCAAAGACTAGGAACATCTCACATGATCCATTATTCGTGGTATCACAATGGGCCAATGCCGCCCTAAGTAGTTGGCAGCCACTTTCAACCAAATCCAACCAATCATGTCCGCCTGCCGATCTGTTGATATGGTGTTTTACTTGTTTAAATTAATTTTGATTTTTTTTTTGATTTCCACTGGTGATTCGAACAAACACTCATATTCCATTTGATCAATTAAATATGTAGAACAGGTTAACAACTTTCAACAGATATCAATGTTTTCTGATATCCAACTTCGATGCATACAGTGCTCCATACAACACCCCATCCTCACTGAATCAATATTTATCTCCATAATCGTTTGTTTACCCAAAGCCCAGTATAAATATCAACTTGAATTATAAATCAATTACTCATTCAGCCCATCGAAAGTGCTATCCCAAAATGTAATGTATCTATATCCAAGTAATCGTGTTTAACCTCAATTCGGGGGGAATGGATGTCATAACACTCTTGACCATATCCGATTTCGACCCCTACGCCATTGTTGCTGCTTTGCTACTCTATTAACAAGCCTCCTTGTTCATAATACCGATGTAAAATTTTCCAACAAGGTTATCCTTGATTTAGGATAACGTGAACCCCAATAAATATGGCCACATATAAAATTATGATGACAAAAATGGTCTCTCCTCTCTCTGAATTGTTTTACCTAACACAAAACAAAAATCCAGTAAATTTCATCACTGATAAGAATCGGTGTTGAAAATCCGATTAATCTGTACATCCTTTAAAGAAACCATAAACCGCCCACCACCGAGTGGTGAGTGGCATGTCAAATGAACATTTGGAACACACGCCCAAATGGAATCACAACCTTTTATAAATTGTTTTGTCAAATATACGGTTAAACTGTCGTGTTAAAGGGTTTACTGCAAGGGTATAAAATGATTCGTAAAGTAAAAGATGAGACAGAAATTGTATTAACAATTTTCAATAATATTGCTTTCCCATAAAACGGGAAGAGCGAGTTGCCCGCAAAGTACGACAAGGGTGAGTTCTAAAAGCTCACTGATACAAATGACATTATTTCCATAGAAAAGGATGTGCCATTGTTGCTTCAATCGCGTGGCATGGAAGTGTTTTTACGGAGTTCAATGGTATCAATTGTGTGTGGGCAAGTGGGGAGGTGTGGAGGATGCATGTGAGTGTTTGACACTTTGCGCAAATTTGATAAAATACATTATTAAAAAAAATCGGAGGGATAAGGTCTTAAAGATGTAAAGTAGATATTTTATTGCAGCTTGTTCAATTTTCGTTCATGGTTACAGTCTTCCATGAAATTCGTACTTTAGCGCTGTGTATAACAGTGAATCAGTGGAAAAGTTCTACTACATAAATTGTTCGCATTCATTTGTATTGCGTAGTTGGCGACGATAGTCTTACACTGTAACATTAACCTAGAAATGCTTAATTACATTTTTAAGAGCTCTATTCCTACAAGGTGGCAAAAAAAATGATTTTGAGTTATGGAAATCTTTATTTGGACCTTTGACTGTTAAGTGGAAAAGATGATATCCGTCAAGTGGTTGCCGCCTGTGTTGATACACATTTGTGCCCGTTTTATCGCATTTTCCATAACTTTCCGCAAGATTTCCGGTGACAACTGCTTGCATTCCTGTAGAATATTCTCCCTAAAGGCTTGCCTGAGGCTTGTTGACATAAACCCACGACTTCACTTTAAGTAGCCCCAAAGAAAGAAGTCTGGGATGGTAAAATCGCTCATAATGATTTTTGACCCAAAATTGTCCTCTTCGTTGTTGTTGAAATTGAGGATGGCTTGACAGTAATTCACACGCGACTGCCGGTCACTAAAAATCACTGTAGGGTCCGTCTAGTGATGCCCAATTGCGTAGCCCGTCGTCTGTTTGATGTTTCTTCGTTCTCAGCGACATCGGCAGCCACAGCCGCGATATTCTAGGCAGAAAGACTAGTCCTCTCCTGTGGTTCCAGTCTGTTCGAGTCGAGTAGCTAAGCGCCGGAATGTTTGCCCAGTTTTGGCGACACGATTAGGAAATCGACGTCGAAATTCGAGCTGCGCTAATACCACCGACGGTTTTTGGTAAAAAAAAAATCGATACAATTAGTATAGCCCTCCATTGCTTGTCTGTTTATATACTGCGGTTGTCTAGTTCACAAATGTCAAATATGTTTGACGTACGACGCCATTTTGCAAAAGCTATAACATCTTCCGATAGGGTGACTAATTTTGTCACCTTGTAGAATTGTTTTGACTTTCTCCATCGTCTTCCGTTGTAAGCTAGCCAAATACTCCTAGAACTTGGTCCAAATCCTCCACCTTTGAAGTAAAGTTCACGTATCCTAGACTTCCTCAGCAGAATATCGCAAAAAGTCAAGCCAAAACGTGCGTCGGACCGCTCAATGTTCCTATATCCGGTAATTCATACCCGAGTGAATCTTGAATCGATAGATCGCCCGGGCCATTGTCTCCCTGGTAGTGGGCTAGTGTCTCCCTGCACATATCGTCATAGTGATTGCTGAATCAGGAGACTTAATCTGCGGCCTGGCTGTAACGAATGTACCTATTTGTTGTTCAGATGTGGATTAATGCAGGGTGCACTTACCCGTTTCCATATTTGCCAATAATTCTGCATGGAAAACACTGGAAGAGAAGGGAGTCTGAAGATTTCGATATATGTATCTTTTGCCTTTAGACTGCGCCAAACGCACCGAAGCCAAGTCAGCGAACAAACGGCTTTGTCTATGTTTATTACCTTCGAGCTCCTGGATTAGTTGGATCTTGTACGGGCGTAAGCTCAGGTCCCAATGAAAAATTCGCCAATTTGGAATCTGTGAAAGGCTAATTTCTTATACACGGCGAGGAATTGACTGCCTCGGGTTCTCTGTAGACTCATATACCGCGGCAATCCTCCCGACGAAACTGGCTGGCAACGACCCGTACCAGTTGAAAATCCCTTATTTAATTTTGAGTGCCAGGCAAATATACGAGTGCCAGCAACGAAGCAAGTCTAACTGGAAACACAAACGCACTTAATCTTTGACTACTGGATTTCGCTTCGACCTTGCTCTTGGTATTCGTAAAGAGAAACATAATGCTTTTCCTTTGTTCGGAGTCTTACAGCAGTGAAAAAATAAAACTTGCAACGTCCCAGAGTGTCGCGACGCACAGTTATTGGAAACCTCTGCCCTATCCTATTCTCACAACATCTAACCAGCGTAAGTAATTAAGTTATGCTACATTCCCAGTTGGATTTGAGCCCTAACCAATATGCCTCTCGAGTTAGCTCAGTCTTTGGCCAACTGCCTCTAGTTTGTTGAGATCCCACTTCGACTTGTGCACGCCATCTATGTATGATTAGGGCCCCTATTGTGAGTGTCGATAGTTGATCGTTGAGCGACAACTGTCGATCGATCGACAACTGTGATTTATCGATTGCGATTGATATTTTTGTCGATTTGACAGTCGCTTGTAGTCGATTACAAATGTCTGGTCGATGCTTTCTCTTGGAAGTGAAAAAATGTTGTGCTTACGAACAGCTAAAAACAATCGACAATTGTCGTGACGATCGCTGATCGACAATCACAATAAGAGCCTAGGACTCCTTCTGGGTTGGAGTCGAATTACAACTAACTTAATCTCAAAAACAAAAGAAAACACCACTGGAAACAATGTTTTTATGATTTATAAACGCCACAAAAAGGACATTATGAATTATGTAGTAATACCGCCGCACCCACTTCACAACATTTCATTCATTTCACGTAATGGTTCACTTAATCACGACTCTGCTGTCGGTGCAAGAGCTCATTGTTTTCACTTGCCTTAACATCAGCAGTGTAGATGATGGGTGGGTTAGCTTTTCCATACAAACCCGTAAGCCGTAACTTACACAATGAGCAATAAACGTATATACATAAAACAATTTTTGTTCCTCACTTTTCTTCAGTTTTCCTTTACCGAACGATGGAAATGTAGGAATGTTTATGTGTATGTATTTTGATCCGGCATTGCATTCACTCCTTTGTCTTATTGCCTTTCATCAGAAAAAGGCGATGACAACGACGAAAGCTTGATTAAAATTCAATTGGGTAATTGCAGGTTATGAGTTATGATGTTTAAATCGCCGTTAAGCCCTTATTCGAAGACCCAGACTGTGTTGGCATGACATTGATTGACTTGCATTTTTAAGTATTTTAAGGTACTCGTCATCTCTTTGGGTTCTTTGACAGGCCTGCCTTACATACTCACTCTTTGACCACGTCACACTTTGTGGTGTCTCGTTAATGTGTCATCACATCACATTTCTACAAAATGGGCTGGCTTTCAATACGTTTTCGAAAGTTCAAATTGGTGTAGGTATATCTTGTTCTCTCCCCTTACAAGGTTCGTTTTTAAAAGCAATATCATTTCAAATAATCATCAATGTGGTCGCCAATCATCCGACTTATTGCGCTGTGAAAGTGGTTGGGGTAGTGTTGTGGTTGACAGGGAGTTTCTTTTTTTTCCTCACTCTTGTCAGCGAAATGTTCATCTGCGAAATTGATTGTGTTTGTGATTGAATTGAAATTGGTTTTCATCAAACGCATCAATTTCCGCATGGAAGATAAAACGCCTATTTGTGGTTATGTACGGGTATTTGTGTTATAGAAGGCTACAACGGGAGAGGCATTTTATAATAATTACGTTATCCAACATGGGAATTAAAAGCTTTATCCTTAAGTTTGTTAATCTGAATTAAACATACCTCACAAAAACAAAATACGCATCTTTCTTTCAGAAGTTATTTGTTAGTGACTGAAAACATAAGACGACTCCATCTTATAAAGCGGCACAAAATCTATCGCTGCCAACTCAAAGATACTACACAGTCCTTAGTCCGTCAATCAAAAACAGGGTTAACTGCAAACAAATGTATCTTTACGGAATTTAAATAGTTGTTGCCGCTCATAAGTCTTTTTTTATTATTATTATCTCAAAGTTGCCACATTTTCAATTTAAAATTCATCAGTCTGCCCAGAATGACAACTATTCAAAAAAAGGAACTGATATATGTATCTCCATCATCATTTACATAGCTATGCGAATATAAGTTAATCACTACACCGAAATAATTAATAAAAAAAATCTTTTCTAGAGCAGTTTGCTCTGACCTTTATTGAGTTTACTTCTTAACTAACTACAATCAATAATTTTATATTCGATTTTACCTCGGTACTTTGCATTCCTAAGGTATTGAATTGAATTGCAACATGAATTTCTGTGGAAATTCGCTGTATCGAGGCAGACGCTTTGTCAGCATTTCCGTTGCTCGTGTTGATGTTAACTCTTCCCCTCTAAAAAACGATCGTCATCGGTCGTCAGAAGTATGGTAGGTTGTTGAACTTTGGGCTGCTTGGATATTGGAGATAGTTGACCTCAGGAACGGAAAGTCTATCGATGATTGTTACTGGTCCATTCGTCTTTGTTGTCGGTTGTTCAATTATGATTTCTGTGTTGTTTCTTCTTGGCAAGATTTTGCATATGATCGCTATTGTAATAAGTAGTCCTAGTACGGAGATGAGGGAATATGTTGTTACTCGTTGATTATCGTTTTCTGTTTGTAGAAGGTGGATCTTATTGGTATTGTTAATATGGAGATCCTTCATCATTTCTAGTGAGAGTAATTCACGGTATTGGTTTGCAATATTGCCGGAAGTGGTTTAATCATTGAGGCTTCTTTGGAGATGTATTGGATTCCGTTCAAAGTGATGGTCATGTTATGGAATTTTACCAAGAATGTTCCATTTAGGTTGTGTGTTGTGTTATCAAATTCAAGGGTGCCGATGAATTGGTTCAATAGCATTATGCCCGTTGATATTTCATCTATGGTCGGAATATGATGATTATTTATTTTGTTGCAAGTAGCTGGTAGACTTTTTAATAAATTAGGAATGCAAGTATCGTTTGTAATATTGACAATATTTTTTGAGTTACAAATGGATAGATTGTTAAAAGTTTTACATTTGTTTGTTGTTCCATATAATTTTTCATTATTTCTTAAAATTACCTCGTACAATGTTTCTGTTACAATGTTTTTCTTTTTAATTGGCTTTATTAACAAATTTTCGTAAATTTCATTCGTTGTTAAGGGAATGTTTATTATGTAGAGGATTGACGTACTATTGCTTAAAACTTTTATATCTGCAAAGTCTAGGGCTTCTTCTATTGTTGTGTAGGGTAATTTTTGTTCATTAAATACTTTGGTGGCTAATTCTATTTCATTTTTTGACAATATAAAAGAGTTTATTGTACCTAGTTTAGCCCAATGAATGGCATAGTTAATATTCTCTAGTTCTTCTTTTACAATTTTGATTTTATATTTGAGATTTGATATAATTTCATAATTTATTTTATTATTATTTTTAAGTAAGTTTTGGATTTCATTCTGGATTCTCGTAATATTGTTTATTCGTTCGTTATACAATTCATTAATAATAACCTGTTTATTGTTGTTTTTTAGAACATCTGTAATTTTTTCTTTTATTGTAACAAAGTCATCGTGGTCTGGGTTGCCAGCAATCCATTTCCAACCTTTGCCTATAAAGTCTAGAGAACGTTTCGCTATTCTGGGTTGTAAGTTATGTAAAAGATTACGGATTTGTTGAATTTCATGTGATATTAAGGGAAAAAGGATTTGACTTTGGGTTGTTTCGAGATTAAGGACTGGTGATATGTCGGAAAGGAATTGCTCATATTGTTTAAGATTAATGCTATGTATTAACTTGAAATGTCCATCTTGAATTTTTGTTTGCCCTGTATGTAGGGAGACAATTTGGGAGTTTGAGAAATCCATGATCTGGATCTCCGCTCGACCAAAATAGATGGTGCATCTGAAAGAGAATTAGTTTCTTATATTACTTTTATGGACTATTTTTCCGGATTCTGTTACTATTGTAGAGTTTCTATTTTCCTTAATGATTTCTTGTCTATACCTATTTGTTAATTTTGAACCTAACCGTTTGTTGTTTTTTACATAAATGACCTGTCCTATCTGATAGTCCTTCTGCGGTTTTCTTTTTTTATTATGATATTTAATATCTTTTTCCTGTTTTGCTTTAATTTTCTCGATGTTAATTAAACGTGTCTTTTCAAATTGTTCCGGGTTTAGTCTGGGTATTCGCCCATAGTAAAGTTCTATGGGCTTTTTACCTGTAGTTGAATGGATAGTAAAATTGTACTCGTTAACGGCTCGCTGTAACAGTTCTTTGAAAGACCGTGAAGGTCCTTCCGATTTGAGACATCTCATAATCTCAGATAGGGTGGAGTGAAAGCGTTCGACTTGGCCGTTCACTTCACTTTTGTATGGTGGTGTTTTGAAAATTTTGATTTGGAGGTCATCTTCTAACATTGAGGTTATCGAGGCTGAGTTAAGAGCCTTTTCGTTGTCTATAACAACGACTTCGGGGACACAAAAGTAGAACAAGATATCACGTAAAGGTTCCTTGATATCTTCGATTGAACGGGATGATATTATTTTAGCCTGTGCGAATTTCGTGAACTTATCGACGGCGGTCAACACGAGGTATTTTTCCGTAGAAAATATGTCTATATGGAGGATGTTACCAGGATAGCTAGGGATCGGTGTGTGATTCAAATGTGGTTTGTTAGGATGCCTGTCATATTTATTCTCCTTGCATGTTACGCATCGGTTAACTAGTGTTCTAATTTTTGAGGACATTTTAGGGAAGTAATAGTTTTCCAACAGTTGAATCCTGTTTTCTTCGGCGTTACGATGTGCTCTTCGATGTATCTTCAGAATTTTTTCTTCTTGCTCTATTTGGCCGGTTATGTCTTCAACAAATTTTTGGGTGAATCGAATACGATAATCTTTAAAATGTAACGGATAAATTTCTTGTACTCGTCCCATCGTCATTTCGTCTGTTAGAAGTCCGTTAATAGTATTTGGATTAAGGTATCTCTTGAAAATGTTAATGATGTCGTTTGTTGAGTAGTCTTGGCGTATCAGAATATGTCTTGTATAGTTGTCAAAGGGGTTCTGGATTTGATAGCTATTTTCATTTCCTATCTTGAGTAAAAGTTGATTTCGAAAAACGTTTATAGGGATTTCTACAGATGGAATTAGGTTTTGCGCTGAACTGTCAGCACTGTGTTCTGTAGGGGTCATTGAGTGTATTTCAGTTTTTGGGGGTCTCGAGAGAGAGTCAGCAACCACATTTTCCTTACCTGGTTTATATTTTAGCTCATAATTATACTCCTCCAATATGGCTTTCCACCTTTTCATTTTGGAGTTTGTATTTTTGTTACTTAGAGCATAGGTAAGTGGTTGGTGGTCTGTGAAAATGTTGACTTTCCGGGATCCGTAAAGGAAGTTTCTCAAAGAATTGAGGGACCAAATAATCGCCAGCATTTCTTTTTCGTTCGTGGCATAACCTTCTTCTGTTTTGCTTAAGGTTCTGGAGAGAAATGTGATTGGCTTATCATCCTGTGAGAGGACTGCTCCAATGGCGTAGTCGGAAGCGTCAGTTGTTAATTGAAAGCTTTTGTCAAAGTCTGGATATTGAAGAATAACTTCTTCGGAGGCGAGAGAGTTTTTTAATTTGTGGAATGCTTCGATGGCATCTTGATTCAACTGAATAAGTTTTTTCTTTGACATATTTGCGGACACATGTCCATCTTCCCCTCTTAAAAGGGATGTCAGTGGTTTTGCCAACTTTGAGTAATCTCGTATAAAGCGGCGGTAATACCCTGACATTCCGAGAAAGGATCGAAGTTCTTTTAGGTTTTCAGGAATAGGTCGATCAACTATAGCTTGTACCTTTTTTGGATTGGTTTTTATTCCGAATCTTCCAATAATAAACCCTAAAAATTCTACTTCTTTCTGGAAAAATTCGCATTTATCGAGCTGAATTTTCATATTTGCTTTTTCTAAGGTGTGAAATACTTTTTCCAGATTTGAGAAATGTTCGGTTTCGTCTTTCCCAAAGATGACAATGTCATCAATGTAAACATAGCAACATTTTCCAATGAGGTCTCTTAGAATGTCATCTAGCGTTCTCTGGAAAATGGAGGGGGCGTTCTTTAGCCCAAATGGAAGACGAGTAAATTCGAACTTGCCATTATTTACCGAAAAGGCAGTTTTTTCTATATCAGAATCCTTAAGTGGGATCTGATGGAAACCACTTTTTAGGTCCACTATGGAAAACCATTGATTTTTACTAAGGTTTGCAAGGATTTCGTATATTTCAGGGATTGGATACTTGTCGGCGATAGTTATAGCGTTTAGCTTACGGTAATCAATTACCATTCGAAACTTCTTTTCTCCTGAAGCATCCATTTTTTTGGGGACAACCCAAACAGGAGAATTGTAGGGAGATCTTGATGGTCTTATGATACCGTCTTCTAATAGTTTCCGTATTTCTTTTTCGACTTCATTTTTAAGTGCCATGGGGTAAGGATATGATTTCGAGTACACGGGGTCTCGAGTTGTGGTTCGAATTTCTCCTTTGACCATGGTGGTATAGGTTAACTTTTCGTTTGGTTCCGAAAAGAGATTGGGGCATTTATGAATAATTTTAATAAGTTCGGAATGTTGTTCTTTAGTCATGTGGTCGGTTCTAATATTTATGTTATTGACAAATTGTGATTGATGTTGTTTGAGCGGAATGGAAATTCTTGGATGAGAGAAACCAGGGTGAATAGACATATGGTTTCTACTTGTGTTAATGATAGCATTCAAATGTTTTAGTGTGTCATGTCCTATGATACCATCAAATGAAATAAGACTAGGGAGAATAAAAAATGTAATTTTGTCAGTTTGGGGGCCAAAAAGTTGAATAAGTGCATGATGGGTTATTTTAATATTTCCCCCCACGGAGTGAGCGTAGAAGGGTTTAGCATTTAGTAGGGGATTCTTTATGTGACGTGGTTGAACGTAATTCTTGTTGGAACCTGTGTCAACAAGAAACTTCAGGGTCTCTCCACTTCTAGAAATGTGTTCGAAATAAGGAAGTGAAGAGGGCGTTAGTCTAAAAAATAGATGTCATCCAGTTCTTCGTGTTGGTCAAAGTTTTCTCCTCCACTCTGTTCAGTGTATTCTTCTAGTGATTCGTCATAATTTTGGTCTTCCTCTGCAATTTCTGTCTCGTAGTCTTCCATGGATTTTTCTTCGTCACCGAGTTGAGCTGTGTGATGGATTCGCTGCATCTTTTGTGGTTGGTGTATTTGCTGCGAATGTTGTCGTTTTTGTATGAATTGTTGATTCCTTGGTCTATTTTGATAGTCTACTTTCTGAGTCCTCAGGGAGTAGTCAATGGACATTGGTTTCGGTGGGAGAGGTCGTTGATTTGGTGGTATTCTTTGTTGTTGGTACCTAGGTTGGTATTGGACATCTCTATAGAGTTGAGGTTGTTGTGGAGCACGAGGGTTGTGCAGTAAGTGGGGATAGAAATTGTGTCTAGGAGCTGGGGCTGGTGCAGGTCCTGGAGGACTGTTCCTTTTAGCGGGAACTGGAGGTGCTTGTTGAGACGATCTGGGAGAACTGTGGGAATTGTTTGCGTACTGGGCGCGAAAGTCTACGTTTTGTAGTTTCAAACACAAATGCAGGGCCTGTGGAAGGTCTGCTGGTTCACGTATGCTAAGCAGGCGAGGCAGATCTCCTTTCAAACCCCTGACGAAGGTATCGAGGGCCTTGTCACGGTAGCATTGAGTCATGTTGTTCATAGCATCTTGACTCATTTCCATTGATCCCAGTTTGTTTAGGATTAATGACAAGTGGTGATAGACGATCTGATAGAATTCAGAAATCGTGCTATTGCCTTGCACTAGCGTTGTCATTTGATATTCAAGGGTTCCTAAGTCCCTTTTATCCGCATAGTGAAGAGTAAGGCATTTCGAGATTTTCTCCCAGTTAAGAGGCGTGTTGTACGACTCTAGCACGACGTCGGCATGTCCTACGATTTTGTTGCGAATTACAGACAAAATGCCATAGTACTTGGGAGTACCCCTAACGTGATCATAAATTTGGATTATTCTCTCAACACTCTTCTTCCATGAATTGAATTCATGAGCTTGCCCAGAGAATTCTCGTAGACTTTTAACTACGTCTGGTATTTTGTCAAGGTCGGCTAAATTATTATCAACTAAGTTGATGGGTTGGTCGACTTCGTTATTGATGTCGGCCGCGGGATTCATTATCGAATTAAATATTTGTCTTCCTTGTATTTGTAGCGTTTCTGCTACTAATCTGGTGATTAGTTGAACTAAATCGTTAGGATTAATACCTTGAGCAAGTTGGGGGGCAGGTTGGGGAGCAGGGCCAGGGATAGGTGGATCTGCGACGTGTTCCAGGCGTGCTGGCCTAATAAGGTTATTTTGATTTGCCATATTGGCTGAAACGTTTCAAAGTATCTAATTTGAAATAAAAGCAAGAGCACGGATGGAAATAGATAACGGCAAAGAAAGAGGAACGATTTTTTCAGATGTTATCTTAGTTCTAATGTAATAAACTTGTTTGAATAATGTTTTGTTAAATAAAATCAATTAATTAATCAATAGGTTTCTTTACACGGTTTTTAAGTTGTGCTTTTAGGATTTAACTTCACTTGTTTACTCTTATTATTTCTCTTATTATTTCAAAAATTGATTCACTTCTTAGAGCTAGACTTACAATAATAGTATGAAGTGTTGCTCCATGTGTTGATTAACGATATTTTTTGTTTTGGTGGTTCTTCTATTCCTATTCAGGCGGCTGCAGCTTTATAGTTGCTCCTTTTTGTCCTTGGTTATCGGGCTACTGGGGGACCTCTTTTCTGTTCCTTTTTATCCTTGGTTATTGGACTACTGATGGAACTCTTTTCCTGAAGTTGCGAATTAATGTTGAACGTGTAAGTTCGAAAGCCACACAATGGGCGCCAGTTAATCACTACACCGAAATAATTAATAAAAAAAATCTTTTCTAGAGCAGTTTGCTCTGACCTTTATTGAGTTTACTTCTTAACTAACTACAATCAATAATTTTATATTCGATTTTACCTCGGTACTTTGCATTCCTAAGGTATTGAATTGAATTGCAACATGAATTTCTGTGGAAATTCGCTGTATCGAGGCAGACGCTTTGTCAGCATTTCCGTTGCTCGTGTTGATGTTAACTTATACAATGAAGATGTCATCCAATACCGTCAACTTTGCACAAATATATTCCGATACTCTCTCCCTAGGGGCTTTCCGACGACGACATCCATTAGTTGGAATTGTATTTCTCTATATGTATGTATTTAGCTACTTTTCGTATATAGAGATGAAAAGGACTAACATATTACGTATTACGCCCGAGGGTCAACTTCTGACTCCCGACTCTGAGTCACTTGGGTTAAAGATGAGACATTATTACAATTCTGACTGTATCTATAGGGACAAGGTAAGCAATCTGTGAGGTAAATTTGATTTTTTCTGAATACTTGTTAATTAAAAAGTAGAAAAATTAATTGCTAGAGAGAAATTCCTTTTAATGTAATTTTTTTCGATTTCGTAAGAAAAAAAAAATAAAAAATGTTTGCAACTATCGGGGGAAAAATTGTCATCTGACACTACTTTGCAGTAGAATTAAAAGGTATCCGTCATAAGTCAATTGCAATCTATTCAATAATACCGCTGATTTCTTGCAAACGTAGGGACATCAATACGTGACCCATCTGTCGTATCGATTTTGTGGCATCTGTTGGCAAATTGCCGGAAACTAATGAGAGTCGTATTCAGGTCTTGAGCTCCGTCTTGGAAGTTATGGAATGTGACAAATTTATGGAAATATTAAAAAAGATAAAAATGGCCTTCCAGATTTGGGCAAGGACAATATAGTCGAAAAAATAAAAGCTAACTTATACTAAATTCCCTTCTGAGCAAGTTGTCGACTTTGAATTTTCGCAACATCCAACGTTTTAGTGTGTGCACTCGTAGAGCCCTATTAACTTATTTTACCAAACGATTTCGAATACTTGTCTTAATATAGTTGTGGAGAAACATTTTTTTTTCGGTACGAAGCCAAAAACACTCTGTACCTGCTTTGTACAGAGAAGCTGTCAATAAAAAACTCTGTAGCACTTTAGTAGGTTAGGTATATCTAAGAGCAATAGTCTGACTTTCAATTGAACAAAGCTGTCTATACAGCCAGGGAGAGAAGGCTCCGCTCTTGAACTTGCCGATGAGCTCCGCTCTGCCATTTGTGTGTTGCAGATTGAGACCTTTAAAATAAAGAAGTAGCAAGTTGCTGTAACAGGTCAGGCACCCTTAGTCCGTTGTAACAAAACGTGTAACACATCTTGTAACAATGCCTAAAAATTCAGAAAACACTTTAATAAAACTTCAACAAGCGATACAGTCATTGGGCTTTCCCTTTTTTTTGGGGACGTCTTTAGTGCAACTTAGTGCGTAATTTTATTGCAACCCTAAACGAAACTTAAGACCAACTTTATGCGATTTTGAGTGCAACTTTATTGCGATAATCTGCATGAGGAAAAAAAAAAATATGGTTTTCTACATAGGGTTTTTCCACTACTGTACCGACGGATGCAACACCGGCAATAAGACCGATTTAGACAGAAATTACATTCTCACATTCCCAAGACACTGTATCATTTTAGGAGGCAATCTCGAGGAAGCCTTGTCCTGGCCTCAGTACAATATTCAATGATAGTCAAGCAGTATCAAAGATATATTCCTTTGCTTAAAGGGTATAGAGATAGCCTCTATTGACTTGTAAACAACTTGGAAGCTGAATGCAGTCAGTAAAATCCAGAAGTGTAGTAAGTCACATGGTCTCGTGTCTCTTAAACGTATCTAGTGATCTCAGGATCTAAATGCGAACTTTTACTTTGCAAATAATCACCATTACTGGTTCTTACCCCGAACTGAGCTAAATTCTTTTAGAAGATCTGATAGTGTGTGGCTGCGACAACGCACTTAAAAAGTGAAATTTCAATGATAGAAAAACAAATAGTTGACACAACAAGTCAATATAGGACCCTAGGTCCTGGTTTCTCAGAAGCATTAGTTTGTGTCACTTTTTATTTATCTGACGAATGGAAGGGACATACAATTTTATGCCGAATCGAAGCGGCTGAATTGAGAAGCTTTCTCCGGACTTTAGCGAAAGGAGACGCAGTCGAAAAATTCTTAGTTCCGAAGAACTAGACCTATAATCTATCGCTCAGAAGTCTCGCATACAAACCACTAAGTCACTGCGCGATAGAGGTCTATTCTTGTTAGCTAAATAAATATTTGAAAAGCATAACACAACATGAAACACTATAGCGTCGTTTCAGTTAAGCTACTACAGTCAAACTTCCTTAACTCGAACTTCTTTAAGTCGAATTTCTCTATTACTCGAAGCTTTATTGAGAACTCTGCGTTTTTAACTTTCCAACTTTTGGCCTCCATAACTCGAAGTTTCTATAACTCGAATTTATTGTCTTTCATTTTGAGAGTTCGACTTATGGAAGTTCCACACATGTCACATGTAGCCTAAGGATTGCCTTAGAGTAAGACCATAGATATTGTTAAAACTCTAAACTTATTGGGTTTGCTGCCATGGGAGTGCAGTGTTAATTGCGTTTCACTTTTCGTTACGCACGTATTTACCAACAAAATAACTTGTGGAAAGACTTTAAGGGTTTATTTTTTTTAGGTGTTCTTACCTTGATAAAGATTTTGTGATATTAAACAAAGTCTATGTATATTTACCATAGAATTAGATCTTAAACTATTTTCACATTAAACCCCGGTACTCTGTGTGTTGCTAATTTCATTAAGCTCTCGCATTTGAAACATCAAACAGCTCCTAATGTTGTTTGTTCAAGTAAACATTTTAGACCCAAACAACATTTTTATGGTCCACTTATTCCATAACGACCAATGCTATAAAATAGTCACTTAAAATCTCGTACAATTTTGTTCACACTCTATAAACCTATAACCACTGCCCACTCGCTTTATGCCAGAAGCCAGACGACTCCTACGCATACGTGTGCCCAAAGCTTCTGTCAGCTATTGTGTTTTTGTTTTTTGTCAAATATTCATTCATCTTTCTGCGCCAGACACATTATCCAAAAATGACGTACATTTCGGTGTCTGATTCAGTGATTAATACGAGTTTGTAAATTGATCAGATTTATTTATATTATTCTTCTTCTGTTTACAAAATCATTAAAAAACACGAATAACAACAAACAAACCCCCATTCGCATCTCATGAGCGGTAAATCGAAGCAGAAGCAATTTCAACGATTAGCTTATATTAGCTCGATCGAAACCACATTACACAACTTAATGACTAATTTGCGCCTTGGGAAACACATTTTTCCCATTTTTCCCATACAGATTGCCAAAAACCAAAAATACACTTTATTTCATGGGCTGCTGTTAGAGGAAATGATTTCCCCTTCAATTCAAATTTAATTATTCGACGAAAAATGCAAGTTCAAGATTAAGAATTTCTACAAATTCAATTACAATAAATTGCATCGTGTATACAGTACATTTTGAGGTTGCGTATCCGCACTTTAGTTGTGCAGTGATTATTCTTTCATGGATTATGAACAACCAGAAATTTATAAACATGTTTTTAGAAACATGTGTATTTATTTTTAAATTTACCTTTTAAAAAAAATTGTATACATTTGAAAACGAAAGATCATTCGAATGACGTTCGATTTGTGTTAGACTTTGTCTGTTCGGAATAATTTATAAATATTTTGCAGAAAAAAAAAAAAATTCTCTTTGATGGAAAGAAATTCCACTTGTGATTTAATTTACGTAGAACTGAAATGGTTTTCTGACAATGTGTCAATTTTAGATTAATAGCATTTCAGACCTCATTTCTAAATTTATTTTTAAAGTCGATTAGGCATGAGTACGAGTCGGTGAATATGTATCTGGAGATAAGCTTCTTAAAAATAGCATTTTACATTGAAGGACGAATAACTGTGACACTGTTTTTGTGAATTTTGTTTGACGTTTCACTTTCACTTTGTAAAAGGGTTTGCTTAACCATCACTCTCGTCTCGATTTTTGCCAGCAATTTGTAAAAATGAAAATTACAGACCTCGCCTGGTGCCTCTAAAGTAGAAACAAAGAAAAAAATCCGCAAAATTAAAGTAGACATGTCTGCGTCACTGCTGTCCTTCTATTTGCAGTGGCATGCGATTATTTATGGTTTTTCATTTAAGCTATTTTTGCTCACTACTCCGGTTCTAGGAAGCACAGATTAATATTTTGACATTCAAGCATTTTTAGCATTCACCTACTTGTACTCTGGATCTCTTTAGAGGTTACTTAAGAAATCCGTTTGTACATCAAGCAGAACATTCTTCTGGGTAACCACATATTAAACAGCTTACAGTGCAAGTTGTGGTAAAAGGTTTTTCAGTATAATGGCTAGTATTCTGTCGGGTCCTGCTGTCTTTTAACAATAAAGGTCTTTCTTTGAGATTCGTAGAAGAGCCTTTGGTTGAAATATTCTAATATGTCATCAATGATTGCCTGCTTCAGTTGTGAATAATCTAGAGTTGAATGTGTAGTAGAAAAATTATTAGCCTTTTCTTTAGGTGTTGTTGCTTTTATTTCCCTTCCTTGTGTCTATACACAACTCTAAAAATTGCACGAAACACAAAAAATATTCTAACTACGAGGGTGGGTCAATAAGTCATTGAAAATTAACACAAATCACCTTGAATTTATCAAGAATCATTTTTCAAAAGAACGCACCCAAATTTTTTGACAGATCTGTTAATAGTTAGATCTGTTAGAATAGTTTTTTTGTGGCAGCCATTTTATATAGACGCCTACGAGCATTTTCTTTAAAATGGAAAAAAGTGAATTTCGAGTGAACATAATTTTTTTGCGAGAAAAAACTATCAGGCAAACCGAACAAAAGCTTGAAAAATATTTTGGGGACGCTTCACCATCAATTAGAACCATTCACCACTGGTTTACTCAATTTCGGTGTGGTCGTTCAAGCACAAGTGCCGCCGAACGTTCTGATCGCCCAATTGAGGTTACACCACCAGAAATGGTCGACAAAATCCATCATTAAATAATGGACGATCGGCGAGTGAAAGTGCGCGAGCTTGAAGTATGAAGTTTTATGAAATACTGTAGCACATTTTACTGTTCTGTATTAGTCTATAGGTAGTTTGATTTTGAGTTTCAGACTTACTTTAGAAATTAAATTATATTTCTAATCATTCAATAAAATTTCTTCAAACTGTAAAAACCTGTTTTTATTTACACTGGCGCTTTATGAAAAAGCCACCAGCTTATCACATGGCTCAGTGATTTCGATTTTACATAAATGTTTAGACATGAAAAAGCATTTTACAAGATGGGTACCGTGTTTGCTCACAATCGGCAACAAAGGCATTCGTTTGACAACTTCAAAAGTGTGTTTGGCGATGTTCCAGAAAAATTCGACTGATTTCTTGCGCCGTTTCGTAACCTTGGATGAAACCTGGAATCACCACAACACACCAGAAACCAAGGGACAGTCAAAGCAATGGACTTCTCCTTGCGAATCAAAGCCGAAGAAGGCGAAGGTGGGTTTGTAAGCAAACAAGGTCATGGCGACAGTTTTTTTTTTGGAATGCGCAAGGTGTTATTCACATCGATTAAAAGAGTAAAACGATCACCGGCATATAACGGAGAATTGCTGGATCGATTTCAAGCCGATTTGAAGCGACAACTGCCGCATTTGGCGAAGAAAAAAAATTATTTTTCAACAGCACAAAGCAAATGACAAAATTGCATCCCTCAACCAGCATTTTTCCCAGATTTATTCCCATGCGACTATTTCTTGTTTCCAAACATGAAGAAATGCCTCGGAGGTGAGAGATTTGGGTCAAATGAATATTGCCAAAAAATAAATGCGCCAAAATATATAAAAAAAAAAGTTGGTACCACTTGTATACTGTCGCATTTATGCATCTGAATAAACTTAGTACTGCTTAAGACGTTGCCATCTGAGGCTAACGCGCCAACTGTCAATTGATCGCAGTGATTGAGTAAATCCATACGCATCTACTGTGGAACCGGTGTTAGTTTATTTTCAAACAAAGCAAACATAAACAGGCTCTTTTATCTGGTCCGAAAGTGCCCTACATGCAGTGACAATCGGCCTGTTTTAATTAACATTTTTCTCTACTTGATACTCTTGAGATTCACACTAGGCATTTATCGCAAGTAGATGTGACCCTAGGCAAAATAATATATATCATGTTGACGCCTTGCAAATAAACTGCTTCCAGTGCCATCCACTTTCAGCGTGTGAGTGCTAGAATAACATTGATTCAAACCAAAAGTCGAGACATACACCGAAATAACCAGTTTACACAACTTTATCACAAATACTTGCATACTTGCAGGCTGATTTCGGAACAAGTCACTCTAAATTGTTTTATTGAGCAATACCTGTACCCGCCCGGCTTTGCTCGTGTCCAGGAATTGTATTGCTTAATATTCTTGTCTAGACAAAGCATTTCAATGTTCCAAATTTTACAAACTTTGGCTCCCATAACTGTCGAAAAATAGCGTTTGCAATGTTTTGTTTTTTATGGGAGGCGCCACGCCCCTTTGTCCAATTTTAACTCATCTTCACAGGAAAACTCCCGGTCCAATACCGGAGATTGTCTGAAAATTTGAGGTCAATCGGTTCGGTGGTTTTTGAGACAGAATGTTTTTTTTTTTTTTTATATGGAGATGCCACGCCCCTTTTTGGCAACATTTTCCAATTTTTCTGTCCGTAACATATAATACACACTACTACACAGATGATCATTAGGGCAATTCATGGTGGCAATCACAATCTATTAAAATGAGATTGAGTTCTTAAACATGACCGTTTGCAAAATGATGATAGAAACCTTAAACCGATGACCTTTTTTGGTTTAGCAACTCATTTGTAACAACTGTAACACTGACGCGGCATCTTTAAGTATAGTAAGCAAACATATTGAGACTCAAATGTGAATGATGGACCGACAATTCACATCTGAAATTCAATTTTCACTAAAAAAACACAAAATAAGACCTTTTTTGGATCTGGTATATTCCCATGGCAAGAATACCCAAAGAAAAACATTTATTATATTT
This sequence comes from Cheilosia soror, assembly GCA_949372485.1. Taxonomy (NCBI): domain Eukaryota; kingdom Metazoa; phylum Arthropoda; class Insecta; order Diptera; family Syrphidae; genus Cheilosia; species Cheilosia soror. Next base: position 42,524,404 of record OX443564.1, on the reverse strand, counting down.
GTTAAAATTGATAGCTGCTGCCAAGTGATTAATAGCCTTCCTCTATGCGTATGCCTTTCATTCGTCACCCCTTCTCGGGGTTAACATGAAAAACGCCGGATAATTGTTGTCCATTAATATTAACGATACAAAAAAACATACTCACCCTTAACACATACTGCGTCCTATATTTGCAGGCAAATTTCTCGCAGCAAACATTTTACCACAACAAGTAAGTCCAAAAGTGACTTGCCAATATAAACTATTTATTAAGCAATTAAGGTCCTCGTGTCTAATTAGCTGTAAGGGGAAAACAAAAAATCACCTTGCATATCCTTCTTTTCATACTACTAATGAGTTTCGAATACATATTTGAATACCGACAGTATAAGAACTAGCCGGGAAACACTGTATACCTACAGCTGATATTCAAAATACGGCGCGCGTCCTCCAAAAACCAAACACGAAAACACACACGACACACCTAATCAGTGTGTGTTCGCAATCGTTTCGTGCTATCAGCACACCGGACGTTGATCATATTCTGAATTCCAATTCGAATAGTTCGTTTTGTTTGTGTTTACATTTTCCAAGTTCAATCACAATCTTGTAAAAAAAAACTCTTGAAATTTATTTTTTTCCATACATCATTAACAAATAAGTGTAAATTTGGTTGTAAAATTAATTAAAATTAATATGCTAAAATGTGATTGGAAGATTTGGCAAACGTTTGCATTGTGGATATAAAAACAAACTTTTCCGGTACATAGAGCGCATTTTACAAAATTTGCTTTGTAAATTTGAAAATTTTCCTCGCAGCTATTTACAGTTGGTTTTATGATTTCAAATCGTTATTTGAAAACCATCGAGTAATTGAATTAGTTTTGAATTTAATTCACCCCAATGAGTTGGTTGTCTGTTAGTATCTAGTGTTTCTCCGCCGTCGGATGATACGGTATACGGATTCGGGTTTAGTTTTCAGTTAAAGTTTAATTAAAGTTGAGTTGTGGGTTGGTGCGGTATTTTTAATGAAATTTCGTCAACGGTTTGGCTTGAGTGACATTTTATTTAATGTCGAGGAGTAGTTTCAGTGCACACATTATATTGATAAAGTGAACAGCAAATTTTCGGAAATTCTGCCAAATAATTCTGTTGAATTTTACTTAAGGGTTAAAAAAATATATAAAAGAAAAAGACAACACGTAGAGTAACTGTGGTGAATGTTGCCATTGGCGCAAATTTGAATACATTTTGTTTTATGTATTTTTTTTTGTTGATTTGGATAATGTAATCGTTTGCAGAGATTTCCATAAAATTTATCAGTGAGGTTACGGTAGACATCATTATGCTTCTACTAACTGGTTTGGCTGTAGAATTCCGACAGTTCGATCTAGAAAGAAGGCATGAGGAGTTTTGGATTAACTAGTCACTGAGGCCTATCAAATGTTGTTCTTAGATTTATTTTATTCAACATCTATCTCAGCAAAGTATAAAGTAGACGAAAAAGCTCAATAAAAAATTTCAGAGTAATTTGCTCTAAATCAGCCTGTAGGTATGCAATAATTTTTGATAATATGCTAGAATCTAGTCATTTTGGTTTATGTCTCGACTTTTGGTTTGATTCAAAGTTCTCCTAGTACCTGTTTGCTGAAAGTGGATGGCACTGAAAGAAATTTACTTGCAGTATCCTAAACACATCCCATCAGGAAGGTGTCAACTTAAAGTATACACTTCCCCTATTTAAATACTAGAATTTAACTACTTCCAAGGCACTTCCAAAAGTAGAGTAACGAAAAAAAAAACCTTCATTAATACTCGTCTTGTACAGGGTTTTTCAATAAGAGCGCTACAAACGTTTTTTTTTTTTTAAATAAAACAAAAACTGTTTTGGATATCAATGAAATTCTTTATTCCTGTGAAAGTACGTTCGATGCCATTATGTATGGAACTCGATTTCTTTTGCATTGCCACCACGGGCACGCTTGCAGAAGTCCAGACGCTTAACCCAATTTTCGACGGTTTTCAAGCATAAATCGGCCGATACTGCTGCAATTTCACGTTCGATATTCGTACGAAGTTCATTAATCGTCGCTGGCTTGTTGGCATAGACCATAGACTTGACGTAGCCCCACAGGAAATAGTATAACGGCGTCATATCGCACGACCGACGCGGCCAAGCGACTGAACCATTTCGTGAGATAACACGTTCTCCAAAGTTGGTTTCCAATAAATTGATTGTGACATTCGCTGTGTGGCTTGTGGCGCCGCCGTCCTGTTGGAACCACATGTCCTCCAAGTCCATATCATCCAATTAGGGCCAAAAATATTCGGTTATCATTGAACGGTAGCGATTCCCATTCACAGTAACGTGCCGGTCTTAATCATCACGGAAGAAGTACGGCCCAATGACGCCGCCGGCCCATAAACCACACCAAACCGTAATTTTTTTCGGGATGCAATGATGACTCATGGAGTACGTGTGGATTGCTGCCTGACCAAAACCGCATATTTTGTTTATTGACGAAGCCATTCAGCTAGAAATGAGCCTCATCGCTGAAGATGATTTTTCGATGAAAATCCGAATCATTTTCAAGTTGTTGCTCAGCCCAATTCACATCAAAGACTCTTCGGGCCGGAGCGTTGATTTCTATTCGCTCTACATGTCCTAGCCATCTTAGTCGATTGATACGTATTTTTCTGACCAAGTCGATGTCGGTGTACAGCTCGTAGAGTTCGGTAGAGTTCGCTGTTAAATCTCCTCCTCCAACGCCCGTCAACCAACGCAAACGGGCCCGAAAATCACTCCAATTTTGCATTCGAAGCGACCAAGGACAACTTCGTCCGCCTTTGCGTCCATGCTTCTGCGACATAGAGCAGCACTGGGAATGATGAGAGTCTTATATACGGCCCTATCATGGTATCCGTTCGGAGAGTACTTTTCTCCGCAACGCAAATCCAGTCGGATACTAAATTTGCGTTCAAAGTATCCGTTTTCCGATCATGCATCAACGCATTTTATTCACTAAAATATTTCCGCGATGAACAGATGTCGGAGACAATCGGAGAAAAATTGACGTGTGGCTGTCAAAACCAGGTGCAAAAAACGCAACCCATCGCACTGAAACGTAGACTGCCGGTGTGCGTTACGTATTGTCGGAGAAATGTTCCGAACAGCTTATCGGAACGATTACCATGAAGCAAAATTCTCCGATTCGTACAAAATCGGAGAATTTTTCTTTCGGAACGGATACCATGATAGGGCCGATAGAGTCTCCTTAGTGTTTCTTGACAAGGCCTTACTAGTCAGTTGCCTTCTTAGGCATAAGAAACAGCGGTTGACAAGTGTAACTCTTCGTTTGAGTTCAGCTGTGGTTTAGTTCTGCTATCAGAGTTTATAGCGGAGCCGAGGTAGACAAAGTTCCTAACCACCTCAAAGCTATAGCTGTCTATCGTGATGTTCTGTCCGCGTCGATGTTGTGTGCTATTTCTTGGTGACAGCTTGTATTTTGTGTGGCCCTCATTCACCATTAAACCCATTTTTGCCGCTTCTGTGCAATACCTGCAAACGCACCAGTCACAGCTCGCTGTGTTCTGGCAATGATGTCGATGTTGTCAACGTATGCAAGTTGTTCCACAGACTTTTCGAAAATTGAGCCCCTGGTGTTGACTTGCGAGTTTCGTACACTTTTCTCAAGAATGATGTTGAAAAAGTTACATGACAGCGCATCATCTTGTCTAAGTCCTTTTTTCACATCGAAAGTCTTGGTGAAATTGTTTCTGCACAATCTGACAAGTTTGGCAGGGATGTCAAAACTAGACATGGCTTTGTATAGCTCGTATATAAAAGCTGTCAAATGCGGCCTTAAAATAGATAAATAGATGATGAGTACCGGTTTACACTTCTTGAGTTTTCCCCAGGATCTGCAGTAGTGTGAATATTTGGTGGGCTTATCGTAGGGACCAATCAGCTCGTTGACGAATGGTCTCAGGCGTTCACACAGTACGACAGACAGGATCTTGTAAGCGATGTTAAGGAGACTGATGCCTCTATAATTGGCGCAGTTTAGAGGTTCTCCTTTCTTGTGTGTGGAAGAGCATCTAAGCTTCAAGCACCATTTAGGCGGTTCATGAATAAGGTCATAAAAACTGCAAGTGCATTTTTATATTCACGTGGGGAAGATCCAAGGTGTGAAGCAGAATGAAAGGGTGCTTCTGGTAATAGTTGACCGCTCACAGTTAACCATTTATGACAATAACCAAATTGCGCAACATCTTGTCCAGAGTCTTGTTCATCATAATTTCAAGATATACTGCCAGGTTCCACATTTCACTTTCACTCGAAATGAAATCGGAAATGAATTTTTGTGTTCTACATTTCACTGTATTCGATCTCGATTTCAAAATTTTCGGAATTAAGACAAAGTGAAATTGTGATTTCGAAAAAATGTCGGCGTTTCCGAATCGCTCGAAATGCAGAACACTGAAAACGAATTCACTCGATTTGCAATTTCGATTTCACTCGATTTCTGGAACCTAGCTGATAGGTACATATCTTGTACTGGCAAGATTTATATAATAGTCCATGTTCATTCAGGGATTCGACTTGTTCATTGAAACTTCACGTCTCATACTCACCACCTCTGACAACTAAAATGGGTTTATAGAGATGCAAATATACTACGTCCTCCTCAAACTTCACTTATACCTAGTGCTCTTCCGACAAAGTTCAAAACAAAGAAAAAAGTGCCCGACACGTGATTTAATTACCCGAACACAGACCGAAGTACATGTATGCAAACTATCAAAATCTAAAATATAAATTTTGATCCATACTTCACTAAATCTTTACTTCCTTATAGAACGAACATCAAAATAGGAACTCGTTGTGTATTTCGACCTCTTCAAACTGAATGCCTTCAGGCTTTCACTGGTCCATGTAAAAAACCGAAACGAATTTAAAAATGAAATCATACGAAACGTGATTTCTTCGAAAAGATAAAAAGTCTAAACAGAAAATTGGAAATACCCTACCGTGTCGTCGTCAATAATCATAATTAATTTCACGTGAAATGTCTGATTTGTGTTTTGCATATTCAATTTGAGTAAATAAACAAAAAGTGGACCCAAAGTTTTTAACAAAAAAAAAAAAATATTTCACAAACTTTATGAGCTCAAAAAGTTTCTCAAGCGAAACAAATCATTATACAGGAAGATTGTAAGGAACAAAATTTTCTTTCAGTCCGTTGAAAAGTTTGCTTTATGTTGTCATTTGAAAATCATTATTATTGGATCATATATCAGGTTGAAAATGGGTGTTTTTGAAACTTTTCCACTATGAGAGATGATGATATTTTTAAAGTGCACTATTTGTAAGTGGGGTGGGAATTTCCGAAACTACTTGCACTCTATAACTATAAATCATGCAGACGACGAAGAAAATAAACAATAATCCCAGCGGGACGCATAAATAAATTTTTGAAATGTCGTTCCATTGCAATGCAGATGGTCAAAAGTAGATCGTAAATATTATTTAAACGTTGCTCTATGGATTGTATTTGTTTTAATACATTTATCATTTTTCAAGATGGATCTTTCTAGGTTGCATCCATAAGTAAATAAATAATTACTGCAACAGGTTTGTAAGGTACCCTAGGCTTAGATTCTCACAACAATTATTTTATTTTTATTTTTTTTTTAACGAATGGGTACAACTATTAAAAACTAGCACTGTAAGGCTAAGTAAGCAGCTCAAGCGAAATTTTAAATTTTAGCTGCTCTCCAATTTTTCTCTGCAAAATTTTCAATTCTCTTCACATTAGCTAAAACCCTCGCTAAATTTTAACATGGAGTGCGATAAAAGTAAAATAAAAAAAACAGCTGTTCGTTAAAATAACTTATTTGAAAAATTCATCGACGCGAAAAAGCTCGCGAACAAGTGTTATATTTTCATGGCGCTTTCGTTTTTCCTTGCCTGCTATTCTTTGATCTCAAATTTGTCGCTTTTAAAGGATTCCTCTTCTAGATATTCACTGAACCTTACAGCAATACAAAAACACAACAAAAAAAAACCAACATACCTGTCAAAGTTTAAATAAATAAATAAATAGTTGGCGCAACAGGCGTGTAGACACCCTAGGCCTAGCTTCTCACAACCCATTCGTTTGTGAGTTTTTTTTTTGTAAGGGACCTACAATTTTATGCCGATTCCGAACGGCTTAATTGAGTAGCTTTTCAGGATAGCTATACTCTCTGGTGTTTGTCAGACGTGGCGCATTGAAAATCCTAAAGATGCAATTTGTGTTTTTCCGATGATCGAACCTGGGACCCCACTGCGCCCACTGTGCTGTAAAAATTTTGCTCGAGAAAATGTGCCGCACCATTAATGGGCGCGCTAAATTTTGACAGATTTATGAAGTACAGTCTGAAATGAATATTTGATTTTTTAGCTAAAGCAGCGCACCGCTTGGCTGAATGGATTCGCTTAAATTTAGCAAATTTAGCTCAGGTTTGGGAGCTACAATTTAGCTCCAGCAGCCTACTAAGCTTAAAAGGATATTTGATTAAATATTACACATTTTTATAGATGAAATGTAAAACTGTGAATTGAGTAATCCATTCCCATATTGTTCTCTAGACAGTTTACATACAGCTAGGTTCCAGAAATCGAGTGAAATCGAAATTGCTAATTTCGAGCGATTCGAAAACTCTGAAATTTTTTCCAAATCACAATTTCACTTTGTCTCAATTCCGACAATTTTGAAATCGAAATCGAATACAGTGAAATGTAGAACACAAAAATTCATTTTCGATTTCATTTCGAGTGAAAGTGAAATGTGGAACCTAGCAGATAGTTTTCATTCCTGTTTAATATTCGCCTGAGTTTTTTTACATTTTACATTTTCTTCCTCTAAATGTTCGCATAAGCTTCTTCTAGATATTCGCATAAGCTTCCTCTAGATATTTGCATATAGTTCTTTCGTGTTAATTATGGCGGATCACAGCCGATTCTTTCACGGGTCCTCCTGCGAGGTCATCCGTTTTACACAAAATATATACGAGTGTCGCCTGAGATTCGCTGATGAATTCGTCGGCAAACGAAATCTTCTTCTTTGCTGAGTATGCTTGGATTTTTCATTTATACGCCATACTATTACGTAATTTTTCCAATTTCGTATACAGAAAAAAAATGTTTATATGTCTGCTCATAGATTGGATGATTCAGTCCCAGAAGTAACGCTTTATGACTTTTAACTTGTACATCTATACAGACTACGTTTCACACAAGAGCATTTAAGATGAATGCAAAAAGAGAGTGCCATCGCCACTTTTCACTACTCAACTTGTGGTGAAATGCATATCCATTGAATATGTACATGCAGTTGAACTGGTGGCATCTGTTTTCTTGCGAAAAAGCACTCTAAAAGAAGAACACAATTTTTTTTTTATAATATCCCCAAGGGAGATGCAATTCTCACAGCAAATATTTCCGACTATAAATTATTTTAAATTTAAGATGGAAAGATGAGGATTTGCCGCCTGCGTTTCTTTTATTAAATGCAAAAGATCTTAGTAATCTCAGCAAATTTATCCTTTCACAAAAAAGCTAGAAGTTAATTAACCACAATTCTTCTAAATTAGCCAATAAGATTTACGTACTATCTGTCAAAAAACGTATGCGAATGAACTTCATTAATTTCTTTATCTTATATTATTTATATTTCCCAGTCAATTTTTAACAAATGATGTGCCAAATGAAAGCCCAATTAATAGATGAATTATATTTTTACTAAATTGTACAACAAGCGAGTGTTGTCGCAGGGGTACCTCGAATCCACTTCCACTCGAATCAATCCAATAACCAATGAAGTAGACATTACTGGAGAACCGAAGACTTGTACTTTTTCATAAATATTGACAATTCGTTAATAAACAAAATGTCCTCTTAATACTGTCCTTTGATTATTATTTAATTTAAGAATTTTCTTCGCCTGTCACACTCAAACTAATTATGAACATCGAACAACCCTCTTATCTGTTTCATGTCTCTTAATGTGCTACACTGGACATAATGAATCCATCAATCTTGACAGTAATTATCGTCTGAAGTAGTAAACATGTGTTGGTGTCAATTTATTTTACAAACAAAAGTTGTATCCTTTCCTACTACAAATGTGGGAGGACAGGTAAACATATTTTTTTTTTGTTTTCATCTCACGATGACAAGAGAACCTCACCACAAGAGGGAACGAAAGTTCCAATGACTATTGAGTTGTTCTGCAAACATTTTACTTATAGTACTTATAACTTTGAGATGATGCATTGGTAAAGGTTTATGGGAAATGGCTGTCAGGGAACTGACACAAAAGTTTTTGTGTTTTTTTAACAATGGCCGAGGGCCCCCTCAAAACGATCTTAAACGTGGGAGACATTTTAATGTGACAATTTTAGTCCGTCATGAGAGGATGCTATCTTGGTTTTAAAGCGGGTTAAAGGGCTCAAAATGATAGGATTATGTGAGTTTAAGCTAGTGTCAAAAATTAACGAATACTTATTTAAGTGCCTTCGCACGTTGCCTTAAGCTTTCTTATACATATTGTTTTACAAATTTTTAGTTTGGGTCGCCATTTTTAGCTTCGGGATGACGGGCACCATCCCAGTCCTGCTTTATGGCACAGAATCATGAATTTTATGAAAGGCGAGTAAAGATCTCTTCGGTCGAACGCAAAATTCTTCGAGTGATTTTCGGTCCCGTTTGCGTTGACTGGCCTTGGAGGAGCAGATTTAACAGCGAAATCTACAAGTTGTACATCGACTTTGTCAGAAAAGTATGTATCAGTCATCTAAGATGGCTGGGACATGTAGAGCGAATGGACACCAAAGCTCCAGCCCGTAAAGTCTTCGATTCCAACCCTGAGGGACAACGCAGTCGAGGAAGACCTAGCCTTATGTGGCGCACGCTAGAGGAAGGGGACCTCAACCAACTTGGACTGCGCAAATGGACGCAGTTAGCCAAAGAAGCCCAGGTCTACCCCGGAGTGTAGTACTATCTAAGTAAAGAAGTAAGAAGACGAGCACGATTTTTCTGACAGAACTATCGATTCTAAGGATTTTTCGCCAGCGCTAATGCTCCTTGAATTTGAGTTCCTATAATTGCCTTGAGATCCTGAATTGATGTTGGCTTGCCTACGTAACGTCTTTCCTTGTGATATATCCAAAGAAAGTAGTCTGTAACTGCTAAGCTACGAATCGTGTCAATCAGTGGCATGTTGACGCCATGCCATTATGGCCTCCGAATTTGCCCTAAAGTGGTCATTCTATAAGATCATCGTCTGTCATACGGCGTTATAAATGACTTTTCTGAATGATTGTGTGATCGGTTGTATTGAGATTGGTAACATCCCTCGAATGACACTACGATTTTGTATAGTGACATTAATGACGCGATTGACATGCGTTTTTTTGTTGTGTTTTTTTTTTCGTGCGAATAACGAATTCGATAGAACATCACGATGACATCAGTACGAAACATACCTGTGTTGTAAAATAAGGTGTATTTAACACTTCTGTCAACTATGACGTCTGGCCAGACCTTTCTGACTTTTTGATGGTAGTTTTCTTTCAAACTTAATGACAATAGCTTCTTAAAATTTCAGAATAGGTTCAACGCAAATTTTTACTGTGATTTGATTATTATTTTTTGTTTCTTTTTTTATTGTACTCGTTAGATTGACAGAAGCGTTTTTTAGTTCATACCCCTTCCGTCAAGTATAAAATTTAAAAAGCCAATTAGTTCTTCCATATTTTCTGTTTTGTCACTTTTATTTTTATGGAAAATGTGTGCAGGTCTGGCCAGACCTTGTGGTTGACAGGAAGGTATAAAAAGCTATATAATTGACAGAAGGGTTAAACAATAAATTTGCTTTTTCCATTTTTCTAAGTGTCAATGTGTCATGCTCCGGTTATTCGCCTCTGTCACAGCATAATAAAGCCAGTACACTGACACTGACATTGACACTGTATGATTAGTTTTCAATCACCATTTATACGCTCACGAATGATACGTACAGTACGACCTTATGAGTCAATGAGTTTCTGACGTCAGGTCAGTCTGTCAAGAATTGATTCGTGACATGTCTAATCGTTAGCTTTAGCCATGGAATTCTTGTATCATCCGGATTTACATCCTTTCAGAACATATTTCAAAGAATTACATTTTGTATTTGTAAAAATTTAAATCTTCCTCGTCGAAAGAGGGGATTTAAGTCATCCTTAAAACGAAATGTATACGTAAACACAATTCCCTGACATGATGTCAGGCATTGCTATTACAACAGCAAATGGTGCAGATTGCTTTCTCAGATCTTATCACATATTGACTGACAATGACAGCACAGCTGCATGTTTTGAACTCGGAACAATTCAACGGTGTCATGTGTCACTGCAGAAGCAGAACGCAAACTGAGTTGTAATCGTATATCCGTACAATGGATGTACGGAAATGTATCGCAGTAATGCGTTTCCATATACATTGTATCTAAAAAAAAAAGAGAAAAAATGTCCCCATCCGTTCATCCCAATTTTCGTACTTTTTATATGCCCCAGAAGTGTCAAATATATGACAATCTTTATGTATTTTTAAATTGAAAATAGAGAACCAAGCCTTTGGTGCATCAGGTGCGTACAACGGATTCGCTTTTAAACAAAATAAACGAGTTGAAACAGATAAAAAATTGCCCTGAATCCATTTTTTTAAAGTAATTCCTTAAATTGAATAAAATTTCATCTTCACGTATAAAAATTAAAATGCAAACCAACGAGCGTCTATTTTTTTTTTATAATTAACTCTGTTGGTGCTCAGGGATTTATGGTTTCTCTCGTGCTCCGTGTATAGCACCTATGCAAATAGGAAAAATAATACGATAACAGGTGATAGGTAATCCTGGAATATCACAAGTTATATGAGGAATATAAGACGTGCTGTTATGTATTTTAAAAAGCTTTCCCGTCTAGGTACCAACATTTATTTTTGTATTATCCAAGTAGGTACTTGGATAAGATGATTTCGCACCAACTACGCTAATAACTCATTAAAAAAAAAAAAACACTTACGCTTGTGAGCCATCTCAGGTGCTTTACTATTTTAAAAGTGAAAATAACATCGTTAGAAGGAGTGCTTATCCATTAAGGATATTTCTATGCTAAATCCTCGTTACCGTGAAGATGACAATAATCAGAACTAATTTGTTTCCCCTGTGGTGGATAAGAAAACGATTTATTGTCCCGACATACAAAGGAACTTTGCTTTAGGGATTTTTGAAGATACGACGTGACGTTGGGTAGAGATTAATTTACGTGAAAGGGTTTTCAACATGAACGAGAACTTTTGTATTTTAGGTGTAAAATAAGCTTACGAAACTTGTTGAAACCCTGGTTTTTCACACATGGACAAAACGGGTAAACGATTTCTGAATTGTAAGCTATTCGATGGCCCAGGTCTTCACGGGCTCTAGATCTTCGACCAATGAATTTTAATAACCGAGGGGCAATCTCTGTACGGATAGAAAAGGTATTTCGGACTTGATTCAACCAAGGCGGTTAGCCAAAGAACGGGCTAACTGGAGAGGCGTGCTGGTTGGCTGGGCCTGTGCAGATAGGACTGAAGATTACTCGAAGAATTTTCCTCTCGAAACAACCAAGGATAACCTCATCGGCTTTTTATAGAGTACATGCTTCTGCGCCTTAGAGAAAGACTGGGACGATTAGGGCTGCTTAAGTTGTTCGAAAGAGGGAGCAGCAAAGCCCTCAATTGCCTTCTTAGCCCAAAGAGACAGCGATTTGCAAGAGTTAAGGTGTGCTCATAAAGCAACGCGAAAATGCGAAAGCGGGAGCGAATTTCGCACGGGTAACGGTGGGATATACCGCCAACGCCATGTATTTGTTTCTCGCTCCTACTCCCGCTTTCGAGTTTTGCGTTGGTTTGAGAATGCCTTTATTCTTTGTTCAATCTCAGCGCTGGCGTTATTGTCTGAGTTTATAGCCGAACTTAGGTAGACAAATGTCCGTCCCTAACCATCTTAAAGTTATATCTGTCTATGGTGACGTTCTGTCAGAGACTACTTTGTCTTGCCCTCATTGAACGCCAAATCCATCTTCGCCGCCTACATATCAATACTCACGAACGCGCCAGTGACATCATGCTGCGTTCTGTCGATTACATCGATGTCGTCGGTGTAGGCGTGTAAATCGACGAACTATTGAAAGATCGGGTTTCTTGTGTTGGCGTTTGAGATTTGGACTATTCTATCAAGAATGATGTTGAAGAAGTCACATGACAGCGCATCGCCTTGTCTAAATCCTTTTTTTTACATCGTTGTTGGTGAGTTCTTTGCCGACCTTGATGTAACAGCGTGCCTTCTCCACTGTCATCCTGCACAAACGGACGAATTTGACAGGGTTGTCAAAACTAGACATTGCCTTGTAAAGATCGTCTCTATAAATGCTGTCATTGGCGGCCTTAAAATCAATCGATGAAAAAGTGGTAGGTATCGATTTGCACTTCTCCTAGATCTGCCGCAGTGTGAATATTTGGTCGAAGATCGACTTTCCTGTCCTGAAGCCACATTGATAGGGACTAATCACATTGTTGAGGAAAGCTTAAACAACATACATTATTCGATGTAAAATTTTTCACAGAAATTGTACAAAGATGCTTATGCCAAAATCGTTATAAAGAAATATTCTATAAAGGCATATACTTAAGCTGAAGTTGAAGTTTTTTCCTGATGGATTATCGACATATCATCAATCTTTAACAGTGTCGCAAAAGCAAAATGCAAATGGCGTCAAACGGCAGCTCCGCGGAGATACTGCGACGTCACTAAACCTGCCGTTCACACAATAATTGTTAAGCTTTGTGTGGAGATGTATCTATAAAGCTCCCCCAAAAAATGGGCGTGGTCCAAAACTCTGCATGAATTAAATATATAATTAATTTTTTTTTAAATGATTGCACCTGAATGCACACACGTTTTAATACCGAAACTGACAAAACTATATCCCTCTGTGGTGCGATTTTTGTCATAGGTATACAGTGAGCGTCAAAAGTGAATGAACACCAATAATCTTTTGAGTTTCCCTTAGGCCCCAGTTATACCTTATCATTGAAATGCATCAGTGGAATGGTGGTTTCATTTTTTTGACAAGTCGGTTATAGCAATCACTGAAAAATTCCTGTCAATGAAAGAACCTGTCAGTGACTTTTCAACAAACGAGTCCAGGTTTTGAGGTTAGAGTTGATCATTGAAAGCAAAACTGACAGCTGAGAATAGGAAGAGAATCGAACACATCAGTAAAACGATTGAATTCCAAATTGGAGAAACTAGAATCAGCTGTTCATTGAAATCGATTTCGATCAGTGAAATAATAAAATTGAATTTAAAGAAGAGTTTTAGTCAGAATTAAGTAATTTCTTTCGTAAAAAAATTCCACAATTGATTACCTTTATTTTGATACCAACTAATGCCAATATTGTTTGACTAATCGTCTTAAAATCGGAAAACAAGATTTTCAGTGATGCATTTCAATGATAGCTATAATTAGGGCCTTAGGGTCTGGAAACAGGTCTAAAAATTCAACAATCTGTACAAAGTTTCATAACGGTACATATAACAATAACCAAACATATTTCATTTCGACAGCGAAAATACTTTACAGATATTCAACAAAAATGGGTTTTAAAACTACAAAGACAAATGAAACCGGCTTCGGTGTTTACTTACTTTTGACGCTTACTGTATGTTTCCCTATGTGCTGTCATAAGCATAATACCCTTCATTCAAAAGAAAGGTCATATAAAAACCAAACTTTTTTTTTTTGTCGTAATCTAGGGACGACTAAATTTCCAATAAAAATGTATAGTATTTCGTGGAAATCCCGTTCTATTACAAGAGAAAAAAAAATAGTCGTTTCCTAACCTACATCCTTTCAGCAGCCTCTTCCGTCATTTGTTGTCATTGTTTTTTTAGATGATGACAATGGCATTTTACATACCAACGGCAAGCAAGGGTAACATCATTGGGGTGCGGTACAATCGGTAGTAAAAATATTCAGCCGAACCAAAGTTATACCCGTGGCTCTTGGGTAGAATTAAATAAAAAAAAAAATATACAAAAAAAGCTTTTTATGTTAAAATCCTGTCAGCTGCTACTTTGCAACTTAACGAATTACAATAATTTGTATTCATTGTAATGACTGTTTTCATACATTTTCCCTGTGCTACATTTATGTATAAGTACAAATAGCTGAGCTCTACTTGACTGTTTTCATAACAAATACAGCCAGTTAACTAAGAATGGTAATTATGTCACTATGAACGCTTTTACTGAATGAAAGTGTGGATGTAATTAAAAATTATTCACGGATTTTAATACCTAAATTAACGATGCAGCGCTAATAGGCACACGTGACAATCTTAAAATTTTAAGCTTATGAAGGGCATTGTCAAATTTTAGTGAGCGTTCTTTATTGAACGATAAAACGTTAATTACATTATTTTCAGAGAAAAATTATGTTATGTATAGATATATTTAACCTTCATTGACCCTTGAATGTAGAATGAATTTATAAAATTGGATAGGAAAAATGTCAAAAACATAAACTATGCAAATGCAAGAAAACAATTATAGATGTAACGGATAGTAATTTAGCCGGATACCGGATATTCGGTATGTAATAAGGCCGAATAGCCGGATATTCGGCGGCCGGGTATCCGGTTGAAGAAATGCATACGGCGACGCATACATTCATGTTTTATCCTGCAAAATACAACTCGGCCAACCCCTTACCCGGCATCTCCACGAGCAGATTTCCATAGAATGGCCATATAGCATGCTTGACAAATGACAGATAGCAGGCTATGAAAAGTTGCTCGTGGAAACGCGGTGTTTACTGGTTGTGCGGTAGATGAATGAACTGAAATGTGCAGTGAACAAATTTACTGGTAAAACGTAGTCTCGGAAATTCAGTGATCGTGATCCGAACAGTTTTGCGAACGCTTTTAGTTGTATTTTACTACTAAAAGGACTATACGGCAACTAGCCGGATACCAAGAGTCTATTCGGCAATGTGCCAGATATCAGAAAAGGAGCCGGATAGGCCGGATAACGGATACTAACCGGATATCCGTTACATCTCTAAAAACAATTGCAATATGAAAATTAAATGATTGAATATAGCAGTTGGACCAAAGGACCCTACGAACTAAGCCCACATGGAATTAACTCCCACTAGCTAAAATATACAAATATGCAGTGAGATTCAGTTCATAAGTTTGGCAGATAGTTTATTTGGGATTTATTTCATTATGAACTAATTCTCAATGAAGTAATTTTACAACGCATGAACAGTAAAATGTGTATGAGGGGGCAGCATGCCCCCCTCCTGCCCCCTCCTGCAACCCCCCTCATGAGGGTCACTGTTGGATTTGAAGTAGGTGCGAGATTGGATGGTTTTTTTTTTTTAGAACTGGGTCTTGGTTCCTGAAAATCGTGGGATTTAGTTCATATGAACTAAAATATTCATATGAACTAAATCACAAATTTTGTTGGAGTTAGTTTCATGTGGACTCTAGGCCTAAAAAAGTTCTCCCATTTGCTTTTAAAATGTTAACTAGGACTGTTCTTCGAAACTTTTGACCAAATGTTCGACTACATTGATCAGTAGTGTTTTTGCCAGTTTGTGTTTTGACAGTTTCTGACAGCCCATTTTGTGGGAATGTGATTTACTATATTTTAGGTTAGGCTAGGCAATGAAGGGGTGGAAAATAATTCATTATTGTGTTCCAATTTTGGCACTAGCACATGTCTCCATTTGTTCAAACTGCAAGTCCTTGCAAAATGTTGAATAATTTAAGGATATTGCCGCTTCATCGATGTCAATGCACTGTTAATATTACTGATGCCCAATGCAGTACATTGTTTAGTTTAAGCTAATATGGATAATTTCAGACTTAGCTTCCAAACACTCATCTAGTTCCGAATAGAACGAGAACGAGAGTCGTAATTTGAACACTAAACAGTAGGGTTTGTTGTACAATAATTTACCTAGCGAAATTCAACATAACAGACCTAAAACTAGTTGGTACTTTTAATGAATTGGAGGAGATAAAATATCAGAATCTCTGAGGTGCTTGCGAAGAACATGGATCCTAGGGTACATAGGTAGGCGTCGATTTTGCAGATGGTGGATTGTTCTGTGATAATTTCAGTTAGGGGATCGATTTAGTACGAACCTTTCTCTCTTTCTGTCTAACTTCGAACATGATGTACGAGAGGTGGGACAGTCCTCCCTAGATAACAAGGACAACAAGGAGTTGGCCTTTTTTTTTTATTATATCAAATAGGCTGCATAATTTTCCAATCGTTGGCAGTATGAATGTATCCGCTTCACTAATGTTATTCATTTCTGACATCATTATTGTCACAGCATTAAAGAAAGTTATCCTACAGAGGAAGGTAGCTACATTCTATATATTTTGCAGCATTTCCTATCACCAAGATTTCTGCTTGAAAAACACTGCAGACTACATATTCCAGCGTATGATGCGCACTTGCAATCACCATCGAGAAAACTTGACGTATAGAATGACGCCGATGTATTTCGCCTTGGATGAGAGTGGTACCATCCACGAAATCAGATAACTTTCGCATCCTATTGAACAGAACGAGGACAGTTTTTTTTTTTAGGATGATCGTCCAAACAAAACAGCTTTGCTCCTCCTCCAAAGCGCATCAACGCAAACGGGACCGATAATCACTCGAAGAATTTTGCATTCGAAACGACCAAGACGATTTTCAGCCGACTCTGTTAACGTCCATGCTTCTGCGTCATAGAGCAGATCTTATAAAGAGTCACCTTAGTGTTTCTTCATTTGAAATAGCAACACATATAATTCATCCATTCGCACAAAGCAAGGCGCTTTTCTACGAACAGATGAAGAAACACATGCACCTTCAGATTCAAATTTCTATAGTAACGTAAACAAAAGAGCGACATTTTGTCGAAAAACGTTCGTTTCTATAGTAAAATGTAAAGACAAAAAATGGAACTGTCGAAAAGTTCTTCTAAATCGAAAAAGTAGCTACCAAGGATTTTAATTCTTACGTGAAACAGCGCTGGGCAGTGGTAAAGAATGTCCTTATCACCGCATCCTTTGCACACGTCATCTGAGCTGATTCCCATTTTTTTGGTATGGATATTGTGTCCGGTGATAATACCGATAATCGATGACAAGGATTTCTTGTTCAATTGTAAGATTCGTCCAGTTTTCTGATTGCTATAGATTGGCCACATTTTTCAGGTTATGCCACACGAGTTGAGCTTGGTCCATCTTTCAATTGTCGCCATTAGCATTTTGTGCCCCATCGTCTGTCTGAGATTACAGGGGGAAATCATTACTATGGTGTCGGCCTGGTTTAGTTCAAGGGAGGACCCTTTTCCTGACAGCTTCATTTCCAGGTAGACCTCCGTTCCCGGGACCCAGCATAGTCTTACGTTGTGAACCCGTAGCTCTTTGCGACAGCGACTTTACAAGCTTTGATTTTTTTTAAACTCAACAGCAGATATTGCTTTTATTGCCGCTTGACTGTCAATGAAAAAGGTAATATCTGCACGATGTATTGCCATCATTGCAACCTGTTTAACAGCTGTTGTCAATGCCAGTACCTCAGATTGGAGTACGCAGATGTTGTAATCAGGACGTCTGATTGAACTGGTTAGTCCGAGACGTTCGGAGTAGAAAGCCCCTTGATCCATCCGTATAGATAAGCATGGTTGATCGCTGGATGTCGGTTGATCTTCGTAACATTCGTCACTGATGGGAAAACATGCGGTAAATGGTATTTTGAAATCTAGCCGGGGAATGCAAGTTTATTTGTTTAGAATTTACGCATGCCCATCGGGCTGTGTTTCCAGTTTTTGGTCTGGCCTAACCGAAGGGAGCTATATAGTATAGCCTCTAGCCCTTCTGGCGCTGTGGGGCTGGTCCTCATTGCCCCCCGTGGTGCTAATGCATTCTTTGAATTTTTTGTCATGGTTCTAAGGTTGGTGGCCTTTGACAGTGCTTGCCAGTTGCCACCAGAATAAACTACCATATGTTAGTATTGGTCTTACAATCGCTGTGTAAAGCTATACGACTATTTTGGGATTAGGACACCATGTTCATCCGAATATTCTAGTATATGCGTAAAACGCTTTCATTGTCTTTTTCGTTCTTTCTTAAATGTTAAGATTCCAGTTTAATTTTCGATCTATGATAACTGCCAGGTATTTGGCATTATCAGAAATTATTAGCGAATCCCTTCAATTGTTGGCAGGCTAAATTCCGGAATTATTGGTAAGAGAAAAAAATGTCGAGACTGTCAGTCCACATTTCTTTGTCCAGGTATTGACCATGGCTAGAACTCTGTTTAGTTATTCACTGATAGTGGATAGGAATAGCACACCCCCCCATACGTAGTAAACTGCAGGTGCCTTTTGGGCTTTATTTCACATACATTAGAGCGTAAATTGAGGAAATGTTTCTGGCAAACGTGACAAGACACACCCCCTTTCATACACTTTCAGTCTTCCTATCTAAATTATATTCCCATAGAAAAATACCATATTCAGTATTTATATTTATATGTGCTCGTATGTATTATCAAAATTTACCACCTAGCCCTTATACAATCACCTATATTCAATAAACAATCAGAACAATAACGTTTATAAAAGAACTTTGCATTTGTGGAATTTCAACAACCAAAAAGAATCTCATTCGTGGCCAAATAAAATTTTAGAAACCAGAAAGTTAACACCGTCCAAAAGTATTTTACACTTAAAAAAATAAAAAAAAAAAAAACATTTATAATAACGTAGTGAACAAAAAAAAATATATTATATATACTCCAATAACTTATTTATTTAACCAAATGTCTATTATACGTGGCTATCTATAAACAATTAAATTTTAATTAAAAATCGCTGTGCTGTTGGTTGTGTAAATTAAAACAAAATAATAATAAAAAAAAAATACAAATGTAATAATATAATAATTTTATACAACATAAAAAAAAAGAACTCAAAGAGATCTATATACCTTTTTTATATGTACCTACCTATCCCACCCTAAAACACATGTCGGTAGTTCGTAATAGTACAGCTCATTGTATAAAATTCCCCGCCATCCTCGTAATCATCGCCGTCGTCGTTGTCGTCATTCTAAACGTACTTTTAAATTTAATACAATTTTTTATTGTTAATCGTGATATTCGTTATTATTATAATCGTCGTAGTTTTAAATATTTATTAATAAAAACAACAGCAATGGACTATCAGTGTATTGTTGTGTATACTATCGTTCGGATAAGTCCTTTTTATCCGGCGGTGACGGCAGATAGTGACTTCTTTGCCACGCCAGGAAGACAAAAAGGATGCTTAGATTGGGTTAAAGGACAAATTAAAAGGTATGGCTTTTGTGTGCGTGTGTATATGTGTTTTGTAAGTGTATTTAACCCGGAAGGCAGTTTGAGTATTTTTCCATTCGTTTTTCAAAGGCAAAAAGGGATGCGACTTTGTTTAGGATCCACTTATCTTACTGTTCCTTGTTTGTTTGGGGTGATTTTTCAGTCCGCATTAAGGATAATAGTTCTGGTATTTTCGGTGGGTGTTAAATGGGATTGCTTGGATTTTATTCACTGACTTGATTGTTTGTTTTTTTTTTTCTTCATTCCTTTTGTATATGGTTTTTGTATTTGGTTTTGTTTAGATTTGGCAGTTGGGGCATATAACACTGGACTGTCAATTGCTTTGAAGTTGATGGAGATAATTATCATTCATTTATTCCATCCCCTTTTGCCTTGTTGTTCTTTTGATTATTATTTTTCCTAAAATTCACAATTCTTTGACAATCATTACGGGTCAAACTATTGAGCTATGCTTATTCATTCATGGAGAGCTAATGTTCAGTTGTTTGTAACAATTATCAAGCTCTTGAGAGCACTTAATTCGATTCATTGTGCTCTTTTGTTTTAATAAACTCTGGGGTATTGTGAGACTTAAAAACATGGTCATACACACGAGTACGGTGCTTTCACCGAAGACGCGATCTCTCTTTTTCGGTACCAAGCAGAAGATCCGAGTGCTTCAATCAAGCCTTTCTGCTCAGCACCAGTTTCTGTCATGTGGACTGGTCGTCAAAAGAAAATAAACGGGAGGCAGACTGCTATGGTTATCCCCAGCATTTTTCAACAGACAATCCATTCATGGACTTTTGGTCAAGCATCAGGAAAGCAGCCTGGTTCAATCACACACTTCTGCCGCGCACTAGTCCCCCTGCTTAGTGATGGCCGTGTCAGAGGCAATAGGCAGGAGGCAGACTGTTACGGTCGCCCTCCACCTTGATCCGAAGACTAAGCCGTAATCAGGAGATGCAAACTTATATAAGATTTGACTGCCTCAGTCACCACCAAAAACCTCTCAACGAGGTAAGACACCCAGATTCGCAAATAGCAACGGAATTCCCACTGTGATGCCCGGCACAGAGAATTTTTCTGGCCAATCCAAGCTGAAAAATCCAAGCCAGAGGTCCAATAAAACCTAGGTTCGGTTAGCAGTTTGCAATATATGCAATTTTCATCCAGAAGCCATTAAGGTCCAATGTGAACACCATTTTATGGTACACTAGCTATACCCGCCCGGCTTTGTCCGTGCTTAAGAATTGTATTGCTTAGGTCTTAGATAAATGCGAAAAATGAGAATAAATCGATTTTCTTTCTGCCTAAACCTGAAATACAGCAATACAAAAAAAAAATAAAAAAAATGTAGAAGATGTTTTTTGTATGGGAGGTGCCACGCCCCTTTTCCAATTTCTACCAAACTTCACAGAAAAGCCGTTGTGCCAATAACAAAAACTTTCTTAAAATTTGAGCTAAATCGCTTGGGTGGTTTTCGAGATATACCATGTTTTTTTGTATGGGAGGTGCCACGCCTCTTTGTCAAATTTGAAATACAGCAGTACGAACAAAACAAAAAAAAACATGAAAATCGGCTTAGCTGTTATCGAGTTAGACCGTCATCACCCCGAGGGAATTAAATTTAGGAGATGTTCCGCAGATTCTATTTCCCCCACATCCCTGAAACGTCTGTAGAACTCATTTGTTAAGATACCTAATCTTTTTCCCACGTTTCCACTGATGCAGTGTCGGGTAATTACCCCGACGAGCACTCGGATTTGGTTTCTATCAAAATATGATCTTTGACCTTTTAGTGTCAATTGCGGACCGCAAGCTGCGAGTTATGGTACAATCGGAAATTTTTTTCCATCGTTCTTTAGGCAAGTTTAATGTGACATTATCAATGACGTTTAGCTAGTAGTACTTGTATGTCCATTTCAGAGCTGAATCGGGCCAGTTTATCTGCTGCATCGTTCTATTCCACACCAACATGTCTCGAAACCTAGCACAGCCGTACTGTGTGATGGTCTATTGCCCTCAATTCCGAGCGGCACTAATTTACGGATTTGAAGTTCACCAAATTGGAGTTAACTGCTTTGAGTGTTAGTTGGCAGTCCACGCAGAAGGTGATTTCTATTGCTGGTAATATCCTCGCTAAGACAGTTTGAGCCGCTTTCTTAACCTCGTAGATCTCTGCATGGGAAACGCTGCACTGATTTGCCAGTCGGTATGAATGGCTGATACTTTTGAGAAGACTCCTGTTCCCGTTCCATTCTCCGTCTTTGAGCCATCTGTTAAGACGGCTTTTTGACAGTACTCAAGGAAAGCCAGTCCTGCCTGTCCGGTATACCGATTTTAAATTTCTTGTCAAAGTCATACCTTGGTTTCTTGTCCGCTCTGATCAAACATGTGAAGTTGTATGCCCGAGTGACCGAACTATTCGGACTTAAATCGGTCGCAAAATTTTTGGCCTCATCCTACTGATTGGCAGTGTATACCAGTCAATCCACATTGACCGAAATACACCCCCTTTACATAATCCATTGTTTTTAATTTACCGTAACTCCCACTTTGCGTTTGTCTTAGATTTATGAAAACAAAATCCTTTTGTTGTCAGGTGCGCTATACTCAGGCATACAATCAATATTCATCCTCTAAATTGTCTCCTTTGTCGCCGCCTGTGTCAGACACTATCAGTAAATTGTCAATAAATCTCAATGTGTACTTTACGTATACCACTTTGCTCTGAACACAATTCAATGTTATATAGCTACTCGTAGCATTCGAATCTGTGTCGAGCATCCCACTCGAATGATTTTATATGCGAGAATTTCTCTATCACCGAGAAGTGATGACGCCTCTTAATTGAATTATAGTGTTTGGACGTGATATGTCTCCATGTAGATACCCTTTCCATCGCCTTTATTAAATTGATTGTACACTCTGAAACTATTAATTGCGAATCAATGTCGAAACACTTTTGTGCACTTTGCACAAGTCAAACACAGGGACAGGAGGTCACATGGACATTGGACATGGCAGAACGGTAAGACGTTCATGAACATGAACATATTTTTTTTTGGATGCGTGAATGAATATCAAATGAATGGTGTCAGAAACATCCTTGTTTATATGAGTATACTGCCAGTCACAAGTAGTTCATGGGATCAGGATGGCACATGGGTCGAATGTAAACAATGCGAGTGATGGTTTTTTTTTTCGATTCGGACAGCTTTCGTTTGCTTGTTAAAGCGGGAGAACAAACAAAGTAAAGGATGGACTTGGCGGATATTATTCCGTTTTTCGTGATTCACCGTGTTCATCGTTGTGATTTTTATATCCTATACTAAAGTCCTGTGATTTAATGGATAGTTTACTTTACTTTATGTGATTACAACACTTGACGTGACTATTGGAATAGTCGCGAGATTGAGCTCACAAAATGAGATAATGTCACGATCTGTCATTTTTGTTAAGATCGTTACTAATACTTTCAATCATGACAGATGACAGGTGACAGGTTTTACGTTAAGTAACTGTAGAAAAGTGCAAATTGACATAGGGTGGCAAAAATGTACTTACAAAATAAAAAAAAGACTATTTTAATTTCAAAGTACCATTTTGAGGTTCCGTTCCTATATAGGGCAAAACAGAACCTTATTTTCTTCGCTACGATGCGACGTCTGTCCGTCTGTTCGAACACACTATGCCAATTTTTCCAATGGTCTGTATTTTGCCGTCTGCAAAAATAGAATGGCAGATCCATAACAAATACAATATGGACCACAGGGCCAAAGTGTTCAGCGAATTGCAGTCAGCATTAAGCGCAAGGCCAAAATGGCTGAGCTGAATTAAATTCTTTTTATTCACGTCGTCGTGGGTCGCTGTTCGCACAAAAAAGAGAGCGGTTCACCCGAAGTTGGTGGCATTTTATACTTGAGCGGAGGAGATAAAATGTACTAGAATAATGACAATCATCTCCGATTCTAGATGGCGATTTATTCCACTTAGGGTGAAAACAGATAGAGAAATGCGCGTGAACAGTAGTCGTTTATTTAATTATTTGTTTGTTTTCATCGGTGCTGTGCATCAAACTCAAATTGTCGCTTGAAAGACTTGAATTATTCTCCTATTATCCTGGTGGCAGATCTCGTAAAATTAATACGATCGAACGATATCGTTTTCACTAAACCTGTCTCTATCATATATGTGGCAATAGACAGACACTACTATTGTCGAAACGTTTGATGGCAGAAAGCAACTATTAAGGCATATTCACATGAGAGCGACCAACTAGCAAGTTTTGACAGTCCGTTAACACGAACACTTTTCATGGTCGCGGCAGTTCGCGAATTTCAGACATCAGTTTCTACCAGAAATTTTTAATTTAAGGTTAAGTTCAAACGAATCAATGTTTTATTCGCTAGTTTATGGAACGCGGTTTAATGATGTGGATTGCGAATAAACTTTGACAATTTCCACCAAAAGTGCTTTCGGGCGCGACAAAAAGTTTGGAATTTCAAATTTCGTTATTTACACTGTTTATAAATTTAATTTTTTTTTAAATACATTTTGACATAAGATGTGGAATTTTTTTGTTTATAAATGCTTAAAAAGTGATTTCCTCGCATTTCATCAATTCGTTAGTTCGCTCTCATGGCTTCAGCTGCAAGTGTCACGTCTTATGTCCGAAAAGGGAATAGAAATTGTTGTCAAAGACTGAGCACTTTGCAAGTCCTCTTTTATGGCATGTCACAACTAGACGTGTATAATTCACATCATCTTCAAAAATGACTATTCCCGATTAACTTTCTGTAGCTGTGCAAAGCCTACACCTGACTGAACGTGACAGGAATGCATATGACATGAGATTTGACGTGACAAAATAGAATAACCATTCGAACCTAAACCTCTCTCAACTGGCGAAACACAAGTAGCGTCTGACAAGTGACAATTACGAGTAAGTAACGTGACGACCTATCAGTGAAATGAAATTTGACAAATTTCCAATCATAATCCTTCAATAAATCTTCATTTTGATCATGCAGCCCATACTGCCCGTTAATACCGTCTTGAGAAGATTGTCTCACAGGACACAAGTAATAGATGTCAACTCTTCCCTACATATTGATGGCATTATTGCCGTCAGGAATTACTTGGATTATTTGTTAACATCTATCCAAAAGTTGACTGTATCTGTATTCGGTAGTGAAAATCCCCTCCAGACAAGACGTATACAAAATGAATATTTGATGGCATTGTATCTAAGGATATGCTTCAGTTAACATTTCCACTTCATTAGAGCGAATCCCCGCAGTGAAACGATGAGCGTGGGTGCAAACTAATGACAAATCTGATTGAATTTTCTAAAAATATAAGGTAACATGGAAATACAATTTTAATACATATACAATTCCTTTTGTTGAATTGGTTATATTCCTTTGACTCTGGATGGGGAGGCCTGTTCTTCTTTAAATATCATCTCGTCAGGTAAATGTCGTTTTGAACAAATGACGCGACAGTCTGTAAAATTATTTATTCTTTTGAAATCCTATCCTTGTTAATTCAATGCGTTTTTTTTTTTCTCTGTGTTGTGTGCGTGCTCTTTTTGAAGGATATTGTCAAAAAAAAAAAATCAATTAACCTCACCTCACTGGTAGACAGGTTGAAAAATGTTTTCCATCCTACTGTAGAGATGGGTTTCCTTTCAATCGACAGCGACAGTTAAATTTTGTGGAAAATGTTTTTGACTGGAGGCGAAGAGGCCACAATTCTTCTGAAATATTAGACGCAATTTCTGGAATACATATTTTTTAAAGACCGTTCTTTGAAGATGGATACGTTTTGATGTGGTTCCATCCAAGCTATATTGTGGCAAGAATATTTTAAAAATGAGGTGCTGACAATATTTCGAGTGTCTTATTCCGTCTACTTGAATCAGTTTGTAAGCTGCGAGTTTATGTTGACTTAGGCTAATTAGGAGGACTGAACTTGGTGTCAAAGCTAAGTTGTCAGTCTTAAATTCGGTGTTTATTTCAACTCTTACCTATGGTCATGAGGTTTGGGTAATGTAAGATCGCAGATGCAAGCTGCCGAAATGAGATTTCTCCATTATATTGCTGGTGTGACCCGTAGAGTTCGCATTAGAAATACCAGAATACGTGAGGAACTCAATGTCGAGAAGGCTTCTTCTCCGGACAGACCGGTCCATGCTTCGGTGGTTTGGTCTTGTTAAACGCAGGATCCCACGACGTGCTGTGGAATCCATACCATCAGGCAGGCGTATTTTAAGTAGACCCAGGATGAAATAGTTAGATCAAGTCCACAATCTATGCTCTACCCGTATGGGGATTGCCTTTGATGATTTAGAGTCGACGGCGGAGAATCGAGAGCTATGGAGGGTCGACTTGAGCAACCTTGGATGGATAAGCGGCCAAACGAAAATGAATGAATGAAGGAACAGAACAATGTTAATTGCTTTCCATAAATCAATGAGAATTGGGAACATCTTTGTTGGCAGGTCAGTCTCACACATTCAATCGTATGTTCCATGTCGTTTCCGATTGCGGCCATTTTGTTTATTCAGGAATTAGGATTAAAATTTGTCGTGTATTACCTAATATTTCCTTTATGCCTCATTTCACACAATTAAATACGATTTCGCCTTCAAACTTACGCTAAGTACAATATTGTGTCAGTAAAATTTGATGACTAATAAAAGTCACGTAAACGCACAAATGAGTGTGCGATAGAAAATGCGCATAAAAATACAGTTTCACAACTTTGGATATCGTAGTCAAATACTTTTGGTCATAAAATGTAACTGTCGGTCCAAATGACATATAAACGCTTGAATTGAAAAGTTTGCTAAAATTGCTATGCTCTTGAATGTTTTTCTGATAGATCCAAGAGATGGAGCAGTTGAAAAAAAATACTTACAAAACCCCTTGTTTGTGTTTTTCTCACTGCGCTACATTCATGTGTGTGTTTTGTGCGCTCGAAAATGGCATTTTATTTTACATCGCACACCTTTTTTTGTTAACGCACATTGTATGTGCGGAAGCAAAATAAAATTGGTAGTCATTTAAACAGAGTTAGACAGTGTGCAATTATTTGCTCACTAGTCTGTTTGCTGATATAGGTAATCATTTCTCAGCATTTAAAAGTGTGCGATATCATATTTTGAAAAAAATACAGCCAGAAGATAGTTTTTCAATATCAAACAACAGTTTCGACTGCCCTTCAACTGCATTGCAATGAAAGTATACGTCATAGTAGTTTTATCTTGCATCTAAGTACATAATAATTGTCTGATTCATTTCCCACAGTCATTCCTTTGGGGAAATACACACTATTTGCCTACTAGAAAGTTCACAAAAAAGCCATGTGCCAAGAAGCATAAGTTTGTCGAACTCTGTTTATTTGAATTGACGCCTTGAACTTCGGTACTAGGTACCATCAGCACAAACGAATATACAAGCTTGTGTAAACTCCCCAATGTCGAGTGTCCTTTGGTAAATGGTGAATTTGAACTACCACACTCTTTTCAAATTGTCACACAAAGATGTGTGACAACACTAGCAAGTGTTTTTTCTATGCATAGAGTGTTCTCCACCAAAGGGTGGCAAAGGGTTATTTTTAGTCTAAATAGCGTATCAGGATTTGAATCTCCAACGATATCATTACCTGAAGGATTTCTATGACAGTGGCAACTTGAGCACTTTCGCTTTGATGACAGAACTCTTTGAATATTTTTTTTTTTGTTCTTTCTTTTTCATTTTCTAGTCAGAGTGTTTTTTTTTTTTTTTTTTGTGCTTTGTTCAAACAAAACGAATGCAATAAGTATCTGCGAACAGTTTTCTGCTTCGTTTGTCAGATTCGGTTTAACGATTATTTTGTCGACGAAATTCAATTGGAGTGAAAGGATACTTGCGTTTATGAAATAATTAATTTTTATTTTTCAGTGTATTGGTCGACGCGCCATTGTGGGGGTGAATGAAAGATGAATCGAAATCCTGTGAATTGTTGTTTAGTTTCTCTCAGTTAAAGTTTTGTTTTGCGGATATTACTGAACGGATGTTGATGGGGGTTTATTCTTTTTGTTAGCTCCTTTCACTAGACATCTTGGATGCAGTAGGGAGCTGATGATAACTGTATTGGTGGCGCCAATTTTGTAATCGCTATGATTTCCAATCGAAAATGGTTAAAGGCTGGCGGAAACGGGTAGGGGGTTTAGCTTTGTAGACATATTTATGGTTCCATTTGGTCTGATGATGATTGTTGTGGAGAATTACAGTTCCTTTTTTGTCTGTTACCAGACAAAGATGAAAATCGAATAATGTTTAGTCAGTGGTCATGTGAAATTGATTTTTGTGATGTTAAGATAGAGCATCAGTTTGAAATGAATATGGCTTTTGTAAATGTCGTCATTTGCTGATGTGATCATAAATAATAAGTTATTCAGCAGTCTTTGCTAAGGGTCGTCACCAGTGTTGGGTCCGTTAAGTTATCGCGGGTAAACATTTTTAGAAATCGCTTTTCATTATACAGTCAGTTTTATTTTTAGGACATTACGTTAAGTTAAAGATAAAATAATTTAAACAAATAAAGATAAAATAAAAATCCCGAGAAGAAGTTGGAAAAACTCCAACGAAACGTCGGGAAAAGAATGAAATAGTTTCTGTTTTGATTCGGAAACCATCGACCAGTAAGCTCAAACATAACTATTTTATTTTGACAGCTTTGGGAAGTTGACCCACAGTACCATAGCGTCGGTATTCTTACCAGCTAAAACAGCCTACATGTGTGAACACTGGCGACCCTTATTGTCAATAAGGCGGTGGATGGATTTAAATTTCTTTAATAAATATAAACGACTAGGTTGTTATAGGGCTTTTATCTGTATTCCTGCCCAGGGTTTTATTCATATTCCGGAGAACTCCCTTCACTCACCAGTAACTATTAAAAAATTCTCTAGAATGCAAAGAATATAAAGGATGGTTTTTTAAGCGTTTGGTTTTTAAATGTCCTCCAAAAAATAGGCCAGCGGCGTCATATCGCACGGTTTAAGGCGGCAAAAACGTGAGATGAATTGCTCACCAAATTGCTCTGTGGCATGTCGCGCGGTCCTGTTGAAACCACATGTCGTCCAAACCCAGCTCTTCCATTTTGGGCAAAAAATCATCGAAATCATCGAACGATAGCGAGCACCATTGACTGTAACATTGTTGCCATCATCATCTTTAAAGAAATACGGCCCAATGATGCCACCGGCCCATAAACCACACCAAATGGTACATTTTTACTCTACGCAAACGAGTCGGTGGTTTAATGTGAAATAAAGTTAAATTGGTGCGAAATTAGGTCACAATGGCTTGAATAGCCTGCTCAGCAGGACGATTACGACGACCATAAAATGAACGATGTGCTCTAAACACATTTTTTTTACTGAGCACGGTTTTTCAGAATAAAATTCAATAATTTACAAACGTTGTTCGGGCGTAAATTTATGGTGAAAATGGCAATGCTAACTGAGTATTTTTTACTTTGACACGTGCCACGAATAACGCGTGAACTGTCAAAAAAGTAGGCTGAGAAACCAAACAGCAAAAAAATCACCCTTTGCCTTGGTATAAATCTTCAGGATATTGAGGACGCTTTTAACAACGTCGAAGCAAAATCAATTATAGGCACAGAGACCAAACTTGGCATTGGCATGGTGACGTTGGTCGATTGTCGCATTGGATGCTGATCAACAGGTTCATCAACTCAAAGATGGGCGATGCTTGGTGTCATATCCCTCCTCTTTGAAATCAGCTATCGCTCACGAAAACACTTCAATAAGCTTAGGGATCTTCTACAGCTCCTTAAATGGTCCAAAAAATGTAACCATTTGGTCAATCTCCAGAAAACCGAACTAGTCTTCTTCACAAGGAAATACAAAACTCACAACTTTGTTCCCCCTAAAATTAACGGAGCAGTTTTGTTATTCACTATACAGTAAAGTATAAACGCCTCATTCGAGACAGCGCCCTTGAGCTGGAGACCCAACATCCTGCAGAGAATTCAGAATGCTACCAACGGGCCTGTACTTCTGCAAAAAAAACTCTTTTGAATCTACGTATCCGTCATCAGGCTTATACAAACATTCGCTGTGATCGTTTGTTGAACAGCGCTTGAAAAGGCCATCAACTACAGCCGCCTTAGTCTTCGGCACGCGTGTGTATCAGTAGAGCCCTGAGGACCTACTCCAACGGACGGCGGCTATGGACAAGTTTCAGCAAATTCTGTCATTCGCATAAAAGCAATCAAATTATGGATAAGTCACTCGTCTATTTTACTCTAGTTAAAATAGAATGCACCCCAAAAGAAGCTGATTACATCCTTTCCCAGCTTCATTTCAACAAAAACTTTCGAACCTATTTATATGTAGCCTCCAAGACTGACTAGGAGAGTGATGTTTGATGTAGAATCATCTGGGAGGGAATCAGTCTTCTTATATGTATACGGGCCCAAAACCTGAAACAGAAATGGATTGATAAGTTTTTTTCCCCAAGATCAGCATCAGCCTGCCACATCCAGCACTTTATTTTAAGCTCCTGTTGGTTAAATGGGTAGTTTTTAGAATCATTAGATCCTGTAGTATCACAAGGGTGGATATCACTCGAACCTATCCTACCCTATGATTACTTAAACTAAAACATTTGCGTTTTAACACCATTATCGAAATATGTACTAGTACCTTTAACCGCGGCTTTGCTAGTGCAGCCCTCAGAATTAGGGAGATTTCTTTAAGGTCAGTTAGTTTCCTCTTTTATATTTTTATATCGCAAGGGAAACCTAGGTACCTAAGAAAGTACCCAACGAGCAGTTAATCGAGACAAGTGTTGAAACAGCCACGTACGAAACACTGTGATATGTTATCTAACTATCTAATAACAGCAAACAACGCCGAATTTCTTGCCGCTCTTTTGACATTTATTTTCAGTAAGGTTTGCCATTTCATGATGGACAGATATACGAGCCAACAACGAGTCGAAATTATTAAAATTTACTACCGAAATTCAAAGTCAGTGGCCTCAACGTTAAGAGCGCTACGTCCAATTTATGGTCGTCATAATCGTCCTAGCAGATCAACAATTGAGCGTCTAGTGGAAAAATTTGAATCCACAGGCACAGTACAAAATGTTCCCGTGCCAGTGAGACAAAGAAGTGCCCGTAGTGTCGAGAATATTGCTACCGCTGAGACTTCAGTTGAAGATAGCCCAAATGTGTCTCTCACACGTCGTTCTCAAGCGTTGGGCATCTCTGTGACGTCGTTGTGGCAAATTTTGCGAAAAGATCTTGGCCTACATCTTTACAAGATTAAATTGACGCAAGAACTGAAGCCGCTTGACCACCAGAAGCGTCGTATGTTCGTGAATTGGGCTGAGCAACAACTTGAAAATGATTCGGATTTTCATCGAAAAATCATCTTCAGCGATGAGGCTCATTTCTGGCTGAATGGCTTCGTCAATAAACAAAATATGCGGTATTGGTCAGGCAGTAATCCACACGTACTCCATGAGTCATCATTGCATCTTTGGTGTGGTTTATGGGCCGGCGCGCGGCGTCATTGGGCCGTACTTCTTCCGTGATGATCAAGACCGGCACGTTACTGTGAATGGGAATCTCTACCGTTCAATGATAACCGAATATTTTTGGCCCCAATTGGATGATATGGACTTGAAGGACATGTGGTTCCAACAGGACGGCGCCACAAGCCATACAGCGAATGTCACAATCAATTTATTGGAAACCAAGTTTGGAGAACGTGTTATCTCACGAAATGGTCCAGTCGCTTGGCCGCCTCGGTCGTGCGATTTGACGCCGTTAGACTATTTCCTGTGGGGCTACGTCAAGTCTATGGTCTATGCCAACAAGCCAGCGACGATTGATGAACTTCGTACGAATATCGAACGTGAAATTGCAGCAGTATCGGCCGATTTATGCTTGAAAACCGTCGAAAATTGGGTTCAGCGTCTGGAATTCTGCAAGCGTGCCCGTGGTGGCCATGCAAAAGAAATCGAGTTCCATACATAATGGCATTGAATGTACTGTCACAGGAATAAAGAATTTCATTGATATCCAAAACCGTTTTTGTTTTATTTAAAAAAACGTTTGTAGCGCTCTTATTGAAAAACCCTGTATAAGTAGTAAATTTATTTCCTGCTATCATCCACAACGAACCAAGTTATGAACTCCTTGTGCGTCACATGGGTAAACTGACTTTTTATTGCAAATGACTGCTGGCTGCATCTGTGAAGATAATCCCATCCCACATGAAAGTTTATTTTCGAAACTAATACACATTTATAAGCCGCTTATAGTCGGAACACATCTAATAACCACTGTTGCGTCATATATGAATACTCACATGAA
This sequence comes from Cheilosia soror, assembly GCA_949372485.1. Classification (NCBI taxonomy): domain Eukaryota; kingdom Metazoa; phylum Arthropoda; class Insecta; order Diptera; family Syrphidae; genus Cheilosia; species Cheilosia soror. The sequence goes on along the minus strand of OX443564.1, from coordinate 42,492,515 downwards.
ATGTATAAAATCGGATTAGCTTTTGATGTTGCTGAATAATTGATAAATACAGTTTCACAAAAAGGACTCGACTCGTTTGTGAGTTATTTATTTTAAGTGCCAGAAGTGGCACATAGAGTACAGCGCTTTCAAGCAAGCACTCTGTTTAAATATTCCTAATCGACACGGTTCAAAAATAATTCAAAAAGTTATATCCTACGCACCGAGCCATAATAGTTAACGTCCTCAAAAACTACACCTGTTGGTAACGAGATAACATAATTGTTTTTTGTAAGCAATAATGTTTTCTTTCCTTTTTTCTCCTGGCTATTTCAAAATGTCATAAGGACATGATACATTTTTAGTGGACTTTTTGGCGCAGGCGACTTCCCTTTGGTTGAGTGAAATAAAAGGAAGATAATGACGAGAGCTTGCGATTTATTAACACAACTCTTCCTTGCCTTAGGAATAGGAGTAGGATTCCATTTCGATTCTATAGGTATATACGAGTCCATTTAATTAACTTGCGGAGAGAACAAAATGCCAATCCTCTTCAAAAATATGTTCAAAGTCTTGATGGAATAGCAAAGTCACACAGTCATTTATCGCGGGGATCAAATGGGATGATGGATGGCGCGGTGCTTTTATAGGACAAATCACGGTTTAGACGAATGTGAATTCGGGACTCTTCCGTCTTCCGTTTTGTGAGTGTCCTCACACAGACAGATAAAATATTGTAATACTGCAGGCACAACTGGCAGTCATTTACAATTTGCCAGTAAAGTGATTAGAGAGTTCCTGGAATTGCCACGTAATCCAATTTTATTCCTTACGGTTATAGCGGTTTAGTTGGGATGAATTATGGAGATGAGTGTTATTTTTAGACGAACAGGCAAGACATCCGCAGGCACTATAAAGAGGGGAGATACCTACGTTAGTGGGCACTTTTTTTTGCAGGTTGGAAGTTTGTGGAAGGCATTCATAGGAATTCTGAAACGTGACATGTAAATAGGTTATTGAAATGCTAAAAGATTGTGAAATCCGTGAAATGACACCGTTGTTTTTAAATGAAAATGCAATTCAACTCCAGTGAGCGCTCTTCCTTAGACAGAAATCGGTGTCATAATATTTATATTGTTTTCACAAAAAGTTAAACACTTTGTTTGAAGGTATCTTTACCTTGTGGTTTCCTAAAAAAAAACGGTAAAAAGTTTACCAACTTCCAACCGCAATTATCTTCTCCTACTACACTAATTGTCCCGCTGCCGTCAACTACCATCCCTTTTTGAATTATATCTCGTCAGCAAAAGTTGCTAGGCTTAGTTTTATGGATCTTTGTTTTCAAGTTCGGTGAGCTTTTTGTTTTTTTTGTTGAAGGTTTTATTTTTGTTGTTCCTTCTTCAACAACCAGAAGTTCCTAATTGACATGAATGAAAATGTTATTTTTGTTTTCGCCTCGAAATTGTAAATTGTTTATATACAAAAATCCTTTGGTGGAGTGTTTTTAAACTTTCTTCTACTGCCAGCAAGCGCCAGCGGCGGCACAATGGATAATAATAAACATAAAGTGTGTATAGGTATGGTAATTTGTTTTACAAAGTATCCTTGTAGAATAATCAAAAAAATAATTAATGCGCTGCTTAGGAGTGCGCTTAGGAGAGTGTCATTAGGGGATGACTGTAGGGTTGTTTTAAAGAAGTACAAAAAGTAAAAGATTATTACAAAATTCTATTGAGTTTTCTTGTAGGTTTTGCTGAGGTGACATTTTTCACGGAGATTTGTTTTTCAAATTTATGGAAGATGGATTAATTGATTGTATTGTTGAGAAGTAGAATGTTAACAAAGCTAGTTTTTTAAGTCCTTGACTGAATTACTTTACGCAATTCATTTTAATTGACAATTTATTGAAACAAATTGTGGATTCTATAACACATCCACATATTTTAGACTTAAACGAATTGTAGACTCGCATGATTATAGATTCTACCTTAAACAGACAATGGTTTTAAGGTAGAATCTATAATCAATTTTCCATTAAATTAAATTATCGAAATTCAGTCGTCTTTTATATAAAGGCATGTCCACACCAAACAAACATTTAGGGAGCATTGGAAAATATTCTCCCCTATTCCCCTTAACGTCGTATACGACGACTCATGTTTCGTGTCGTTTAAAAAACTTTTTTAACTTTTGTTAACAATTTTATTTCCTTTTCTATGTGTTGACCATCATTTCAATTCATTTGTCTCAAAAAAGTTGCAAACACCAACTGAAAAACAAAGTGAAATACGTGTCGTTTGCGACAAACGCCAAAGGGAATAGGTTTGATTGTTTTCAAAACATTTCCTAAATGTTTTCAAAACGTTTCTGAAACGTTTCAAAAACGATTTCCACAAGTTGGGCTGGTTTTTCAATCATTTTATTAATTGCACAATTTTTTCCTGGCACCACACGTGTTTCTCCATTTTGACTCGGCTATTCGTCATCGTCACCGACTACACAAAGAGAAACATTTTATTTTTCCACTTCAAGAGGAACACTTGAAAAACGTTACGCAAACAAACTGGAAATAAAATTTACCGTCCACAAAAAAAAAAAAAATTCAAAATGTTTGGACAAGCCTTTATATAAATTTCGAGAGATATTCGAATCAGACCACCATTGTCGGGTCTCTTTTCTTCTCCCTACCTCTATAAACCTTACCCAGAGAGACTCTCTGGACTTCTTATTCGTATGCCCCTATTATAGAACACAACTCAACTCACCCAATGGGTCTCGAACCAATGTTTTCCGAAGATCCTCATTCTTCTGCCAGCCAAAGCTGGATATTGACACAATATATGTGCCGCTGTTTCAGATTCCTCCAGGCATAGCTTACAAGTATCATCCTCTCTAAGGCCCATCTTCCTTAAATGATACCTGAAATTACCCATTTCAATGTTCCTCGACTCATGCTTAGAACCTTCTTTGAATGGAACAGGTCGGCCATTGTATTGCCATGACAACCTTTTATACTTTAGACATGTAAGAACACTGTGCCCTAATTAGAACTGTTACTGATATTGAAAATGGACGCATCGGAAGCTGCAGGACCTAATGGAAGTTTTAGGGCCGAATGGTTGAAAAAGGTTGACTGTATTTCAAATAATGTATTCGAGGAATGCACTCCAGTGGCTTTGGAACTTTCCACATAGCGCTTCGCAAATTTTATGTGCAATTCACAAAAATTAGATCTTGGCAAGTTCGAACTACGTATGTAGTAAGTTTAGTGAGTAAAAGTTATCAGTTAGTGGTGATATTTGTGGAACAATTTTTGTTGTGGCTCGTGCTGTATACGCCGTTGCTTGATCCTGTTGGAACCACATGTTTTCCAGTCTGTTTTTTACCAGAGTTATCTGTAAAGACCGCCGATTGATATCTTCTGCCACAGCTGCGATATTTGCTGAACGGCTGCTCCGAGGCCGTCGAAACCTCGCAGCATCTCGTGTTGTTCCATACTCTTCTTGGCAAGCGGCGGTGTGATAGTGTTTGCCCAGTTGGTCTCGGGCGACCGGGAAATCTCCGTCGAAATTCATGCTGCGCCAACACCGCCGATGAATTATTCCACAAAAAAAAAATTACTTCGCATTCTTTATGAGTACAGCGATTCATGTCGTGTTGACGTGTATTTTGTGTCTGATTACTTTAAAAATGTCATTGAAGAATTGACATTGCCGTCATTTGCAAAATTTTTAGTATCTTTCTTGTACATCTGGCTTTAAATGTAGCAAAATGTACGCCTCTGCTCAACCTAAAGCAGAGCTACAATCGGAAATAACAGTTTTTTTTTTATATATTCCCGTTTTATTAGGTACATATCTACATTATCTTTTTTTGGTGTATTGTAGCTCAGCTTCTAGGTGGATTGAGCAAAAGGATATGGTTTATAGTTCAAGCGAATCATAAACAAATTTATTAAAAACTGTTTTGTTCTTACATCCGGTAAGCCATTATTGAGTTAGGGCTGTGAGTTCTGCCCTATAGAGCATCCATCCCATTTAGCACACTCACAGTTATAAAGTATTACTTAAACGTAACCAGAGAATAAAACTTAAAAGCAAACCTGTAAATTAAATCAGTGTTTCTTGAGCTATAAAGGTCTAACCTCTAACGTATACAGATAGACAGAGAAACGTTCTATTTTACAAGGATTGCCATAGGGATTCAAATATGTATGCACCTGTGCAAATTGTCCTGAACGACTAATTGCCGTTTTTGATTAAGAAAATATAATATTTTTCATTCCTTTTTCCAACCCTGCCATTAAGTTTAATAAAAGGTTTTCTGATGTAAGTCTCAAAATGGAATTTATAATAAACCACAAAAAATATTACGGACAGATATCCCACTTAAAAACAGCACATTTAAATTTTTCAAACATTTTTTGTATTTAAAAATAATAATCTAATTTTATTTTATTTATTTTCCTTTCAGGTAAGTTTTTTGAATGCCAAAGAAGTCGTAAGTAGATGAATTACTTTGTACATAGTATTACGTCTAATTTTTGCAGTGAAGTCGTTTAAAATAATGTTTTAGCTATTTGTATTCCGATTTCTGTATCCTGCCCCTTCAGGTCATTTCTAAAACATCATTCCACGGCTTACCCCCAGTTTCACACTGGAAGTTTAAACTACACTTCTAGTTTAAACTTTAGTTTAACATTTAGTTCGATTTCACAGTTTCGTTTAAACCTTGAACAGAGTTCATTCTGTAGTTAAGTTAAACGATAGTAGTCTGCCGTTTAAACCTCAGATCACTTGACACAGTGACATTTCAATTTCAAAGCTGCCATTTTTGACATTGATTTGCGTGTTCTTGAATGAAGAGACAAGGAACAGTTTTGGAAAAGTCGTATAACAGTACTGTACAATACTGCAATATTGTATTCATTAAATTTAGTTCAGATTACATTACATTATAAAACCTGACGACTTGAACTGTCAACTGTCAACGTTCGGGCAGGACTACGTGTGCCGGCCCCGCTAGTTTGTACCTACTAAAAATCCGTTTGTGAGTTTTCACAAAAACGCCTATTGTAATGCCAAGTGACAAGTGTAAAAATAGGTTGCGTACTTTTTATTCCTGCAAATGTGTGGACCATCGGTTAAACTGTAGCTCTCACATTCACCTAAGTCAGTATAAGTCGCTTATAACGACAGTCAAGGGACCGTGAAAATGACAGATAAAAACAATAATTCATTTTGTTTTTAACAAAGTTTCTGAAAAATATCATACATTTTTGTTTGTTTTTTGGCAATTTAAATAAGAAGAGTTAAATTCTGCGACTTCCACTATAACAAAAAACTGATAACATCATTTATTTGTCAGCGCTGTTGATCAGCTGGTATGGATCGTATGTGGAATGTGAACTACTTACCGACCACGTCGTACCCTGTCGTCGAAGTTATAGAATAAGGGTCGGTTTGTTCAGAGCTGGTTAAATCTGCTGTGTTTGTGTAGATTTAGTTTAACCCATGATTATATATCTGTGGTAACTAAAAAGCGTTTGTTCACTTATTTTTCACTTTGGTTACCAAACCATAGATTTGCGACAAATCGTTCCAGTCTTCCAGTTTATTTGCCAATTCAGTTGTTAGATTAAATCTTTGGTTAAAATTGTCACTGCCGCAGCTATACATGCAATTTTTTTCCACACTGTCTTGCGTTCTGTCCATCTGACAGTTGTTGAAAATGCGTCGATACGAAGCCACACACTATTTTGCGTTTATTATTTTAGTTAATTTTTATTTTTGATAGAAAGTTGTTTTGTTTTTGACTGCTATGTCAAAGCTTGAACAAACAAAGTTCCAGAATTTCGTTTTGCCGTTAAGCGACCAAAATTGGCTGGTTATCGATTTCTCTGGTTAACTAACCAAATCATGGATTCTCTGGTTAAAATCTGCCTGAACAAACAGATTTTATAGTTATCAGCTGGAATAACCGTTGATTAGAGTTAACCAAAAATGAACAAACCGATTGATTGGTGTCTTATGTATAGACAACGAGCGAACTCCCTGCACACACAACATTTTTGGTTTTTTCAGGATCGTATTGACTTTATAATATTCTTGTCTATCAGGACAATGCACGTCAATGTTACATATTTTCCAAACTTTAGCTTCCATGACTGTCGAAGAATAGCACCTCCTCACCCCTTTATTTTGACCAATCTTCACTGGAAAACAATCGATTCGGTGGTTTTCGAAATATTAGATTTTCCAGCTAGGTTCCAGAAATCGAGTGAAATCGAAATTGCATATCGAGTGAATTCGTTTTCAGTGTTCTGCATTTCGAGCGGTTCGGAAACTCTAAATTTTTTTCGAGATCTCAATTTCACTTTGTCTCAATTCCGAAAATTTTGAAATCAAAATCGAATACAGTGAAATGTAGAACACAAAAATTCATTTTGAGTGAAAGTGAAATGTGGAACCTAGCAGTTTAATGTTGTTTTTTTTTTTTTTTTGTATGGGCGGTGCCACGCCCTTTTGTCAAATTTTGACCCAAGTTCACAGGACAACTTTTAGGCCTATCCCTAAGATTGTATGTAAATTTGAACTCAATAGATTCAGTGGTTTTCGAGATATAAAATTTTGAATGAATTGTTTGTATGGAAGATGCCACGCCCCTATAACCCATGAACCAATACACCTACAAAGACCTTATACACATATAAACCATGGTATTAACGTCACCTTTCATGTGAAGATTCCAGAATCAGAATCGGTTCACGCATTACAGAGAACATTATCGACAAACACAATTGACCATGATTTTTATATATATGTTTATAGATAGATAGATTTCGGACATAAGCACAATCTGGAAGTCAAATTTTTGTCAAGTTTTTCAAGCAGCTGGAGCTATTGTAAATGAAAAGCCAAAACAAGGACAAAACAGCTGTCAATGAATTTATTGGCGGCGAAAAAGGGTTTGTCAATTCGATAAACAAACCTCCAGAAAAAACGCCCCTATGTAACCACTAAACAGGGGGAGCCTAGTTATAGCCACTGACATTAACATGAAATGTCCTTTCTGTCATAGGAGATAACAATTATTTCATTAATTTTTCTGTTTGTACTTACACTTTTATCACTACAAACATTATTACGGCATCATTAACTGTGATTCATATAAATCACTCCCAAATATACTCGTACGATGTTAACGCCTCCTTAATATTCTTTCACCATAACCTGGGAAATGATTAGGTAATCGCACCTCGTTTATGTAACGAGGTTTATGCGTCCAGTGTCGTGGCAATAAAGAATATCCTCGTATATCCTAACATCAGCAGACCAATCAAGCACAGTGATTGTAAATATAAAGAATTTTCGCAATCAATAGCCGGAAATTATTTTCCATCATCGTCTTTCACTTGCATTCCTATAAATTATCCCAGAATTGTAATTTCCTTCTTTCCCAAGGACATAACAACAAAACAACATCAAAAATCCGATTGCTCTCCTTGGCGAAAAATCCCAGTCGATCGTAAACAAATAGTGTGCCGCCAAACATTAAAAGGACGAAAATAAGCTCAACTTTTATTACACGACCAAAACGATGACAAGGAGATTTCTGATGCGCCATTGTGTCGCATGTGCTATTAGAGGCGTATTTGCCAACAGCTAATCCATGTTTCAGCTGGCTATATTCAGCTTTCAGTTTCAATGGTGTTCAGCAATATCATTAACGCACTAAACTAAATGTTAAGCGTATAGGTACGCCTTGCGGTGATGGGCGCGAAAAGACCACCCCTACATGGGATGGCTTGAAATTATTTACCACAGACACAGGAGTTGGAGGTGGCAGGTAGGTGATGATAACGCTGTTGGTTGGATCCACACTCTTTAGGATTAAATATAGATACGATGATGATGAATCGAATTTCTTCTATAATTACGTGACTAGTAGAGATTTCTGTTGGCTTTTGAGCTTTTGTTTCCATCCAACCATCCAAAGGGAGGTGGCATCCTCGGAATTAGGGGAAGTTTCATGTATGTGCATGGAATTTATTACGAATTTAATGAAATATTTTATTGTCTTGTGCCACTTTTATTGGGTTGCGGGTGTTTATGCGGCAGATGAAATGAAACACCACCTATATTGAGAATGTGGTAGGTCGTTGCAGGACATTTTTATTTGTTTTCTTCGATTGTTAAGAAAATGTTTATTTCTTATCGATTCTGAAGTTTACGATGGAATTTTTATTACTTTTTGATAGGCTTATACACAGTTTATAAACGTTTCTGGCAATTTTCTTTTAATTGATTGTAGGCTGTGCGGAATACCTGCAGATAATTGTGAATTGTTCAATTAATCGGTTGGTTTGGCGGTCGTATACTCAATTTACGTTGGCTTTGCGAATTTATTTTCAAACCACCTGGGGCTGTAGTATATATATAGTATATTTGATACGTACCTAGCTTTTTACTAGAAAGTCAATAAGTTCGAAAGTCACTTCCATTCGTGATAAAAATAAAACTCTTACAAATGAATGGTTGTGAGGAGCAAGACCTGGGATCCAATATGCACTTCTAGCGCCCAATATACGAGTAAGCGCATGTATAGGAAAAATCTAACTTGAAAGTCTTTAGATTTAAATATTAATATGTACCTAAATACCAAGCGAAAATTGACCGACTTTACTCACATGTACGATTGTACGAGTCCATTATTCATTGTGCGCTGAACGCAACCGTCATAAAATTCATCGATAACAATTGCCACCCTGATTCGTTCACTTACTTGACTTGTCAATTGAATTTTTTTTTTGTTGCGCGCGGAATCAAGGAAACAAGTCTCAAACAAAGACCTATGGAGATGAGCAAGGAAACCTTGTAGTAGATTCACAATCGGTTTTGAGGATATGTAAAATGTACTTTTACAGACAGTGAAACAGTCAACGTAAAGGAAGGTCCAGCTGACCAAAATGAAGTGAGGACAGCAATATCCAAACTCACGTTAAACAAGTCATCGGTGGGCGACTTGGTGAAGGGGATTCACCAACTCATCTCGAAGAATTCCCGGGAAAAAAGTATGCATGATCAATGGAACCTCCAGTGTCGTTTGCCCGATTTACAGGAGGCCCTTGGCCGAGATCTTGTCGAGAAACACTTAGGAGACTTTATTATAATACCCTTATCATCCCAGTCCGTCTCTACATCGGTCGCAGAACTATGTGCATCAACGAAATCGTATGAAGATATGCCTTTGGCGTTGACGGGATTTCTAAAAGGAGATTTAACAGCGAGGTAGGTAGGTAGGTAGGTCGCCACTATCCATAACTCGCTCTTCTTTTGCTTCTGCGGGAAATAGCCACTTACCATTTTCTTCTTTATAAGTTGCATGGCAGACCATCAAAAGTAGCATTTTTTTATCGTACTCAATATCGATATTACCTTATATATTGGATTATCAGTGGCGGTTTGAAGAAACCCAAGTAGCACTAGGTGCCGTTTTGTTACCACAACTCACTTGACTTGGTTGTTTAAGCTTCTCGAAGTGGAGAGTTTAGATCCAGCCTGTGCAATTTATAAAGGTTATTAGTTCTTTAAAACTACTCTTCAAGACTTCCTCGAGGGATGTGAAGAACGGTTTTCCCAGAGATCGCTGTCTAGTCCTAGCTAGTTTGGGGCAAGATTGAACCTTACCTGGTCAGCTCGTCAGCCTGGTCGTTTCCAAAAACGTAGCTATGGCCTCTAACTCGGATCAGGGTAATTAAACAGCGAACTCCGACAAGCGCTATAGCGAAATTAACCTGAGCAAAAAAGTGGAAATCATGTCCTCTAAGGTGGCTAGGACTTGTAACATTCTTCTACTCAAACTCCGAGAGACAGCGCAATCAATAGAGGAATACCTCGTCTTTAATGGTGCGCACAAGTGAAAGGGGAACTCAACCAACCTGAGACAGAACTAGATACAGAAAGCCAATGCACCGAGCTAGTTGGAGAGGCATATTGCTTGATGCTTAGGTCCACCCGGACTGTAGTTAGCACCACTCAAGTATGTGGTTGGTCTTATAAGCTTCCACTAAATGAATCACCGGCCTCACGAACTAACGCAGTTTCTTCATTAATTGTTGGTCGCGCTTGATTTGTCAAGTGGCCAACGGTCGCAAAGGTTGTAGCTCAACCTTTTGCGACTTAACAAATTGAAAGCTTCGATTTTTAACACCATGGATTGTCTTCGATGATTATCTAGGAGTAATCCTACATAAGAAACTTTTTTTGGGCAAAGCATGTTATGTCAAATACATCCAATGCGCTCCCATTTGACTGGCAGTTTAAGGCTGCTTTTGCCAACACATGAGGCTTACCACCGGAAAAGGTCCCTTAGATCTAGTGTTTAGTTTAGTGGAGAGGGCTTTCGCGTAAACAATGTGACTGTCTTCTGAACTAGACTTTAAAAAACAGCCTGTCTTTGGCTACTCGGGAGCTTCTCGGGCGCGACTACCCTTACTCTAGTGCTCAGTTTGATTTTCTGCGCCCCTTAATACTTTTATCATGGCATGGGCTGTACTGTCAGATCAATCTACCGCCTAAGGCTTTGGTATCATTCACACTGGAGCATCGATGAGTGCCACACTTATCCATTCATGGATATGCCGTCTGATGTTTGCCATTGACACCGAAACTTCGGCTGGTTGCTTGGATTGAGATTGTAGTCGAATTCGAAAGTCGAATGCTTCTAAGTTAAAACAATCAAGGGTCCGGTGATTAGATTAGGAAAGCATGTCTGTTATTTTAGTGGCAGCCGGAATATCTGAGTCTGTAGCGACAGTCAGGCTGCGCTTAAGCCCTGACCCAACCTTGTAACCAGGGCCCAGATTCCGTAAAATGAAAACGATCGAACGATATCGTTTTCACTAAACCTGTCTATCATATCTGTGGCAATAGACAGAGACTGCTATTGTCGAAACGATATCGTTCGATCGTTTTCATTTTACGGAATCTGGCCCCAGGTAAATAACAGATCAGGAATGCAAGAATCCTTTGAATTCGATTGCAAAGCTGAACTATTTGACTATAGTCTGGGTCCTACGACACACTAGAGTTGCGGGAAAAAAGACATCCGCTAAAATTGCTCAGTAATGGGGATGATTTCGTTGGACTTGAAAATGCGTATGGTTTGCTTACGTCCTCGGTCCGGGTCTCCATTGACGATTGGGTTTCTTGCGAACACAATTGTGTGTTGCATCGCTCTCCAAGATGCGGATAGACTTAACGCATGCTCTCGAACGTCTGTAAGAATTCAGCGGCATTCTTACCGTCTTTCAGCAGAAATAAGACTTAACGACGTTCTTACTTTCCTTTTGCTTAGCATCTTAGAGCCGTTTGCTGATACGACTCATAAAGATTTAAGTTCCACAACTCTTATGTAACAATTTATGCCATACAAAAAGTACCCCATAAGAATTTAAATAAAACTTAAATCGTTATGAGTAATATCAGCCAACGGCCCTTAGTGTAGGCTTACGTGACACCACAGCGACACTTGTGAAGTACGCGATTATACTTCAAATCATTTTATATTGATGTTGTTCATAGGCCGAGTAACCACATCACGATTTGAAATCGATTTTAAGCACAACGCAAGTTACAGTCACAACATTAACTTTACTCAACATATTTTTAGATAAATGAACTTAAATTGCGACCTATCAAAGGATCAAACTCATTAAATCCTCCAGTAAATCCCCAAGTTATTCGTTTGAATTCCTTGAATTTTCCATTCCCACTTGGTTTGCGTAATTCCAGAAACATCTATAATCCCAACCATAATCCTGAACCCTGACACGTTCGTACTGGCCTAACTTTCTGCCGTAACCGATATTCCATTTCGAAAAGCTTATGCCTCGCCACAGGCAGGTGATTGACACTCGCATTGAGTATAGAGATAAACGATTTGTCTCTGTGCCTACTAATGTGGGATAAGCCTGTACGAACTGCCATTAATCATATTACGAGTTCCAATTAGTAAATTGCTTGGCATCAGTACCTTCGTTCTGGGTAATCCTTTCAAATAGTTTTCCAAGCACTTTCTCTCAATTAGTAATAAATCTTGTGCACGTGCCAATTCTTCAGTTCTCCTGATTTAAGTTGTTTAATTCTTTAAACAAATTGGTCAACTGATACACTTCAATGACACATGTCCACAAGGAGGTATATGAGCTGCCAATAATGACAAGTGATGCGTGTGTCCTGTCATAAATGATGAACTTAACTTAAAGGCACAATCACATTCAAAAAAATGTTAAAAAAGTTAGAAAAGTGGAAAAAATTAAAAAGAACACGCATATATATGCGACATCTATCGCAAAGAGTTTTCCCTAAAAGCTCTTTCTTGACACTTGGAAGATGTCAAGAAATATGGCAGGTTTCATTTTTCATTGTCAAAAGTGGAAAAAGACACTGAATGTCACTATCCCCGATTTGGAGGACGCAACTACTGGAGTAACTCTACTGGGTGGCGGTGCAACCAGCCAATTGATTTAGTTTTAAAGGCAAAGCAGTCACGCGGCGAAAAGAAGGCACGCAAAATTATGCTTAAATAGTCAGAATATTTCGAAGTCGAAGAACATTTTGTTTGTAATCAACAACCCCGATGTGTATAAGAATCCCCACAGTGACACACATCATCTTTGGTGAGGCCAAGATCGAGGATCTTTCACAACAAGCTCAAGTGGCCCCCGGCCGCTGAGAAGTTCAAGGCTCCAGAATCGGCATCTGATGACACCGTTGGCACAACCACCTGAGTGTCACCAATCGCCGAGGAAGAGCTGGATGAGACTGGAGTTGACAAAAAGGACATTGAGCTAGTCATCACGCAAGCGTACACAAACACAACAACAGCCAAGGCAATTTGAGCGCCCAAGAATAACAATAACGATATTATTAACGCGATTATGGAGCTGACAATGTTATATGGGGAACGGTGTCCCATTCACTTTGTTTCACTATAATTCGCATTTTACAACCTTTTGAGATTATAACATTTATTCACAACCAAAATCGAACAATAAAAAGAATATTTAAACAACAAAATGGGCAACTTGTCCCCTTTCGTGACGTGTACTCGTCGTAGCTCTCGAGAATCGGCTTATCTGTTCTATTTCGGATAAAATGTTTAGTTTGTTTGCTTCCATCCATCCGCATCCATCGAATCCATTATTTCACCGACGTTTACTTTAACGTTGCTTTAACATCCTTACTTGACTTCTTGACTTCTCTTTCAAGAAACACATCCAGGTAACGAACAGGATGTGGTATGATAGTTACTACCGCACAGCTTTCAGCCAGCTCCCCCAGGAGTCAATGTTTAGGAAAACAATCGATTGCAACTATGGCCTATTGATTAGTTCATTGTCCAAGTAAAGATCGAGTGTCTGCTCAATTTCTCCACAATCCAGCTGGACTATTGCTGAGTTCCAAACCCGAAAAAAATTAACTGAAATCGAAGCCGGTTTAATCAGTTGGGAGCGCATACATTTGTCCATTATATTTACCGCAAAATGCCGCAACAATCAGAACAATCCAGCTTATAGCTATAACAGAATTTCGCATATGCTGGAAAAACACGACTAGTATGGATGGATTTTGTTGAAATACATGAAAGTTTTTTTGACGTTCAAAACAAAGCTTTTATAGCTGACAAAACATCAAATGAAAGGTATGTTTCCTCAAAATAGTTGACTTGCAGAGCTATCTGCTGGGGGGAATATGAAAACAATTTTTTGTGTGTGTTAGTTTTTGGAGCTTGCAAAATGTGAAAGCTCAGAGCATCTTGAGCTTTAAAAAAATTAATTTTGACAAAAATGAAACGGAATGATAGAAAGTAGTTTATGTGATAAAGGGAGAAATAATATTATTTTGTAATTTTGTTTACTTTTTTAATATTTTTTTGAATGTGATTGTGGCTTAAAGCTTATCATTCGGACTGCACAGAGTTTTCTGTATATACTAAAAATCTTATGCAAATTGTGAATATCCCCGGGCAATCAGAAGTTTCATTTATGGAGGCGAAAAAACAAAAAGTCCAATATAAAAACTTATCCGTCCCACAGGAGACATCCACAATAGTGTCTTCCTCAATTAGCATTTTCCAACAACAATTCCTCGCATCCCTCGACTTTTTTGTAAATTAAAAAAAAAAAATTCATAACCTAAATCACATTTTGCCTTTTATTCAATTCGTATGCAAATTCCCGGAGTGTTTCCCTCGGACATGCCACATGCAAATTTCTATTTGGAGCAAGGATACCCTATCCGGGCCAATAATAAGTGTATGCGTGATTGGGAAGGAGGGACGCATGGAACGCACATGCCAATGGACATGGACAATGCACAACAGCGTCAAGCATTCCATGAGACATGACAACATAACCTATTTGAGGAAATGATGTGAAAGGATGGGTGTACATTACAGTACAGACTAAACCATGTGCATGTCCTTTGGGAGAGTACAATTGGTGTTAATGATTGTTGTGTATGGTGTTTTATTCGTCGTAACTCTTGCATTTATAATTTGAAATTCCCAACACGATTTTATTTTTCCTGCATTATACGTTCACTGTGGCGTATGAGTAACTTTTTTTTTTTTTTTACTATACTCATGAAACATGCATTCCTTGTGGAACTGTGGGAGTTCAGCGCTGTCGGAATATTCTCAAGAACAATGCGGGCACCACAATTCTGAGGATATGGATCCGGATATATTTTTTTTTGTTGTATTTTCACATCAGATACGCTTGGGGCTTGTGCAATTCAATTCTTACTGTGAATGTGCTAAGTCTACTGGTTTTGATGGTTACCCTTTCAGAGAGTAGAGTGATGTGCGGCAAAGAAAATATTCGAATATGGAGATTGAATATTAATGCACTGAAAAAAGTTGAATTTTTTGATTGGCAGTATCAATGGTTTCCGCACCAATTGCTGGTGATTGAAGAAGTCGTCATAAGAGTACACCTGGCTTCGGGCAGAGAATAGAAGGAGATTCGCTTTTAGATGGTTGGAATAGGGTGATGGGAATTCTGTCTGTTTGCTTGGTCAAATTTAGACGTATATCCATAGGAGATAAGTGTTTTTTTCCGAATAGTGATGATAATGTCGAATTGAATAGCCAAGATTGTCCAGCCCTTCATACAATCTGCCATGCGCAACCAGATATGAATCGAACTGGTTGAGGGGTCATGTTGGTTGAGGACCTGTCTACCCGGACTGAAGCGCCTTATAATCTTTTGTCAAAAGTTAGTACAAGCAGTTTTTTATTCAAAGGCTACGTGGAGTTGCAAAGGTTACTAGGTTTTCTTCGTTATTTCGGAAGGCCTCCATTCAGGTCTTAAAGTTAGCGGCTTGACTTTCTATTAAAAATATTAATTTTATTTCGATCGCGAAACTCACCTGTTTGAGCTGAGAGACTCTTCGGGATTTTCTTCTCATCCCTTTCTATTGCCTTGATAGGCTTCCTTAGCTACCTTGGTTTTTCGCTGCACAGATTGACCTTTTTCAGTTTAAACATGCGAATCGTCCTACCAGGCGGTCTTTCTCTGCGTCTGCGACTCGACGGTGGCTTTGGCTACCTCTTTTCAGATGTCACTATACTGGGATCACTGGTACTTTGCGTCAGTGATCACTGGGCACCCTGAGCGGGTCCTTAAAAATCTTTACTGTCTTCGGCTCTAAATATAGCAGAGAAGCTCACTCACGGAAGGTAACTTTTATTCTGACTGGACGATACTGTTGATTCAATTTAGCAAATTCATCTACCAGACGTCTGCTTGCGGAGGGGCTCGTGATGGACTAATAAGACTTGTTCAGCCGGTTATTCCGAAAGAGTTGTATAGTCTTAAATATTTTCTTCATTTTCGTGTACATGCAACTTAGCAAGTCGAGTTCGGATGAAAAAAGTCCAGTATTCTGTGACTGCGGACGGGAAATTTAAGTTAGAGACCCTGGGCACTATCAGGTTGATAAAAAGCAGAGTTTACTCCATTCATATAACACTCAACCATGTAAAAAATTAGATAGCAAAGAAAAACAAATTCCGCCAAGTACATTGCCCTTTCAAGGATGACCCGCTCGTCACCTCCATTTTATCGTATCAAACTCCATAGCCTGGAAGCTGTTATGTAGAATGCATCTAAGACCACTAGGGCTTTTTTAAAGAGCAAAAGGAATTATCCCCTGGAACTCCACACAATAGAGGCAAATCATATATTCATATTCACAGTCAAGCTGTCACCCAGGCTATCTATCGCCTCAGTCCATGTAACCTCAAAACTATTACTAGACTGTCAAAAGGAGCTGGTCTCGATTGATCCGTTGAAGATAACCCTGATTTGGGTTACAGGTCATAGCAACGTATGTGGAATTCACATAATGTCCTACACGACAAATCACTGTCAATATTCACAGACAGCTCCAAGACCCTGCAGGGAGTTGGCGCCGGGGTTTTTTTTTCAAAAAAACTGAATCTGGGTCTCTTCTTCTGTCTTCCAATAACACTGCAGTGTCTTGCAAGCTATTCGTCAAGCTACAACGTGGCTGTCGATTAATTCGGTATCACAAAGGGATATCGTCATGTACATTGATAGCCAAGCTGCAATCAAATTCCTAATATTCAGAAGAATAAGATCTAAAGCGGAGGAAGATTGCCGCGTATGTCGTAACGAGATAGCTAGGCAGTACATCCTCACCCTCTGCTGGGTTCCCGGTCACTGTGACATCCCAGCAGACGAACCAGCAAGGCTAGGCTCATCTGCCGTGGATAGTATCAGTTTGCACAACGTGTATGAAGTTATGCACCTCTTTCCTACGCTAAACAAATAATAATTCACGCGGACGCAGCGATACTCTAGGATACTCTGATACTGCTAGGCTCACCTGGCCAGCTCTGAATACAAAAATATCCAAGGAGCTTCTTCGACCTAAAAGATCCAGCATCTCGAAAGTCGTTAATGTCATCTCCGGGCACTACATATTAAGTAGACACGCGCAAAGGCTCGGTCTGCCATACAATGACATCACTCACTTTCTTTGCAGTTGCCCTACCCTTTCCAATCTAAGAAATTTCCACTTAGGAAACTATTTTCTTAATAGTTTTAGTGATCTAGTCTAGGAAATAGGTACCAGCGCCGCTAACATTCTTAGCTTTATAACTTTAAGAAGTGACGGTGAAACGTATTCCAACGTTTGACCTTTTTCAAAACAAAGAACATTCGTAAAAAAATTGTTTGCTTGATAAAATGACTCTTTTCTCTTCTGAAAATAGAAGGTACCTACTACAGACAGTGCTCGCAGGCTTCTGAAATTAAAATTCCCACACTGAGATAAAAAATTTCCCTTTATTTAAAAAAAAAAAAATACCTGACATTTTCTCAATCACCAACAAAATCTTAAACCATGGAAATACAATCACCCCTATTCCCGTTGGCGTTTGTCGTAAAGGTCTAATATTTGATTTCGGTTTTAAGTCAATGGCCCCTATTGTGAGTGTCGATAGTTAATCGTTGATTGACAACTGCCGATCGAACGGGAACTGTGATTGTCGATTGCGATCGATATTTGTCGATCTGACAGTCGCTTGTAGTCAATTACAAATGTCTGATCGATGCTTTCTCTTGGAAGTGAATAAATGTTCTGCGAACGAATAGCTAAAATCAATCGACGCAATGGACAATATTGTCGTGGCGATCGCTGATCGACAATCACAATAAGGGCCAGTGTTTGTAACTTTTTTTGAACAAACGATTTGAAATTACAGTGAAGACATAGAAAAAGAAGCAAAATTGTTAACAGAAGTTCGAAAAAAATCTGAATATCGTTTTTACCACGCCACGACACATGAGTCGTATACGACAAACGCCAACTGGAAGAAGGGTGAATGTTTAGTAACCAAAACATGTAAAGGGTCCGCCATCTAACGCCATCTAGTGAATGGTAACACTTAGCTCATGTCTGATTTGACAGATAATTAGTTTTATCCTTCCGCTGAACGAATATGGTTGCGTATACGCTTGAACAACGCTGGGAAATATTGCGACATTACTTTGAAAATCATGGTAATGTTGCAGAATGTGTGCGAAAATCGACTGAGAAGATGCCGATTTTGCCAAAAAAATCATCTTTTCAGATGAAGCTCATTTTGATCTTGGCGGGTATGTAAACAAGCAAAATTGTCGCATTTGGGGCACAGAAAACCCGCACGCATACATTGAAAAGCCGATATACCCAAAACGAGTCACTGTTTGGTGCGGATTTTGGTCCAGAGGCATAATTGGGCCATTTTTCTTCGAAGCCGAAGCTACACTCGATGTTTTGCGCCCTGTTTTTGAAGATCGCATTATCAGCCGCAGAGCTGATGTCGTTTGGCCACCGCAGAGCTGCGATTTGACACTGTTGGACTATTATTTGTGGGGTGCCGTAAAAGATGATTGTTACGCCGACATGCCAGAGACAATTGACGCTTTAAAGGACAATATTCGTGAAGTCATTGGTGAAATACAGCTGCACACAATCGATAATGTGCTTAAAAATTGGACCGATCGTGTAGGCTACTGCATGGCCAGCCGAGGCAGCCATTTGAATGAAATTATTTTCCATTATTAACCGGAAGGATTGTACTTTCAAATAAAAAAAGAAATTTGAGAAAATATTCAGTAGTTTTTTTTTATAACATTTTCAAAAAAAAAAGTTATTTGGCGGGCCCTTTATAAAGCTCCATAATTCAT
Organism: Cheilosia soror; assembly: GCA_949372485.1. Taxonomy (NCBI): domain Eukaryota; kingdom Metazoa; phylum Arthropoda; class Insecta; order Diptera; family Syrphidae; genus Cheilosia; species Cheilosia soror. Next base: position 42,473,770 of record OX443564.1, on the reverse strand, counting down.
TGTGAGCAAAACTGATTTCCGAATAAACAAATTCTATCAAACTTATTTCAGATACTGATAAAAGTTGTAGAAAAGTGCTAGAGTTAGGAAGTGTTTTTGAGTTTCTAAATCAATTATTTCTAGCCTTTACAGAAATCCCCATTTATTTGTTTAATCATGCAACAAGTTTCCCCTCTGCCGAGACTAAAATTGTCCCCAAAAATTCCCACGACCTGCTACCACTGCGTACAATCAGAAGGGGTGCCCGCCGGACCCCACTAAAGAAGAATCAATTTCAAAAACCCTATACCAACAAAGAAAATCTCGACTTTATCCTGCAAGGTCATCGATCCACGTGCAAAGCTACTTATTCCACAAAGTATGCATAACGTCAACATTTTATTTCGTCTATATCTGCTAAGTCCCAATCACGTATTCCAATTCAAGAAGATAACCGTCTAATGCTCTCTTATAAGCATAAGCAACCGTCAAATAAAAGAGCAAAATAAAATGCCTTCCAAACCAATGCACCGTGTTATTCAAATTGAAAACAAAGCTAATTTCTCGTGCCCTTTTTTTCATCATCATCATCGTCGTCCTTTTTCAAGCCGTGAAAATCCACAAGGGCGGAAAATTCAAATTTCAATTCTTTTTCGATCCAAATAGACCAAAGAAAAACGGAAATTCTTCCCATATTCTTGAGTAGGGAATGTTATTTGCATAATCCCGATTTCCTTAGCTGATATCATAGCGCTGAGGACAAACAAGAAATATTTTATGATTATGTCCTCGCGTACACAATACACATGTATTCAAAACATTTTCTTTCTTTTTTGTAATAACTGTCAGTCAACCCATTCGAAATTGATTTAACTCGCCTTGCCAAGTTAACTGACACTTATTATTTTTTTTGTTATCATCTTAAAAATACCTACGTGTGGGTGTCCTTGTTAGACGTGATTTAACCCGTTAGTGGTGTACTTATTGCACATAAACTTTGACATGTGAATGAAATTCATTCGCTTGAAAGTATGCCTTTGGGATTTGTCTATAACAATGCTCTTCATTGTTGTACGACATTGACTTTGAACTTTGTCTGTGTGCTCCTTAGGCTGAGCGACAACGAACCCTCAGATCAGATGTATGAATGTCATTGGGTAGCAAATATTTTGTACAACAAAAAGAGATGGCGAGAACAATCAGTTTTTATTGGGTTCAATTGGTTTGTTGAAAATATTTTCAAAAAATAGTTGAAAAGTAATTAATTCCGTTCATGAAATGAGTTCATTTATAGTCTTTGTTTGCGTTTGCGAATATATTTTGAAAGTTTCGTCCTTCATTGAATGTAAAAGTTCTGTAAAAAGTACTCAAACTCGCTGACTCGTGAAATTGTATTGAAACTGAAAACGAGTACACAATTCATTTCTCCAATGAAAACCGATAATTTGTAAATGTGCCTCTCAGGTATAGCCGAGCCGTATTCCAGTAAGGACGCAATATTGTTCAAATAATCGAATCAGACGCCAATGAATTGTGAAGCAATTTTTTTATAAGTGAAGTGGAAAAATTGTTTAATGGAAATACGCAGCCGATACAATGTGCAAGGATTACTGCATGATAATTGAACGAACAACAGATTTAATAAATTTATTTATGTAAACTATTAAAGGTTGAAGTTTTTATTCATACGTGAGTCCTTACAAAATCGAGTGGCATCTGCGATGTTCAGTGTGACGAAAATTTCATCTTTATCTTCTTTTTCTCTGTTACCTCAAAGCGCGAATTTCTTTTTAAGTGTTCTTTAAGACTGTGAGATGGTTTTAGGCTATGTCGTTCATAGTCACGTCCTTTGGAACAGTTTTGAACCAAAATTATCAGCCCTATTGCTAAGATCAACTATCAACTATCAATTGATAGTTGATACTTATCAATCAATTTTTGGAAATGGTATTGCGACGATCAATTGTCAATGAAGGGTTGACCGATTGTGAACGTGCATCAATTAGCGATAGTGGGTTGACAAAACGGTATTGTGAAAGTCAATCGCGAACAATTTTATTGGTAGCTGTCAATTTTTTAATCAATCGGAATTTCGGTGTTGATAAGGACGAATGCTTAAGAGAAATGGAAGAATTTTTAAAATTGTTGAAGATCCACATTTTTAATTGTTATTTTTTAAGGGGTAAAATAGTTTGCAATAAAAGGCAACTTAATAGATTGGGTGAAGATTTATTTCCAAAACTGGTGCGCAGGCGAAGTGTGGGAACAATTTGCAATAGAGCTAAATATCTTAGGACCACCTGAACAAGATTGACAGATATAGCAAAGGGTACATTGTACAATAATTCCAATAACTTTATGATCAATTTAAATTTCTGCATTTGTATAGGTGTGGATCGACCTAAACTGCAAGACAAAAAAGAAAAAGGTTGAAAATAAAGTCGAAATATCTGCGACTGGTGGTGGCCCAAACTGATGTCACCAGTTTAATGATATGGGAAAGAGGCTGTGATTCGTATCCTTCAATTGAATACATGCGTGCATTAAGACTATAAAAGCCTTTTCTATTATAATAAAGGTGGCAAACCTCTTTTTTGGGATCAACGATTTTAATGTGTTTCCCATCCAAGCATCTTATTAGATTTGGAATTACACTTTTCTAAAAAAAAGGAGCTCAGAATTAGCCAAATTTCATTCCTTGGAAATTAAATTAGTTACCTTCGGTTTTCCTCCGTATAGCAGCCAATTCCGCATAATTTGTCTCGCCTTCGTCATCATCAAAAAATAATTCCACTAATGACATGTTTTTCAATAAATTGCACAATCGCAGATTTGTAACACTCGTAATTATGTATATTGTTTAATGTCGATTTCCATTGGGCAAAAAAAGCACTTTTTTAAAGATTCAGATCACTTTTGCGAATCTCGATTCGAGAGAGAGATTCGCACATACTTTCACCAATACCAAAACAAGTGACATTTGTCAAACTTTGAGGTTAGTTATTGTTAGGGGAGACTGGGGCACCTTTGAACGTGGGCAGGTTTGAACAAAACAGTTGGGGCACATTTCAATAAGGGGTCTGTAAGTGGCATTGAATTAAAAGCTAAGCTACCACCACCAATTAACGCTCTGGGAACATCGAGGACAGCTGCGGTGATAATTTTTGTCTTAATTTTTTCAAAATTTCTGTTGGGTTAATAAAATAGCTCATTTTTGTTTTTATAAAGTTTCTTCAGTCTGTAAAATATTTCAGTAATTTCAATATTTCAGTTTGCTTTTGCTAAGTCGTTTTTGTTTTCTTTATTAAAATAGTGAAGTTAATTTATTTTATTAAAAAAATACAAACCTTGTAGTAACTTATTAGCTGCTAAAAGCAATTACAAATACTGCCGTACAAAAGTGTCCCAGCCTAGTTCAAAACTGCCCCGTATAGGGGGGGTACCTTTGAACATAAGGACTAACTTCGTTTTTAAATAAAAATAAATTATACGCCCTTACTAAATTTATGTAGTTATTTATCCAAATCAAAGTTTATTTGCATTTCCTAAAGTGAGAATACTTTACAGTCTAATAATTTAAACAAATAGGATTTTATGAGACCTCAAAGCAAAAAGGTTCAAATGTGCCCCAGTCTCCCCTACCTATTGTGGAATAAATTTGAAAATTGAAAATGGATATTAATGTAGACGAATGGACCGTCGTATGGGGTTGTTTTCATGGGGAAGGATGAAGTTCTAATTCAGAACAAAACAAGTAAGTAGTTATTGTACAAGTACAAGTAAAAAACTAACAATTAACAATTCAATTTTATAAACACAAATCGGAATTTAAAAACAGCTGACTGTCAAATAACACACCAACACAAATGCAAAAAAAATTGATCTCATTTCATGTTCCATTGGGCAGGAAAAATCTGAGATCTGAGAGCAAAACGGTAAAAGCCCAATGAAAATCGACATAAATAATTTGTTTGAAAGTCGTAACAATCACTCTTCAAATCAAATATATTTTAGAACTGTCAAAATTGACTTTATTTTTTGCGTTATGTTCACAATATCTTATATTTTTATCAATTATATTTCGCAATACCAATATCAATTTCAAGTGATAAATTGTGTAAACCGTCAACCGATTGATAGTTGATCTTCGCAATAGGGCTATATATAAATACAATTCCCATTCATGCGTAACGGCTGTAGATTCGGGTTTTACTTTAGAGACAGCAGAAATTCCACTCTATTGGCTGAACCCCATATTAAAATGCTGTCAAGGTCGGAATTTAATGAGCTTTACATACGTTGCCGTTCCAGTTCTACGGTCGAAAAACAGGGACGTGAGTCCCGGAAAGAATATAAGAAGCCAAGAATGCTGTCATTAGCGAAGGAATGAATTGGATTAGAAGTTGCAGACAAAAGATAATTTATAAAAATGAGAAAGCGAGTTGGAAACAGAACGGAGCCTTGGGGGAACACCAGCATTTATATATATATATTTTTTTTAATAATTCTCCCGGGAAAGGCAAACCTATAACACTTCATCAGCGCCTCGAGATGCTCGCAGATGTATGTTTGTTCTGCACCTTAATTGCTGCAAATTGTAGTCTTCTGCAAATATATCTACAGGAACCGAGTTCCAAAATTTGCTTGTCCTGTAACAGAAGGAGTTTTGGAAAATTGATGTCCTCGCGGTTATCAAGTGTACTGTATGGTCATGAGCATTAGCTGCCTGTCTTGAAACAATCCAAAACAACTTGAATTGAACGGCCAGAAAAGTAGTTTCTAATCCATTGAGTAAGAGACGAGTCGATCCCATAAGCACGCATTTTCGACAAAAGAGCTTGATGCCAAACTCTGTCAAATGCTTTTGAAATATCAAGCGCAACAACCTTCGGTTCACCGAAATGATGGAGAGATTGGGTTCACTTCTCGGTGAGATAAGCCATCAAATCACCAGCTGATGTGTTCCCTGATTCAAGATATTTTATAAGCTCACGATGAAAGAATGGACGTCAGTGCAATGGGCCGGTAATTGGTGGGAGAAGAAGATTCGCCTTTTTTGGGCAAATGCTGTTTTCCACCTACTCAGAAAAAGTCTAGAAGAATAGGACAGGTGAAAAGCTTACGCAGTGGTTTTGCCAGAATATATATATATATATATACTTTATGGTGACTCATTCTGGGCGTTACAAATTTAGTGGCAAAGTGACTATACCTTCCTGTGGAGGGTATAACAAAAATAAAAGGCGAAGAAACTCAGGACTGCGGCTTCGTCAAAGGACGGCAAGAAAGACGTCATCTTGCGATGACTCAAATAAGTTTTCTAGGGAGTTCAATCTTGGTTTTGCCCCTTTTATGGCTTCAAGCTTGAGCGTGTAAGCCGGGATACTTACAAAAGTGAAACCGTTTTCGAGCCTTTTCATGCTAATAGAATACTTTCATTGTACATAAGCCTTCACAAAACGACAGCAGACAGGATCTGCTAAGTAATCGATGTTGTAGAAGCTCGTAATAATTACCACAAGGTTGTTCAAAACTAAGGTCCACAAAGCAAACTTCAGCGTTCTCCAGAAGACCAAACCGCCGATCATTTGTTAATCCAACATGTACAATGCAAACACTTCGAGGAGCAAAAGTTGACTCTGTCCAGAATGCATTCAACGCGCTTAACGTTTACCCCAAGGGATTAATGTAGACTCACGACAATTTTTTTTGGGGGTGGTACGATTGATTGGGCTTTAAAATCGTGTTTTCAAAATCTCGTATTACAAAATTTTGCATTATCAAAATTTCGCAAATCAAAACCTCAAAAGCTAGAATCTCGCATTAAAATAAAATATTTATTAATTCGTGCACTTTATTTACTTAAAGGGCAATTTTTATTTCAATTTTGAAACATCATTTGTATAACCCACTGTGGAATATGTATGGGGGGGCGTACTGCCCTCTGTAACTCCCCAGCTTGGGGTCACTGTATGATTTGAAGTAGGTGCGAGGTTAGGAAAGTTTATATCTATGTTTCGCATTTCGACTTATGAAGTGTTTTTTTTTTTAGAGGTTTGGTTTTTAAATTGGCAACACTGTTTCTACAGATAGTCAATTGTGACAGTTGGAAGTTGATTTGTTGTTAGCACGTTTTGTCATTTTACGATGAATTGATTAACGCCAGAACTTATTTTAAAAAACATCGTTCAGTTCGTCAAACTTATCGTGTCCATTTTACGGTCGACATAATCGTTCATCTGAGCAAGTTATTCGGATCACGATATTTGGTCAAACCCAGAAGCCTTTGTCGAGATGTCCTTACATCCATTAAAACTCACTGTTTGGTGTGCTTTATGGACTAGTGGAATCATCGGCCCATATTTCTTTAAGGACTAGATAAAGTTGTCTAAAATTGGACTTCAGGATTGCACTTCACTCGAACTAGTCGTGGTTTAATGGCATAAAATTATCTATTAAATAAAGCTAATATCATAGCCATTAATATTAGCTTCAAGTGTTTTATTTAATATTGAATTTGTATACCTCTAAAAAAAACACCCTTTTCAACGGACGACCTTCAGTCTCACACTTAAACTCTTTAATTGATTTAATTTACCGCTGGAGTACCTGCCTTTTGTAAATTTTTTTAAGAACGAAATATTGATAATGTAAGATTTGCGAAATTTCCATCTTTTAAGAAATATTCGCATGACAGCGATGGAATGAATATTGATCAAATGCGAATCAAAAAAAACTTTTGCATTGATAAACAGAAAGTTGCACATTTTATTATTCCAAGAGTCGGATAAATAATAAATCCATCCAAGTTTATTAAGAAAACATCTTTAAAAAGAGATTAAATGACTAAATTTCGAATTTCAAACTTTTTGCCGCGATTGGGCACACTCCCTTGGAACGAATTGTCAAAATCGCATCGCAATCCACATCATTACAACGCGTTCCACAAACTAGCGAATAAAACATTCGTTCGAACTTAAGGCCTAATAAGAAGTTGCTGGTAGAAACTGATTACACGACAAATGCGGCCAATCATAATCTGAATAAGGCCACAAAATTACATGCAATTGCAATTGTATTAGGGATAGGGACATTCATTAAGGACATGTCACATGTTATTTTCTTTTTCTCTTGTCCCCCTAGTTTATTTAGTAATTTTAAAGTCATTACTGCAATTGACCTTGGCATACTTTTGCGGTACGGGTCGAACAACATGACTTATATCCTTTTCACATTAATTTTTTATTAAACCGCATTAAACTCGCAGTGTTGGTGCAGAAAATGCTTCCGTGAACATTTCGGTTAATTATTAATCACATATAATTACGGTAGCGACGACCGACCGTGGTCGCAATGTAGGTAATTTCATACACCGAGTTCCATACACTACACAGCCAGATAAAGGGCGTTTGTGCGGCTTCATTGAACATTCTGGGTTGTAGATAGCGGTGTGTTTTTTTTTTATTTTGAAAGGATAATTTGGGTTTGAAAATTGTATGTTCAGTTGTTTTTCCTTTGTTTCGCTCTAACAGACAACCAATATTTGTCACACTCTTTGTCACATGTATATTCGCATAATCCATGTGGGTTAAAAGGAAAGAATAATTGCGGTTTATCGAAGCTAATTTTCTTCTTCGTTGGGCGCCAGATAAACTGCATAATAATCTAAGTATGACAAAGAAATTCACATTTTTTATCACTTCATTCATTTGATGTTAACCGTGCGCGTCTGTTGCCAGATTGAGGATTTTTTGTTTTGACAAAGAGCAATGTGGTAGTGGTCGAAGAATGCAGAGTGTTTTGTGAAACCTCCAGCTCTACTTAATATTGGACGCTATAGTGTTTCATTTATAACCTCAGCTTCTGACAATCACGTATACAAATTATACAGCTAGGTTCCAGAAATCGAGTGAAATTGTTTTCAGTGCTCTTCATTTCGAGCGATTCGGAAACTCCGAAATTTTTTCGAAATCACAATTTCACTTTGTCTCAGTACCGAAAACTTTGAAATCGAAATCGAATATAGTGAAATGTAGAACACAAAAATTCATTTCCGATTTCATTTCGAGTGAACGTTAAATGTGGAACCTAGCAGATACTTTCGAATCGTTCTTAGCAGTGCCATGAACTCATCTCTCTGACCTTAATGTCAGACTCCATTGCGTTAGGTAGCTTTGCGTTGGTCTAATTATCCTTTGTGTAAGGGGGAAAAAGAGGCTTGACAACGGTGATTTTTTTTTGTGTTGTGACAACCAGGCTTTGCTTAATGCCAGTAATGGAAGACTACGTTCGCAACTGATTCAACCAACTGCGTTCAATTGCCTACTGTCATTAAATAATTGAACTCGGTTCTTGGAGACATATCTCCGCGTTCTGAGCTTAAATATGATCGAACTACCTCTAGTATATAATTGCTAAACTTGCCTTTGTGACAGTGCTGCGAAACGAGCTGATACAGTCGCCAATGCTATGCAACTTACTTGATGCTCTCGCCAGCTGTAGCATATTTTAAATGTGACTGGTATTAGTATCAAATCCAGCGACCACATTTGTAGCAGTGGCAATGTCGTGCTTCAATTCGGGTTTATTTTTTCATTGTCATACTTAGCATAACTCACGATAATCACGAAAAATTGAGTAACACGTGTTTGAAAGATATGTACAGGAGATTATTTTAAAATGCACAACGCATGACAGACGAGCAACGCTAGCTCGTACACTCGTACAATTGTTGAGCAACATTAGGCATGTTTTTTGAAACCTCGCCAGCCAGCCGTTCATTTGGACAGTTGCCAGTACAATTGCCAGCAAGATGAAGCCAGCCGAATGAATTTAGGCAATAAGCCTAAAAGCATACCAGCATTTCGTATAAAATTATGCATTTGGTAGAAATATTAGATAAATTTTGACATTTTTCTTTCGAATGTTGTGTGCATGAGATAAGAACGCCATTATGATTTAAGCAAATTGTACGGAAATTCTAAGCCACTTGTTGCTTTCAGCGCCACCTGTTTGTTTAATGTGAATTGTATTTAGCCAGCAGCTCTCCGGCTGGGGAGAAAATCAAGAGTTGTTGGCAGCAGTTGCCAGCAGGTTGTTGTTTTAATTAGCATGTGAAATGTACCTCAACTGGCAACTACTCGCAACCACTGGCTGGCGAGGTTTCATAAAATTACAATTATTGTAGGCTACCGTTGATCGAACAGAGTTGGGCCGCCGTACACGCTAAAATAAAAAAAAAATGTGTTAACTTACAAAATTGCACCTAATTCCGTTCATTCGATTTGTTTTAAATACAAACATGTTGACAGCTTCTTGTCAGCTGTTGTCTTTATAATTACCACATGTCAATAGTTCGACGTGGACCCTGCGGCTGAGTGGTACATTTCTCAACTACTGAGGGAGGGGTCTCAGTCTCAGCTCCAACTCCTTTAAAAACACATTTAAAGCTACTATGACACTCATGTCAAAAATCATGACATGCTGACGTCAGATTAAAGTTGTTTGCAGACAAAATCTGACGTCTGCATGTCAAAAATTAACACGATTTTCGACATGCCACATGCATAATAGTAGACTTAAGACATTAAGGTTTTTTCCACTTTTTTTTTTATAATTAACACGCGCTAAAGAGGTTATGACTACTCATATAGTGCAATGTGATTTACATAGCGCGGGCATTAAGGAAATTGGGATAGAGAAGATAGGAGATTCCGATGCACATTGGTTTTAAATGTCTGTAAATTGTACCGAGGAGGAAAGACAGAGGTGGGCAAGGCATTCCACATTCGTGTTGTACGGCTTATGGAAGAGTCTCTATATTTCATACTACGCCCGAAGATAGGTTCAATGGTAAACTGATGGGCAGTATTTCTGGCACCGTTTAAGGAAACCTAGACATTTTGCAGCATTCTTGACGACTTCGTGTATGTGTTCATTCCAACGAAGGTTGTCATGAACGCACATATCGAGAATGAAAAGTCTTTGGGTTTTGGTGATGCGAGTGCCATTAATGGATAATGGTTGTAGGTTCGGGTTTCGCTTTAGAGACAACAGACAGCATTGTGTTTTTGAAGCATTAAATTCCACTCTATTGGCTGAACCCCATTTCAAAATGCTGTCAGGGTCGGATTTAATGAGCTTAACTCTCCAGTTTTTGACAGACATTAGAGAATATTAAAATATTTTGGGAAAGCGTAACGTCCTGTGCTATGCCTTCTCTCTGCTCGGTACCGATTAAGTCAAGATTTATTATTTATTTGACTGTGACGGTATTACACTGTTATACTGCCAGAATACTACAGAAAACTTTTCAAATCAGCCGTTCATATCCAGCATTTAATCATAACTCCCTTCTTTGTCCACTTATTAGAAGATACACCTTGCCTCAATGCGCGCGGTAGCCCCTTCCATTTCCTGTCGCTTTTTCGTTTCATCAGAGTGAAATTACTGCGCCACGAGGCATAAGAAGCTACAGTTTCCCTTGTCGCATTTAGAATGACCTGTTTCACCATATTCCGTTTCCTGTCGCTTTTTCGTTTCATGGGAGTTTAAAATTACTGCCCAACGACCTATAAGATGTCACAGTTTCCCTTGTCTCATTCTGCCCGATCTGTCTCACAATGCGCGTTACCCCATTTCGTTTCCTATCGCTTGTTCGTTGCACAGGTGTTCGGGATTTCTGCCTAACATTAAATCGACGTAAATATTCTTGCCTGCCGTAGTGTAGATTTTAATGTTAAATTCAAGTAACTTGTGAAATTCCCGTCTCAATCTAATTCTCCTACATTATTCAATTTACTGTCCACATTCCATTGTTACTCCACAATGGAGTACGAACAGTGTTTAACCTGAACGGCATCTTTACATCTAAATGGGACCTATGTCAATTAAATTCACAAACTCCTTAAAATAGACATTAAAGTGAATAATTAAATGATAATCGGTCGACTGTCGTCGTATTTCCAATGTATTCAAGTCCTTGCCGACACTTAATAGTCTCATGGCTCCATTTAAGCTTCATGTCCTTGGTAAATAGTTAAGAAGATTCTCTCAAATGCAAGATGTCACTTGCAGATGGAAAATAATTTCATAGCACATTTGCACGTTAAATTGGATTTGGGTGCGATTACATTTTAGTGACAATTTAATTTAATATGACGCCAAATGACGCAAATATAACACAAGGCAAATGTATCTGCCAGGCGATCAATAAATGAAATGAAATGAAAATCTTCCCAACCACACTTGCAAGGGAAAATTAACGAGAATGTGAATACTCATGCTTGAACAATTAAATTGTTAGTTTTGTTCATAGAAAATGTCAATTGTTGAAATTTAAATTGTTTAATGTTTAAACGGCGACTGCCTCTGGTGTTCTGTCTCTCAAGAAAGTAGAAGCAAATTAGTTTTTGGGCCGAGAACCTTTTGCATTTCCTCTTCCCATAAGTATTTATTATCCTGAAGGAAATTCATATTGTCGCCGCCAACGCACACAACATTTATTCTTATTAGTGTCCTTCCCTCAAGAGGGACATATACTGACCAAACAAAAGAAAGACATTTAATTGAATTATATATACGTAACGTATCCTCTGGCGGCCCCCTGTGTGGTGAACACAAACTTTCCCATCAAGTTGATAATTAGTTTATATTCTCATTGGCTCGTGGTCGACCGTAGAGAAGGGTTCTGTTCAAAACAGAAGCAAAGGGTTCGTCGCCCCTGCAGTTAACAGGGAACATTAAAAAAAAATTATACGGTTGTGTTCATCGTTTCGTTGTTAATTTACTGTGAGAAACCGCTGCCATTATGTTGGATACTTTAATGAAACATATACCCGCAAGTCTTACTTTTGTCTACACATTTGTCTAAAAGGTCATAGTTTTTGTTGTTGTCAGAGGGTAACACAACATCACACATTCTGGGATATGAACTAAAAGTTGTCAGTAAAAGTATCACATGCGTTGATAACTTTTTATCAATTTATTTATGGAATTAATTTTCCTTGAAAAACTTATATTATGAATAAATGAATGAATGAACGAACTTATAATAACAACAAAAGACTTTTCCTAGACAAATAAAAAAAATTTGGAGTTTGAAACCTTGCGTGCAGTAATGAAAAATTAAAAAAAAACGTAGGTCACTCCAAAGATGACATTTTCAACACATTAAAAGGTCCATTAAACTACAAAAGCTACACCCAGATTTTTTTGTTGTCCTAACTTTTGCCATCTTTTTTGTCTTGACGCCCACATAGACTACAAACCTTTGAAGTTTTGAACTATGTAAGCAAAGCTACACCTAACATTTAATTACCTTCCATACGCCCCCCAAAACATCTCAAACAACGAGTAGCTTGTCTCGCTCCACCTGAACATTAATGTTCTTAATAATATTTAATTACGTAAGTTGGGCAATGCCTTTGTGTTCTCTCTGGTTACAAGCAGCAAGTTGATACTTGCTTTGATTAATTAGCTATGTCAGTTACTCGAATCATTTTGTAATTTTACTTCATCTTTAGTCTTTTGTTATTTTTATGTCAAAAGTGCATGGTCTGATAATATTTTTGTTTTTATTCATTACAGAGCTGTTGCCGCCTACCTCCGTGCCCTAAACCTATCGCCTAATAATGCTGTCGTCCATGGTAATCTTGCGTGTGTTTATTATGAGCAAGGACTTATCGATTTGGCCATTGACACTTATCGGCGAGCAATCGAATTGCAACCCAACTTCCCAGACGCCTACTGCAATTTGGCAAATGCCCTAAAAGAAAAGGGTCAGGTGAGTGGATATTTTAAGAAAATTATAACATTGTATGGAATGGTTGCATTTGTGGGTTAAAAATGGAGGAAGTTTATAAGTTATCCTAAAATAGAACCACCTACCATCTATTAAATTTGTCTTGCAAAAAAGGCAGTTCTCAGTAGGTACATATGAGGGTGGGTCAATAAGTAATTGAAAATTAACACAAATTGCACCGTCACCTCAAATTTATAATTTTTTTTGTCAAGAATCATCTTTCAAAAGAACGCACCCACATTTTCAGACACATCTGTTAAATAGTTTTCTTGTGGAAGCCATTTTATATAGACGTCTACGAGTATTTCCGTTAAAAAGGAAAAAGTGAATTTCGAGTGCTCGCATTAAACACTATTTTTTGGGAGAAAAAACTATCACGCAGACCAAACAACAGCTTGACAAATATTATGGGGACGCTTCACCATCGATTGGAACCATTTACCACTGGTTTACTCAATTTTGGAACGTTTTGGTCGGTCGCTCAATTGAGGTCACCACACTTGAAATGGTCGACAAAATCCATGGTTTGATAATGGACGATCGGCGAGTGAAAGTGCGCGATCTTGAAGAGGCCACAGGCTTATCACATGGCTCAGTGATTTCGATTTTACATAAATATTTGGACAAGAAAAAGCTTTCCGCAAGATAGGTGCCGCGTTTTCTGTGTTTGGCGATGTTCCAGAAAAAATTCGACTGAATTTTTGCGCCGTTTTGTAACCGTGGATGAAACCTGGAATCACCACACCAGAAACCAAGCAACAGTCAAAATAATGGACTTCTCCTGGTTAATCGAAGCCGAAGGAGGCCAAGGTGGATTTGCCAGCAAACAAGGTCATGGCGACAGTTTTTTTGGGACGCGCGCGGTGTTATTCACATCGATTACCGTAAAAGGGATAAAACGATTACCGGCGCATATTACGCAGAGCTGCTGAATCGATTCCAATTTCCAAGCCGATTTAAAACAAATAAGGCCCCATTTGTCGAAGAAAAAAGTTATTTTTCAGCAGGACAACACAAGTGCCCAAATTGCATAAGTTAGGCTACGAACTCCTCTCTCATCCAGCATATTTCCCAGATTTAGCCCCCTGCTACTATATACTAGTTTTGCACTTAAGTTAGGTTAGATTATTGTGACAAGTGCAGCCCCACTTAGGCCAGAGAAGGCCCATTGGATCGAATGATCTCAAAACTACTCGTTAAAACAGCAGAAGCTATGAATGAAGCGTTGGAAGCAACTTATGCATGGGCGTTATTGCACATTTAAAAGTGATGTTTCTGGAGCAAGTGGTGCAGTCTGACCACCTTCGCCTTTTCCTTTATAATCGACAAAGTTGTGCCATGCCTAGCGAGTTCGTCGGCCTTGCAATTCCCCAGCCCGGCACCCATATAAGGCGAATCTGATATTGTTCTGCAGTCGTTAAGAGATAAGCGGCAATTGAGGGCGGTTTTGGACTTAAAGATGACCAAGGCCGGGTATCCTTTGCGGATATTACATTCTACCGTAGCCACGACAGGGCCTCCTTAATCGCCATGATTTCCGCTTGGAACACGCTGCAGTGATTGGGAAGACGGAATGAGATAGTGCAATTTACATCGTGAGAGAAAATACCCCCCTACTACTGTTTCCGTTTTGAACCCATCTGTATAAAAGCAGACGGATCCTCTGTGAGACAATACATCACTCCCCCAGTCAGTCCTGGAGGGAATGCAAGTTTCAAAATTCTTGTTGATCAGTTTTTTTTTTGGGATGCGTGCTATTTTATCTAAAATGGACGAATGGCTAGTTCGTCGACTGGTCCACAGACAGATTCGTTTTCATACGAGTAGCATAAGAGCTCCACTGATACAGACGCATGCCGTTTTTTAAGCACAATTAAGGTGCGTTCAATGAATAGCCTTTTCAAGCGCACTCCACCAGACGACAACGCCATACAGTATAGATCCAATGACTGATACGTAGAGCCAATATGTAATTCGATGCTAAAGTTCCCATTTGCAACCAATAGCATTTTTGCAGCAGTATAAAGCCCCGATGGCTTTCTGAACCCTCTGCATTTAGTTTTGGGGGGAATAAAGTTGGCAATTTTGTACTTCCTTGTAAAGAGAACCAGTTTAGTTTTCTGAAAATTGACCCCAAGCCCACATTTTTTTTATCCAATTAGAGAGACTAGAAAGGGTATTATGCAAAATATCGCCAAGCGTGTTGATGTGTTTTCCTAAGAGCGATAGAAACGTCATCTGCATAGGCAATTACCTTACACCTTTCCCCTTCCAGTATTACCTAGAAGTACTTCATTCACCACTAAGTTCCATAGAAGAGGTGATATTAACACCACCTTGTGGCGTACCCCTACTGACGAACCTCCGAACCGATGCTTCGCCCAGCTTTGAATTGATGAGCCTGTTGGTAAGCAACTGATTCACGGCTTATTCCAAGGCTCGTCAGTGCGTCATTAATTGCCTTTGGTTCGACGTTGTTAAACGCTTCCTCTAGGTTCAGGAAAGCTACCAATGTATACCAAGTGAGTGAAGTGTCGTTTCAACCGGTTTTCCTTTCGATCTCTATACATGAGGCTGACAGAAGATTCGGACTAAAACTGCAGCATATATGGGAGTCTTATCAGTTCCTCTAATGTTTTCAGTAGAAGTGATGACAAAATTGCGAGCTTTTACCATATCCTTGGCGTATGAAAACCACATTAACTTAACTTCCTGCCAAGACAATTCCAGGCATTCGTTTTGCACTTAATTTTTTGTAAATTAAGAAATACATCTCTGGAAACATGTACCTAGGAAGCTAGTTCCAAGGTTTACTTGTCCTGTAGAAGTTATGGAAAGCTGTCAAGTGTACTGATAAGTGATGTGGATTGGGTGTCTGTCTTGTAGATCAGTCATGTGTCGCATCTTGAGGAATAATTTGGTTAAGTTCTTCTGAATAGTAGTAGTATAGGAGAATAGGTCAGCGAAGAGTCTCTCTGCACCAGCGGCTGTAGATTTGATTCGCTATAGTGTTGGATCTCCTATTAGTCGAATTGCACGTCTCTGTTTGTATGTTGTCAAGTGCACATTTTAAGTGAATGTTTTGGGCCCGAGTTCTTCACAATATCTTCACAACTTAATAGATTTCTCACAACCCGCACTAGTTGCCTAAAAATATATACACCTACAATAATACCAGACCTCCATCATAATATCTTAAACTAGCTTTAGGGTTATTGTCAACTAAGGCAATTACGGAGCTCCAACTACCTGCTCTATTCGTTTCACGATTGAGGCTGAGGGTGGACAATTTAATTAAAATGTCACAACATGGCATCGGTTGGAGTTTTCACAATTTAATTGCCTTTAGGTCAACCGAAATACAATTAGTCACCGCAGAGTCCATAAAGGAATCGACGCAAATTATTTTCTACGTAATTTTGTGGTAAATTCATTTATTGCATGTTTCCCTGTGACAAATATTGGAAGAAACCGCCCAAAAATAATAATGTTTTTAATGAATTTACAAATAGGAAGGGACCAAAATAAACAAAAGGTGTGCAGCTCTGTTTGATTGAGTGCGCGACAGGAGGCAATTTAAAAAAAAAAACCCTCAACATATACACCCCCTTGACTTTTTAAATGATACAAATGAGCCCCTATTTGAAATTACAAGATAAATGCCTGTTGTCATTATCCTGGCGCTTTAATTAAATCTGTCTTCGGGTTGATTGAATTCGTATGTTGCTATCCACATTTTTTAAAAGGTAAATAAGGTTCATTAAATGTTTGTACGTTGTCGTCTAATTACCACGAAACACAACCACTAAGATACCCCAGTAAAGGATTTAAAATGTGACATCTAAGGAGACGGCCGGCGGTGGGAGGAAACAACAAGGACATCCACATCACCCAACGATGTCACTTAATATCACATTTTTCTATGGTTGATACACTCATTTGCAGGTGTCCTATTTGAGCTAATTGCAGTCGGATGCAGTTTCCTTAAGAGAGTAGTTAAAAACAAGCATCCTCTAGCTTGCCATAGAGTTAGTGTGAGAAGCCCATTAAAGTCGCTCCTCTATTTGAGGTGGCTTAAGTGCTATAATGTTTCTTGTGTGTGTGTGTGGGTTTTTTTTTTTTTAATTTTGTTTTACGAGCACCCGAAGGGAAAAATAAATTTTAATGACAATAGATGTACGCGTCGTCTGGCATTAATGCGAAGACATAAAGTGGCACCGCTATGTAATGCATGAGAGAATAAGTCAAATAGAATCTGAGGGGATAAACCATAAATGGAGGAATCTGAATCCTTTTCAGTGAATCCTTATATAAATGAAGTGATATGAATACTAATTGAATATTGTTGGAGGATGGTCGGTAGTCGGTCAAGAGTCAGGATTAAGCTCGATTATTGAATTGATTTCTGACCCCAACGGGCTGCAGAGAGAGTGTTAACTCAGCAGTTTTTAGAATGACTATAGGTGTGTGGAAAAAATGTCGCAACCAATTTTTGACAGTAAAGTCTATTTCTGAACAATATTTTGTTGTATACAAAAATTAAAGAACGATTTTGGGCCCGTGGTCTGCCAAAACTTTCTTCATTATTTTTCATCACCTTCCAAATCACAGAACGTATTTGACCTTAAAGCGAAATACTCGCAGCTTGGGCTCTCAGCTAATTGCACTAATTCGCCATATTAAAGGCAAAAATTCCAAAAATAGCCGTTTCGACTGGCAATATGCTGCTGTGGCCATTCCACCATTCAGTCGAGACCATACTCCGAAGATGCTGAAAACTCTGTACTGGTAATAAACCATTGCACTTGAGCTGTTGAATTAATTCCGGGTTTAGTTTTCGTGCCGTGCTCATTTACAGCCCCACTACGCGCGACTTCACACTTGCTGTCATTGGAAAGTGCTTTTTCTTATGAGCTGTGTCAAAAAGGTGTGCAATCTTTATAAATACCAGTATGTAGTCCGTGGTAACTGGCATGCAAGACTGGCGGTATATAAAGGGTGAGTCATCTAGTGGTTTCTTTTTAAATCATAGGATATTTTGACACTGACAGCTGATTGCCGCTCGAAATCTTCACAGAAAGTCAGTATCATACCTCCGCGGAACGAAATGAGTCGCTTTACAACGCAATGTTGGGAAATATTGAAAACTTATTTTCAAAGTGAGTGCTGTGTAGCACAAGCAGTGCGTTTTTTGAAAAGAAACGCGCCTGCTGTACGCAAGTTTGTGCTAAAAATGCATGAGATTGGTATGCTAGTGAATAACACTAATGGTCCCCGTCGTCGTACGGTGTGCACAGACGGTGCGAGGTATGGCATCATTTCTTAGAAAGTGTGGCTGGGAACAACGTTTCGGTCAACGGTGGGTGTTACAGAGCTATGTTAACCGAATTTTGTTTACTCAAATTGAAGACATGGATTTGGACGACCTCTGGGTTCATGCAGGATAGCGCGCCATGGCACACAGCCCATGCCACAAACGATCTTTTGCGCACCAAATTCCCAAATCGTGTTATCAGTCGTCTTGGCGATGTTAATTGGCCGCCTCGGAGCTGCGATTTGACCCCTTTGGACTTTGTTTTATTGTGGGAAACCGTGAAGGACCGATATTATGCCAACAATCCGGACACGATTCAAGCACTTAAGGCCAATATCATCCAAGCAATCCGTGAGCTACAGCCCGAAACCATCCATAAGGTCTTGAAAAATTGGACTGATAGAATGCGTCAGCCGAGGCAGCCACTTGAATGACGTTGTGTTCCATAATTAATGGGAATGTTTGCTCTTACTAATAAAGCCATAATACATAAACAAAAATTGCTCCTTTTATTGGATTTTTAAAAAGAAACTTGTTTTGACCCCACTCTTCATTTCTCCGATATCTTTTTCATCTGCTACTTCGGTTAAACACAACAATGTCGGTAGTGTTGCGCGATAATCCAAAACTCCATCGATGTTTTCTTATCAAGATGAAAATATCGATGCAAAAAAAAATCGATAGTATCGATAATATCGGTTTATATGCAAACTTAAAATTTTCCTGAGTTTTCTCTTCATTTTTATTAAAAAAATATTTTTATTGTTTAGAATACTCAATCCCTGATGGTGTATTTTAAATTCCAAATATTTGGCTCGAGGACAGCCTAAATATAGCGTTTTTTCAGTCATTTGACAACAAGTGTGGAGAAGGGGGGTGGGGAGGGGAGGGTACAAAAAACATGATTTCGCATCTCACTCTGAATGCATCCATTGCAAAGAAAGCGATCGAAATGCGATTGACGGCTGTCTAATGGATCCAGTCCGTTCAGGGATGTTTTGAGTAAAAAAAAACCCTAAACAAACGGCTTTGCCTCTCTATAAAAGGGCTTGTTTTGAAATTTTAGAGGCAGTCGATTGTGAGATGTGAAGCTGATCACATCTATTTGGTGAGCTTTTTCGCTCGTTTTTTGACACATACTTTGGCGCAATTTTTTGACGTGCAGTATGGTGGATTTTTTGGCGCGTTTTTTCGCGAATTTTTTCTGCATTTTTTGGCGCATATTTTGTTATTTTTTCATCGCGTATTTTGGCGCGATTTGATGGGCGTTTTTGGCGCATTTTTTGCATAGTTTTGGCGCGTATTTTGAGATGTTTTTTTTGGCGCTTTTTTCGCGAAATTTTTCCACATTTTTCACGCATATTTTGTTAGTTTTTCAGCGCGATTTTTTGATATTTTTTCTCCGCGATTTTTGGCGCGTATTTTGCCGAGATTTGTCGGGCGTTTTTGGCGCATTTTTTTTTGCATAGTTTTGGCGCGTACTTTGGAGATGTATTTTGGCGCTTTTTTTTTGCGAAATTTTTCCACATTTTTGGCGGGATTTTTTGTCACTTTTTTGGCACATATTTTGTTATTTTTTCACCGCGATTTTTGACGCGTATTTTGGCGCCATTTGATGGGCGGTTTTGGCGCATTTTTTTGAATAGTTTTTCCACCTATTTTGAGATGGATTTTGGCGCGTTTTTTTCGCGAAATTTTTTCACATTTTTGGCGGGATTTTATGTCACTTTTTTGGCGCATATTTTATTATTTTTTTTTACCGCGATTTTTGGCGGGATTTGTCAGGCGTTTGTGGCGCATATTTTTGGCTCTATTTTGGCGCGCATTTTGGAGGGTTTTTGACGCGGATTTTGGGGCATTTTTTCTACATTTTTTTTTCATTTTTTTTTTAGCGCATATTTCGTTATTTTTTCATCTCGCTTTTTTGGCGCGTATTTTGTTATTTTTTCATCGCGATTTTTCACGCGTATTTTGGCGGTAATTGTTAGGCGTTTTTGGCGAAATTTTTCCACAGTTTTTGTCGCGTTTTTTCGCGAAAATTTTCATTTTCTTTTGGCGCTGGTGGGCTTTCTCACATGCTACTGCGGCTTGAGATACCATCTTAACAAAATGAATTTTTGTTCGGAGACAGAATGCAGGTTTCGTCTTGAGGATGAAGAATCCTCCGAGCACATTCTCTGTGATTGCAAGACACTTTATTGGCTAAGAAAACGGGTCTTTAATAATTATGAGTGTCTTCAAGTAGTTTTGTAGTTACGCTTGTTGCATCACACGATCGCACTTCTCAAGACTTCAATGTGTATGCGAACTTTGAACTGTTTTCGTTCATTTTCATACGATTAACAGAAAACACTTTCAGCACCCTATATAACATTTTTCACAGCAAATATGCTGATTGTTTAGGGATCGTATCGTCCCAAGCGCAACTTGTCTTTTTATCATAATTCCGTGAACGTATAGCTCCTCCAAGGATCCGCCAATTTGATCCTTAATCTTATGGCAGGTCTTGTATGCAAACATTGTATCAGATTCAGTGTTACGCGTCGCGTACATGTACTCGGCTAAAACTAGCAGCTATGTTCCAGAAATCGAGTGAAATCGAAATTGCAAATCGAGTGAATTCGTTTTCAATGTTCTGCATTTCGGGCGATTCGGAAACTCCGAAATTTTTTCGAAATCACAATTTCACTTTGTCTCAAATCTGAAAATTTTGAAATCGAAATCGAATACAGTGAAATGTAGAACACAAATATTCATTTCCGATTTCATTTTGAGTGAAAGTGAAATGTGGAACCTAGCAATAAGCATCTTTCGTCACTTAAAGTGGCCAACAAATTTAGGTCCAAGTGGTAGACGTTTTGAAAACCTGCACACAACCGTCGAGAAGTATCAGTACCTTCTCACACTCCATAAAACAATCTTGTTTCGGGACAATAGCAAAGAGTCTTCAATAGTAGTTCATATTTGAACATTCCTTATTCTTAGAATGGTTTGGTTAGCATGTAGTAGCCCAGTAAGTAATTTACTACATACATTATTTTTATAAATAGTATTTCAGTATACAAGGGACAATATTTTTCGGCATCACAATATATCATTATTGAACTGAGTGTGCCACGGGGTACTCTGTTTCGCTAGCCCTAACCTATCCGAGGCATAATAAGAGCTTACCTTTTGGTAGTACAAAAACGTTACACTTTGCGATAAACCTTTATCAAATTGTTTGTTTGTTTTGACAATATTTCAATTTCGTCTAAAAGATGGCTACACACTGGTTTAAATTGTCTCCCGCCCTGGGCGGTTCGAAACAACGATACTAATAGATTTTCTCCTCTCAACCAACTTCGTTCAGTGCGCATATTTTGAAAAATCTGTTAAAAACCTTCCAATTAGGGTCAACTATATGCAATCACCGGAAACAAATTTCAGACGAAAGAGGGTGGTATATTGATTTTAAAACTTAAATAACCCTTTTAGCTTAATTACAAGGCAATTTGAATTTTGTAATTAGACAAAAGCTATTTAAGGCTTAGTGTTGCGTTGGTGTGCTCTAAAAATAGACACATCGGTTTTGATAATTTATCGCACGCCCAAAAATAGAAAAGACGCAACTAATGGTCAAAAGCGATGGCACTTTATAAATACCTGTAGCTGTTTACATTTTGTGTACCTACGCACTTTGACTAACGTGAGCTCGATTACTAAATGAGTAATGTAAGATAATTTCTCAGGGGATTCTGGATGAGGTGATATGCTATTATTTTGAGAATTGTCGCAAATGGACTGCAATTAATTATGTCTGGCTGAAAAATATTCACGTACTTATATAGGTTAGGTTCAACTCACGTATACAGTAAATGAAATGATTGAGCAGCTAGGAGATACCTGTGGAATGTTCAACAGAAATTAGGGTATTTCTTTGTCAGTAGCAGCTTGGTACTTGGTAGAAAGGTCCCAGCACGTAATTGGATGGAACTTTACCTAGTTTCTTCGATTTTTCGTCTTTGACAATGAAATTGGATATTAGTTTCTGAATGCGATTGTGATTTATGAAAGAATACTTCTTGCGGTAGTGGGCTCAGTGATTAGTGTGCTGAGCGAGAGGTCTCAGATTCGATCCCCGGAATTTACATCTTAGGGCTTTTTCAAATGCACCACCTCTCGCGAACGCCTGACAAACATACGAGACTAGAACTGTCCTGAGAAAACTTCTCAATTCAGCCGTTCGGACTCGGCATAAAATTGTAGCTTCCTTTCATCCGTGCCAAAAATAAAAACGCTCAAAGGAATGGTTGTGATAAGCTAGACCTGGGGTATCTATACGTGCGCTAAATATTTATTTATTTTATGTATCGCGGAGTCTTGACAAATCCTTACTACACAATTGCCTTCTTGGCACCTTCCCACACGCATTCATTCGTGTCGACAAAAACCAAACACAGTTGGGAGTTGTATTTTTGGACAAATGTCGGCGGTTATTGGTGTAAATAAAAAAATTCAAACGCGAACTTTCCGATTTGTATATGCGACGCCAGATATGTGAAAAATTACAAATCAAAGAATCACTTTAGTCAACAGAATCACATTTCATATTCATAATTTACGCAAAATTTGAATTTTGCGCCATTTAATAATAGAACAGTGATGCCAACGGAAAAAAGATAACAATGTGGCAGCTGACAGTTCGGGGTTAGTAAAAATGCAGGGCTATAAGAAAGAACAACGCATTTCCATTGTTGAACAATATTTTTAAAATAATGAAGGTTGACAAAAGCGTGCATTTGAAGCGCAGCTACGTGGACAGTAGGCCTACATTTTTGTGAATACATTGATTCGTGGTGTCACTTGTTGATTGTGTTTACTCTAATAACGTTAATTTTGACATAGTAGGTGAACCAGATATGAGCCTTGTCCGAGGAGATGGTTTTTTGGCCAAAATTCCGGCACATTTCCAGCGCCCAATTAGCACGTTGGGCAAGCATGAAACGATGCATGATTTTGACAGTGTTTGGTAACTTTGACAGCTGCTGAAACCTGACAATTGGAAATGTAGTCACCCTGTAGAAATAACTCCTTCAACTTGACAGGCTGCTTTGAAAGTTATTGAATTTTTTGAATATTCTCTTTTTCTTTGTAAATCTTTTCCAATTTCCCGATCTTGTTTCGTCCTTTTTAAATTTAAACAATTTATTATCAACATCGATTCCATTTGCTGAAAAAATAAAGTCTGAAAATGGACTGTCAATGAACATACAAAAAAAATCAATTCAACTATAAACGACTGACAATTTGTTGTCCTGCTCGATGCTGCCACCCACCTAACCGCCGCATAGTTTAGATCTATTTTTAGTGGGAACGAAATTTATTTTTAGTATCCTTGCTTCCTTTTATTTATGTTTATCTCTCGTAACCATTTTTGTTTATGGTAACCATAGCCAAACAACAGTATTTCTTTTTATAACAACACACTACAAGTATGTGCGATGTTTATCGAGATAACCAATCGAACCCTTCGCATGCAAAGAGGCGATTTGCTTACTTCCACCTTGTGAATGCTAAACACGGAAAATAAGTCACAAAAGCATGCTTTAAGTAAAAGAAAATAACTTTAGCAATAAGGATATACATGAGGAAAGCAGATGAATGGCGCCAATATTTGTAGCACCCTGATGGTGTTGATAACAATGGCGTACATATATGTAGGGAGGCGAACTAGGGGGGCGGGGGTCTATTTCAGAAACTTAATCGTACATAGAAGTTCATAAATAAACAACAAAATGTAGGATGAAACAATGAAGAATAGATTCCTCTTAAGTGGTTCTATTTGCGATTTAATGGCAAAGCTCGTAAAATATCCATTGATCCCATATGCGATTAAAGAAGTAATAATTTGATTTGGATATATCGAACTGCAAACGATTCTCGATGTAATGCCACAGATGTTTATTTCAGAATATGAAGCCCACACATACATACATCATGCGACAAAAATAGATATATCGTCATAAATGACTAAACGCACAATTACTTGCTACAGAGGTGGGGAGTAAGGTATGTTTTATTTGTACGCCTTCTCACAGAAGGAACGTTGTGAGAAGTCGTTTGATTCAATGGTGACCATGACCACTTATTTACATTTCTTAAAACGAATCACAATCACAACATCTTGTAAAGGGTCTTTCATTAAGGACTTGACAACTTCTTTTTTAAATAAAATGCAAACTACTTGAGATATGTAAAAAAAAAATTGTATTGGCTTGAATTACTATCAAAACATTTATGAATGGAAATCGACTTCGTTCATATGTCTACCACGGGAACGTATGCAGCCGTCGATACGTTGAACCCAATTTTTGGTGACTAGGCCGTTCATTTCGACCGCTATTTCTCGTTCAATATTGGCTCTGAGCTTCTCTCACGTCGCCGGTTGACATAGACCAATGATTTAATGTAGCCCCATAAAAAAAGTCTAGAGGCGTTAAATCACACGGCTGCGATTGGTCCGTTTCTCGAGATAACACTTTCATCGAACTGAGACTTCAATAACTCGGTTGTTACTCCCGCTGTATGGCTTGTGGCACATGGAATTGCTCAAAGAAATAACGTTCCAAAATGTCTCTGTAAGCGAATACCATAACGTGACGGTCATTTTCATCGATGAAAAAAAAAAACGGCCCAATGACGACGTCACCGCCGGCATGAAAACCGCGGATGAAGTGCTCTTTAATGAAGCACATGAGGGTGGGTTCTCACCTGTCCAGTAACACATATTTTGTTTATTGACGAAGCAGTTTAACCAAAAATGCGCTTCTTCGCTAAAAATGATTTTGCGATGAAATTCTTGATTTCCTTCTATCAGGTCAAGATCAAGTGGTTTTAGTTCTTGAGCCAGGGTGTAAGGGTGAAGGCTAAGATCCTTATGCTAAATTCGCCATAATGTGGTCTGAGGGGCCCAATTCTTGAGAACGCCGGGAAATTGACTGATTTCGCTCGTTTGCGACAGACCCATCTACAGCAGCAATTCGGGAAAAACGTAGTCTCACTGGCACGGCAACATCAAGCAGCGAATATTCTGACTAAAATGTTTGCTTGTCTACTGCTTGTCTACTGGGACTAGAATTACGGCCGAAAATTGGCGTTACCGCTCTTAAAGTTGCGACCACCGACTCGGAAATTCGGTAGTAAATTTTAATTATCTGTAAACGTTGTTCCTTCGTGTACTTCATTCACCATGATGGCAATTTTTACTGAATATTTTGACATTGACAGTTCGGTAATCGGTTTAAGGGTGCATTCACACTGAAAGTTTGAAGTTGTCAAGTCGCTAATGAAAAACCCCTATATATATTATTAAAATAATATTGGTCGCAAACGGACGCTTGGTGGCGTCTCCGAACGTCTGAATAGATAATTGTTCTTGCGACGTTTGCTAGAGGTACGACAGCGGTCACATCTTTAGACGTCGAAGTTTTCCGTTCCACGAACAAAGAACCATTGACACAATAGTCTCAATGCGCTGAACCGGAATACGTTATAGTGATGCCTTGCTTGATATTTGCGATGGTTGCCATTTTGTCTATGTATAATTTGTAAAAATTCTTATTCATTGCTTGTAGTAGTTTAAGGGTAGCACTCAGGCTCAAGTTCCGGTCTATTGTACTACGAGAAACACCTTTTTGGTGTCACTGCCACTGTGTCACAGCCATTAGATTGTGCTGTTAAATCTCACACTCCAAAGCACGTCATTCTGGTCTGGACTTTGAGTTTTTTCCCAAGCGTGTGAATAGAATCGATCGGGGACTTATCGCTCATAGAACCGCACTAATGGGTCCAATAAGCTCGTTGGCAAATGGCTCTAGGCGTTCACACAATACCTACGGCTAAGGAGATATCTGACTTCATATTGGTTGTGTGGACGTAAGTTTTGAGTTTGGTGCATACGCTCCATAGATTTCCATGCCAAACATTCGCCGCGATGTCAAATGTATGGGGAACAACAATAATTTGTATAAAACATCACAATGTACGAATATAAAGCATTTAGGCTGATCTCAAACGCTAGAGAATAGAGTTATTTCCGTCAACCCCACAAGCATTTACCATTTCTCATATTCTTACTAATTCCAGTTTCTTGTTTTTTTTTTTAGGTGAAAGAAGCAGAAGAATGCTACAACACCGCCCTTCGCCTCTGTCCCAGTCATGCGGACTCTCTCAACAATCTAGCCAACATCAAACGCGAACAAGGTTACATCGAAGAAGCCACTCGTCTGTATCTGAAGGCACTCGAAGTGTTCCCAGAATTTGCTGCTGCACATTCCAACTTGGCATCAGTACTACAGCAACAGGGTAAACTTAACGAGGCTCTGATGCATTACAAGGAAGCGATTCGCATTCAGCCGACATTCGCCGATGCCTATTCAAATATGGGCAATACCTTGAAGGAGTTACAGGATGTCGCCGGGGCACTTCAATGCTACACCCGGGCCATACAAATAAATCCGGCCTTCGCCGACGCACACAGCAATTTGGCGAGCATTCACAAGGACTCTGGCAATATCCCGGACGCCATTCAATCGTATCGAACGGCACTCAAACTGAAGCCTGACTTTCCCGATGCCTACTGCAATCTGGCACATTGCCTACAGATTGTATGCGACTGGACAGACTATGAGGCGCGCATGAAAAAATTGGTCAGCATTGTGGCTGAACAATTGGAAAAGAATCGTCTGCCATCGGTGCATCCACATCATTCGATGTTGTATCCGTTGACGCATGAATTCCGACGAGCTATTGCAGCCAGACACGCAAATCTGTGCCTTGAAAAGGTTCACGTGCTACACAAGCCGCCGTATAAGTTCTCCAGAGAGGTGCATGGTCGCCTTAAGGTTGGCTACGTGAGCAGTGACTTTGGCAATCATCCAACTTCGCATTTGATGCAATCGGTTCCCGGCTTGCACGATAGAACGCGCGTAGAAATCTTCTGCTATGCCCTCAGTCCAGATGATGGTACAACATTCCGCGGAAAGATTTTAAGCGAATCAGAGCATTTTATAGATTTGTCACAGGTGGCATGCAATGGCAAGGCTGCCGATCGCATATTCGCGGATGGTATTCACATTTTGGTCAACATGAACGGCTACACCAAAGGTGCACGCAATGAGATCTTTGCTCTGCGTCCAGCTCCCGTGCAGGTGATGTGGTTAGGCTATCCCGGCACCAGTGGCGCCTCGTTCATGGACTACATCATCACTGATTCGGTGACCAGCCCAATGAAGCTGGCCGGACAGTACAGTGAGAAATTGGCCTATATGCCGTACACATACTTTATTGGTGACCATAAACAGATGTTCCCTCACTTGAAGGAGCGCCTGATTGTGAGCGATTTGCAGGCCGGATCTGGGGCCAGGGTAGCTGACAATGTTGCTGTAATTAATGCAACTGATTTGTCTCCCTTGGTTGAGAATACTGACGTCAAGGAGATCCGAGAAGTGATCAACTCACAAAAGCCAATGGAAATTTCGCTCAAAGTCGCTGAATTGCCAAACACCACACAAATCGTGTCGATGATTGCCCAAGGACAGGTACAGACTTCACTGAATGGAGTTGTTGTACAGAATGGATTGGCCACCACACAGACAAATAACAAAGCAGCAACCGGCGAGGAGGTACCACAGAATATTGTTATAACAACCAGACGCCAGTACTTCCTACCCGACGATGCAATTGTATACTGCAACTTTAATCAGTTGTACAAGATCGATCCGTTGACACTCCAGTCGTGGGTGTTTGTGCTAAAGCATGTGCCAAATTCAGTGCTGTGGCTGTTGCGTTTCCCAGCTGTGGGCGAACAGAACATCAAGAAGACCGTCGAAGACTTAGGTGAGTAAACATTTTTATAACATGTTAATTGGACAGCGCTTGTTTTAAGTCATTTGGTTGTCACATTTTTTCGTTGATATGTAGTTAAATAGTTCACTTTTTATGAGGACACTCGAAATAAATCACATCGCGAATCAGATAACTGAGGATTTGTGGTCACAGTCCGCTTGTAACAATTTTTTTACTTTGTGATCTAGTAGATTATCACAGATGGGCCTCTGATGGGCCCATCTACAGAGAAAGTTGAGCATTCTAGTACTTTAATTGACAGCCGAGGAGTCAGCCAATGAAGGGCAGGCTTCTATCGGCCAATAAGATCGTCCGTTCTATAAAAGTCAAGTCAAGTAAAAATAGAAGATAAGTGCCGATTGTAAAGCTAAATGCTAAAGTATTTTGTGATTATAAAAGAAAAACAAAGAACCCCTATTATAACTTCTACCAAAGCTTAGCTTTTTTCCCCATCTTTACATACTCTCTACTCGTATACACTTAAAATATTTGCGAATGCATATTTCTAGGAGTTTCTTCCGATCGAGTCATTTTCTCAAACGTAGCGGCTAAAGAGGAACACGTTCGACGTGGTCAATTGGCTGATGTTTGCCTTGACACACCACTTTGCAATGGACACACTACATCTATGGATGTGCTCTGGACGGGAACACCGGTCGTGACACTTCCAGGCGAAACACTAGCTTCAAGGTATGTATCCGGTACGCGAAACACCGTCACTACTATTGACACATTCTTCTTTACAGAGTGGCAGCTTCACAACTAGCAACTCTCGGTTGTCCCGAGTTAATTGCTCGCACACGTCAAGAATACCAAGAGATTGCGGTCCGTCTAGGCACCGATCGTGAATATCTCAAGGCAATGCGTGCCAAAGTGTGGAAGGCGCGTGTGGAGAGTCCGTTGTTCGATTGCTCGCAATATGCGAAAGGTTTAGAGATGCTCTTCTCACGAATGTGGGAACGTTTTTCAATGGGCGAAGAAGCCGATCACATCGCCGCCATCGATAATAAATAAAGTGGAAGAAAGTTTTCAAACAAAACAATATTGTTAACTATTCACGACCTCCCGTTCGACCACCATCATCATCATCGTCATTGTCATCATAATCCCGAATCATGTTTTGTAGTTACACTACTAAAGAGTAGATTTGTCCAGTTAAAGGAAGCTAGTTTTAATTTTTTTTAGATATTATCTGGAACTCAAGAAGTTTAATAAAATTTTAAAGTTTTTGTTTATCCCGAAATACGGACATCCAAATACAATTTACAATTTGAATATTTTAAGAATTCTATTTAGATTATAGTTTTAATTGCTGGTCCGCCATCTTGTTCGTTCGCTAACGCATTGTAGATCTTTGAGCTCTATCGCCCTCACAATAGAAGTAATATTTTTAGTTAATACATTTCAACTCACGAGGATTTGAAGAGTTTTTCTTTCAGTTTTGTGTGCTTGATATTTTTTTTTTGAAAAAGGTTTGTCTATTTTATTTTAAACAAATTTAAGCAACTTATCGCGTTTTGTAAATAGACACACATAAATAATTGTGGATAGATTTCTAATGAAATACAAATGAAGGACACTGCAAACAATGTGCTTTCCAAAAACAAACGAAGCTATAAGTATTGAGATTAACAGAAATTTTAATTAAATTGTTTAGTTATACATATCTAGTTTTTTTTTATATATATATTTAATTAGATTCTTTGCAAATTTTCGCGTTCGTTTTGAAGTATAATGTTTAAAATAAAGAAAATGGTTAACGGACATGAGTGACAAATATATTTATTAAAAATATATAACATATATATTATTGTAATGTTAATTTGATGAAATGAAAACAAACAAAAAAAACAAAAATATACACTATACAGAAAAGAGGAGAGAAATTTGTTTTTATTTATACCAGCCAAAACTCAGGGGGCTGTTATTTTTTAACACCGCGTCTCCACGAGTAATATTTCATTGCTTGCCATATAGTATGCTATGAAAATTGTTCGTGGAGACCACAAATAGTATTCTATGAAAAATGGTATTCCATCTATTGCTCAGCTCATAGCTTGCTATCGATAGTATTCTATGGGGTGTACTTTTTTGTTGTGACGCATGTGTTTTCGTGTGATGGCTATGGAAATAGTAAGATATGAAATGCCCACTCTACATTTTATTGCATACTATCGTTATTTCTTTCTATGAGAAATGGCAGATGGCAAGCTATGAAATATTGCTCGTGGAGACGCGGTGTAAGGTTTGTAGCTTAGAATCGGTTTGTAGATGCCATTAGTGTACCCCCGAACATGTGGTAAATTTGACTGTCATTCTTAAGGCATTGAAAGCCACAAAATGACGATTTTTGTGGTTAACAAATTAGTGAAAGCCAAATAATGAAAAACGACTGAAATGTTACTTTTCTTGAATTGTTAATTTAATTATATAAAATAACAAATCCAGAGCTTGTAGTCGATTACATTTGTAATTACTTTTGTCTGTGGTAAGGACAATACCACCAGGAGGGCAATACTAACTTTAACGACAACCAGGCAGCAATAAAAGCCATAACTGCACCAGAAATAAAATCGAAACTTGTGAAGTGCTGTCGTGAAGAACTCAAAGCTCTTGGTACACAGCACAAGGTATTGGTCTGCTGGGTTCCGGGACATGAATGCATTCCAGGCAATGAGAAAGCAGACGAATTAGCAAGACAAGGTTCGACAGCTGATAATTGGCACTTTGATTTTCAGCTAAATGCAGAAGAGTGCGAATAGCAAGATATGGCCGGCAGTTTACTCCAAAGGTTACCATCAGTAACTCATAGTCGCTTATGGTCGCCCTATTAGAATTCCGGAAAAGAATTCTTTGATAGGGAATATCTGTATCGTGGTGGATGAAGAGACGTTGACTACCTCGTTATTAGAAGGCGCACTCGGGGGGGAAAACGGTCTCAAGCGCAAGAGGGAGTGATGACGTCGGTGGCACGTTCGACAGGTGTAGATGCAAGTTTGAACGGTATGACTGGTGGACAAACAATTGCAAAAACACTGGCATTTTGTTCAAAAAGGTTAATTTCCATGGTTAACACGTAAAAAAATGCAACATTCTAGTCGCATCAGAGCCCTCTATTGGCGAGATCAGTAATTGGCTCAAACTTTTTTGTGAATGTAGTAGCTTTTTTCGCTTTTACAATGTGTGTCATTTGAAAGTTGAGGTACCTATATCTAACTAACACACTTTGTGCAAAGCTGAGAGAAAAATATAGATTTGAAATGGGGTGAAAAAGGAAAAAACATTTTCGTGTAAGTACTTTACTTTGTGCCGAATGTAGTTAGCCTTAAAAGCACAACTCGTGTAAATTAAATAAATTGATTTCTTGTATGTATTTAGGTAACAAACTTCCAACATTAGTTTTTATGATTATTCATATAGCAAAATAAAATTAAAATGAACTGAATATACTGTATACTCACATATGTATTTACAATTTGGTTGTATGAATGTATGATAAAAAATTCTGCGACTGAGAGCAACTTCAATCGTCGATGATGGAGGATAGGCTGCCAGTGATATAGATTTCCCAGTGTCAGGTAGTTGATGACGATGTGCCACAGATGCGAGTGAGGCGATGTTGATGTGCACCAAAATGTGATGAAATGATGATATGGAACAGAGCAGGTGGCGGCGTATGGCGTTGGTGTAGTCCGCAGAGAATACCCGTGACCACCAAGGCAAAGGCAGTGATGATGGAACACTGAGTAGCGACTACAGGTTCCCAGAATCAGAACTGATTGTAGAGTATGGCGATACCGAAAGGTTATGCATCCCAAAGCACTGTCGCTATTGTCGATGGAGCACTAACCAAACAGCAAGAGGTGCTTAATGGCGAAGACGTGCAGACGTGACTATATGAATTAGCGCGATAGATGCCATGTGCAGAGAATGTCTATGCCGTCGATGTTGTCGATGGGGCTCTATCCGGCTCGATTGGACCAAATGAACCGACGAAATCTTAATTCGAACATGTTCTTTCTTCGCACACTCACTATTTCATTAGTTATGGCGGCTTAGAGGCCTCGTGACTTGTTCATTCCGAATTTCGATAGATATAAAAAAAAAGAGGACGACTTGAAGTTAGTCATGATTTTTTTTATACTCGTGGTCTTGGGACGTGGGCGGAAAAGATTATGGTACTAGATCATTAGGAGGCCATTATTAAGCTACTATTACATACCTACCTATGTCAAAAATCGAGTCAATTTTTGACATGCTGACATCACAAACTTTGGCTTATTAGATCGTCATGTATAAATGTCTTTCGTGAGCGTGTAAAGTCAACCCCAATTGGAACCCGATAACACAATGTCAATCTTGATGTGATGAGAGTGTCATTTTGTCCCCAAAATCCATGACTAGCTCGCTTTTTTTTGGCTGGTAGGTTTATCCCAAATCCGGGGCTCTTTTTAAACAGCTGCGATCAAAGCAGACTGCAATTGACGGTTCCACGTGGAAACTGTTTTCCTGCACCGCTTTTTTTTTGCGAGAGCATTGTGCATTGTTTAACACGGCAGGTAAAATGTTAATGAATCAATCAATTATTGATACTTTTGTACTTTGTGTAACTCAGTTGATAGAAGTTGTGATCATTGCCCGCGTTCCATTGACCGCTAGATGACTAGCGGCAATATAAAAAAAACTGACATTTCACAATATGTGATAGAACTCTAGCGCAAATGGTGAAATGACAGTTTTTTTATATGGAGTTTGGCATGCGCGCTAGTCATCTAGCGGTCAATGGAACGCGGCCATTGTGAATGAAATTGACTGCTGTGAATAAATTACGCCTTTTTTTATACCCTGCACAGGAAGCTTTATTTTGCCATTACATTTGTAACGCCAAGAGGGAATAACCGGAGACCCCATAAAGTATTATATATTCTTAAGAGGCCTCTACCCAGAAATCGTGGAAAAGTGCGAAAAATGGCATTTTGTTTCCCTCCTAGAGAAGTCAATACTGAAGCGATCGAAATGATATTGGATGCATTGGAAAGAACGAAATATGTCCTTTGAAAGCTTTGAAGCATTTTTTTTAAGCGACATCTCGTTTTTCTTTTATTGAAAGAATTCCCAGCTGTGTTTGGGAAAATTGGCATAAAACCGACTTTTTGTTTGCCAGCGCATGATATGATAGAGTTCGAAACAGTCTAAGATAACTTGTCCATCTTAAAGGTCATATCACATTCTGAATCGATTTAACCATGTCCGTCCGTCTGTCTGTCTGTTGAAAGCACGATAGCGTCCAAACAAATTGACCTAAGCGAATGAAATTTTGTGAGAGGACTTCTTTTTAGCTTCGTCAGGTTGGTATTGAATATGGCCTATGTCGGTCAAGTAGTTCTGGTACTTCCCATACAAAGCCGCTATTACAGCCATGTGTCACGACTTATATGAATGAAATTTTGTGAGAAGATGTCTTTTTACCGTTGTCAGTTTGGTATTAAAAATTATTCAATATTAGACACATGCGTGTACCTGTACAGTAAAGTACAAACACAGGAGGATATCAAAGCATCGGCCAGGCCGATGATAACACTTTTACTTGTTGACATTGGCCGCGTTCCATTGACCGGTAGATGACTAGCGCGCATACCAAACTCCATATAAAAAAAACTGACATTTCAGCATTTGCGCTAGAGCTCTAGCGCATATTGTGAAATATCTGTCGCTCCGATCAACTATCGAAACTCACAATAGAGGCCAGTAATAGGCAACTTTTAGGAGCGGCACTAAATTTTAACAATTTTACAGTTATGTACTTTTGATTTTCTTAAAAAAATAAGTGCAGCTATGAAAACAACATGAAAGCGAATAGCTAGTTGCATCAAATAAGTTTTTTCGGACGAAAACCGATTTAATTTAGATGGCCCTGATGGTTAAATTACTAATTTCATGACATAGATAAAGAATATCAATATCAATATCTGTCTCGTCATCATAGCCGTGAAAGGGTGTAATGCTATGTAGTGCGATCTCTTACTATGGCCAGTATTATTTGCAGTTTCTGTCATCAAGAATTAACGCGAATAACTACAAAGGCGTGCTGCAGAAGGGTTTTCCTTACTTCGCTAATGTCGTGCAATGGACTTTTCAGCAGGATAACACCATCATTCATACCGCACGCGTGGTAAAAGAGTGTATCCATCCGTACTCAAAACGTGCCTATACTGAACCTTATTCCCCTGATCTCAATCACCCAATCACCGCTATCGGGAATAATATTCCTCCGGAATATTTCCTATTCAGCAACCTGATTTATTTTCACTCCTATCATTAATAATATTTCCCCCGGAATGTTTCCCATTCAGCAATTTGATTTACATTGCTGTCAAGGGAAACATTTCAATCGGAATTTATTCACGATACCCTTGAATATAATTGAGACTGTTTGGGGATGCTTGTCACGGAAAGTATACGAGATTACGAGTCCGGTAAACAATTTTCAGATGTTCAATCATTAACAGCAGCCATCAATGCCGCATGGAGCGATATATCCTAGAGCTACCTAGAATGTCTGTTTACCTTACTCCCAAACTGTATTTATGAAGTTGTTTCCAACAAATGCGGCTACACCCATCCATTATTAACTTTGCTTAACAAGATAAAAAGAAATTAATTTGAACTTGCAACGTTTTGTTATTGATCCTTGTTTCCAGTTACCGTCCCTATTAAAGTGCGGCAAGAGAAAAATTTATTTTTTTAGACTAAAAATAAAAAAAATAGGTGGCGCAACAGGCGGGTGACACCCAAGGCCTAGCTTCTCGCAACCATTCGTTTTGTGTGAGTTTCTGTTTTTGGAACGAATGGAAGGGACCTACAACTTTATGCCGAGTCCGAACGGCTGAATTGAGAAGCTTTTTCATGACAGTCATACTCTCGGATGTTTGTCAGACGTTCGCGAGAGGTGGCACAGTAGAAAAAACTTTAAGATGTAATTTGTGTTTTTCCGGGGATCGAACCTGGGATCCCTCGCACAGTAGTCCAGCACACTAACCACTGCGCTACTGCGCCCTACATTTGTTTAGACTACATTTGTTTAAAATAACGAAGAGATTTTGGTGGTTTATTTTGTTTTCGCTTTAGTACAAAATTGAAATCAATACATAAAAAAATATATGTCTATACAAATATTGTTGTTTTATTGAAAACCCGCAAAAGAGAAACAAGAAATCTTGTCCCTAGTCAAGTGCATGGGAGTGTACATTCGCAGCTACTTAACCTTTTCCTTAACTTAACCTTTTCCTGTGAGAAAACCCGTTCCTGTTATTTAAAAGCAACAAAATAAAAAGAAGCTCTTTAACTTCCGCAACCGAATTACAAATTCTTTATTTTATTAAATTGTATATATACAAAAACAATGATTTTCTTTTAAATATCGACCACCTACGCTATAGTAAAATGGGAAAAACATAACAATTTCTTATAGATTCCGCTCAATATTTCAGCATATATTTATTTTTCGTTAATTTTTTTTTTCTTATTAGAAACGCATAACACGAATGAAATGTGTGCATTATGGAATTATTGAAAAAACACCGTAGTAAAGATCTAAAACTCAAAAGTACACTCGAGAATGAAGTTTTATGTATTGTACAGTAAAAAAACCAAACAAACAGATATATACTTATTTATATATCAACTACTCTTGTGTGAGACGATAAGAATTGAGTTTGAAAAATGCGTTTTCCTTTAGTTTGCAATAAATGAGCAAAAGTTTTATACAATATAAGAGTTCGAATGAGAGAACTGTAATGGTATAATAATTTATACATGTTCAATGCAAATATAGTAACTTTTTCACGTTTTTTTTTTATTTTATTTCTGTATTATTGTTTACTTTTTATTTTTTTGTTAATATAATACTTGGTGGAACGATTCATTACTACTGTTTAAATAGTATGCAACAATAAATTCATTATCAATAAACTAAGGTTATTCTAAACATGTTTTTGTTTTTTTTTCTTTTGTTTATTAACGTTGGGATTTGTATTATATGCATTTATATATTTCTAATTAAGGCCAATTTCGTAATAATCGTATTTATTTAATGTTTCTCATTTTATTTAAATAGATTGGCTAAATCGAATGCTAAGTTTAAAATGTTATTTTCTTTTTGTTCTAAATTTATTAACCGAAATACTAGAAATCGTAGGAATCCAAATGAAATTGTGTAGTATTTTTGTATTTTATTGACTTGGCACGCTAAATTAATACTAGTTGATCTAAGATAACAACAAATACATACGTGCATAAAAATAGTAACGGAAATTACTAAGGCCCTACCTACATTTCGGGAAATGAAAATATTGTTTTTTTTGTTTTGTTTTAGTATTGAGAAAACAAATATCGTTGGTATATTCAATAAGTCGCAGAAGAGTTACCTAATTTGAATATGTCCTTACAACTATGTGGATTAAACTGAGGGTGGTAGCAGTAGCAGGTCTACTAAGAGGAAGTCAACTCGAAATAATGACGACTTGAACGAATATACTGACGATATGTGTAGTGTATATTGTGAATAAAAGTTATTGGTTGTACTACAATAGCAAGGTTTTGTATAAAATATAATTTACATATTTATTTACTATTCTGTTTGTTTATTTTGTTTCAATTGCTTCACAACTTTAGTATTGTTTGTTATATATTTCTTTGTTTGGTAGATATAGACAAATATATGCCGCTTGTAAATATATATATGTTTCTGTGTTTTTAGCTCCCCGTTTGTATTGTATTCAGTTAATTGAATCAGCAATTATTTTTTTTACGCAATTTTCTGCTCAACCAATCCCTGAGTGTTAATGGTAATTGATCATCAGAATTTGTTTGTGATTTCAATGGTTTTATTTACATGTAAGCAATTGAAAGGAAGAAACAAATTTGGGTTTTTGGAAAATATGTTTATTAAGTGGGGAAAACATCAAACGTGTTCGATTGTTAACTTTTTACGATGTAAGGTAATTTTAAGGTTGTTTTTGTTTTTTGTTTTTTTTTCATCAATTCGTTTGTTTGATCCGCATTAGCTATAACAATTTATTTTTAATTTTTTTTTTTTTATATAACAATTTAGTTTAGTATGTATGTACTGTCTACCATCATAAGAATGATTTATCACCTACATATTGGTATTCACGGTTCCTAGAAGCATTTTCTTGTTAAATAAGTTTGTTACAAGTTTAAAGTTTTAATGAATAAATTAAATTAAATGTTGATTAGTAAAATGTTTAAAAATAAAACGTATAGTTTTAATTCACAAGAATAAGTACGAAATATAAAAGTTTAAACTTAAGTAATAATCATATTCATATTGAAGCAATTGCTCTGGCCTATGTGGGTGTCTGTACTGGCGTAAAGTAATGAAGTCCATTTGTCTGAAATGGAATGTTTGAATTAATGGTCAAAGGAAATTGTTTATCTGTTGATACTTACGGCCATATCGTACTCGGTGATGTATGCGGGAATTTCTAGTTGGTCTTTGGAAATAGCAGAGTACAGGTGTTCAACACCAGGCAATGAGTGAACTTTAGCTTTGATTGCGGGAGCCATAAATGTTGTGAACCACCACGTCATCATCTGGAAGAGAAAATTTAATTATTATTAGTTTGGAAACACATGGAGTACATCCAAAAAACAATCAATCAACAGTATGAATCACATCGGCTGCCTATCTGTTATCTAAAAAAGTTATAGCACGAAACGTTTACTGGTTTAGAGAATGGTAGACAATCGGTGATAATGCAGGCATTTATTGGGGTAATTGTATCTTAAACACAGATATATGAAGCAAAAACGCAGAGGATATTTTGGAAGTCTATGAATTATTGTTTGGGAGAATAACATTAACAACAACTCGTAGACACAGTCACTTTGGTAGGAATGATAGCTATTTCGAACTATTGGAAGCTTTGAGAGATGAGCAAATTAGGACATATTTAGACGATGCAACAAATAGCGCACATGGCTTATACTTTAAACTAAACCACTATGTACCTAGGTGTGGGCATACGTACTTTAATGAGGAGTTCAAGAATTCGCAAATTGCATGGACATTTAAAGTTAGAACAGGGCTGGTTGGAATAAACAAATACAGAAGAGGAGTGGCCAGAAAATGTTCTTTATGTAATCTAAACGAGGAGAAGAACGTGTCATACTTTTTGGATAAGTGTACAAAACTTGTACAGCAACGAGTTAAATATTTTCGTAAAAACATAATCGAAGAAAATGAAGAACTGCACATTTTGAATAAGAATTCTTGAGATCAATGGAATACTCTACACAAATTTGTAAACGAAGCCTTTTGGTATAGGAAACTGCCAGTCGAAGAATTTATTTTTAGTCAACATAAAAGAAAAATAAAATAGTGAAATTTGATATTAGATTTAAAAATAAATCAAGAAACAAATTCGCCAACAGACGACAGACATGTCAAAGTTGTAATTCACTTTTTGTTGTTTTTTCAATAAAAGTTATTATTATGTGTAGGTGAAAGTCAATTAGAGCGCAAATAATATTCAAGGAGGAGTGCAAAGGTTTTTTTGGATTTGGATTTATCATATCTACACGGCAGCCTTAGGCAAAAAGTGTTGAGCTATTGAAAAGCCACATCAAGCCTTAGTTCGTGAACGAGCCTCTCGACATCTGGAAACGGACTTGAAGGGGGGCGTAGCTCGCACACGGTTTTCTCATCTCAATATTCATAAACCGTCAGCTAAATTGAATACGTTGCTTTCAACGTAAGGCACTCTTTCAGTATTGTAAATGTTTGAAATGTTCGAGAGGCCAATATAGTCTTGAACCACTATCTTGTTGTAGCCAAGGTACGAATGCGGATATCTTAGACGCCAAAACAACGGAAAAATACTGTCAGGTTATTTGACGTTACAAACTGCCAGAATCTATGCCGATTGCGTATCCCTTATTTTGGGCATAAGGTACATGTGCAGAATTTCTGCGACGCATAATGAATTTACACGTGTGTTATCTCTCACCGCATGACAAATTCTACACACGTGTTTTTGGCATTAACATATTAAGAAGCCCCATGCAGCCAGAATCAAGTGCCGAAGACCGGTGGTATAGATGCCAAGAAGGCATCAGAGACGCCGCAACTGATGTGATAGGTTTCATCCAATCACCCCTCACAAAACTCTTGGCTCGATGAATACTGACAAGCTGATGCTGATAATAATCAACTCGCCTACAAAGCGGCGCTACAGAAAAGGACGAGAGCGGGTCGTAAGCTCTACGAGCAAAAGAGGAGGGAAGAACATCGAAAAAGAAAGAGCACGAAAAGCGGTGATGGTATTAATGAACGAACCAGTCTTGTAGATATGATCAAGGAAACCTTTTAAGGGAGTCACAGACGGAATATATAAAAAAACACTCCTGCAGACTGTTAAACGGCGAAGACGACCCAAATTCCGCTGTTCGTTCTTCCAAACCCTTCAATCTGGACGATGACAAGTCAGGCCCAGGGCAAAAAACAAATCCTCTCGGCGATAGTCTTTGAACCAAAGATTCGTCTTGAGGTATGATTCACAGTCACTTGTTGATTGAAAAAATCATTAGTCTTGGTGAAAATCAAGCAAACAGTGCGAGTGCGTCTAGATCAGATGTGGTGGTCGTCTACTGATGAACCCACCCACCACATCGTGGCGAAACGCATTACTCGAGTCGAGGCCAACTCCACTCCACCAATTTATTAATTTCATAAATATGTTTATGATTTAAAAATATGTATGTATTTTGATTAGACAGCCAATATTTCCGTCCACCTGACCAAAATGATGTGAGAATAGTTAAACTTAAAAGCTGCTGGAGCAAATGGCATACTGGCCGAATTATTTAAGGCAGCGGGAGACGACTTGGTGGAGAGCATACACCAACTTATCGTCAAGATTTACTCGGCAGAAAGTATGCCTGAGGAATGAAACTTTAGCATTATTTGCCTAGTCCACCAGAAAGAAGACCCTCTATAGAGACAAAATACAAAAACCTGTCTGCCGTCCGAAACTATTTATCAACTAAAAGATTTGATCTAACAGTGCGGTTTTAGGTCCGGTAGGTCCACAACCGATTAAATATTCTTACTAAGATATATAACAGAGAAAACTGAAAAAGTCGATAGCCTATGATAGCGTTTATAGAAACGAGCTAGAACTGAAAATTACATCACCTCCGAAATTCAGCGAAAAATTCCACTTGTAAATCGCTGTTTATTTGGCCTAATAAGATAATTGAGTAGTAGGTAAGGCCTGAAACACTGAGGCCTGAGGCCTGAAATTCTCTATACTATAAAACCCTCATTGTCCCAGTCCTAGTATATGTCGCAGAAGCATGGACATTAGCAAAGGCGGATGACGATGTCCTCGGTCGTTAAAAACGTAACATTTTTCGAGTTTTAAAGGTCAGAA
Organism: Cheilosia soror; assembly: GCA_949372485.1. Lineage (NCBI taxonomy): Eukaryota > Metazoa > Arthropoda > Insecta > Diptera > Syrphidae > Cheilosia > Cheilosia soror. The sequence goes on along the minus strand of OX443564.1, from coordinate 42,433,332 downwards.
AAGTGTAAATCAGTAGATTAGCCACTAAGTACCTTCCATTGAATGACATTCATTTGTTATCGCAAATAGCCTCTTTATGATCTAAGTATGTTTCCATTTCGTAGGCAGGCACTGTACCTGCCTACCTAGGACAAGTATTAACTTGAAAAATATTCCACGCCAACAAAGACAAACCTGCCCACTATACTACACAAGCAGCCGAATATAAATGGCTTATTCAAAATTTATTAGAACTATTTATTTTCCAAACGATGACGCCAGTTTCGCCATTTCATAAGTATTTGTATAGCCCACTGTCAGTTCTTTCTAATATTAGAAATTTATAAATAAAACCCTGCGGTAAATAGTCGATTGATTGTGGGAGTCCTATACAACAATACACGTAGATTGGCTGGCACTGAATGAACATAAGTCTATAAAAAATGAATTATTCTGCCGCAAGAAATTACTTAGAAAGAAAATTCGTGCCGGAATTCATTACATGCGGGATATTATCGATTTAGAGTCACTATAAAAACTGAAAGCGTTTCATACACTGCCGCACATACATATTGGTAAGGTACTGCATGCACGCACTACTAACGCAGAATTTGAACGAAATATTTCCTTGATTTGCGCGCCCTACAAGATTGACATTACATATCAGTAAACTTGACAGCTGCGAGGATTCACACTTGCAAAGCTGCTTTGACTATAGGACAAGTAAACTTCCCGGAGTGGACTAAAGCTAACAACAATTTATGTGCACAAGTAAGGGCGGTGCTGACGCGACCTCGTCTAGTGTCTAAATATTTCAGAACTAACCTGGAAATAACTAACTTATGCCTGTAACAATTTCCCCAAGATTTTCCAGGTTTCAAGAACGGATTTAACGTTGAAGAGCTTTAACTTTGTACGTAAGAACATTTTACTAGAATTGCGTACTGAGGGTAAAGAATACCAGAGGCATATAACACACAGTGACAAGTACTAATAAAACAAGTGAATTCCTACAAACTGTTACACATTTCTGTAGCACAAAGTGACAAGTTCAATGCTGGTCTTATGATCACATGTGGACAAATTCAACAGGCACTTGTAAGACTTGTCTCCAATCCGCAGTCATTGTCAAATTATGTTCAGCCCGTTCTTTGTATTGATGGCTAAAGCCTTTCAAACAGGCTCGTTTAATAATAATCCGATGCTGAGACTCGACCCAAACTTGGTGTCTCTTGAGTGTATTGTTAATAGATGAACTGAATTGGGCTTTGGAAGTAATCACCCCTATTGGCGTTGTCGTCTGTCGCAAACGACTGTCGATATTTGCCGTGTCGAGTCGTTTGAAATTTGATATTGCGTAACCGAAACGACTCGACTCTCTGAACTCTCACATTCCACATATATTCCACAGACTATAACACATGCGGTTTGACATTTCAGTCGACGAATTATTTATATTTGGTCTGGTGTGTTGTTTGTGAGTTGGTTAACTATTTAATAATAACTATTAACAATATTCAAAAATGAATAGTGTTAAGACGTTTTTTGAAAGCAGTGATGAAGAACAAAACCACAGAAAAGAGCTGGTAAAGTTAAGGAAGGAAATTCGAACCAAATCCAAGCCAATGGATTTGCCCGGCGTTAAGTGAGTGGTAGAAATATTTTAAATTGCAAATTGTGTTAATAACAATCAATATTTTTAGATTTAAAATGTATTTTTGACTATCGAACTCGAAGGTGGTCCAAGCCAATTCAGAGATAAGGTTATGTCGTCCCATTGCCGATTAACATCACTTTTGCTAGGCCTTCGTGAATGATTTTGCCAAAGGAATAATTTTCTGCATTTCGTTCAATAAATATAGAAATTGTCTTTTATTTGTTATCTCCATTCTGCAAAATAACTATAATTGTCTTTTAGTTAATTACAACTTAAGTCACATACTTTTTTTTAAACAGATTATCACACAGTCGTCCGCAAAATAGTCGACGACAGAAATGTATCATTTTCACGACAAACGTCGTCACAAAACGACTTACGCAATACCGACGATCGTCGTCGTAAAATACAATTCACATTTTTTGACATTTTAGACGACATATGGCGCGACAAAAGTCGTTTATTTTTAGTCGCCAATACCAAACAGTCGTGTCGTTTTTTTTTTTAGAGTCGTAACCGACAACGACAATAGGGGTGAATGGTTGGGGTGGGATAGGGCGCATGCCAGTGACATTCAATCATACAAATGCCAGTACTACGTGAATCAGTCATCTAAGATGGGTACGACACCAACCATTCGATTCGAAACCAGAGAGAAAACGTAATAAAGAAAGCTCCGCCGTAGATAGTGCTGAATTCGACGACCGCGCTATCCGGAGATTCCTATTGGTTGAGGCTCATTTCCACCGCGGGCTGTAGTACCAAGTACCACCCAATTTCTGTTCAAATACAGCAAGACGAGCATGGTTCAGGGAATAAAAGTACTTTGCTTACCTTGGTCCAGAACGTTGGGTGCACAATATAGAATGCCTTCAAATTCTTTTTGTATCTAAAAGAGATGAATAAATCCGAATTATTTTCAACCAACTTTAAAAATTAAATAATCCAACTCACTTATATGGCAGTACACTGTATACCTCGCGTAGCCAATGTAGTGAGGGATAATTGTTTGTCGAAGTTAATGTGTGGAAGTACGCTATTACATAATCACTTTTAACAATTGGATCCAGAAGTTTGATCAGGTACAGCAGTGCCTTTGAATAAGAATAAAAACAAAAATATTAATGTGTCTCTTGTAATGGGGAATTTCAATCAAATACCTTTTCTAAATCGATATCTTGCGCTGGGAACCATTTACCACAAAATACAATCACAGGTCTGCCTAACCGATCAACACCGCTTTGGTAAAGGCATCCGATTCCAGAAACTTCATTTAAGTCCTCCACTTGCGCTCGGCGAAGTAATCGTTCGTATCTGTAAAGAAAAGAGAAGAGTAGATATTAATATATATTGTAGTAAGAGTTGGGAAGCTGGAAAACCAGGGTATACGATAAGACAAAGTAAGATCCGGACGGAGTAGAATCTGTCAATCTGTCAGTGGATGAGCCGGGAAGTGCCGAGAGGGTGGCGAATAGTTTAAGGGCTTCCCATTATATTTTGTTGGTTTTTGCTTAGCCGAGAACGGAGAGGTGCATGGCTGGTTTGACCACGTTTAACACATATCTCCAACTTTGATTTCAAGATTTAGTCCCTGCCATCAGACAGACGTCCTCTAGGTAGGCCCTGAATGAGATGGTTAAATAAAATTCGACATCTCGCCTCTACCTTTATGGATATTGCCCCTGATGGCGGGAAATCAAGAGTTATCGGCCCTCCAAGCACCTTCGAACATGCCTGGCTTGGCTAAGAAAAAGTCTCTTCGCCGTAGTCGTGAAATTGTCTTGGGTTTCAAGACCCTGGGTGAGGCTATTGATAACACTTAAATGCTCCTTCACAGGCAATGTAAGGACTCACGGACGCATCCTAACCGGAGTTGCAAGTCCGTAAATGCAAAATACAGAGGACCATCGTAATCCGTAGGGATTACTTGCTCTCTGTACGAAAATACAGTCTTTTTGAGAAACGTCGTAGAAATAATGAGTGTATTGCCTCACAACTGCTTACTTTCAGGTATGTTGAAGCCGGTGATATTGTTACCATTGGTGAATGCCGACCACTGTCAAAGACTGTGCGTTTCAACGTGTTGAAGGGCTCGAATTGAGTGGGCGCCAAGAAGAGCTGCAAGAAGTTATAAAGATGCGTCTCTTTTTTTTAATGAAGAACGCCGGCGTCCATTAAGGTGAGAAACAATCTCACCAAGACATTTGATACAAAAATTGTGCAAAACACTAAGCGGAATGTAATTAGAGACAACTAAAAATTTGAGGTATTCGGGTCAACCTCGGCGAAACAATCTCACCAAGACATTTGATACAAAAATTGTGCAAAACACTAAAGCGGAATGTAATTAGAGACAACTAAAAATTTGATGTATTCGGGTCAACCTCGGCTCCGATATAAACTCTCCAAAAATAAAATCACATAAGAACTTAAGCGAAGAATAACGCTTGCCGATCGTTGTTTCTTTGGCAATCGAGTAGTAACTCCTCGTCAAAAACGCTGACAAGACTCTTTATAAAAGCCACATTGTTCCAATCTTCTCTATGGGGTAGAAGCATGGCCATTACCAATAGCGGATAAAGATATTTTTGGTCGTTTTGAAGGCAAAATTCTTCAAGTGATTTTTGGGCCCTGTTTGCGTTGGCGGGATTTGGAAGAAGAGATATGCTGCTAAACCCGCCAAGCTGTATCCAGCGACATCGACCTGGACAGAAGAATGAGAATCAGTCGAATGATATGTAGAGCGCTGGATACTAACGCTTTGACCAAAGAGTCTTCGATTTCAACATACATACCCAACCCATGCATACTGTCGTTCAATTTCGAAAGTGATATTAAGGACGTGTTAATTGCACTAAATAATTATCCTCAGCTAATTTTCTGTGGTGGAAAACGAACTTAAAGATGTCGAAAAAATATCCTGATGGAGGAAGATAATAAATTATCATATAGAATAATTTTTTGACGTTTTTCTTTGTTTGGGATTTGCTTAAACATTCAAGAGGAAATAAAACACTGAATTTTAATTGATTTGAAGCGTAAAAATAGAGAAATCTCTGTTTTAAGTTTGGAGTACGGTGAACTTTTCTTTTCAACACCCCCCATGTGTCAGAAAATTAGCTGAGGAAAATAATTTAGCGCAATTTACACACGGCCTAAATCGCTAAAAATCGTTACAACTTTGATGCTTTGTATATTCGAATTTGAATCTATTTTACATAAGTAATCTGCTTGCATCCTTTTAGGAAATTGTCGTCAATAGATTTTTGCAAAACTTCAAAGCGAATTAAATCCTGAAAGCCAAAGCGTTCTAAAGCTTCATAGGGAAACATGAATGCTACACCTGTTCGAACATTGACTGCAAAAGCATTTCATTTCTATATTGAATACAGTGCAACAATAAAACCCCAATGGCGTCCGATAAGAGCTAAAATTGAATGGGAACAGCATGTGTCCTTAGTGCATATATATTCAAAAAGAAGGCACCCGCTTCGTGCCTAGAAACTTCAATAGATTTAGATTTTAATTAAAACGCCAGCAACGTACAATTCAATCTATTGCATGTCTTCGTCTACTTGCCAAATGTAGGGCATGCCTTGAAGGACCTTCGGATGTACTTCATGTGCACATCATACGTGCCATGAATGGTATTTGATCGAAAGTTCAAAACAAACACACATATGAACAAAGTTTTCAATCGATAGCACACGAGGTATCTCTACTATCAGTAGTATGTGCAAGGACTTTTTATACTGGGCCTAAAAGGAAATGACCAATATAAAGTGAGCAAAATAATGCGAAGCCGGTTTCTTTGTCATCGCTAATTGGAGCTCACTTGTTTGTCACAGCACAAGGTTGCAGTTCAATGAAAGAGATAGGGAAGAAGGTGGAACACTTATTTTCTGATACCAATCACATAGAAGCTAAAACACTGATAACTTTTATGTACATTAATACCTGTCTATGAGAATGTGACACGTTCATTTTGATGTGAAAATAAAATGAAAATATAACACGGTAAGGGATCACGTATACGTATAGAATAGTCACCACAATCAAGTGCAATTAGTAAATGTTATCTTTTTAATGACACGACCAAATCAACCGGAACATTTAAAACGAACAGTTGTGTCGTTGTGTATAGGTTATAGGTTGAAAGTTGTTATTACAAAAAAAAAAAAAAAATCAGTGAATATGTCAAATGTATGTATAATGAAAGGGGCATGACGTAGGTAGGTAATAATCATCGGCAACCTTCTTTTCACATATTGTACAGACGTCATCTTTGGAAATGGTACCACTGCACAATTTTACTAGTGTTCGCAGAATTTGAAAACTTTTTTTTATCAGCAAAACCATAAACGATTCAGTACCTGAAGACGACTTGATATAAAACATGTCAAATCTATGTTTTTATTATAGCACTTTCAACAAAAGAACGACGAAGTGACGATTTAACGTTTCTCATAGAAGTGTCAATTCGGTGGGCGTGACATACCACCGATCCTAGTATACAAATCACGTCCAAGAGCAAGAACCTGACCAAAGTTAATTCTTCAATGTAAGTGGCTGCCCATGGGTCACGTTTGTTGCTGTTTATTATATAATATTTAAAAAAAAAAACGCTGATCACAAAATACTGAAACTGAAAGCAATCTAGGTGGTGTCAGTTTTCAGTGAACTAACGTCAAATTAAGAGCTGAACACTCGGTTCGGCGCAAGCTGAGTGAACTTCGGAACTCTGTTGATGGTGCTACATTTCGGTCAGACCAGGTCAAAAATAAATATGTAGTTGCTGTAACAGATCCATAAGAGAACCTAAAGGGCCATTCGCAATCGCATGAGAGCGACCAACTACCTACGAACGAACGAATATTCGCAAGTTTTGACAGTCCGTTAACATAAAGACTTTTCTAAGTTGCGGAAGTTGGCGAATTTCAGCCATCTATTTCTACCCACAATGTCTAGTTTGAGGTTAAGTTCTAACGAATGTTTTATTCGCTAGTTTTGTGGAAGGCGAATTAAATGATGTGGATTGCGAATAAAATTTGACAGTTCTCGGTGTTTTCGTTCGCGGCAAAAACTAAACTGTTTTTCTTAATACATTTTGATGAGACAATTAATTATTCTCCTCTTGCAATAATAAAATGTGCAATTTTCTGTTTATAAATGCATAAAAAGTCCTTTGTTCGCATTTCATCAATTCGTTCGTTCGCTCCCATGTGAATGGTCCTTAAGCATAGTCCAGCCCACTAGCCTCTGGCCCCACAGCTTTCAAACAAATGTAACAAATTGGACGAAACGTAATTTTGGACTTTTTTGGACTTTATTGCACTTTTGAAATTGCAATAAGATCCAAAACGAGTTTTGGACTTTATTTCATTTTTGAAAGTGCAATAAACTCATTGGACATTATTACACTCAGCAATGTAAAAGAAAGACGAGCAGGGGGGTTGCAGGGGGGCAGCATGCCCCCCATACATATTCTACTGTTTATGCATTGTGGATTTTATTTCCACTTCGATTTGGACTTTATTGCACTTTTAAAATAAGATAAAGTCCAAAATTACTTTTTGGACCTTTTTGCATAAGACTTTATTTCATGGCACCGACAATTAACGTATTTTTATGTCAATTATAAAATTGGCAAATGGAAGTAACGAAAAACTGCTTGAATTGACTAACAGCGCTTAGCAATAACTGACATAGAATTTACAGGACAAGTGGAAATAGCTGAATTGTTAAACAAAAACTTACTTTTTCTTTAATTGACAGTGAAAATTAATTGGCATCATGTTTAATTGTTTGCCAATGAATAGACACATTTTGATTGTACAAAAGATTCATTGTCAATGAACTGACGAACGAATTTTTGTCAATAATTGACATAAGTGAAAATGAACTGGCAATGGTGTCGTTCAATGACACAGACGACAGCTGTTAAACTCAAATGGCAAGTGAAACCCCACCTTAAGTTTTGCACTCGCTAGAGTGACAATGGCGTCTGTAAATGTAGCCATGCATATATCAGATTGTAACCACCCATTTTGTGTCCAAGATCTAGGTAGCAGACGATAGCCAATAAATTATCATTAGCCACTAATTGGCAACCTCAACAAGCTACAGTTCCGTGGCACATTCGCTACTTCACTCCACCACAATGTTTTTTCTTCAACCGCAATATGTTGTGTATATAAGACAGAAGCTGCATCCCCTATTTCCGCTACAGTCGAGACATTCGCACCTGATAACATAAATTCTACTCCACTGACCCAGTTTAATGCCCTAGCGTCTGTCATATGCATCCATTAGTTCTCACACTTGCTGCACCTGTAATTCTAGGAAACCGCCAGATGGACATAAGGTGCTGCGTCAACATTTCGCACAACGATGGCAAGTTGATAAATGTGTAAATTAGAATTTAGCTGAGATCACTTTCTAACAATAAAACTGAAGGTCGTCCCATATGAAAAATTAATTTTGTTTTTGGTATCTTCACCGCGCGAAATAGTATATAACATGTAACACATGACCACACTGCTCTGGGTTCGCACTGTTGTTTGTTGTTTGGCGATTAACCAATGATTCCACAATGACTTGCACAGTAACACACACACATATGCGCATGATATGCATGCAGTCCAATTAGCCAGCAAGGCGTGGTGATGTGTGCGTAATTATTTACCTCGCAGTCAGACATAAGGAAACTTACCCTACCCTATTCAGCAAATTCGGACATCTCTCTAATGTCAAAATGTACCAACACAAATAAAGCAGCGACTAAATACTGTTGCTACAGCATCGTTTTAATACAGTTCACATTTTGGGTGGCCAGGCCGACGTTCGTTTCGTAGAATTGGTAGAATTAAAATTCTCAATTCCTCTAAGATACTGGTATTTTGCGAGTCCATGCATCGAAGGCGGTTTCGCGCTCATCTAGGCTAGAACAATGCATCGACGAAGGTCTCAACTGAGCTAGTACCACGCATCGACCAAGGTCAAAGCTCCTACTAGAACCGAGCATTGACTAGGGACTTCGCTCCGCCAGTTACGCGAATCGAAAAAGGTCTGAGCTTCGCTAATAACACATATGATAAAATGCTGCAGCTTTTGACTTCGGTGGTTAGAGCTACAATATGGCCAAGCGTAGTTAAGAATAGGATTCGAAATATTGTTAAGGTAATTTAAGTAGTTATCAGCAGTTCTAAGGTAATTTGAAGCCTCCTTTGCATAGTCGCCACCACTTTCTGGCTAAAGTTCTCTTTGTCATTCACAAATCAAGCAGATAAAACAGGGAAAGTGGACTTGTCTTTTAACTCAAATATGTATATCCATTTTTGGCTCTCGAAATGAGAATGCTTCGTTTTTGGCTGTCGAAATGAGAATGCTTCGCTGGCCTGACAAAGTACGTCACTTTAAACGCATGTTGTAGGACTTTCTGTGGAATCTGCGACATTACGAAGGTGCCCAGGATGAGATGTTAGACTGTCATCTCTCTTCTACCCGTATGGGGATTGGCCCAGATGATTTACAATCAGTGGTGAAGGATTGAGTATTCACTTTAATATAAGATGTAACGCCCTGAGATATGCAGCATTAATTAACATTTTTTTTTCGCGATATTTATATACATATTTCGATATTTTTAGGTACTATGGTATGGAGCAAGACCTTTTTGGAAAATTGCATTTCGAGTTGTGAATTGTGTTTGAATATAGGGCAAGAGCAAGCTCATATGGCTCAAGACATTTTGCATATTTCATGCTGTTCATGATAATTCCTTTGATTCATTTAAATTTTCAAGTAAACAATTCGAAAACATTACTTTCTATCGAGTTCGCTTAGCGTAGCTACGTCGCGTTGTACCATATCGTTGACACCTTTTCTCTTCAAATTTACCCGGTAGCAAATATGAAAGTGTCTCTCATCTGAAAAGATCTTTATACTTTTTGGCATCAGGTGGGAATAGATGGTTTTTTTAAAAGGTTTTTTGACCTCGCGGCTGATTTCCCTAAATCATATATTTTCGTCAAAATCATAAGTAAAAACGGAACCGAACTGTGAAGCGAAAAGCTATGTATACAAAGTTTGAAACAAACTGACCTATCTATCCCTGAAATAGCTAAGAAAATCGATAGGAGTCGACTCCTTATATCCAGACTTTTAAGTAATGAGTCGAAGTATGGGAAAAAAAAACATGAAAGGCTGAAAGGCACTGTGTGGTTATAGTAGGAACAGCGTTTAATTTTCACGACTCTTTGGTAAAAATCAGGAGAAAATCATGTCTTACAACTATGAACATAAGAAAAAACTTAAAATCAAGAAGAAGCCACCCCTTAACCCGGTTCGAGAAGCGCAACGCATGGCGTGGTCTTCTCAGACGAAAAAAATTTAATTTGTAAGGCTCTTATAAAGGGTGTCCCATAACTTAGAAAGCTCAATTTTTTATTTCATTAATAGAGTATAGAGATTGTGGTTATGTATGGAATAGTTCATCGGATAAATGGCCGCCACGACTTTCACGTACTATTTTATTGCAATTTTCTATGACCGTTTCGCATAAATGTGACTGAATTTTATTAATACACCCAATTTTCTCTAAGGCGTTGGTGGTCGTGGGTTTGTTTGCAGAGACCTTTGACTTAAAAAAACCCCAAAGAAAAAAGTCCAATGGCGTTAAGTACCAAGATCTGGATGGCTAATTCTGATCGCAGAAACGGCCGATTACACCGATTACACGATTACGAAATGACTCATGCAGTAATTGAATTTTTTCTGGCTGTATGGCATTGGGCGCAGTAGCGCAGTGGTTAGTGTGTTGGACTGCTGTGCGAGGGATCCCAGGTTCGATCCCCGGAAAAACACAAATTACCTACATCTTAAGGTTTTTTCTACTGCGCCACCTCTCGCGAACGTCTGACAAACATCCGAGAGTATAACTGTCATGAAAAAGCTTCTCAATTTAGCCGTTCGGACTCGGCATAAAATTGTAGGTCCCTTCCATTCGTCCCAAAAATAGAAACTCACACAAAACGAATGGTTGCGAGAAGCTAGGCCTAGGGTGTCTACACGTCTGTTGCGCCACCTATTTATTTATTTTATTTGCATGGCATGTGGCACCGTCTTGTTGAAAACACATGTTAGTCACATCCATATGTTGTAAATTGTAATTCATTGCATCGATTGATTTTAGCTATTCGTACGCACACAATTTTTTCACTTCCAAGAGAAAGCATCGACCAGACATTTGTAATCGACTACAGCGACTGTCAAATCGACAAATATCGATCGCAATCGACAATCACAGTTCTCGATCAACGATTAACTATCGACACTCACAATAGGGACCTGGGTTAGCCTGTCACGATAACGAACACCATTAATTGTTACTGCCTGCCCAGCCAAATTTTCCAAGAAGAATGGTCCCATAATGCCTCCAGCCCAAAATCCGCACCATACATTCACGCGTTATGGATGCATTTGTCTCTTAACAATTACTCGTGGGTTTTCTGAACACCAAATGCGACAATTTCGACGATTAACTAAGCCATCAAGATGAAAATGAGCTTCATCACTGAAGATGAGTTTGTTCGAAAATTGGGAACTGTAGCTGACAAACATTCATTATTTTTAATTGCAAGATTCCACATTTCACTTTCACTCGAAATTAAATCGGATATGATTTTTTGTGCTCTACATTTCACTGTATTCGATTTCGATTTCAAAATTTTCGGAATTGAGACAAAGTAAAATTGTGATCTCGAAAAAATTGCGGAGTTTCTGAATCGCTTGAAATGCAGAACCCTGAAAACGAATTCACTCGATTTTTGGAATCTAGCTGTAAAATATTGCTGAACAATGAAAATACGTTGTTCTTTCGTACAGCGCTCCATTTTAACCCCGAACTGTCAGGCGGCATATTGTTATCTTTTTTTTCCGTTGGCATCACTGCACGATTAAATGGCGCAAAATTCAAATTTTACGTGAATTATAGATTATATGGATTAGGACAGCTATATTCGAGCAGGATAGAAATATTCGAGTATATCTGAACCAACCCAAGCCATGGAATTAGCTTGGAGCTCGATTTCGCTAAATTATTTGGCCAATTTGTATGTATCCCTTCCAAACGAGATATGTGAAGTTTTAGAACAGAAAGGTGGCTCAACACTCTTTTCAAGCATTTTCTTTTATCTTAAATACTTCAATTATTTTAAATTAAAGAAATGTTTTTGTTAAGTAGAATCAGGACTCTCTAAAATGATTTTTTTTTTTCGATTAAGTGTTATATTCAAGTGGCGCAAAATTAAGACCCCACATTTTGCCGGTTATTGGTTAATACATTTTTGCTAATACTTGAAGTTTTAGGTTTATAACTTTCTTCTGGTCAAATTACAACAATTAAATAAACTTTAAATTAAACAAAAAATAAATCTCTCGCGAACTTTTCAGTCAGCCTAGGCAAGTTCTCGTCCATATTCCAGGCTGAAGTCCTTGCCATCAACAACTGCGCTAGAATAAATCTGTGTTCTAATACAAGTGGTAAAACCATATTTATCTTCTCAGACAGGCAGGCTGCTCTTAAAGCTCTGGACTCATGTGTTATAAAATCGAAGCTGGTTTTGGAAACTTATATGGTCATCCATGAACTTGCAAAGAAAAACACATCATACACTGGATTCCAGCTCACAGGGGCTTTACTGGAAACGAAACGGCTGACTCACTGCCCAAAGTCGGCGCGACAACGCCACCAGTCGGTGTCAGTAAGGGATGCTTCAGGGAATACATTCACCCCTATCGTGGAATCCGTCGGAATTGAGTTTCACTTCACCTATTCGATTCCCTTTCACCTTCTACTGCTATCGTGGAATCCGCCGGAAAAGTTTCCTTATCGACACGTTTTTGGGAAAGGTAGTTTCACTGTCAATTGACGGCTGTCTTTCATTTGTGAACACAAATCCGTGTAGCAGCATTCGTCGGAAGTTATGAAAAGTTTGTTTCAAAAGTGATTTAAATAAAAACCAGTGTTTATTATGTGTAATAATGTATACGATAACTCTATTCTTGTAAAAATAAGAGGAAGAATGAAATGAGCGATGTTCTCAGAGAAGAATACGAGACAGGCTGAAATGAGCACTGAGTGGTTTCACGGAACTTCCAGACGAAATGTGTTTTTAGAATGTTTATTTTTTGATTTTAATAAAGTTCAATCTGTGCAATAGATTTATTACAAATGTTGGGCTTAATGAAGCAGCTGTTTTGTATGTAATTTTTTTATATTAAAATGCTCACGACATGCAGCAGCAAGCAAGAAAACCTATGAAATCCGCAATGAATTTGATGCGGACAAGAAATGTCATTTTGTTCGGGAAAAATTCGATTTGAACGTTTTCAACGATACAGTGAAACTTATTCACATTACCCACACGGGGAACTGTTCACTTTGCGGATTTGACGATACCAAAATATTTTTTTCCGTGAATGATTCCCCCCGGCGGATTCCACGATAGGGGTGATTAAGTGCTTAGCTCAAATCGAATCTAATGAGCTCTGGCTTAAAACGCATGGGCAGAACTGCACCAAACAGTTCTTCCCAAAATTCTCCCCCAGAAAATCCTATTTTCTAACTAATCTGGATAAAAACAACCTAAGAATTCTGACAGGAATTATTACTGGTCATGGTCTTATAAAAAAACACCTTCACCGAATCGGAGTCTCACCAGACCCCACATGTAGACCTTCTCATGGAATGTCCAGCTCTCTTCCGTCTTAGAAAGAAAGTCTTTGGCGAAGAAATCGTCACCTCGATGTTTGCAGATCTTGCTGAATTACCCCAGAGAAGATACTTGTCTTCCTAACTGTCTCCGGAGTAAAAAAGATGGCTCTAGGACCCTACCAGGGATGGCACAATAGGCTCCTTTAGAGAAGCCGCAGTGGCAGGGCCGGTAAAGGCTCTCCCGACCAATCATCTAATCTAAAAAAAAATTGCCAGACCCATTTTTTTGAGTTCAAAATATTCACAATTCATGAAAAGTTCAAAATGTCAACAGAAAAAAAAAAACAACATCTTGCTCTTATTATGACAAGCAAGTCAATAATAAAACAAGACAATTCACATCAATACATCCCCAACCAGTACCTACTCGCAGTCGACAAACAATTAACCATTTAGCACAGTTATTATTTATCAGTCAGGGCCAGCAACATGTCACTGAGTGGGGCCATACAAATATGTATGTTTGACAAAACTTGTACCTATTCCATTAAAATCATTGGAGGTCACATTCTAAAATTTATATAGCCCAACAAGAGCGATCAAATAAATCAGGAAATTCAAGTATCGTCTAAAAAAACTGACAGACAACTTTTGCAAATTAATCGCAACCGTGTTACCAACATACCAACAAAATGTGTCATGAAAAAAAAAAATAGTACTAAACCTACAATTTCTTTTGTTTACCTTATCGTTTTATTGTTGTATTTTGTCTATGTTTAGATGCGTCCGACGATGCGACACGACGTTCGAACGAATTAATTTCGCGTTTGCTAATAGAGAAATTTGTAAAACGCTTCTATGGTAGGTGTGTGCGACTCATGGCATCACACGCCAAATAATTACAATTATCATTTCTATTCTAAATAATTAATGGAACAGCAGCTTCTATAGTCGTGCGCCTGTGACTTTTCTCAAGCGCTCGTTAGATCCTCTTTTAAGGTCTAAAAGTTGATAATTAAATTATTACAATTGATCTGCATTTAAATGAGCACACACACACAAGTTCTAAAAGTTTGAGCTTGTGACACATCGGATTTGATCCGATTTTTTTTTTTTTGCTTATAGCCAGTTGTCATAACAAGCTAAAAGCTATTTACATATTCAGCGATAAATTGTGTCACGTACTAAATAACACTGATGCGGTGGTATATCATTTTTGACGTGTTCTCGAAAAGAGATTAAACATCTTGGTCTTTGGTGTGTGCCTATTGTACGGTTATCTTTGAGGATAAAATTATTATTTTATATATATCATGCGAACATGGTGCAATGCGATTTGTGCTGATTGTTTCGTTTTTTTTTTTTGTTTAAGTAGCTACCTAAGTGATAAATCAAAAAATGTACGACACCATTTTGAGCACTGAGTAAACACGTGAAGATGACATTGTTTGTGTTGGGGTGTTTTCCAACAAAATAAAAAAAATCCCTTTAATTAGATTAGAGAGATTTTGTCAGGGTTACAATGTAAAGCCGAACATGTGGACAGCCAGTGCGTTTTAATTAATCGATTACACCAATAATGACTCATAGTACTGTATGAGGATGAGAAATGACTGCGCCTGTAAAAAAAACTAATACAGAGGAGTGTCCCAGCGAAAGCTCTATTTATAATGAATATTTTATACGAGGCAACGGGGTGAGGAGCAATGTCAATTGGAAAATGGGAGAGACGATAGTGGCTAATGGTACGAAACGAGGACTTAAGGACACTGTAATCAGATATAATGTGGTTTAATTTGGCTTCAGGCTGTATCTGCGTACGGGTCGTTGATTCGAAAATAATTGTATGTCAATTTGTCGCTTTAATTTACGGGATGAGTGCAAGTGCAAAGCCCGTATAATGGCTTTTATTGCATCAGCAGTTCTCAATACCTGTATATCTAGATTGCCCAGTAAATCACCGGGCGAGGGCGTTCCTTTGGATGAATGTATCCGAATGACGTTGCATATTTTTTGAAAATAGAAGGGGAAATGTTGGAATACAGTTTGGCAATAAAATCGAAGCTTGTGAAACGCTGTCGCGAGGAACTCAAGGTTTTTGGTACACAAAACAAGGTATCGCTCTGCTGGGTTCCTCGACATGAAGGCATTTCAGGCAATGAGCAAAGCAGACGAACTAGTAAGACAAGGCTGATCCCTTTGTGAATATCTCGCCTTGCACACTCAAGCTTAAAGAAAGGAGAAAAGCCACAAGAGAGGCGAATGCTAAATGGCACGTCCTAGAAACTTGTAGTACCGCAAGAATGCTATGGCCGTCCTTCAATGAAAGTAGGAGCCCTACTCTATATTTCGTACCGAAAGTAACATTTTCCAAAACCGAATATTTGGTACTCTCTATTTCGAAAGCGGAATGCAATCTCCAAATGTCGAAGGCGGTGCCGTGAAATAAAGTCGAAGGAAATAAGGTCGAATCGTGTTTATTTTGCACTTCGATTGGAAATAATGTCGAATTACAGAATTCCCATTATAACTAACAATCTTTGGGACATAAAGTTTTAAACCTCATGTGCAACAACATCTCGCCTAGGATATGGGCACGTGAAAATGTCTTGTCAAATGGAAACCATGCATCCAGTTGACTTCGTAGACCTACCTCAATTTAAGAACTGGTGCTTTCAACGCCTTAAAGCAGGCAACATGCTATCAAGGGTCCGGCACTAGTGTCTTCGTAAAAATCGACAACCTTAGGCTTTACTAATCGTTAGGCAAGCATGCCTCTGTTTTTCAGGCGGAAATCTATGCCATCCTAATGGCTGCTGAACAAATTGTTAGGAATAGGTGACAGGGTCGTAGTATCTGAGTCTGTAGCGACATTCAAGCTGCGTTTAAGGTCTTGATCAACCCTGTTACCCGTTTTATAATAGTTCGGGGACGTAAGAAGTCTTTGAACTCGCTAGGCGGAACTCTTTCGCTTGGTCCCAGGTCACACTGAGATTGGGGGAAATGAGATATTCTATGATACTGCTATGCAAGGCTGAGAGGATAATTTCTCGTGACCAGAACCTACACTGGACCTTTCTGGGTTTCTATAACGAACACAAGAAGATGTCTGCGGCATTCCTGCTATCTCTGAACAGAAAAGACTGTAGTCAACTTATTGGCGTTCTTATACGCGACACTTTGCTTTTGCTAAGCATCTTAGGGCCGTTTGCTGATACGACTCATAGTGACTTAAGTTTCACATAAACTTTTATGTGACAGTTTATGCCATACAAAAAGTACACCATAAGAATCGAAGTAGAATTTAATTCGTTATAAGTCGTATTAGCAAACGGCTCTTAGGACCGGTTTGTTCATCTTTGGTTAACTCTAATCAACGGTTATTCCAGCTGATAACCATATAATCTGTTCGTTCAGTCAAATTTTAACCAGAGAATCCATGACTTAGTTATAGTTAACCCAGGGAAATCGATAACCAGCCGATTTTGGTCGGTTAACGGCATTTAACCAAGGAAATTCAGGAACTTTGTTTGTTCAATCTTTGACATAGCATTTAAAAGCAAAATAACTTTCTTTCAAAAATAAAAAATTAATTTAATAAATAATAAACGCAAAATAGTGTGTGGTTCCTATCTGCTATTTCGACGCATTTTCAACAACTGGCGGATGAATACAATGCAAGACAGTGTGGAAAAAAATTGCATGCATTGCTGCAGCTGTGACAATTTTAACCAAGGATTAATTCAAACAACTAAATTGACAAAAAACTGGAAAACTGGGACGATTTGTCGCAAATCTATGGTTTGGTGACCAAAGTCAAACATAAGTGAACAAACGCTTTTTGGTTATCACAGTTAATCATGGGTTAAACTAAATCTATGATAACCTAACCACAGATTTAACCAGCTGTGAACAAACCGGCCCTTAGTGTGCTAGGTTTAAGTGATAATACTGTCTGCGCCGTTTGTGGAGAGGCCGTCGATATTTTGGATAATTTCCTTTGTCATCTATTGTCCTGCCTTTGCGCAGATCAGGTGGCAGATGTTTGGCGCTGATAGGGTGAGTGCTGACACGGATACCAGTTGCGTTTGAGTGCTCCAGTGGTGTGTTTTCTATGGAGACGATCTTGCTGCCAAAACATTTTTCCCATCAATAGGTCATATAAAAGTGCATAAATATTTCGACTTTCAGAAAGAAGAAGAAATCTCGAGAGATCGACAAAATTTGCTTGACTATGGTCGCTTTCAAGGAAGGAAACGATAGAATACTGTTAGGTGGAGAGGTTGAGGTAGTGGGTATTAAATTTTTAAATATAGGATCTACTTCAGCATACAGCACAAACGAGACTTTTAGGCGTTACATTCAAAATTAATGAATAAAAGAAAGGTACATTATTTTACAGAACAGATGTAGAAATATTTTTCTGGATCTTAATCTTATAGCCAAAGGTACCCTTTGAAGGCTTAAAGTGTCCCTTTCGTTGGTGGCGGTTGATCGAGATTTGTGAAGGATCCGCACTTGAATATTCCACACAAGTGGAGTTATGTGTATTGTGCGTGCTAATGAAAACGACGCTCGCTACTATACATCCTTTCGGGTAGTTTAGCAGCTCATAATGCTCTAAGACGGTATTCGGGTCAAAGCTGTTTTGGGAACGTTTCAAAATCACTTAAATCAACTTTGCATGGATGGGAGGTTATGAGTGCTTTGGGAATAACGAACGAGCGAGAAGATGCGGCTTTGGCCTTCTCACAGGTCCTAAGCCCTTCTTCAGGTCGTCTTTAAGTCACATACACTAAAAAAATTAGGAAAATGAAAGATGACAACTTTGGGGGAATACTGGACCAGACTTATTTAGCTTCTTCCGACCATTCGTTTGTGCGAATTTTTATTTTTGAAACGTACACATACAGAACAACGATTTTGAAACAGAAACTTCTGATTCCAATGCAATAAAATGTAACCTATGTCCGTTTCCTCATCACAAACTAACCTTGTGCCTAATTTTACGACGATCGGTAAACATATTTAGGTGTGTAAGCAAGACAAGCAAATAAACTCTTCTTCACGAGATATACGATAAAAACGAATGAAACCAAACAGTTGTTACTCTGATTGGGAGAGAGAAAAATCACAGCAGCAACCATCTAGGCCGAGCCGTCTTTCTGGAGTGGCAGTTGAGCTAAATGTACATGCACAGGCGAAATTCTTTTTCTGCTAATTTGTCCTTCGGTAGGTAATTTGCGGAATTTGGCGCCCCTCTAACAGGGTGGACACAAAGTATCTTTCCTATGAAAAAAGGGAAGATATTTTTGAGTCCTTTTTTTTTTTGTTTCAGACATGAGGCTTGAGAGATTTAGCATGGAGCACTACACGATCGGACAGCAAACAAAAATTGTTAAATTATATTTTAATTTTTAAAAATAGCCAGTCAATAATTTGTACTCAACCGGCAATTTTATCGGGTTAAAAATGTTCCAACAGCACCCACTATTCGTGCTGTGGTGGCAAAATTTGAGCAATATGGAAACGTTGGAGATGTAAGGCGTTCGGGCAGACCTCGATTTGGACGATCGATCGATCGAAAACATTCAGGTCGATAGGGAGAACGTTGCAACCGATGCTGAAACATCGATACGACGGCGTTCAACACAGTTAGGCATATCGCTTGGTAGTATTCATCGGGTTTTGAGGAAATATCTGCATGTATACCCTTACAAGATTTAGTACTGGAGTAGGTACTGTAGAACTGTCCTAAATATCGCCGAGAATGAAGAAGAATTTTTGAAAAATTTGATGACGACCGACGAGGCACATTTTCATCTGAGCGGGTTTGTGAACAAGCAAAATTACAAAATTTTGGGCCACACAGAATCCCGAATTTTCCGTCAATGTCCCTTACACTCACTTCATGGTACGCAGTTTGGTGTAGAATAACCTCGCGTAAGATTTATGACATGGGCCATTTTTCTTCGAAAATGATGCGGGTGCCTGCGTTACGGTCAATGGGTGCCGCTACAGAACATTGCTTCAGGACTTCCTTTTTCCACTTTGTTTTCAGCCAGGCAGAGCTACCGCTCACACAACTCGTGAGCTCCCAAATCGCATTATGTAAAAAAACGTCGAATTTGAATGGCAGCCGGGATCGCCTGATCTGTCAGCTCCGGACCTATTTTTATGGGGTTACCTGAAGGAAAAGGTTTACATTAACAAACCACAAACTATACAGGAGCTGAAAGTCAACATTTGCACAGAAATCGCTCAAATTACGCCGGCAATACTTCAAAAAGTCATCGAAAGTGTCATCAAAAGATCCCATGAGTGCATGCATTATAATGGTATGGCCACTTAACCGATATGATTTTCCATACATAATGTAAACAATTTGAAATTTACTTTTGCTTGTAATTTTTTATCTTTTCGTTCAAAAGTTCTTCCAAATATACATTGGAAAACGACTTTTGGGCCAACCGTATACTTGCAACCGCCCAGGTTATTTCACCCTAAATCCGCCACTGACTTCATATGCAAATGAACATTTATGACCTCGGACAAGATTATAATACATCGAAACAGCATTGAGGTTTAGAAAGAGCCTCAAAACCTCTTTGTTGCCAAAAGAAAGCAAACCTCTATTGAAGGTCGCGGTGTACAATATAAACGCTACCCTTTTGTGAATACGCGAGATTTTGAAAATGATGAAGATCAAAGACTGCATTCAGAATTTTGTCCAAGAAGACTATGGCTAATACAAGCCCTTTAAATCCCACATTTAGTCCGTACTGCTGTGGTACCACATTGATCACTCATTTTAGAAAGCCGACTATGTTTTTCAAACTATTCTAAACGAGAAGAGTGTAGGTACTCCGATTGTATCAATGAATCTACAAGTTGAGTTTAGAAAGTAGACCGAGAAATGAAAATAGGACTTAAGCCAATGAACGAGCAATAAGTGACAGAATTTTGACAGCTGCGGCTGATGTACGCCGTACGGTCACCACTCAATTGGATTTGATGACCTTTTGAGGCATTTAAATTGTTTAAGCTCAAAACAATTGCCTTTAAGTACTAACTAACTAATCGGTCATATAAGAAAGATTTCAGTTTTAAAGTTGTCATAAAAAAAAGTCGAAACCAGTTGTTGACGTAAGTATGTAATTAAAAGAACCCATGACAAAATTAACGGCTTACATTCCACTACAAACTGAAGCCCTAAATATTGTCATTCTAGTCGGATTCCCAAAACCGCTTACTTATTTGATGGTGTGACATAAACAAAATGACGCACATCTTAAGACTTAAGAGGAAAATCCAACAAAAAACTGCCAAGGGCAAACAGGAAGTCCTATACCCAAGTTCTTTCCATGCTCTTAAATGATTTAACAACCCTGATTGAGCATGACGCAACATTCCCTACAAAAAGTTGTCGCACACAGATACCGACTCGAAAGTATGATATCATAAACTAACTTGATGATAAGTCAATTAAAAAGGGAAACTAGAGCAAACTCTGTGTGCACTTAATGGTCACACAGCAACGTATCTACATAAATTACCACTGCAGCTGTGCCAGTCATCAAAAGTGACAGAAAAAAAGAATTCCACAAATGGCGAGATACTTTATCAATGTGCATCGAACAACAAATTTCAGATGGCAAAAACAATCAATACGAACTTATAGATAGGTACTCTAAATCTATTGACAAAATTATTAAATAGAAAATCCAATAAAGACTCAGATTCAGATTCAATTAAGTCAAAAATTTTCCCATTAACTCTATAATTATTGTACACGAATTATGAATGAATAAAGTCAATTGAGCAGAATGAATAAAAAAAAAGTTCTACGTCTATTTTCGAGGGAGATACATTGAAAAACTACTGAATATATAAAGCAATTTAATTAGGTATATGAAATCTAAGAATACAAAAAAAGTTGTATGTATTTAAATTTATAATTTGACAGCGAAAGTATTACGTAGGACATTCACTTTTTATTAGAAATTTAAGTAGTAAACCATATTCAAGGGAAATTCGCAAAAGGATTTAAAAATTTTTACATTAGAGCATTTTTTTCTTGTTTAATTTAAATAAATTATATAAGGCGATGACACACCGAACTGATTTCATCGTATTCTCCCAACTAAAGTGTCCTTTCAACTTGATATATGACATCACTTTTGAGTACTCGTAACACACCCGATTTGACACTGACACAACAAGGACACACGACGACAAAACGACGTATCCTTACACGGATAGCACTCCACCGTTGAATGACGCATCGGACAGTAAATACTTTAATGGCAGTGTCATTGAATGAGCGGAATTATTATCGGAATCGATGGGAGGTCCTGTTGTAGTACAAATAAACGTCACTCTTAATTTCTCTAATTTGGTTCGGCCTACCCCTCGCCGATAGGTATTACCCGATGACAACGACGTTATTGCTGTATATACACTATAAACAAACCTCTCTTCAGGTGTCTCGATGTGCTCTTCCTGTAGGCCACCTTCGGTACTCCCACTGCCCGATTCGGGTGTTGTTGGTGGGATAGGACCCAAATCGATAGACGTCATTCCTTCCACCATCGCCATCCTCGTGTGTTATGTGCGATGAATATATTCCAAGTGCGAGCGCCAACCAAATTTTCACACAAATTATACCCAAAGAGGTATTTTTTTTTCTTTAACTTTTACTTATCGATTACCAGAGATGGTATAAAGATTTTTTTTTTTTCAATTTGCTGTATCTAATTATGTATCACTAAATTCGTTGTAACAAGAACTTTTATTAATATACTCGATTTATGTGAAATTATTTTTTTTTTACACCATAACGATGATACGCCCGAATCTGGGGATGATTATAAATATATAAAAAAAAAATAAAATAAAACAAATCTCGTATCCGGTGCGTACAAGTTTTGTTCTATTATTCTACGTCGATGTGTACTAAATTTAAACTCAATCGCAAAACAAAGATGAAGAAGAAATTCGGTTTTTTTTGTGTTTTATTATTGACCGCTTCTTAGTTTCGTTTTTCGTATTTGGCGAGAATTAAGTTTTACCGAACTCGTCGCGTTGAAGTGAACATCTGAACTGAATCGAATTGCCGTCTAATTGTTAGTAGCACCCTCAACCTCATCATCAGAAGCAGCAGCACCAGCACGATGCGTCTTCTCTTTTTCGTGTATTTATACTTGTCAGTTAGCAGAGTGTGTGCGTTTTAGAGGTACTCTACTCATACCAGCAGTAACACGAGAGGGATGATGTTTGTTTGTTGTTTGCGTTGTTGCATATTTTTCAAAAAGTATCCAAAGATCTTATCTAAGAAATTTCGGATTGTTTTATTCACATTTCATGCTAAACTTTAATCCGTATTGTGAAAATAGTCATTCTTGGTGATGATACTCAGTAATCATCTCTCAGAGAGAATTCAGTACGCATACTCGGTAGTCGCGTACATAAGATACAATAGAAGTTAAGGTGCATGTCAATGTCGCATGTAGTTGCTCATGGGAGGAAAGATTTATCAAATGGAGTTAAATAATACTACTTTTTATATATATTTAAATTTTCGTCATGGTTCAAACCCAACGAAATTAACATGAATACTCGGCAAGTGTTTTCAAAAGGAAATTGGTAAAAAAAGCCCAAACCCTTTGCTCTAGGAAGCTCAAATTTTGCACACAGCTTCCCTTTTTAATGTATACTTATGCAAGGAATAAGGAATTGTTTAAATTCAACAATAAAAAGGGGTAAAATTGACGAGGAAGAGGGGGGGGGGGGTCAAAGTTTGTATGGGAATATTTTTATTTTCCATCCGATCGACTTGAAACTAGGTTTGTGTAGAGAAATAAAAAAAACCCATTACTCCGATTTTGAAAATTTTGCGTGGAGTCAGAGTTATTGGCGATTACCCCCTTTAAGGGGGGCTTTTTTTTAACCGTTCGTCGTATTAATTTGAAACTTTGTATATTCATAAAGAAGTAAAAAGTATTTAGTCATAAATCTAAATCAATGCAAAAAAAGAACTTGAAACCATTTTTAGGCAATATACTTCCCCACGTAGCTTCCAACTATCAATGGTCTACTAACTGCTTCTTAGGTACTTTCATGGGAAGGTTTTCTTCGCGATATTTAAATTTAAAAGAGGAAACTAACTGAGAATGTGAAGAAATCTGTGTACAAAATACTGAGGGCTGCGCGAACTAAGGCCTTCCACACACCACTCGTATCATCATCGTCACATCACGAATTTGCCATTCAGGTAGGATAACGATACGCGTTTTAAACCGCACACGACGCAATTTCCAATCGTCAAAATACAAAGCGTAAGGCCTACTGTCCACGTAGCTGCATTCATACGCACGCTTTCGTCATTTGCATCTTGGTGTACGCTTGTTTGCAGCTTCCTTGAAGCTGGCATATAAACAAACGAAGCTTTGTCCACGGAGCGGCCAAATACGCTTGTCGTCATTTACAGCTTGCATTGCCGCTTCGTGGACAGTGGTTCGTTTGTTTATATGAAAGCTGCATGCATTTAAATACAAGTGTGCGATAACAAATCGTATGCCTTTAGTACATCGCATCGCATACGCTACGATGACGATACGAGTCGTGAGCGGAAAGTCTAAGCCACTGGCAAAACTCACGTATTTCTCGTTCTCGGATGAGATGATTCGGCCCTTGATGTGTACTGTATATTCAATATCTGACATACAAATCCACATGATTAAGTCGCTTAGTTGGTGCTGTAAAGCTTTTTAATGATTTTTTTTGAAATGACTTTAAGGACATTTCAGTAAAAATATAATTTATTTTCAAGGACCTCTTGGTAAGACTTTCTTTATAATAACAATACTTATTTCCTTTGAAGGAATTCTTAAGGGGCGATGTATACCTACTCTTATTACTCTTATTTTTGTTAACAGGAACTCAGGATAAAATGCGTAAATCCCAAAAGCTAGCGCTATTTCTTAAATCATTTTCGAAATATGTCCCTTTTAAGAATTTAAAAGACGTACAGTAAAACCTCGTTAACTCGGAATGGTTGGGGGAAGGTCTGTCCAAATAAACGAATTTTCCGAATTAATGAGAAATTTTTTTTTTATTCACACAAACGCGTTCCTATTGATGAAAAAATGCAAGAACATTAAACCAAAAATTATTTTAATAACACAAAAGATTGGAAATAATACATAAAATTTATTGGATATTGTGGATTACTGGGATTCCCCCAATATCATTTTTTATGGCTTTTCCCGACTTTTAAATAAATGGGGACTCCCCCAATAGATATTTGGATGATTTGTTCCGACTTCTACATATTTGAGATCTATTTGCTATGTTCAATCATTGCGTTATTTAATTTTTTTCCGAATAAACGAGTTTTCCGAATTAAAGAATTCCGAATTAAAGGGCTTTTACTGTATGCGTAAAATTTTTTAACATCTGGCCACATCCTTGAAAATAAAATCAAATTTTTAAGAAGATTTTAAAAATATATCCTTTTTAAGGATTTCATGGAAATACGAGCTGTCGGAATATCTGCTTTGATTTTTATTTGTTTTAGAAAAATCTTGACTTTCACAGAGAAGAAAAGTAATATATGTATTCTAAACAAGCGGATCCGGCGAACTTCTTTTCGCCCCAATTTAACGCCTTCAGATAAACTTCAGAGAAATAATAAAACACAAATAGTAAATAGCACATTTGTTCAATAGAAAATGAAAATTCGAAAAGGACACCTGTCAAATTGCGCACAGCCTAAATCACCGTATAACGCCATCTATCGGGTTGTGGCATTAACCGCAGGACAGCACCATCTATTAATTATCTCGTTAACTTCTCCACCCAAAATGCACGCAGATTGTCTTTTATTGCAATGAATTTCACAATTATCCGAAATTTTCCAAGCTGCACAACGAATTTTCCACCTTTACATCGTCCAAAATCATCAAATCATTTAGCGATTAAATGCAAAATTTCGACGAAAAATATTCAAATTTTTCGCGTTTTTCCGGAATTTTCCACTAAGCATTTTCTATTTTTAAATTCGAAAAGCCATCCCGGAACAATTGAACACAAAATTCCATACAAAAAAATCGGATGGACCGATTTTGGCTCAAATTTTTTTTCAATTGTTTGTAATTGCCAGGAGAAGGTTCTTCTGAAAGAAAATTTTGAGAAAACCCTCCGGAAAAATCGGGAAATTGGAAAAATCAAGAATAGATTTTTTGTATGGAATTTTGTGTGCAATTGTTCCGGAATGGCTTCACGAAATTTTGTATTTTATCGCATGATTTGATGATTTTGGACGATGGTGGAAAATTAATTGTGAAGCGAGACGAAGTTCGCCGGGTCCGATAGTAAAGAATAATAGTTAACAGGCGCCAAACCACACAAACGAGGCGGCCTATTTAACTTGTCTGTTTGTGGAGATGACACGGTCATTTAACTTCGACTTCAAGAATTCGATTCCTTGGCCAGCTGTGTAACATCTGTCGCTGTCGTGTTAAAATTATATAGCGCTACAATTTTGCTTATTGACGTTTTGCAAAACTAGCGCATAAAAAGTTAACGTTGAACAAACCGCTGATAACTTCATGTATAACAAAAAAAATCTATTGGAAAAATATGGGGCCTAAATTCAAACACCATTTGCAATCGAATTATCTCTTTTCTATATATGTATATAAAACAAAGTGGAAAAAACTGTTTCCCTCTGTCGCCCGTAATTTTCAACCGATTTTGTTGATTTTCTTTTTTAAATGTCGGTAATTACGGTGATTGGGTGATAGGCTAAACAAGTTTAAAATCGGACAAAGGGGTGTGGCACCACCCATACAAAAAAAAACATTCAAAGACTTATATCTCGAAAACCACCGACTCGATTGAGCTCAAACTTACAGAATATATTCCTTGGCATTGGTCGGGGAGTATTCCTGTGAAGATAGGTCAAAATTGGACAAAGGGGCGTGGCACCTCCAATACAAAAAAATTAAAACATTGTCGCCCAAAAATAAATAAAATAAAATAAAAAATAAAAAAAAAATTAAAAAAAGCAACAAAAGCCTGGCGAAGCTGGCGGGGGTTCAGCTAGTGTATATATATATATTAAATGCGATTCAAATCGATCGGTCCATTTTTTTCAAAAAATGAGATGTTCGTGTCAAGTATAATAAGGAAATACGTGACAGAAGTTTTATAAGGCGTTATTAATCAATCTTAAAGGCTAATTTACACCGAGAAAAATGAAAATCCAATTTACAAACGATTTTAAATGCATTTATGGTAAAAATTCCAATACACTATTGTAGATTGGATGTACTGTTAAATTGTCATGTTTTACTCTCTAGTATGTCTCCGAAATATCAAAACGATGCGATGAGTCAAATTAGCCGCCTCTCACACTGAGGCAATAAGCAACACAGAATATATTACAAATAATTATTTTACATTGAATTAAATTAGAGGTCCCACATCAAAGCAATCAATGTCGGTCGAACGAAAAATGTTGCTGATTGCGGCAATATTATTGCTGGCGATACACAGCGCATGTTGAAAAGCGATAAATACTGCTTCGTAATGAGTATGATGAGTAATATCAATATTTTCGAATAGTGACACGTCGCTAAACGTTTGCATATTACTACTTTTTATTAATTTTTAAAAATATCAGACGAACCAGTTTTTAATACAAAGTTCGTAGAAATAGTTAGAAAATGTCCAGATAGCTAGAAACGGCTGGCAATAATGTTGCTTTAAAGTGAGAATAGGTTAAAATAAAATTGCGTATTGCTTATTGACAGTTGCTAGTTGCTTGTTGCCTCAATCTGAGAGCCACCTTAATCATCAGCATCACACTGGAAATAAAGTTGGCCAAAGCTAGAGAATGATAGGTGTATAATTTTGAGACACTTACTTACACTTGAGAATTTTCTACTCACTAGAAAAAACGTACCGATTCGTTATAAATTCTTTGATTTATTGAGGTTAGAAATTGCCGCCAAAAGTTGGCTTTCATAATTAACATTTGTATGACTTAGCAAAAATGCCATTGACAGAATAATTAATACAATGCTGCCAAAATGTATTTACAAACAGATTTGTTTAGAAAAATGTACTAGATCAATTATTTGAACAAAATGAATAAATAGATTTTCTGAATACATATATTCAATCTTCAACAATAGGCAATCGGTCACTGCTTACAAATTATACGTCATTTTATTTTAAGTATGAGTCGAAAGCAATGATGACTTATTGTCAAATCGCAAAATTAATACAAATGCTGACAGAAAGTAAGAGTTCAAAGGAAATAAAAAAAACATGTTTAAATCGATGATCACAATAAATCAAACTAATAGAAAAAGCGGAACAATTCACATCGCTTTGATAAATTTGCCAATACCTACTGGAAAAAAGAGAAAGGACCGTACAAATGTAGAGATGCCAAGGTAATAAAACTAAAGTAAACCAGTTAACTAAATGCGAAACATTAAATAAATTTTGTTAATCAGGACACGATCTAAATACAGTCCATACGAGTACATATAATAAAATGAGTGCCGCTGGCCGATAGCAATGAATAAATTATAGAAACAACAACCACAATTGTACCTTTTTTGGACTTGAAATTTAATAATTTGCAGAAGAAAGTTCACAAAACTTTTTATTATGAACATTTGCAATTGTAAGTTTGTGTGAAGTCCAAATGTAAATACATTTTTATAGGGGTCATCAAGCGCAGCCCAAAACTAACTTCTATATGCGAGTATACCAAGGCGCGGTTGAATCATTATATGTTCGCCCTTCCCAGGAGAGGTATTAAGAAAAATATGTAGCTACTACGAATGATGATGAAAAATTTTACTCATACGCCCCAGTGTCAGTCATACTTCATACTACTCAAAAAGATTATATATGAGTCTTTTGGAAGAAGATTCTTCCTCCATCTATAGATTTTTTATCCAAATTATATCATCACCTACACATAGGTTTGGAACATTTTCACAAAACCAATATCAACCCTTTATGTGCTCTCACAATGTAGTAAAGAGAGAGAGAGAGTAGTGTATGATGACGAAAAATATTACTCATACGCCTCAGTGTCAGTCGTTCTCGTAGTACATACCTTATGTACAAGAAGAGGGCTCTTTAAGGACAATTGCAACTGAGTTCCTTATTAATTTAGTTTTTTTTTTTTACTTTTTTTCTTTTAAGTTCCATGATAAGAATGAAAATAGTTTGTGGGCGGGGTTGCTTATAAGGTCAGCCAAGTGTCACTTAATATTATATGCATTTTACCATGACTATCACGTTCTTCAAGGTTAAGAGCAATTTACGTCCCATTGAAGAAGAAACTAAATGAAGCGTGCGTTGCATATACTCGTAGTGTGATTGCAAATTATAATATTAGTCATGTGTATTCAATTGAATAGATTCGTAAAGTGAAAGACAGAGAGAGAGAGGATGTCCATTGAAGGAAATAGACAAAGATTTATTTAGCGTGTTTGGAAAAATACTGATGGGGTAGGAGTTCAGTACAGGTACAGGAAACAGGCGAAAATAGCTGACATGACAGTATATTTTGTTTACTTGTGAAGCCTTTATGTAAGTGAAAGTACGTCGAAAGGCTAAAAATGATTTTCGTATGTGTATAAGTGCCCGTGGAAAACAGTGATACAATTTGGATTTCAGGTTTTTCCTATTATGGTAAAAATAGTTTTGCTGGCATTTCGTATAGAAAATGAGCATGAATTCAAAATAAATAGTAATTAAAGGAAGGGTGGCAACTCCTTCATAATCTTTTGAAAGGTGGTCAAAACTAAACTGAAAGATTTTTTGTTGTGTTTTCTATTTCAACTGAAATATATGGCAAAAAACCTTGTTATTGTTCGAAGGTTGTTCGAATTTTCAGCAAACAATTACTGTTGTGTATTTGAGGCCACGGGTACGTAGAGACAATTTGTCCGAACTCTACTGGCTTTTTTCACCAACTTATAAGTTTGTGTTTACACGCAGTTTTAAACAAAATTTGTGAGTTTTTTGTATGAAAATGATGTCGTTTCCCCAAACTCGGGGTATTAGAAATTTGTCGTTGTTTTAACAACTGTACATCTGTAATAACATTTTACTTTTTATTCTACCACCAGCTGGGCCCGTGCTCGCCTTGCCCGCTCGCACAAAATTATATTTACACTTTGAGTGTTTCATTAAAATGTGTCCAGTAGTTTTCGCGCTTTTAGGAGAAAAAGAAAATTCCTCCCTCTCCTAGACCCCGCTACCTATCTGTATTACTGCATTTCCTTTCCTTTGTTTCCCTCTTCCTATTGAATCCAAGCAACTACCTACCCCAAATCTAAACTGTTACCATACCACATATGTATGTACGTATGTAATAGAGACATTAGCACAGGCCTCGGCCCTCATTGAAGCTAAGCTCTGAGCCTCCGGGTATCGTAGAATAGCGCCAATGCAAATGGACAAACTAAACCCGTAAATAAGCTGATTGAATAATTACAGAGACGTAAATATTCAAGGTTCTTACATATTACCGTTTGAACTGAGTTTAGGAACTTTCTCCTGAGGGATCTTGTCAAAGCAGCGCTGGACCTTTGACAATGTCATTATACCTGGTGGCACGCAGGTTTAACCCAATTGTCGTGGATCTGATTCCCAGTGTGTTGGCGAAATACTCTTGAAACCGAGGCGTTCGCAAACCGATGCCTATAGCAGCCTATAGCAGTCTCACAGTCTTAAGGAATATTTAAAAAAAAGTTTCATTGAAATCTGTCCAGTAGTTTTCAAGTTTTTAGCAGACAACGACTTTCGTTTCACAAAGCGAAATGAAATTACAAAATTTGTACAAAATTGTTGAATAATTTTATATGAGAAAAATCGCCTGTAGTAGCTCCACTTACAAGTCGTTTTACAATCACATTTAATTCGCAAAAAATTCGCGACGAAGAGAAGACATAGCTAGTACTTAAGCCGTATGTGCATTTACTCCAAGACAGCAATTTCTTCAAATTTCAAATACTTCCGGTCTTTGTTTTCAATAACAAATTTGTGGTTGTAACTTGTAATTGTTACCTTTTGAAGGCTGATTCGGAGCAAATCATTTTTTTTGGTTTTATTGGCCATTTGTCTCCATTTGCTTTGCTTTGATGAGATAGATGTCTAATAAAAATAACCTATAGATATATCTAATAGAGATAGCCAAGGAAAGGACGCGATCTATAAATTGTTAGCCTGGCTTTTAAACTACATCTCTCGTTTGGCGTAAATGTTAATTAGTAAAAAAAAATCGACTGTCAACATGTCGACTAGAAACATAAAAAAAAAAACGCTCGCCAGTATAAAATAGATCTTTAAAGACAGCTAACAAAAAAAACAGCCCAAAGGCGGCGCAGCAAAACGTACGCCAAAACGGCTGATTATACTATTATTAGTTGTTTGGCTTCTGTGGCACATAACGTAGTCTCATACTATCTTTTAAACTTTCACTTTTTAATTTTTTAATTTATTATTAATTAATTAATTATTTAGCCCAATTGACACGCGGCCTAAATGTCGAATGATAATGATTGGAAAAGTGATCAAATGACTATGTAAATGATTTTTATAAAATTGAATGACATTTTGCAAATAGTGGAATATGTCAATTCTACTTTGACATTTGTGAAGTAAACAGATACAAAATATACTTTAACAATGCATAAATCGATATACTCATAAGAACGTGAAATAATTGTGTAAATTTGTTTGTGGAATAATTCGTCGGTGGTGTTGGAGTAGCGTGAATTTCGGCACAGATTTCCCGGTCGTCCGGCACCAACTGGGCAAACATTACTATGTTTAGCCGCTCAGAAGAGTATGGGACAACACGAGATGCTGCTGGGTCTGGCCGGCCCAGAAGCAGCAGTTCCGCAGAAGACCCAGAAGTTTCGACCAGACGACGTGCCATGCAACAGACCTATGCAAAAAGACGTTCTCCTTGCTCCATAAATTGGGACTGAGAAACACGTGGTTTCAACAGGATTGAACAACGGCGCATATTACACGAGTTACTGAGGGCTGCATGCGGCTACATGAAATTTGAAAATGAATGAAAAATCACCCCAAAATTGGGGCTGTTTTTCATAATGAAAAAACGAACTTCAAAATGGAAATAAGGCCACAAATCTGACAGTAAACCCAAGCAGGGGGTTTTCATACGTTTTCGTATGAAAATGAAAAATGAAAAAAGGCCCCAAAATATGAATTGTCACCCAATTCGCAGAATTTTACGTAATTTTCTGTTGTTGTTGCCTTTTATGTAAATTTGTGGGGTGATTTTTCATTTTCAGTTTGGGGCCATTTTTCATTGGGGCCATTTTTCATTTTCCCCAAAATTCATTTGCCCAAATTCATGTAGCCTTTTGGATCGCCTAATCTCCCGTTTTGGCGATTTGCACTGTCCGGCAAGATCGTCTGATTTAACCATTCCAGGCACCTTTTTCTGGGGTTATTTGTTGAATTCACGGGTCTATATCAACAAGACTCAGACTTTTGAAGCCCTCAATAAAAGGATGACCTGTCGCCGGAAATTCAGACAAGACTGATGGAAAGTCCCATAAATAGGACCCGAGTGGTCATTAATTCTGGTGGCGGCCACTTAGCTGATATCATCGACTTCATGTAAAAAAAATTTAAGACATAAAGTAAACATAATACAAAAGCAGAACTAAAGTTTTTCATTCATAAAAAAAATGACAGCCAAAGAATATCGGGTGACAACTTTTAACTTGTTCGCCACCCTTGTAAGTAGCGCATTTTTCTTTTTGCAGTGAAGACAATAACGGATGTTTTCTGTTGATTAGATAGTTTGAAATTATATTTTTTTTTGCAAGTTACACACTGAGAAATCCCTGAGAAATACTACTTACAGCTAGGTTCCAGAAATCGAGTGAATTCGTTTTCAGTGTTCTGCATTTCGAGCGATTCGGAAACTCCGAAATTTTTTCGAAATCACAATTTCACTTTGTCTCAATTCCGAAAATTTTGAAATCGAAATCGAATACAGGGAAATGTAGAACCCAACAATTCATTTCCGATTTCGAGTGAAAGTGAAATGTGGAACCTGGCAGTTAATCTTTGTGTCGATAGAATTTAACTGATTTAAAAATTCCACTTTTCTTAAGTTATAGACCTACGTTAAGGAATACAATTGACAGAAATGGGCATTTCTGAGCGAGTACAAATAATTTACTTACGATTAAATTTGCATTTGAGTACAATACTACTTCGAAAACATACCTGCAAATAAATAAAAAAACAAAATTTAATAAATTTCGTTTTACTATAAAGAGGATTTTATAAATTATATTGTGTTTATTCAAATATATTGTATTACAGTACTAGAATTTTGCAGAGTTGCCTTTGTAACAATGACAAGAAACTTTGTCGATTATTTCCA
Source organism: Cheilosia soror (assembly GCA_949372485.1). NCBI lineage: Eukaryota > Metazoa > Arthropoda > Insecta > Diptera > Syrphidae > Cheilosia > Cheilosia soror. The sequence continues at coordinate 42,400,512 of OX443564.1, read as the reverse complement.
AAATCTTACACAATCCCTCTTTTCGTCTTCATTTCGAATTTAATTCGTATCTATACTTATTCCGTTTTATGATCATTTACATTCAGAAGCGATGATAGAACTTGACAGCTGACAGCGACCATATTTAAAAATATTTTGCTGTCATTGTGTTCTGTCACTATTTTACCATAAGGCGTTACAAGATTCCAAAACTCATCGAAATCTAAAGAATTTCGTGTTCTGTTCTGCAAAACGAGTCGTATTGAGCGTCCTTCCAAGCTCACCATTCGCACAAATTATGAAGATATTCGAGAAAAGTCAACGTACGCCAAAGTACGTAAGTTTAACGAGCGGTAGAACAAAAATATGGCTATGGTGGCACACAGTGAACGCTTACTTAAATTCAAAGGTATTTCGCGCTTAATGAATGACATTCATTTATATTGCAGTTAAGAATGCAAATGAACTCATAGTCATAGGTACCTAATGTTAGACAAGTGCAATAACTCGATATGTTAATAATTTTATAATTGCAGTCTAAAGCTAACAAGATGCAATCGATATCAACTAATTGCCGGCGCATGGCAAACATTATACTTTAATACAACAAGCAGAAACCGTGGGTGGTGAATTGTCATTTGTTTTCTTTTCATTTGGTGACATCTCTTCAAATGGACAAAAAAAATGCTCATTTATTATGTCACATATAGGTTTGTCATTTACAATTAGCTACGGCACCATGGCAGGACAAATTTATTTAATGACCATTTAACAACTACATACGTATATAGAACCAAGCAATTTTTCTGCAATTGATTAAAAACTAAACCATTTATCGGATATTAAGTACGTCAAGTAAAATTGGTTATAATATTAGCGGACTGTGTATCTGGTTGTGGCCAGGACTGTTTATTGTGTCAACTGAGCCAAGCAATTGAAGTAGATATACACATTTTTCTTCATTATTGCTTGACCTAATCGAAGAGTTGGGAACACATGCGAGAACTCTGGCCGCCTACCGAAAATGTAATATTAAGGTTAAGGCCGTTTAAAAACGTATGGCGATCTCAGCATCTTATTATTAACGCGAACCATGCCTGAGATATTTTCTTCTTATTTAGCCAAAGTTCATATTATCGTATATCGTCCAATTTCTTCTTCTGACTGGTTCGCAACGTCTTCTCGTTATACAGTCAAGCTCTGAAAAGGAAAATAGCCATTTTCCAACCGTCGGAATAAGTGCATATGAAGGATATGGACTGAGCCCTTCGCATAGCTGATTTCGTTGACGGTTCGACAGTGAGCCAGGTTGCTGTGTGCATAGGTTAGGTTGCTGTGTGGGCAAAGTGAAGACGCACTTAGACGGAGTTAAATGTCCATTGTGACACCACATGAGCAAGAGGCGATACACGTACTTAACGGGCTCCCGAGCGGTGAAGAGTCTCTACCTAACACACTGCAGCCACCCATCCTAGCGCTCTGCCATCCGCCATGGCTTGGTCTTTCAAACGGAGGTTTGGTCTTCCTTGTCTTCTTGAACCTGGCGGCTGGGATTCAAAGATCCTCTTAGTTGGAGCATTATTGTCCATTCGCTCGATATGGCCGAGCAAATGTAGTCGACGTGTTTTGGCTTTTCGGGCTACATCCACAGCTTGGTACAGCTCATAGAGTATGCGGTTGTATCTTCTCCTCTATTCGCCCTCTTCGCACTCAGACCAAAAATCCGCCAAAGTATTTTTCGTTCGAAGGAGCCCCGTATCAGCTCTCCCTTCTTGCTTATCGTCCAGCACTCGGCGCCATAAAGCAGAACTGGCAGGATAAGGGTTTTGTAGAGCACACATTTCGTCCTTCGAGTTAGGAGTTTTGAACCCAGTTGTTTTGCCAAACCGAAGTAGCAACGGTTTCCTATAGGGTATTATTATTATTCGTCGGATCTCCACTAGGGTGTCATTCGTGGAGTTTACGTTTACTCCGAGGTAGTTCACCTCCTTAACTACCTCGAAATTGTTGCTATCAATAGTGACGTTTTGTCCTAGGCGGTGGACAGATGCTTGTTTGTTTGTTGATAGCATGTACTTAGTCTTGTCCTCATTTACTTCAAGCCCAACGGATTTCGCCTGTTCTTCAATCGCCGTGAACGCTTCTATCACGGCACGCTGGGAGCGACCGATGATGTCAATATCGTCCGCATAGCCAAGCAGCTGGACGGACCTGTTGAAGATAGTGCCTTCCGTGTTGACACCTGCCCTGCGCACTATCTGCTCCAGTATGAGATTGAAGAAGTCGCATGATAGACTTGCCGAAATCCGGTGCATGTTTGAAATAGTTCGGAAGAGCTGCTTCCAAACTGCACGTTGCAGCGCGTGTTTTCCAGCGTCACGCGACACAGCTGAATCAGTTTTGCCGGGATTCCAAATTCAACCATCGCCATATAGAGCTCCTGACGATGGATGCTATCATACGCAGCTTTAAAGTCGTTGAATAGGTGGTGAGTTTGGACTTGAAATTCGTTGGTCTTTTCCTCAGTGTAAACATTTGGTCTATAGTCAATTTGCCGGGCTGGAAACCACACTGGTACGTGCCGATTAGTGTGTTGTAGAACGTTGGATAGGATCTTATATGCGACATTAAACAGGGATATGCCTCGATAGCGGTACAGGTGACCAGAAATTTTGGTCGAAGCCCTAGCGTTTCTTTGAGATGCTAAGAATAATGACTTGTTGCGGCAACGCCTGCAAACTCCCCCCGTAAAGCAATATAAATCTAGTTGTAAACATAAACAACGCAACCATGTTTGGTGTATCAGCTTTCCGTACCGTCCACTTATCTCACAGAAACTTAGGGTTTCAGCCAACTTTTTAACAATCAGAAGGTAAAAGCGACCACCCTCCGCATATGCTATTTATAATTTTATATCTTCATAAGTAAAAGTAAACAGTTCGCGTTTTATATTGTTATCCATGAAAGCGATTCCATTTAGCCATAACCACAACTGCCACTAAAAATAAAAAGCATTTGCTTTACAAAGACATTGTGTCTTTAACTGCATTCCCAAGGAGCAGAAAAACACAATAAAACCACATACCTACCTACTCTCCAATTGGTAATGTTATACTTTTATATAGAATCGCATACAAAGATAACGTGCAACAGTTGTTTTAAAACAATAAAAGGATTTTCTAGTATTTTCGTAGTAAGCGAATTGCATGCCATAAAAAAAGACAGAAAAAAAACAGCTGTAGGTGTGTATGTGTAGCTTTATATTGTTTTGCTGCAAAATAAAGTACAAGCGATATGCATCTGTGTTGGATGGCGCACACGTCACGTTAGGGGGTAGCTAAATTAAAATCTAGTACCCTATCGAATCGACAGGAAGGTAGCTCATAAACCTTGCATGTGGATACATGTGTTCGTGATTATCGCCGCAGGAAATCAGTAAATTGTTGCTGAGCGCTTGACCTTAATCTATTTGATATTTCCTTTGACACATTTGCAGTAACAGTTTGATTATCCACAAAAAGTCATTATCGCGTCATACTTCAAATCTATTTCGAAGAAGAAGGTTTGTTTAGAGTTACGCATATTTGTTTTTTTTATACCCTCCACAGGAAGGTATATTCACTTTGCCATTACGTTTGTAACGCCAAGAAGGATTCACCGGAGACTCTATAAAGTATATATATTCTGAATCAGAATCACATTCTGAATCGATTTAGCCATGTCCGTCTGTCTGTCTGTCTGTCTGTCTGTCCGTCTGTCTGTCTGTCGTCTGTTGAAAGCACGATAGCGTCCAAACGAATTGACCTAGGCGAATGAAATTTGGTGAGAGGACTTTTTTTTAACCGTCGTCAGGTTGGTATTGAAAATTGTCTATGTCGGTAAAGTAGTTATGCTACCTCCCATACAAAACTAATATTAGAAACGCTCGCATGGCAAACATTTTTCATGACTTTTATGCAGTGGAGGGTATCAAAGCATCGGCCAGGCCGATGATAACACTTTTACTTGTTTTTTAATCCCATTTGAATAATACGTAGTAGGTGTTGACAAACAAATTGTTTAATAATAAAACACATGATAAAACTGCCGCAAATTTATACAGCTAATTGCACAGCTTACGCATACGCATAGAAAAAGAACAAACGACATCAATGAGCTTTGGCTCCCAAGCGATTATTTTTAACTTTTTATTTCCCCATTTTATTTTATATAGGGTAGCTTAACTTTGACAGAGTCTTTTGAGGAATTTAAATTGAAATTATTTTTTTTTTTTATTTATTTTACAGCTGAAAGCAGTAGCTGCAATATTGTAATTTAGAATGTAAATTTATCTTCTTATACAAAAAAATGGAAATTACGACTCACTGACTCATCAACGCCAAGCCCAAACTCTTACCCTTTGCACAAGAAAGTTGAAATTAGCACACTATACAAGGAATAAGGAAGGTTATTTCGAAATAAAAGGGGGGCGAGGGGTTGTCAAAATTTGTATTATTTATCCGATCGACTTCAAACTCGGTTTTTTTTACTATATACGAAATAAAGGCCGATTTTGGAAATTCAACCTTTTAAGGGGTAAAAGGGGGGGTCAAAATTTGTATTTTTCATCCGATTGACATCAAACTCGGTTTGTGTACTCTGCATAAGAAATAAAGGAAATTCATTTCTCCGATTTTAGAAATTTTGCTTGGAGCCGAGTTATTGGCGATGACCCCTTTTAAAGGGGCACTTTTCATAACTCACATAACTCACGAACCGCTCGTCGTATCAATATGAAACTTTGTAATGCGTCCCAACATTTGTCGCGTTGACAGAATATTGAAAATTCATCCAACTCAAACGTATGTAGGTAGTCCAAAGATATTCAGGCGGAATTTTGTAAGAATGGGTCATACCCCATACGTCTAGAAAGTGGTACACATCCTCACGATCTTTTCGGTTGCATATGTTGCACAGTATAGGAAGATCACTCCTATACTGTCACTCTGCTGCGTTCCGGGACATGAAGGCATTTCAGGCAATGAGAAAGCAGACGAATTAGCAAGACAAGGTTCGACAGCTGTTTCAGAACAAGCTGATCCCTCTGTGGACATCCCGCCTTGCACACTCAAGCTTGAAGCAGGGAGGAAAGCCACAAGTGAGGCGAACGCAAGATGGGCCACCTTAAACACTTGTAATATCACAAGAATGCTATGGCCGTCCTTTAATGAATCCAAAACCGAGAAGATAATGCGGAAGGATAGGAAATCCCTGTCCACACTCGTAGGTATCATAACAGGGCACAACACCTTGCGGTACCATATGAAGAAAATGGGCTTAACGGAAGAAGAACTTTGCAGAGGCTGCGGTGATGAGGAAGCTCTGGAAGATACAACCCACTTCTTATGTCACTGCCCAAGTCTCCAACATACCAGGTACAAATTCCTAGGGAGTCACTTCTTCAACGACCCAGACGAGCTTTCCAGCACATCAATAGACAAGATAATGAACTTCGTCAAATCAACAAGATCGTTTGTATGTAGCAGCACAGTAAGTAATTTAAATACAGGGTTATAAGGGATAACCTCTTTCCCCCTATGGGAATCACAATGGGTCAGTATTGACCTGCGTGTGGCACGGAGAAAATCCTCGCCAGCCCACAAACCTAACCTATAGGAAGATCTGGGCGTTGTGGAATATAATTGGATTGACAGCTAAAAATATTTTTTGTCCCGTAGATAGTGGCTCAGTAGCGTTTTACTTACAATTTGATCATAAAGGGTGTTTCGTATAAATGTGGCTGAATTTCATTAATACACCTCTCAATTTCCTCGTTCAAAGCGTTAGTATTCGTGGGCTTGTTTGCATACCCCTTTGACTTAAAAAAAAAACCAAAAGAAAAGAGTCCAATGGCGGTAAATCTCAATATCTGGGTGGCCAATTCTGATCGCAAGAATGGACGAAGAGGAAGTGACTCATGTAGTAATTGAATATTTTCTCTAGCTGTATGGCATGTGGCACCGTCTTATTGAAACCACATGTTGGTCACATCCATATCTTGTTAGTCAGGCACTAAAGTCTGGGTTATCATGTCACGATAACAAACACAATTAATTGTTACTGCCTGACCAGCCGCATTTTCGAAGAAGAATGGTCCGATTAATGCCTCCAGCCCAAAACCCCCACCAATCGTCACTCGTTGCGGATGCATTCCTTTCTCAACAATCACTCGTGGGTTTTCTGAACCCCAAATACGACAATTTTGATGATAACGAAGCCATCAAGATGAAAATGAGCTGCATAACTGAAGATGATTTTGTTTGAAAAAAGTGGACTGTAGCTTTGTCAGTATTTTATTTTTAAAATATTGCTCAACAATGAAAATGCGTTGTTCTTTCATATAGCGCTCCATTTCTGCTAACCCCAAACTGCGTCAGCTGCCACATTGTTATCTTTCTTCAGTTGGCACCACTGTACTATTAAAATTGCGCAAAATTCAAATGTTGCGTGAATTATGGAACACTCGTTATAATCTTTGACCTGTTTTCTTCAATAGGCTGTTAAATATATTTTTCAGAGATACTAACTACTCCTTAGGTATGTTTTCGACATATAAATATAAAAGAGGAAACTAAGTGACTGTAAAGAAACCTCTGTATACCAAAGCAAAACTGTAAAACCGTACTTTGTTTAAATTGTGTTTTAGCCTTTTTTGTGACTTTAATTCGATATTAAAATATTCTAATCACTGTAGGGCCATGTCGCGCAATTACAACCCCCCTCACTACTACAGTGCATGCATAAATGCAACCCAGACACTGTCAGCTGTCAGTTTCAATGTAATTCCAACCATTTACAATGAATGAAGAAGAAAATTAATTCAAATTGTAAAGTATAACTATTCAAAACAGCATTATTAATAGTTTCACATACAAATTAACAATTTCTCATTATCACCCACCATTCATAGATTTTATGTAAATAGCCTCATACATATTTTGTTGTTAATGAAGTCAGCTGTAACCATCCATGACCGATTATCATCAATGCAAACGATAATTGAATCAATGAACGAATTTCACATAACAGGCTTAAGTGATGATAGCCCCCAGAGTCCCAGACTAATAAGTTTATTGGCTTGTTTTTGTTTTTTTTTTATTGTAAAATCTGGTTAACTTAATATACTGTCAACTTATGGGTTCGTTAAACTTCTGAGCTTAAGCGGTTTTGGGCCAGTTCCATACCCTGACACTCGGTGTGAAGTGACATTTCCAATACGTTGTTTGACACGCTTTTTCATTGTTCTGACGGGTATTTATATTTAATGCGCTGCGATACTCCCATATGTAATAATTATAATTTATTGTACGTGTTTTGGCACATTTTCTTTGGCCCGGAGAAAACAAAGCCGCATATCTACATTTTCACGCAAAGTCAACTTGACAATTGATTATATTGTCATTTTACTTCACACTTGCGAGTACGTTTGGGACTGTGCTCTGTGTACAGCCATATATTCAAATGTATCCGCAGCTTAATGTTATTCTCTCAGTGATATTATAGCAAACAAAAACGCTGTAAAATGCAATGCAATTTGACAGGTGATGTGTTTTTGTTTTAGATGGAAAAATTTAGGAAGGCAAATAAACACATGGCATGGTGTAAGTAGTGGCGTGTACTATTTTAGGCTACTGCGTCTTGGAAGTTCAAAACCACGATTCCAAAGAGAAACGTATTTTCACATGGATCTTGTTTTTCAGAGAATATTTCAATGAATATTCATGTGCTGCATAATTTAGATGAAGGTGTGGGTGTGTTTATTTATCACACACTTGAAGAGCAATGAAATTTATTTAAATTTCTTGTAGTCAGTGTACACCTACTCACTCATTAACACAAAATAGATACATATTCCCATAAGACACACCTTTAGTAGTCAGTATAGTTATAGTAGTTAACTGCAAACATACGCACACAAAATAACAAAAAGTCAATTATCTACATACGTCACTATGTCACACTCCCAACTGACAGCACTGGGCGTAGGGAGGGGGTTCTTAATCGATTTTAATTGAATCTCCATTTTTATATAGGCTCAAGTTTAGAATAGCAGGACATTAAAACTGCTCATTATTAAATTGGTCATAGCAATACCCATAACCAGAACGTCAGACTTCAGAGGCACATGGAAGCTCGTTGAAAGCGATTTGCCATCTATGTTCAAAATATCATAAAGAAAAGTCTAAGCGAGCATGACGCTACGTCTGTAAATTAACTTATGCTATCTTGACACTGTTGCCTCCCTGCAACCCCCCTGCTTGGGATCACTGTAGGATTTGGAGCAGGTGCAAGGTTGGGTATATGCAAAGTTTATTTTATGTTATTTGCTTAATTTTACTGCCGAAACTACGCGTTTAAAAAATTGATAAATTCTAAATTAGTCGAACAGGGGATTTTAACAAGGGATTTAATAAGTACCTAATTGTATAGATGAGAGATTTTGGCATAGGGGATTTAGTCCCGGGAGATTTTGGAAAAAGAGAAGAAAAAAAATTAGAGATTATATCCAACTAGCGGACCTGGCAAACGTTGTTTTGCCTGCTCGTACATTTACATTGTCTGTCAATTGTTCTGCGGCCGATTTATTTAACCGATGTGCCTGGACTGATTCTGTACTCCGTCTCAGTGTGCTTCGACCGATGTTTCCTCAGACGTGTGCCCACGAATTGTATTGTCTAGATATATTTTTTCCCATGACAGTCCAAGAATAGCGTTTGAAAAGTATTTTTTTGTTATGAGAGGTGCCACGCCCTTTTGTCTAATCCCGCCACACTTCGCGCGATTGTTTGTTTGGACAATGTACATCAATGCCTACAATTTTACAACTTTAGCCCCCATGGGTGTCGAGAAGTATCATTTAAAATGTATATTTTTTTTATACGGGAAGTACCACGCCCCCTTGGTGGCAGAAACATCTTTGGGCCAATTGCAAATATTTTCTTAAAATTTGAGTTCAATCAGTTCGGTAGTTTTCTAGATATAAGATTTTTTTATTTTTTTTTTTCGTATGGGAGATGCCACGCCCTTTTGTCCAATTTTCACCAAATGTGAATCTAAACCATCCTTGGATTTACTCAAACACACACACACAAAATTTCTATAAAAACAATCATGGAAATCGGCCCAGCTGTTATCGAGTTATAACGTCATAGAAGATGTTTTTTGTATGGGCGATGTTACGCCCTTTTGGCCAATTTTGACCAATCTTACACAACACTCCTGAGCCAATACCTAAGATTGTCTGTAATTTTCAACTCAATCGATTCGGCGGTTTTCGAGATATAAGATTTTGAAAGTTTTTTTTTTTTTGTTTTGTGGGAGGTACCACGCTCCTTTGTTCAATTTCCACCAAACATCACAAAATAGCCTTCGTGCCAAAAACACAGATTTTCTGATGAGCTCAATCGGTTTTGTGGTTTTCGAGATATACCATATGTTTTGCATGGGAGGTGCCACGGCCCTTTGTCAAATTTTTTTTGGGTATTCTTCTTGCTTGGCCGGAGACCTGTCCAATTTAGTGCGAATCATCGAAATCGGTCCGACAGAAATGTGATTTCAGGGCTAGTTCAGGGCCAGACCAAACGACTTAAGTATATTCTACACTGTTTTGACGTTTTTAACGTACAAAATACTGAAACAAAATGTTAGTTTTAAATAATTAACTAAATTTTCACTGAAAAACTGTTTTATAGCAATAATTAAATGCGTATTGCTTGAAAATATAAATTAAACACAGTGCTAAAAGGTCAATTTAGAGTGCTAGATCAAATGAAACAGTGCTAGAATTTCACAATTGGGCTAGGTTTGGCGTCGCTGTGCGCAACTGAATCAAATGGCACAGTCAACGTGGACAGCGCCACCACACATGAAACAAAATTGGCTTCTCCATTGATCGGTAATAGATGGCGTTACATTGCGTGTCTATCTGACAGTTCTTGTGATACGGTATGTTACATTCAAATTTGATTCTTTTTTTGGTTGTTGCCAAAATAAATAAATACAAAATGAAAAAAAAAAAAAATTGAAAAAAATCGAAAAAAAAACCCTGTCGTAATACGCTGGGTGGTCCAAATAAGACATTTTGAAATTTAGATTTTTTTTTAAACCCGTACTGAGAAAATACCATGAAGGACGGCGGTTCTGCCGAAGGCAGTTTTATAACTTCCCCGGTTCTAGGGTCGCTTTCAGCGTCAGTCAATTCGCTCCCCTCATTTTGCCTTCGTCGTGCATATTGTTACAAATGCCATAGAACATAATGGTCCTTGACAAGGAGGATGCTTTCCAACAAACCATTTCGAATATCCCCTTTCCAAAGTATTTTATAGTATTTTAGGGGTTGTGAATTTCGGGATTTTGGACTTTCAGTATTATGGATTTGGACTTGGCCTAAAATACCTCAATTTAATATTTTTTTCTTTTTTTAATACTGGCGTCAGAAACTTTAACGATCGCGTATCTCTCTCGAGAAGTCCTTTATACCCAGCATCTTGTACGGAAAACCAGAAGCATCGACGACAAGAGACGTAAGAAACGTGGCAACTGGACGACCTCGACAAGTGAGCTCGACGTGCAGAATAGGAGGAATAGAATAAAAAGTATAGAGACAAAGTTCAAAGGATTAAATAAGAGCGTATCAATCCCCGACAAGAGAGAGGTAGAGATCAACAAAGGACAGTCGGTGGTTAAGATAAAGACAACCACCTTCAATAAGCTAAGAGACCTCGAAGACAACACAAGTGTCACTGCCACGCAAAATGTTGGTGCATCAAAGCAAAATATAAACTCACAATTAAAGTTTAATATTTCCCAACATTGTTCAAGCATAAAGCGACTCATTTCGTTCCGCGGAGGTAGGACATTGACCTTCTGTCAAGATTTCGAGCGGGAAACAGCTGTCAGTGTCAAAATAACCTATGATTTAAAAATAAACCACTAGATGGCCCACCCTTTATAAGTTCAAGGGGACCACAACCAATCTGATGTGTGCAACTGCTGATCGCGCTATCTTGAGAGGCTCAGGTCCACTTCGGACTGTAGCGCCATCTAAAGGTAAGTGTTGGCAAGTAATATTTCGCCCAACTATTTCCTTCCAGAGCCAGCGACATTTTATCTTTATTTCCAAAATCCTGAGTTGTCATCTTTGTACCCAGTGTTGACGTTTTTATTTATTGCGATCAAAGTGGACGATGTTAATAACCACCATCTCTTATATTTCCTCAACAGCGCAGTTCATTCTTATCACATGAAACCTGACATCGCAGATACATAATCTGGCTTGCAATCAAATCGTCATCCGCTGGCAAATATTTATCGTACACCAAAAACATGTCCAAGATAAGAATAAACGAGCAAATGTCATAATTCACTGTTCTAAATTAGACAAATCAAAAACGATTAGACATTTTATAGCATGTCATCCAACAGAAGGTAAGTCAGTCGCCATTACCGTAGTGTGTGTGTGTGGCACGGCTACAGATGGCTCTGACGTACTACCCCTGCCAAGTGACGTGCAACTTACGACAACTATCAACTTTCCAATTCAGTGCGTCACATTCGAATCATAAACTTGAAAACTTTGACGTAACCGTAACGTGCCTTCAAAAACTACTTGCGAAAACAAAAGGAGTCAGTCGGCTAAGTTTAGATATCGTATTTCACAGCAGCAACATGTAATAAGATTAATAGTCCCCACAAGTAAACAGAGTAGCAAAATATATGCAATCGCATGCCAAGTGAGTGCTGTTCAAATTTAATTTATAATAAAAATTATGATGAAGACGAATTGTTGGTAAATTGTGATAACGTTGACGAAAAGTGTGCAAGCGATATAAAGTAGATAAGACAATTGCAGATATATGTTTAGGCTGCCATATTTTGATAAGGCTTTATTTGCGTAATGTCAAAAGAAGGGAGGTCTTCTTTAACTACGAACGAGGTTTGTTTTCTTAGTTTGACATATGTAGCTATTTTTGAAATAGTTGATGAACGTCAAACGTGTCATGAAGCGACCGCACGTTTGAATGTAGAACCACCTTAAAGGCTGAAGGGAATGAGGATACAACTGGGCAATTACAGTTTTTGTATTCGCTCAGCTGATAGCTTCGTAACAACTTCCCCAATCGGAGCGGTATAGTCAGCCAAAATTTAAGTTCTTGCGTGAAGAAAAAAAACCATCGCGTGTCAACAAAGGAGAAAAAGCGGCTCAACAACCTGTCCCGTCTTTGGCTAAAAGGAACTACGTAAAATTTGGTGTTTTACAATTTACTGCTGCCCAAGAGGTTTTTGCTCCCAACAGACAGCACGAACGAGTGGAAGGATACAAAAAGAGAAACTACTGTACTGGTGCATATTTTAGCCACTTGTGGGTTGTAATGAGAAGGGAAAGACGCATTCCAGGTGCGTTTTGTATAAAAGAGGCTTTAACATCGACTAGGTGGCCGGCGTTCGTCCCAGGGACATGACCCTGCGTAACACTTTCAGAAAGGGGCTGCCATTATTCTCCATATAAAATTTAGTCAGCTGTTACTTGTTACTATTGAGCGCGCATTTAATTCTAGCAACTAAATTTTGAAGCGCAGTTTTACAAGATTTTCCCAGTTGATATGCATGTTGCATGTCAGCATAGAGGCTGTGTAGACCTACGAACGTGCATCTCGATCAGTCTCTCCAAGCTTTTCCGGTTTGCCCCTTTTGAGAACTTTAACCAAGCTACTTTTTAAAAAAATTCTTTATAGGAAAATACTTTTCAAAAAACGAATTAACTTTTTGAATGGATCGGTAAGGGTTCCAGCCTCCATCTAAATTTGTCTTGAATGAACGATTTAGGGTTTTCTGGCTTCCTTTCTGAGTGTCTGCAGTTCTGGATTCCACCAGGGAAGTGGAGACATTTTCATACACGTCAGTTCAAAACTTCTGGTGATGATATTTGTCAGGTGCTCAGCACCATCCTCGACCTTCCGTCTCGTTCTGAAGGAGTTTTAACAGATTTTTTGTCTAGATCGTCTTTAAAGCGTATCCAGTTACTTCTCCTGCAAGGCAATGGGTTTGCATTTGATTTGGAAAGCGATGTACCTATGATCCGACAGGGACACTTCCGGCAGAATTCTCCAGTTTGTAATCGACTTAAAGTACCGATTACATAGCGTCAAGTCAATCACCTCCTATCTTCTTGCCGTAACAAAGGTTGGCTGAGAAAAACATTGTTAATGACCAGGTTAGACTGGTCATGGTCACTGGTCAACTGCACTCATGTCCCGCATTGCGATTGCGTAAATTCAAATTCAAGAACTTCAGGTCACTTTCGCTGAGTTGCAACTCGCCACCACTGCCATCATCAATCGTCCCACCAATAGTCGCCGCCGCCGTCGCAAAATCATTGACTTTCCTGGTACTTTTCGGAGGTAACTGTGGTTTCTCATCGTCTTCCGGGACTAGATGGTGATTAAAATCCACTTGCTCCTGGCCCGATTCATTATCCGCACACATACTGAAGTAATTCTGAATGTGATCGTCATTCGGCAACAGTGAGTCTGGATAGTGAGTGGACAGGGTGAGCGGGTCAAAATTGGCGTTGGCATCGTCATCGACATCATCGACGCCGAATAGAAACGGATCATCCAGCACCGTGACTCTGGCATCGGATTTTGTAAGCTCACCACTAACAGAACTGTGGGCTTTATTGCCACTACTGTTGCTGCCTCGTAACGATCGGAGTAATTTCTTACTGCGCCTCTGCGTACTCTGCTTGAGCGGGACCGGGAACAATGGTGGGTTGAAGTGGTTGGCCGCGTTGGCGTTGGCAATATCGTTGTAGCTATCGTTGGTGGTTTTATTAACGCCATTATTAGAGTTGGTTTTCCCGTGCATTGCATTTGCTGCTGCTCCAGACTATATTCTGAGCATTATCTGAGCATCCGCGCATATGAGTAATCCAAATTCCCGAGAATCGCAATACTCGAATTCGACAACAGCCTTCGGGGGCGGATGCATTAGCGAATCAAAGGGAAAGTAAGCTGACGCAACGACGAAGGTTTTCCATTCTTCTTTCGTTTTGTAACTTTTATATTACAGCTGCAGCAGCCAAATCTTTGCCACAAAATTGTCCAATCATGGTCGCTACAGAAGTCGGCCATTTTCTTAATTTAAAATGCAAAAGCGAAAATTAGCCAACAACACATCCGATTTTGTGTGACTATGTACAGAGTGTTTTCGTAGAGGTTTGGTTTCTAAACTGGCAACACTGTTTCTACAGATTGTCAATTTGACAGTTGAAAGTTGAGTTGTGGTTAGTACGTTTTGTTATTTTACAATGAATAACGTTAGAACAATGCATGCAAATTGTGCAAACTTATTTTGAAAACATGGTTCGGTTCGCCAAACTTATCGTGCACTACCGTCCATTTTACGGTCGACATAATCGTCCATCTGAGCAAGTTATTCGAGACACGATGAATCGTTTTCGCACCATGTACGTACACTCTAGTGGACATCCCCAAAGACTACCAACAGTGCGAATTGAAGAAGTTATTGTCGTTGTGGAGCGCCGAGCTCCGAATAAGTCGATTCGACATCGTATACAGCAATTGAAGCAACCTATGCCCATCCACTTTGTGGACGATATTACGAAAAGATTTCTGACTTCTACGTCCCACAATTGAATAGCATTGAAGTGACAGAGCTTTGTTTTCACATGGCGCGCGAAACCATCTTTTATTTGCTGAGCGCATAATTTCGCTTAATGGACCTGTGAACCGGCCTCCACGAACCTGTGATCTCACACCTTTAGATTACTTTCTTTGGGGTGTGTGTGAAGTCACTAGTCTATGCCGATAAACCAGAGACGTTGAACGATTTGGAAGACAACATTCGCCGTGCTATTGCTGATATACGGCCCCAGTTGCTTGATTGGACTTTACTTCATTCTTCATTCTTCTAGCCTTCATTCATTCGAACTAGCCGTGGCGCGCATATGCCCGAAATCATTTTTAAACAATAATGGCATAAAATTATCTATTAAATAAAGTTAATATCAAGTGTTTTATTTCTTATTAAATTTGTATACCTCTAAAAAAACCACCCTTCACATACCTCTTGACACATTCAAAATCAAACGGCAATTGTCAAGAATTCAGCACAATTTACTTAAGTTTCAACGTGTCTATTGTTGCCTGTAGGAAATAAGCATATCAAGGTTAGATTTGTGATATCCGTATTTGCGCTCACAGAGGAAAATTACAACCAACACGAAATAAAGTTTCTACGAGCTCCTCCTATAGCTGTGTCCTAAATATGACGAATTAAATATTTATAGGGGGACATGACGGATAAACCAACCGTCAACCAAATTGACAACATAATCGGCGTGAGGCACGCTTATAGCATTCTCGATGTAGGAGTGGTCAACATTAGCTGGAAATAAAATGTGTCTCCTTGCAGTCCGGACGCCACAATACTTAAGATATTTTGTGCTGCATTTTATTTGAAAACTTGCAAATTTAGTGCGGTTTCACGTCTGGCAAGTTAACAGTCGACCACATATATTCACATTCACACAGTCGATCCTTAGCGAAACCACATGTACGATTAGTTTTGAAACTCCTACGAAAGATGCTCGCCAGTGAATGAGGGTGACCTTCGCTGCTCTATTATGGCTGATAACGACTTCATCAATACTTTAGTGTCAGAAAGGCATTTAGACAAGATGGTCCGCGATCATTTGGCTTACTTAAATTAAAGAATCGTAAAAAATTCACAAATCAACAGACCAGGCACGATCTTTCAGAAATTCCTCGGTAGAATGCAGCATGCTGCAACTTTTGCGCGTATTAATATAGGATCATCTAAAATGGCCTAAAGTGTGTGGTAACTAGAGGATCTTGTTTATTGAGAACCAGTCAGATATTTATATGGTTTCTCTATAATATCTTTGCAGAAATAAAAAAATAATAAAAAAAAATCGGAGGCGTATGTGGAACATTTTCTATACATGGATTTGAGGTTGGACTGAATTTCAAGAAACTGTTTTCGATGAGAAGGGACTTCTAAACTATATGACGACTTAAGTTTTTTAAATTGCTTAGAAGGCTATTTTGCACTCTAAAAATCCATCGGTATTATCGTCATCTAAACCGGATCCTCATCCACGCTTCCTTTGAAGCAAAATGGTGATTACAGATTACGAATAGCTAACATAACCTTGATTCTAGAGAAATTAGTTCGCATACAAATTTTATTTTATTTTTTTATTTGAGAAAAATTAGCAATAGAATTTATTTGTGTTTTTGATTTCACTGTTCCAAAATGCATTCATTCATTTATTCATTTTCAATGGCTCGCTTATCTATTAAGTGAGTCGCGGGTGTAGGCTGCTCAAGTGGACGCTCCATAGGCCCCGATTCTCCACCATTGACTCTAAATCATCAAAGGCAATCCCAACATACTGGTAGAAAAGAGATTATAGACTAGACATTGATTTTCTCACGTATTCTGGTATTTCTAATGCGATCTCTACGGGTCACACCACCAATACAACGGAGGAATCACATTTCGGCAGCTTGTATCCGCGACCTTATTATTTCGGTCATTACCCAAATCTCATGAGTTTTTATGAGGACCATATGTAAGAGTTGGAACAAACGCCGACTTAAATCAATTTTAAAATCAGTCCAGTCTGACCAATCCTACAGGAAAACTCACGGTGAAAGGTATTGATTTAAAGCCGTTTACCGGAACACAGCATGTACAGTTTTGTGTAAAGAGAGAACCATCAAATCCAACTCCTCCAGAGCTTGCCTATAGGGAATCGGTCGTATGCTTTCTCCAAATCTACGAAGCATGCTTAAACAGGTGTATCATACTACCAAGCCTTCTCAAGTAAACACCTGGTCCGTTGTGCTTCTGCCGGGACGAAAACCGCACTGTTCATCTCCTAATCGTGACTAGACCACAGCTCTGCAACGCGTTTCCAGCTCATTGGCAAATATTTTTCCGGGGAGACTTCAAAGTGATATACCCCTGTAACTTATACCTTTTATCCCCTTTCTTGGAAAGGGGCACAATCACCCCAATCTGCCAATCGCTGGGAGTTTCGTCGAATTCCCAGGCCACTTTAAAAACACGTGAGAGTCATTTAACTCCCTCTTCACCTAAGGTCTTGAGCATTTCTGGCCGAATTTCATCCACTCCGGCAGATGTGTCTGCTTTTTGCGTTTTGATCGCAAAAGTGACTTTCTCCACTATGGGATTATTTTCCGCCCTGCTTAAGGCGATGGATCTGTCATCCTCAATGCCCTGGATTGAATTGCGAGATTCAGAAAAGTGCTCGCTCCATCTGCGCAAGATGTCCTCTTTGATGGTTTCTTGAACTCCGGGCGTTTTAAACAACGCAGTTCTTTTTTTACCACCAGCCGCCATGGCGCGCCACAACGGGCCGCTTCACTCCGCAAACATGTCCTGCAGAGGCAATGACTGCTGTTGAATACAACTGCCATTCTCCCTCTACATTCAATGAAACTTTTGAAATTTGTTTAAACCTTTCAGATACCTGCCGTGACCCACCAATTTGCAAAACACCAGGTGGTTATCAGTTGACAGTTCAGCCCCTCTCAACACGACGGTACCACAACCACAAAGAAACCTATGAGCGATTTCTGCTGAAGTCTTCGACACGGTACCATGTGTATTTATGGATATCGAAAATACGTATTAGGCCGATTCTATAAACATTCTATTGAAATAAGACGTATAATTTATATTTTGGTACTAAAGTTTACTTTCAGTTGATGGCGTACATCTGTTTAATTTATTAATTATTAGTTATTATTATATTTATGACTACGCAAAGACCATATTGCCATTATTTTAAAAACAGAAATATGTTCCGTATCCAGTGATCAATTGATTTTTCCTTTGTTTGTGCACGGGTTAGGTACTTTTCATCGAAAGCTTCTACAATAATTGGCCATTTAAATTCATAGGCACGCTTCTTAATATAACCTACAAATTGTTACTTTGTTTTAATAATTAAACTAAATTAATTCTTACTCGAGAATTTGCACTCATTGTTAAAATAGGCACGTGCTTATTCTCTAGTTAGACATGTATGGGTTATCTATCTGGTGGAGTATATCGATTAGAAGATCAATTAGACATCATTCTGTCAGTCTAATTTTGGGGCAGTTTGTAGGCGAGCAATTGAAAACTGCTATGTAGTATGCTATGTAGTATACGAGGATGTGTCAATAAGTCCCCGAAAAATAAAATAAGGAACACTCTTTTCGGCATAAAAACATTTTACTTTTCAACATAGTCTCCTTTTAGCTCGATAGACTTCATCCAACGCTCCTCCAATTTTTTGTTGCCCTCCAAATAATACGATTTATTGAGCCCCTCAAAATAAGCGTCTGTTTCAGTGCTGACCTCTTCATTCGAGCCAAATCTCTTACCTCCGAGGCATTTCTTCATGTTTGGAAACAAGAAATAGGAGGAATAGGAGAAGTTCGTAGCCAAACTCATGCAATTTTGCATTGTCCTGGCGAAAAATAACTTTTTTTCTTAGCCAAATGGGGCCGTTTTTGCTTCAAATCGGCTTGGAATCCATCCAGCAGATCTTCGGTGATCATTTTACCCTTTTCAAGTTAATTGAAGTGAAAAACCCCGCGCGCATCCCAAAAAACTGTCGGCATGACCTTACTTGCTGACAAACCAATCTTGGCCTTCTTCGGCTTTGATTCGCAAGGAGAAGTCCATTGCTTTGACTGTTCCTTGGTTTTTGGTGTGTTGTGGTGATTCCAGGTTTCATCCACGGTTACGAAACGACGCAAAAACTACGTCGAATTTTTCTGGAACATCGCCAAACACACCTTTGTGGTTGTCAACGAATGCGAAAGCTTTTTCACTTTCACTCGCTCACTATCCCTCGCCGATCGTCCATTATCAAACCATGGTTTTTGTCGATCATTTCTGGTTTGGCGACATCAATTGGGCGACCGACCAGAACGTTCCAAAATTGAGTAAACCAGTGGTGAATGGTTCCAATCGATGCCGGAGAGTCCCCATAATATTTGTCAAGGTTTTGTTTGGTTTGCGTGATAGTTTTTTCTCGCAAAAATTGGTGTTCGAAATTAACTTTTTTCCATTTTAATGAAAATGCTCATAGGCGTCTATATAAAATAGCTGCCACAGCAAAACTATTTATTTGGGTGCGTTCTTTTAAAAGATAATTCCTGACAAAAAAAAAATGATAAATTTAAGGTGACGACACAATTTGTGTTAATTTTCAGGGACTTATTGACCCACTCGTACCTCTTTGGACGTCGTGGTCGTCGAAGAGGAAGATTTCCGCAATTTATCTCATTCCAATTGCTACTCAATTAATTTAATTTCATGTTGACCATCTTGCCAACACTTAAATTAATAGAAAGCCGCCTGTCTGCGTTAGACGTATAATTCAATTTGTAAACGTAATTCCAGTGGCCTTGCCTCATGCACACTAGTGTGATAGGTATCATATTTCTTACTGCATTTATATTTTAACTGTCTAGTAGCAAAATAAAATTTATTATAATAACTTACCTCTCTTGGTGTTCCAGACCTTCAAGTCCGTCTTCTATTACACTCTCATAAACACCGCTTCTTTGCCGGTCGCCGAGTAGGTGCTGCCGGTCCAAGTCAAATTGCTAAAATTATACAAAAAATATTAAACCAATAAAATCAAGCAAAGATATTTGATATAGAAAGTTGCAACTTTAGAGCTCGGTTTGTCAAGTTGTAGATATTTAAAATGTGTATCGAATGACTGTGTATGTATGACTGTGAAAGTTCTAGCTAACCAATTGAATATTAAGCTTAAAGATCTATCTAGAAAGAAAGATATCCACCAACTTTCTTTTGAAACCGCCACCTTGAGGGTTGAAAACGTTGAACTGTCAACTTGAAGAAAATAAAAGAACGCTGAGCTGGTGTAATCTTGAAACTTAGTTGGAAATCCTTCTATTCGACGCGAATGCTAAGAATCTCCCGTTCATTCGCCAATGAAGCTAAACTAAAATAACTCTGCACTGGTGTGCTACCATTTTCGAGAACACCATTTTAGTTGAACATTTTAGTTCGGCCGCTGCCTACCAAGAGCAGTTTATTTCTCAATAATCGGATGCCTACAATCTTTTACGAGTATGATACAAAGAGGTTTGCCTCCAAAAGATAGAAAAAGATGTAGAGAAGGTGTAAGATAAGACCGAGAAAATTCCGTAGCGTACTTGATTTCATTACACAAACTGTAAAAAGTTGTGTTCCGGCGAACGGTGCGGCGTTTAATGAATACCTTTCACCGAGGGCGTCGGCGTCGGTCGTGACAGCCAGCATGGCATCGATCGTTTTTCCTTCAAGTAAGAGCTTAAACGACATCTGTTAGCGAGTTTAAATAACCATATTGGTTTCAAACAGTGCAGTTTCTAAGGCGCAGCAGATTGACTATACACTATAGACTAAACTTTCACGCTTTGACTTATGTAGGTAATAAATCCCTACGAATTTTTAAAAATTTAAAAAAACAGTCGTCGATTAGCTTAACTTATAGGACTTTTTAATTTTTTTTTTGTCTTAGACAGTAGTAGAGAGCACCTCAGACAGCTTGACAGGTTTGTTAATAAGCAAAATTGCTCCGTATAGTGAGACCTTTGAGTTCACTCCTGAGGGACAACGGATCAGAGGAAGACCCCTCCTCTGGCGCGCACAATTGGAGAACGACCTCAACCAACTTAGTGTGCGTAACTGGAGGCAGCCATCTAGGGACCGTACTATCTATAGGGGCTTGTTGGTTGAGGCCGTGGTCCACCACGCACTGTGAGCGCCATCAAAAGAAGAAGAAAAATAGTGAGACCAATCCACAAAGGGATCTTACAGGCTTCCTTTACTGCCAGAAAAAAACGCTCTGACAATGCCATAAACGGCAACCTCTACCGACATTTATTTCCATATTTGTTGAGATTAAAATGAATGAATGAACCTGTCAATGGGGCTATGTGACGTCGCGTGCAAATAATACAGATGGGTCCAAGACTAGTGATGATTTAGAAGCTGTAACCTAAATGATTATAGTCACGTGATAAAAAAAATAGGTCTATTGTGTACTTGGAAGACTTATCGCGAGGCTAGGAGTTGAATCTTATCGCAGTTGCATGGAAGAAGGAGACACGGCCGGCACTATTCTTAATAATAAAACCAACTCTTGTGACGGTATTAAAGGGTGTAAAGTGTCCAACACGGATAACTTTCAAACCGTTCTGTCGTTTTTGACAGTTCGTTGATTTTTATATACCTACTGAAAGCAGAAAAGCAAAGTAGAGAAAGGCTTAATTAATAAAACAATTTAGAATGACCTGATTCTATGCACGCATTTGTGATAAAATATTTTAAACTGGTTATTCTTCTTCTTCTCTCAAATATAAAAATGGACTTTGTAATGAGTCCCAGCCACTGTAGCCGTTGAATATGTTTCTCGCTTCATCCAACTCCAGCGTACGTATTCCGAAGATATTCAAGCGGAGTTCTGTAAGAATGTGGCACACCATACCTACTGCTAGAAAGTGGCACTCATCCTCACGATTTTTCCGGTTGCACATGTTGCACACTATAGGAAGATCTAGGCAGTGTGGAATATAATTAAAGATTTTCTAGCTAAGAAATATGTTTTGTTCCAAAGATAGTGCCTCAGGCTCCTAAGGGCTACGCGAGCAAAGCCGCGCCAAAAGCTGGTCTTTGCATATATTTCGACGTTTGTTTTAATATAAGGGTAATGGCGCTGAAAGCAGTTTACTATAGCAATGTCAAATTATCAAAAAGATGTCAGTATAAACTGTAAATGTACATAACCCCAAGCCAGCGACCAGAATTTAGGTGCTCCCAAGTCCCTTCTTCTTGCGTGAAATACCTAGTGTGAATCTCAGAACTGACAAGTTGTTCACAAAATCTCTTCACGCTGGTGACATCATCGGTCTTTTTTTTCCAAAATTAGGCCTAAGCTCGCGAATAGTGATCCAAACAATAATCGTATTTAGTGCCAGCTATATGGCGCTAAGTGTCATACTGCCTAAAAAAAACCATTGACTTATTGAGAACTCGATTCAATGACAAAACCAAGATTGTGAGATTTGACGCCAATCGTTTACCTACTTCTTGTAAGGCTATTTAGTGTTTGATGTCCGCTACCAAACCGCAGACTATGAAAGTCAATATTCAACGAATTATTAATGAAATATGTAGATCCCCAAATACTCGAAAGAGTGGTCCAAAAATTAACTAATAACCTACCTCAATAGATGCAAGCTGTTTGAATAATGTGTGACTATTTATTGAATATTCAAACATCTAAGTATCTGACAAGTTCAATACTATGACGAACTGATAGATATAAAAAAAACAGAATAATTTACTTGCATTAAAATTAGCATAACTAAACAAGTTAAGCTGATAAAACAAGGACTTGATGTCTTCATAAAATCCAAGGTCACTTAAGATTCTTAAAATATATGTATACACCTAACGGATGAAATTACGCATTTAAAATGGCGTTGAGCTTATTTCTGTATATAAAATAAATGAAAAATAAAGCGGTTAAACGTGTGGAACAACAATAAGGCAATAAAGTGACAGTGCACTTACAAAGCTCTATCTAACAAAAGAAGAATGTGAGTCTATTGTGTCAACATTGAATAAGTACATTATTTGGGTTACATTTTAAAAAATGGACTCAGATACAAGGACATGAGTATGAACCACATTTTCTTATTTACATAAATCTGTCTACAAATTGTTTAAAAAAAAGCTCTATAGCAAATGTTTACATTCGACACTTTATAAAGAAATAACCTCTTCGAGAATACAACTTGCACAAGCTTTCTTTTCGTCACAAATTGGAAGTCACGATCACGACTCACCGGAATTTGAGCAAACGAATTGTGTCCAGTGTTCTGGTAGGAGTTCAGGCTTAATCCATTCAAGTCAGCCAGTCCGCATTCCAAATCCGATCCACCTCCTTCCAAGTCATGTGGACTGGTATCTGAATCGTCGTCAGCTGGAAAATGATTAAAAACAAGTTAAATTATTACAAAAGTAAACAAAAAAAAATGTTAATACACAAGGTTATATATTTACAAGAGAACTCAAAGGAGTCGTTTATCATTTTCAACACGATATGCTTCGGCGGATTAAGAGAAATTAATACCAAGCGCGGGCAGTGTAATTGGAATTTCGTATGTATTGTGGTTTTGTGAAGCGCTTGCAGCTGCAGTACTTTTGCGCAACTTATTCAATTCAACCCGACAATGCTAGGCACTATGCCGTAAAGAATCTGGTGTGTCCCTGCAGATGTTGAGATTGAGAAACCAGAATCGGAATGACAGCCAACCGAAAGGAGAGATGAGTATCTCGCACACCGTGCTTTGTTGTGTATTGCGATTGCGAGTACAAGTAAGATATAAGTTTATCTCGATTATTTAGAATTTGTATGATCTGACACAGGAGCTTGGTTGGAGGTTGTGTCGTCATCGGTAGGAAATTCTGTATGGGTTTTGTGTGTGTGTGCCTTCGGCGATAAGGTGTTTGTGTCTCAGTTATGTGATAAGGTTGTGGTGTCGCGGATAAGATATTTGTGTGTCAGAGCAAAACACGCTGGGAAAAAGTTGATGGATGACGATTCTATCAACTTGTTTTATTGGGATGTGATGAACTTGAAAAACTTTTGTACCTTGTCACCAAATTCTCACACATACACAATTCAAACCGATGACGACAAGATCTCCTACTTTAATCAGGACATACTAATTCCAATTATACTATATTTAGTTGAAAAACCAGAGAGAAGAGCTTCACGACTGACGAAGCATCAGTTTTGTGATAAACATATACTTACACGCCTTTTCATTTTTATTTTGAATAATATTCCAGATACGTTGGTGTTGGTGAAACGACAGATAACAAGATTTATCTTTCGAATGGGTGCTAATAGTGTAGAAAATGGCTCTCGGTTTATTTATTCTCTACTTTGCATTCGTGATGATTTATTATTGTTTTCCATCTGTTTGCGATTATTCTTGGAGATAAATAAACAATTTAAGCCAGTGGAATTTGAATAAAAAGGGCAAAGCATGGTGGAATGGACCGACTAATTGTGGCATGATTTTAGGCGCGATTGTAACTGTAAGTAACAAATTATTTGCATGAATACAGGGCGTTTTGTTTTTTTTCTATTACAAAATTGCAGCAATTTACTGGGCGATTCTGTCAAGTGATCAACAATTTAATACATACTGACATTGAGTTCCACCATTGATATTGAAATTAATTTTTTTTAGAAACTACTGTGAGGATTGCGTAGATCCAAATATGTATACGTCCATAACGCCATAACGTAGATACATATAATCAATGGCACTACTTATATGCCTTTAGATTTGCAGACCGAATGGAGATAAGATTGCATCGGCGTAGTCCGGCTTAAGCCAATGTGGAATCATATTGAAAATGTATGCCGTGATCATATTAGGAGTGGTAATAGATTTCAAGGGTTTGACTGAACGTAAGTTGTTTTAAATTCAATGCTGTTGAAAGTCGCCTGAGATAGCATATGTAGGGACGAATTAGACATTTCGGCATCCCTGCCAAACTCGTCCGTATGTGCAGGATGACGATGGAGAAATCTCCCTGCTCCGTCAAAGGGGGAAAGAACATCGCAAAGGTAGATGGTAGAGGTAGAATTTTTCAAAAGTCAACTACTTGCATTATGCAGATGATATTGAGAATATCGGGAGAACTTAGCGAGCTGTCAGTGGCGCATTTGCAAGCACTGAAACGGAGGCGGCGAAGGTGGGTCTGGCTGTTAATGATGACAATGGACAAATATAGCTTCAAAGTAGTTAAAGACATTGCCTATGCCTAGGCTCCACAATTACCTTACAAAACGACATCCGTGCTGTATGGTGCCTATCTCAAAACCTCTTAAGTTATGTCCCATAAAATCTGGTAGTACCTAACTATATTTAAATGCTCCCAGTATTTTCTAACGCAAAACCTAGAACAGCAAGTAATTGTGTAATCATCGGCCTGGCTGATGCTTTGATACCATCCTCTGCAAGTCATGCAAAATATTAGGCATGTGAGTTAGAACGTACACACATTGGTTTAACAATGGTTTTGGATTAGAGGTACCAGAACTACTAGACCAATATAACCTATTTTCAATACCAACCTGACAACGATAAAAATAAGTCCTTTTAGAAAAATTTCATTCGCCTAGGTCGATTCGTTTGGTGCTATCCTGTTTTCAACAGACGGACACGGGTAAATCGATTCAGAACTTGATTCTGATTCAGAATATATAAAGGGTGTCCCATAATTCACGCAAAATGTAATTTTAATAGAAAATACAGATTTTTAATTAGAAAGCTTAAAGTTTGTATTGATTCATAGAGTATACAGATTGGGGTTATGTATGGAATGGCACATCGGATAAAAATGCCCGCAACGGCTTTGCTGGCAAGTATGTACTCTTTTATTTAAATTTTCTATGATCGTTTCGAATAAATGTGGCTGAAATTCATTAATACACCTCCCAATTTCCTCTTTCAAGGCGTTGGTGGTCGTGGGCTTCAAAAAACCCCAAAAAAATAAGTCCAATGGCGTTAAATCGCTAGATCTGGATGGCCGATTCTAATCGCAAAGACGGCCGACTACAAGGTTAGGAAATGACTTATGTAGTAATTGAATCTGGCTGTATGGTATGTGGCATCGTTTTGTTGAAACCACATGTTGGTCACATCACATCCATATCTTGTGAGTTAAGCACTAAAAACTGGGTTATCATGTCACGATAACGAACACGATTAATTGTTACTGCCTGACCAGCCGCATTTTCGAAGAAGAATGGTCCGATAAATGCCTCCAGGCCATAATACGTCACGAGTCACGAGTTATGGATGCATTTGTTCCTCAACAATTACTCGTGGGTTTTCTGAATGTCCCCAAATGCGCCAATTTTGACAAGCCATCAAGAAAAGGCTATCTAAAAACGGTAAGTGACCTTGCCCTGGTTTATCTAGACTCCGAATTTATTTTTCTGGGCGGTTCGTTGATTATTCAGTCAATCCAAGACGATAATGGACAGAGCCGATAAGTCTGTCCCCTCGGAATTTGTACACCTGGAAGTAAAGGGTCCGCCATCTAACGTTTTTTTTTTCAATTAGTGCTTATTTCGCGAATGGTAACACTTAGCTCATGTCTGATTTGACAGATAATTAGTTTTATCCTTCCGCTGAACGAATATGGTTGTGTATACGCTTGAACAACGCTGGGAAATATTGCGACATTACTTTGAAAATCATGTGTGCGAAAATTGCGTACGGATTTTGGAAGAAGAGAAGCACCGTCAGCTCCGTATGTTCGTTATCTTGTGAAAAAAGTGAAAGAAACTGGCATCCTCTTCGATAAACCAAAGCGTGAAAAGCCGAAAACAGCCGATATACCCAAAACGAGTCACTGTTTGGTGCGGATTTTGGTCCAGAGGCATAATTGGGCCATTTTTCTTCGAAAATGAGCAAGGAGTGGCCGTTACAGTCAATGGCGATCGTTATCGGGCAATGTTGAACGAATTTTTGTTCACAAATATTGAAGAGGAGGATATTGGCAACATTTGGTTTCAACAGGACGGCGCTACGTGCCACACAGCCGAAGCTACACTCGATGTTTTGCGCCCTGTTTTTGAAGATCGCATTATCAGCCGCAGAGTTAATGTCGTTTGGCCACCGCGGAGCTGCGATTTGACACCGTTGGACTATTATTTGTGGGGTGCCGTGAAAGAATGAAATTTGAATGAAATTATTTTCCATTATTAACCGGAAGGATTGTACTTTCAAATAAAAAAAGAAATTTGAGAAAATATTCAGTAGTTTTTTTATAGCATTTTCAAAAAAAAAAAGTTATTTGGCGGACCCTTTATGTTTGTTAAATGCGCACCACGCATCGATTAGCACACGGCCAATGTTTAAGTGCTTTCCTCTAATTAATCAATTCTAGTTTTGTTTTGATAATTCGTGAACTGGTTGCAGTAAAAGTTGATATAACATTTGTTGCTTAGAAAAGTAATGAAGATAAGTCCACAAACGTATGCAAGTGTATTGTCATGTTTAAGTATAGAAATGTCTACTCGTACATATTTTCCAGTATTAGATAGTTCAAAGTAAAATAATCATTTGTCATGATAACAAGTATCTAGTACTTATTTTATATAATTCTCGAAACAAGAGACGATAATAGACAACTTTAAGTATAAGCTAGTAAAGGACTTTGTTAACTTCGGGTCTGCTACTAAATGTTGGACACAAGTTTGCGCTCTTCGTCCGTATAGGTAAAGAATTGTAAACTCAACAGAATGTAAAGTATTATTTTCGAAGCGCTTGCTGCTATAGCGATGTTTTCACTGGTATACTGAGTACTGACTACAGAAATCAAAGATCAAACGTACTCTTAAGTTTTGTTTTTTTCAATACATTTATGCAAACATTCACCTGTCTTACATTGCCATTGTCGTTTGTCGTTTTCAAATCATCATCCGCAATACGATTTTAAATTACATTCCACACAATAAAAAAGAAAGTTAAAAAGTACTAGTGTCGTTGATAGAAATTGAAAAAAAAAAAGGTTTAGAGGGACACAACATACTAGGCGTTTGGGACAAACAACAATGGGAACTGATCTTCGATTTATGAATTATAAAAACAACAAAATGTTCATTTGTCTTAACAGATCAAAAACGTTTTGGGATGTCTCAATGCCAAACTTAAGGCTCGTTTGCAATTCATTTGGTTGTTTGTTGAGGCCGTGGTCCACCCCAGACTGTGAGCGCCATCTAAAGTAAAGTAAGTAAATTGCATTTCATTTATGTTTTCGTAGAGTTTCCCGACTGTGGAATTAGCTGGGCGATTCGATCACCAAAACAGAAAATTAATTCATTTCACTATCCCTCTTTATGCGAATGTCTGACAACCATGAAAGGGTATTGGAATAACTTATGCGTCAGCTTTATAATTCAGGGTTTTCATAACAAAGGCATTAGTATAACTCGCACACACTAATTGTTTATAAAAAGCAATAGAATTATGGTCGGTTTGTGTCTGAAATCATCATATATGGCGCTTAATTTATTTGTCTAAATAAACCGCCTGCACTCAAATTTAGTTGTCAATCACTGTATTAAACAATGTTACACCTTTGAGCTGTGTAGATAAGCGAACAAGGAATATTTTCAACCGAAATTAAGCGCAAATATTTGCTTGATACTTGTGGAATTCTCTTACAAGATAATACCAAGTAATTTATTTTTTTGACGTTTATGCCTTTGTTATAAAAAATAAATTCAATCATGTCTACGATATTTGCCTACCAAGAAAAAAATGCTGAAGGATAAGCAACAGTTGTATGATAAGAACAATAATCCGAATGAGATGTTTCGGCGCAATTGTATATGAATAACATTTCGAATCTATAGACAGACAAAAAGATAACTCGCACTGTCGGAATCTTTCTACTTAAACTACGATAAAGGCGGATATTTATTATACAAATAAATCGCACCCATTCATTCACTAAAAATAAAATAAAAACAAGCAACTTCCAGATAAGTTTCACACAGAAAGCGTCTTTTGCACATTTATCACGCAGCACACCTACATTATCTATAGTGTATATCAAGAGCCTATTTTATTTAAATTAAACAAAATAAAACGTATACTAACTTCTCTTATTGATTTTGTTCATCTTTGTTTAAATCACAACCGTTTAAAAGAAATCGAAAAGAAAATAACAACCGAACCGAACCGAATAAAGTGAGCCTTTCAATGCAATAATAGCGTCTGATTCGAAATGTGCTTTTTTGAATCGGTGGATCCTATGCCAATCGCAAAACGTCAATGCGCGTTATCTTATCGAAACTCAAATTGTTGATAAGCAAAGGGAACAGGTAATAACAGTAAACTTACTATGCCTCATAATAACTGTGTGCTGGGGATTACGTATAATACGAATCTGACGATCCGGATGGTGGGGTTCACCAAATTCACCACCAATATCCTTGGGTAATTGCCAAAGAGCACTGCCCTCTTCGAGTTGATCCCTTGGAAAGTATAATGGCGCTAATACTTCATAAATACCACGTTCGTGTGCATCCACACACAATATCACAATAATTTCCGAATGAAATTTCTCTAAAAATCTACGAATAGTACCTGCAAAAAAAGTAAGAAAACAATTTGTTAAAATCAGTTACAAAAAAAAGGATGCCATCAACTTACGTAATGCTATGTGAGCTTCTAAATCCGATGGAAAATTTCTTTGAATTGTACTTATATTACATAAAGCGATTGTTTTAAGATTCAGTTCTTTTGCTTTGTATAGAACGTTTCTGGAAGAAAAATAAGAGAAATGACATTAGTTAGGCAGAACAGGCAATGAGTTAAATTGTGTGCATAAAGCATGCAAGGACTCTTGTACTAGCGAAATACGTTCGTCATTTTTTACAAACTGTAAGCACTAGCAATCACAGTCATTTAAAAAAAATTGATTTCGAAATCAGTAGATAATACAGAAATGAGATCGTGTGATTAGGGGCAATGAGGTAAACTGTGTTTCTCTGAGTGATTGCGTTTTATCGCACATCTTATTGATAAGTTATTTATCGGCAATGCAGACAAGAAATAGCTGGATTTGTGGGATGAGTAAGTTTATTAATGACGCATTGACTACGATTCGCTGACACATTGTTTACTGGGTTAGAATATAATGACGTTCGTAGGAAAACGAAATATTATTCTAGCCAATACAATTACCGCACGCAGTGTCAAATTGTGTCTGGTTATGAGAGTTTAGCAATGACAATGGAGGCTGTAAAGATTCATTCAGGATGGCAAGGGGATCATGTTATGTGCTATTGCAATTGCAGTCAGAATTAGGGTCGAATTGTTGGAAGTAGTCTTATAAAGTGACGAGTATTGTGAAATTCTGACAGACAATGCTATATCGCAAGCAATTCCACTTCTCCCCAAGAAAGTATAAACTCACGAGAACAAATGGTTGCGAGAAGCTATGTCCTATATGAACTTGTTGAGTATACTATTTATTTTTATGGAATGCATGAAGAGAAATACAACACAGCCTTCGACTTCAAAAAAATCAGGCAATAAGAACAGGAAGCCGACAGTAACACAAATAACTTTCATTTAGTCATCGCTTTCTTAAGGCTTTTCCGTTTTTCTACTCGTTTCGGATGAGGATCAGCCAACAATATGTTCCAAAACAAAATTGGGGGAAATTAAAAACATACGAAGACGCGTCGTAAGGTCAAGACCATAGTTCTTCACATTAACAATGTCGTAGAAAGTTATGGAATCCGCTTGAAACTTTAACGACGTTCATGCAAGGACTATACACGAATGGACAGATGATTTTTTAGTAAAAGAGGACATCGCGTCGCTTTAAGTGGCAGGCAAATGTGCAAGGGACCTCAGCCAACTTGGAGGGCATATTTAAAAGCCGATTGTCACAAAATACGATGCCCCTAGAGAGGCATTAATTGAGGCCCAGATACACCTAGTGTTTATTATTAGTGATTTTATGAATCCGTCTGCTGTAGCTGAAACCAACCAGAGTAATCAATGCTTCATTTGGAGATAGATCCTTTAAAAGACAAGCACAACGAGGAGCTGCTCAGAGAGGTTCCTCTTTCTGCTTCTCTGGAATCTTATTCTTAACAAACTCCTCCTGGAGATAGGGATATTGCATGCAAAGTCTTTGCTTATGATGAAGACTCTTGCTTATTACAATTTACATTAAACAAATTCGTCAAATGGACAGATAGCTGTGGGTTTAGAGTAATGATTGCCAGATTGAACTAGGCACACTTAGTCTCTTAAATAGCGCTGGCTGATTGGGTTTAAAATTCGAATGGAAGATTGCACTGGAAGGAGAATGCAAAATATGTAACGCACACTGGCGTTTTGCGTTTCTGAACGATCAAGTTCATTTTTAGGGTCGATTTGGCTGACCACCGTGTAGAAGTGTGGAGGAATTTCCGCCACAAAAACACATCGAAAAAGTTTAATGAGCAGCATGTTCAAGCACTTCAAACCATGCTTCACATTCTCCCCATCGATTAGCTTCCAAGACAGCACTATGACTGAGAGACTTTCGACAATTGAGGGAGCAATATATTGATCATGCTTATATACTCGTCATGCAATAATATCTTCCTCATACCACAGATCGGCTGTTTATAAACGTACCCAACATTCCAGCGGCAATGTCTTACCCATTGACCATAAAAGTCAAAAGTCAACTTCTAAGAAGGAACAAGAGAGGTACAATTGTCACACTAACAAACGTCATAACCGGACACTATTGGTTGGTTGGTTGAAAGTGGCTGCCAGCTGGGAAACGCCAACACACTTAGGGCCGGTGTGTTCATCTTTGGTTAACTCTAATCAACGGTTATTCCAGCTGATGACCATTGAATCTGCTTGTTCAGTAAAATGTCAACTAGAGAATCCATGGTTTGGTTAGTTAACCTGTGAAATCGATAACCACCCGATTTTGGGACCTAACCAGCACAGGTCCATTATGAAAGCATGCAACACGGACCTTATAAGATCTCCCTACTAGTTGAACCATTTTGAGTTCTTTATAAAGCATAAGAGACTTCTGATGTCTGTGTTTGTCAGATCACCCAAGTTGTTGTAATGGAAGGCTCTTCCTTCTTCTTCTTGGAATGAAGCTTCCTTCAACGGGAGAGAGCTAGACAGGAACAAAGAAGGTGAGGAATAGTTTCCTACTCTTCCCAATCCACACAGCTTCTGCAAAAGTCGTTTGCGAAAAGGCCTAGCCTTGCGGCATGTTTTCCTATCAGGCAGTGTACAGTAATGACACCTATTGTGGTGACGATATGCAATCTGTTGAGAGAAATCAATTTCTTAGAGCGTTTCAAATCCAGCTTAGGCCAAATTTGTTTTGTCGCTAGACAGGTAGTGCAACTTGTGCACCTAAGATTTGCACTCTCGATAGCATCCATCCTCAATTTTTGTTTGCAAGTAGCGATTGGTATGCCTAGGGTGCCTTTATCCGGGAGAATGGGTTGAGTTGTTCCTATTCTGGCGAGTTCACGCGCCTTACAATTCCCTGGAATGTCTCTATGCACCCAAATAAGATGAATGTTAAACTGTTCGGCCATCTCCGTAAAAGACGATCGGCAGTCGAGGGCTACTAGAGAAGTTATAGAGATCTAAGCCAAGGATTTGATGGCTGCTTGACTGTCCGCAAATAAGCAGATACCTTTAATTTTTCTTGAGCCAAGATAAGATTTCTTTTATGGCCATTATTTCCGCCTGGAATACGCTACAATAACTTCGTATACAGAAGGAGAGCTTAGGATTAAGACTTTCGGAGAAGTCTACACCAACTCCGTCTTTGGTTTTTGAGCCGTCATCTTTTGAAGAAGTTTCCTCATTCCAGATTGCTTTGGAGGGGTCAGTGACGAGAAAGTTCTTGTCAAAATTTAGAGATGGGGTGGTGGAGTCAGTGTTTTCGGTTGAGATCTCGAAGTTCTTCAGAATAGAGACTTGGCCAAAGTCTTCCCTTGACAACTGTGAGGTAGCTTTAAGGAGAATGGCTGCATAGAGATAATAATAGATGATACAATTTGTCCAGTGCCGCAGAGGGAGTTGTGCGTAGTGCGTCGCTTATACACAAGCTGTGCGCTGGACTTTGCTTAGATAGTCGCGATTTATGGCTTTCTCCAAGGCTGTCCACCAGACAATTATCCCAGTATCGATCTTATAACTGAGATATAGAGCTAGTAGGTTATTCGAGGTTGTAGACCCCATTTATTACCAGAAGTTTTTTTTTGCAAGAGAAGAGTGCTACTGTAGCCTGCTTGACTCATTCTTGGATGTTAAGTTTGTTTCCTATCCAGGATAAGACCTAAATATTTAGCTTTGTTAGAAAGTTAGGTTGATACCATTGAGTGAGGGTGGGTAGACTGTCGGAATTTTGTATTTCCTGGTGAAGAGCACCAGATCAGTTCACATCACATCACACCGACTCGCCCAGCTAGCTAGCTTATTTAAAGCATTATGTAGGAGCTCTCTTAGAGTATTTACGTGTTTTACGACAACAACATTATCTGCATAAGCGATCGTCGTGCATCCTTCACCTTCAGGCATTATCAGTAGTTCGTTGACCACCAAATTCCAAAGAAGGGGGATACTAACAGATCTTCATGCGGACACCTCACCCAGCTTGCAGTTTATAACCCGCCCATTAAGCAGTAGAATAATGAGTTCGCAGAGCGAGCTGTCAACCGGACACTGTGCAACATGTAGACAAAGGACGAGGAGGAGACAATAGTTCACTAGCTCATTGATTTAACCACGATACCAAAAATCTGAATGAACATTTACATCTTCATTAAAAAAAGTGATTATTAGCTCCAGGAGTGGAAGTGTCTTTCAAAGTAGCAGCACAATGGATTTATTTTGCACCTCATTGAGGACCATTTTAAACCAACCAATCAAATGTCATAAAAGAGTTTATGTGAAACTTTATGCGTCGACTTTTGCCACTTGAACTAATGTTCTGATTTTCAACTTTAATCGATTGACTTTTGAAACACCGTTCATTCACTAGAGTAAAAAAAATCACGAAGTCCATTTACTAATATCCTCGTTACCAGATTGAATAGAATATGCCATGAATAGACCAGGCCCTGTAGGCTGAAATATATTTTGTGCAATCTACTTGAAAATTATAAAAACAAGGTAAAGTCAACAAAAAAAAAAATGCCCTAGGACTTTACGCACTCTTGACATGTGTATCGCACACTGAATGCCCACTGCATCAAGGCCGGTTGAACTCAATAGAACGACATTCTACACACATATGAATAAAAATTCGAATTAATAAAGCTTATATGACCATGACGGACAAAAGACTGAAATATTTAGAAAAGAACTTTTGAAAGAGGGAAAAGTAATTGGAAAAGGTCCCTTAGGTAGAAATTAAATTTAACAAACATTTCCCTTCAGTCATGTGCACCAACATAAATTTTGTTTAAAATGATTACTATTAATTTATTTATGCAATTGATGGTCAAATCTCACCTATAACAATAATGTAATGTGTTTTCTGCGGCTGTTTTAAATTTGTTTTTATATATGGGCCCAACTGTATGAATAATATATTGCGCTGGTAAGTTGTACCCCTTTGTTACCTGAACTTCCCCAGTGCGGCACTCTGTAAAGCAAGCAGTTGGGAGAGGAAAGCGCAAAACAAATGTTACGTTAGCCATTAACATTAAAGTTTTAGCAGTAGAGCTTAGCTTTGTTGTTGCTTTTTTTTTTTGTATTTGTTTTGTTACCTTTAATATTGTTTTGAATATCGTCCTTGAGTTGGTTACCTGCCGCAGCTAAGACTCTATCTGATATGATATTGCTTTCGGTCAGAGTTTCATCTGTGGTATTTGTGATGGCATCAACTTCGAGTAGTGTTATATCACCATCCCTGGAAATAGTTTTTTTTTTTTTTTTGGTTAGGGTTATTTATATTTTTATGTTAATTGTGATGAGTTTATTATGACTTGCCAAATAATAAAACGACTATTAATACTATGTGTTACAGGAAATGGACTGGTGTTATGACGTGGTCCAACAACACTTGAGTAATTGCTTAAAGGCAGCCTTGTGACGGTCTTTTCCAATCCGCCCCACTTTAGCAGAGTGTCTACTTTTATCTTCTGTGAACGAAAAAAAGGGAATTGTTAATCGTGGATAGTTACACGGCTGTTTTAAATACTTACATTATATTTAGCACCTAAGGATTTGAAATCTTCATTGGAGTTAGAATCAAGTCGCATCTCTCTGTAAATGTGAAAAAAACTAAATTAATTATTTTTTTAAAGTTATTTTCATAGACTTCTAAAAATTTAAAATAGAAATATAATTTGTGCTACATAAACAGTATATTCTTTCGAGAGTATGTTTATTTGAATACTGGACAGACAGGACTGGCTCTCACCGAGTGCAGTCATAAAAGGTATACCCACATTCACAGATGGCTTAAATACGGAGAATGCAGCAGGAGCAGCCATTTTCTCAGAAGAATTAATTATCAGCAATTCATGACGACTGGTAAGAAAGCGGTTAAGAAAGTGCTCAAACTGAAATTCCTTTCTGTGAGATTTAAGGACCGGACCTTGTCGGACCACCGCGGTAAAGCTGTAATATTTGTTCAAATTGTCACCCCTAGTTTTGCTTTACCGACTTCACGGCAGCGGAGGAATTTTCTAGATGGAGTCAACTTAGTTCCACTCAGGTCAAACTATTAAGTGTAATCCCTATATGAGCTGCTTCGACATATTTGAACACTAGGTCTATAGAAATTTCCTCTTCTGAGCCAGGGTGTTGGAAAAGAGTTGGTAGAGGAGGCCTACAGAGCCTGTCCGGAGTATGATGTAAAAGAGTTGTACTCGGGGTCTTCAATGCAAAAGTCGGAAAGGAAAACATCATTGGCGGGTTAGTTGGTAAGCACAGAATCCACCAAACCACAACAGGCAACGGCTCGTAATACGGTGATAAGTAGCACTAAGTTTCCGAGGTTAAGGATCCACACAGCAACCTGGCGCTCTCCAGACGGTCGAACCGCCAACCAAATCGACTATGTGCTAATCGATGCGAGGCACGCATCCAACATCCTCGACGTGCACATATTCCGAGGGGCAAACGTCGACTCTGCTAAATTCAGACATCGACTGTCCAACGAGAAGAAGCTGCGAGCCGCCCAGAAGAAATTCAACGTTGGACGCCTTAGCACACCTAGAGTAGACAGAGCCTACAGCGGACGCATGAGTATGAAACTTTCCTCTGTGCACTCACCTACCACAGACGCCAACAATCAGTGCCAGTATCGCGAAAGCATCAAGAAGGTAGCCGAAACCACTGTTGTAGGATACCAGCCACCCCAGAGAAAGAGCCCGTGGTATGATGATGAATGCGCGTGTACAGGAAAAAGGTGATAAACGATGCGCACAAGAAAGCGCTGCAGCGCAAAACAAGGACAGCGAGAGAAAAGTATCGAGGAGACGGAAGGAAAAGAAGATCCTGCGTAGAAAGAAGAAGGCTTACGCAGCTTCCCAGCTCCAGGAGATCGAAGAGTCTTGC
This sequence comes from Cheilosia soror, assembly GCA_949372485.1. Taxonomy (NCBI): domain Eukaryota; kingdom Metazoa; phylum Arthropoda; class Insecta; order Diptera; family Syrphidae; genus Cheilosia; species Cheilosia soror. The sequence goes on along the minus strand of OX443564.1, from coordinate 42,364,246 downwards.
AATCGTAACAACATCCGGAGGTTCTATAAAAAAGCCAAGAAACTGGCTGCCTAGTCACCGAAGCGCAGGAAATAGTAGATGTGTTTAAGAACCATTTCCAGCAGCTGCTTAATGGGCATCATGTAGAGACAGTGATAGGGCAAAAAGAGAACCCCACGTCCAGTCAATGAAGAACCAGTTCCACCACCTAGTATAGAAGAAGTTGGCTTTTAAAAAGCTTAAAAACAACAAGGCCGCAGGCTCTGTGGTTTACCAGCTGAGCTCTTTAAATACGGAGGTGATGTTTTGGTAGGAAGCATGCACCGAATCATCAACCAAGTATGGGTGGAAGAAAACCTGCCCGATGACTGGACTATCTACAAAAAAAGCGATCCAATGTCATGCAAGAACTATCGAGGCATATCCCTGCTTAATGTCGCACACGAAATCCTATCCAACGTACTGTGTGAACGTCTTAAACCGTTCTGCAACACACTTATCGGCACGTACAAGTGTGGCATCAGGCCCGGAAGATCGACTATAGACCAAATTTGCAAATTTGCACACTGTGGCAAATCCTAAAAAAGACCAACGAATTTTAAGTCGAAACTCACGTCACTAGTGTTAGCAACAATTTCGAGGTAGTTAAGGAGTTCACAAAGAGAGAAGACAAGGAAGACTGAACCTCCGATTCAAAGAACAAGCCATCGCGGATGCCAGAGCGCTTGGTCTAGACAACTGAAAGCAGCGTGCCCGGGATCGTAGAGGATAAAAGGCTGCAGTGTCTCAGGCAGAGACTCTTCACGGGTCGGGAGCCCGATAAGTGAGTAAGTAAAGGTGCTAGTACACGGCATGTATCCATTGGGATCATGCGCTGACGTAAAAATGACGTCAGTGCTACATACGTTTGTGGCTTGCTACATGCCGTGTACTGGCACCTTAAGAACAGTCTTAAGTTTTTGAGTAGCACCTGAAGTATAGAGCGTACGTTCTTTCAATGTCCATACTCGCATCTCGCATGTCCTAGTCCGTTGACGTTTCGTTTCTAGCTGGTGATCGATATTCCGAGGCTTGTGGTGTTTCTCTCATGCTATATTTTTCTTTCTTACAATTTTGTCACAACTATTACCCTGTGTAAATACCAGCAAAACTTCAAAGTAAACTTTACACAACACCATTGATTCGATATTGACAATTTGTCCACTATTGTTGGGCGTTCCACTTCCTTAAATGCCCCTAATGACCTGCCAAAATCAACACCGTAGCGATACGCGTGCAATAGTTATATAGTGTGAGATGTGAAGTAAGGTAAAAACGAATTTCGAATCAGCACAGTTGTCAATTATTTCAGCCAATGATTGCATACCTAATGACAGACAACGAAATTTGTATTTAACGTCAAGTAATCGTTTCACAACTGTCATAAAGTGTTGCTCATAAAACTTGGTCACACAAAATATTAATTTAAATTAAAAAAAAATAAAAAATCTTTTAATAGCTGTCGTGATGAAAATAATTACTAGTCGGCAGAGCAATATGAAATTGCTTGAGTCCTAAAGCGTTTTCGTCCCTATTTCGGATAACACCAGTCATCTCATTATATGAAATGTAATTCTCGTTCAAAAATCGTACGTTGTATTGATTCCTCTTCGGTGCACATTCAAAGGGTTCTCCAACTACCTATCTATTTGGATTACATAAGGTCTATTATGATCACGTACAAATTGCAGCTAATGCACTTAACGTGCGTAGCAAATTGTATGTGGTTACCAACCGCTAATTTATTTTAATCCTCAGTTCTGTTTGGCATGCAGCACACGATAGTTAAACAAATATTTACAGTAAGTACGATGTAAACAAAATAATGGCAACTATGTGCCTGAAAGTTGGTACAAGTCTCTGTTACCACTTTATAGCACACCCTTTGGGTTTGCATTTGTTTTTTATTTTGGAATTTTTAAATAAAACTTGGCAAGTTTAGTGACAGACAGGCAAATATATGAGCTGAAAGTCAAAACGATTTGTTTACTCTATGGAAATTAAAATGGGAATAAGTAAACAGAAAGCCATGCATAAATAAGCAGTGTGCTTGATGATGGCGGTGTCATTACAATGTTGGCCAAATTACTCGTAAGGCGACAGATTTTGAATATAAAATGCAACTTGACGTCTTGATGTTTTCTTTCTTGTCACTTGGGCCATTGACTTGCATGGGGGTAGACCCAGTAGGAAGATGTGTCAGAAAAATCTTTAACAGAGTACCTTTTTGGCGTATGTACGATAAGTGCCCTAAATACGATGTCAAAATTGTACTTGGCGACTTTAACGCCAATATCTGAAAGGAGCTATAGTCGAAAAGCACAGCATCCACAATAACACCTCCGTTTGCACTTAAGCGGTTACGTCAATAAGCAAAATCTTCGTTACTTTGGCACTGTAAATACGGGTGTGATACACGAACAGCCATTACCTCCGCCCAAACCCACTGTGTGTTGCGGCGTTCACGCGGGAGGAGTAATTGGGCCGTTTTTTTTTTTTTTGAGGACGCCATCGGCAATACGCCCACTGTTACTGGCGAACGCTACATGGTAAGCGACGTCTTACTTCCGGAATTGGATGAGCGGGGCTTGGTGAACATGTGATTTTAACAAGACGGTACAACCGCAGTCGCAGCACGAGCCACAATGCATATTGTGAAGGAAGCGTTTCCTGGTCGCGTAATCTCCCGTTTTGGCGATTTGGAATACAAGATCGCCCGATTTAACTATCCCAGAGTGGTTTCTTTGGGGCTACTTGAAGTCGCGGGCTTATGGCAACAAACCTCGGACAGTCGCATAATCCAAGGAGAAAACTCGACAGGAATGTGAACAATTATCACCGGAAATCTTGCGGCACAAATGTGTATCAATATTGGCGGCAGTCACTTGACGGATATCATCTTTTCCACTTAACAGAAAAAATTATAAAGGTCCAAATAAAAATTTGCATCACTCAAAATAATTTTTTTCTATTTAGTAAAAATGTAAAAAATTGGAAGAATAATTTTGCCACCTAGTACTATTGTCAATTGTGATCAATTTGGACTTTGAAATCGACGCCCGTGTCGTCGATATTCGAATACGTTCCCAGCAGCCAACAGCGACTGGAACTTTTACCTTGTAGTAGCCAAAGTACGGATGCGGATTTTCAATATGCAATAACAACCAACGAAGACTGTTAAAACCTTTGACGTCGACAGCCTACTATCGGAAGAGACCCTCAAAGTTTTTGTCGACCATGTCTCCCTTAACTACTTCAACAGTATTAAGTTGAGAGTGGCAACACCAAAAGTGAAATCACTAATGTGCCGGGTTTTACCAGGCGGCGAGGAGGAGTGACAGCGCTTAATAGCGAGAGCTATCAATCAATCCTGGTGACCAAAACCAAAGCAGCTGCGAGAGCTGTCTGCTAGTTCTACAGGACAAACGGTCTCGGAGTCAATACCGAATCGTAAAACGAGTTGTCCTGTCAGTTGAGGCATGCAATAATTTCTCATACTACAAACACCCTTTCAGCGATAACATTCAAAAGAACTAAGTTACACAAGCGATGGCGAACAGCACATCCAATTGGAAATGCACCACAGCGCAACTCCTTAAATTGGCTGTCATCCAAATGCTGCATCGGAATCTTTATAATCTCTTCCATAGTTCCATAACGGAAATTACTTAGAAATGCATCTCGTTCTCCTCCCACTTCAGTATGCAATGTTGCGGTCTAATTGAAATCGACCACGTGTAAACGTAGTACACCCCAATCACATCCAATCGATGTAGTTTCGAAACGTGCCACTGGGGGCCAATTACACAATGGTAGAGTTACAATTTATCACGATTCGAATTGGAGATAGGAGTGCAGAGTGCATTTCCTCTACTACATTGTCTATCGATTCGACATGTCCTTGGAAGTGCAAGTTTGACCTTGTTTCCATTGGAAATAAACTTATTGGTTCTGTCTGCCCCCTCATGCACCGACTGCGGTGTATAGTATTAATTGAACTGTCCCCACATCACGGAACCGGGCCGGGGTGTGTTTAATGTTCATTGAATAGCGACATACATTTCGAGTTCATAATCCGACTGGTGCCGGTATGCTGAGTGCATGCAATGAGATCAATGAATTTCTAGCGAGGAGGGGTGATACCAGAACATACTCCAAATTGAATAACAGTGGGTACCGGTATGGGTACCTACTACCTCCTATATACCGCAGCAGAACGTTTAGACATATTTTTTTTTTGTTTCTAATGAGAAAGTGTGCCAAAAGCAATCCCACCAGTCCGCACCACCAGTGGGTAGTAAAAACAAAGTCGCAATCAATATCACCTGGGAGAGCAGCGATGATTGGAAATGGAAGTTCCCGCCGACCGACGACGACGACGCCGACATCGACACCATGCAGGCAAGGCGACTGAGGGTAAATTTGATTAAGCACCCTTTGTGGGTTTTCTTTTGTGCAGTGGGTTGGTTGTTGTATAGTTGGCTCTATTGTTGCGGCCTGATGACGAAATGCTTGCATAATTGGAAAAGAGACTTCTATTGCTGGTTATTGAGCTTTTAATAAACGTTAAAGGTGTTCCTGGCGTCCCTTTGGTACTGGTGATACCATCATCAACGGGACGATGTAATACCGCCTACTAAAGACTATGAGGTGTTGTAAACGAGTCGAGTGGTTTTCCAACTGCAGAGCATACTCGTATAGCACAACAGGGTCCTTTGAATAGGGATTTTTATATCAGACGAGGTGAGAGTGATTTCAATTTACATCGTAACTTGGGTGTGTTAATTTTAGAAAGCGATGTAAATTGCTTTCTCGTTGTATTTGTTGCCTGTATGTAAATATAGAGTCCCTTACTGATGCTGTAGAACCTGTTGATTGGAAAATACTAGTATAGATTTAATCAACGAGGAGAATAGAACGGAAAGTGACATAAGTTGCTGCGTGAAGCAGTGGGTACAATTCTGGGCTATGGTTTGCAAGCAAGTCAAACCATTTCGCACAATCGATGGTGGCTTTCTTAATAGCTTGCCCAAATCTAGTACAAGAGCACATCAATAAAGACCGATTTGGAAGTTTAAACACTTTGCGGGCGTCCTCGCAGCTACGACAGCGATATCCCGTAGAGAGAATGCACAATCCGACAGACGAAGCTCAGAGATTTATTCATTATTCCTTCTGAGATTGAGAAATTTAAATTGAAGCCAAAAAAGCAGACACCAAGGAAGGCTACAATACATTTGTTTCAAATCATTTCCTTGTCCTCGTGTATTTTGGTATCCCTCAAGGTAGACACTTTGGGCAACTCTTGCTTCTGTCATTTATCAATGATTTTTAAATATTCGTTACTAGGCTTTAGGTTTTTCTACGTAGATTTTACTGTTTGTGAGTGAACGGGGGGGCATGCTGCAACCCCGCTGCTTGAGTTTTCTGTTGGATTTTGGAGTAGGTGGGAGTTTGTACTGCAAAAAAAAACCTTCAATATATCCAATTTCAATATCGCAAGATCGGCGTCCGCTAAGTTGAGCTACCTATTTAGAGGAAAGAGGTAAAGAGCTCGGCCCCATTTACTTAACATACTTGACAGCATACAGAGACGAGCAGTTCGACTTATTGGAGGCCCTACACTCGCTTCGAATCTACAACCGTTGGTGCACAGAAGACAAGTCGCTGAACTTTGCTTGTTCTATAGGTAGAGGTACTTCCCCGGTAGATGTTTCGAGGAACTCAAAGACATTGTCCCCCGAAATGCAACTTTTGGGCGCCCCACAAGACAGGCTGCTAATGCTCATGAACATACACTTGACAACCGCGAGGACATCAACTTTCCAAAACTCCTTCTGTTACAGGACAACCAAACTTTAGAACTCGCTTTCTGGGGATATATTTCCAGAAGACTACAATTTGCAGCAATTTAAGTGCAGAACTAACAGACATCTGTGTAGAGACCCAATATTTCATAGTCGATTGCTTTATATTCATCTATCAATTGACTTCTATTTTCCGTATTTTTATTTTATAAGTGCGACTTTATTTTCATTGTTTTACATTTTATATAGTCAAGTGTTGGCATCGCACAGTGCCGATACTACATTTACTTTCTTAATTTTTTTTTTTAACTGTAAAACAATTTTAACAATTCCATATTATTTCAATCCCAGAATTTCTTATACAGCATTTAAGCATTTACAGCATTTAAGCAATTTCGAAATCATTCGAAATCCTTCGAATTTAATCTATGAATTTCTTATACAGCATTGAAGCAAAACATTAAAAAATCATTCGAATAAGCAAAACAGCATTTAAGCAAAACATTAAATCCGAGATCATTCGAATTTAATCTACTACTTCCTCTTCTTTTCTTTTTTATGCACATCATTTAAGGCATTCAATTTTGATTTTTTTTATTATGCACTTCGCTATTTTACTTTTGAATTGTTAATTTTTGGTTGTTATCTTCTTTCTTACCTTGTATTTCATTCGTCTTCTTTTTTTTATATAAGTTTTTCCTCGTCGCCAATTGTAGAGACCCAATATTTCATAGTCGATTGCTTTATATTCATCTATCAATTGACTTCTATTTTCCGTATTTTTATTTTATAAGTGCGACTTTATTTTCATTGTTTTACATTTTATATAGTCAAGTGTTGGCATCGCACAGTGCCGATACTACAATCTGCAAGCATCTCGGGGCGCTGATGAAGCGTTATAGGTTTGCTTTTCCCGGGAGAAGTATTTAAAAAAAAAGAGTAGTAAACTAACTAAGCAGACGTTGTATAAGACCCTACCCTCTATATGGCACAGACTCTGTCAAGGTCTGATGAAAACACACTCAGTTCAGTTGCTTCGAGCTAAAAGTTCTCTGTGTAATCTTTGGTCCAGTTGGTAGGAATGTGAAGGTACAATGAATGACTGTACGGTCTATATGGCGATATAGATCTAGTCAAAGAATTATAGTACAAAATAAATCGGTTGAGGTGGCTGGGGACATATTGAGCGTATGGACATCAATGTTCTTGCCCGGAGAATCTTCAACTTTACTGGCTCTGGACAGTAGGGTAGGTAGGGGTAGGCGACGAACTTACCTAAGTTGACGCGCGCAGTTGGAAGGGGACCTCAGCCAACATGCGGCGTGCGCAACTGGCGATGGATCGAGCTCGCTGGAGACGCATCTTGGTTGAGGCGATGGTCCCCCTCGGACTGTAGCGCCAACAAAAGTAAAAGTAAAAAAGACTGTAAGCTAATTTATTTTTATAGTTGCCCACAAGGTTATTTCTTTAAAGAATTGACGCCATGCGTGACTGGTGTAGAGAGAACTAGATCCAGCATAATCACAAGAAATGTAAATTCATGTCCTTCCTTAACGAGACGTCAAAAATAAACTTTGTCATTTTATTTTATTGTGGGCGAGGTAGTTACTGTGCTGGACTATTGTGCGAGGGTTCGATCGCCGGAAAACACACAAATTACATCTTAAGGTTTTTTCTACTGAGCCACCTCTCGCGAACGTCTGACAAACATCCGAGAGTATTACTGTCATGAAAAAGCTTCTCAATTCAGCCGTTCGGACTCGGCATAAAATTGTAGGTCCCTTCCATTCGTCCCAAAAAGAAACTCACACAAAACGGGTTAGTACTTATAAAATGTTTTCAAAGAAATTTAAGAGAAAGGTCCTCAGATCGAAGGGAGAAACTGATAACGTCAACTCCAAGTTGTCAATTCTGTAAACATCAATACCAGAACGAGGACAACAAATAAGTAAATATTTTTTCTACAAAGGGTGCCTCGATAAAACTAGTACATAATACTAATCAATAACCTGTCAAGGAATTTCATAAATACATCATCAGGCATCATTCTCGCAAAATTAAATTAAAAAAAAAAAATAAATAAATCAAAGATTATGCATAACATGCTTTAAATAATAATTTGTTTTGTTTTTTTTAGATCTGTTCATTAATTGATCCGGTGTGATTTTAATATCCGGTCCGATTAAATAAATAAATGAATGGAAAAGTTTGAAAGCGAAGATCTGGTAGCAAACAACTCATACCAGTTGTTTAAACTTTTCGTAGAGGCTTGTGTGTGTAGTGTATCCATTTTAAGCATAACGAGCAGATTTGTATAGATTTTGTTTTTATAATTTGTTGGGAATTCTTTCGTTCCGTATTATGCTTTTCCCTTCATTTCTAAGATTTTTTTATAAGCTATTTTATTGACAGGTGTCGACCATATTCCGTTAGCCACCGCAGTTTTGGTCTGATTAGATGTTTTATTTTTGTTTTTATTTCACCTAGGGGGTTGAATTCACGAAAAATTTGAATTTTGCGCCATCTAATAGTATCTACAGTGATGCCAAAGTGGAAAAAAGAGATAACAATGTGACAGCTGACAGTTCGGGGTTAGTAAAAATGGAGCGCTATACAAAAGAACGACGCATTTTCATTGTTGAGCAATATTTTAAAAATAATGTAGGTTTGTCAGCAACAGTCCGCAATTTTCGAACAACCTAGGGGGTTGAATTCACGAAAAATTTGAATTTTGCGCCATCTAATAGTATCTACAGTGATGCCAAAGTGGAAAAAAGAGATAACAATGTGACAGCTGACAGTTCGGGGTTACAAAAGAACGACGCATTTTCATTGTTGAGCAATATTTTAAAAATAATGTAGGTTTGTCAGCAACAGTCCGCAATTTTCGAACAAAATATGGCGTTCATAGTGATTTAAAACCATCAACTGTGAAGAGAATAATTGAAAAATTCAGGGAGACTGGATCAATTAGTGATCTTAAACACTTTGGGTGTCCTGTCACAAGTCGTTCAACAGAAAACATCGAATCAGTTCGCGAGAGTATTGCTGGCAGTCCAGGAACATCAATTCGCCACCGTATAATCAAGAATTGGTCATTTCAAAAAACTTACGAATTCTTACGAAAAAGACTTAAAACTTCATGCTTACAAAGTTCAATTGACTCAAGAACTGAAGACTACTGATACTGACCATGTAGCGCCAAGAGAGGTCTAGAGGTGAACTATGGAACACCCTTTATATAGAATTAGTGATTGACTATGTGGATATAAATTATTTTCGAAGACCCATTAATGCACATAATACTGATGTTTCTATAATCTGGAAACAACAATCATTTATCGTGATTTTGTTTTCTTTTCTAAAAATTTGCAATTTGATAGTACAGCCTGTGTGCCGTTAGTATACATATTTAACGTGTGTATTAAATTGATGCCGTTCAGTTTTGAAATTGCACGTATTCACAAAAACAAATCTCCTTGGCTTTTAAATAATTAGGAGTAGCGGCTTAAATTCATTTAGAGACACATTTTTAGAAAGGATACAAATATCTCCAAAATGAGGCTGCACGAAAATAGCTGACAGAAAGACGATTGGCATAAGTTGGTCAATGAGGTTATGGACTTAAGCTACTATTACACATGCCAATTTTTGACATGCTGATGTCAATATGACATCCTATTCTGTCCTAAAGTTGTGTATAGACAAAATCGAAAAAATGTGTCAAAATTTGACATGTTTTTTAACATGTGTAATGTAGCTTTACAGATAACTGTTGGAGAACCAACAAAATAAAGAGTGGGATTATGGTCGAAAAGCGCATCAGGCGCATTAGAAGCAGTATAGGTTTAAAAACAGGAAATTTAAATTTCCTGGTTAAACAATAAATTGAAAAGCATAACGAAAACTGAAACAATAGAGCGTTGCTTAACTAACACTGGCCAGAGCTTCAAAACCAATAACCTTGTAGGTGGTTTGTGGACGTGATAAGCTCAGGCTGACACTACTGCTGGTTTTCTGCATAAGAAGCGGGCGGTTTATTCACGTTTCACTTTTTGTTACGCTCCCTTTGCTAAGATTCCAACCTACCCTACCGTAACAAAAGACAATTTAAATTCAAAAATGAAAAACAATCTTCTCAAAAATACCCACTTAGGAAAGACGATGGCTTCAACAGCTTTCCGAGATACTTCTATTTAGTTCACACTTAAATTGTGGTCAATTGAAGTCTTATGGAAATACGTTTCCAGAAAGCGAGTTCCAAATTTTGCCTGCATTGTATTTAGGGAATTTAGGACATTTTGAGCAGATTTATATTTAGAAAATAGCTGTAACCGACAGGCCCGTGCGTATGAATTGTATTGCTTGAATTTGTTTTCTTTTCTATCAGGACAATGTTTGAAATTGAAAACTCTAGCTCCTACAATGTGAATAGAAGCTGATCTTACTGCAGATTCACTAAAAGGTTTTTCAATAAGGACGGGACGACGTTGAAATATCGTCGTTCAATATTTATGGCAATTTTTCTGTATTAAAGGTATCTGCCATAGATGTCAAAATGTAGAGTAATTTTTAGATTTGGGTGATCGGCGCCAGGTATTGGAAGGGACCTACAGTGTTATGCCGATTCCGAACGGCTTAATTGAGAAGGTTTTTCAGGGCAGTTATTCTCTTGGATGTTTGTCAGACGTTCGAGAGAGGTGGCGCAGTGAAAAAAACCTTAAGATGTAATTTGTATTTATCCGGGGATCATACTTGGGACCCCTCGCACCCTAACCACTGAGCTACTGCGACCGAGTGGTTAGCGAGTAATTAACATCACTCTAATCTAGGGCCTCGGATCGTCACGTCATCCCCGTCACTTTTAATGTCGCGAATATTTATGCGTAGGGTGCTCAATAGCTTCCGATTTGTAACGGGTTTTTCAATAGGGACGCTACAAAAGTAGAGCGACAGGGACAGCAAACGACGCCGAATTTCTTGCCGCTCTTTTGACATTTCTCTTCAGTAAGGTTTGCCATTTCATGATGGAAAGATATACGAGCCAACAACGAGTCGAAATTATTAAAATTTACTACCGAAATTCGGAGTCAGTGGCCTCAACGTTAAGAGCGCTACGTCCAATTTATGGTCGTCATAATCGTCCTAGCCGATCAACAATTGAGCGTCAAGTGGAAAAATTTGAATCCACAGGCACAGTACAAAATGTTCCCGTGCCAGTGAGACAAAGAAGTGCCCATAGTGTCGAGAATATTGCTGCCGCCGAGGCTTCAGTTGAAGAAAGCCCAAATGTGTCTCTCACACGTCGTTCTCAAGCGTTGGGCATCTCTGCGACGTCGTTGTGGCGAATTTTGCGAAAAGATCTTGGCCTACATCCTTACAAGATTAAATTGACGCAAGAACTGAAGCCGCTTGACCACCAGAAGCGTCGTATGTTCGTGAATTGGGCTGAGCAACAACTTGAAAATGATTCGGATTTTCATCGAAAAATCATCTTCAGCGATGAGGCTCATTTCTGGCTGAATGGCTTCGTCAATAAACAAAATATGCGGTATTGGTCAGGCAGCAATCCACACGTACTCCATGAGTCATCATTGCATCCCGAAAAAATTACGGTTTGGTGTGGTTTATGGGCCGGCGGCGTCATTGGGCCGTACTTCTTCCGTGATGATCAAGACCGGCACGTTACTGTGAATGGGAATCGCTACCAATGATAACCGAATATTTTTGGCCCCAATTGGATGATATGGACTTGAAGGACATGTGGTTCCAACAGGACGTCGCCACAAGCCAAACAGCGAATTCACAATCAATTTATTGGAAACCAAGTTTGGAGAACGTGTTATTTCACGAAATGGTCCAGTCGCTTGGCCGCCTCGGTCGTGCGATTTGACGCCGTTAGACTATTTCCTGTGGGGCTACGTCAAGTCTATGGTCTATACCAACAAGCCAGCGACGATTGATGAACTTCGTACGAATATCGAACGTGAAATTGCAGCAGTATCGGCCGATTTATGCTTGAAAACCGTCGAAAATTGGGTTCAGCGTCTGGACTTCTGCAAGCGCGCCCGTGGTGGCCATGCAAAAGAAATCGAGTTCCATACATAATGGTATCGAACGTACCTACTTTCACAGGAATAAAGAATTTCATTGATATCCAAAACCGTTTTTGTTTTATTTAAAAAAAACTTTTGTAGCACTCTTATTGAAAAACCCTGTAGAGGAGAAGTGGCATACTTAATTCAACTAGAATAAGTTTTACTTCCAATAAAACCCAAAAACATTTCTTTTACAATTCTAGCAACGCAGCATTACTCGCGTTTCATCACTATCACATTCTCATTCTTAATGAAATATTTATAGCTGAAAAGGTACATTGGTCATTCTTAGCAAACAAATCTATTTGCTAAGCAAAGTCATATAGGGTGAGTCATCTTTGTATAGTTTTCTATAAGTTGTTGCCTTGCTTGCTTTTCTAAAGATTCATCTCTTATTTTTCGTTACATAAGGAACTCATTGATCCGAATATATGGATACGTTACAGTTAAGGTATTGACGCAAATCTACGAATTCAGTTTCATGATTAGATCGACCCCAACCGAAGCAATCTAAAGTAACATAAAAGGTCTAAAATCAAAATTAATTTTTCTGTTCTTCTAACATTAAAACAAAGATAGGCCATTGATGTAGTATTGTATATAATATACGAGTTAGTATCTATTCAAAATGTACACACCTGAATGTATAGTATAGTCATTATGAAGTCATTCCAGCGAAGCAGTGTATTCACCAAAACATGTGCTATAAGCTCACCTAAAAGCGGACTCGGTATACTCACTCGTAAATAAACCATTTTCGGTTCGCAGAGCACACTTTAAACTATACGACAAATTATACGTGTCTACTCTATGTTATGCCGGTTTAATCTAGAAACAACAAACCACAGGTTGGTAAATGATTCGTCATTAAACAACTTGCTGTTTTGGGAAGACTCCAAACAAAGAGAGCCTTTCTGTTTTCAATAATATCTACAAGACCTCGCAGAGCAGTTATAAGAGCTTTACAAATAATTATGTACGCCTTTGTATACGATATTCGAATTTATTCAACACATTTGTTGTCTTTGATTTAAACAAAAATAAAACAAAAATGACGTCAGTCAGACACTTGAGTTGACATTTTGTTTGCGCCTCCAATCTGAACTTTGTGTTTATGCATTTGACTTGAAAGTTTAGCGTTAACTACTCGTACTTTGGTAATGGGATTTTAATTTTATTGCGCATCTATCATGATGAACGTGATATGTTATTTAGAGGTATTTACAATTAATTGTAAGTCCATATTGCATAATTTAGTGCGGCACGATCGTGGTAACTGTCATTCAGTTGTGGGTATTTTTTTTATATTCAATTTTTTGTGATTTAAGTATGTATCGTCTATAGTGGACCGGGTGGTCATACAATGGGTACGATTGGTTATTTTAACTAAAATTGTTGGCGCAAGAGATTAGCTTCTCACAACCTGGGCCCCTCACTTGTCACTGCGCCCACAACGTAAGTTTAACTAGGGATTTCAAAAGAACGCGACGACTATATATATTTCCCATCTGTCATCTACTTTCTTGTCTCTATTTTCTCAAATAAAACTATTTTGTAAATAATTTTCGTAGACATTGCATACAAATATTGGCACATTCAATTGTCTTGTCGTCTTAAGTCGACTACATTTGTCGGCCCTATAGATTTCCCCTAAACGCAAAAATTAGATTTTACCACATCAGGCATACAATCGAAATGTCAACTGAATATGCAATAGTCTACAAATGTTTAAGTAGATTTTTTAGCTACAAACTACAGTTGTTCACATGATCAATTTAAACCAACAAAAACTCAAGACAAATTACGTCACCTAGCTGTCAGATTTAGTAAACCAGAGTTTTAAACGTCCCAATTGAAAACAGTACAAGCCGCAAAAATCATCACTCTATCGACAGACGCTATAATTTGTAAAAATGGTAGCAAATGCCAATTTTACTTTGTCATTTGTAAAGTAAATAAACACAAAATAGACGTCAACAAGACATAAATCGCTTTATACTCATAAGAACGCGGAATAATAGTTTACATTTTTTGTGGAATAATTCGTCGCAGGTGTTGGCGCAGCGTGGTTTTCGACGCATATTTCCCGGTCGTCCGGCTACAACTGGGCAAACACTAATTGCACATCAAATAAACATAATCCAAAAGCAGAACCAACTATTTTCATTCATAAAAAAATAACAGCCAATAAACTTCGGGTGACAACTTTTTATTTTTAACACCTTTGCATTACTGATGTAGTTCCAAATGTTTACTTTTTAAGTTCCGTCTTTTTAATAAGACTTAGGCCAGCAGAATGTAAATCGTTAAAAATAATGCTGTTTTCTACCGTTTCAAACGTTTTCATAATGATAGCGAACAAACTAGCCAAACATTTTTCGTTAAACTAGTTAGTGACAGTATTTGGTTTTTAAGTCATATAAGGGCCCCCTTAAAAGGGGTCATCGCCAATAACTCGGGTCTCAAGCAAAATTTCCAAGATCGGAAAGATTGATTGTATTTATTTCTTCCAAAATAATACACAAACCGAGTTTGAAGTCGATCGGAAAAAAATACAAATGTTCCCATATAAACGTTGACCCCCCTTTTAACCCTTTAAAGGTCGTACATACATCATAAAGGGAACCTCTGTGCAAAATGTCAGCTTTCTAGAGCGAAGGGTCGGGACTGGGCGTTGATGATCGATGAGTCGTTTTTATATGTGAGAAGATAAGCTTTTCAAAAATTACTTTCAGCATAGACTGGCTCTCAGTTATCAAAGAGCAGTTCATCCTTTTAAAAATAAGCGGCATTTTTTAACACTTTTCTTCGCTTCATACTTTTTAAGGCACTGAACAAAATTACAGTCGTTGTCTGCAACGCAGGCGTCAAACTTAACACCAGAGTATAGGCAGGAACTTGTGTTTGGTATTTTTAGGGCCGGTTTGGTCAGAGCTGGTTAAATCTGCATTTTGGTTACCATAGATTTAGTTCAACCCATGGTCACATAACCATAGATTTGCGACAAATCGTTTCAGTTTTTCAGATCATTTCTTAATACAGTTGTTAGAATTTAATCTATGGTTAAAATTGTTTATTTTTGATCGAACGTTTATTTTCGGTATTTTTAACACAAACACAGCCGCAGAAATTTTTTTTTAATTTTTATTTTACATATTTTATTTATTTTCGGGCGGCAATGTTTTAATTTTTTTGTATTGGAGGTGTCACGCCCCTTTATCCATCTTTGACAAATCTTCACAGAAGCACTCTACGGCCAATACCTAAGATTATCTGTAAGTTTGATCTCAATCTGTTCGGTGGTTTTCGAAATATACGATTTTGAATGTTTTTTTTTCTTGTATGGGAGGTGCCACGCCTCTTTGTCCGATTTTGAATTTGTTTAGCCTATCACCCGTAATTACCGACATTTAAAAAAAAATCAACAAAATCGGTTGAAAATTTCGGGCGACAGAGGGAAACAGTTTTTTTCCACTTTGTTTTATATATGTATATAGAGAAGAGAAGAGATTAATTTTTATATTATACAGATTTTAAAAGATTTTGTTGTGTTGTTGACTGCTGTTTCATAGCTTGAAAAAACAAAATTACAGAATATCCTTGGCTAAATGCCCTTAACCGACAAAAATGGGCTGGTAGCCGATTTCTCGGGTTAACTAACCAAACTAAAAAATGTATTCTTTGGTTAAAATTTGACTGAACAAACAAATTCTACCTGCTGGAATAACCGTTGATTAAAATTAACCAAGGATAAACAAACCGGCCAATAAAGTTTGTTAGATTTTTTTCGTTAGCTAGCTACTTACACGTTACACCTCTCCCAATAGACTAAGAGCTAGCAACGTTTTTTCTCAAATCATTTTAGCAAGGCTGTAACTTTGTGAGTTTAGTTCGGGGTGACTTATATATTAATTGGTTTATATATTAATGCCATAACCTCAAAAGGGCAAAAAATGTAGGTACGTCAATTTAGCAAACTTAAGATTTTGGTATGTGTTAATTTACGACCGATGTAGACAGAAAATGCAATTGCCATATCAGTTTGCCGGTTTTAAAGTGCAAAAAAGGCAAAATTTAAGTCATAATAGCAAAGTCAAATTTTTGATATTATATAAGAGATATTACCACTCTAGTAATTCCTCAAAGCTAGACTAAAACTCCGGTTTCATCATATACCAAAATCTTAAGTTTGCTAAAATGAGGTAAATTTCTTCCACTTTTGAGGTTATGCCATTCCAATATAAACCAACGCAGCGCTGCCAGAAATGTATTTTCGTGTTCAGTAGTCACCACGAACTGAGCTTACAAAGTTACAGCCTTGCTAAAATGACTTGAGAAAAACGTTGCTAGGTCTTACTCTACAACACAAAAATGTCATATAAAAAAATAGCAATGACTCGTCGTGGTTGATTCTGTGTTCATCTTTTCGATCTTGTACTGTATCCATTATACCGCGGAACTATTTAGATTCTGTTTTGCACTTAATCTTAATTCTATTAAAATATACAACACTCCAAAACGATACCGGAAAATGTTTTCACATTGGCTACGTATTCCTAAAGACAATTATTGGCAAATGTGAATAAACAAATTTTAATGTCCATCGCACGCAAAAGAAATCCGAAAACGAAACCCATCTAACGAAGTTAGAACTGTTGTGCGCTCATTATCTTCGAATTGTTTTACTGACGATATAGTGCTAAATTGTTAAACTTTTTGTTTATAGTATTTCTTCGTTGATTATTGCAGCGAATAGCAATTGAATACCATCCTCCTCCTATACGAATTATTATCTGTAATTGGATTAATAGGCACATGTGTGTGAGTATCTATGTGTAAGCCGATGAAGGTACGTAATATAAACTGAGCAAATACGTGACGCATCAAATACGTCGTGAAACATAGTAGTATCTAAATGAAGTCGATTTTCCGCCACCTCCAGCACGGTCAAACATCAGGTGTAAATTTATTAAACCAATACAAAAGCTGAAAAAGCTATACGCTGATCTGCATGAGGATACGTGTTTCGATCTCACCGAATTGAGAGATCAAATCAATTCACACCTATCATAGGTCAGTGTTGGTGGTTTAATGCGTGCCACGTTTTCCCAGTCTCAAGCAAGCTATAGAAGCGCAATTTAAACATTGTTGAGAGTTCATCCTTGAAAGACTGTATACAGTGTAGACACCTGCATGCGGGTTTTTCCATCTATCTGAGTTTTTCATTTTTTATCTGAACTGAGCACGCGGAATGTTGTAATATCTAGCTGTATATAGTAAACAGGGTGACTTGATAGACCGGTTAACTTGAATTGAGGACATGCAGGCCGTACCTAACTTCTATCACGCCAAAATGTACTCGTACATACGTAGTACATAATAAATCAACCGCATGCTATATAATTAAGCAAAGTGTTGTACAGTATCTATCATGAGATAATATTCATATTTTATAGATTTAAAATTCGCTGGCTTGAAATTGATTAATTTATTTTACGAGAAACTATTAATATAAAACGGAATCCATATTGAACAGCTTACTTAACGTGATTAGATGTAAATTAAGCTTATGCAGAGAAATTGCTATATACAAGTCCACGGGGGCTCATATCGAGCTGTTGCCATTTTCGTAATTATAATTTTGTTCCTTTGTTCCGGCCGGCGCGGCGGCGATAGCCAAACGACGTGTTAAACATTGTTTCATTTTATGTGTAGCGTAACCAATAGGTGTAGTTAAAGTTTTTAGGTCAAGCGTAGCACAATTTTTAAAAATTTGCTTTTACCATGAAATCTCTGAAAATAATATAGCAAAATAATTGAAACGTATATGAAAAAAAAATAGTCCATTCGGTTCGAATTTACGCATCATCCGTGTATAAACAAGTTATACGTTCAAGGTCAGTTTTAGCGAAACAAAAGAAAATGAGACGACTCGGCAAAAGCCAATGTGGATGCGCTGATGAACCTACCTGCCACCTTCAAGACTATCTACTCGTAATTGATTTACTCAATAATTTTTCGTACACCTCAGCGTTTTGTAGATGCAAAAATTGCGGAACTAGACGGAACGACTAGCATTTGAGTGAAAAGTCCCATAAGAGAGCATGACATGGTTGACTGTTTTAATGAAAATTTTTCTCAGTAAATTAGAATCTTTAGGACATAATTAAAACAACCACATTACTAGACAATTCCAAAAGTCACACTAGGTAATCCCAAGTTGATTTTTTACGCCTGAACAAAAGGTTTCGGGAAGAAGTGGCGGCTTGCAATCGAACATAGTGCACTGGATGTAATTGTACACCGCTATTGTAAGACCAATTCTGACTAATGGTTCGGTTGTTTGGTGGGACGCTGTTAACACTAAATCCTAAAGAATCTGAAAAATGTACAACGAATTGCTTGCATAGGTATAACTAAAATCTACACCACAATTAGGCATACGAACGCTGCTGAACGTACAACCCGTGGAGCTATACACTAAGAACGTGGCAGCCAAAGGTGCTTTCAGACTAAAGCTACATGGCCATTTTTTCGAGTCATTTCAATGGCGCTCTGAAATAAAAATCGCGTTACAAAGCAGTCATTTAAATGTCGTTCTGTGTGATCGCCATTTTTGGGATAACATTTTCGGCGTCATTTAAATGACTAGAAAAATGTCGGACCAAACGACATGTATTCAGTGCCATTTAAATGGCCGTGTGATCGCTCTTCAATGACGCCTTGGACAAACCACTAAACTGTTTGGCTCTTGCGTCATTTAAATGGCATCCCAACGGAAACTTCTAAATGACTCGCAGTGTCCGTCATTTGATTTTGGGACACAAATGACGATGATAGTCATTTCGTGTGATCGCCATTTTTCCAATGATGAATCGTAGCTAAAATGTTGCTCTACTGCGACATTTTTTCCTGACGTCACAGCGCCATCTAAATGACTCAAAAAAATGGCCGTGTAATCGTAGCTTAAGAGAGAACAAAATTTAGAAGCCCGAATCGTTCAGTCACTCACGCATACTTCACATCTTTGATCCAAGTGGAATCAACAATCAAGGTGTGATTTTGATAAGAAATCTTGTAAGACAGACAGACGCAGCTAAGAGCGTCATTGACAATATCACATTAAACTTGACTAAATAACGATGGAACAACACTTCCGGTTGTATTATAACCCGCAGCTTCTAGCCCGCAATTGACACTAAAAGGTGAAAGATTGATATAAACCAAATCCGAGTGCTCGTCGGACACTGCATCATTGGAAACATGGCCAAAAGTCTGGGTATCTTTATACAAATGACTTCTGCAAAAGTTGCAGGGATGAAGGGGAATAGAATCTGAGGAACATCTCATGTGTCACTGCCCAGCCCTCCAAGAACGCCGATACTCTTTTATGGGTACACTATTCTTTGACGGCTTGGAAGATTAAGCAAGGATATCTCCACCAGATTTGAGAAGATTAATCAGGATCTATATCTATATAGTAGTAGCTTTTACCCGCGGTTTTGCTGGCGTAGCCCTCAGAATTTGGTACACAAAGATTCCTTAAGAGTCAGTTAGTTTCTCCTTTTATATTTATAAATCGCGCAGGAAACATGCCTAAGAAAGTTCCAAAGGAGTAGTTAGTACCGCTGAAAAATATGTTTAACTCCCGATTGGAGAAAACAGGTCAAAGATTTTATGATCAATTTGTAAGTAAAGATCTCAACACAGATCATACTATATCAAACTAAGACACTCTACGGGACAAAGCATATTTCTTAGCTAGCAAATCCTTAATTATATTCCACACCTCGGAAATTTCACTTTTCCACATCGTCCAGAACTTCCTATACTGTGAAACATATGCAACTAGAAAGATCGTGAGGATGTGTAACACTTTCTAGACGTATGCCACATTTTTACAAAATTCCGCTGGAATATCTTTGGAGTACGTACGGAGTTGGATGAAGCGATAAGCGTATTCAACGCCGACAGAGGCTGGGACGGATTATAAAGCTTCAAATTGATACGACGAAAGGTTCGTGAGTTAAGAAAAGGCCCCCCTAAAAGGGGTAATCGCCAAAAACCCAAGCAAAATTTCCAAAAATTGGAAAAATTAATTATCTTTATTTCTTATAATAGAGTATCTACACAAACCGAGTTTGAAGTCAATCGGATGCAAAATGAAATGTTCCCCATACAAAGTTTGACCAGTTGAGTTTCGATATATCCTTCCTTATTCCTTTTATACATCATAAAGGGAACGTCTGTGCAAATTTTCTGCTTTCTATAGCAAAGGGTTTGGGCTGGGCATTGATGATTAGTAAATCGCAGTTTCCATTTTTATATATGAGAAGAAGAAGACTATAAAATACTAGAAGAACGTAGAATCAACTTGAGTCGAGACAAAAACCAAATTAACCATTTTATTGCACTTTATCGCAAATCTTTGCATACCTGCCGGCTGATTCGAAGTAAATCACTGAATAATTAGCAGTTGTCTAATTTTCTCTTGCCAATAGATGGTTCTCTAGGGTCTATGGTCTAGGGCTAGGCTATTTTGGGTAGTATCTACAGCCTTTTCTCGAATTAAGGTGAATTCTGTATTAGACTTTGATGATTCCAGTCCTGCTTTTTATGGAGCTGAAGGTTGAATTCTCATTTAAATTGGATGGGGATATCTGTAGTCGCTTCGGGAGAAACTTCTTTGTTTACTTTGACGGGCCTTAGAGAAGGAGATTCAACGACTAACAATACGACCATCCACCAGTAGTTTTAATAACTGAGAGGTGTATTCAATAAATATTATTTATTTAAAACCTAGTGTATATTTTTCTATTATATACTAATCACCTGTTCCTCAAATCTGATGTTTATAAAATTATCTCTACTATATCTATTTATAGGAGTAGTCAAAATGTACATAGATGCTTATTGTTCACTATCTGTGTCGTTGCAAATGGCCAAAGAAAACCATTTTGTTATTTCCTCTCCAAGCTGGTTTTATTTAATGCTGCATTAAACTCAGTACCTACTGCAATGATCATAAACCAAGTAAAACGATAAAAATATTAATCGTGCATCACTCGAACATTCACCTTTCATCAGACGTCAGTCTCTGTCTATCCGAAGCTGAAGTATGTATGTTCAAGAAGGAATGCACATTGACGGACGTGTGGTATGTTATTTATTATTGATTAATTACATAAACAAATGTGAAAACAAAATGTTTTTCACAGAGGATGATGTACGTCATCATCAGTTCATGTCCGCCGACCGACGCGACGTACAAAAATATAATATTTGACGTTGATGTGATTTTGATTGATTTGGCCAATTTTAAGACTTGGCCTTGAATTTAAGATAATATACATCTGACTAATTTCATCCGGTAGACATATTAATCAGTATTCATTTCGCTGTGGGATGATAATAAAAATTATTATAATTAAGAGACCGCTTTACAAACATCTTAGAGTGACACCTACAATGTCATACAATGCCATTGTCACATAGACTATCTAACGGGTATTTCATTAAAAGTGATGGGATTTAAATCTAAATAAATAAAATTATAAATGTTCATTTGTTTAAAATCGAAAATCCATTTTTGAAAGTTGCATTCGAGTACACCCGTGTTTTTATTTACCAGTTACATTTTTGTTTTTAATTAGCGCCATCTGTTGGCAAGTACCGTGGCACCTCCCATACAACAAAAATATTTAAAATACTATATCTTAACATTTTAGGTTAACGGTTGGACATGTCAATTTAGTTTGTGCTTTATTTTGAAACTTGGACAATGAGTTGTGTTTGGAAAAAGATGTCGTTGAAATTTATCCTACGGGTTTTTACTCTGACGTCAAATGCTTCATTATAAAACTGCATACTAATATGACATATGGAATTGAAAAGAGAAAAATCTCTATTGCAAAAACTATCAACCCAATACAACAAAATAACACATTAAGCATGACCAGTTTTTAAGTTCACACTTGTGGCGGGAAAAATCAACGTTATTATGCTGCGCTTCATTGACCGCTAAATGATTAGCGTCACGTCAAATTCCATATAAAAAAAAACTGACATTTCACCATTTGCGCTAGAATCTAGAACGTATTATGAAATATTCATTTCAGGGAAATTTTTCAATATATCGCAAAATTACCCGCTGGATTGAGAAAATGGAAGGAAAAAGATAAGTCTGTCAATGCAATTCGATTAGAAGTAAAAAAAAATAAAAAAAATAAAAAATAGCTGCGTAACAGATTTTGTCTGCATTTATTTGGTTTGTTTAGTAATTTTGAGCTGCACTTAAGAGAACAAGAAAGTAGAGGTTTTTGCGCTCTATAAGTAGAAATGCTGTCTAAAACTGTCCCATTTCTGGTCTTATGAGACTATACTGAATGCGTCTACCTCTCACCTATCAAAATAAGGTTTTTTGATATTGCAATATTTATGAATTCTGCTTTGCAGATATTTTTCCTTCATAATTGCAGATTTCTCAAAATATTTTCATGGCAACACTGATTGTATTGCTTTGGTTTTAGGTAGTAATGTTCTTTCGTAAAATGCGATAAATGAGAATAAATAAATAAATGGAATTTTCTTTCTGCCTAAACCTGAAATACAGCAATACGAACAAAACATAAAAAGAATAATGAAAATCGACCCAGCGGTTATCGAGATAAAACGTCATCGAGTTTCACCCCCCCCATAGAAGATGTTTTTTGTGGTATCAGGTATACGATTTTGAATGTTTTTTTTTTGTATGGTCGGTGCCACGCCCCTTTTTCCGATTTTGACCAAACTTCACAGGATAACTCCAGGGCCAATAAGTAAGATTATCTGTACGTTTGAGCTCAATCGATTTGGTGGTTTTCGAGATATACGACTTTGATTTTTTTTTGCATGGACGGTGCCACGCCTCTTTGTTTAACAACTTTCATATTTATTCACCTTTAAAACCTTCTCTGGACTTCCACAAATAATTCAAGATCAAAATTAGCCAAATCGGTCCAGCCGTTCTCGAGTTTTAGCGAGACTAACGAACAGCAATTTATTTTTATATAACGGGTTTTTCAATAAGAGCGCTACAAAAGTAGCGTAGTAAATAAAAGAAAACGGTTGTGGATATCGATGAAATTCTTTATTCCTGTGAAAGTACGTTCGATGCCATTATGTATGGAACTCGATTTCTTTTGCATGGCCACCACGGGCACGCTTGCGACGGTTTTCAAGCATATTCGGCCGATACTGCACGACCGAGGCGGCCAAGCGACTGGACCATTTCGTGAGATAACACATTCTTCAAACTTGGTTTCCAATAAATTGATTGTGAATTCGCTGTTTGGCTTGTGGCGACGTCCTGTTGGAACCAGATGTCCTTTAAGTCCATATCATCCAATTGGGGCCAAAAATATTCGGTTATCATTGGTAGCGATTCCCATTCACATCAGTAACGTGCCGGTCTTGATCATCACGGAAGAAGTACGGCCCAATGACGCCGCCGGCCCATAAACCAAACCAAACCGTAATTTTTTCGGGATGCAATGATGACTCATGGAGTACGTGTGGATTACTGCCTGACCAATACCGCATATTTTGTTTATTGACGAAGCCATTCAGCCAGAAATGAGCCTCATCGCTGAAGATGATTTTTCGATGAAAATCCGAATCATTTTCAAGTTGTTGCTCAGCCCAATTCACGAACATACGACGCTTCTGGTGGTCAAGCGGCTTCAGTTCTTGCGTCAATTTAATCTTGTAAGGATGTAGGCCAAGATCTTTTCGCAAAATTCACCACAACGACGTCACAGAGATGCCCCATGCTTGAGAACGACGTGTTAGAGACACATTTGGGCTTTCTTCAACTGAAGCCTCAGCGGCAGCAATATTCTCGACACTACGGGCACTTCTTTGTCTCACTGGCACGGGAACATTTTGTACTGTGCCTGTGGATTCAAATTTTTCCACTAGACGCTCAATTGTTGACTTGCTAGGACGATTATGACGACCATAAATTGGACGTAGCGCTCTTAACGTTGAGGCCACTGACTCCGAATTTCGGTAGTAAATTTTAAATTTCCATCATGAAATGGCAAACCTTACTGAAGAGAAATGTCAAAAGAGCGGCAAAAAATTCGGCGTCGTTTGCTGTCCCTGTCGCTCTACTTTTGTAGCGTCCCTATTGAAAAACCCGTTATATAGATAGATAGATTAAGATTATTTCTGGAGAGAACACATAACCAAATGTCATTCTTCGCTGGCGCTATGGCGGTTCGTACCTCCATATTGAATACCAATTATGTGTTAGACGTCTAGTGGTCAATGAAAAGCGGCCATTGTCATAACAATTTTATTATGAAACGAAAACTTAACAGTTATTGGATATTTGCAACAATTCTACAAAATTGTCTAAATATTTATGAAACAGAAATTTAGCAATTGTCCAGAGTTGTCAGTTTACAAGGTGTCACCTGTTACTTGACACTATAGGGTCTAGGGCTGAATATATTTACAAATGATTTTTGTAGAAGTTGCAGGCGGGACGAAGAGAAAATAGAATCTGTGTAACATCTCCTGTGTCACTGCCTAGTCCTCCAAGAACAAAGCAACAAAGCCCCTCTAACCTAACCTAACGCACTTGTCGCAATTGTCAATTTTTACGAAATAGGGGTCAGTTTACCTCGTTCTTTACTCCATGCCATAGGTATAAAGCATAACCTTACACAAAGTATAAACATTTTTCTGACCATTTTTGTAATCTTAACTGGAGCCTTTTGCAACACACCTGGTAGAAGACATTACGGCCATGCGCTTTAAACGGTGTTAAGGACGAGGTACAGCTCATCGCAATTTCATTCATATATAATGAGATGGTTTACATTTTCCTCTATCGGCAAGCAAGGGTTATTAGAATATCCATTAAGTATCGAAAGTGTGTTGCTTGCTGGATAATGAGCTTCGAATAATGTTTCTAAAACTGCCTCACAACTTTTTGCTCACAATCGGTCATATTTTCTAATGAGCTACCGCGTCTTTTGCCCTCATTTTACGGAATCTAGAAACTTCGTCGATTCATAGAATAGCTTCCAAAATTTACTTTTAGATTGGCCTGATCACGTGTTTGTATTCTCTTGCTCTTTTTATACTCACTCGTTGTTATATCATCCCCTACCACTTGAGCTCTGTCGTGGATTTCCGACTGCCGAAAAGGCTTAGCAACATTTCAAAAATGTATGTAGCTCCAAAACTAACCTGAAGAGAAGTGTCTTAGGTTATTTAGGTTAATTGAAAATATATCATAAGAAGCTAGCGATCATTTGACCTTATCGGCTTAAGCGCCTTATCGCCGCAGAAGCGAATTTCTAACTCTACCCTTAAGTAGGAAATCACAGAAACTTTTCAATTAAAATGCCAGTTCCACTTTATTGTCACAGTCTATATACTTATTGGTTTCTGTTAACCTTTTGTGAATATGCAACCCCAAGGTGTAGTATCAAATTAATTAACCATGTTTAAGTGGAAAATTGCTGTTTACTTTCAATCAACTCGCATAACAGTGAGATTACTCATCTGTCACACTATATGCTTCAATGGTAACCGAAAGACGTAAGCAAATACTAATTAAAGCACAACGACAATAGGTATACACTTACCCAATCGGTATAATGCATCAAGGTGTTTACACCAACCAAAATGTCGTCACATCCGCCCAAAACAATTGCAGTTAAAAAAAAATAAAAAAAAAAATCCAATAAACCACCACAGTAATCGATTCTAATTAAAAGTTAGACAACGCCCCTTACGCAATATTGCTCTACCCCCTCCCACCCGGCCGCGGCCGGCCGGTGGCGTATGAATAATTTATGAAGAAGATTCACTGCAACCAACAGTGGTATAAATTTGGAGAGACAAACAAAAATCGCCTTTGGATAACAATTCAGAACTCACGTTTAGTCGCACATATTTCACAGCTCGGAGAATGGGTTAACGTCATTTAGCTCATCGTTTGAGAAGAAGGCAACAAAGACCCACGAATGCATGAAACTATATGACGCCAGTACAGTATCTATGGAACCAGTTTCAACTCCAGGTATAGAGCAATTATCTGCGACTTTCAGTGCATTGAGGGGAAGAACATTGGGGGAGCGGAAAAACTTCAAACCCAGTTTGTCGTTTGTCGAGTGCTAGTGGCATGAAAATTGTTGCATGCACGGTGGACAAGTAAGGTACTTGAACTGACTTTCCAGTCGATGGTTACTTTTAGATACCTACATCGAATTCAAGTGGAAGATATTATTGAGTTAAATTTATGCGATATGGCTGAACTATACTCGTATATTTCAATATTTTAGACGTGAACAGTTTTAAGAGCAAAAAAAAAAAAAACAAACAAAATAAAATCCAATTCAATGCGAATAGAGTTTGAATTTGCCGGCTAAAACCGGTACCGGTAGCTGTTTTGGAATAATTTTTTGTGCCGTAATACCTGTTCATGTTCAACGTCCCAAAAATATACATAAATGAAACAATGAAACATCCTCTTTCTATTCAAGTTCATGTTAAACAAACTGGGGAAGGGGATATTGGGAACACTTTCGAAAAGAACACAAATGGATCCATGGGATGGTTGGTGCACCAATGACGGTGGCACACTCTTTTCAAACATTTTTTGAATTAACAGTTTACATTTTAGTACAAATTGAGGTCGATCTGTTCTAATGGGTCACGTTGCTTCTCATTTTTACAACGTCATCATAGCACCATCAACGATAAACAACAACGCCGTCTTGTTATTCGATTCAGTAATTGCGAAAGGTTAAGCACATTGATTGCTAGCTCCTTTGGTGCACGGTGGAGAAAAGCGAAAACATTTAAATGTCATCGAGTAAAATTCAAATTTCATCGAGCCATTGACGTACTATACAGGACTGCTAGTGAAATGTCAGTTTCATACAAACCTGCGAGGAAAAATGAAGCAATCATAAGAACTAGCCCTTTTGGTTCAGTGCGGCGAAAGTAGGCAACAGGTTTGAACCTCTGCTCGAATTTGCTAATTTTTACATAGAACACAGTGCCATCCATTGTAGAAACATTGCAACTGTGCAAAAATAACGTATTATTCAAATTATTTCGAACGTTCTATAACAGATGGCAGTATGGCACACTCAGCACACAAACCTCGACACAAACCAAATCGCACGAAGTGCTCGATGACATTTGAGTTTTTTCGTTTCGCTCCGCCGTGAAACAAAAGGGCTAGTCCTTATGTTTGCTTCACCGATAAATTGGCTGCTAGCTGTCCATGAATAGTATGTCAATGCATCGAGCAATTCCTGGGATTTTGTTTGAGTGCTGAGTATGCCATCTGTTGTAGAAAGATCGAAATAATTTGAATAAATCGTTATTTTGCGCAGGTGCAATGGATGGCACGGTGTTCTATGTAAATAAAATTGCAATGGCATGCAGAAGTTTCATACTTTCGCCGCAATGCACCGAAAGGGCTAGTGTTGTTGGCTTAAATTTGTACGCAACTGACATTTTACTAGCAGTCCATGTATGTATACCAAAATCCACGTGGTGACCAGCCTCTATAATATGATATGCTTCTAGAAGGGATATGCCTCTACATATACAAATTCATGTCGTCACCACCCAATTGTCACTCGAGAATTAAGCTTGTTCGCAAAAGTAAAATGAACGTTACAATGTAGGGTAGGTAGATAGAAGTGGCGATTCATTTCTTTGAACCGAATTAGCACTAAGATAGGCCTTTTTGTTATCATGACTCGTGTGACCTACTTACTTCGTGATGATTGTTAGGGATGTGATTCGGTACCTATAACCAGCCCGTGGAGTTGAGGAAGCGGATAAGATAATGTATCCCTTTGCCCGAGACGTGACTAAGGTCGTCAAAGAATGTTTACTGTGCTCGACTACTGAACGAAAAGTCTCCGGTGTTCAACCTAAAAAACACAAATTACACTTTTGGGTTTTTGCCACTGCGAAGTACGAACGTTCAACAAACATTCGAGAGTATGAATGTCCTGAGAAAGCTTCTCAATTCAGCCCAATATGAATCGGTATTTCCTGCTTTCATTCAAGAGGGCATGACCATCTATGATGGGGTTAAGGTAACTTCCCTGCAAAAAAAGTGTTTTACAAACCAAGCCTAGGATATGGCTGATACTAATCTGCACGGCCCCAACAATCGAAATAAGGAAAACGAACTTAAGATCTGCACGCGGAAAGACCGGGCCTAAAACAATCCCCAACCCCATACAGTCCAACACGAGAATTGCCATTCACAATAGGATCGATCAGACCCACGAGCCTCAAATGAAAAACTGAGGCATTTACTATAGCTATAGCTAGTATCACAACCAGCAGCAGCGATTAATTGAATGTGGATTTACGATTGAAGTGTCTAATCCTTGACAATGTAACGAAACTTCGCCGTTCGTCACATTTCTGTGTCAGAAAAAATTTTCATTCGTCACTTATAAGTCACACTGACTAAGTGGACAAAATTCCATGAGTACTCGAATGAAAGTGCCAGACTTGTCTACGTGTTGATCGTTCCAATCTAATGTAGTGATAAGGCTCCCGTATAGGAATTGACTTCGATCAGTGTTCTATTTTTGGTGGCTAAGTTTCCCTTACGAAGCTGGCCTGAAATCAGCAGCGTCAGCACTTTTGGCTGTCCTGCTTTGCCCGTCCTGGAGCCACGCTTATCGTTAGTCCACTTTCTATATTACGGAGCTACGCTTGTCGGTGGTCCGCATAATAATTGTAAGGTTAATGAGTGGGTTACTTAAATAAAGAATACCTCTTCACCAAAGTTTGGTGTTTCTTTGGGTAAATCTTGGATCCGGCGAGCAAAACCTCGGCTTCAGTAAAAAGCACATAACACCAATAAGTCTTTGACTTGAATATTAACCATGGTGCCATGGACCTGAATAGAACTACATACATATCAGTCTCTCCACCAAGGTATACTAAAATGAGGGACTTTCTATCTGGTAGTACAATGAACCGGCACTCGGTTCTGATGTCTCCACGATATAAACAAAAAACGTAAACCAGCGCTTAGTCACATTTCGCATCAGAACCAAACTGAAGAACATTATGCTGATTTGTACTCCACATAGAATTGCAGAGATGACACAACAAAGGAAGCATTCAACGGTCTTTTCATGAAATCGAAGGATAAATGCCTTGAATATAAGCCGATGCTCAATCATGAAGCTTTTTTAACCTAATTTTTCTTGATGTAATTTTACGAAGAGAAACCAATATTTTTGCAGAGTATCTTGAAAACGTCCGCAAACCTGAACCAACCTTGAAGATAAAAGGTTATCAAGGAATTCTAAGTAAAGTGCGAAGAAGATTGACCTATTCAGCCGATAACAACTAAAGAACTTGTCAAAGAAATTAAAGAACGCATAAATATAAAAAAGGCTACTGGATTCGATTTAATCACAGGTGAAATTTTGAAACAATTTCCTCGAAATGGCTTAAAAAAAACCAGCACTGATTATAAATGCTGCGTTTAAGTTAAGATATGTAAAAAGCATGTGGAAGGTCGGGGAGGTAATAACGACCAAAACCAGGCCAACCTGATGTCGCCCAAAATCAATACTATGAATGTTGTTCAATTTATTCCAAAAAAATGCTGGTAAAACGGCAGCAAAAAAAAATTGACAAAAAATTGCTAGTCCCAAATCACCAATTTGGATGTAGAAAGAAGCACTCTACAAATGATCAGGTTTATAGACTCACAGATAAAATCAAGAAAGCATTCGAAGAAAGAAAATGTGCCCTATAATATTTCTTGACATATCACAAGCTTTTGATAAAGTCTGGCAACTGCCGAAGTAGTATTCGACATTTCTAGAGTCATATACATCAGATCGATTCATCAGAATTAAACAGGAGACAGAGTACTCCGCACTAAGGCAAATCAAAGCCGGTATACCGCAAGGCAGTGTGCTAGGTCCAGTACTTTACCTTTTATTCACTTACTAGCGATTTTCCCGAAACGGAACAAGCCACTATAGCAACTTTTGCAGATGACACTGCTGTTCTTGCTGTGGAAGCAACTTAAAAATAACATAACTCTTAAGTACCGACAGTGTAATCAGCAGTTTAAGGCGGGTAAAACATATTGATCTATAAGAGTTAGCTGAGACCAAGAAAGTTGGTAATACATATTTTCAAACAAAAAAGTATAAAAAACCAACAAAGGGCTAAATTTTTTCTTAATATTTTCGAAAGAACCAAAAATAAATTGCAAATTAGTCGAACGACTATTCGGTATGAGTGCGTATGACGAAAGTCAGTCCCCCTGAGAGATTTTTGTTTTAGATCGGGTTAGAGTCCATCACTATTGCAGAAGCATATCCGTCGCCATCAGCCATCAAGGACAGCTCCGATTACGACTTCCATATCCTTCAAATAGTCAGCAACCTTCTAAAATAGCGCAGGACCAAAAATCTTCAAATATACGTTTAGTTCCAGTGAATATTTAGGCTGCCGCCAATATTCCACGTTTTCTGGCTGACTCCATATTCAAACTACACTGCAAATGTAAATGAGAGTTTTCTGCGTTGGAAAATCCAACATAGAGGTCGAAAAATAAAACTCTTCTCTACTTCCTTACCTCAAATTAAAAAAAATCTTCATAAGGTTAAGGAAACAACACAACGTCCTAAATAATGTACATGGTGAAAATTATAATCGATGGGCAGACCATTATCCTGAACAAGTGACTTGCATCGTCAACGTGTATAGGCAAAGGACTTTTTTCCATAAGCGAAATCATCTTCGTAAACCCCATTTAACTATTCATGAGAATTGGATGTCCTCACAAGCGGAACGAATATAAAAGTAGAGAATATATTCAATAAAAGATTATCCACTACAACGGTCTTGGTCGTCCGATGACTTCAGCACCAGATCGACCGCACGACAATATTCGCAGAGATTTGCGGCATGTATAAGTCAAATAGGAGTATGCTACGATTTTTGAAGACCTGTGTATTTACATTGACATCAATTGCAGTCTGATGGTCGAGAAAAGGCTTTGAAACAACCGTGCTGACGCAAAATGTCATATTAGTTTAAATTCTGGGTAAATTGTAGGAGGACAAAATTATTTATAGGTTAGGGAGGTTCACAAACACACTTCAAGGTTCGTCATTTGTTATATGTACCATCCTTTGGCAACTCAAAATACCTAAGCCAGTCGATGCAGTTTATAAAGTTACGGACGCAATCTAGATTTGTGGGGCTGCCAATACCCCAACATTGTCAAGGAAAAAGGGTCCAAAATGGAGCACTCGTGTGTAAATACGCGCCCATGTATGCAATTAAAGATCAACACTTCGAAACAAAAGAAACATTTGGGACGTGACGAATAAGTGTCAGAATGGGCCAAGTGGTATAATGCTTATTGACGTTGTTGTTGGTTCCACGTTTACCTTGTCTTAAAGTCGACTTGGACAGTTTTCTGTCAACGATAAGTATGCTAAAAGTAAAAAATGTAACCGATTCTTTGTTTTCACTGGGCCGGACATTATTTAGGAGGAAGTACATAGTGTGCATAGTCCTGACAGGTCGATAAACTCTTAGACACCATAAGAGGTTATCGACCTGTCAGGACAACACTATGTATGTACTTCTTCCTAAATAATCCAATTTAATGTAACTAACTTCTTGTGAAGCTTGTAATTAGTGGTACCCAGGATGTACCCACTTACCTGTTTTTCCGAGGGTTCTTTGAAATAAAAGTTAACCGACAAAGGAAACCTTACAAAGGGG
Source organism: Cheilosia soror (assembly GCA_949372485.1). NCBI lineage: Eukaryota > Metazoa > Arthropoda > Insecta > Diptera > Syrphidae > Cheilosia > Cheilosia soror. The sequence continues at coordinate 42,332,517 of OX443564.1, read as the reverse complement.
TACATTTTTAATTTGAACCAGACACTGTTTTACCAAACACAACGCTAGCTATACACGTAACATAACATTATAGCTATTAAGAGTGCATTGGGAATATGTTTAACCATGCGACTGTATCGCGATAAATAAAATTTATAAAGTGGTTATAGAAACAATGGAGTTCTTATATGACATTAGTTTACCTACTTGCCTTTTCTCTGTTTGGGGATAGCGTCAACATCCCTTTACCAAAATGTTGGTATTTTTTTTTAAATGTACATAATTGAAAAACTAACAAACAGTTTACTATAGATAAGGATGTCGACGCAAATAAAAGGTTTCGAGGAACTACTATAGCAAAATTCATCAGCCTATCGGACGATGCTATATTTATGCAAATGGCGGCAAATGTCAATTCTACTTTGACATTTGTGAAGTAGAATCGATAAAAACCTCTTAAAGAATGCGGAATAATTGAATTTCTTCGATTTTTTTTCGGAATAATTCGTTGGTGGTGAATTTTGGCGCAGATTTGCTGGTCGTCCGACGCCAACTGGGGAAACACTTCGACACGTACCTCGCCCTCACCTACAAGACAACGCAAGATGCTGCCAGTTCTGGCCGCTTCCGGAGCAGCCGTTCTAAAGATGTCGCACAACAAACCGGAATATCTACCTACCAAACGAAGTGCCATGTAATTGGGCATCAATCGGCGGTCTTTTTAGAGAATTTTGGTGAAAAACCGTAAGACTCGGACTGGGGAACATGTGGTTCCAACATGCTAAAGCAACAGCGCATACTGCACGAGCTATAACCGAACTTTTTAGGGCTGTATTTCCGGGTAACGTATAATTTCTCGTTTTGGCGATTTGAACTGTCTTGCAATATCCCCTGACTTAATCCTTCCACACTTCTTTTTGTGTGGCTTTTAAAATCACGAGTCTCAGACTCTTGAAGTCCTCAAAGAGAATATCCATCAAGAATGCAAGGATCTACCTGGCAAAATTGATGGAAAATGCTATAAATCGGGCCCGAATTGTCATCAATTCAACTTAATAGAAAAAAAGTCAAGACAACAAATAAACATAATCCATAAGCAGAACCAACGTTTTTCATTCTTGAAAAAAGAATTACAGCCAAAGAACATCGGGTGACAACTTTCGCGCCACCTTGTGCAATGGTGATAAAGGGAATGCTCTTTACATTTACTATTCTTGAAAGTTCGAGTAACTTTTTCGAGGTGACAAGCAAACTGGACAAAACTAGCTGTTCCCATGTCTACACGGCAGCTTTGGATGTGGTTGCGACGCACGGTGAGAATAAAAACAAATAAACAAATGGTGGGTGTAACTTCTCGATATCTTGCTTTTTTCTTCTAAGAAGTCGGTGATACTATTTTTGGGCCGTAGAGTAAGAATAATCTTGATAATCGGTGCTTCGTCGAGCTAAGAAGACATCTAAAAAGTAAAGCGCTATCTTATAGAGCCAAGGAGATATTAAACGACCTGTAGAAACCTGTTATAAGCAATATTGAAAACGAATCTCTTTTGAGGCCCCTGATGGAGGCGATGGTATATTTGCAGCTCTAAATCAGAGGGTCGGCGACAACATACTGGCCGGCGGTTATTGCCTTATTTAGAGAAAGTTACAACTGGGGATATATTCCAATTTCCTGGAGACAGGTAAATGGAATCTTCATTTCAAAAAGGAAGGATATTTCAAAATCTTGCCCCTAAAAGGGTAAATGGGGGGGGGGGGCGTGTAAATTTAAATTTGGAATAGGAAAATTTGTATTTTTTTTCCGACCGACTTCAAACTCGGTTTGTGGACCCTATTATAGGAAATAAAGATAATTAATTTTTCCGATTTTGTAAATTTTGCTAGTGTCCTGAGTTATTGGCCATGACCCCATTTAGGGGGGCCCTTTTCTTAACTTACGAACCGCTCGTTGTATCAATTTCAAACTTTGTAATGAGTCCTAACCTCTTTCGCCGTTGAATATGCTTATCGCTTCATCTAACTCTAGCCCACATACTCCAAAGACATTCAAGGGGAATTCTGTAAGAATGGGATCATACTGCTAGAAAGTGGTAGATACACATCCTCCTTTCTATTTGCATACGTTGCGCAGTATGTTGCAAGGTAGGAGTAGGAGTTCCCCTTAGTCTAAAGATGGTGCTCATCATACATGTGTCTTTGACAGTAGCAAAAGGCGGGGTACTCTCTTGTGGTCACTACGGATCGATAGTCTACTTGTTAGTCTACATAGAATAGGCTTTAACGGCTACGCTGATGACCTAGGATCATCATTAGTGGCAAGCACAGTTTTACCATTACTTGTACAAGGTGGGCCAAAAGAAGTCATCCGATTTTTTTTTAAATGAAAAACTTCGATTCTGTTTTTTGATTATGCTTATTTGAACCTTTAGCATTTTATTGGTCAAGTCGAGAAGATGATATCGGCCAAATGGGCGCCGTCACAATTGATTGCCATACGGGCTCGTTTTATGACATTTTTCATCACTTCGACGAGAACTTCGGGCGACAGATTCTCGCACTCATGTCGAATGTTGTCCTTAAGGGCTTCTAGCGTCTCGCGCTTGTTTACGTAAACATGGGACTTCCGCGTTCTTGGGGAGTGTATCTCTCCATGGCTAGTTCACTTGTATTCTACATCTGTCTAGTCCACAAATGTCAAAACCGATTTGACATTGGCGGCAATTTGCAAAAATAAGAGCATCTTCCAGTAGGGTGAATTCTTGCATTGAACAAGCTCGTATCATTGCAAATTCGAAAGATGACGATGATCCGAGGACAAGAAACCACCTCAGTCCGAAGCGAAACGAGTTTGCTCTGGGAAAACAACCACTGACACAGCCTCCTATAGAGATAAAGCGGACTATGTCAGATTGAGTGTCGTACCAGTCGATATCGATGGTAAACGTACGCTATTTACATGCATGTACTTGTACACATCAGAATGGTGTGATAAGGAAGGAATATCCATAAATCCTAGTAAAACCATCATATTCCCTTTTACAAGGAAGAGATTGGGTAACATAACCATAAATCGCACTACCGTAAGTTACTTAAATAATGTCAAATATATATCTCGGAATTATCGTATATAAGAAGCTTAACTGGAACTCTCACATCAAGCCCGCCACTAGAGCCATGTGGGCCAGTAGGTACAGCAGAACATGAGGTCTAAGTCACAGAATGATACATTGGTTGTACATCATGATGATAAGACCCATAATCGTACGCGGCAATTGTCTGGTGGTACTTGAACGGACAACGGCTATTGTTGGGCTATTACCTTAACACACCTTCATTAGAAAAGTGGCAGCTAGATGCGCCATAAAGCTGCAGCTAAAATACAAGTTTAAATAAGCTGACCGCATGTGAGACACCTGAAAATACTTAACTCAATCCCAAATATGAACTGTGCATGTTCTGGTTGTCCCACGGTTTTTCAGGTAAAATTCCATGCAATTGACAGCTGCGCCGTTTTAAACTCCAAAAACTTCATTAAAGGCTACAAAATACAAAAATCTTCTCGGGTAGTCAAGAGGCCTTACAAGCCATATCGTCCAAAACAATGGACTCAAAAACAGTACTGCTACGATGCCCTGCAAGCCCCACCCAAACACAAGAAAGTCAAACTTGGATGGGTACTTGGCCATCAAGGTATTGCAGGCAATGAATCGACGAACCAACTAGCTAGGTCTAGATCAGAATCAGCGTTCATTGGACCAAAACCCAATTATTGCAGAGTCGATTGGGCTACTGCAATTGGGCTTATTGACGTTTGGGAACAATAACTTCGTCTAAACCACTGGACAAATGTTCCGGGTTTAGGACAATCTAAAAGATAAAGTAAACATTACTCCCACAAGGAAATCCTCATGTAAATAAGGAAAGTATTCGATAGCTAGTGGGCTTTCGAACAGGCCATTGCGTCTTATGGACAGACAGACAGGTTCTGTTTTGATAAAGTGGCTGGCGGACTCTTGTAAAATTTATTAAATGCTTTACCGCATTTACCAAACATCTGAAAGACAAAAATGTAAGTTCTGATAAATCTCTAAGTACATTGCCTCTTCACAACAGCTACCTGTCTTTCTAAATACTCTACCTCACGTTTTCTCAAAACTATCTTATACACAAGTCAAGAATGACTAAACGGGTCTTTAAAAAATGTAAAAAAAACACATGAATCAGCAAACCAGAAACAAGATGTTGACGCACGTTTTTTGTTTTATATTTCTTGTTCGCAGAATCTGTTCTCAATCAGCCGACAAATGCACTCGTTGCACACACCTTTTTGCAAAAGGAAAGTCTTCATACAGCTTTAACCCAATTTAGAAACTGTGCATCGAAACCGCAACACGACTACAAGTACAAGTTCTTCATCAGATGCAGTGCACTCATCACAAGATTACTTTCTACATCTTTACAGATCGCCTATATATAGGTAGAGCAATATCTTCCTCAAGCCATCACAAAGGGAACGAAGCAAATTAAGTGCTTAACGTGTATACCACTAAAGCCGGTTATATCATTTTGTCGGAAGACTTACAATTCTCAAGTTGCGGCATTTGAATTTAACTACAACACAAATTACCACCCACTTAACAGAGATATGTTAAACTCATTTAGAGTCGACAAGAAAATGTTGACATATAAGGGAATTTTTTTTCTCTTTTCTTTTTCTCGAAATAAAATGGATAGATAAACAATATTGCACGGAAAAGGTACGAGTACTAATTGAGTTAATAACTTTGAGTGGGCGACAGCCTACAATACATTACGCGGACTATGTATATAGTCATTTGAGTGTGTGAGTGTTTAGTTGAATGTATTTGAATGTTGGTTGATGTACTATTTAGAAAAGCGATACCGTGACAACGTAAGAACATGCAGCTAAACACGGTGGTTAAGGACATGACGGAGTACTTGAGTAGATACATGCTCTTCAAGTAGTTCCCCAATGAGATGGTTGATATAGTTAAGTGGTAGATAGCGACCCAATTGCCGCCCGGTGCGATAACATCACATCATGCTATAGGCTACGCCTCGACTAGTTTTCGGTGTTTGCCCGGTAAGACAATAAGACTCAATAGTCATGTTGCAACTTCTGGAGACAAATACAACTAGTCCGCCATTATGATTGATCCACGGGGGCTCATCATGCAAACGGATTTTGCAAGACACCAGTTAACAACAAACAGAAAAGCAGAACGAACAGAGACGAACATACAACAGATTTACGAAAGATTCGCATTATGATCAAGAAATTAAGTCACAGATCCTAGTCTTAACCGACAGACAAGTAAATCCATCAATGGAATTCACATAACTCCGCTGTACCTTGTGCAAATTGTCAAAGAAATTAACCGATGTAATGCGATGATCTCCATACTACGTCTCTCAGGGTTCTACCAAACTTTTGTGGCGCATATACAGCTTTCAGCTCCTACTTTAGCCAGGAGGTAATAAGAAGCAAAGCCGCCGTGAAGTATTTGCGTGTGACAATCAAAGGACACGGTAAGGTTAATTATTAACGTTAACACAGTAGCTCACTCGACACGGACACTTTGGCCCCTTCCTCTACAAGATCTGCAAAACGAACAGTCCAGCCTGCCAGTATGGGAACTCCCAAGAAGACGACTTGCATCATATCCTCTTTCTCCTGCAGTAAATGGTAACCCAAAAGAGGATAACTGGAGGGAAATATCTGCATCATCACTCCAGACTGGAACCAATTTTGAGCCTACATCCAAGAAGAAGGAAAATAGAAGAAAACCAATTCCGCAAAACAGAGTGAACCCGAAAGTGCGTTTGATTACAGCTCGTCAGAAGTAATGCGAAGAGCGGACGAGTTTTAGTCTTGTACAAATGAGAGTCGGCCACACGGCGGCGATGGGCAACGTCAAAAAGACCTCCTTATGGTGCATAAAACATTTTTATCCTCTACCAACAGGAAAAAAAAAACTTCGTACGGTAAAAAATTCTTGAGAATTTTTCTAGATGTGTCAGGAAACTAAAGAGCGGCTCCTCTTTCCGCATTCCTTACTGCGTCACTCATTCTGCCCTCTTTCCCTCTGCCGATTTTCAACCGGTCTGAGGGTCCGAGTTACCAAAATATACTCCTGAACGGTGGCAGGCGATCAAGGTGAATATGGAAGACTTTATCAATAAGGTTCTTGATTCATCTTCGAAATTGGAAGACTGAACAACATTGTGGTGGAGGTTTCGCCGCCTTATTGTAGCAATAATGCTGAAACTGGGGCCGAGAAAACCTTGTCTTGATACAAGAACCATGAACTGTTGCCAACGTCGTTGTTCGTCCGTGAACTTCGTGATAGTTGTCCTATAAAGGCAAAACAAGATCATGCATACTAGTGAAACGCGGTACTAATAGACTTTAGCCTTTAACAGAGGGATGTCTTCTTCCTGTAAGCCACAGTGGTAGACTTCAAAATTGCGACCGCTCAAAAATTATACAACTTTCAACTACCTTCTTCAACTTACCCTTCAAGATTTAACCAATAGCAATGTTTCCTAGACAGCCATTTGCAAAGTCGTCGTTAGTATCGCAAAGCCTTTGTTCAACGACCGTGGTTATGAAAAATTACCCATTCGCCTTGCCATTGGGCATGGGTATGACATACTTTTCTGCATTAAGTTCCCTACGGTCGAGTTTCTATCTTTGATCGGGGTGGGCCAGGATGATATTAAAGGCAGCGAGATTGACGATCAGTCAGTCGAGAAAATATAAAAACATGTTTGAGTCAGCTAGCAATACATCGTTCTTTTGACAGGCGTATAGAAACTTCCTTTCGAATACTACCTGAAACAGCAACTTACCGGCCTTAAGAAATGTTCAAAGGATTCGCTGATATATGTACATACAGTAGGGATAGCAGGACCGCATAATTACTGCTTCTTTTCTCAAGTGATGGTATCACCGACAAACAGCCCTCTAATGTAGAAGACCTTGCCAGAAAACAAATCTCACCGGAAACGCTTTATGTGGTGGCTTTGAGAATGAGAAGTTTCATGAGTTCACAACTAGCTTTCTTTGCCACTGATCACCTTCATGCCTCGACTATTGCTGAATGGCTAAAGTCGGGAATTAAAGCTGTTCTAATGTTCGGAAATAGACTGATTTACTCAAATAAGACCGCAACGAGTAAGGGCCGAGGATATGTCAAAAAAGGGTTTCTGTAAACGGATGTTTCTGAGCTAATTATTGAGTTTAATTGTCGTCTGAAAGCAAGCACCATTCAACATAGTTCAGAGAACGAAGACGACAGATGAAACAATACATACTTACGTTGCTTGATGAAACAGCTTAACTGTGACCAAACTGTCCGCTCGACTACTACGGATGATAATAGTAACAAAACAACGTCTTAGTGCCTTACCAATCGATAAAAATAAAACCACAAATTTTGACTAAGAGCAACCACATTCCAAACGATGGCACGAATGACGGAAGATAGATATAAATGTACTGCCTTTTTTTGCCGATACAGGTTTTTAGATAAATAAAAACGACTCGTGTTAATTTATTAGCAAAATATTAGAAGCGCTTTAAACTTCGCAAGCCAAAGAGTAGCTAACAAGTTCCGCCACGAAACCGACACACATCAGGAAAACTTTTCTAAAACAAAACTAATCATGGCAATGTACGTACTGCAACGTTACATGCTTCTAAATTGCATCCCTGAGGAGAACAGACCGAAAAACATTGCAATACAAAACAAGGGGATTACGTGCACAAAGCACAACTTATTGCCTCGACCTCTGTGCGGATGATTGCAGTTTTCTTGTTTCGCTATAAGCTGTTCCGGATTAAGTAGTATTCCTTTAAGTAGAATTCGCTTTAAAATATGTACCTCAAAGATAGTGCAATTTTACGAGTTGGGGGAGCGCTCTCAGCTTTGGCGATATGTAGACCGGATTACCTAGACCTACCTTGGGCCTTTGTAGGACTATTTACCCAGGCAGTGGAAGGAGAACCTACTTGGATTTGGATTCACCTTGAAGCGACCATCTCTCCTGTTTGATGTCGTGCCTTTTATTTACTATTTTTTTTTTTACTTTTTGTTCTGCAAGTTATTTTAGCTCCAGCGACGATGGCACACGTTGACACTGAAAATTGCCTGACACGGGAAACACACACACAAAATTGGAAGGGAAGGGAACCTCTTTCGTTTGTATAACTATGAGTAGGTAGGTACTTTCTCTGAACAAAATAAAAAATATACTTACATTCTAGTAGAAATTAGTTTCCACACAACGTGTACAGTAGAGGAGTTTTGCAAATTAGGAGGATCTTCCACACAACAGGAGTACGAGATGGATATGAATTGAAGAAGTTTTCTTAATCCAATTGGAAATCACACAAATTTAACATTGACAACGAGAATACTTTTGAGCACGAATTCTTCTATGAATTGCATTGGATAGGTGAACGAGACCGTGTAATTTAGCACCGAGAATCAAGGAATTAAGTAGTTTATTTTGTTTCTACACAATAAACGAACGCACAAATTAAATTAAAAATACCGTAAAGCATCTAATGATAGATAAGAAAGTAACAACAATAATCACACGAATAAGAAACAAACACTGAGCAGCGAATGAGAAAATTTATATTTTTCTACCTCCTCTTCGTTCTGTGCATTTGACTTTTCTACTTTTCTTCTTTTTGACTGAGCGAACAGCAAGAAAAAAAATAAAAATCCCAACTAAATTCGAACTGGAAAAAAGTTGACTGGAATTGGAAGTGTATCTGCTGGCTTGCGGCTGGCGGCTAATTGGTACAACTGTGACTCTACAACTGTCGTTGGATTTTTTTCTAATAAGAAGATTTTGAATGAAGTAGACTGAAGTTAATAGGACACGGTAAACTGTTTTCAATGTGCTAGAGCTAGACCACACATGCCTTCCCATGAAAGTTGTATCGGGCGAGACAGGTGGATTTTTAGGTTAGTTTAGAAAGAAGGGTAGATTACACGAAAATCCCTTCTCGTTTCTACTCACTTCAAATCGGCCTGTCATGTTGGCATATGTGTGGCTCAGCAGAATGCCTTTTAATTTCAAGAGAATACTAGAATACTAGAAGAACGCTAAATTATGTCGTTTTCGGTTCTAAAAGCGTTCGATTGGCACTCAACTGACAGTTCTTCTACTGAAAAGAAGAGAAATTTGCTTCTGGATTTGAATTCAGAATCGTGGAGAGTTTTTCATGACGGTTCTGGACGACCAACAGAAAACGACATTAGTGTTAAATAAAAAGTTGTCAATTTTTGGGTGTCCAAATGTCCGCTTGGGAGCGGACAGGTGTGTCAATAACTAGCAGCACAAATATGACAGTTTCACAGTTAAAATTTGGTCGAAAACATGTTGCAAGGTACAATGTAAGTCCTCTAGTTTACTAACTAGCTTGATGGCTGTAAGCTTCGGCTTTTTTCATAGGCCTGGTTCGATACCTTTTATGAAAGGAGTTTAGAGCTACAACAGCTACAATAACCATTAGTGCTTAATATTGGGGCAATTAAACAAAATAAACATAAATATAGTTTCCGCAACAATTTCATATTGTATAAAGCTGGACTCCAGGTCTTCCCGTAACCATTCGTTTGCGGGAGATTCTGTTTTTGTGACGAATAGGTACAAAGAACCAGCAATTTTATGCTATTAGTTACGAACTGCTGAATTACAAAGCTCTCTCCGTTACTGTACGTTATTCTCGGATGTTTGTCAGGTGTTCAAGTATTCCATGAATACTTTTCTGATATTTTTTTTCACGTTTTCGAATCAGAATTTAATCATAAGGAACTACCTACCTCTAACTCAATTGAAATTTATGGATTTTAACGAAAACAACTGCCAGTATCTAGTTGGCATCAATTGTATTTATTTTGATATTCTAGAATCGACCAAAAACCTTGTCGCATTTCAGTGATTCAATAGAAAACTATGTACTCGACTCTGATAAACTTTATTGTAAAATAAACACTCAAATAGCAATGTTTGAGAGCCTTTGGGTTTGGGAAGCTCAATCATAGTTAATGCTACAACCGTGAGATGAAATCCAACTGCCAAGTACACTTATAGTCAAAATGAAAGCAAAGTTGTTGCGATGAATGTTAACGAATTTCTACTTGGGAATAAAACAAAAAAACAATTCAAACAAGATCATGAAGAAATAAAAACATTAAAATTATATTCACCCTAATTCTGAGATTCGAATCGAATCAAAAGTCATTCGATTTCAGACATCTGACATTCCAACTTGCGATTTCGATGGAATTTTGTATTTTATTCATTTCTCCCATTCTCAGTTTCGATTGGATGGAGTTAACTGTCAAATTGTATTCGAGCGAAAATTTGTTGTTGAAAGCTCAGTGTCAAATGAGAGAAAAAAAAAGTGATAGCTAAAAAACTTGAAGGAAAACAAGCAACATTTTATATGGGGAGGGATATTTATGGTTTACCTAGTTAGAAAAATTGTTAATAAAGTGCGAAATTCAAATTAAAAACATTGCAGAATTGAAATTTAGTGTTTATTAAGAGTGTTTGCAGAAGTAAGATATGTAGTTAAATTTGTATTGAAACTTACATTGCGAGAAGTTCATTCGAGTGTAAGTTTTTAATTTTGAGGAATACTCGAATCGATCGAATCTCAGAATAAGCGTGATTGTCTATTTGGTTTAGGTATAATTTGTGTATACTATACATGGACTGCTAGTGAAATGTCAGTTTCATACAAACCTGCGAGGAAAAATGAGGCAAACATAAGCACTCTAGCCCTTTTGGTTCAGTGTGGAAAAAATCGTGTCCTTATTTACATTTCTGCAACACAAAAATACAATAGAAAAAAACTACGCGAGCTGTTAGTTTGAGAAAATGGCCGAAGTCGAGAATCATCGCCGTAGGTCGACTTGAATTGTCTGAATTCAAATTTCCCTCAACACGAAAACTAACTTGAATTATGTATGTCACTTATTGACAATAATTGCATTTTTTTTTCTCCTGGGTTGTGACTTGGTGCCCTACACGTCAGAGCAATTGGAATGTCAAACTGTGCTCTCTCATGCTCTCCGATAACTCTATAGAAATGTCAAACAAAACTGAAAGTTCGCTCGACGTGGTTAGCCATAGGGCACACTCGGGCCAGTGAATTTTCGTGGCTGCCAAAAAAACCGAGGAAACCGCAGAAATTTAGTTTCATGTCGAACACGAATTGCAACCCTGAAACCTGTCACTAAAAAAAATTAAGTAATATAATAGATTTAACACCAGCAATAACATTAAGGATTTTATTGTTGAAATCACATTTTTTAACATTTACTAGTGCTGCACAAGACAACAATTCACAAAAATATGATTTCATCCGAATGACAGCTACGATTAACAACAAAATCCAGAACTGAACTGAACTCTTGCCCTAACTGAATACCTAGTGTCAGCTTAGTACTCAACTAGGGCCACGTTTAGTACTTCAAATAAACCAAAAGCTTAAACCACGTAAACCGACATGCGTAGGCAGGTTTACATTTTTTGGGTTTAAAAAAGGATTACCTAAGTAGTTAGGTTAAAAGCGTTTTAGTTTTAATCTCGCACTTAAACCGAGAGTATTATACGACCGTTAAAAATGTAGACATAAACTACCCCATAAAGTGGTTAACAAAAAGCACAATTCTAATTAAGTACCTACCATTTACATTAATTTTATCAATAAACATTTGCTTTGTATAAATTGTTTTTATTTTTTTTTGGATTCGAATCCTGTTTCTCAAGTTTACGTTGATGATGCAAACTCTGATTGCCTGAAAATTCTTAACCAAATTTATTAAAAAAGTGAGAGTGTAAATAAAAAAAGATATAAAAAGTTCCAGTTTCGTTGTATACAACTCTTTTTCTTAAATATATTCAGCTAAGCTTATTTCATATTCATTTAATTATTATTCACGGCACAAGTTCTGAATTTGAATTAGAAAATGATACTGTTTTTAGTTTTATAGAAAATAATAAAATATGTTTAATAGGTTTTCACATGAGCATCAAAACATTTTCCCCTACAGAATAATTATGAAATGTGAATTAAAAAAATCAGACGGCATTTCTTCACGCATTTTGTTTAGTTTACACTTTTGACTTTTGATACTTATCCAAATCTGTTGTCATTATTTGTAAACCGGGCTTAATGGTTGCCAATTTTTCTACAGCAGATTTTCTTATTCGTGTCAATGTGTAAGTTTGCATATTAAAATTGTTTGTTTATGAAAATCTAACTCAAATATTCTTCTTATCTGTCAAAACTTAAACCTACATGCTAATTGCGCTTAAATTAAGCCACCATTATGAAGACAAAAATACGAAAAGATTTTTTTCCTGAGCTTATATAGGCATAGGCATTAGGCACTTTGAGCAACATTTTTCCAATATTCTTCCCAGACTGTATATAAATCTGTCCAAGTCTATTAAACGGTGTTTTCATTCACAATCGACAATACTTTGATTAAAGGACTTTGTATAACTCGGCTTAAGCTAAAGTACGCTGCTCGAGCGAAAGTAAACTTTAGCTGCTCTTCAATCTTTTTCTCCAAACTTTAGCTAAATCCCTAGCTAAATTTTGACATGAAGTGGAGTGTCACTTAAAACAGCTGTTCGTTGAAAATAACTTCCTTCAAAAATGCAACGACGCGAAAAAGTGTTCTATTTTCGATGCGCTTTCTTTTTTTCTTATTTGATCTAAAATTTTTCACTTTCAAAGGATTTTACATCGAGGTACCTATTCACAAAAACAAAAAAAAAAAAAAGAACAATATGATCTGTCTAAATTTAGCTTGAAAATATGTGTCGAACCGTTAAATTGTGACAGATACAATCATGCAGTACAGTCTGAAATTAAAGTTTGATTTTCTAGCTGAAGCAGCGTACTGCTCGGCTAAATGGATTCGCTTAAATTTAGCTCAGCTAAATATTGGAGAGAATTTTGTATGGGAGCTAAAATTAAGCTCGAGCAGCGTACTAACACTATGCTTAAGGCGTTGATGATCTTCAGAGTTCTTATTGCGCCGAAGCTTGGACTCTATCTAAAGGAGATGATATTCTCGGACGTTTCGAGAGAAAGATTCTTCACAAATATGGCGGTTCCCTTTAAGTTGACGTTTGACGTGCTTTGAAGGACTGGATCAGTTTCAACGACGAAATATAATTCAAGTCCATGCGACATCGACCTAGCCGAAAAATTTCGCATCAGTCTTTCAACAAGACGGGTAGGATAATGTAGAGTAATTGGGTTATCATCGCTTTAGCCTGAATGGTTGTCATCGCTAAGTCATCGGACAACGCAGTGGAAGTTGAAAGAGGTTCTCAAACAACTTGGGTGGGGTGCACAACTGGAGGCAGTTGGAGAAAGACCGAGCTACTTAGAGATTCGCATTCGTTGAGGCCCAGGTAAGTAAGGAATAAATCTCAGCTGGGTTTTCTTCACTAGATTTGTTGGCTTACGTAGTCTGGTGGCGAGTTGCTGACAAAACAACCAATCTTTAGGCAGTGACCAAAATAGAAAGGCCGCCACTGACAGTCGGGATGTAATCAATCCTTACGCTACCGCGAGATCTTTACATTCCGGTTTTTGCCACCAATATTGCCTTGAGGATCAGTAAATTATGCAATTTTAGAAGGAACCTCGTAGCCAAACACGTAAAAAACCGACTAAACGTCACCATACCTTGCCTTGAAGAACCATACTCCGGGAGAAAAATGGAAAACCAAGGAAACAACGAAAGACAAACTATTTACACCAGTGTTTTGCAACCTTTTTTGGTTGACGGCTCCCTAAAAGACATTAAATCTGGACTGATACAACAAGACAAGTGATAGCGCATTGAAGTTTTCATTAATGATTTGTTCTGCGCATGAACGTCATAGTTGCGGAGTGAACATGTTGGCACTTGGTATTTACAATTGTTTTATATGGAACGATTTGTGTTGTTCCTCTAAATGTTTAAATAAATTCTAAAATATAGTAAATACAGTTTCGGAATTGTGTTAAAAATGTTTGGAAATTTTCTGCTTGGTCGGCGCGACATATACAAAAAAAAATTGATAAGAAATCCTGTGTTCTGAATTGAATGAAAATAAAATGCTTAAAAAACAAGTACTTTGGTTAATTATTTATTATATTCTCGTTTTCTTGTGTTTTTTCGTCAACTATTTGGCGATTAAGGATGCGAATCTAAAAGTATATTCGCGAGCCAGTTTACCTACCCATTTCATATTGCATAATATTTATGAAGTCATCTTTCAAAAAATTTCACATCTTTCATGGTAATCATATGCGAGACATCTGAATATAAACAATAGTGTATACAAAATTTAAAAAAAGTTGTCAAAAGGCCTGAGCCTGTTTTCTTAAACAAATTAAAACAAAATTGGGTTCCAAGGTCAATAGGTAAGCTCGCCTTCCGATTCCGACTTAAAAATCTTTCTCGCTTATTGGACTTGATTTCTGTCAATGCAAAGTAGATAGGTATAACAATTTATCAAATCATGAACAACGTTTGAAATAATTTTAATAACATCTTCAAGCTGATTTATGAAAGCCAAAACTAATCCAATATTTTTTGGACGAATGTTGAACGGTAAAATCATTAACATACTACTATACTATCACTATACTATACATGGACTGCTAGCAGCCAAAAGCACTAGCGCCTTTGGTGGACAGTGGAGAGAAGCGAAAACACTCAAATGGCATCGATCAATTTGTGCGATTTTGTTTGAGTGCTGAGTGTGCCATCTGTTATAGAAATTTCGAAATAATTTGAATGAATCATTATTTTACGCAGTTGCAATGCTTCTAGATGACACTAGGTCTGTTCCTTTAATTTTGTAGTGAAAATGGACAGGGCTGTCAAAATGCAGTGGTGGGGTTGAATTCGCTCTTAAAGATAAAAACTTACGAAATTGTTAGGGAACGCTTTTGTAGTAATCTATGAAAATAGCTGCGTTTTTTTCGTCCCAGTTACTGCTATAAGGATAAGTAAAATAAAAAAATCCCTTGTTAAATATAATAAAGACCTAACCTGGATAATTATCGGGGTTAACAGCTTCGCGGGGATAGAGAAAAGTGTAGCCAACACAAAATATATCTTTATTATCTAATTAAAATCCACGAAGAGTTGATCTGATCGGTTTCGTAGCTGTCAATGAGAATGAGAAAAAATCTCATCCACCGTATCGTTACGATGTTGCCGGGTTGGCCGTTGGCGTCGACGTGAACAATTCTGATTGGGTGGTGCAGGCGATTTCTTTCACCCAGCCGAGCTGTCACTTGACGTGATCGGGGCTGCGAACGCGTAATTTCTTGGTGAGTCTAAGCTACTCGCCACATAAATCTATTGTAATTAGAACTAGTTTTGACTTTCTGTATACCTACTTGACATTTGCTATTTGTTTTTTTTTTTTTTTGCTGTGGCAGCAGTGATTTAGGCGAATAATTTAATTCGCCAACCATAATAGGTACTAGGAGGCGTATTTTTCGCCAAACAAGACTTGCGCGAAATAGTCGCCTCACGAACGGTATTTATTGAGCCTTAAGAGAGAATCAGCGATAGTCATAGCTCAAGAAAATATGACAAAAAATGTCTTACTGCCAAATGGGGGGCAATGTCAAGCCGCTGTTGAGAAACCCTGTTCACTTACACCAGGCGGTCGAAGATGGATAATAAGACCGGATGCGCACCGGACTCTTTAATTGCAGCTGTGGCTTTCAAGCGGAGGTTCTGATCTGACACCCTTATGACATCACTCACCTACCTATCTTTAGAATGTCTATTAGAAAATGGTTTTGTAATCAATAAGGGTATTCACTTAATCTGATAAATTTATGCAGCTCGTTAACAGGGTTGTCAGGTTTTAAAAACCGGAATCGCCAAAAGTAAAATATAAAACGCCAAAAAATTTCCACTTTTCAAATTCAAAAACCGCAAAATTCAAACAAATTCGTGCAACTCGTAATTTTTACGTAAAAAAAAACTTAATGCAAATTCCCCAAGCTCCTGGAACTCTGGCTGTCCTAAGGCATTTATCATTTTGTACATACCTTGTTCCAAAACTTTAAAACGTCTTCTTCGGGTACACTTTCTATAGATAAAATTCATTTGACCAATTGACAGATATATTTAGATTTTCCCAACTGAGCATCGGTAAGTTGTAAGCTTTTGGATGGAATCAAGCTTACAAGCAGACTTTTAAAACAGGGTCGCAGTTGGGTTAAACAAACGCCTGGAGAAAAATATTCCCAAGGAACCAAAAGGTGTGTTGCAGTCAGACAATCTTTTTCGCAGTCCTCTTAGTAAAACAAGAATTAAATCGTTAACTTGCTTCTTAACTTCATTCACATGCTCTGTGCTACCACTGTTTTTTATCGCGATTCTTTTAAAATCCGACCCTTAATCAATCACCCCTATCGCGAATAAAATTTCCCCCGGAATGTTTCCCATTCAGCAATTTGATTTACATTGCTGACAAGGGAAATATTTCCATCGGAATTTATTCACGATACCCCTAAATATCTTTCCAAGCTTGAAAGTTGTCATCATTCGTTACAAATTTTAATATTTCGTGACAGTCATCACAGATGTAAGATTTGACTGAAAATTATAAAATAGAAAAATAGCTATGAGGATTTTGGTTAAAAAATTTAAATCGCCAAGATCTAAAAATATCGCCTTTTTTGGCGTGCGTCGCCAAACCGATTTTCGTGTCGCCAAATGAAATTTCAAATCGCCCGTTTGGCGATAAATCGCCACATCTGACAACCCTGCTCGTAAATGTATAAATTTCTGCGGTGCTTTAAGTGAACACCCTCGGAAATGTCAATGCGTAAATCGCGTAAATTGGCTGTAAATCTGGAATCAAACAAACAATTTATACGACTGTCTGCCAAAGTTTGACATTTGTGATTTGCGCAACTTTCCACGGTTGATTTACGAGCCTAAATCGTCGCGGAAACTATACAAAATCTGACAGTTCATTTACGAGGTGGTAAATTTCTGCAGTTTACGCAGTTCATGAGAGTTTTACGCGTTTAAGTGAATACCCTTAATAATTCTTACCAAAAAATATACAAATGCTGTCAGACTGCCATAAGACAGTGAACTAGAAGTCCAAACGAAACGTCTCCATATTTGTAAACGGTTGACATTAATTCGAATAAAATAGTTGTCTACATTCTTGTTTTACTCAAATTAAGCAGTCATTAAACAACCTCGTAAAAATAAAATTCGTATTAATGTAGCTTCGCTCAGCTTTAGTCCAAATTCCGCGCAACTATTTTACTAACACGTCAAATATTTACATAGCTACATATTTTTGTAAGCTCTAGTGTCGACATCTAGTGAGGTAATCCTAAGACTGTCATTATTCTTTGCTGCGATTAAATTCAATGCTACCTACTAGCCATATCTAATAATTAAGTTGTTAATAAGTGTCCGGATCAGAACCGCTTGCTAACATTAAATAGCAAACCTTCTACAGCTATACTCTCGTGCTTAATTGCCAATATTTGTCATCCAATCGGAGTCGCATGTATGAAACGTAAATCCTAACGATCACCTGAGAATCCTATCAGGTTCAGGCGGCCGGGTCTAAACTATTTGAAAAATGATGTTGCATCATTTTACGACAAAACTTCTGGCTGCGCGTAAGTTTTGCCTATAGTCGCTGCCAGTCTGATACCTAATTATCTGCAGTTAAATCTCAAACAGTCGTTTGTAAAAGTTAAATTTCCACTAACAGACGGACATCTTCACCGTACAGTAACGTCGGTAATGTGCAATCTCATAAGACACTAACATCATAATTAACTCGTCGCTTTCGTTTAATTTAATAGGGTTGCCTGTGGCATGGCATGGCACCACAAGATAGTAATGACATGGACAACCATTTAGCGGTGCAGTCAATAGGATTAGATAGCCCGAGTCACTACTAGTACTGGCGATCAACTTATCAGTTGCGTCTTGCGTTGCGTTGCACACTCTCGGTCTTGGCTGTTGGCTCGGCTCGGCCGGCCAGTAAATTGTACAATTTCGTGAATATTATAACGGAATACATGTTATTTATTGTAGTTTGCCTTTGCAATTACAATTGGGAAAGGGGCTCCACTAGACGTTGCGATTGCGACATCGCTCGAGTGGACACGGCCGGCAAGGGCGACGCGACGTTTTCGACGACTTGCGGAAATAAACACGTTGTTGTCGTTGCTCGACAGACTGGCGAATTTGAATGTCTATACCTGTATCGTTTATGTTGACAGAAGAATACATCTCTGTGTATTCCGACTCCGAGGTGATGGGTGCGAAGTTGGGGCTGGTTGATTTATTAGTGGATTTGTAGAGATATGTGTTTGAACAGGATTGCCGCCAGATAAATGTCTTATTTGCAGATAAAGCTATTTGCCATTTTGTTAAGGTACGAGGGACTTTCAAAAACAGCGGATTATGAAGCCAGAAAAGGGGTAAGCAATTGGCATAATCTTTTAAGAAAGCATGCTGTTGCTTTCTTTTATTAGAGATTTTTATTTTTGTGGCAAAACCTGGGCCTCAACCAACACGCCTCTCCAGAAGGTCCGATCTTTGGCCAACTGCTTCCAGTTTCGCACTTCAAGTTGGTTGAGGTTCCCTTCCACTTGTGCGCGCCACCTATATAAGGCGAGGTCTTTCTCTACTGCATCTTACCAGCCATCTTACTCTACTTTTCTGACCAGTCCGATGTCGCTGTACAGCTTGTAGAGTTCGCTGATAAATCTCCGCCTCCAAAGCCCGTCAACGCAAACGGGACCGAAAATCACCCGAAGAATTTTGCGCTCGAAACGACCAAGAAGATCTTAATCCGCTTTTGATAACGTCCAGTCTTATATAGTGTTTCTCGATAAGGCTAGTAATTGCCTCCTAAGGCCGAAGTAACAGCGGTTGGCAAGTGTAATTCTTCGCTTGATTTCTGATGTGATGTCATTTTCAGACTTAATAGCGGAGCCGAGGTAGACAAAGTCCCGAACCACCTCAAAGTTATAGATGTCTATCGTGACGTTTTGTCCGATTCGTCGATGTTTTGTGTCCCTTCTTGATGACTGTAGTATCCTGAATAAATGACATCCGTCTGGTTCTGTAGTCTCGTATAAAGTAAGTTTTATTTTATTAAATCTGACATTTTATACAGTGTGAGCATACACTAAAATTCTGACAATTTATACAGTATTTCAAGATACTACATCTACTCTCTTCTTTTTCAAAATTAAATTACCTCACGCAACATTTGATCAGTTCTTTCGTTTACTAACTTTTCCTAGGCTACAGGTTCTCGTCGATATGGCTGTGCTACTGATTTCACATATCACTCCTTTGATTTTGCTGAGTGGTTTGCAAATTCTCAGTACCCATTTCATTCATTTGCCACATAAAAATTGGCCAACTTTTCCTGTTCTCCCACTTTGATGAACATTTCAATGAATTTAAGTGGATATCCGCCATACACACGAAAATCGATATCAACCATTTTGTGCTTGTGCGTAATCACAATGTTCTTAGCCTTCAAATCCATCCATGAAAGCTTGTCAATAACATTATATAGGACACCTGAGTCCACGATTAATTCAAGGTCAATACCACCAATATTATACACCAAATCTTGTTACCCTTATCATTTGAGCCAATGGAGAAAATGCGTTCCTTTTTTTTCATTTGTGTCACCCCGCAACCATTTTCTCCAATCACCGCCGCAATGTCTGTCTGCCAACCTTGTTTGTTGCATGTCTGAAATTTAGCATGACAAAAACAAAAACGGCAAAGATTCCAGATCAAACATCACGTGCGAATTCGTTTAATGCAGATTCGATAAAAATGACTGATATCTAATTTATTAATGCCTCAACGTTTTGGGCGTACAAGTTATTTTCTTGTTCAAATCAATAGAATCAGACTTCTTAATGCTCCATCTTTTGAGCTTACAACGTCTTTTCCCTGTTCAAATCTATTGAAACAGCGGAATATTTTCCTAATGCTCCTTCTTTCGAGCTGACAACATCTTTCCCCTGTTCCAAATTTATTGAAACAGCGGGTAATTATTTATTTTTATTTTTTTTTTGTGCTCCATCTTTTGAGCTATCTATTCAAATTCGTTGAATCTGATATCAGAAATTCAACTAATTTGCGCTCATTATTAAGCCGCATTGACATTACGTTTAACTTACTCATATTGTTTGGTATCTTTTACGGGTTCTGGTTAGGGCTGCCAGATAAAATTTTATTAAAATCGGGACACCAAGGCCTGAAAATCGGGACAAATCGGGACATACAAAATACATACATTTTTATACACACAATCAAGGAAAATTAAACGTTTTTTAACGTTACATAGACATGCGTTAAAAATACCAAAGAAATAATAGTAGGTAGGTACTTCAGGAACTTTTAATATTCTGTTTCAGTCTAACAGTTAGGTGCGGATACATAAACATATATATCATTTGAACTTATATATATATCTTTATCGTTTGAACTAATTTTAGAAATAAGTAATAATTATCTGACTTATGAGATCTTCCTTAAAGAACCTGCAAGAATCTTTACAACTATTGGCGTAATTTTTTGGGAAGTGGGTATAACAAAACCAAAAGTGAGTATGTATAACAATTTTGCATGTAAAAACAAAAGTGAGTATAACAAAACCAAAATTGAATATAAACGTTTTGCATGTAAAAGTAAAAGTGAGCTATCTATAGATTCTCAAAAAAATACGCCTTATATTTGAAATTAAAAGGTAGCCTTCTTAGCCACGGGTACATTTTTTATGTTTTTGTAGCAAACCAAACTTTTTCGATGCCTTGTTAACCAGAAGAAGTCTTGTCATGATTAAGGATTACGATTAAGGACATATTTTCATATATAAAACAGTTTGCTCTAACTGGATTGGTGGTCAACGCCTAGCCCATACGATAAAATCTAGGAAGCTAATACATATTCTTAAATGAAATTCTGAAGGAAAATTCTGTAGCAAGGCTCGATTCACACATACAGCACTAGGCGTATTTTTTTGAGAATCTATAGCTAGCTCACTTTTACTTTTACATGCAAAACTTGTATACTCACTTTTGGTTTTGTTATACTCACTTCCCAAAAAAATACGCCAACTGCCACAGTTTGTCTGAATTTGGAATTGATGATTAAATGTAGATTATATGGATGCATTCAGAGCAACAATTACAATTTCATATATAGTCGTTAAGGTTTGTAACACCATGTTAATATTGTTTTATTTCCGATCATTTTCAAACGAAGTAGAATAAAAAGAAAGAAAATCGGGACAAAGTCGGGACATTTTGTAAATCGGGACAGAAGTCGGGACAAGGTTCAAATGTCGGGAATGTCCCGCCAAAATCGGGACGTCTGGCAGACCTAGTTCTGGTCCTCGTCGCCAAATGTAGTATCCTGAATAAATGACATCCGTCTGGTTCTGTAGTCTCGTATAAAGTAAGTTTTATTTTATTAAATCTGACATTTTATACAGTGTGAGCATACACTAAAATTCTGACAATTTATACAGTATTTCAAGATACTACAATGACAGCATATATTTTGTTTTGCCCTCATTCATACTACTAAACCCATTTTTGCCGCCTCTGTGCTAATACTTGCAAACGCATCAGTGACAGCTAGCTGCGTTTTGCCAATTATGTCAATATCGTCAGCGTATGCACGTAGTTGCACAGACTTTTGGAAAATTGTGCCCCTGGCTTGCGAGTTTCGCACAATTTTCTCAAGAATGATGTTGAAAAAGTCACATGACAGCGCATCACCTTGTCTAAATCCTTTTTTGACATCAAAGGTCTCAGTGAGATTGTTTCCTTACCTTATGAAGCAGCGTGCGTTCTCCATCGTCATTCTGCACAATCTGAAGAATCTGGCAGGGATGTCAAAACTAGCCATGGCTCTGTATAGCTCGTCTCTATAGATGCTTTCATGTACGGCCTTAAAATCTATAAATAGATGGTGAGTGGGTATCGATTTGGACTTCTTGGGTTTTTTCCAGAATCTGCCGTAGTATGAATATTTGATCGTTGTGGTTTACAGGGCCTGAAACCGCACTGATAGGGTCCAATTAGTTCATTGACAAATGGTTTCAGGCGTTCCCACAGTACGGAAGACAGTATCTTGTAAGCAATGTTAAGGAGACTTGTGCGTCTATAGTTGGCGCAGTTTAGAGGGTCTCCTTTCTTATGGATCAGGCATACGATGCTGGGGTTCCACTCATCAGGCCTTCTTTCCTCCGACCAAATCTTGGAGACTAGTGCTCCACCTCCAAGACGCATACTTGAAAAATCCTAGGCCCATGGAAAATCATTGCCGCCATTAATTTTGACATTTACACGTATTCACAGACAGGGTAATTTTTTCCGGGGAGAATCGGGTAGGTGCACGGGAAGTCGGCGCGCGGTCTAGTTCTTAATGGTTTGTGGTGACCAGCAGGAAGTTTCCACTAACTTGGACCTTTTCCCCTTTCTTCAAAAGTGTTTCTCTGCTCAACTTGAGTTAGCTGCAGTTTTAATATTTTCTGCTTTTCAGAACATGCGACTCTGTCAAATTTGGACTCATGAAAGTACTAAACTAACTTAATACGAGTGTAGTAAAATGCCAATGCACCGTCTGATTGATTACATAATGCAAGTGCTCCATGATAGAAAGAGGCACGACACTGCAGTCACCCACTCCCCATTATTACGTTCGCTATAAAATGCTTTGCCCCGCGGTGAGATAACTGTCATTATAGTTTAAGTGCTTGAATAGCTACTTTTAATTACATCTACTCCTTTACAGTTTTTCAAATCAATTAGTGACAAAAATACAGTCGACGAAGCAGTCTTTCTCTTTGGACAGGGGGTGTATGTAAGGTCCCGATCTAATTTTAGTAAGTGTGCTATTTTATTCCATTACGGACTGCACCTAGGTATATACCTAATTGTGTTGATTATACTAATGATACGGTTTCAATAAAACATTATATTCCCTTCCTTCTTCGTGTCAAATTCTGTGGTGCACCGGAGTCCAAGCTCCAACAGAGTCTTTCACTTTTCCACAAGCCAAATTGATTATGGATACTGGTTCGTCTTTCCAAGTTTAGCTCGGGGCAGATTACCGAATGACCAATCTTTGTGCGATGCATCCGCGGACAATCAAGTGAGTTTTTTTTGTTGTTGCTTTTTTTCGGCTTCCTCCTTTCGAATGGTATACAAGCTTGTACATTGGTTATGACACAATCATCTGCCTGGACTTTATTGCCGGTTTCACTTCGATGCTACCTACCTCCTCAGTGGATGATTATTATTGTCCTCCACCGATTAGTGCGGTCGAACAAATCAACCCAACTGCGGGCAGCATATAGTTGCTGGCTTATAGTAGGTAGCTCTGTGGGCAATGGCCAGTAAGGTGCACGTTCATCAAATTCATAAATACTGGAAATAAATACAACGGCAGCGAGGAGCTATTAAAGTTGGTACTTTCAGCTTTTTGTTGACCCGTGTTTGGTGTAGATTAAACACGATATTATATTTTAGTTGCTTTTCCCTCTTCGTTCGTCTTGTTGACAGATGAATTTATTAGAGAAGCTGTCCTGTTGTCAGGATTTTATCTATGATTTGGGTGTTCGATGGAAGATTGTATACTGCAGCTTTATGGCTGTAGTGATTAGGTACCTATTACATGATGGTATATCCCGCTGGCATCACCGCATTCCATTGAAAGAATGCTATAAGTGATGACATTTACTCTGATGTATCCTACAGATACAATCAGTCTCTTACAATTAGTATAGTAACAACCTCTTTGAGCTAAAGGGATTGCGTAGGAGTAATCCAGCTTAAGATCAAGGCGCGGGAATACAATGAAATTATCATGGCAATTTTAGACTTTCAATCGTTTAGGTGAACTTTAGTGGACGTTTAGATACTTTACATGAGCTCTTCTAACATATTTGGAGCTGAGATCAGTGAGAATTGTTCAGGACTAGGTGGCGGATGAACCCTTTATGGACATTCATGTTCTCGAAGTGAGTTACTGACATCGAAATATTCGGCCAGGTGTCTTAGGCTTAAGCAAGGGTCTCCAGTTTGGAGGTTCTGAAACAAATACCTTCTTACGAAACGATAAAGAGCCTCGTATAAAGAATTTTAGTCTATGATGGCAATTCAGTATAGTTAGGCCCTATTCCGAACATCTAAGGAAATTCTCCATAAGACTTTCATCATCTGAGTCCTACGTTATGCCGTTGGAAGCGGATGAAGATATTCCCAATCGGTTCGAGAGATGCACTCTATGTAAAATTGCAAGTTCCGTTTGCGTTAACAAGCCTTGAAGGAGAAGATTCATCGACCGAGACAAAGAATTGCGCATCATTCGCGTCTAAGATATGACTCGGAGAGGTAGATCGAATTGACATTAGGGCTCCTTCCAACTTTAAGACAGATTTCATTCAACATAGCAGAAGAAAACGTCAACAAATTAGCCTAAAAGATCATTTATTAGCAGGATAATTTTTTACAGCTAAAAAATAGTTCTTTTTGTCAGAAAAATTGCCGAAAATAATTAATCAGCGCAACTGCCTAAACAAAAATAAAACTTTTTAGTATTCTTTTAGCTCCGATGTACATCGTCCAACGTTTCTCCAATTGTTGCCCTTAAAATTTTAGGATTCTTGAGGTCCCCAAATTAGGCGTTTGTTTCATCGATGACCTCTTCATTCGTCCCAAATCTCTTACCGCAGAGACTTATGTTTCGAAACAGGAAATAGTCACAGCAGACTAAATCTGGATAATATATTGGACAGGGGAGCAATTTGTAGCCTAGTTCATTCAATTTACCCACTGCAACTGCAGATTCTGTCTTCCGTACTGTGTGAACGCCTGAAACCATTATGTCAACGAACTAATTGAACACTATCAGGGCGGTTTTAGGCCCGCTAGGTCCACAACCGATAAAATATTCATACTACGGCAGATCCTGATGAAAACTCAAAAAGTCCATCGATACCCACCACCTGTTAGTCGATTTTAAAAGCCGCATATGACAGCATTTTTATAGAGACGAGCTATACAGAGCCATGTCTAATTTTGGCAACCCTGCCAAACTTGTCAGAGTTGTTAATGCTTGCTGCGTCATAAAGGTCGAAAACAATCTAACCGAAACCTTTGATATCAAAAAAGGATTTAGACAAGGTGATGCGCTGTCATGTGACTTTCTCAACATCATACTTGAGAAAATTGTGCGAAACTCGCGAGCCAGGGGCACAATTTTCCAAAAACCGCTATTTTTTTGGCAACCGACTAGTAGATAAGGCCTTGCCAAGAAACATTAAGGAGACTATATATAAGACCCTCGTCATCCCAGTCCTTCTCTAAGGCGTAGAAGCATGGACGTTAACAAAGGCGGATGAAGTTATTCTTGGTCGTTTTGAACGCAAAATTCTTCGAGTGAGTTTTCGGTCCCATTCGCGTTTAAGGGCTTTGTAGGAGGAGATTTAACCAGCGAACTCTAAGAGCTGTACAGCGACATCAACCTGGTCAGAAAAGTACGCAACAGTCATCTCTAAGATACAGCGAATGAACATCAACGCTCCAGCCCGAAAAGTCTTCGATGCAAACGGAGGAGAAACGCAGTAGAGCAAGACCTCGCCTTATGCCCAAAACACATGTGCAGAAATTCTGAACGCTTCGCTGCAAGCAGAACTGCAGATGAATCAGGTGTGCAGAATTCAATTTGCATCGGTTGCTGTCAATTCGGGGAAAAATACGGGAGTGCAACACAGACAACAAATAATTCCCGTCTCTCTTTTCCTCGTATGCATCAGTAGCTTAATTAAAAATTCGATGCTGCCAAGTCTATTTTATTTAATTCACTGCGTTGCTATGCAGTGCTGTGGTGGGTGCAGAATTTACATTTGTATCACCACATAAGAACATGTGTATTCTAATCTTGCTGCACTTTAAATTCTGCACGTGTGTTTTGGGCATTAGGTGGCGCGCGCAAGTGGAGGTCCTATCGATCTCAACCAACTTAGAGCGCGCAACTGGAGGCGGTTAGATAAAGATAGCGCTAACTAAAGAGGCGTACTGGTTGAGGGCCAGGTCCACCCCGGACCTAAGTAGCTGCCGACTTTTGCGCCGGTACTTTGTCCTTTTGGAATAGAACACTTTTCTTCGCAGAATGCGGTCTTGTTCGACGTTGAATCGATGTGATCGTCGTATGCTTTTGGCCGACAGACCCACCTTTTCCCTCTTCGGCTTCCATTTATCAAAAGTCCACTGGCTCGACTGTTTTGTCGTCTCTGGTGATTAGTCCATGTTTCGGTTAGGGTTACATAAAGGCGCAAAAGCTCGTTCGGATATTGATCGCCAAACGCTCCTTTGAAGTTGCCAAATGATTGCATTTTCTGTCAAATGCGAGGAAACACCTATCTAGCGGATAACTTTTTTTATCTAAATATTTTTAGCAAATCAATGTTGCATATGATAAGCCTGCAGCGTCTTCGCGTTCTCGCACTATCACTTGCCAATAGTCGAATATCATTTAGTTGCAGTTCCGGGGATATTTTCGTCCATTTCTGGGCGACCAGAACGTTCGGCGTCACTTGTGCGGGTACAGCCTCGACGAAATTGAGCAAACCAGTTGTAGGTGGTTCCAATCGATGGTAAAGGGTCCGCAGGGTACTCCCTTCCAAGATTTTGCTTCATTTTCGTGACGTTTTTCTCGCACAAAAAATAATGTTCATTTTTTTAAATTTTTAATGAAAATTTTCGTAGGTCTGTCGATCTATGAAGGTTTTTAATAGTAGCTTTTCCTTCCCTCTTATTTAAGTTCTGTGATATTTTTGTTATAAAAAATATATAATTTTCCAGTAGTAAGGTAGTTTTACCATATCTCTGGAAATTGTGCAATAGTGCCTATGTGATGAACAATGTATCTTTCTGCTACAATAAAATGTTATGTTATGTTCGTAGGTCTGTGATTCAAGTGGCTGTCACAACAAATCAATTTGACAGATCTGTCAGAAAACTTAGATGCGTTCTTTTAAAATATGTTTCTTGCCAAGCATCATGGGATATCCATCTGTTTTAATTTTCAAGTTCTTTTCAACCCAGGTATACTTATGGAGAAAATGTAACAACTCATTTATAAATAGCCGTTTCATTCGACATACCTACACATCTATCTTTTTTGACAGTTTTAAATATGAACAATTTCATTTGTAGATTTGTGCTATATCAGGGCGTTAAAAAATTGGCTTTAAATTGTATTTATTTAAATAAATTTATCTAATCTGACAGACGGCAGAATGGCCTTGTCAACATTCCCAAGACTTAATAAAAAATTCGTATCTACATATATCTACAAAAAACTTTCGCTTTGCGGACAATATTTTTCTGCAAGTCACGATTTTAGCCCTCCTCCCACAGATGATCATCATTTTCGACTAGCAATTTATCTCTTAGGGGAATTTATAACCAAATCGGCACAAATGTCCCTCCATCAGCAAAACGTTTAACCCGTGTCTAAAGGCTAAGCTTAACAAGTTCGAGAGATAAGTTATACCATTTTGACGCGTAATTAAGACCAAAACACGCCTATCGATAGGAATATTACAGTTTGCAGATTTATATCTATAACAAGGCCTACGATAGATATCTCCTAAAACTTGATTTAGACTATAATCAGCCTTTTAATCTAAATCAAATGTACTAATATTGCGGTTCTACAAGATATGATTAGAATGTTAATCACACACAAATTTGCATACACACATCGCATCGGTCAAACACTTAAACGCCTTGAACATGCTTGAGGTACGTGATTAAAACAAATCCGCCAATACCCTATGTATATGTAAATTGTAGGCTTCCGATGGTTTCTATGTCAGGCCAAAACTATGGGAACTGGTTCTAAAGAGATTCGAATGCTGAACACCTTGACAAGACGACTAGTTGCTTACACTAAGCACCGAACCGGAGCGATCACTTAACTTTAGCTATGGTCCCGAGCTAATTTGTTTAACTGGCATTTAGTTTTTTTTTTTTTTTTATTTAAGTGTAATTGCCATTAATTCTTTTTCGTAGTTGTTCTTCTATCTATAAACCCAGCGAAACGAAAATAATTTTAATCATTTTATTTGACTGGCTGGCTTGTGGCGACAACGACGGACACACACTTCCAGTTCCAGTGCGTGTAATGTAAACAATTTGAGTTCTTGTGAAAACCACTTGTGGACTTACAACCAAATCCGATTTCTAGTGGTGGTTCGTGGTTGGTGGACATTGGACAAGCACTGAAGTGAATAGCAGTAATAATTGGTATTTGCGGATAGAGAATGCTCTTGGCGTGGTTAGGTGGAATTCGAGTTGTTGGTATAGTTGGAAAGGCTTAACTTTATTTGATAGATTTATGTAATGCTTGTATTGAGTTATGGAAAAAGGTTGGCTATTAGATGAATTTCTCAAGGTTGGTTCATATAGATTGGCAATTTTAAAAACTTTTCAAAATCGAGAGGATAACTCGGCCTTTCGCGGTATAACTGGAGTGACATTGCTGGCCAATTTTGCTTCTGTGCGTAAATGGATTGACGCATTCCAGTGAATTGCGTAATGCAAGTTATTTTTAAGTAAAATGTTTGCATTTCCACACCTTCGTTGGGTTACAAACAAGTTATAACTTAAAGCTTAGCAACATTCTATTTTAAATTTCGGAAAAATTTGCTGGAATTGAGACAGCAATATAAGTTTGTATAAAATTTCAGTTCTCGACGTGTCAAGGAGCCAGATTTTTCTACAGTGGACACGCTGACAACATAGCTGATTTTATCGTGTAGTTTAATGTATACAACGGGGGCGTTAAGGAAATGAGGATCTTTGTCGATGATCAGCCTGAATACGACATTTGCAATACTCTTGACTTTTTGAATAGGTATGCTTTGTCGATTCTACGCAATGGCTCTTGAGTAGTCGAATTGGAACGTGGACCAAACGAATGCAGTTCAATGCGCCGAAGAAAATGTTTTGTCTTTTGTCTCTGAAAAGGGATACAATATTGACAAACTTAGAATAAAGGGAACTAATTTTGAGGAAGCAGAAGGTTTAAAAATGTAAGTCTATATTCGTCTCAAACTCGAATACATTATTTGTGTGTATGGGCGGGAGCATCCACCTCCTGCTTGAGTTTACCCGGTCGTGTTTATTGGCAAGCATATAGAGATTGTACCTAAGTCACCGGAGACTCAAAAAAGTATACATATTCTAAATCAGGATCAAATTTTGAATGGATTTAGCCATGTCCGTCTGTTTGTCTGCTGAAAACACGATAGGGGTATTCACTTAAACGCGCAAAAGCCTCGTAAACTGCAGAAATTTACACCCTCGTAAATGAACTGTCAGATTTTTTTATGGAGAATAGTTTACGCAGACCTCATCATTTTCCGCGACGATTTAGGCTCGGAAACCAACCGCGGAAACTTACGCAAGTCACAAATGTCAAACAGTCGATTTACGCAATAACATTTCCGAGGGGTGTTCATTTAAAGCACCGCAGAAATTTCTACATTTACGAGCTGCATAAATTTATCAGATTAAGTGAATACCCTTGATATCGTCCAAACGAACCTACGGACCTACTTACCTACTTACTTAGATGACACTTCAGTCCTCTCCAGTTAGCGCGATCATAGGCTAACCGCCTCCAGTTGCGCACTCCAAGTTGGTTGAGGTCCCCTTCCACTTGCGAGCGCCACTTAAGGCGAGGTCTCCCTCAATTGCTTTGTCCCTCTCGCTCCAGCTTGAAAAGTCGACAGATCCGTTCGCTGTTAAATCTCCTCCTCCAAAGCTCATCAACGAAAACGGGACCGAAAATCTTTCGAACATTTTTGAATTCGAAGCGACCAAGGAGATTATCTGCCTTTGATAACGTCCATGCTTCTGAGCCATAGAGCACCAGGACTGGGATGACGAGGGTCTTATATAGAGTCTCCTTGGAGTTTTTCGACAAGGCTTTACTAATCAATTGCCTTCTAAGGCCGATGTAACAGCGGTTGGTAGGAGTGTAACTCTTCGCTTGATTTCTAATGTGATGTCATTTTCAGACATAATAGCGGAGCTGAGGTAGACAAAGTCCGGAACTACCTCAAAGTTATAGCTGTCTATCGTGACGTTCTGTCTGATTCGTCGATGTTGTGTGTCCCTTCTTGTACGCCGTTTAGTAGTCTGCAGAAGTGGTCCTTTCAAATTCAATCACGATGCTCCCTTGTTCGTCTTTACAAGCTTCGGTTCGGGATTTTGGGCCTAAACATGTCCTTTTTAACTTTTGGTAAAACTTTCGAACCTCATTCCTAAAGTGACATCCCTCTATCGTCTCAACGGTGCGCTTCTCGTGTTTATTCTTTTTTCTTCGGAGAAGTTTGTGCTCTTCTTCTCTCCTCTGTCAAAAGGTGTTAGAGTTTTTCTCTCTGCCCTGATCGTTCTCTGCAGCGTTGCTACATATGCCTCTTGCTTAACCGCATGCTCTCGCCGGCATTCGTTATCGACCCACGGGTTACTTCTTAGGAATCGCCTGGTGAAACGTAGCCCATCAATGGCGAAACTTCTGATGGCTTCCTGGCAGCGCTGCCATTGGTCGTGTGGGTTTGAATCTGGCGGCATGGGACATCTTCAAATATTAAAGGACACGCGGTCAGCAAATGCTCTGGCAGTTTACTTGCGATCGAAGCCTTTCGACTTCTAACTTTCTCACAGTATTTTCTGGTTGCTGCACTGTACGAGTTATCCGTAAGCGTACCTTCGCGGTAGTGGTCAGCTTCGATGTTGGCACCCCTGAATGTACCGACGTCTAAAATACTGCAGGCGTGTCTATCAATGATCGCAATTTTTTTTTGTTTAATACTTCTCTACCCTATAACGCTTCATCAGCGCCCCGAGATGCTTGCAAATGTCTGTTAGTTCTGCATTTAAATTGCTGCAAATTGTAGTCTTCTGGAAATATATCCCCAGGAAGCGAGTTCCAAAGTTTGCTTGTCCTGTAACAAAAGGAGTTTTGGAAAGATGGTGTCCTCGCGGTTGTCAAGTGTACTGTATGGTCATGAGCATTAGCAGCCTGTCTTGTGGGGCGCCCAAAAGTTGCATTTCGAGGGATAATGTCCTTGAGTTCCTCGGAACATCTACCATGGAAGTACCTATAGAACAAGCATAGGTCAGAGACTTGTCTTCTGTGCACCAACGGTTTCAGATTCGATGTGAATGTAGGGTCTCCAATAAGTCGAACTGCTCGTCTCTGTATGCTGTCAAGTAGGTTAAGTGAATGTTTTGGGGCCGAGCTCGATATATGGGAGCAATATTCCAGGCCTGGTCTAACCTGTGCTTTGTAGAGAAGGAGAAGTTGCTTGGGGCTAAAGTACCTCTTTGCTCTAAATAGGTAGCTCAACTTAGCGGACCCCGATCTTGCGATATAGGATATGTGGTCCTGCCATTGTGATCAATACTTAGGACACATTTGATATGTCCTCTCCAGCAACTCTTAGAAGCATTCCTTTTCACTGTCGTCTTTTTCTTCCATCGAAGCGTGAGCGGATATTATAGGCTTATGTTGGCGAATTTAGCCTTGATGCGGATTTTTACTAGGCGATCGCTTACATGTCTAAAGCTCAAGAATGTTTGCCTATTTCCGATGACAGACCCGTATCCAAATCGACGCTGGTTCTTTTCTCCGTTATTCATGCTCCTTTTGTCCGGTCCTTTCCATCGCAGGAAAGAGTTGGCGGTGACGTACGCTTTGTAGGCTTCCAATGTCTCCATCAGTTGTTCGGCAGCGCGTGGTCTATTAAGGGTACTCACATGCATATCCGAACGTCATTGTCCTTATTTTGTTTGCATGGGTTTTCAATGTCGAGCAGCTACTTCTCCGGACGGAGCGGTGGTTTGGTCATATTAAACGTATGTCCCCGACCAGGATCCCACGACGTGCTATGGAATCCGTACCATCGGGCAGGCGTCCCCTAGGTAGACCCAGGGGCCAGGATGAGATGGTTAGATCAAATTCATAATCTCTCCTCTACCCGTATGGGGATTGCCCTTGATGATTTGGAGTCGATGGCGGAGGATCGAGTGCTATGGAGGGTCCACTTGAGCAACCTACACCCGCGACCCACTTAATGGATAAGCGGGATATTGAAAATGAATGAATAAATTCATGAATGAATGGGTCTTCAACGTAAAAATCAATCTTATCCCTTATCGGGTCGTTGAACTTGTTGAAAAAATAGTGCGGCATATAACCGCGTTTTTGGCAGGAGGTGGGGACCGAACCCCAAAACAATCCTGTGGATTTGGCAATCGTGCGGCCTATACTCACATATGGCAGCGTAGTCTGGTGGCAAGCCGCGGGCAAGGCGACCACACCTACGGCTGGACTGGAGGTCATTCTCAATCTGACTCCTCTAGACTTATATATGTGGAAGAATCTGCTGCCAAAACTGCCTTAAGGATTAGCCAAACATGGAAATCGATATCCATCTACACAGATGGATTGAAGATGGACTGTGGAACCGGTGCCGGTATATTCTCGGAAGAATTAGATATACACTGCTTAATCAGGATTCTTGATAACATCAGTGTCTTCCAAGCAGAGGTTCTGGCAATCGCCCGTAAGGCGTCATTGTTGGCAATACCAAGAAACGATATTACCATTTTCAGCCAGGCGGCTATTAAAGAAGTTCTTGCTTTTAAAATAAAATCAAAGTTAGTTCATCGCTGCCGCGAAGAGCTAAAGGTTTTCTGTCGGCAAGCCGGCAATAAGAGGGCCGAAGAACTGGGTCTGCAATGGATCATGATCTAACACTGCAGTCGATCAAGCCACCACTCTGTAATCTTAGAGAGGAAGTGGAAAATAAAATTCACATGAAAACCAACAACAGGTGGAAGGGCTTTGGCCAAAATACGACAGTGGCCGGACCATCAAACTGCTACAGTTCGACAGGTCATCGCTGTCTAAATTGCTAGGGGCTCTAACGGAATCAATGTGATTTTTTTCTTTTCTTAAAACCGACACGTTTCCTGTATAGACTCGTGATTGTCTTTAATAAATTCTTATAAAATTAATTTCCTATAAAACAAACACGTACGATTTCCTAAATCCACCTTGAGTTGTGCGAAGGTGCGAAAATCGAAAAATGTATCGCTTTGATCTAAGCTAAATGTAAACATGAGCAATGTGTTTCGAATTTTTGGAATAAATTTGCATTATTATTTCATATTATTAATTTTATATAATTTGCATTTATGTAGGTGTAGGTAGTATATAAAATAGATGTGGAATTTCCGAATTCCGCACAATTCTTACTTATTTGACTTATTTAAACAAATTCGTCGCTTTAATTCCGCAAACACACTTAGACCATGGTATGGATGCCTCATCTTTAAACAATTTAAAAGAAGAAACATTATCTTCTGAAAAAGGATAGCGAAAGTTGCACAGTGTGTCGTTCCAAAAATAAAACACCACATCAACGAAGGATTGCGAGAAGATTGGAATGGGGTGGGGGATGGTCTACATGGATCTGCTGCGCCATATTTTTTTTTTTCAATAAGTTAAATCCACCTGACATGTAAGTATTTGCGTATCGTATTGACGGCAATCCTTAGTTCTAGGATAGACAATGCAACTCTTAAAATTGTCAATTTAACTCATCGTTGTGACAAATATACCTCAAGCCACGTAAGACTTATTGTAATAATGTCAACCTCCTGTAGCGTGTATCTGCTTAAGGGCAATGTGTATACGCAACACGTCACGTGTCGTAAATGTTTTGTAAACGCAAGCTATATGAACTTTCAGCCACATCTTTCTTAGAATTGGGGGGAAAATAATGAAAGCAAGTCTGATGAAATTTGTATCGATTCAGTGTCCTTTTCTGCGAATACTTTTATATTATACGCATTCGTCTTTTGCGATGTCATCGACGAGCATTTATTTTGCAATTTCGTAAACTGTCCAATTAGGTATATCGGAGAACTGACGTGTCAATTGTTGAAAGCCAATTTCGATCACACTTATTTGACGATGACACAGGAACAGCAAATTAGGAAACGTATTCCTTTTTGACCCTACTATAGTCTATAGGTTTTGTTTAAAAATGCTTATGTGGTGTTTTGAAAGTCAAAATTAAATTCAATGACTTCTTTTTTCGCCAGGGTGCTAAAATAAAAAAGGGTGCAAAACGAAAAAAGGTCATGTTCATACCCTGAACAGACCGCATGCAGCTGAACAATTAGCGGAGGCCCTAGACTGCTACAACACAGATATCACCGCCATCCAGGAGGTGCGATGGGAAGGGCCGGCAAAAGAAGAATGAAAAACTGTGACATCTATTACGGTGATTGCTACAGAGAACAGAAGTAGCGCCTATTTGGATGCGGATTCGTTGTAAGCGGGCAGACTTAGGAAAGAAGGCTTGAGCTTTCGACACGTTTGTGAATGCCCTACAACTGTCCGCATAAAGGCTAAATTGGCCAACATCAGCCAGTAGATAAAGACGAAAAAGAATGTTTCTATGAGCTCCTCGACAAAACTTATATGAGCAATGTCCTAAGTACGACGTTAAAAAGGTGATTTTAACACCAAAGTAGGAAAGAAGGTCACCTTTGGTAGCACAATCGAAAACCACAGCCTACACGACACCACGTCTGGAAACGGACTTAGGCTAATTGACTTTGCTGATGCAAGACGTAAAGTAACTAATGCTAGCACACGGTTTCCTCACCTCAATATTCACAAAGGAACATGGCGGTCTCCAGATCATCAAGCCGTCAATCAAATTGACCAAGTTGCGATCGACGCCAGGCACTCCTCCAGTATTTTATATATGTCCGAACTTTTCGAGCGACCAACATAGACGCGGATCGCTACCTTGTTGTAGCCAAGGTACGGATGTGGATATCCCAGAAACCACAACAACGAGGAAATACTGTGAGGAGATTTTACGCTGAACGGCTACAAATGCAACAAACTGCCAGAACTTTTGCCGATCGCGTATACCTCAACCTCTCGAAAACTCCTTTATATAGGCAGCATCAAGTGTTGGCATCGATGGCAAGAAGTCATCACAAATGCCGCAACTGATGTGCTAGGTTTCACCCGACCACCAACATGAAACCCTTGATGAAGACTGCCGGCAAGTACATACAGTAAAGCAACTGGCTCACAAAGCGGCGCTGCAGAGAAGGACGAGAGCAGCTCATGAGCTCTTCAAGAGCATGAGAAGCGCGCGATCGAGGAAATAGAGAGGTGTTACTCCAGGAACAATGTTCCAAGTTTTACCAAAAGGTAAATAGAACATGTCACGGGAACAAGGCCCGAACAGTGACCTGTAGAGACAAACAAGGAAACCTTGTAGTGGAGTCACAGTCAGTGCTGAGGACATGGAAAAAACATTTCTGCGGATGAGCGGTGTAAGGCAAGATTCCGTCCACCTGACCAAAATGAAGTAAGGATAGCAATATCCAAACTGAAGTTCAACAAGGCCAGACTGCCTAACTGCTGAGCTTTTCAAGGTAGCGGGAAATGACTTGGTAGAGAGTATACACCAACTCGTCTCCAAGATTTCGTCAGAGGAAAGTATGCCTGATGAATTCAACCTTAGCATCGTTTGCCCGATCTACAAGAAAGGAGACCCTCTAAACTGCGCCAACTATAGAGGCATCAGTCTCCTTAACATCGCTTACAAGATCCTTTCTGTCAAACTGTGTGAGCGCCTGAAATTATTTGTCAACGAACTGATTGGACCCTATCAGTGCGGTTTTAGGCCCGGTAAGTCCACAACCGACCAAATATTCACACTACGGCAGATCCTGGAGAAAACCCAAGAAGACCAAATCGATACTCATCACCTATTTATCGATTTTAAAGCCGCATATGACAGCATTTATAGAGACTAGCTATACAGAGCCATGTCTAGTTTTGGTATCCCTGCCAAACTTGTCAGATTGCGAACGCTCGCTGCTCCGTAAACGTAGGAAACAATCTCACCGAGACCTTTGATGTCAAAAAAGTATTTAGACAGGGTGATGCGCTGTCATGTGACTTTTTCAACATCATCTTGAGAAAATTATGCGAAACTCGCAAGCCAACACCAGGGGCACAATTTTCCAAATGTCTGTGCAACTATTTGCATACGTTGACGACATCCGAGACAGACTCTATATCAGACTCTCATCATCCCAGTCCTACTTTATGCCTCAGAGTCATGGACAAAGGCGGATGAAAATCTTCTTGGTCGTTTCGAACATTCTTCGAGTGATTTTTGGTCCCGTTTCCGTTGACGGGCCTACGCTCCGGCCCGAAGAGTCTTCGATTTCAACCCGGAGGGACGACGCAGTAGAGGAAGACCTTACCTTAGTTGGCGCGCACAATTGGAAGGGGACCTCAACCAACTTGGAGTGCGCAACTGGAGGCGGTTGGCCAAAGATCGTGCTAACTGGAGAGGCGTGTTGGTTGAGGCCCAGGTCCACCTCGGACTGTAGCGCCACCTAAGTAAGTAATAGTAGCTTTTGTAGTTTTAGTTTGTATGGTCTATCTCCTCTAAATGTTGAAAGAAGTACCTGCCCAGAAATTTCCTTCTACTGCGATATATTGCCTCGCATTCACACAGTATATGTGTTATATATCTTCCTCGGCTTGCTGGTCATTATAGGACCTGCAAATGTCCGAGTCTACCAGTGCCTCTTGGCATGTTTTGCAAGAAGAGAGTGCCCTTACAATATACCGACCAGTGTCCTGAGTTATCCCCCTCTTAGTTTGAGAATTTCCCTAGATCTTTTGCGACAGAATTAAGGCCAAAGTGCCTTGGATACTGTGCGTTCGTTAAGGCCAGACAATCTGCGGTCGGCTTTCTTGGTTATTTTATTCCTAATAGCGCTAGCGTCCTTTATGATGCACCAGCTCTCTACCTATAAATTTCCCGCCCGGTACTAAGCACATTCTCAATCGGTTCTGGCTGCATAATGTCTTAAACATTTTGCCACAATTCCTGACTATTTTAGAACTAAAGTTTGTAGATTCCAATGAGATGGCCATCTCCCTTTCAGATATAAAAGTGATGTACAATATATATTCTAAATGCGACTATTTAGTGTTAAGCTTGGTTTTAGCTTTGGTTTTGGTCCATTTGCCACAAGTATGAAAAAATCTATCATTGCCTTGTCCCATTGTAACAGTTTCGCTAACCACATCATTCAGACGATCGCGCTGTCCATAGTAGCGTAGTCCAAGCAGAGGTCCTGGCAGCCCTTGAGTCTGTGTGGTAAGGGCAATACCTCCTGGAGGTATTAGGTACCTTCTTTATCCACAGCCCTGCATCAATAAAAGCCATAACTGCACCAGAAATAAAATCGAAGCTTGTGAAGTGCTGTCGCGAAGAACTCAAGGCTCTTGGTACACAGCACAAGGTATCGCTCTACTGATGGGTTCCGGGATATAAAGACATTCCATGCAATGAGAAAGCAGACGGATTAGCAAGAACAAGCTGATCCCTCTGTAAACATCCCGCCTTGCACACTTAAGCTTAAAGCAGGGGGGAAAAAAGCCACAAAAGAGGCGAACGCTAGATGGGCCGCCTTCAATACCTACTTGTAATACCACAAGAAAAGCTATAGCCATACTTCAATGAGACCAGAACCGGGAGTATCATACGGAAGGATGGAAAATCCCTGTCCACCCTCGTAGAAATCAGAACGGGGCACAATACTCTGCCCCGGTACCACATGAGGAAAATGGTCTTAACAGAAGAAGAACTTTGTAGATGATGTAGGTGATGAGGGAGCTCTTGAGGACACAACCCACTTCGTATGTCACTGTCCTAGGGAGTCACATCTTCAACGACCTAGACGAGCTTTCCGCACATCAATAGACAAGATAATGAACTTCGTCAAATCATGAGGATTCAGGTTTGTATGTAGCAGCACAGTAGGTAATTTGAATACAGGGTTATAATGGGTAAGGGTCAACCTCTTTCCCCAACGCGCATCACAATGGGTCAGTAGCGAGGAGTAGCGAGGAGTACCTCGGAGTACTCCTCTTCCGTCGCCATCTATCATCAGCTCATTTGTAAAAGTAAGCAGTTTTCCACCACGTTTCAAAATCAAAAATTTTCCTCCAAAAATAAAACGCAGACAAAATATTTTTAATTTTTTTTGTGGTATGACTTCAATTCACAAAAAATTTTATTTTTTATTACAAATCTCAAGAAATGTGGATTTTTTTTTTATTTATTTATCAGTTTAATTTATAATAACTATATTTAGGTATTAACTATTATTATATAACAATATCAAAAAAAAAAAAAAATAAAATAAATTGTTTTTTCGTTTTTTTTTTTTAACGCGCATACAACTTATACATACGCGTTATAAATGAATAATAAATCAGACAAAGAAAATTAAAAGAAATTGTAGACAATGCAACTAAAAATAATGTAATATATTTATAATGTGTATTAAACCATTAAAACTTAAAAAATAAAAGTACTCGCATTTTTATTTGCTGTAAGACTAAATACAATGTGTATCTATAGTGAAAACATTAGAGAAAAAAAAAATTTCGAACTGATTTCAAAATTACTCGTATTTTATAGAATAAGTATGTTTCTTGGTTCAAGTTGAAGGTGTATGTGTTATAAAACATAAAAAAAGAGAGAAACATAATAGAAATAGATTTATTTTTTTGGAATACTTAAAATAATTCTCTTCATTCTATTGTTGTTGTTGGTGAAGTTTGGGAATAAAGAAAATTGTGTAAAAATCATTACTAATTCATATAATGGATATTTTATAATAAGAAATATGTTTTATATGAACTATTTTATCACCACAAAATATATTTATATTTTTTTTATTTTTTTTAGAGATTTAACTCTGTTTTTTTTTATTTATTTATTTTTTTTTTTTGTTTTGATAAAAGAATTCCATTCCTGCTGCGATACATTTTTTTTTTATTTTCCTAACAGGAATACTCTAAGGTTTATAATAATTATTTTCTGTTTAAACTTATTGCTTAATTAAAAATTAAGAAAAAACAAAAAAATCAAAAATAATATGCAAGCAGAACAAAATAGTTTTTTTTTTTTTACTTTTACGTTGATTTTACGATTTTACAGGTTTAAGTCATTCACCTTAAGATATATACTAAGCTTATGTAATTCATTTTCTTAAAATGTATATATATATATAATGTATATAGAAATGATTAAGAGAATCGCAAGACAAATGACATTTTACATAAGACATTTATATAATATTTTTTTTTTGTTTAATACAAATAGGAAGAGTTACTTTTTTGTTTTGATTTATTTTTGTGTACCCAATGCAACTGTGTGAGTAGTTTTGATAGTTTCGGTTTTAGTTTTTTTATAATTTTTTTTTGTATGTTAATTTTACGTGTATATATTTATAAATTTAATAGGATCTTACTATAAAGTCATTTTATAATGTTTAGTTGTAAAAGTTGTTTAGTTACTTGTATTTTATTTTTTTATATATATAAAAAATCATGATTTGACTTTTGTGAGTTTAAAAATATGTGTGTGGATTTGCTGTTGTCGTCTGTGATCACCTGCATGGGGTTAGTGATGGATGGTGAGTGTCAGGAGTGGAGGCGGCGGCGGCGGTGACGCAGATACGGCCAACTGTCGTTGTAGCGAGAGCTGAGGAGTTGTTGGAAGTCCATTGGTGATCTGCGGGAAATTCGATCGATTTTGTGGTGGTGGGCCATAGGTAGTAGGCAGGCATTAGAAGATGATGCGGATGCCCCTCGACGCATTCACAGCTCAGACAGGTTGGTGTTGCGTAAGCGCAAGCATTTACTGTAATATTCTCTGAAATAGATGTTGAAGATGATGGGCATGAGTTAAATGGACAAGATGATGATGATGACGATGATGGTGGTGGTGGTGGTGGTGTTGAAGAAGTTGATGTTAATGGTGAGCTTGCGGGAAGCAGCGCTAATCACGTGCTTAACCACGTTGAGTTGCATGTGCAGATTGTCGCTGGGATCACAGGTGCGTAATAAACTCCATTGGCATAGATGAGACCGGGTGGGCCGGCTTGGATTTGTATCGTCTGAGGTACGGTCGCTTGAGTCTGTTGTTGTGTTACGGCCAGCATTTGTTGCTGCTGCTGCTGCTGTTGTTGACCGTCTTGTGTTTGGCTTTGGCAATAAACTGTTGCGGATACTTGATTTGACTGTGGCGACTGTTGGATCAACATGTGTTGGGTAGTTGCTGCATTTTGTTGAGCTTGCATGTCGACCACAATCGCTTGCGTTAATTGTTGCTGCTGATGCTGCTGGTGTTGTTGATGCGCTTGTTGTTGCTGCTGATGTTGGTGCTGTAATTGCTCTTGTACTTGTGCATGTTGTTGTTTTTGTGTCTCCCGACAGAGCACCTGCATTGCTAACGACTGTATTAGCAGTAGTGTCTGTCGTCTCTCGTGACCCATCAGACATACCGTCGATGTCTCGACCACCTCACGTAAATGCATCAGGTACTGATATTGAAGGGGCTCCTCGTCAATGCCCCAGAAGTGATTTCTCAGATATGCATCCAATTTGACAGTCTGTGTGTTTATGTCGGGGAAATCAATGAAGAATCTGGAGCACATGTATCGCTCGAGCGTCTTGATTCGTTGTGTATCGACCGGTTTGTAGTTTCTTACCAGCAAGTTGCAGTATTTGAGTAGACCACCGCCGCGGATTTCCTCTGGCTGTCGTGTTGAGATCAGTTTCTTTTGCAAGTGGTACAGAGCCTCTTGGAAGTCTCCATAGACCGATTCGCCAACAACTGTTGGATAGAAGTTCTCGGAAATCGGCAAAGCAGCACAGTCGTAGAACAACAACAATGAGTCCAAGACAATTTGGAAGGAATCAACACTGAACTCGAACTGCCTGCGCATGGTGTCGACAAATTTCAGCTCGACATTCTTGTGTCCGGGCGAGTTGCCCAACGAGATGAGACTCCATCGGTCGCCGTCGTTGCTGTTGTTCACTTTGACCATTTTGGCGACGTAGGCCTCCTTGAGGGCGCACGGCATAATGCGACGCTTTGAAACACCCTCCGGCAAGAGATCCAAAAGTGTGTTCAGTACAGCTGTCTTGACTCGATCGAAATGACGGTGCGAACTGAACTCAATGGCATAGATTAGATCCAAATCATTGTATGGCTGATCTTCTGAAGCTAAAACATGACTAGCGGCTCCACCGTTCAAGCGTATGTCCTTGACTATGACTCCAGCTCCGCCGGCGACAACATCTGTCTCCAGCTTGCGGCGCACTGAGTTGACTAAGTCTTTTAGCTTGACTTCCAGAGTGGGGAAGTTTCCCCGGCCGTGTATGGCAACTGTTTCGTCCATGACGTCATGTAGTTTGCGAACCTGCTCAAATGACAGCACAGCCAAGCGTTGTGCTCCGCCAGTATCGACACTCTCCAACGATCCATGATCGGATGTCGATGCAATTGAGCTGCCCGAGCTGGGGCTTGGTGGTGGGGTCTCGGTGCCACCGTCCGAGTGGAAACCATCATCAATTTGGAAAGCGTCCATTCTGGTTGATCTCTGATGGTGATACGAATCGGGTGCTTCTAATGTCCCGCACTGTGAATGAGAAGACAAAAAAAAAGTTTTTATTAATAAAACAACAATTGTCCAACACGTACATATAAAAATTAACAATGTATTCAAGTACCGAGTGCAAAGAACTGTGAGGCGATCCTCGTGGATGGAGACCTCTGAACTAATTGAAAGCAAGCGAGACATTTTGGCGAATCGCACATGACCTAGTACCCCTTCCCAACTGCCACTACAGCTGATAAGAGTTTTTATTTTTAATTAGTCAAATGTCTAATGAAGACACGAAACTAATGTTCCGCTTTAAAATGTTATCAATGGATTTTTAAGTGCTCTAGCAATTTGCCTCTATTCGACAAAGTGAATGTGACACAAAACAATACCAAAAAGACGTCATTTCGCTTGCGAAACTTTTTCACTTTGGCCGAGTAAACGAGGAGAAAATTAATTATTTTGCAAATACTGTGTGATAAACTTAAATTAGACATCAATTATTGATAAAGATATTTGCACATCAACTTGAAGGCAATAACTGAGCGGATGTGAAAGAGAAACTCTTTAAGTGATCTTGCCCGGCGCATTAGTTGCAGGATACTTGATGCAAGTCTGAAGTCTCGTGATCAATTTGTATCTATTTCACAATTGGCTTGTATTTCTTTACATTGTATTCAAATAAAATTCGTTTGAACATCAGATACTTCAGAGCAATTCTTATCGATGAACAGATATCAAAGAAGAACATTCTTTTATAGATGTTTGTCTACGAGGGGGTTGATTCAACGTAGGTACTTAAAATCGCTTCCAATCGAAAGTTAAATGACCAACTTGTGCTGATCGAAACAAACATTGTATTTTGCACTTTGAATAATTGCAGCGCAAGCTTGACATTACGCTCGAACTGCAGGGGGATTGCGTGATTTAAAGCTGCAAGCTTAGTACTCTGCTCGAGCTGAATTGTAGATCCCATACAAAATTCTCTACAAAAATGTTGCTGAGCTAAATTTAAGCGAATTCATTTAGCTGAGTGGTACGCTGCTTCAGCTAAAAAATCAAATTTTCACTTCAGACTGTACTTTATATATCTGTCAAAATTTAGCGCGCCCATTAATGGCTCCGGCTCTTAAGCTACATTTTGACAGATCTGTTGGTTCAAGGATGAGTTTCTTCAATGAATACCTCGATGAGGAATTCTTTAAAGTTGAAAAATTTTAGATCAAAGAATAGCAGACAAGGAGAAAGGAAAGCGCAACGAAAATATAACACTTTTTCGCATCGATGATTTTTTGAAGGAAGCCATATCTTTTAATTTAGGCACTAAAAACTGGGTTATCATGTCACGATAACGAACACCATTAATTGTTACTGCCTTTTCGAAGAAGAATGGTCCGATAAATGCGTCCAGTCCAAACCCCCACCAAGCAGTCACTCGTTGGGGATGCATTTCTTTCTCAACAATTACTCAACAATTACAATTCTTGAAGCCCAAATTCAACAATTTTCACGATTAACGAAGCTTTCAAGATGAAAATGAGCTTCAAATCACTGAAGATGAGTTTGTTCGAAAAATGCGGACTGTAACTGACAAATACTCATAATTTTTAAAATATTGCTCAACAATGAAAATGCGTTGTTCTTTCGTATAGCGCTCCATTTTTATTAACCCCGAACTGTCAGCTGTCACATTGTTTTCTTTTTTTCCGTTGGCATCACTGTAGATACTATTAAATGGCGGAAAAATTAAATTGTGCGTGAATTATGTATTCGCATCAGAAGTTTGCTCAACCTGACAACCAATTTTGGGTTCAAAGTGTTGCCGTTTTTTTTATTACTATTTTCTCCTGCAATGAGGGAAGTATGACATTTGGTCATTAATTTAGTAGCAAACGAATTTCTACATGAATACACTAAATTGACAATTAGATTGTCCAAAATTGTCAGCAATTAAAAATATTTTACAATAATTGCGATATGACGACAAAAGTTCACTTTTACACCAGATAAAAAATGACAATAATGAAATTAAAAAAGCAAAAACAGTACGACATTGCCAATAGTGAAACAATTTAGTTCTTTTTTTAATTCACCCTGCTTAAGCGTCTTTCCACATTTATAACTAATAAAATCTTATCCAATTCCCTTCACATCCATTAATCTTATCATGAAGTCAATGAGGCCAATCACCCATTCTTCTAAAATCATAATTTATAACAATTTAAGCATTAAAGTCGTAAAATTTACATCATCGGCAGTCTTTATCTTTTATTATACATTCTTCTTGCCCTATAATAGAATTAATGTTTTTGTTTCACCCTTACGGTAAACGTAACATTTTTTGTTTGTTTTTTATTTCACTTACATAATGTCTTTTCGACGCATCATCTACTGCGACATGTTTTAATTAGAAGAGATAGGCCGCGTTCAAGAATCTAGTCATCGTAAATCAACTTGAATTGTCTGGATTCAAATTTACTTGAACACGAAAACTAGGTAACTTGAATTGTCGGTATGTCACTTATTGACAATTGTATTTTTTACCTTCTGGGTTATGAGTTTCTGATTTGTGCTCTACACGTCAGGGCAATCGGAATATCAAAACTGCGCTCTCCGATGACTCAATAGAAATGTCAAAACTGAGTTCTTCGGACACAAGTTGACACAAATAGACGTCAACTAGTAGTAGTAGGTAAGTCAAGAATATTTTGACTTGTCGGTGTTGTGGACTTAAACGTCAACTGAGAAAACTGTTCACCTAATAAAAACTCAGCAACATGAAGGTAGAGAGCTGTCAGACTTACTAAACTATAT
This sequence comes from Cheilosia soror, assembly GCA_949372485.1. Lineage (NCBI taxonomy): Eukaryota > Metazoa > Arthropoda > Insecta > Diptera > Syrphidae > Cheilosia > Cheilosia soror. Next base: position 42,288,011 of record OX443564.1, on the reverse strand, counting down.
TTTTGAACGCCCTCATAATATCGAATCAACTCTGGCTTTAAATAATATTTTTTTGGAGATATCCGTGCTGTGAATTAATGTCAAAAATTACACAGTCGAATTATTAAGCTTGAAATTCTCTTGCATCCCCTACTGTCTAGTGAACTACAAGGGGAAGGGATCTCAATCTCATGCAATGGAGCTCGCCAAAGTTTCTTTGGTGATCATTGCACAACCCTCTTAACCTAACATTCATATATCTTTTGCAGATATTTTCTATGTCGTTGTATCTATTACGTCGTCATGAGTAACACCCCGAAGCCATAATTAAAACTTTAAGCAACTTTAATACTAATGAAATGGTTTCCCATTAATTTTGCGGTTAATTTCAAAGAAAACCAAAATTATATCTGCACTGCACTTCATTCTCGTGGGAAATCAATTGCCAAAGCTATAGCCGATATAAGTATTCAACGATATTTCCTAATTTGAAAAATTTAATTTATAATAAATGCCGTTCCGCCTGTGTTGCATTATTTATAAAAATATTATATAGTTTGCGGTGTGTGCACAAATAGATGTATAGGTACGAAAAAGAAAAAAAAATTATGTCTTGGTCAATAATAATTTTTTTTTTGCTAATTGCATACAATACAACATAACATACGAAATACTTTTACCTATGAGTCCAAATATAAATTAATTGATAGGTATGTGTCTGTAATGACATTTAATCAAGCAAATTGGACAACCTCGGGACATACAAAAAAAAAAAAAAAAAACATTAAGTTGTTTACATTGTTAATAATAATTTGTTCGTTTTCTTATTGTAACAATTCGGGTCAAGTGATTGCGCAGAATGCGAACAAAATTACATTTCAATCGAATTCATTTTAATTTATATGAGGCAAGTGACTTTAAGGACGTCTCGAGCAACAATGAATATTTTTGCATGCACCATGAGGATGAATCATTGTATTATTGAGAATCATAAAGAAATTTGTTTATGTTGAAATGTATACCATTTTGTGTATGAATGGATTTGTTTATAGAGCGCTCATCCGTTTTGTTTGTCGAGAAAAAGTAACCATCAAGCATGGGAAATTGTATAAAATGGTATCCAAGATGGCAGAATAATAATAAACAAAATATATTTTCATTATAAATTCAAGCGGTGGTGCTCTTGCTATATATTTTGTCTTCAATGCATCAGATGGAGTTGAAAGAACTAATGTGCAGTTTTATACGGATGCACTTAAAAAACATAGGGCAAAGTAGACTACGACCTCAAACTCTGAAGGGAATGACAGTTCTTTGGGTACCTATCAGGTAAAATGTTGCCATCTTCAAATAACTCAGAGTTATCGTATTGCTATATAGAAATTTCCTTCAAAAACAAGTGACATTTGTCTATCTTTATCATCTGTCACATTGACATCCTTCTTTTGACTTTTTTGGTTTTTCTCTTTAGAGCTAGCAGAGGTGTTGGTAACTCTTAAAATTATATTTTTGACATACTGAGGTTAAAATGACGTCTGGATGTCAAAAATTGACACGATTTTTAACATAGTAGCTTTACTTCTTTGTTGCTACTCATGTCAAATTGACAACTGTCACGAAACTTCTAAGACCTTTAGTTAGGTACACATTCGGCTGTACCTCACACGGACTCCAAATAATATGCAGGAATAGGAAGTCAAGAAAGAATATCAGAATTTTAAAACAATTTCGGGGACCAGCACCAAGAAAATTGCGAGTTGAAAGTCTCAGTGCATACCTTGCCTTGGGCTAACAGATTTAATTTCAAGAAAGAATAAGTACGCTGCTCGAGCGAAACTAAATTTTAGCGGCTCTCCAATTTTCCTCTCCAAACATTAGCTAAGACCCTAGCTAAATTTTGACATGGAGAGCCACAGAAAAAAGACGTTCATTGAAAATAATTTCCTTCAAAAATTCATCGACACGAAAAATGTTTTATTTTCGTTACGCTTTCTTTTTTTCTTGTCTGCCATTCTTTGATCTCAAATGATTCATTTCCAATTCCAACGTATTCCTCGTTGATGTATATTCATTGCAAAAACTCATCCTTATTTACTTTCCGTAGCACAAAAATACAACAGAAAAAAAAGCAACACTATCTGTCAAAATTTAACTTGAGAAAATGATCCGATCCATTAATTGGCGCGCTAAATTCTGACAGATATATTATGAAGTACAGAAAATTTGATTTTTAGCTGAATCTAAGTACGCTGCTCGAGCGAAACTAAATTCTAGCGGCTCTCTAATTTTTCTCTCCAAACATTAGCCCTAGCTAAATTATGACATGGAGTGCGTTTTCGATATAAGTGTCACGGAAAACAGATGTCCGTTGAAAATAATTTCCTTCAAAAATGCATCGACACGAAAAATGTTTTATTTTCATTGCTCTTTCATTTTTCCTTGTCTGATATTCTTTGATCTTAAATTGTTTACTTTCAAGAGATTCCTCATCGAGATATTCATTGAAGAAACTCATCCTTATTTACTTTTACGCAACACAAAATCACGACAGAAAAAAAAATAACAGATCTGTCAAAATTTAGCTTGAAGAAATATGCCGCACCATTAATGGGCGCGCTAAATTGTGACAGATACATGCAGTACAGTCTAAAATGAAAATTCGATTTTTTAGTTGAAGCAGCGTACCGCTAAATGAATTCGCTTGAATTTAGCTCAGCAAATGTTTTTTTTTCGAGCAGCGTAGATACTAAGCTTGAACCCGGGTATTATATTTCAGACTTTAGTTTTATTTGTTTGCGAAGTAAATAAGTAATCAAGCCGAATATCCTTTCTTCCGTTTTTTAGGCAACCTGGAAGGTTTCAACAGTGTCATATCAGTTAGATGAATAAATTTGTTGGCAAATAACAAATAGCCATAAGCTTTAAGGTTATGGCTAGACCTCTGATATAAAAATCCGAACGCTTAGGCCCTAGAATTTCCCATTTTTTCCCACTCAGCAATGTTCTTAAAACTATGAATAAATAAAAATACGGCATTTTTCTACGAAGACTCTTGTAAAAAGGAGTGAAAATATAGTGTTTTATAGTCCTATAGAAATATTTAAAGTGTTGACATTCCAAAAAATCAAAGTAGATTGTACCTAATCGGCGCTGAGAAAGAATGATTATCAGCTAGGTTCCAGAAATCGAGTGAAATCGAAATTGCAAATCGAGTGAATTCGTTTTTAGTGTTCTGCATTTCGCGCGATTCGAAAACTCCGAAATCACAATTTCACTTTGTCTCAATTCCGAAAATTTGAAATCGAAATCGAATACAGTGAAATGTAGAACAAAAATTCATTTCCGATTTCATTTCGAGTGAAAGTGAAATGTGGAAACTAGCAATATATATCTGTGGTGTTTGGGAGAAATCTGATAACTCCAAAAATGTATTTTTTTTGTTACGACTACTGTTTTGAACCTTTTGGGCTATATTTTCATTTACGTTATTATGATGGCTGTAGCACCGCTAGAAATAGATGTAATCATTTGGTTCAAAGATGATAAGTGTCTGTGCTTTATTTTCAATTTGGTACTAAACTGTTAAGTTAACTTATCATGTTTGTATCAAACAATAAAAGAAATGAGCGTTAGGAAAATGCTGATAAGTGCCATGTATTAAGTTGATACCAAGCTACTGACCCTAAAAATAATAATTGTGTTGTGCTACTTCCTTGTAGCGTTCGTATCGGACAATTTAAGAACTAATAACATGTAAGGCGAAAGTATTGCACAGTGAGGAGCTGATGAGATTTATTCTTGCTTGTTCAAATTTATCATGATAGCGTACAAAAGTTCATACTATAATCTGATACGCATGTGGAATGCTCTGGACAAAATCGAAATACATAATAATATTACAATTACAAGTTATGTTTTAGCTGGCACTGCATCGAAAAATTAGTTTGAAAGAGCTCCACGCTCCACCACAAGTCTCTCGTTCCTAGACACACCCACTTAGAAAGTGATAACGATCATGCTTTAATATTTAGAATGATTTCCTAAAAAACCCAAAGCACTATAGTGACGTGTCGTAAGAAGAAATGGCGCATTTCTATTTTAGTAGTTTTGAGATAAATGCATTTTACTGTTTTATTTTCGCGCCTTTGGATTAAAAGGTTTTGAACATTTTAACGATTTTTTAATAATTTATTTTATCGTGCGCATAAGTTTTAGTAAGTTTGGTTATTACTTTGAGTAAATGGACTTGCTATTTTTTTTCTTAGTATAGGCACCAAAAAAATAGGTTGAGACTTTAATAAACTTTTAAAATTGTTGAAATACGTTGACGAGCTTTTTTAATGTTTTACAAAAAATAAGAATACAAATTTATTTAATTGAGTTAGGTTAGGTGGCTGTCCAAAATGATAGATTAGATACACTTAGATCATATTAATAGGTCTATTGTAATACCCATGAAAGGTGGGATGGAGAAGGGGAAAGTCTATATTGGTATTTCTTTTGAGAGAGAGAAAGAGATCTGTGTATATTACCTTGTCCTTGTGGTGACTAAAGCAGTTAAGTTAGTTAAAATTAGTAAAGTTAACACTCCTGGTGACGGTTTGTCTTCAGAGAGGGACGTAGGATGACCGCGGCGTAATTGAAGCAATTCATCGTACTGCTTAGTACCGAAAGGGTGGTCGCAGTTTGCCTTCGGGGAAAAAGACGAAGGTTAACCGAAACAGCCGCTTATTGTTATTGCTCCTGAAGGAATGTTCGCACGTATTAATCTAAAGCGTCCCTTCGTTCCCTTTATTTAAAACTAGAGCAATAAGTTGCTCTTACCATCCACTTCAAAGATTTCGTGAAACTAAAAATTTTACGCACAAGTGCAATGCAAAATCTCTTCAAACCGTGTACCTCTTCGTACACAGCTTTTCCACATGATACCTATAGCTAAGTAGCGAAAAAGGCGAATTAACAAAAAATAAAAAATCATGACACTGAGCAAAAAAGTCCCATAAGCAGACATTTTAGGCAAATGGGCCTTTTTAACATAGTAAATGACAGATAAGCCTTTATTACTTAGCAATAGAGCTAAGCATGGTAGATGTGCCCATTTTCATTACCTACTGATTTTTAGCCATTTGCGGTTAAAAAAAATGGTAAGTACGAAATTTGATGTAAAGTTAATGGCACGAGAGGACTTCATTGGATCCTCTAAACTCTTGACCACGCATTTCACAAAGAGAAACATTGGGGGATTCTCTTCAAATAAAATTTTTTGGGTTATGTTCACAATATTTAGTGACATTCAAGTATTCATTGGAAATAGCTGAGCCATTCAGATTTGTTTCTATATACAGAAGAGGCCGACCCTTTTCTTTGGATAAAATTCACCTGTCACTGGCCTATTGTGATGCATTGCATATAAACATAAAAAAATATAAAGACATTCAGAATCTGCTGCCATTTATTGACCCAACTTATTATAACTTTTGTAAAAAAGTAAAACATTCTAAGAAACAGCTGATAGTGACGACAATTACCACGAAAAAACTTGATTTTAACAGTTTACCTATGACATTTGAATTAGCTCCCATTCATTTATTCATAGGGTTTTTTTTAATTTGTATTGTATTTATATACTAATAATTGACGGTTCATACAATAATAGATAACTCCCATTTTTGTTAATTTTTGTTTGATATAAATATGATATCTGCCACAAACTCAAAAAAGCTTAATTTTTAGAAGAATTGTGATCATTACATTTGAAGTTGATTGAATAATATACACAAATTTAAATAAATTATTGTTTTATTTATACAATCTTTTTTATCCCGTATTAAACAACTTTAAAATGCCTGTACTACACATCATTACTTTTGGAGTTATCAGATTTCTCCCAAACACCACAGATATATATTCCGTTAGTAGACAACTTCGCGTTGGTTTCAACTTTTAACATTAGCACTAGGCGCTAGCTCTCGTGCTTCAGAGCAGAATAAATATTGGAAACTTTCACTTTATTAATGGCCGCATTTAAGAATCGAGTCATCGTAAGTCTTATCTGGTCTCAAATTTACCTGAACGCAAAAACTAACTTTAATTGACGGTCTGTCACTTCTTGACAATAATTGTATTTTTATTTTCTCAAGTGATTCTGACTAGTGCTCTACGTCAGGGCAATTAAAATGTTCATAATGCGCTCTCCGGTAACGAAATAGAAATGTCGAAACTGAGTTCTCCGGACACGTCTTATTGACACAAATAGACGTCAACTTAGTACAGTAGGTAAGCCAAGAATTTTTTGACTTGTCGGTGTTGTGGACTTAAACGTCAACTGAGAAAACTGTTCACGTTCAGCTCAATGAAAACTCAGCAGCATAAAGTTAGAGAGCTGTCAAACTTACTAAACTAGATTCTTGAACGCCCTCATTGTAAAGCTAGTATCAGACAGACGATATGTTGAATCAGCTAACGTTTGCTAAAAATTGTGTTCCAATCACAACATATCGTGTAAAAAATTTTTCTGTCATCAAGTATGCACGATTTGTTGTGATTGGAACACAATTTTCAGCAAATGTTTGCTGATTCAACATATCGTCTGATACTAGTTAAGTAATCACGCAACAATTTGAATTTCAACTGTTTTACTTGACAAATTCACTCACGCCTAAAATGTTGACATCTCTACTCGAGCAAGAAATAGTGGAGAAATCCAAGATGGTTGTCATTTTGTTCCACTTATTGTTCGCTTAGAACAAAAAAAAATACGAAATGGTTTGAATGAGCCGACTATTAGTCAGTAGAACCGAGAATAATCTGAAAGCTTCCAATGAACTTTATTTTCCGAGCATTTCTTAAAATATGTACAGGTAGGTTTCTTTAAAACTTGCCTTCGGTGAGAATATTTTAAGCTTTTGACAAATTAAAATGCTTAAATGCACTGAAGCGTATTAAAAAATTTAACTGAATAAATTAAATGAAAATTGTTATGCACATGCACCTTAAGTAACGATTCTCCCACAAATTTCACTTAAGTGTCGATTTCTGTTCATACTGCTATATTTAATTGTAAAACATTGGACATTTAAGTTTTACCTACTCTAACATAGTGACAGCTGTCACTCGAGTGGACTCAAATAATACTTAAGTACACACTGAAAAACTGGGCATTAGTTTTAGATATTAGGCCTTATATACTAATTAATCATTCATAATATTCACCTTAAATATTCTTTTTAGGTCACAATAGATAATTTCATCTTTGTGAATGCGAACAATTTAACCGCGCAATCTATTCCAGACACTGACTTGAAATATAACCCTCTTCCAAATGCATTGATATGAATTACAAAACAATTTTATTTTCAAAAAACAAACTGTAGATATGAATTAAATTTTTAAAAAATGTCCACTGACATAAAAAAAAAAAAACACTTCACAATAATGCCAACAACTTAAGAATGAATTTCGATTTTGACAGAGTGACAGACACACATTTATGACATTAGTTTTAACATTATCCGTTGCAAAACTAATAAAACAAATTAACAAGAACAATTATTTTTATTTATATCGCTTTTTACACATTGTTTACGAACAATAAACAAAGAAACACACTGAACATTTTTTGTTTATTATTTTACTTTCATTTTTATTTATATATACATAAAAGTTACCGAATGTACTTTCAGATTTTTGCTACGCAACTCTACGAACCGGTTACTTTCAGTTTACATTATACATAGTTCCAAGAATCCACACGAAAATATCCAGAAACCAAGAAAAACCAAAACACAAACACTTGGAAAGAAGAACATTATTTATCCGAAAGTCCCACAAGCCTGCCCCACCAGTATATATATATCAACAGCAAAAACCACCAACAACCTGCATATGGCATGGTAATGGAATGTGCAATAATATTATAGTAACACAATTAAAAACCTTGGGTTTGATGTCGGCTGTTAGTGGGACTTGCCTTTCCCTTTTTAAATCGGCGACCTATACATACCGTGGCTTGCGACTATATTCTGATACTAAAGTGAGACTCTAAACCAACACACCAACCGTCATCATCACAGCAACATCACCCGCTGATGTTATTACACTTGTATGCTTGGTGGAGTACTGTACTCTTAAGATCACCTGCCATAGGTGTACATACTTGTTGTGAGACGACGACAAGATCGACTTGGCCAACAAGTGTTACTATACCATCGACATCGTCAAGCTGATATATTTCAAGCTCTGGAAATACCTACTACCTCGAAAACCAGTTTCAAGTGAATCTATATAAAGCTGAGACTATTTCAGATTCTACAGTAAAGAAAAGATACAAAAAATAATACACAAACGTATCTGTCTATCTGTATCTGGGCATCTTTAATTCTTCTTGGAGCTGTCGACTCCTGTTGTGTAACCACAACAATGACACTCGTACTCGTGCAATGAAAGTGAACAAATAGGTGTGCTTAGAGGATGCACTAGCACTAGATACTATAGCAACCATACTTCTTGAGATGCGTGTCATTCTATCGGATACATTATGGTATACATTACAGTGACTTTGCTGATGCGCTGCTAACAATGTGCTGGGGGGATATGTGCGACAACAACTGTGGAATTCTTGTGAATATAGGTTTATGGCAGTCAGTCTCCCTATATTGTTGACGACGACAACAATGGCCATGACCCAATAATTGCATTTAATTGGAAGCTGGCTGAAGCATCCATAAAGAAAGAGACAGCTGCAGCTGACTGAGTGCCACTAAAGGAAGATAAAGAACGTTTCGACTTATTCGAGTTCTGCAATGGGAAGGGGCTTTATTTATGACCTTGAGGTTATTGTTTAACCAAGATAGTGGCGACAGTATCGAAGAAATAACTCGTGAGCCAGGATAATTAATGTGCGGTGGGTGAGGGAAACAAACGTCAATGGATTATACGAGGATTGGCTTCAAGGGTAAAACCATTTTGAATGACTGGGACAAGAATAATTCGCATTTATGTACCTAAATAACTTAAACCAGCTTTAACGACGAACGTATTGATTCTTGATGAAATAACCGTTCTTAATATATGAAGGTCGGCATCCTGTTGTCAAGGTGAGTTGAATGTTATTATTAATTTAGTATTGAACGGTTTCTGATATAGACAAAGACATTGGTTATAGTTATGGCGCGAAAGACTCTTCGTAAAACGTTTGGTCCCGTTTGCGTTGCGACGGGCTTTAGAGAAGGGGATTCAACGACGAACTATACGAGCTTTACAGCGACATAGATCTGGTCAAAAAACCGCGAGTCAGTCGTCTAAGATGTCTAGAACATGTAGGGCGGATGTAAAGAAATGCTCCCGCCCATAGAGTCTTCGCAATCCGGAGGGACAATGCAATTTAAAGAGGACTTCGAAATAAATGGCGCCCGCAAGTAGAAGGCGACCTCAACTGACTTGGAGTGCGCAACTGCACGGAGTTAGCTAAGGACCGGGCTAACTAAAGAGGCTTCGAAAAGAAAATAAACATTTTTGAGACGACAAAAACAATTTTATGACAAGTCCGAACGGCTGAAATGAGACGCTTTTCCAAGATATAGTCTCGAATGTTTGTCAGACGTTCGCAAAGGCTGCCGCAATGGAAAAAAACCCAAGACCCTCGTTTAGTAGGCTAGCATTTGACCACTGCGACCTAGCATCTGACCACTGCAACCTTTGGTTAAAACAAACCAAAAGCTAGAAACACACATCCTGGGCAAATAATGTCCGCACAGACTTCACTACGCCCCGTTTAGATTTCACACGACCATTTACCAAGTGTTTCCCCAGTAGGAAAGAATGATACGAAAATCCTATCCATACCCATATCTATACGGATGGATCAATGATGGAGGTCGACATTGGCGTTTTATTCCCAAAGTCTTGGAACTGTCCACTTAGACTTCCTGACTACAGTGGCGTACTCCAAGCTGAGGTAGTGGCAGATGCTCAAAAGGTTCCAATGATGGCAATACCTCATGCAGCTATTACCTTTTTCATTGACAGTCAAGCGGCAATGAAATCGACCTCTGCCGTTGATTTAAAATTGAAGCTTGTGTTGTAAATCGCTGTCGCGAAGAGCTACAGGTTCTATGCTAGGCACAGAGCTCTGATGAGCTAGCAAAAAAAGGGATCCTCCCTTGAACCAAACCGGCCCGGTAATGATTAATGAAAGAGGAGCAAGCTAAATTCCGGTGTCATAATGAGGAAAATGTGTCCAGACGTATTTAGAGGATGTGGTGGTAAGAAGGTGCATGAGTAACCTCCACACATTCTTGCCACTGCCAAGCGGTCTGCCACCTAAGAAATAGAAGGTAGTTTTTTTTCTCGAGGAATTAGAATAACTTTCCGATATGTTCATAAATGACCTACTTACTTACTTACTTACTTAGGTGACGCTACAATGTCGCTGTTAAATCTCCTCCTCCAAAGCCCATCGGCGTCGACGCAAACGGGAACGAAAAATCACTCGAAGACTTTTTCATTCGAAGCGACCAAGGAGATCTTCATCCCCCTCTGATAACGAGATGACGTCCATGATTCTGCGCCATAAAGCAGGACTGAGATGATGAGGGTTTTATTATAGCTCGTCTCTATAAATGCTGTCATATGTGGCTTTAAAATTGATAAATAGATGGTAAGTATCGATTTGCACTTCTTGAGTTTTCTCTTAGATCTCGCGCAACCTAATACCTTAAAGCCTTACCTAACCAATGCTTCTCTGCGCCCACAACAACTGTCAAACGAGTCATCTCGAATGCACGGCCTCACTGATAATAATATTATAAAATTTAAATTGGATTTATAGACGCTCACAGTTACAGTAATAAATAGCTAGCTAATTGTTTACGGTGCTAGGTACAATCAGCTCATAAAATTTAGCGTCGACAATTAAAATTATTATTAGTACCGTCTACATGTCATGTCTATACTGTCAAACCCCAGATTTATCTCTCAAAATCAGTAACATGTTGTATAAGTAGTTGCTCAATCGGGAGATACAGTCTAAACAGATACTGAGATACCAAAATCAACATCAATTACCCTCAATGTGAGTGTCTAAAACCCCCAAGGTATCAAAACTCAAGGATGCACTTTGAGTATGTGCACATAACTGTCATGTTGTTCTGCATTATTAAGACATTTAGGTTCTCAAAATGTTGCATACAGATACAGATCTAACTAAACTATCCATTACCTGCTCATAATATCTACATTTCTTTACTCATCATGGGTAGGCATAGTAGGGTAGTGACAAAATGTACCTACTGAGAAAAAAAAAAAACGTGCCCACACATTATAATAGCGATTATCGATTTTATTTCAATAAACCCCTGGGAATGGAGGAAGTCCACGATAAATAGAAAAAGAAAAACAAAATAATCAACAACGATACCGCCTAATCATCAATTTCCTAACACGACACACAGGCTAATTCGATTTACAACTAAAAAAGATACATAATGTACACTGTAGATACGTCATATAAGCGTCAATTGTTCAATGAGCTTACGTATTCAGAATCGCAGAAAAACAATGTGAACACAAACCTACACGAAACGATAAGTACAGTCACTGCCTTAACAATTAGATTGTGTTTGGTTTTTTTTTTATGTTTTGTAAAACTAGAATTAATGTTAATAACGTATCTAATATGCGGTAAACAATTCGTAAAAAAAAAACGCTCGCTCTGTATCTATGAGAGAAGACCTTGAGATTTATGAATGAATACAATATTATGCTTTGAAACGTGACATATACCTAAGTACATATACATGTATAGATTAAGCATGGCTTCGAAAATAGAAAAGCATGAAAATAAAACTTGTTTACATATACGAGTATCTGTTCAAAACATGAGTCTTAAGTAATTTAGCCGCATGGTGAACTATTGCATCAAGGCTGCGCATTATTGGGTGTCGGCGGGGCAAATAGGTCTACAAATTCAAATTCCTTGAAGGTTGAGGGGTGACCATGACCACTATTTGGTTCCTTACTACAACTGGTGAGTGGTGAGTGGTGACCCTTTGTGGATGTGTTTTGAACTCCACTAAATAGCTTGATTGAAATCGCTAGGAGTAGGCTATGACCTACATTGTTTGTAACTTGTTGTGTAAATAATCACGAATGGGAAGACAATCCAATCATCTCGTCATCGTCATGCAAGAATTGAGAAGATATCACATCTATTACCAACAACTGTGGCAACGCAAATGTCGAAGTCGAACATCTGTCGAATTTGAATGAGAATCACTGTTATGTGAGTACATTCGCCAAGGTCTTGAAACAGAGATCTAGATTGAAGATTAAAGTTCACACTGACGTTAACATGCGTAATCATTATATCGCATCTCTGTGTCCTGAAAAGTGTATAGATGCATTTTATATGCCAGACACTGAAAGGTAGATAATGTCAACATAAGTAGGTACATAAGTCCGAAAATTGTATGCAGCACGCATTTATGCCAAGACAATGCATATAAATGCAGGTATTTGTTACGGATTCGATTATATTTCGCCGGAATGCATGGCCTAGTTTTGAAAATTTTGGTTTCACTTATCAATAGGACAGTGATTGTTTGAATTTTGAAATAACTATCGTGTAGCTAGGCTCTAGGTGGGGGATTTCCAATCTTTTTTTTGTACCCAGACTCCCTACACAGGTTATATTATTTTTGCGACGCTCTTCTTAAAGAAGATACCACAGGGCAAAGTTAAAGAACCCCTGCTCTAGACGATAATTAGATCGTATCACTTTCATCACTATAGGTTAGGTAGGTCAGTTGCAGTTCCTTTATTTTTATAGTAAAAATGGAAAAAGACTGTCAAAATGGTTGTGGGCAGTGTTAGCACTAAAAAAATGTGAATCCGGTCAAATCTGACCGAATGCCGAATTTTTATTTTTTAATTCAGGTCAAAAGTTAATATCAGATTTTTGACCAGAAACCCGGTCAAAAATAGATTATGGTAACATAATAGATAATATGTATTACTAAAAATATAAAACAAAAGTTGACTATTATTAGCCTTTTATTACATTACTAGCAACGCCCGCGGCTCCGCCCGCTGGTTTCTTTTCTATTAAAAGAAATTTAAATTTATTTCAGCTATCATATAAATGCACGTTTGTTATACTCTCCACAGGAAGGTATATTCACTTTTTCATTACGTTTGTAACGCCCAGAAGGATTCACCGGAGACCCTACAAAATATATATTTCTTGTTTTACCGTTGTCAAATTGGTATTAAAAAATTGTCTATGTCGGTCAAGTAGTTCTGGTACCTCCCATACAAAACCAATATTAGACACATGCGTGTACATGTACCAGTACATACAGTGGAGGGTATCAAAGCATCGGCCATCGGCCACAAAATATTTGATCGCTATGCCTTTTCATGAACTATACCTACATGTCATTTATTTAATGGGCGCAAGTAGCTATAAACAAATTACGCCTACAGCTCACACGTGAACATTCAATATATAGCTGTCCATGTGAAAGACGTGGCTGTCGGAGGTCAACTCTGGCAATGGCCGAGTAGTTCCGAAGATAGCCCCTATACCCCCGTTTCCCCTAACTAACCTATACTGATCAGGAGGATGTAGCCGCTACAATCTTGAAAGAATTTTTAAAATCGGTCAAATAGTTCCGGAGTTAGTCTCTACCACCCCTTTACCCTTTCTCTGTCAACAACTTAGTCCTTACGTAACCTGTACTGATCCGAAAGTCCTAAGTCAATGGACATAAGATTTCACATAAATAAAAACTCGTCATAGGTGTGATCTAATTATTTATACTACGCGATCATATCGTTACACTTTCCATAGCTGCAGATCTCAAATATATACATGTGGATATGTATCTATCGCTTACGCACCACAAACCTCTTATATGTACGTAGACATACATATATACATATTTAGTTTGTTTTATTTGTTTTATGCATATCCATTGCCTACATCAAATTCAACTACGCCGTACATGAGTATGTACGTACATACAATGTGCATTCTGAATGCCAGTCGTGCGAGTAATCATATTCTATTTTGGAAACGCAATATAAAACTACCCCTAAGGTAAGCACAACTGCAATCGAGAAAACATTTTTTTCGCACTTGGCCAAATAAGATCTATTTTCAATTTATTATATCTTACCCTCTGGATGGACCAGAGAGATGAATTTTAGCTCAAAATACTCGGTGAAGTATTGGCTAACAAATAAAAGCATTTCTTGAAATGACATACGTAGATTTATGAGTAAAATGGCAAGTTGAGCGTTTAAGGTCGAAATAGAAAAGTAAGGTGCAAACGTTTTTCAACCCTTATAGGACGAATTTTGAAAAACGATGAATGAGGCATATAATCATTTTGATTTATCTATCATCATACAAACTTTCAATTTCATACGGCTAACGGTTCGTGAAACCCCCCTTATTCCCCGTGACCCCTTTACTCCTGAGCAGTTCTCACCCACCCTACGGACTAAGTTGGCCACACATCTATAAATCAGAAAAAGAATCATGAAAATCGGACGAATGGTTCTTGAGTTATGGAGAAACGAACAGACGGACGTTGCATTTTATAAGTAGTATGGATATGGATAAACATTATCTATGTTGAGAAAACGTTTTTATGTGAGTCTTGAGTTTGTAAACTTGTTTTTTATTTTATTTGTTTAAAATGTACTCAAACTAATTTTTCATTATAATATTACATGTTTTAAGTTCTGAAATACACTTTTAGTGCATGGTCCTATATGCCTTTCAATGCCCAGCAAGGCAGGTAGATTTTGAGTGAGTAAAAGGAGAAAGGTATATAGCAAAGCAAATGCGCAGACAATCCACTTTCAGAAATAATTCTGGAATGGGCTCGGCAGGTCATAAAGGTTCTTTTTCGTACCATTGTACTTTCGATACAAATCTGCATTTGATATTTGCATTGATAGAGTGAGGTCGTCAAAAACGGGCTTTACTATAAAATTTATTTGTGTTTCCGATTTCACTATTCTTTTACCTGACAAATTTTATTTTTTCGTTTTTGTGTGTAGCCAAGTCGTTAATGGAAATGAAAGTTATGGGAAGACGTGTATGGCCATGCATACACTAAGGCCATGTGTCAATTGGGCAAAATAATTATTCTTGGATCATTTTCTGACACTTGAAAAGAGTAGTTCACCAAACTCTAATCTGAGATTTATCGAATTTCACACTTTAATTAATTGAAATTCATTGTTAAATTTCCTCTTCAACATTGTAGCAAAAGAAAACGTCCAAAAATTAGCATCACTGGTTAGGGAACACTTTTGTAGTAATCATGAAATATGACAGATGCATTCTATTTTCCCATAAATTGCATGTGAGTATATAAATCCAAGTGTTCTCGAAGCCGCTCTCTTTTACAAATTTTTCAAGTTAAGGAACGACATTGAGTAAAAATTCGTAAGAATTTGTAAAAAATCGTAAGATTTAAAAGTAAAGGAACAGACTTTATGTTAATCCATTACGAAAAAAGTAGCAACACTGACATTTTTTGATATTGGTGTTATTTGATTAATACATTCAATGTTGCCACAATTCAATAATTAAATTCAATGTAGTTTTAGGAAGTTTTACGAAAAGCCTTGAGATTAAACCTTCTTCGTGGTTTTAAAATTTACAAAGTTATATTTTAAAGTCATGTCTAAACTGACGACGGTATTTCTGGAAATCTACGTAGAGTATACATTTTTGAAATTGAATCAAAGGAACTGTATGAAAAACAGAGTTTTCATTGTAGTATATCCCAGATATTGTATGAGCTTTGCTGAGGCCTTTAAAGCTAAGTACAGATACGATTGTCAGTTTTTACAATATTGTCAGATCTATGACAATATGAAAAATATGTCCAAAATGTCTTACAGTCGTCTGAACTTATAATTTTGTCTGACAATATTGTCAGAAAAGTCATTGTCGAACCTTAAATTTTCCATTATAAGATTTTGACTATTATCAGCTCATTGTCAGTCATTGCCAGAGTATTGACAAATTTTTATAATACATATTGTAAGATCTGACATTTGTCTCTACTTACCTCAACACAATAAAATGAGTTGTCTAAAAGGAGTTTTTCTCGATACTAACGATACACCTATAATAATAAAAAATTCCTTTTGACAATACTCTTATTGGGTTGTGTTATAGAGACCTCATGTACATATGAAGGCGAAAAAATAGAAATAGAACAAAATACTTCTGTCAAAATTGTAGAAAAATCATCTTCAAGAAAATGAAGAATTGTGAAATCCGCTCCTACGAGTTTTTACAGAATCTATTTATGACCCGAGTTCGAGATTTATAATAATTTTTAGTGTGCATGGTATATTTTACGAACTCACAAAAGCGCCCAATACCTCAGAAATCTAAACAGTGTGCGGTACTAGTAATTGCTTTTAGGCTTCAGTTTATCTAAATGATGATGAACTCATAAATGTAGGTAGACAAAGTTTTTCATACCTTAAAAAAATTTGCGATTGTGACTTATACAAAGGTGAAGGTTAAAATGATTTTTGTTAAGTTGAATGGGTGAAGGAGCGGGAAGCATTGTTTCTCGTTATTAAGTAAGTTAGGTTATTGTTTTTTTTTTAAATGAAGAACCTCGTGGGCCTATTCTTTCTCAGGAGTAAAAATTGGATTTTTGCCGAAAATTTCAAAATGGCAACGATATGGCATTCTCTAATGTCAAAATATTTGTCTTTGTTTTGCAGTTTGAAAGAAAAGACAAAGAACGATGTTTGAATTTTGCCACGAATGGAAGAGACTTACAAATTTATGCCGAGTGCGAACGGCTGAATTGAGAAGCTCAGAGCACTATGCGCGCAGAACCAGGTCAGATTGTGTTAGGTACCCGGACACTGCGATATTGAGGGTGATGTTCTGGTGAAAACCGGGGCTGAGCTTCCACCTAATTAAACAATTGAGGGCATAAGACCACCAATAGCCGTGGCAAAGAAAATTATTCTCGAGAATATCAAAAATAGGGCAGATCAGAGATGGTTGAATATAATAGGGCACAGGGTCTCAAAGGCTCTGTGGCCTAGGTTAGATAGGATTAGATAGGAGAAAATCTGTAGAATTACTAAAGCTCTGCAGATCAAGGTTAAGAATGGCAATAGGGATACTCTCCGGGCACTGTCTTCTAAGGAAGCACGCTATGAGATTAGGTCTAACAGATACACCAATGTGCAGGTATTGCGAAGACTTACATGCCACAGAGGATATAACTCATCTCCTCTGTGAATGTCAAGCTGTACAGGAGGAAAGACCTTGGTAGGTACTTCTTCGACAATTTGGAGGAGGTTGGGCACGCGAACAAAATTGAGGCAATTTTCAGGTTCTGTAGGGAAATTAATTGTTTGGGCGAAGTGGTTTAGGTTATTTGACCGTTAAGGTTCCCCAGGGATGGCGATGGGTCCAATATGGTGCCTGGTCCAATATTTTTCTGAGTTTTGTTCCGCTTCGTGATTTTACGTATGCAATTTACTGATGGCTACTCACAAATTATCACGAAATTTTAGAAGGCTGTAAAAATGACCACCCTAATCGCAATTTTGATGCTTTTTCTGAAAGTTTTTATGAGAATCTTTCCGCAATCTTAAATTCTTAATATAGTCCCACAGTTTAACCTCCGCCACAAATAAATAATGTGCACGACTGAGTTGCACGAAACTTATTCAACAGTCATTATGGTCATTATGTTGTAGTATAGTGTTATATATTTAACGTTAAAAAATTCCCCTCATGTGAACTTATGAAGGCAGTCGCTTAGGCTGCTTAGGCAGCTTAGGCTGTTGCTGAGTGAGGAAGGGAGTGAGGACGAAATTGCCAGAACTTTCTGGGTTCCATTTCACTACTCTCGGATCGATTTTATTTATGACACTCTCTTTTTTTTGTGTTAAATTTTATAAATGAAAAAAATTCCCACAAAAAAAAAGAGAGATTTATCCTATGATCCTTCAGAATTGCAAAACCGCCATGGGATCAAATTTATTAGTAAACACAGAAATGTGAACTCAATGTCAGTATTTTAAGCCACTTAGTAACTAGACATAAGAGGTGGAGGGATGATACATTCAGGTTCACATAGCTCTCGGATTGAGCGTTTGTCAAGAGTGTTGATAGCGTTTCTTTATCATCGCGTATTGAAAAAATCTGCGAAGTAGCAAAAAATAGTTTTGAGATATTTTCAGGCAAAAAAAGATGAAGGTAAGCGCGTTGATCCCAATTGGAGGTCAAAATCAGAAAATATAGAAAAACCATACGATATCTACCGTGGGGAGTAACATTCAAAATTTAAACGTAGCTTGAGGAACAACTATTGAAAACAAGTAAGACACGTGCTACAATAATGTTCTTATTTTTTTTTACTGAAACAAGTTATCAAAAGTATCACCATGTGTGAACCGTATCTGTCAGTTTCAATTTCAAGGCTAAATATACAAAAGATAAAACTAAACACAGCAGCAATTGTTTTAATACACATGTAGATAGCTGTCACTGTCACTTTTATTATTTATTTTCTTATTATTAATATTCATATACAATTCACCAGATGTATGAACACATTTTTAAAAATGGGTTTCCTAATTATTTATATTAATGTTCGTACCGTACTCTGTGCACTAACTTAGCCAGCAACAAATTACCGAAAACACGACAACAAACAAACTAACTTCTAGCAGTCACTACGAAATGCTTAAACCTATAGAAATCACCCTTATCAATGCATAATGAAAATGAATGTTACCAAAAATACATTTCAATTGGTGGGGGGTGCCCAAGCCCATACTTATCTTTTGCCAATTAAAAAAAAATTATATACAAAGTTATTTTTTTTTGTTAATTTGTTTCAATTTACTTGCGCTTATCAAATCTATTCTTATCGCTGTCAGTGGGTAGTTTGCAATTTTTTTTATTCTCTATAATTTATAAACGTTTTTGTAATCAGCGTTTGTTTTTTATTTGCAAAAAATAAAAAAAAAAATGAAATAGCAAATAAATTGTTGTAGGTATACTGTAAATTTTAATAACACGTTTTCGTGATGTGACTCTTTGTGTGGTCTGATTGTTAAATCATAAAAAAAAATGTGACAACCGATTGCATGTCAGATATAAAATTTATTCATTTAAATAAAAAGTTTAAAATGAACAAGGTATGACTTAAGGTGGGCTTCCACATGCCGTTTGATTGACAAAGTTTGACAGCTGTCTTTTATGGCATTGAACGACAGCATACTGTCATCAGTTTATTTTCACTTAAATGTCAATTATCTATTGGCAAAAAATCGTTTGTCAGTTTATTGATACTGAAATTTTGACAAGTGTGATTGTCAATTTTTTAAGAGCTATTTTTAACCTATTTGAAATTGTCAATTACCTATACATCATCTGACATGTATAAAAAGATTGGCCCACCTTGTATATCAAAATGTTACTATACATTGACAAACGTGATTCCAATGAATTTTCACTGTCAATTAAAGACAAAATAACATTTTGTTTGACAATTCAGCTACTTTCACTTTCACTTGAATTCTTTGTCAGTTATTGACAAGCTTTGTTAGTCAATTCAATCAATGACAAGCAGTTTTTTGTTTCTTTTTTTTTCCATTTTTTTAATTGACATAAAAATACGTCAGTTGTCAATTTCAAAACAACAAGTGAGAATCTAGCATTAATTTGCATAGCATTCAGGAACTATTAGAGTGAATGTATTATTTTTCTAAAATTATGTGTGACGATTTTTGAGGCAGTATTCAATATATATAAACAAATTTTATAAACACTGGCGGCATTCAAGAATCTAGTCATCGTAAATCGACTTGAATTGTATGGATTCAAATTTACCTGAACGCGAAAACTTTCTTGAATTGTCGGTATGTTCAGAGTCTTACTGGTGCTCTACGTCAGAGCAATCGAAATGTCAAACTGCGCTCTCTCATGCCCTCCGATAACCCAATAAAAATGTCAAAAGTGAGTTATCCAGGCACATGTTGACACAAATAGACGTCAAATTATGCCGTTTTCGGTTGGTCGTCCAGAACCGTCCGGAAGAACTCTCCGCGATTCTAAATTCAAATCCAGAAGCAAATTTCTCTTCTTTTCAGTAGAAGAACTGTCAGTTGAATGCCAATCGAACGCTTTCAGAAGAGTTCGGAGTGCTTCCGGACGGTTCAGGACGACCAACCGAAAACGACATTAGTTAGTAGTAAGTCGAAAAATTCTTGACTTGATTTGTCGGTGTTGCGGACATAGACGTCAATTGAGAAAACTGTTCGCATGACCAGTCTAGCGCAATGAAAACTCAGAAACATGAAGCTATAGAGCTGTCAGACTTACTAAATTAGATTCTCAACGCCCTCAATGAAATGTTGGAAAATGTTAATCTATCGAAGACGACGAACACGTGGAACGAGCGGGTACTGAGATCCATACTCGTCCTTTCCAGTTTCGGCACATTTTTGTCCCACTAGGACCACCTCATCTAGAACCACTTGAAACCAACCAAATTTGACCACAAAATCTGGCCTCATTGAGTTAATCTTTCGAAAAGCAATTCCATATTTCTGCTTCTGTCAAAGAAATGCAAAATTTTGCCAAAACTATTTGTAAATGGGTTAACTCACCATTAACTTGCGTCATACTATAAAAGACAACAATGGCCAGATGTCGTGAGCACATCTTCATAATGATCACGAAATAGCCCGACCCCCAACTGCATTCCGTGAGTGTCATCAAGATTTATGTCAAATATGTCAAATAAATTCTTTGATTGTTTAAATATCACGTCGGATATTTTGATCTTTAATATATGTATAGAGTACAGACAATAGTTTTGCATTTTCTGTTATGCTCGCAAAATGAAAGCACATTTGTGGACGTTTTAGGTTTAAGACAAAGTTTAAACTTTAAACAATGGTTAACACCAAAGTATAGCAAAGAACCAAAGGCTGTTTCCGGAAACAGTCAGGTGTCAGGTTGCCCAAGCGACAGAATACATTTTAGACAGAATTTAGGAACATAAAGCAAGGCGCGCATTGAAGTGGAATGGCAGTGGCGTGGCAGTCGAGTGGTGGCCAAGTTGCAGATAGCATCACTAGAGCCTATGCGAAATGGTGATGACGTTCTAGTACCTAGGCTACTTTAGATGGTTTCTTTGAAAACACTCAAGGGTGAGTTGGGTCATTTCCCCGCCTTTTTTACCAATTCACGATGTGGATTTGTAGAGGCATATCTCTTGTAGAAGCAAATCATGTTATAGAGGCTGGTGACGACGTTGATTTTTGCATTACTACTGCGTATTTTTGTTTATCCGGAAACTCAAAACATGCGAAACGACCAAGAATTCAGTATAGGACAACATTTTAAGAACTGATGAATCTGTGACACCATACGTTACATCACTTTCAGACCACTTCGTCGCCATTTCATCGCCACACCACTCCTATGCCTCCTGCTACTTTGACACCACGCCACTGTCACATCACTTCGGTGCGTGTCTCGTCCAATATTTGAATCCGTTTTCATCGCACTTGCGTGTACTCATATTTACGGGTCGACGCCCTTAATGGTTGTACAAAAATACTACCTTCCATTCAAAAATCCTTGCACCTACATGCTTCAGTGAATTTGACGTATTTCCAAAAAATGTTATGCACGATGGATTTCAAATAAAAAAACCCTGCATTGTGATGTGACCTTAACAAATTAAAGACCACACTCAGCACACTGAACTCTAAAATTTAGCAAAATACAAAAAAAAATGTCCACTGACTGCTGCAACAGTCACTGGCAGGGTCAAGACCTTTCTGTTTCTCACTCGATGAAATTAAATTGAATTTTATGACCTGGTCATACTAATCATTGGCCACCAGTTAAAGGCGCAATATAAAAATAATGTCTCAATCTCTCAGTATCCCATTCCAGCCGGACAAATTGGTCTTTAAGTTCCGTGAGACAAACTGCAGGTGATTCATTGTTGTTCCAGTTTTAAAAATTGGAATTTCCTTACAGGACAACAGGACTAAATGGACTTTTATTGACCGAAAAGACTATACACTATACGCTACGTATTTACCCAGTTTCATTATTCAAATCGTGTTCTGAATACCAAACGAAGGGGTTGCGTTTAAATAACCACTTAAAATACCAACGTCTTCTGTTTCTTGGCAGGAGGCGCAGTGTATAGGAGCGACCCATAGCTATAGAGGGACATATTGATTAGATTGTTGTTGAACTACTTTCAGAGTTGTATGTATTCGTGATTGGAATATGAATTCTTTTTTCCTTGGATGCTTCGTGTTCCCTTTAGGGATTACATGAATGATGAGCACTTGGGATTGTTTGAAAAGGACTTTGGTGATGGTCGTTATATACTTTTTTGTAAAACGCAACTCAACAACAATGTGTCGTATAAGCGAATGCCTGATCTAATTTGTTTTTGTCCTTTGTGGCTGACCTAGACACTAGACAGAGTATTGTAACTCAATTTGTGTGTGTGATCCAATTATGTAGGCACTTAGTGTCATTTTGGCTGCGAGATTTCATACATTTTCTACGTTTTTCTTTTTATTCTTGAAGATGCGACATTGTGACTGAGATTATTTGTGTAGTTAGATGATTTAAGTCTTGCAATTGGTTGTCTCGGGCGGCATACTGTTTGATATCGGACAGACTTGCATTGGCAGGCTTTTACCTTACCTACTCACACCGCGAGTTATCGACAAATGTATGGAAAAGCTTCGATGAATTTTTCGCGAAAACCCAGTTTTCGGCTTGGTGTGAACAGTATAATTAAGTAAAGAAGTAGTTCTGCAATGTTTAACCTGGGTAAGTTGTAAAAGCAGCCAGGCACCCGTTTGTATGAATATTGAAAGGAATTGGTTAAAATTTGGCCGGATATGAGGCAATGATGGGAAACGAGGGGACCGCACAGAGAATCCTGTGGACAACATCGAAATGGAGCCTTAAAATCTTCAATCAGACACTTGTATTTAGGATGGAACATACAAGGAACTAAAGAAACCAGCAAAAATTAGTTTCGAGCTTCCAAGTTCAAGGCAAACGCACTAGAACTAACGAACAGGCCATCGAAATCCCGTGCTATGTAAGATTAGATATAGAGCTACGAACGCCATTTGTGATGATCTGAATTTAAGATACAAATTCTAATTGAAACCTCGTCATTTTAGACAAATTAATTCCATTTGAGCCTTTGAGTCCACCCCTGAGGGACAACGTAGCAGACAAAGGCCCAACCTAAGGTGGCGTGCACAATTTGAGGGCGACCTCAACCAACTTGGTGTGCGTAATTTGAGACAGCTAGCAGCTAACTATTTACCGAGCTGGCTGGAGGGTTGTTGGTTGAGGCCCGGTGCCCCCAAAAGTAAATAATTATCTTTTAGTATACTTTCCCTTATGGTGGCCATGGTGTAGTGGTTAGAGTCATTGCTTGTGACCCGAGCGGCGTTGGTTCGAGCCCCGGCGGGGGACAGCAATACTCTGCCACCGACCATAAAGAAAAACGAATAATATCAGAGTTTCTCCACCACTACACCAAAAAAAGGGGTTTCTGCTTGGTAGTACAATCGACCGAGATTCGTCTGAGTGCTCCATCAGGATTTGGAATCCCCTTTTATTAAAAAAAATTACTTTCCCTTTCCTTTTAATAGCAAAGGCTGGTGTCCCTTAGAAATTGACTTTGGGACCTCTTCAGGCCGGATGACCATGTTCCAAATAATATTTGGCTTAAGCCAGGCTTGGCGTGGACACTGCAAATGCGATTTAATGTGAACGAGCGCACTAAATGCCTATAGCAATCGACACGCGAAAAGTAACGTATGCGCGCCAATCCTTAGGATGTATTACTACGCGTATAGTAAACAAAAAACTTACTCCTTGCTTTGATTAGCTTATAGTAGTTGACACATACCTGAAAGGAAAAGAAGAACATTATTAAATTACAATTCGACAATTGAGTCAACGATTTATAAAACAAAAATTTCAGTCGCGAATAGAGGCTTCAGTTCAGCCTATTTGAATGGTCGAGACAATATTTTTTGTTCGAGACATGTTTCTGTTACAAATGGAGGCCAGTGAAATTTGTCTGACCTTAGAAAAAGGTGTTTTCTTTGTTTTCTGTGCAATGCAAACCAATTTTTCTCCACCCGTGCCATCTGTTGATTAATAGGGAAACAATTTTCTGAAGAGAAAAATGGGTTTGTTCGATTCATTTGGGCACTGGAGGCGCTGAAAAACTTGGTCAATGTTAGGGACTTTCAAACTTTTTAATACATTCGAATTCGAATAGTTCCCTGATGTGGTCAATGATTTCTTAGTTCCAAATTTTATATTAGTTCTAAGCGCAAAGTGGTCTCTGACAGGATTAAGTTCAAGAATATATTCTTACTCACATGTTATAAGAAAATTTTGATAAACGAAAAAGTAGAAGAAGTAATAGAATTCTATTATTTCAAGTAGTATAGGCAATTTAGAATATAAATATGGCCGGCAGCCTGATTCTTACGATATGTTTTGGTTCCAAATAGCTATAGTTCCAATCGAAGTTTGTTAACAAGTTGTGTTTTCTATAAAAAAACACATCGAATGATGGATGTTTGAGTGAAGGACCGGTAGTGCCACATCCACCAAACGGTAATAGGTCCTTCTTTATTTTCAGATAAATTAATCAAGGTACTACGATAGCGATCGGTCAAACTATGGATGCCAACGAAAGACCAACATTTAATTAGACAAGTGACACTTTAGTAGGTTTGGGCTAAGGTCGATTTGGAGCCCTCTTATCGTTTGATATCTAGTAGTATAGTAAACACCATATTAGCGTTTCAATAGCAGTAAACGACATCAATATGGGCACAGTCTCATGGACAAGCGTGCAAAAGGGCTTGGCTTATATTTTAAAGATTTTTGCAGAATCTGTGTGGACGAGTAGAAAACGTTTCAAGAAACGTACTTACATAAAATTAAAAATAAAATCCGCAAAAATACCGAGAACGATCGCTGAGAATCTTTATTTATATATATGGAAAAACTGTAGGAATTTTCTTTGTTACCTCAAAGCGTGAAAACTACTGAACAGATTTCAATGAAACTTTTTTTAAAAGTTTCTTAAGACTGTGAGATGGTTTTAGGCTATGTCGTTCATAATTACGTTCCGTTTGGAACAGTTTTTAGCAAACATATATTTGTTTACCAAATTTCACAGCCTATTTTCAATTGTACTTAGGCTAGGTTAGGTGGCTGTCCCAAAATAGGACACACTTAGACCAAATTTGTAGGTCCATAGTGATACCACAAAAGGGGCGAAGAGAGAAAGTAGTCAGAAAAATGATGGGCCGGACATTACATGTGGGAACACTATTGCTACTTGCGAATTTCTTTTAAAGAGATGTATCTCCGTGCATTTTGCTTTGCTAGGAGGTCATAATGATGGCTGAAACAGTCAACTCAGTTGGTTAAAATGTTTGAATTTAGCACCTCCTGGCCGCGGTTTGGCTTCGGGTAGGGACGGAAGGTAACCGTAGCAGTCTGGCCCCCGTTTATTTCCTTTGACAACCCGTCCACGAGACAAGGACTGGTTTTGACCAGAAGAGCTTGATTGAAACAAACCATCATACTGCTTGGTATCGCAAAAAATGGTAGAGTTAGTCTGGTTTGTCCTTCAGGGAGATCAAAGACGAAGGACGAGATGTTTAGAGTGTCTAAATGAAGATGTCTGATGTAGTCAGTTCCTCCAGGTAGCGGTTAGTCTTTGGCGGCAGCGAAAGAGTGACCGAATTAGTCTAACCCACCGCTGGTAGCCTCTAAAAGTCCGCTTGTAAGGGGGGTGGCTGGACAGATTGAACTGTCAAACTGTTTGACCGATGTAATCAGCTCCTCCCGGTGGCGTTGTCTTCGGAAAAAAAGGAAGAGTGATGATCAAAACTGGCTAAACCCCGCCTGTAACTTTTGACAGTTTGCTGGTAGGGAGTGTGGCTGGTAGAAATCTGCTCTACAACTCTTTACGTCGAAAGGGGTTCACAATTTGTCTACGGGAAAGACGGATTGATATTTTGTTTCAATAGGTAATTGCGTCTGCGTGTTGATGTTTCAGCAGGGGCGTAGCGAGGGGGGGGTGTGGGGGGGTGCCACACCCCCACACCGTTTTTAAAAGTCGGCAAATCAAGGAAGTAACATTTTAACTTGAGCAGCTAAAAAAAAAAATTATAAAAATTCCAAAAAAAATTAAAAAAATTTTAAAATTTGACTCGGAACAAAATGTTAAAAAATAAGAACTGAGTTTGGATTTTCATTAGGTATATGTTTTCAAACTCGTAAATGTATACAAGACGGCATTTTCAAAGGTTCCACCTTTCGGAAATGCGAATTTATATTTTTTTGACTGTATGTACCTTTTCCGAGTTTCGATTTTAAAAATGACGGTCAGCATCGGTGAATTTGCCGACTGAACACATTAAAATTTAGCGAGTTTCTATTCGATTTAAAAAAAGACTGTCGGCATCGCTAGGATAAATTGCTGCAATATTAACATTAATTTATTTATTTCATTGTTATAAATTATTTATTATAAATAAATGCACCGCTGTAATAAAAATGTCTCATATCGTCTTTAATGAAAATGGATCGTGGTTTGTGTTCGGATGCGTAAAACTTGAAAACGACTTGACCAAATTGGATACTTCCTTCTGCGGGTTTGTTCGTAATTGCTACGCGAAGGTTAAGGAAAAAAAAAGTCGGAAAATTCTCAACAGGTGGCGCTGTAGCACCACATTTAGATATCTCGAAGACCACCAAATCGATTGAGCTCCAATTTACAGGTAGTATTAAGTATTGACCCAAGAGTGTTCGTATTAAGATCGATCAAAATTGGACAAAGGGGCGTGGCGCCTCCCATACAAAAAAAAAACATTCAAAATGCTATATCTCGAAAACCACTGAACTGATTAGTCTCAAATTTTGAGGCAAATTTAGGTATTGGCCAGGGATTGTTCCTGTGAAAATTGGTCAAAATTGGACAAAGGGGCGTGGCACCTTCCATACAAAAAACATCTTCTATGGGGTGAAACTCGATGACGTTATAACTCGATAACCGCTGGCCCGATACAGTCGGCAAGTTCCTGAAATAAGTCGGCATTTCAATGAAATTCACCCCCCCACGGCTCGAACCCTCGCTACGCCCCTGTGTTTCAGTGAAGCGAGTTGTACTTTGTAAAGAACTTTCTGATGCTGTAAATATCGGTTCGATATAGACCTGAGCTCTTCGAAGAAGTAAGCCCCTAATGTAGCCTTACGCAAGAGCTGGACAGTAGCAAAGGAGGTGAACGCTGGTCTCCTCTTCCTCCTCGTCCATGCAGCTGCTACAGAAATTGTTGTAGGGTACTCCCATTCTGAGGGTATGCTTGCTTTGCCTCTACTTATTCAAAACAAAACAAAAATACTCAAAGGCTGTTCTTGATAGTGGGTTTGTGGTAGTGAGTGGAAGCTTGCGTTGTGCATGTAATATAGTCAATAGGGACGAAATGCGCAGATGGCTGGTAAGATGAACTGAGTCAACTGGAAGTGTGTTGTGGATGCAAATTAAGTGCGTTAGCGCAGGTATTGAAACTATGATAGCTTTCTCCATTTTGGTCTTTCCCCTTTGATACAGTCTATTAGAAAAAGGCTGGAAAGAGAAGCATGCGATTTGAATACTATGCCAGTGCAATTATGACAGTAATGTTTGTCTGAAGAGGTGCGCAGACGGCTGAAATTTGCCTTAGTTACTATAATTATATTATGTGCGTTTTTTTTGGCTATTCTATATAGGCTTAGAAAAATAATTTCATACAAATTTAATTCTCTATAGATTTCGTTAGCCCGGATAAATTAAATTTGTATGAATATATTTTTCTAAGCCTATATAGAATAGCCAAAAAACGCACCTATTATAGCTAAATAAGCCCAGCAACATATGAAAAATATTTCGCTCAGAAAATGTTGAAAAGTATCTCAGTGTCTATTAACTTTTAACAGCACTCGTACATTCACATAATTTCATCAATCAGCGAAAGCATCATTATCTTAGTAGTCAGTCTGTCTACCCATAATCGCATAAAATGTTGATTTTCTTAGGCAAACATATTTTTCAACTTTTAATCCATAATAATGAGTTAAAAATAAAACATGACACAAACAAACAGTACGAACAATTTCATTTCGATTTTATTTATGTCGTTCGTACATTATCACAATTGCAGTCGACCGCAGAGCTCGTTAGTGTGGTTTTAATGGACGTCTTTTAGAATATTTATAGTTTCTATATTTTTTTTTTGTAGTTGGTAATGTGGCATTATGTGGCAAGAAATCGGATTACACAGAACAAAGCTATTGAGACAAGTGTTGCGGTGTTGGTTAGTTGGAAACTGTTTGTCTTAGACTGCGATCCGATCACCATTTCTGTGCATTGCCCTGTATTTACTGCGGTTATATGTCAATCGAGTAACCTTATCTCATTACTGTCGCAATAGTCATAGATACGAATAATAATAATCAGTAGATGTTTGTTGAAAGTGCGGTGGCTACATAAATGTGTACATATCTATTTAGGGGAACTATAAACATTGAAACGAGACGTCATCTTATGTGACGACATTTAAAGTATGTTGTGAGGTAACAATTTGACTTTTTATACAAAAGTGATATTTATTGACAAAAATATAGTTAGCAATTTTACAGAATTCACTGACCAGCGAGATTAGAATACACCATGTTCTTATGTGGTGATACAAGTGTAAATTCTGCATCCACCGCAGCACTGCATAGCAACGCAGTGAATTAAATTTAATAGACTTGGCAGCATCGAATTCTTAAATTCAGCTACTGATGAATACGAGGAAAAGAGAGACGGGAATTATTTTTCATCTGTGTTGCACTCTCGTATTTTTTCCCGCATTGACAGCAACACGGAAGACAACTTATAACGAAAGAGTCACTAACAAAGTATCTAATTGGATGTCCTAACGGCTCACGCGCATTCTGGTCCATGGCAAATACAATCAGTTCTAACTTTAGTTGCTCTTCCTTTCCACCTCTAGTAAAAGAAGATGGCACGATAGCAACAACTCCTAAAGAAAAGGCAGACCTTTTCGCTAGCATGTTTTCGCTGAACTCCACCCTAGATTCTGCACAACTAGAGCCACCAAATATCCCGAGGGTGCAAACATCGATCACAGAAGTGAAATTTCAGCCTCGAATAATTCAACGCATCCTTAATGAACTAGATTGCAATAAGGCAACGGGACCCGACGGAATTCCGGCTATAGTACTCAAGAGCTGTGCTCCAGAACTTGCACCTGTACTATGTAAGCTGTTTAGCATGTCGTACTCCCAGAAGATGATTCCTTCTTGCTGGAAAACCGCTCGCATTCAACCTATTCCAAAGAAAGGGATGTCTGCCACAAAACTATCGTCCAATAGCGTAACTTTCAATGCTCTCAAAAGTAATGGAAAAGGCAATAAATGTCGAAATAATGAAATATTTAGAAGTCCACCGGATTTCGGAGCCTTCGTTCCACTGGAGACCTGTTAAGCTACGTAACGCACTTATAGACGCAAGCAATTGAACAACACGGCGAATCCAGAGCCGTAGCCTTGGACATATCAAAGGCATTTGACCGAGTCTGGCATAGAGCCCTATTAGGCAAGTTGGCGTCTTCTGCATTACCCCAACAACTCTGCGGATGGATGCAACATTTTCTTCTGGGAAGATCAATCCAAGTTGTGGTAGATGGTGTATCATCTAATTCGTTTGCTATAAATGCAGGAGTGCCCCAAGGATCTATTCTTTCCCCAACTCTATTTCTTCTCCACATCAGCGATTTGATTGGATCGACACATAATAATATCTACAGCTTTGCTGATGACAGCACTATATCCTCTATCTCGAACAGTGTGCCTGTGAATGCAGCTACATCACACAGTCAGAGATGTGAACAAATTAGTTCTCTAAATGGTATATTTCCAGAAGAGTACAATTTGCAGCAATTTAAGTGCAGAACTAACATACATCTGCAAGCATCTCGGGGCGCTGATGAAGCGTTATAGGTTTGCCTTTCCCGGTAGAAGTATTTAAAAAAAAATTGAGTTGTAAACTAACTAGGCAGACGTTGTATAAGACCCTTCCCTCTATATGGTTACATGGTTACGCTCATTCTGTCACTTAAATTTTCCAAGACATTGTTGATGGTTTTTCGGGCTGTAGCTCACAGATTGCTTGGATGATATTAACCTTAGGTGGTTGAATCGTTTCAGGATAGTTGGCATAACAACGGTCCTTCATGGTTCCTCACAAAAAAAAGTACAAAGCGGTCAAATCGCAACTCCGAGGCGGCCAATTGACATCACCAAAACGGCTGATAACACGGGAATTTTTTTGGCATGGCGCGCCAACCTCATGAACCAGAGGTCGTCCAAATTCATGTCTTTAATTACAGTAAAAAAAAAGTCGGTTAACATGGCTCTGTAACGCCCACCGTTGACCGAAACGTTGTTCCCCAGCCTCATTTTCGGAGAATGGTCCAATTATGCCACCACTTCACAATCCGAACCAAACTGTCACTTTCTGTTTGTTTTGTGCACACCGTACGACGACGGGGACCAGGAGTGTTGTCCACTAGCATACAAGTCTAACGAACTTTTTGCACAAACTTGCGTACAGCAGGCTGTCACGGTGGGCGCTTTATTTCAGCCAAAACTTATTTTCAAAAAACGCACTACACATCAGTACTAACTTTGGAAACATTTCCTAGAAACGGGTTAGAGATAGTGTCATTAAAAAAGACACGAATTTAAAAAAAAAACTCGCTCAAACATCTCCATGTTCTATCGCTAATTTTTATTAAATACAGTGGCCGGCATAAGTATTTTGACAAAACTAAAGTTAATTTTGCTCATAATTTGAACTTACTTCATGTAAATTTTGGCATCAATGGAAAGGTCATTTAAATTCCGTTTGAATGATACAAAACTTTCCTTAACCGATTAAGTACCCATTGAAAATTTGGAACTTTTGTAAAAGTCTACTTTTTTGACTTTTTTCCTCGGTCCAAAAAAAAAACTATTTTGATGCAAAAAGTTTCTTCAAACAATTCTAATAGTGACTGCAAAAATTTTTTTTCAAAAATCTCTTCGCTAATATTTTTTATGATTTTTTGAATGGGATGATCTCAGAAAAATTTTGTATGAAAAGGAGGAAAAAGTGACTAAAATAGTCATTTTTAGCAATTTTCAAAAAATCATAAAAAATATTAGCGAAGAGATTTTTGAAAAAAATGTTTTGCAGTCACTATTAGAATTGCTTGGAAAAACTTTTTGCATCAAAACATTTTTTTTTGATACCGAGGAAAAAAAGTCAAAAAAGTAGACCTTGACAAAAATTCTAAATTCTAAAATTTTTAAATGGGTACTTAATGGGTTAAGGAAAGTTTTGTATCATTCAAACGGAATTTAAATGACCTTTTCATTGATGCCAAAATTTACATGAAGTAAGTTTTAAATTATGAGCAGAATTAACTTTAGTTTTGTCAAAATACTTATGCCGGCCACTGTATATCCACACATTCTGCCGCTTTAAAAATTCACTGATTTTCGTATGGAGAAGCGAGAGGCCTATTTTTCAAAACCACAGGATACGAACATAATCGCCTTCACCGTGGTCAAAGTTAAGTGCCAATAACTCAAAACAAAACATTCTCAAGTATTTTGTATAGACACATCACACACTATACACCGCCACAAACGGTCGATATCATTTTCTTATCTTGGTTTTTTTTTCTTTCTCCCAACTCATAAAGTGTGACGTTTCTTAACTAATCAAATGACATATTAACTCATTTTTATTATTTCAAATTAAGCACAAAAAAAAAAGTGAGAGGTAAACAGAGTCATAAACAAATTGCCGCAACTAATATACCGAGTATCTTGTATCTAGCTATGGTGTAAATATTTTTGTGTGGTACTTCCTGTACCAATAATTTACGATGGATCTCAACTCTATACATTAAATAAGTTTTGCGCAGACAAAAACAAGAAAATGACAACAAAGACGAACGAAGGAATAAGCAATAAATAAAAAAATAGACAATAAACCGCGCCGCGCGCCGGTAAACAATAAAATAGCGCAGAAAAAAAAAACAGAAACAAAATAAAACAACCATATCAAACGATATCAGCGAATGTGTCCCGCGCGTATGTCGTGTATCTACTTCCGTTGCGAACGGGAAATTTCATCTAATTACGAAATAGATGTGATAAGAAAATATTAGTGATTTATTTTGCACACACGATGAGGCAGTGTGGACGTAACTACTCGTATACTGACATTTTGTGGAGGGTAACGTCTTAACCGGCAATGGTAATAATGACATAATCCAATTTGACTTAAAATAGTTACAAAGAAAGTTTACAACAACAGCGAAACCCTAGGAGTTTATACTTTATACAGTCATCTGCGTTATGTCACCTCTCATATTTTGTTCGAAGTTCTCTCTCAGTTTAGAGTTGAACGCAACGCTACCCCAACCGTTCTAAGTCATTCTTGTAACCAAAATAGATTTCTAGTTTCCAAGAGTCTGGTTGCTCTGAGTTTAATTTCATTTTTTGGATGTAATCTAAGCACGTGGCAAGTTGGGAAGTTAATATATTTTTTCCGGTTATTGCTTTATGTTTTGGACAACGTGTAGGACAACGAATTAGAAAACATTAAGTCCTTATGGGATACGGGTGTTATTTTCTTTGTATAAGGATTCCTTGGGATTCTCTATTTATGACACACTTACTATGGGTTAAATGCCGAAAATAGCTCCACAAGCAATTTTGTTGTTGAAGCCGTATTTGGATTGGAATTAAACTCAGAAATGCGATGTAACTGCCTATTCTTATACAGCGCATAACTGTAGAATGTGTCAGAGAGTGTAGCGCGAACATTTATTATATGGCAAGGGGAAAATTGAATTTTATTGACGAATATTGAATAACTTTCAGTATCTTGTGTATATGTGGGTGGCTAATGTTTTCGAATAAAGCCGATTACTCAGTAGAGGATGTACATACTGTCTCATTTCATACGAGTACGAGTACGAGTAGAATCATCAGGATGGACATAATATGTCAATCTTTGACAGTAAATAAAGAGATTACTGCATCTTACCTCAATGGCAATAAGACCATGGTAATGAAGGCGGCATATCTGACTGATTGGTGATCAACGGTCAGTCCAAATGGTAATAGCTTGGAAGCTCATATTTCATATTTTGAAACACTAGATACTTCTGTAACGAGTGCGAAGCCGCGGTGGTTATAGTGGAAAACCAACACTTTTAGCTTCTAGACTACTTTGCATCGTATGAAGATGAAACCAATGTTAATAGCAGGATGTTAATAACAGAATATGTAATGGTGGAAATTAAGTCATTAAGAACGTACTGTAGCGGTGCAAATTCTAAGATACTTAGATACTACAGTAGTAGTTGCACAAGCAAGAACATTTTTGTTTTCCGTACGATTTGACAAGAATTCCTGCGGCAGATGTAGTGCAGTTGAAGAGTGATGGCGTTGATGAGCAGACCAGTTGATGAGTGACATAGCTGATGAAAGCATACCGTACCAAGCAAGTTGCTTACGTAGACGCGTTTAGTTTAGCTTGTGAAATCATTCATAAGTAATAAAGAAATAATTAACTAAAGCTGAAGTGTTTGAAGTTGTTTTATTGAAGGAATCGCCCGAACTTCAAAATCCTTTCAGTGGGTACCAAACTAAGTCTCTTCAATCGAACGATGAATCTACACTGATGTATGCCTACCTTCCATTGTTTCGAGAAGGTAACTCTTTGTCTTCAGAATATTGTAAAAATCCAATGACCTCACACAATACGATTGTTGTAAGGAACATTTTTCTCAATGAAGCAAAGTGGAGTAAACTGCACTCTATTTTGACAAGCCTGATATTCAAACATTCATACCATCTCAAGTCACGTCTTGACTTAAGAGCGGCTAAATTCTGAGCAGTATCGGAGAACTGTAAAGCTCATGTTAGCACCTTCCTGTTATGGGATATTCTCATGATACTATACGTGCGGTTACTAGTAAAACAAAAGTCGAGCCACATACTAAAATAATGAGTTTATAGTACTTTATCAAAAATGCTTGCATACCTACAGGCTGATTTGGAGCAAGTCACTCTGAATTGCTTAATTAAACATTTGATTACTTCACTTTGTTTGTTAAAATATATGTTCAATAAAATTCAATAAATAGTAAACCTGTGACAAACAACCGATAAAAAACTGAAGAATGTTGAAATAAGGTGACAAAAGTGCCACACTTATTGCCAACACACTGAGCAATGAGCAGATGAAACGACAATATGGCAACTGAGTTTTTCTAATGAAATTTGTCTACTTTATCGAGTCGAGTAGCTACACCAAAGCCCTTCGAATAAGTGCGGAGTTAGTAGCCAATGGATAACATTGAGATCTAGGATCTATACAGCTGAAGAAGTTATCCAGCGAAAAGGTGACCACAACTGAAGTATCTAGCCTATCATAAAGACAAATGGAAGAGATTTGTTGCCGCTCAATACCCCACTCTTATCGCTTAGCGTTAAAGGATATATCTGATCCTGAAGGCCCAACTTAGGCACAGTCGAAGGCATGCCACTCAACAAGCAGTAGCTTGCTTCTTTCTACGGCAGGCCGTTTATCTTCAGTTAACTTGTTTGTGGAATTAAATAGGTTAGGAAAGCTTCACGGAGTGGGTCTGTCAGCAAGAGTCAGCGGACTTGTATACTACGTAAATTAAGAACACGTTATCTTCCTTCTCGTTGAAATATTTTAATCCTCTGATAAGTCGGAGAGAGCAGCAGCCACAGAGAAAATGGAGAATAGTCCTAGTCCCCGTATTCTTTCTTTTATTAGATTAGTGTCCAGTGAAGTTCTGCCTCCGTCTAGCTCGGTCTAGGTCTATAGCTCTATACATTCTATCATTGGCTTTAAAATCGACCAATAGACCAAGGATTTTAGACGTGCAATCATTAGGACAAATTGGCCCTGTATGCGAGGTTAAAGCGATTGATTCCTCTGTAGTTGACACAACTGAGGGGGTTTATAGATTTAGATGCCTAAAATTTGGGCTCCATGAGAGAATTTTTTTCTAAATGGGTAGAAAATGTTTTCTCCCCCGAATATTTGGAGCAATAACTCAGTATCATGCTTCATCCGCAGTAGCTCAGCTTTAAGATAGTAAACTAGCCATACATCGAGAACATTTTATGCAGTATGTATCCTATACACACAAATACTGTGTGTGTTTGAATGGCGGTTAAGGCACTACGGAATGAATTCCTGTGGTTCTGACAGTTCTATAGTTCTAGCGAACTTCTTCACTGAAACACTCCTGGGCCAATACTTAAGATTGCACGTAAATTTGAACTCAATCGATTTGGTTGTTTTCGAGATGTAATATTTTGAATGTTTTTTTTTGTATGCCACGCCTCTTTGTCCAATTTTGACCAATCTTCACTAGAACACTCCTGGGTCAATACCTAAGATTGCCTGTAAATTTAAACTCAATTGATTCCGTGGTTTTCGAGATATAAGATTTTGTATATATTTTTTGTATGGGAGATGCCACGCCCCTATAACGCATGAACCAATCCACCTACAAAGACCATATATGCATATACACCATGGTACTGATGTGACCTTTTATGGAAAATCGGTTCACGCATTACAGAGAACATCAGTTACAAACACAATACAAGTTATTTTTATAGACTAGCGAGCCCGGCAAACGTTTTTTTGACTGCTCGTAAATTTTTTATTTGACATTTTATTTATAATTTTTTTTTGTTGGGTGTATATTTTTTGAAATTTTATTCATGAGCTGATTCTTGCTTTTTAATTTTTTTTATTGTTGAGCGTTTATTATATGACATTTTGTGGATTTGGATCGCAGAGTAACCTACTGGATCCAATTGTGAATATAAACCATCCCAAGACCAATGCAAACACACACACAAAATTTCACTTAAATCGGCCCAGCCGTTTAGGAGGAGTACGGTAACAAACACGAGCAGAAGAATTATATACAGGGTTTTTCAATAGGGACGCTACAAAATTAGAGCGACAGGGACAGCAAACGACGCCGAATTTCTTGCCGCTCTTTTGACATTTCTCTTCAGTAAGGTTTGCCATTTCATGATGGAAAGATATACGAGCCAACAACGAGTCGAAATTATTAAAATTTACTACCGAAATTCGGAGTCAGTGGCCTCAACGTTAAGAGCGCTACGACGTCCAATTTATGGTCGTCATAATCGTCCTAGCAGATCAACAATTGAGCGTCTAGTGGAAAAATTTGAATCCACAGGCACAGTACAAAAAGTTCCCGTGCCAGTGAGACAAAGAAGTGCCCGTAGTGTCGAAATATTTTTTAGTTGAAGAAAGCCCAAATGATGAACTTCGTACGAATATCGAACGTGAAATTGCAGCAGTATCCGATTTATGCTTGAAAACCGTCGAAAATTGGGTTCAGCGTCTGGACTTCTGCAAGCGTGCCCGTGGTGGCCATGCAAAAGAAATCGAGTTCCATACATAATAGCATCGAACGTACTTTCACAGAAATAAAGAATTTCATTGATATCCAAAACCGTTTTTGTTTTATTTAAAAAAACTTTTGTAGCGCTCTTATTGAAAAACCCTGTGTATAAAGATGTAGAACGTAATAAAACTGTTATTTTCCTACTTTAGTTATAGGCCGAACAAATTTACCTCGAATATCAAATTGTATCTTAAAATTTGTTTTTCCACAAAATACTACCTACCTACAACAAATCATGTAAATTTTAATTGAAATTTAACAAGAAAATTACCATATAAATGTATACACCGTTGTAGTAATAAAATAAAATAACAGCGATTAGACTGACGACAAAGTGTATCATAGCGTGACTTACATGTCACATAAAAATAATTATCATAGCCTCGGTCACGATATCTTTTAAATATGATTTTTGTTTCTAAATATCTACACATGAAAGGCGAGGTAAATAGCCCGGAATATAACATCCCCGCCGGTACTATTTAAATTTAGACATTAATCTTTGTAACACCTTTTCAATATCTGTATATTTATAGATTCTTACGACTCACACACCGTATTTTATGCAGCAAAGGAAAGCTAACTTTTTGGATTCACCTAAGCATTTGAATAATTCGCTAAAAATGTCAGCGCAAACGATTTATGTTCAGCTTTTATATATGGAGAGTGATGCATATTTTCGCAAGCGCAAACAGTTGACAGGTGTCAGACTTCATTAGAGGTAATGTTTGAATTTCTATTCCGCAGAGACATACCAAATTGGACGTAAACTATGCAGGAGTAGGTGGGGGAACGCTTACGTCAGTTTCAGTGAATTTCATTATAAATCAATGCAGAGGACTAGATGGGCGTGTTTTGGATACTACAGACGCAGAGTGCAGAGTGTGCTGCTATTAAGGATGTGAATTGTGTGATGGGGGATTCTCGAAATTGTCGTGATAATAAAATAGTCGGCAGCAATTAAATAGATACGACATTTGAATTTGAATTTGAAATCAGTCCAGCAATAAATGTTGTTTCGTATTTGAACCAATTTATGACTTTTCCTCAGAGTCAACTTCAAAAGGTGTTTTTTTTTTTGTCAATTTAATTTGTATAGTTTTCTTGTTCTGATAGGGAGATCTGAATGGTATTGGCTTTCTGCTTGGAGTGGGCTACATAGCATATACAGTACTACCTCGATAATGTGAACTAATTAAAACATGAGCAGTTCACATTTTCGAGGGGTTCACGTTTCTGGATACGAACAAATTCGTTGCATTTCATGCTTTTTGGAATGATTTCTGACTTGATTTTTGAAAAATAAAAGAAAAGACATAAAAATATTGTAATTTAACTTTAAAAAAACTAAACTGAATGATTGTTCAGACGTACATTTAAACCAAAATAGGGGTAAATTATAAAATAAAAGTTCACATAATTCGAGTATCAGAAATTGGTTTTGAGTTCACATTTTAGAGTATGCAATGCTAACTTTTTCCAGTTCACATTTTTGGATAATTCACATTTTCG
The DNA here is from genome assembly GCA_949372485.1 of Cheilosia soror. NCBI lineage: Eukaryota > Metazoa > Arthropoda > Insecta > Diptera > Syrphidae > Cheilosia > Cheilosia soror. The sequence goes on along the minus strand of OX443564.1, from coordinate 42,249,812 downwards.
AGGGGTTCACATTATCGAGGTAGTACTGTATACCAAAGATCTGAAAAGACGCCTACTCTCAAGAGCTGCAAGTCTAAAATCTTTGCAGCTGCAACTGAAATACTTTGGGAAGTACATTTGGAAGTAAAAGTGTAAGTTTTTCGGTAGCAAAATACTCATAGCGTCATTGCATTTACAACGAATAATTTTATAGAGCCATGTCTTGCTATTTCTGTCAAACTTGTGACGTAATGCAAAATGATGATGAAAAACACACGATGCTCCATTCGAAACAGTTCCACCGAGACCATTGATGTCAAAAAAGGTGTTTAGTTGAGAAAATTGTGTGAAACGCTCAAGTCAAGACAAGGCGCACAATTTACAATTAAACGCATACACGAATGACATTAGTTGTGTTTTTATGAAACCTCGCAGGCAGTAGTTGTCAGGCACATTTCACATGCTTATTCAAACAACAATCTGCTGGCAACTGCTGGCAACAACTCTTGATTTTCTCCCCAGCCGGAGAGCTGCTGGCTGGCAGCTGGCTAAATTCAATTCACAATGAACAAACAGGTGGCGCTGAAAGGAACAAGTGTTTAAATCATAATGGGGCTCTTATCTCATGCACACAACATTCGAGAGGAAAATGTCAGATTTTATCTAATATTTCTACCAAATGCATAATCTTATAGGAAATGCTGGTATGCTTGTAGGCTTATTGCCTAAATTCATTCGGCTGGCTTCATCTTGCTGGCAATAGTGCTAGCAACTGTCCAAATGAACAGCCGGCTGGCGAGGTTTCAAAAAAACATGTCTATTGACGATTTGGATGAAACGTCATATATTAGACAGATTTAGCTTTGTGGTAGTTAGAGACTTAATCTACCTCGTCTCAGCTGTAAACTCTAAAAATCACATTAGAGATCAAGTGAAGATCTGTGTTTGCCAATCGTCGTTTCTTCGCCCTAAAAACGACTGCCTTGGCACTAAGGAGATTCTACATTAGACTCTAAAAAGACCTAATAGACCCTAAATAGTGTCCTGAGCATAAATATGACTGTTTGCTTTAGGCGTTTGGATATACCTACTAGGTACACTTGATAGTTTTGGATGCAAACCTCTTCGAGTGGTTTTCGGTTCAGTTTACTTTGACATGCCTTGGAGAAGGAAACCAGCGAACTCCTCTAGCTGTACAACGAAGTTGAACTGATCAGAATCGGTCGTTTAAGATGGCTAGGACATGTGTAGCGAATATGGATGAAGAGTCTTCGAGTTCAACCTCGTCTGACGTGGCGCACAGAAACGGAGGGGCGAACTTAATCAACTTGGAGAGTGTGAAACTGAAGATATAGAAAGCCTAAGGTCTTGGAAAGACTTGGTCCAGTTCCACCCGGAATGAATGTACCTAAGTAAGACACCTCACTGGACAAAATTCCTAATTTGTGCACTTAATTTCTACTTTGTAGCCGAGGTTATTGTTTCTTTTTCTCCCCGAAACAATGGTCTCATTTTGCAGCCTGAACTCTTCAATATATACCTATCTACAATCCCTTTTAAAAAAAATGTATCGTCTGCCTAGAGGGTTTTCCTAGTATCTACGTCTTAACTTCTGCTCTAATTTTCTATTGAATCTTCCTTTCTTTGTAGGTATAGTGGAGCCAAAGAGCTCTCTGAATTTCGTAGGCTGGTTCTAGTAAGTAAGTATTTCAGGTCACAATGTAATAACGACTAATGATAGGTTAGATTAGGTTAGGTTGAAGTGGCTGCCAGCATATGCCAGCACACTTAGACCAATTTAGTAGGTCCGTTGTGAAACCATCTTGATTATATACAGGGTTTTTCAATAGGGACGCTACAAAAGTAGAGCGACAGGGACAGCAAACGACCCCGAATTTCTTGCCGCCCTTTTGACATTTCTCTTCAGTAAGGTTTGCCATTTCATGATGGAAAGATATACGAGCCAACAACGAGTCGAAATTATTAAAATTTACTTCCGAAATTCGGAGTCAGTGGCCTCAACGTAAAGAGCGCTACGTCCAATTTATGGTCGACATAATCGTCCTAGCAGATCAACAAAAAACGAAAAATTTGAATCTACAGGCACAGTACAAAATGTTCCCGTGCCAGTGAGACAAAGAAGTGCCCGTAGTGTCGAGAATATTGCTGCCGCTGAGGCTTCAGTTCAAGAAAGCCCAAATGATGAACTTCGTACGAATATCGAACGTGAAATCGTAAAATATCGGCAGTATCGGCCGATTTATGCTTGAAAACCGTCGAAAATTGGGTTCAGGGTCTGGACTTCTGCAAGCGTGCCCGTGGCCATACATAATGGCATCGAACGTACTTTCACAGGAATAAAGAATTTCATTGATATCCAAATATCCGTTTTTGTTTTATTTAAAAAAAACTTTTGTAGCGCTCTTATTGAAAAACCCTGTATTTCTCAACGCCTATTTTGTAAAACCATTTTGAGCTCAGAATCAGAATCCCCCCAGGATCGTTTAGGTTAAAAAAGCTCCCAAATGGAGTTTCCTTTTCTGAGAAAGAGAGCAGCACATTAGCATAGAAGGTGAGGGACAGCTTCATCCTTCTCCTCATCTCTACCTCAGCTTCTACAAAAGCCATTTAAGGGAACACCAAGCTTGCTTTCGTGCCTACCTATAAGACAATGTCCAGTGATGACACCTATAATAGCGCTAATATGACGTGAATTTAGAGAGATCAAACATAGAACGTCTGACAAACATCTGAGAGTATAACTGTCCTGAAAAAGCTTCTCAATTCAGCCGTTCGGCTTCGGACTCGGCATAAAATTGTAGGTCCCTTCCATTCGTCCCAAAAACATAACTCACACAAACGAATGGTTGCGAGAAGCTAGGCCAACTAGGTATTTATTTATTTTATGACTATGCATTGATGTTCATCACGTTTGAGCATAATCTACGAGCATTCCACTTAAAAGCTTGGAAGTAACCGTCTAATTCTATTAATCTTTGCTAAATTGGTAGGTCCATAAAAACAACAGCCAAGAGGACAAAAATCGCCTTAAATGCCATAAGCTCGTTACGATATTTAAGACCCCCGTCCTCTGAAGCTTAGTGCTAATTCTCATCGAAAGATTGACATAGCCAACGCGTGTTTGGATTCAGTTTTCCAATATTACTAACTCGCCAAATATTCTTCTTATTTTGTTCTTTTTTTTTTTGCAAACTTCATCCTGAATCAAAGTCTGCAACAAACTGTGTAAATGTTTACCTAACTTGTTCGCATTCGAGTGGGATGTGTTTTTTTTTTTGGCAAATTCCTCCCTCTCTGTTTTCTGACAGTCGATAGTGGATAAATAAATCATAGTGCTCCCACACCAAAGTGTATAGTATGAGTATCTACTCCTTTTTCTTGTAGCGGCATTTTTTGTTTATCTATTTTAATTATGTGGGTACTCTATAATGGAGCGACACAATTATTATTCAGCGGGTCGGCTTATCTAATTGCGTGCATAATTTTTCGGTGAATATATAGATACCACTACCTCTATCCACGAAACACTGTCAAAAGTTAATTAATTAGATTGCAATTCAAAGAAAGGCTATGCGAAGAACAAAAAAAAAATCCAAATCCTTGGAAAATCCAAAAAAATAAAAATACCTAACGCTCTCGCAGTGGCAGGTGTGAAATACAATTTTATTTTAATTACATACGCGCGGCGAATGCATATCAGCAGTCTCTATCATGGCGTTATTTATGCGTTCTTTTTCATTTACACTATGCGACTTATTTATTATTTATCGTCATGTTATGCACTGAAATTTAATTTAAAATAAACCCGATTTTGAGGTTGCGTTCTACTTTTCGTGGCGCTGTTCTTGTACGAGTATTCGTGCGCGCACCACCGATTGCAATTTTTATTTATGCACTTAGTAACATGAGAATGATTGGTTACTATGTGTGCCACACTCGCATAAAAGAACCAATGCGCATGATTATTCGATGATGACAATCAGCAAAAAAAAAAATGGCTTGAGTGTTGCACGATTTATTCAATTTTTCGCTCGCTCATGACCACTAACCAGCGCCAGCGAACCAATACCAAGCTGAAGTATCTATGCATTCAAAATTTCGAAATATTGATATTGAAGAGCATTCTTGGGGTTTGAGGTCATTGGATTCGATGAATTAATTTGAAATGGCCAGGCTCGAATTAGCAACAATGCGCGTAATTAGGGTTTCATCTTAAGGGGTCCATCATCAATTGGATTGAGGAAATTATTGCTCAAAAGTACTAGACCATTCTGAGCGTGAAAATTTAAAGTATCTAATTGGATTTCTGTCATTCGACTGAACGCGGATACGTTGCTTTGATAGAGAACAATCCATCATTGGCCGGACATGGTGACTAGTGACTAGTGACTGGTGAGTGTATTTAAATATCTAAGATAGAAACGCAAAAACGATCGTCATCGAGAAAATAGAACATCGGCAATGCGCAGAGTGGTGTTCTTAGAAAATATGCGGTAGCGTTGATTTTTGAAGATACGTCTCGCATTTGTTTGTGCTTCAATTTGAGTGCTGTCAATGTGGGGGGATGGAATTTCAAGTTGGTTTTAATTTTATGTGCGCACACGAAACATTTTGTATTTAGTGAGTGGTGCAGACAGAAAAAGAATGGCAAATAAGACAAACAAATATTTTTTCTATTTAGCACCTTGAGTTGGTATATATTTTTAAACTCAATCATGCGCGTTATAATTGAGACATCTGAACTTGGCAGACGCGTTTTATGTTTATGCTTTGTTTATAAGGATCAAGGTTTTATTAAAGGGAAATTGACAAAAATTTACAATCGAAATTCAATTTGGGACTGAGGAAAAACATGTTTGTTTTTTGTTTTCGAAAACATCAATAAAATGAAAAGTTTTTTTTAGGAAGGACAATTTTTTGTGGAAAAATTGTATTTTTGTTTTGATCGACAATTTAACTGCGAAGGTTTCATATTTGTAGACACATATTTAAAAAAATTTAGTAGGTACACACTTTTGTGCTGGTCATAAGATATTTTGGTATTGAATGAATTTTTGCAATATTTTTAAACAATATCGTTTTCACTACAGCTGTCTCTATCATATCTGTGGCAATAGACAGAGACTGCTATTCTCGAAACGATATCGTGCAATACATTTTATTTTACGCTACCCGGCACCTGTATTTTCGTACACTTAAGTTTACGAAAGAAAATTTAAAAATTGCAAAGAAAGTCAATTGAATGTTAAAAATTTATGGAAGGATCAAAAATGAACACAATAGCCTTGAATTTTTGCAGTCGAATTTTTGAGAAAGTCGGGGAAGTACTTACCCATATCGATCTTCGGTATAGTCTCGTATGGTGTATGGTTTCTAATAGCCATTAAAAAAGCGTGCGACGAACTACTTCAAACGCTGTGGATGAGGTTCTTTAAAAAAACGAAACGAAAACCACTTTCGCATTTCAAAAAAACGAAAGAAAATAAATGCGAAAATGAAAACTTCGTTGGTTTTATTCTTCTTTTTCCAAAAACGTTGAAGAGTAGTAAAGTTCGACTAACTTTGGCTATTGACAGCAGCACCTAAATGAACCATCTGTATCTGAGTTTTCAATAAACCTGTCTCTATTATATCTGTGGCACTGGCAATAGACAGAGACTGCTATTGTCGAAACGACATCGTTCGTTCGTTTTCATTTTACATGATCTGGCCCCTAAAAAAAACCATTTTCCTCTAATTCGTTGGTAACAAATAGATTTATTTTTGTAATTGCCAGGAGAAGTTTTTTAGGAAAGAAAATTTTGGGAGAAACCCTTCGGAAAAATCGAGAAATTGGAAAAATTGAAAATTTATTTTTTGTATGGAATTTTGTGTGCAATTATTCCGGAATGGCTTTTCGAAAGGAAAAATAGAAAATTCTTAGTGGAAAACTCGGAAAATTCCAAAAAAAACCCCGAAAGTGTGAATTTCTTTCGACGAAATTTTGCATTTTATCGCATGATTTGATGATTTTGGTGAAAAATTCGTTGTGAAGCTTGGAAAAGTTAAGATAATTGTGAAATTCATTGTGATAAAAGATAATTTACGTGCATTTTGAGTGGAGAAGTTAACGCGATAAATAATAGATGGCGCTGTGCTGCGATCAATATCACAACTCAATAGATGGCGTTATATGTTGACTTAGGCTGTGCGCAATTTGACAGATGTTCTTTTCGAATTGTCATTTTCTATTATTATTGAATTTTGAACTATCTGTGTTTTATTATCACTCTGGAGTTTATTTAAAGGCGTTAAATTGGCGCTAGACGAAGTTCACCGGGTGCGATAGTAGAATATAGAATTTAGCCAGTTATTAGTGTGATGGGAATCAGCCAATCAGTAAACTGGAAATTTTATAAAATGGGTACATTTTGGCCATACATCTATCAACGACTGCATCAAGCAATATCTAGATCTAGACATAATATGACATTTTTAGAAGGCCTTTCCCAGTAAGGACGAATGGAAATGCTGGCAGTGCCACATACTTTGTTAGTTAGTTAGTTAGTGTAGAGTGGCTCTCGGTGAGAGAAACACTCAGGCCGTTTATCGGCCCATTGTGCGTACCACTGGGAATGTTAGCAGCGTTGGTATTACCTTCTAGATCATTGAGAAAATAGTTTCCTAAGTCTTGGATTTACCAAGATTTGCCACATATTTAACATGCAATATACAAAAACGGATCGAAAATGAACACTTGTAGGCGCTTGTGAAGTGATTGTCACCTGTTCAATGTGAGATCACAATGTCAATTGTTTTCGTGAGCCTCCCAATTTATTGTGCTGTCAGAATGCGAAAACCTCATTAAGGCGGCTCTTAGATTGAGGCAACTGGCAACTGCCAATAAGCAATCAGCAACATTTTTCGTTCGAGCGATATTTAGTTGCTGTGATGACCTCTAATTTAATTAAAAGTAAAATAATTTTGAGCGATAATATAAATATTGCGTGTTTCCTATTGCCAGTTGCTTATTAAATGTTGCCTCAATGTGAGAGCCGAATAAATCAAGTTTGTCCCGATTTAAAAAATATTTACTTCAAATATCATAAAATTATATTAGAAAGGAACCATAACAATAAATTAGGTACCTGCTATACCAGCTTTGAAAGTCAGAAATATATTCTTAAAATTTTTTTTTAAAAATCTTTTTAAAACTCAAAATTGTTAACTAGCGCAAGAGATCTAAAATCTTGGGCCGTATCGGAATTGCTGAATTTCTTAAAACTTACACAAGTTCAAACAATTTGAATACAAACTCGTACATACCTGGAAAAGAAAGAGAAAATAAATAATTAGACTTTAAATATAAATTGAATTTATTTGTTTCTAAAAAAATGCTCAGAAAATTCAAACAGTTAATACGACTTTTATAACGTAATGTGGACCGACATCTTCAGTATTTGTTTAAGGAACCTTAAAAGAACGTATCATTGACAAGCATTTAGAAGCGTAGAAGTAACAATACCTCGATGGTTTCAAAAGTCATCATCATCACTCTCTTTGGTTTTACCCAAATTTGGAAAAGTAGAACTTCATTCGATCCTGGATTAAAAAAAAACGTCCCATACCCGTCGCAAATCGGATAGTAAAAATACCCAATACCAAATCGGGCAGGGAACACTCTAATTTGTCGAAAGCTCCGAGTTTATAAAGAACAGCGGAGTTATTGCCAAATTCAGGCTGTGTAAGTTCTTTAAGGTTCTAGAGTCATTGCTTGTGACCCGAGCGGCATTGGTTCGAGCCCCGGCGGGGGACAGCAATACTCTGCCACCGACCATAAAGAGAAACGAATAGTATCAGAGTTTCTCCACCACTACACCAAAAAAGGGGTTTCTGCTTGGTACAATGGACCGAAATTCGTCTGAGTGCTCCAGGATTTGGAATCCCCTTTAAAAACAAAAAAAAAGTTCTTCAACCAATTCCTTTCATCTAGAAAGAATTCAAAATTCTACGGAAAGGGATTCAAAATATTTAACGGATGCCAACTGGAAGGGCTGAAAGTATACGTCAACTTTTCCTTTTATAAATTTCCTAAAAAATCATCGAAATAATTGAGGGTCGTCTGAACGAAGTTATGCCTGTAGCGCAAGCTGGCTTTCGACACAGTAGGTATTCATATATACAAGTGTTACCCTATAAAATGTTATTCAACCTTAAAACCAATTTTTTAGAACTTTTCTGACATTTGTCGTCTGTCATTAGATTACCACGATTTTCTGTAACCTAAAATAAGAAACTGTCAAAATTGGGCTCCCCAGAAACATGTGGACACAAATTTAGACGTCAACTTAGTAGTAAGTCAAGAGCTGTCAAAACTCACGTAACCAGTTCAGCCCAATGAAAACTCAGCCACCTGAAGTTAAAGATCTGTCAGACCAAACGCCCTCATTGCGGACAATTGTGATTCTCTTTATACAGTCGTCGGCATAATTATTTAGACAAAAGTAAAGTTAATTCTACTCATAAATTTCAACTTACTTCATGTAAATTTTGGCATCAATGGAAAGGTCATCTAAATTCTGTTTGAATAATACAAAACTTTACTTAACCCATTGAAAATTTAGAACTTTTGTAAAAGTATGTATACTTTTTTGACTTTTTACCTCGGTCTCAAACAAAAAATGTTTTGATGTAAAAAGGTTCCCAAAACAATTCTAATAGTGACTACAAAAAATTTTTTTCTAAAATCTCTTCGCAAATTTTTTTTATGATTTTTTGAATGGAATGATCTCAGACAAATTTTGTATGGCTAAAATAGTCATTTTTAGCAATTGTCAAAAAAATCATAAAAAAATTAGACAACTCCAACACCATAACGAAGTGTCAGAATCAGAAATCAACTAAAATTCAAAACCAGTGGTACTTGACAAAGTTGCTGTGTCAATCTTTTTCTCGTAAAACTTTGATTAATTTTTTTTTATTCGCGGGAATAAAATAAAACTGTAGGAATGTTCGTTGTTACCTTAAAGCGCGAAAACTACTGGACAGATTTCAATGAAACTTTTCTTTAAATATTTCCTAAGACTTTGAGATGGTCTTAGGCTATGTCGTTTACAGTCACGTCCTTTGGAACAGTTTTTAACCAGAATTTATTCTTCCTGCCTATTTTCAAATAATATTTATTCAATATAAGAAAAAATACTTAAATGTTGTTCTTGATCGTGGTTCTATTTTGTTGTGGTGGGTGCACAAATGGAAGCTTGCATTGTGCATGTAATATAATCAATATTGACGAAATTCGCAGATGGCTGGTGAGATGAGAAGAGACAACTCGAAGTGTGGTGGTGTAAATGCAAATTAAGTGCGTTATTCCAGGTATTGAAACTATAATAGATTTATCTATTTTGGTGTTTGCACTAGAAAAAGACTGTAAGGAAAGAGAAGCATGCGATGTCCACAATATAACAATGCAATTAATGGCAGCAATGTTTTTATGAGAGAGTGCGCAATTGGCTGAAACTGTCCTGATATTATGATAGGTTTAGTTATATTATGACAATTATAGGTATATAAACTAAGCAACTTATATTTCACGATGCGAACGAAGTTGCGGACAAAGCTGGTTCAGAATACAATTTAAATGTTCGTCGAAGAAAAGTTGTGATCTGGGGGAAAATTGTCTATTCACAATTTTGAACATAGGTTTTAGTAAATTAATTAAAAGAAAGTATAAAGACAGCCCAAGACATGATAAAGCACCCACTCTACAAAATATCAGTAACAATGTTTCTTTTTTCCTCTAAAGGCTGGCTTGCAGATGCCCCTTTTTTTACAGCCCAGTCTGTAATCAGTAAATGCTACTCAATAAATGTCAATCGCGATGACATGTCGTTAAGTGTTATTTAACTTGAAAAAAATTCAACCCAACAACATCGCATCACTTTGTGTCGAAAACAACACTCAAAGCCAGGTGTTTATGAACTTCATCTCAAGTGGCTCATCACCATCGACATTACACTTGACTGCAAAATAACCCTACATATGGTCGACAATTTAATTAATTTTATTGCAAATAAGCCGACAATTGAAATGAATTTCAATGGAATTGGAAGTCGGTACTAAAACGTAAACATTATCTGTCAGCAAATATCTTTTGTGTCTCTGTATCTACATCCTTCTTTTGACGTTTTTCCACTGAAGAGTGAAGACTGAACTCCGGTTATGCTTTAGCTACATCATAAATTGTTTTGCGAATTTTAATCGAAGAAAAAAAAAAATAATCACTCCACCCCGCATTATGCCGGATACAAGAACCAGTTCTTAGCTATAAGATACAACCAACGCACGATTGAAATCTCTTTCGAAATGGATTTTTCTCGCCTGTAAATCTAAAACGCAAACAGGTTCAAAGTAAGCTCGATCAAAAGATTGCCAACAACCAAGTTGCTGTGTACATAATGCCAACAAATAAAATCCTGTTTGCGTAAAGTAAATGTTCTCGATACTTTGTAATTAAAAAGCAACAACTGAGCACTGACTTAGATAGAAAAAAAAGTGAAATTTTGGCCACCCTCGCTTTTGCATACCTTCTGACAAACTCTATTGTAACTCTAATGCTATTTGCAGCTGCAATACTAAGTATTCCCCACTAGAAAAAAAAAACCGAAAGTGTTGAAGAGAAATTGCCCAAAAAAAAAAAAAAAACGCGACACTTTGAAGCCGGAATGTATCCATACTATCAGGTGGCGTTTTATAGTTACTTGCGCACACAACGTGCCTTATTGCCTTTGAAATTCATTTGCATTTCTTATAGAGAGCAGGTACCGTCTGGCATAATTTTACCGGTCAACTAACTGTGTTCAGTTCCCTTAAATGCAAAACAGCTTGGCGGACGATGAGGGCTTAAGGCCGCTTTTTTCCTGCTCCGATAAGGTATGCGCGCAATTCGAGAGGGAAATCGGAACTAATTGAATGACAGCGGCGCGTTCGAATTATCGCACATGTACAGTACATATAACATAGCCTAGCCGGTCTCTGACCATTTTGGAGATGTACACTTTACTCTGTACGTACGTAGATACATACTACACTCTTGGTTATTGTACTGGCAATTGGAAGTACTTACAGCGAGGTGGTTTTTAAACTTTCACTTTTGTAGACCCCGCTAACGACTTGATTGTTCACGTTTGGGGATGTATAACCCGTAGTTTGATTTTTCTCACATATCAACAACAAAGAATAAATTACAAGAGTGCCTACCTGAGGTTTTTGTTTTTCTTTTTTTTGCTTTTTATTGACGATTAGATACTTTTTGTTTTGTCTACCTATTGGATGTTAACACTGTTGTCTGTGGACAGTCTGCGATGATTCGTTCAGTGTTTTGTTCAGCTATAGCTATTATTGTCTTCTTCACTTTCTGTGTAGCAATTTGATTACTATCGTGATTAGGCGAATCAGTAATGTGCATAAGAGATGAAAAGGCAGACAGGAAAAATTCAGTATATGACATAAAGACGGGGGACGGATTATGCATGCGCGAAAGTAATTAATGTTGTAATGCATTCTAAGTGTCAGTGAAAAATCCAAATACATTATATTAAGTTAATATTTTGACATAAGTATTTAGGCTGACGAAGAATTTCAATTTGTCGTTTGACGTTGATGACAATTTATCACGTTGCCTTTTGAATTTTCAGAGTAGCTATTGACTACTGTTGACATTGCTGAGTGGTGAGTTTCTAAATGTGACAGCAGAATTATGGGTTTTTACTATTCTTTTACTCCCTTTAAGAATTATGTTTTGGGTTTAGAATTTGACAGGAAATTATGGTTATTTTTTGTATGGTGACGTATTTGGGTAGACTAAGAGAAAATGTAAAGCACTTGTGGCGCAATTGCTAATACAAGATAACGTCATGCGCATTTTTTCTCCCTCGATTATGTCCTTTGGTAATCTTGGTATGGGCAAAAAGGATATGATAAAAATGTTCATTATACGCGAATGATAGGTTTGAATGACTGCAATTTATAGTAGAAAACCGACTTTTTACAGTAATTGCTATATAGTTACACTGTTTGTTATATTAAGGGACTTATGGGTAGTAGTCCTGCAGCAACAGCAACACTATTCAGCAATTTCAGCTCATTGGGACATAATTTTCTAAGCAGATGCCAGAAACATTCATACAAAGAGGGGCATTGCCAAGAACAATATCTGGTAAAAAAAATAACCTCATTTGAACGGTATCTTGTTCCAAAAATAACTGCATTGTTTAAGCTTCAAAATAAAACAAAGACCACACATTGATAATGTCAAAATTGTGTTGTTTTATTTCAACAAAAATTCTACCTTTCTAAATGAAAGAGACCCATCGCTCAATCGTCAGACCGAATGGAGTCGGTGTCTTTGAACATGGACAACCATCTTAACATAGACTTGGAAGATGTACAAGAACTCTGAAAAAAAAACCTGCAACCATTTTGCAATTAAACTACTTTTTAACACTAAACTTGTTAACAGCGATATTACTGCCGCTAAAATGTATGGATTTATGAACAAGTCTAACTAGTTCCAATTTCTGTGGTAACCACTAAGCCTGAGCTCATCTTACTAAATCCATTCTGATTGTATAATAATCTTGAATAAATTACAGTGAATAGGCATTTTGCAATAAAAAAAGATAAATTATTAAGTAAATCCTCGTCCACTCTTCATTTATGGGAAAAAAAAGCTCACATACGCCAGAGTGAACGGAACTACCTATCTATCGAGCTGCCAAATTTTAAGCGATTTTTATGACTTTTCAAATAAAAATCAAATTAAAATACAGTCAATAGAATTGCTTAATAATAATGACAGCTAGTATGGATAGCTAAAAGATAGATATTGTACTGCGCGTACAAAAAATGCGACTCACAATGACTTAACATAATAATTACCTAATGATCATTCAATGTGCACTAAGCAAAAAAATCCATTGTAAACTAAAGACTTTTATAGATTCCCTTATCGCCTGAGTGTACCTACGGTTCGTGGGCAGAATTACCTATCTACCTAGGCATCTATCTACCCTCTATGAGCTACTTGCTACATTTAAATGAATTTGTGGCCGGACTTTTCCAAACGGACCAACTCTTTAATGCCATTAAATGCTAGGTTAGGTTGTGAGGGAAGCGCGAAGTTCTTACCGTTGTGATGCATTTCGCTTTCATGGTATTGAAATTATTATTATGGCAAAAATTATAAATGTTTTATTATCTGTCAAATATGGTTGAAAAAAGTTTGAGCTTGGCAGACCCTATGTGGCATGATTCGGAAGAGTTTTTCTTCTACAAGTTTACCAATTCACATTAGGTACTGTTAGATCTGCCTTAAGAAAAACCTCACTCAATGGCAAACACCATAAAAACGATAGTTGACATCTCATTCAAAGCTTAACAGAGCCGGTGATTCAGGATCAAAGACTACTGGGCAGTGACTCCTTCTTTGCGTTACAAATGTAATGACAAAGTGAATATACCTTCATGTAGAGGGTATAAAAAGAGCTGGCTTTGTGTGATGTGCTTTCTACTGAAGCCGAGGTTTTGCACGGCGGATTAAGTATTTATCCAAAGAAATGTGGCTGCGAGAAGCAGCCCAACGACAAGCGTAGGTCTGAGGTAAAGCAGCACAGCCAAAAGTGCTGACGCTTCTGATTTAAGGCCAGCTTCCCAAAGGAAACTTATAGTCGCCAAAAATAGAACACTGAACGAGGTCAGTTGCTATACGGCAGCCTTATGCAGTACAATAGATTGTTACGGTCAACATTTAGACAAGTCTCTCCGAATGGCATTTTCATTCGTGTACTCATGAAATTTCATCCACTTAGTCAGTGTGACTTATAAGTGACGTATAAAAATGTCGTATGTTATAAAGTGTGGAAAACGGGGACGTTTCGTTACACTTGCTTGATCAGTTGAAAGATTACCCTGATTTGGGTTTTAGGAGACGAGCTGGTAATACAATGCTCAGCCCTCACTTGTGGATTCAGTCCACATTTTGATGGGAGCAGTCAAAGTTAAAAATTCCTTAGAATTCCTATCGAAGGCCAAACACAGATGGAGGAGGCTGACGAATTGTCAGAAAGATGTGACCAAATAACAGCACGGAAAAAACAATCCACCTTCGAAGCAAAACACGAAAAGATAGCGACAGAATAACAGCGATCACCAGAGGCCAGTAGCCTATAAAGGACCATGAAGTCAACCAACGCCAGCTGCCTCCAGTTGTGCACGCCATGTTGGTTAAGGTCCCCTTAGAATGCCACCTTATCTAAGGTCGTCCTCTACCTCGTTGTCACTGTGGAGTAGAGCTGAAGATTTTCTGGGCAGGAGCATTGATGCCCATACGGTCTATAGGTATGTCCCCAGGCAACTTAGTCGATTTATTGTAATCCTTTTGACTTAATCTTTATCGCTATACAGCCCGTAAATCCCTTCATTATACCTCCTCCTCCACTATAGACTCCTGCGATACGAACTCGGCCAAAGATCACACAGATAAATTTTCCCTGAAAGCAACTGAGTGTTGTTTTATCCGTACTTGATAGGGTCTACGATTCTGCGCCATAGAGCAGGACGGGGATGATGATAAGCGGGTCTTATACAACGTCTGCTTAGTTGCTCGGTAGAGGACTTCAACCTTCAATCGTCCAAAAAAAAAATACTAACACCAGCGAATGGTTGTAGAAAATTTGGTCCTTTTTTGTGGACCCACCGAGCACATAATAATTTATTAGATACCTTTCAAATCTCCTATTACTTAATACCTATATATGGTTGCACAAATTCGTATGTCAAATCTTACGATAGGAAGGTTGAATTTCAAGTTCAGTCTTCATCCTTACATATAATAAAACTGTAGGCATTTTCTTTGTCAGCTAAAAACTCGAAAACTACTGGACAGATTTCGATGAAACTTTTTTTAAATGTTCCTTAAGACTGTGAGACTGCTATAGGCTATGTCGTTTATAGCCACGTCCTTAGGAACAGTTTTTAGCCAAAATGTATTTTTTGAAGTGAAAATATATACATACACATATACCTTGCTACGAATGGATGTTTATACTTTTGCGATCGTCAAACAACCACATTCGATAAGGGTTGATTTGTTTTCGCAGTGAGTGCTATGGTCAGTTGTATATTATGTAGGTATGTATATTATGATTGTATGTCCGATGAAGGATGGGGATGGGGTGAGTCGTGCGTGCTGCAGAATGGCATGGGGTATATTAATAATCTTCATAAGAGAAGAGACGTATAATACAAAACAGGTTTCATTTCAGAATTTCATTTGATATGTGGTATGGTAACTGTGTTGGGTTGGGGTAGGTAGTTGTTTGGATTCTATAGGAAGAGGGAAGCAAAGGAAAGGAAATGCAGTATATTAAACAAGTAGCAAGATCAATGAGAGGGAGGGCGATGCAGAGGGTGCACATTATATATCCAATGCATTACATCCATTATCGCATATCGCCACGCAACGCAGTAGGAATTTTATTCTGATATGACGTAACAGGGTAGGGTTGGGGTAGTTGTTTGGATTCCATAGTTCTACTTTGGGGTTGTTGTCGCACATCGAAAGCAATTTTTCTTGAACAGATAGGTACTGTGTATGAGTGACTTACTTCTGTCCAGCCAGTTTGTGAAATATACATACATATATTATCATAGTAAAGACGAAAGCCGATTGTTAGATACATACTTGAATTGATATTGATTTTAGAAGTGAAATTGAATACATAGATACCTATTGATTTCTGAATTTAAACTTCATCAGCAAGGTAAGTCCGAAAAAATTAAGCTCTGATTTAAAAAAAAAAAATAGTTCAGACTATTCCTTCGCGAGATAAAAAACCGATTTTGCTGAAATTTTGTTGTGTTTGAGTGGGTCCCTGGATGGTTTAGATTCACAATTGGACCCGATAGGTGGCGCTGCAATTGGGTTCCAGGAAGTTTACTATTTTTTTTCATCTAAACGTTTGGACTGATTTTGATTATATTGTTTGTGTGTGAACAAAACAAAACAAGTGAGACACATAAATGTACTATTCAAATATGTATATTGTTATTAGTTTAGGTGACTGAATTTATTTTGGTTGTTTTGCCGTAACAGGGTAGGGTTAGGGTAGTTGTTTGAATTCCATAGGAAAGAAAAGGAATTTCATTCTGATATGACGTATGCATTTTTTGAAGTGAAAATATATACATACACATATACCTTGCTACGAATGGATGTTTGTACTTTTGCGATCGTCAAACAAAAACAAAACAAGACTAGCATACGTATACTACACATTCGATAAGGGTTGATTTGTTTTCGCAGTGAGTGCTATGGTCAGTTGTATATTATGTAGGTATGTATATTATGATTGTATGTCCGATGATGGATGGGGATGGGGTGAGGCGTGCGTGCTGCAGAATCGCATGGGGTATATTAATAATCTTTATAAGAGAAGAGACGTATAATACAAAACAGGTTTCATTTCAGAATTTCATTCGATATGTGGTATGGTAACTGTGTTGGGTTGGGGTAGGTAGTTGTTTGGATTCCATATAGGAAGAGGGAAACAAACGAAAGGAAATTCAGTATTACAAATAAGTAGAAAGATCTAGGAGAGGGAGGAATTTTCTTTTTCTCCTAAAAGCGCTACTGGACAGATTTCAATGAATCACTCAAAAGTGTAATTTTAAATGAACTAAATATAATTTTGTGCGAGCGGGCAAGGCGAGCACGGGTCCAGCTAGTCAGTCTATATTAATGTGAACTAGAAATTCACTCTGAATAAATACAATTCCAATCTTCACAATATAATTTAATTTAATTGACTTTCAGAAGACAAGCACAGCACGTAGAAGGTACCTAACCTACATATTGTGTTTCAAAACTTTCTGAGAAATCCGAATGAATATTATAATTAGATGTGTTCACAGTTCATAGACTTTGAAGCACGTTCAGTTCATATTAATCAAATTGTTGTTCTGCGAAATTTAAGCTTTCCGAATATTTTTAAAAATGAATTTGTTTAAATTGTACGACAGCATAATAATCTTCATAATCTGTGTTTGTGTTTACTTTGCAATAATCGACATCACATCTGATGATGTTGGCCCACGCATAAGATTTTTTTAGAATTTTGCTCTCATATGGAACATCACATAAGGAGATATGTTTTCGGAAGGGCCTCAAGGCTGGTTTTTAATTTCACAGAAAAATTAAGGATGTAAAATTGAAGACGAGAGACTTTTCAAATAAGTGTAAGGAGGTCAATTTTTTGTATCTACAGCAAATATTTACTCTACAGTACCTGCAGGATTAAAGTACCATCGAAAATCTTTGTTGTTGATTGCCGAAGGGAGATTTTAACAATTCTTAAAGTAGTCGAAAGTGGTGGGCGGAGTAGCTCAGCGGTTAGTGTACCATTATTGGACAAAATTGACAACTGTGCGAAGCGTGGTCAGATATCATGGCATCTGACTCGACCAGTATCTATATTTTGACAAACATATAGATGCTTGTTTTGTTGGGGCCAAGAGGGCTTTACCGGACTTTCAATTTGAATTTCGGGAAAAAATATTCTACGTTGCACCCGTTAATGAAGTTCTACCATGATATCACCACCGACTGCTCTCAATAACTATCAAGTCACAGTCGCATGCTTTCTAAATGTGAAGAAGGCATTCATTTCTGTGAGGATTCAAGGACTTAAGCTACGATTACACGGCTATTTTTTCGAGTCATTTAAATGGCGTTCTGACGTAAAAATCGCGTTACAAAGCAGTCATTTAAATGTCGTTCTGTGTGATCGCCATTTTTGGGATAACTAGAAAAATGTCGGACCAAATGACATGTATTTAGTGGGCTCCCTGAAATTACGCCAAAAGAAATTACGCCAAAAAAATAAAATGGAAAAAAAGCCCAAAAACCTCCATACAAATTTGTGGCATTTTTTCCTAGGAAAAATCGCCCAAATATTTTGACACAAGTGCCGCTAATTTTGGCATTTTTTCCAAAACTCTTTTGGGCTTTTTTCCATTTAAGAAAATTGAGAAAACGCCAAAAAAACATTTTTGGAAAAAACACCAAAAAAATTTTTGGTATTTTTTCCAAAATTGAAAAGGAAAAAACGCCCAAAAAGTTGTTGTTTTTTTTAATAGAAAAGAAAAAAGCGCCAAAAGGTTGCATTCTTTGACTCCCTCTATGTATGGTTGTTTTTTCGCAAAATAACATAACATTACATGCTTTTACCTAGTTTCAAGAGCATTTTTGAAGCACGTGTGATCACGCGTGATCAGTACAAAAGTGAAGATTTTTCGGATGATAATGACGATGACGAAGTAGGAAACCAGACGAAAAGCGCAGAGTTGGAAACCGTTGTTTTATGTGTAGTTTGTCAAGTGCTACACCCAAACATTATAATGTTGCCATGCAAACATATAAAGGTATGTTCAGAGTGCAACATCAAATTACAAGCCCAGTCAGTGGCTGATGGAGAAGACAATTATAAATGTCCGTGCTGTCGGGAAATTGTCGCCGATACTCTTCAGGTGTACGTCTAATACAGTGATATGTACATATAAATTACATTCATGACTCTAAATAAAAAAAAGTTATTATAATTGGTTTGTTTTAAATGTGTTAGCTGGCTAAACTCTGAAATATAAATGAAATATAAATTGTCCAAAAAAGGGGCGCGACCGCGCGTTGCCCGCGACCGCGCGTTTACCGCGCTAGCGCGCTGTCCGCGACCGCGCGCCGGCCGGTTGGCGGCTCCCGCCCCCCCCCCCCCCTCCCGCATCATTAGTTTTATCTCTAAACAACTCTATCGGAGCGGGTAATTTATTCTACAACGAATTTTGGAGCTAATTTCCATATTAAATTTGGAAATTATCTAAGCCAAAAAAAAAAATTGTGTTTTGGTTTTATTTCCAAACTAAACTTGGAAATTATGCCAAAAAAAAAACTTTTTGTGGCGTAATTTCCATTTTACTTTTTGGCTATTTTTCCAAAAATATGGCGTAATTTCCTGGCATTCTGGTGAATTTTCGTTTTCATTTTTTGGCGTTTTTGCCAAAACCATTACGCCGCAATTATTTTGGTCTTTTTTCCAAAACACTTTTTGGCGTAATTTCTTTTGGCGTAATTTCAGGGAGCCATTTAGTGCCATATAAATGGCGGAAAAAAATGGCCGTGTGATCGCTCATCAATGACGCCTAAGACAAATCTAATCTAGGACTAATCTTTTTGACTGTTGCGTCATTTAAATGGCAATGGAAAATTCTAAATGACTCGCAGTGTCCGTCATTTGATTTTGGGACACAAATGACGATGATAGTCATTTAGTGTGATCGCCATTTTTCCAATGACGAATCGTAGCTTAAATATCGCTCTACTGCGACGTCACAGCGCCATTTAAATGACTCAAAATAATGGCCGTGTAATCGTAGCTTTATTCATAAACTTAAACAGCTAAGTTTTCCTATACCCCTTATTAACATAATTTATATCTTTCTTCACTCCAGGTCCTTTTTTTGTACAAATAGAAGACAACCATTCACAATCAAAAAGCATCAAAGTCGGTGTAGCTCAAGGGTCAAAATTGGGTATACTACTTTTCAACATTTTTACATGTGACCGGCGCGCGACCAACCTCAGCTCAACAGCTGCCTTTTCGCCGACGACTCCGCCACATATAGCAGCTCGATGTCCCCAGCCATAGCAGCACGAAGAGTTGAAGTCCACGTCAGAAAACTTTGCGAGTACTACCAAAAATGGAGAATACGGATCAATGCAGCCAAATCCGAACTGATCTTCATCTGAAGACACATTAGAGAGCAAGTAGAGGTCAGTCAGCCACAAACTGTCGTAATTTAACGCTCAGACTGCCTGAGCTCCGCGGATGAGCGCTATCAACTACACACGACATTAAATATCTTGAAGTCAACTTTAACGAGCGATTTAGATTCAACCCACATCTGAACACTGTTCTCAGGAAGCCTGCATTCGCTTTTCATCGAGAAGAAGCAGAACGGACTCAGTACAAAAAAAACTCAAATTACTGCTCTACAAACAACTTATAAGGCCGGTAGTTAGTTACGGTTTCCCCATTTGGAATACACCATTTCTAAAACGTACATGGAAAAGCTGGCCGTTTTGAGAGAAAACCCTTAAGGACCTGCACACTGCACAGGATTCCACTACGATCCAATCCGGAAAGAAAAACGTCAGAAATTTAAAACTCTACGAAGAATCCAGCAGAAAACTTGGGAATGCATCTCTAGTCCGAAGAATGGCGGAAACCCGATACATCTGAGAGCGTCGATACTTCCATGTATTAGCTCTACTAAACGAGGACCTATTTCCAAAAGAAACCGACAGGCCAATTATACCCTTCTACGAATTAACCGAGACAACCCATCATCGAGGATAATACCAAGATAAACAACGCTCTCTACCACAAGGACATCGACACCCGGATTTGAACTCCCTAAAGTTAACCCTAACAACGATGCCTACTATACGAGTATGAATCTGAGACAACACTCATGGAAAATATTCGGGTGTTTGAGAGACAGTATTTCAGGACATGCCTCGGGTAGTTTAGAACCCCTGACTCTTAAAGGGAAAGCAGTTCACCGAGTTTTGGTGGCTTAAGGAAGGGGTTAGGGCAGATACGCTGTCCTGGATCGGTGCATTACCTAGGTAACATTCCGCCTTAGTTTTAAGCCAGTTTGTAAGATAGTTAGGAGGCGTATCTTTAGGGGGTCTTTAATAGAAGGGGAAGGGCTCGCTAACATGAATGAGTGCTACCGAGACTTTACCAATCATTTTTGGCTAGTAGTGTGCTGGTATGTTCAAGGGACTCAAGTTTGATCCCCGAAAACATACACAAATTACATCTTAAGGTATTTTCCACTGCGCCGCGTCTGACAAACATCCGGGAGTATAAATGTCATGTAAAAGCTTCCCAATTCCGCCGATCGGACTCGGTATAAAATTGGTAAAAAAATAAAAACACAAACGAATGGTTGTAAGAAGCTAGGCTTAGGGTGCCTATAAGGTCGGAAATACCAAAAAATTTCAGTGTAAAATACAGTCAATTCCGTAGGTATCCCGAATTTATCTTCAGTTCGAAAAATGCATTTCTTACATTTCTTAGTAGGTCTATGATGATGTTTAAAATACCCAAAATGGCGGCAAGTAATTGAAAACCGACGGCAAGACGAACCCAATCAAAGGAGGTACCGGTCATATAGTATCTAAGGCAGGTATGGTAAACTGAAGATCTTGGTTAAAAAAACATTTCCGGTTATTTTGAGCAAATTTTGAAAGGCTTTACATAAATTGAAGTGTATACCCTTCAACGAAATCGATACGTCTTCAAAGTGCCAAAAATGTGCTCCCCCCCCCCCCCAATCGACTGTCCGTTTCTGATGTTTGATGACCAAATCGCCGCCTTTGGCAATGTGATTCCAATTCCGTGTCGTGACTGAAAAGCAATAACCTCAATGGGCACCTTATAACAAGTAGATTAATCAGCCACATCTAACATGGATACGATCTAATAATTTTTTTTCGTTAACAACTCGCCGCATTCCATTCGTAGACAAAGACCAACTTGGATTGGATTGAGTACGAAAAATTCATCAGAATTAGCCTCCCCCCGCGCACTCGGGGAAAACACACTTGAATGCAACATTTTAATTTCGGATTAGTGTCTATTATTACTAAACCATTGGAGTTGGCCGTAAGTCATTTATTTATAATTACGAGATACATGGAAATATTGTGCACATTCAAAGCTTGCATAGACTCGGTATAGTATGGCAGAAGACGGGCAAAACAATCGCACAAATCTTGTGCAACTAAGAAAAAGTGAAAGACGGTGAGTTTTTGTTTTTTAACAACCACGACGATGTACAACAAAAAAAACCAGTAAAAACAAAAGAAAATAAAAACGATGAACAGCAGAGGGAGACGGACCTCTGACAATTATTTACCATTATGTAGCAACTACATATACATACTCGTATCTGCAACAACTGGTCTGAAGTTGAATTCCGACAGTTTTTTTTTTACTTGTTGGGTTTCTACATTTCGCGAAATGCATGCCATTACTCAATGCAAGATTTAAAATCTCAAAACAAGTTAAATGGTTAGCATCCAGCTAAATCAGGAATAGAGGTGAAATTATCCTTAGCACCTCTTTGGTGGTACCCACCTGAAGAAACAGAGATCCTTCTTCTGAAGCAATAACTTTAACTTTGGCTAGATTGAAAACAAAAAAGGATAATGGTATTTACTCGAAATAACCCACATCCATCAATTTATGTTTGAAAGGCCAGCGAAAGATGAAACAAACTACGATGGGAATAATTTGCAGAAGTTAACGTTTTCAAATTGACGGCGGTTTAATGGACGACCTAACGAAGGATGTTGATGGCGGAAATAGAAATTACAAATATCAAAGGTGCAGCGGGCGCCAAACTTTCACAAGGTAGTTTTGAGAAATTTCATATTCGAGTAGGTGGTTAAATTCTTTTGAGTGGGTCGATATAGCCAGGAAAAGTTTTCAAGAATTGGATGAAGGAGCATTTTGCGTGGGCAGGGCTAAGGATTTTTATTATGGGAAACTCACATTTAAAATAATTTTGTTTTTTAAGGATCTAGCTCGCCAGTTGTCGAGGGGACTATAACCTAACAGATACTTTTGTGACACTGAGGCAATTTCGAACTTGAGGATCTCCCTTGTGGAGGTTTTGTTTACGAACGAGCGTTTCTTTGAAGGTAATGTATTTACAAGATACGTGCTTAATGGTTTCTTGATTTTCTATGAAAAGGCAACATTCAGTTTTTTTAATGAGACCTATCTATATGTACATAAGTGATACTGAAGCTGGCAGTGAAGTGTACTTGTATTTGCTGGAATATAAATGGACTTAGAAAATTGATAAAGTCAACACAGTAATTCAGAAGTAATTCTAACGAAAAAGGGGAGGCCAACAGAGTAACCACTAATATAAAAAAAAAATAAGAAAAAAAATTGTTACTTAAACAACAAAAATATATCGATAAATTTTAGCCCATTGACCACTAAAGACCATGCCAAAGGGGATAAATCTATGAAGCCGAAGCAACTCAAATCGATGACAATGGATAGTAATTTATTACTCGTATGTATATAAAGCTCTAGAAATTTTCTTTGTTACCTCAAAGCGCGAAAACTACCGTACAGATTTCAATTAAACTTTTTTGAAATGTTTCTTAAGACTGCGGGATGGTCTTAGGCTATGTCGTTCATTGCCACGTCCTTTAGGAGCGTTTTTTAATCAATTAATACTTATTCAAAACAAAACAAAATACTTAAGGGGTTTTCTTGATCGTTGTCCTTTTTTTTGTGGTGGTCGCACTCGCACCTTAAATAGATACAGTGTATCTTTGTCTAAGAAACGAAAGAGAAGCATGCGATTTCGATGTGCATGTAATGTAAGCAACAGCGACGAAATGCCAGATGGCTGGTGACATCAAATGAGCCAACTGGAAGTGTGGTGTTGTGAACAGTGTTGCCATGAAAATATCTCGACAAATCTGCAATGTTGCAGAGAAAAATCTGCAATTCAGACTTCTGGATTCATTAATATTGCGATATCAAAAAATGTAATTTTGACAGGTTAGAGCTAAACACACAAACACACAAGCTAAAACTTCTACTTTTCTGTTCTCTTATGTGGAGTTTAGAAACACTTAACAAATCAAATATATGCAGTCAGAATCTGCCACCCAGATTTTGGGATTTTCAAAGTCTGCGGCTGCGGTGAAAATCTGTAAAATGCAGACAAATCTGACCTTCTGGCAACGCTGTATGTGAATACCAATTGAGAGAGTTTCCGCAGGTTTTTAGAAGAAACACTCATTTCAGTGTGAATAAAAAAAGCATTCGTTGCGAAGTTGCGTGTACATCTAATCTTAGTAAAGGGAAGTTTCAACTACCAGTTCAAAGAATACGCCAATAATTGCCTTCGGGGCATTCAACGTGGTTGAAAGGACTCTTGGTATCTAAAACAGCAATCATATTAATGCAAAAAGGTTTACATATTGTGCAAGGTAGTTAAATATGATGTCAGATAGTGCGATCAGTTAAGAATCAATACGTTGAGATTTATAAGCAAGAACGATGTGGTTGATAAGCCTAATGGCCAAATACGTTTAGGGTCAACGCCGTTGAAAAACTGCTTGGTACTTGGTCCTCCGCTGAGAAAGTAGATTCAAGCACCAATTTGTATCTATCCATAGGCAGTCCCCATCTATATAAGGAGAATAGCTTTTTGCTGTGGCTTTGATCGTGCAGCCCTCAGAAAGTCCAGATTTGACATCCTCCCCAACAAGCTCCAGGTGTTTTCCCGTCAGTCAGTTAGTTTCTCCTTTAATGTATATATCGCTCAGGAAACCTTCCTAAGAAAGTACCTAAGGAGCAATTAGTATCTCCGAAAAATTTGTTTAACACCCTATTGGAGAAAATAGGACAAAAATTATATGAACAATTTGTAAGTGAATCCCTGACATCTGGAAGTATGGCCCAAAAATGGTTTCAAGTCTTTGTTTGTATTGATTTAGATTTATGACTATTATGGAAAGTTGAATAAAGTGAGGTCATGAAAAAGGCCCCTCTAAAAGAGGTCATCGCCCGAGTTATAGAAAATTTTCCAAAATCGGATAAATTAATTTTCCTTATTTCTTACGAGTATCTACACAAACCGAGTTTGAACTTTGAAGTCGATCGGATGAATAATAACAATGTTCCTATACAAATGTTGACCCCCTCTCATTTTATCCCTTTCCGGATTGAATTTCGAAATATCCCTCCTTATTCCTGGTAAACATTAGAAAAGGATCTTCTGTGCAAAATTTAAGCTTTCTAGGGCAAAGGGCTTGGGCTGAGAGTTGATAAGTAAGTGGGTGAGTGAGGGAATTGTAATTCCCTTTTATATATATGAGAGAGAGAAAACTGTGGACAAAGTTTGTTACCACGACTGTTTTATTGATAGGTCTGGGGGATTTTAAAAAAAATCTTCTAAAGAGTTGTGCATGCTTTAAGGTTGCCACAAGCCAAGCTTTGTGAGCCAGGGTTATTAATTTCAACTAAGGTGCTATACAATTGCCTAGTAGTAGCCCTCCTTAGGTCGAGGCACGATTAGGAGATGAGCAGTGCGGCTTTCGTCCCGGCAGAAGCACAACCGACCAGTTATTCACTCTCAGAATGGTACTTGAGAAGGCTTGGGAGTATGCTACACCGGTTTACGCCTGCTTCGTAGATTTTGAGAAAGCATACGACCGAGTCCCTCGAGGGAAACTCTGGAGTGTATTACAGGAGTATGGAGTTGACGGTTCTCTCTTGAGAGCAATTCAATCTCTTTTACACAAACTGTAAAAGCTGTGTTCGGGTAAACGGCGTTAAATCAATACCTTTCACCGTGGGCGTTGGACTTCGCCAGGGGTGCGTCTTGTCTCATCTCCTTTTCATTACTTATATGGACTGGATGTTACAGCGCAGTATTGGCGAAGAACGTTTCGAATTGGGAGATCTGAGGATAAGTCATTTGCTCTTCGCTGATGACTTGGTCATCCTTGGGTCCTCTCAGACTGAACTTCAGCGCGCACTCGATCGGTTTGTAGCCGTTTGTGTTGAAGCTGAGATGAAGGTAAATGTGAACTAATCTGAAGTGATGGTCATCTCCAGAACGCCTGTTCAATGCACTCTGCGGAGTCCCATTGAAACAGGTGGAGAAGTTTAAGTATCTCGGGGTCTTATTCACGAGTGATGGAAGGAGCAATGCTGAGTTTTCCTGTAGGATTGGTCAGGCTGGATCGATTTTGAGACAGCTTGGTCATTCTGTTATCAGGAGGACTGAACTTGGTGTCAAGCCTAAGTTGTCAGTCTTTAATTCGGTGTTTGTTCCAATTCCAACTCTTACCTATGGTCATGAGGTTTGGGTAATGACCGAAAGAATAAGATCGCGAATACAAGCTGCCGAAATGAAATTTCTCCGTAGTATTGCTGGTGTGACCCGTAGAGATCGCATCAGAAATACCAGAATACGTGAGGAACTCAATGTCGAGCAGCTACTTCTCCGGACGGAGCGATCCATGCTTCGGTGGTTTGGTCATGTTAAACGCATGTCCCCGACCAGGATTCCACGACGTGCTATGGAATCCGTACCATCGGGCAGGCGTCCCCTAGGTAGACCCAGGGGCCAGGATGAGATGGTTAGATCAAATTCATAATCTCTCCTCTACCCGTATGGGGATTGCCCTTGATGATTTGGAGTCGATGGCGGAGGATCGAGTGCTATGGAGGGTCCACTTGAGCAACCTACACCCGCGACCCACTTAATGGATAAGCGGAATATTGAAAATGAATGAATAGACCTCCTTACTTGAAGTGGTCCCCTTCGCATTAGGTCCTAATAGGCACAGTGAGCGGCAAAAATGATTGAACACCGATGCTCCTTAGAGTTTTCTATGAGATCGGGAAATAGGTCTACAAAACCAAGAATCTGTAAAAAGTTTTATAACGAAATAACAGTAACAATTTTTTATAGGTTTTTAAAAAAAATAGTTTTCAAACTAAAAAAACAAATATAAAAAAAATTGATGCGTTCACTCACTTTTGACGCTCACTGTATCTAAATTTGGGAAGTTATCCGGAAAGTTTATTGAAGAGGATTTTCTGAGGCCAAGATGTGCCAAGAGCATGAATATGCTCGTTTTAGCTTCCAAGTTGTTGTTTAAAAGATGGGCATAAACATTTTGTATGCAATCCAATCAGAAGTCAAATTTTGACTACGTAGTTTTTCTTCTTAACACTCTAAGTTCCACCTTTTTTGAGGTAAGGTAATCGAAATCGACATTTTAAGAGCTCTGGTTAGGGCTTCCCCAATTGAGTCGAGTTCCTCTATGTCTGTAGACTCTCGGTACTATGAAGATGGAAACTTATGCTACAGGGCATGTGCTTGTACCTATCTGTAGGTAGGTACTATGTAGCTAAATCATTAGTTTCTCTTTTTATTCCGGAGGCTCAGCATTTAGATTGCGATCTGAGAAGGAATGCTTATATAATATCGTCCTTTATTGAACCTAAGGTACTCAAAGAGTATAACTAATAATTTTTCTTAAGATCTGAGCATAATTTTAAAGTGGGGAAAAGAGAACTTGGTTGTATCTAATCCCCAAAAGCCACAGCTCGCCACTTTTACAAAGAAAAATGCTTCGACTGTATCAATGATTAAAATTGACGACGAATTTATCCATCCAAAGGATATTATGCACCTTTTTGGACCTACTGTCAGTTCGGGAATAACATGGCAGGACCACTTATCCAATATAACAAAATCAGCGTCCTCAAAGTTAGAGCGAAGAGGTACTTCATTCCATGAAAGCTCGTTCTTCTCTATAAAGCACAGGTTAAGCCTCGAGTAGGTAGGTACTGCTCCCATATAAAACATTGAATATATTTTTTTGCATTCGATCAAATAAGGTATATTTTTAATTTGTTGCAGCTCAGCCTCTGGATAGAGTGAAAAGACGAATAATAGCTCTAAAGAGTCGGGGGAATATTGCCTAAAAACCGTTTTAAGCTTTTCTATATTGATTTAAATTTATGAATAAAACTGCAAGTTGAATGGAGTGATGTCAAAAGAACCTAAGTCCGTTTAGTTTAAGTCGAGTTTACTCTGAACTTTATAAAAAAAAGTGCCTATAGCCTCCAAAGTGCAGCATATATTTTTTTTGAGGAACGTTTTCATTAAAAAATGTAAGAACAAAAAATGTTTTAATGTCAAAAATTGCCTTAAAACCTTATTCATTGTTAAGAACTTTTATCCCAAATAAGCAAATATGTAGATGGTTGGCCCAACGGATCCAAGTGCCCACCAGCCACACTAGTGTTAAAATTCAAAACCTAAATATGTACTCTCGACTTGATTGTAATTTCATTGTAAGTGAGGCGTATTTTCAAAGTGACATCCAGCAGTCCATCTAAATACTAAAAGCCGCATATTATAGGTAACTAACTACCTTCATGATAATTAAATTGTAAAGCACAATAAAATCTAATTGGGAATAAGTCAAATATCCCATCCAGACATGTCTTATATTATGTGAGATTGTAAGACATGTTCCTCCTTCCATGACGAATAAAATTTATCATAATTACCACCCACAATTTTGACTCTCAATCTGACTGCGGTGATTGTTTCAAGTACTTTTTTTCTGTTCTATAAGACCTACTTAAAATTCTGCGCGTTTTCGTCCTCCTTTAGCTTTATTTCTAACTCAAAAATACAATTCATTTTTGCAAATTTAAGCTATAACAAGTAACAACCCCCTCAGTGCTACTAATCTGTGTTTTTTTTTTCATAAGCGCACGATAACGAAAATAAATCGAAAAAATAAAAATAATTCAAAGTCATGCCGCTCATTTATAAAAAGTAGGCAGCACCAAAAGCCGTAAACTCAATTAAACGTGAACGACTTTTACTTTTTCCAACAGACTCCAACCATCATCAGTAAAGAATAAAAGCTATACCTACATCGTATACTAGGTTAGGTATTACCTAACATTTCAAAAAATGTGGGCATGTATGTGAATGGTGGTAACCACCGTTACCGCCATCACCACCACCGCCACCGACCCACTGTGTACACTGTACACTCGTATCTAATAGGTTATGGTTTTCTCATTACTTCAGCTGTATATAATGGTGGTTGCAATTGTATCTCACCGGAGCTAGATATGGTATACTTTACGGTACGAGCCGAGCATGCATATAAGGTCATTGGGTCGACACGTTACACTGAGCGATTTTGCAGCGCAATCGTTTATTAGGTGAGTAGTGGTATTTACTTAAAAATCACTACAAATAAAATTTGGATTTTACTTTTTCCAGCAAAAACTTACTCATAGATGAATTTTGTGTCTGATTTTTTTTTTGTTTACAAAATTTCATTCATACCTGAAAAAAAAAAGAAAAAGACAAAAAGTTAGACTTTTGGTAAAATTTCAATTATAAACAAAAATTACGATAAATTCACTGAAATTGTAAAAATAAAACTCTGCATGTGGTAGAAATAAAAAAAGTACCAACCCACGACAAAGTGTGGACAAACCGAATGTTGTCGTCGTATTTTGTTGTAAGATATCTCACGAAATTTATTTATAGAAAAATATGGTAAAACTTTCTTCATAGAAACAGAAAATTGAAAAAATTAATTTAAATAGAACAAAGGCGGGTTCGGCAGCGCTGCGCTTTATGGTCTCGATTTTCTTTGCAGGTCTTCGCTGTACGAAAAGTATTATAATGAAGAGGAGAAGTTGTAAATTTCGTTAATTTACTTGCCTTTATTCTCCGAAGGCTGTGCGCTTTTATAGGGCAGGTGGGTATAGCTAAATCAACGCACGTTTTATTGGCCATTAGTGGATTATGGCTCCGAATAAATTTCGGTTATTAGTTTCGAAAAAGAGTTTTCAATTTTATCGACTTCTCGCGTTTAGTTGGTTATAAGTTGTTATTACACTGCGTTTCTGTTACAGATTTTATACCCCACTGAACTGGAAGTCCACTAAACTGTGAAGTTGTCGAGTTGAGAATGAATAGACTTTCAGAATATTTAAAAGGTCATTATCATTAACATTAAAATAAAACAATTAATCCTCTAAAAAGGTGTGTATAGTGAGCGGGACCGTAAAATCCCTGAATCTAGATTCTTATGGGGTTTATTTTCGGCCTTAAATGGAAGACATCTACAATTTTAGGACGTATTAGGAGGACTACTGAATTGAGAGGCTTTCTCAAAGCAGTTGTTCTGATTGATTGGTGAACACTGCCCAGCCTAAACGGAAAAAGCTACGAAGCTGATGTTTTGAAACAAATTTCTTGTTAGTAAGAACTTAGAAGCAATTTTTGGAAACTCCAAAGGGGGGTCAAAGTTTGTATGGGAAAATACTTATTTTTCATTGGATCGACTTCAAACGCAGTTTGTGTACTCTATATAAGAAACTAGCAAACCCCTGCACACTTCGTAGTGCAAAATAGAAAAATAAAAAAATCAGTTTCAAATTCATTTAAATCATTGATAAACTGTTTTTATTGTAATGCTCCGTGGTACATATTTTTGGTTTTTCCAGAAATCGTATTGCGTAGAAAGTATTCTTGTCTATCAGAACAATGCATAGTTATCAATGTTACAAATTTTATAAACGTTGGCTCCCATGACTGGCGAAAAATACCGCCACACCCCTTTATATACCTAAGATTACCTGTCAATTTGAGCTCAATCGATTCGGTGGTTTTCGAAATATAATATTTTGAATGCATTTTTTGTATGGGAGGTGCCACGCCCCTTTGACCAATTTTGACCAATCTGCACAGGTATACTTCTGGGCCAATACCTAAGATTGTGTGTAAATTTGAATTCAATCGATTGAGTGATTTTCGAAATATAATATTTTGAATGCATTTTTTGTATGGGAGGTGCCACGCCCCTATAATTTCGGGCATATGCGCGCCGCGGCTAGTTCAAATAAAGCGCAATCGTGAAGTCCATTTTTCGACTATTTTACAGACAACTATATCAGCAATAAGACGGTGAATGTTGACTTCCAAATCGTCCAACGTCTCCGGTTTATCTGCATAGACTAGTGAACTTCACATAACCCCAAAGATAGTAATCTAAAGGTGTGAGATCAGAGGCCAGTTCACACGTCATTACGCGAAATTATGCGCTCAGCAAATGTTTCCCGCAATAAATTGACGGTTTCGCGCGCCGTGTAGCATGTTGCGCCATCTTGTTGGAACCAAAGCTGTTTCACGTTAATGCCATTCAATTGAGGAACGACGAAGTCAGAAATCACGCGATTTCAACTCTTGCACAAGCTGAATCTTATAAGCGTTTGAACCAAGAACTTTTCATAAAATCGTCCACAAAGTGGATGGACATAGCTCCAATTGCTCTATACGATGGCGAATCGACTTATTCGGATTCTTTCTCAACACTGCGCTCCAGAAGGGCAATAACTTCTTCTGTTTGCTTTGTTTGTCGTCTTTGGGGATGTGTATTAAGTATTATCCATCTATGTGGAGCGAAAACGATTCATCGTGTTCCGAATAACTTGCTTCTCAGATGGACGGTTATGTCGACCGTAAAATGGACGTAGCGCACGATAAGTTTGGCGAAGAAGAATTTGCAGAATTTGCACGCGTTGTTCTGGCGTTAATCTATTCATCGTAAAATGACAAAACGTACTAACCACAAATCATCTTTCAACTGTCAAATTGACAATCTATAGAAGCATTGTTGCCAGTTTAAAAACCAAACTTTAAAAAAAAACACCCTTTAGTTCGAATAAAGCTCAATCTGGAAGTCTAATTTTGGACACATTTTTTGAGGATCTGGACATGAGTATCGTAAGTCTCATGGTGAAATGGCAAAGCTAAGTGAGTTTGTGCTCACAGCAGTCAAATAGGTTGTCGCTGAAAAGTATTGTCAATTCGAAAATAAACGTCTAAAAAACTCCATTTAAATGTGGTCTTTGTATTTCTTTTAAATTGTCACTTGTTGACGAAAGTACTACGCTTGGGCAGAATCTGTTTAAATAGTAAAAAACCTTAAAATAACTTTTTTTCTAACTCTTAATCGTCACCACTAACTCATCATCAGAATTGTTTATGAATTCAAAGTATAAGTTATGTACTAGTACAGTAAAGAAGAAACTTATGAAAACACGCATCAAAATTTCAAGAAATTTCTAAATTTTAGCTAAAACTAAATTTTTAGCTAATTCAATAGAATTCACAAATTATTGCACCAATAATAGATTATTTAGGAAATGGCGGACTATACGCATCAACTTGTAGGGACGTCTTGTTCTCCATCTCAAAAGAAATGTTTCTAAAGTAAATTCTTCAGCACGCAATTTCAGCAACTGCAACTACTTTTCATGCCACTTCTAAGATTCACACTTGCTTTTCTTTGCAAGCTGAAGCGACTTAGGAACTGCTATACTTTAGGTGAAGGGGCAAATATGGTTCATATTGACACTTTTCTGAAAGGAGGCATATATTAATGATAGGTACGACTAGTAAACTGCTTTCAGATACTAGGAGAACGTAAAATTAAACCAAAAGTCGAGACATACACCACAATAGTCAGTTTTGTGACAAATGTTTGCATACCTGCAGGCTAATTCACAGCAAGTGACTCTGTTTCGTTTCTTTAATTTACTCTGTTTTGCCTTAAAGGAGATACATTTAAAAAAAAATACAATAAAAGTTTAATCATTTGTAATAGAATGTTAGGTAGTAGACTGCGCAATCGGCCTATCCAACCTTTCAGTTATTCATTGACCAATGTATCCTCTCAGTTGGGCATTCCATTGAAAGATTGGAACGTGTCTTCGAATTTTGACAGCCGAAGCGACCAATGGCTCGTTCTATTCGGCCAATGAAATGACTCGATTTATTTGGTTTTGGCGGTTTAACTGGAAAACGCAGAGGTGAGTGGATACAAGAAGAGGGAGATCGAGCTCGAGCCGGTAGTGCGTGCGCCTAACGAATAAAATTCGTAAGAAACGATTTAAAAATTGTAATAATAAAAATAATTGATCAGAAATAAAGACTAATAAAATATTTGTTGAACAAATATCTAGTTTTCAGTAAATTCTGTTTTTGGTATTGAAAATATAAGTTGCTGTAGCAGTAAACAGGGTGTTCTTAGTTAAGAATGTGTTGTGGCAGAAAAAACTCGTTTGTTTATGATTATTTTGAATTGTTAAGGGGTTCAGATACCGGTAAGGGGGATAATTTTACGATTGGCCTTTTAAGTGTTGAAGTGTTTGTTTTTATTGTCGCGACGCGCGTGAGACCGTCAGATCCCGGATGTAGTTCTATTATTCGCGCGAGTGACCACGATGATGGTGGTAAATTGTCCTCCTTGACTAAGACGATGTCTCCAATGTTGATGTTGGGCTGCTTTTGGAGCCATTTTGGTCGTTGTTGGAGCAGATGCAGATATGATATGCTCCATTGCTTCCAAAAGTCTTGCGTGAGACGCTGAATATATCGCCATTTGTCCAGGCTGTTAATATTGGCGTCGCACAGGTTTCTTTCGGGAACAGTGTGCATCGATCCTCCTATAAGGAAGTGTCCAGGAGTCAAGACTGTTAAATCCTCGGGATCCGCAGACATTGGACATAGTGGCCTCGAATTGAGACATGCTTCAATTTGAGTGAGCAATGTCGTGTACTCCTCAAATGTCAATTTGGAATTTCCAATGGTTCGCTTGATGTGGTGCTTGATGGACTTAACTCCCGCCTCCCATAGCCCTCCGAAATGTGGTGATGAAGGGGGGTTGAAATGCCATGTTGTATTTCTGGCCGCTAGTTCTTTGGCCACTTCTGACGACCATTCGGACGAGATGAATTTGCTGTCTCTTTTTATTTCGTTGTGCGCTCCTTGGAAGTTCGTCCCACAATCGCTAAATATGTTAGCGCATGTGCCTCTTCTTGCGACAAATCTTCGAAAAGCGGCTATAAAGGACGCCGTACTTAGATCGTTCACAAGTTCAATGTGAATGGCCTTCGTTGAGAGGCAAACAAATACCGCTATATATCCTTTGGAGAATTTGTTACATCGGCCCTTCCACGCCTTTATTTCTATCGGCCCGGCATAATCTACTCCGGTGTTTGTAAAAGGTCTGCAGCACATGACTCGCTCAGCTGGGAGGCTTCCCATTAGCTGATGTTGCATTTTTGCCTTGTAACGATGGCATCGAACGCATTTGTGTATTGTGGATTTTATAAGTCTCTTTATGTTCGTTATCCAATATGTATTCCGTATTTCTGCCATCATCATTTGCACGCCGCCGTGCAGGGTCCGTTGATGGATATCGCTCACAATTAGTTTGGAGAAGTGGTGCGAATCCTTCAGTATTAAGGGATGTCGTTGATTAAATGGAAGTGACGAGTTTGTTAGTCGACCTCCAACACGCAGTAATCCTTCCGCGTCAAGGAATGGATTTAAGTTGATTATTTTGCTCCCTTTACTAACAGTGTTACTGCATTTCAATTTCTTGATATCTTCCAAGAATAGTTCTTCTTGTACTATTTTTATGAGCTGGTTGTGAGCTGAGGTAAGTTCTTCGGGCGTAATGGGATGAGGTCTGAGTGTTTTCTTGTTTTGTGGGTTTTTTAGGTTTGCGAAATATCTTCGCCATATGGAAACATTGCGAACCAATCGCCGTAATGTGGAATATTGTTCGAAGAACCCCTGGTCAATAATGCAGTGAGCTACTACCTGTGCGAATTTGGGTATTCTACAAGTATCGGATAGTTTTGTTTGATAGAACCCTACATGAATATCCGTTCGATTAATTTTTTGCTTTGATTCCAGATCAGTCTCGATTGGGATTGCTGCTGGAACTTCCGAGAGAGCAAAATTTTTTAAAAATTGGGGCCCATGCCACCACAATTGGTTGTCGATGAGCTCCTCTGGTGAAAGTCCTCTTGAGCCGATGTCTGCAGGATTTTCTTTTGAGGCGACGTGTCTCCAAATTGTGGGGCTAGTGAGGGTCTGGATTTCAGCCACCCTATTAGCTACAAAGGTTGTTCGTGATAACGGGCTTCCTTTGATCCAAGCTAGTGCGATCATGGAATCACACCACGCAAAGACTTCAGGATTTTGAAATTGCATTGCCCGTGATATGAGACGTAATAGTTTTGCTAAGAGTAAAGCAGCACATAACTCCAAGCGCGGTAAGGAAATGCACTTTACCGGCGCCACTCTTGTTTTGGACGCTAGGAGCTGTATATGTTCTTTGCCGTTTTTGATAATGCGAACGTACACTACTGCTGCATATGCCTTCTCAGAGGCGTCACTGAAGCCATGTAGCTGTACCTGATCTGAATCTTCGTATTGGATCCATCGCAGTATTTGGATGTCTTCAAGGGCTGTGAAGCCATTTCGCAGTGGCACCCAAAGATCTTCTGTTTCTTTGGAAATTTGGTTGTCCCATGTTAACTCTTGAAGCCATAACTGCTGCAGGATGAGTTTCGCTTTGATAATGCAAGGCGAGATCCACCCAAGAGGGTCAAAAAGACGGGCAATATCTGCTAGGACTGACCGTTTTGTGTGTCCCTTCACTACGGGTAAGTTTATTTTAAATTTAAACACGTCTTGTGCTGGATGCCATCGAATTCCGAGTGTTTTGATGGAATCAGCTGAATCGAAATTTAGGGGAAGATTTATCTCTCTTTCCGTTTCAGGTACTTGACTTAAAACCTTAGAGGAATTACTTGCCCACTTTCTGAGCGGAAATCCTGCCGACTTCAAGATATCCAGAATGTCCCCTTGAAGTCTGATTGCATCGGATTCATTATTTGAACCATAAATAAGGTCGTCCACGTAGAATCCTTCGGTAAGTGCCTTGCATGATACCAGCAATCAGTGTATCCATGCTCTTTCAAATCTGGGAATGAAGGTGGATTCATGGGATCCCATACTAATATACCTCATATATCACAAACTCCCAAAAATCACACAAAAAGATTGGGAAACGAAATTGGGGACTTCAAGAAGTATTCCCGATTGGAAAACCTTCTTATCTTTCATTGAAGGGAGATTCAGCTCACTTGAAAATTTCATGGAGTCGAACACACAATCGAAACAACCATTGCCATCAACATCGTTTCGAAAAGCTATTTCCAACACATATCATGTAAAAACGGAAGGGGTAGACAAACAGTTTCGCTGTAGGCTTTGCAAAGGCGCCCACAGTTTACGCCATTGTAAGAAATTTTTAAAAATGAGTATCAAATCCCGTTTAGAGGTAACCAAACGAAATTCAGTTTGCTCTAATTGCCTTGGTTATGACCATCATATGAACAATTGCACAAGCACGAATCGATGTTTCAAGTGTAATTTAAAACATCACACTCTTCTTCATATGGAAAGGTCTACACAAAATAATCAACAAAATGCACAACAATATGCTCAGCAAAACCTACAAAATCACTTTTGTCAACAAACATTCCCCAACAATTCTACAGAGATGACAAGTACGACTAACACTATGTCAGCGAACCAAAATCAAGCCATTTTGGTATCTAACCAAAAGCAAGCCAATACCAATACGTTAAATCAGAATGCTACCTCTTATATTCCCAATAAACCACAAGACTGCATGAACTGTGGTCCTTCAACATCGCAACAAGCAATAAATGCTCAAGCATACGCGCATTCTCCAAATCGACCTTATGCGTGTCAACAATATAACATAAACTCTCACCTTATTAGAGACACAAACGTCCAAAATATAAACACAACAGATATGGCATCTAACCATCAACAAACATGTTGTAACCTATCCAATCAAATGCATTCAAAAGCATTGCTAGCGACAGCATTGGTCAAGGTTTCTGCAACCAATGGAAAACAGCACATTCTAAGGGCATTAATTGACCCCGGTTCGGAAGCGACATTTGTCACCGAAAATGTCGCTCAACTGCTCAAACTCAAAAAGAAAAAGACTTCAGCACAAGTCACAGGTTTAGGGCAGACGTCAACTGGCGTATCAAATCACCAAGTTGAATTTACAATCCGTTCATTAACTAAGACATCATTTGCTCTACATGTCAAGGCATTTGTCTTCGAACAACTGACGTCACTGCTACCAGCACACAAGTTGACCACAAAAACGTGGACGCATTTGCAAAATCTACCACTGGCCGATCCGTCGTACAACTCGCCAGGAAAAATTGATCTCCTTCTAGGTGCTGATGCATATTCATCAATCATTCTGGAAGGTCTTGTAAAAGGTGAATGCGGGGCCCCTGTTGCCCAATGCACGGAGTTAGGCTGGATTATAACTGGGAACACAACCAGTCAAAGTCAATCCAACACAATAACTATTCAAAACCATTTCAACTCCTTGGAGGCTCAATTAAAAAGGTTTTGGGAGTTAGAAGAGGACTTAGATGTTAGGAAATTTACTGAGGAAGAGAAGAAGTGCGAAGAACACTATGAAAGTACCTGCAAGATAAGAGACGACGGCAGGTACGAAGTTCAGTTACCATTTAAAAACAATAGTCGCCCAAATCTCGGTGACTCTAAAAGAGCAGCTTTAGCGAGGTTCTTCCAAATTGAGAAACGACTCGAATCAAACACAAATCTAAAGGAAGCATACACAGCCTGCATTGAAGAGTACCTCACACTCGGGCATATGCAGGAAACAACCCCAGACATGCAAATCTCCACAGGAGAACATTACTTTCTTCCACACCACGCAGTGTTTAAAGAGTCGAGCACAACGACGAAGTTGCGAGTGGTCTTTGATGCTTCATGTAAAACATCGAACGGAGAATCCTTAAACGACAATTTAATGGTGGGACCACGCTTACAGTCAGATATAATCGAATTGATCGCAAAATGGAGAAAGTTTAAGGTGGCATTTGTGGCTGACATCAGTATGATGTACAGGCAGATTTGGATGGCACCTAGCGATACTCCCTACCAAATGATTTTGTGGAGGAAAAATAGCTCAGAGCCCATAAAAACATTTGCGCTCAAAACTGTCACCTTCGGCACTGCATCAGCACCTTTTCTGGCAGTGCGCACATTGCATCAGCTAGCGTCTGAAGTTAAAAAATCGCATCCTCATGTCACCAAGACACTTGTCAGTTAGCAGTAGACCAGTTCAGTCAACATTAAAAGTTATAACGAATTACGAAGAAGTTTTGTTTTATTTCTATTGAACAATTTAACCATTTTTGGTGCAAGACATCTTTCTTGCACTAGAATTTTTTCTAAGTTCATCGCAGCTAAGAACACAGGGAATTGACGAAAATACTCATCAAAGTGTATGGACCGGACAGGTCCCACTATTCTGCTTCTATAGACTGAATGTTCAAGTTACTGTACAGAGGACATTTAGCGAATGACGGAAATGCGCACCAAAATAGTAAGACTCCTTTCTGGTCAAAAATCAAATGATAATCAAATTCAAATAAGTGTAGGGATACACTTTCAAAGGTCATTTAATAAAATTATGACCAAGATCTATCTTTGCATTTACTTAAAAGGGCAGATGTCTCGTATTAATAATTTGCAGGCGGTTCACATTTATTATGCGTATTAAGCTGTCACTGTTTAAGAACATGTGTATCAATTGTTTTTAATGTATTTTTTGTATCCACTAGTGACGCTGTTTATGTGGTAGCCTTTGATTTATAAACGAAGAATGGGCGTTCCGCCAGAAATTCAGGTAGGTTACTTATACAATGTTTAAAGCTGGCAAAATGTTTCAAAAAATGTTTTAGGAGCTGTCGCACTTCTTATATGAATCAGTCATTTGAATTGGTATACCTTACACACGAACATTGCTATTTTATATAAATAGATTCGAGTTCATTAGACAGAATGTAAATTGTTTGCCA
This sequence comes from Cheilosia soror, assembly GCA_949372485.1. NCBI lineage: Eukaryota > Metazoa > Arthropoda > Insecta > Diptera > Syrphidae > Cheilosia > Cheilosia soror. The sequence goes on along the minus strand of OX443564.1, from coordinate 42,211,311 downwards.
AAATTAATATTTTGCACTTTGGAAAAGGACAATGTCTTTTGTCGTTGACGTCTTGTTGTGAGTTTTAATTGTTTTAATGACAAACGAATTATTTTAATGGTCTAAAGTGACATAAGTGGACTGACACTCCAGCATTAATCGCACATGAATACAAAGTTTATCTAACTTATTATTTTTAAGACGAAATCGGATGAAAATTCCAAGTAAATTGAACAACGTAATTGAATTTCATATCGTATACAACTTGGTTTATCAATTGCTTACATCTAACTTTCACCTTTTGTGAATTTTGCCAACGGCAATGTCCAACAGTTGATGCGGTTATCTTATCCGAATAATAGTCATTTCATTGTTTATGTAATTTGTTTATGTTTTTTTTTTTTTGCAACTACAAAAGAGTGTTGCAAACGATTACATAGCTGACAGGAAAAAAACACGTTATTAATTTTTAGACTCATAGTTCCTGATCGAAATTGTTGATCTCAGACTAAGTGGGTCATTATGACTGTCACTCGGGACATCTGTCACCCATCTACCAACTTACAATTTGAATAGGAAAGTGTATCCCATAATTTAAGCAAAATTTAAATTTTGCGCCATTTAATAGTACAGTGATGCCAAAGCAAAAAAAAGATAACAATGTGGCAGGTGACAGTTCGGGGTTAGTAAAAATGGAGCGCTCTACGAAAGAAAAATGCATTTCCATTGTTGAGCAATGTTTTAAAAACAATGGAGGTTTTTCAGCTACAGTCCGCAATTTTCAAACAAAATATGACCGTCATAGTGATTTAAAACTGTGAAGAGAATAATTAAGAAATTCAGGGAGACTGGATCAATTAGTGATCTTAAACACTCGTGGTGTCCTGTCATAAGTCGTTCAACAGAAAACATTGAAGCTGTATATTTTTGAAACACTTACACTTGAGAATTTTTCTACTCAACAGAATTAAATAAAAAACGCACCGATTCGTTATAAATTCTTCGATTTATTGAGGTTAGAAATTGCCGCCAAAAGTTGGCTTTCATAATAATTGTATGACTAAGCAAAAATGACAATGACAGAATAATTAATACAATACTGCCAAAAAGTATTTACAAACAGATTTGTTTAGAAAAATGTACTATATCAATTATTTGAACAAAATTAATAAATAAATTTTCTGAATACATAAATTCAATCTTCAACAAAGCAGTTCGCGAGAGTATTGCTGGCAGTACAGGAACATCATATCGCCACCGTATAGTCAATAATTGGGCATTTCGAGAAGTTCTTTACAGCGAATTGTCACGAAAGACTTGAAACTTCGTGTTCGTGTATACAAATTTCAATTGACTAAAGAACAGAAGACTACTGACCACGCGGCGCGAAGAGAGTTCGTTGAATGGATTTTGGAAAAACAACAAGTGGATGCTGATTTTTCAAACAAAATCATCTTCAGTGATGAAGCTCATTTTGATCTTGATGGTTTCGTTAATCGTCAAAATTGTCACATTTGGGGTTCAGAAAACCAACGAGTATTTGTTGAGAAACAAATGCATCTACAACGGGTGACTGTTTGGTGCGGATTTTGGGCTGGAGGCATTATCGGACAGTTCTTTGTCGAAAATGCGGCCGGTTCAGGGAGAAACAATTAAAGGTGTTTGTTGTCATGACATGATAGCCTAGTTTTTAGTGCCTAGATATGGATGTGACCAACATGTGGTTTTAACAAGACGGTGCCACATGCCACACAGCCAGAGGAACAATTCAATTACAGCATAAGTCATTTTATAATCGTGTAATCTGTCATTTTTGCGATCAGAATTGGCCATCCAAATCTTGCGTTTTAGCGCCATTGGACTTTGTGTTTTTTTGAAGTCAAAGGTCTATGCAAACAAGCCCACGACCACCGAGGGCTTGAAATTCAGCCACATTTATGCGAACAGGTCATAGAAAATTTCATTAAAAGGGTAGATACGTACTTGCCAGCGCAACAGCGCACACTATCTGACAACAAAACTGTTGTGTTCTTTGGAAATTTAACTTCAAATATTCTTTTGACATGACTGGAATTTTATTACAAGTTCATGGCTAAGCCAAACAATTTTCAAATCAAGAATTAATTCAAGAAATGAATAAAGTTGTGGAGTAAGCATTGCAAGCATGTTTCAATAATGTTCATGGCTAAGCTTTGATGGGAGAAAATTGTCCGATTATGCTCCACCGATTCTCATTTTCAGACACAACAACTTCATATATTGTTACCTTAGATAAACTGACAACAGATTTATGTAACTCACTAAATTTAACAAAAAATATTCGAAAATAGATAGTCGGATGATCCCATTTTAGACTAAACTTACACTTAACCAAAAATATCGACCGGTATTTTATTTTTTTATTTTTTTTCTAAGAACCACATCTGTCATTGTTTTGTTTTTGTCGTGTTTACAGTACTTACACAGTTTAGACTGCAGAAATTTTGTTTTTCTTTTCTTTTCTCGATTCCCCCGAGGTGATGACATTTTAAATTGCATTGCCAATAAATATTAAAAGCTCGCGATCTAATAAAAAAAAATACATAGTAAAAGATACTTGAGCTAAAATACCGTCGGTTTTATTTTTGTTTTTATTTTGATATTTTGTCTACGTAGCTCGTTTATGCAATCTTTTGAAAAAGCATCTTCTTTCCGCAGATACATAGATACCTACTGCGATATCTGGTAAATTAAATATGCGCGCGGTAATTTTAGCAATGTTTTGAAATCTATAATGAATTCCGCACAGAAAGAAGTGCGTTGTATGCAAGTTTTATAAATATATCTGTATCTTTTGAAGAAATTCTTTATTTTATTGCTTCGATATGGCATTGATAAAACTTTAAAATTAATTTTTAATCAATCAGGAATAGCAATGTAAATATGCACACACACACATAAATTGATCTAAGGCGATTTTATTGGACTTTATTAATTCACTATCAATATTTATTATTTTTATTATTATCAACCAGCAGAATGTGCGCCTCAAGGGATAGACTAAAGTTCATTTAGAATAGGTAGGTACATGTATGGAGGAAAAGTACCTGAGTAAACAAAAAATCCGTTGATTGATTGATGTGAATTGATAGTAAGCAATTTATTTTTTTTTTATTAATTTTCCTTCCATACAATGTAATTTCTAGGTTTACATTTTTTTATGTATGCATTTCTATTAAATAGCGAAATAAATTCCCACAAAATAGCTACTTAATTTAATTGATTTTTTTTTTGGTAAAATGCTACCGCATAAGCAGAGTAGTAATCTTTTAATTATGGTGAATAGTTATGAGTGGAATTAAATGATTTAAATTAATCTCTCCATATCGAATGAATTCGGTGGGAAATTTTAACTTGTTTTAATTTACATTTCTCTGTGAGGAATGGCATTTTATTGCATTAATTAGTGGACTGAATATCATAATGGAGTTGCATTAATTTACATAATTGTCAAAAATCGTCTATCAATCTTATTTGTGCATCTGCATATGTTTGTTTTACAGAAAGAACGTAGCTATATCTACACCTACCTACAATGAGTGACAAAAGTGAGTGAACAGCAATGGTCTTTTAGGTTTACTTATGCAACTTGAACTAGGTCTAAAAGACTAACAATCTGCTAAAAGTTTGATAACATGATAAGTGATAACCAAAGAACAATAAACGAACTTCACTTCGATAATGCTTCTGTATAAGGGTGTTTTTTTAAGAGGTTTGTTTTTTAACAGTCACCACTGTTTCTACGGATTGTCAATTTGACAGTTAAAAGTCGATTTATAGTAAGTACGCCTTGCCATTTTACGACGAATAGACTAACGCCAAAAAAACGAGTGCAAATTGTGCAAACTTATTTAGAAAACCATGGTTCGTTTCGCCAAACTTATCGTGCGCTACGTCCATTGTACAGTCGACATAATCGTCCATCTGAGCAAGTTATTCGGAACACGATGAATCGTTTTTGCACCACGTACACTCTAGTGGATAATACACATCCTCAAAGGCGACAAACAGTGCGAACAGAAGAAGTTATTGTCCTTGTGGGGCGAATCCGAATTGCACAGCAATTGGAACTATGCCCGTCCACTTTGTGGAAGATTTTACAGAAACATTTGGCTTAAAAGCTTAAAAGATCCAGCTTGTGCAATTGTGACCAATATATGCGTCGTAGGTTCGGTGACACCATCAATTTATTGCGGGAAACATTTACTGAGCGCATAGCTAATTTCTCGTAATAGACCTGTGAACTGGCCTCCACAATCGCACACCTTTAGATTACTTTCTTTGGGGGGTATGTGAAGTCACTAGACCATGCCGATAAACCAGAGACGTTGGACGATTTGGAAGTCAACATTCGCCGTGTTATTGCTGATAAACCGCCCCAGTTGCTCCATAAAGTTGTCGAAAATTGGACTTCATGACTGCGCTTCATTCGAACTAGCCTTGGCGCGTATATTATGTGACCTAAATGTTGGGGAGTACAGTGGACTTCCACGATGTTCTACTGCTCCTAGTGTCAGATGAAAAATTCATTCAAAGTTCAACTACAGCCGCTTTTAGATACGATACCATACGATTCGATACCATACGATTTGGCCATGAATGGTGACACTGACAAGTAGCTGGACGTAAGAGCTATGCCCATCCATATTTGTGGATAGTCGAAAGTCTAGTCGTCTCAAGCACTTACAGAGTGAATGCTGCAGCCTTGGTAAAGAACGTTTCAAATTGGCAGACCTAAAGTAAGCCAGTGAGTTATCCTTAGGAACAGTATACACATTATGTGTACTGTGATCCTCCATTAGAATGAGCTTCATTCAGTTATCACTCAAAAGGCTTGTAGCTGTCTGTGTTGAAGCTGGGATGATAGTAAACGTAAACGGATCAAAAATGTTGGTTGTTTCGAGAATGGCTATTGGATATATCTCGGGGTTCTATTCAAGAAGTTGCGTTTTCTAGTAGGAATTGTCAAGCTTGACCAATCCTAAGTGCGCAGGTTATTCTACTATCATTATACCTACGAAAAAGGGCTATTCTATATAAATGGTTGGCGCAACAGGCCCCTATAGACACTATTGGCCTAGCCTCTAATAAACATTCATTTGTGTGAGTTTTTTTTTTTTTTTTTTTTTGTGACGAATGGAAAGGAACCTACACCTTTTTCCCAAGTGCGAACAGTTGAATTGAGAAGCTTTTTCAAGACAGTTACATCCTCGAATATTTTTCAAACGTTCGCGAGAGGTGGTGATGGAGAGAAGGCTATGATATCTGGCTTTCAATTCGGTTTTTCGGTGTTTGGGTTTTGACTGGGTTTTGACTGGGTTTTGACTGAAAGAATAAGTTTGCGGCTACCTACAATACGAGCTACCGAAATGAGATCTTATTTCTGTAATGTATAAGAAGCAACAGAAAACGTAAGGTATTACGTGAAGCTGCTACTTCTCGGCGGTCGGTTGCTTGGTCATTTTAAACGCATTTCACTCCCTAGGATTCCAAGATGTTGTACGACATTAGGCAAGCGTCCTCGTAGGAATAGGAAGAGATGGTTAGATCAAGTTCAGAGTTTAGTACATTTCTGACATTGATGTTGCTTTTGAATTCAAGGGACCAAAGTAGATGCCTCTAGCAAAGCAACCAGTCCGCATAATGTGCGAATCGTATTCTGTATTTGATTTCCAACGAAAGTCTTATTAGCCAATAGGTGCATATTCGACAAAACTTGATATACTCAGTGGTTTGGTTAGTGTGTTAAACTACCAAGAGGGGGAGGGGTTCCAGCTTCCAGGTTCAACCACTCTTTTAGTTAGCTGTAATGGGTTACCAAAAAAAAAAACGATTAATATCAACTAAATGGTTCTAGGCATTCATCTGACGATGAACTCCCATAACCCAAAGCTTGCCCAAGGCACTATACCGCTTCCATTGAAAATTTCGCAATCGAAATTCACGAGACTGCACAAAACATGCCATCAAAGCTGCTGCTGCTGCTGCAACACTATAACACTTGCATTATCGGTTCGGTTCGGTTGTGTTTTGTTTTCATTCCACTGACTGGTTTCGTCTGATGAACCAATCACATCACTATACAGCAATTAATGAACGCAACTCGAGGAGAGTCACAAAGATTAATTTCCTCGGCTCTTAACTGGGTCGACCTCAGGTGCTGGTGATACCAGTTCGATGTAATTGTGTATGGATTACAATGGAACATTTATTTATTTATGAGTTGCTATTGGTTTTTGTTTCAGCTTTGCGGCAAGGGTGCCTGTTACCACCCAACGATTGCGCGAATAAATCAAATTTCAAAATAGTATATCTACGTTTTGTTATACCTCTTTACTTCAAAGAGGCTATAGGTATACATGGGCGCTCGGGGTACATAAGTGTATATGATATTATTGAAGCAGCCGCAAGCGATTTTCAAAACTCTGGGGTTTTATTTAAGTTCGAACAGGTATAGAGACAATGAGAAAATGAAAACCCGGCTTCCAAAAGGTTAATAACTTTGCAACAAACTTTAATCTAAATTGGCGATAAATGGCATAATGCCACATGACAGTAGGTAAGAGCAAACAACTATACAATTTTCTGAGATACATATCTTGCAGTTTTTTTTTTTTTAATTTTCTTATTCGGTTTCATTCAAATAGGTTAAGCGGGCTCAAGCTCAAGCAAAAGGTTGATGACTTCTTGCCAATAAGAAGCTCGAAACTGTTTCACTTTTCATTTAAATTTATTAATGGGAAACGTTTTATGCGTGCGAGGTTTTTTATTTTTCGTTAAAATGCTTGAATACGTGTGAATCGTGGTCGTGGATCGCTGAGTGAGCATGGGCACCAATTAAGTTTTACTTTTAATTGTAAAGCTGCAATATTGCATTTAAATTTTAGGTGTTTCTTGTTGAAATGGCTCTTTTGTGTGAGATCGATTGAGTGAAGTAATTTACAAGTTCGATGAAAAAGATATCCATTGTAATTTTTAATGTACCGGCTTTACTAGGCACGCGAATGACTAAATGTTGAAAGGCATATAATTCCTAGCAAGGTTGAAAATTTATACCTACAGGCCTGTGTAGATATACTAAGACGAAAAGTGTATTGAAACTGCATTATTTAGATGCCTTTGTGAGGGCTATAATAAGACTTTTACCTCCTGCGGATTTTTCCGACATCCAAGTAGATTTTTAAAAAGTCACAGGTCGCTTGCTGGAGTCTTGTCAGTAATTTTAAAGCGAACCGTATTACGATTTTATGATCGCTTTATTACGGTCATCATCTGCTTACAACTGTGCGCAGATATTTTTAATGCTGGGTGTTTCTACGACGAGTTGTAACCAATAATAGGGAAGTTGTCTTTTAAAATTTGTCTGCTCCATGCTGTCATTAAATCGAAAGAGCGGTCATTAGTAAGAACAACATCATCAGAATAAACAACAACAGAGAAAAATGGTTGTGGCACCCTGTGCACAGTATGGAATTCAAAACAAAGTGTCGGTTCATACTGTACACACAATTGTCACTACACCGACCGTACACTGAATTGTCGCTGCCTACGTGGCATCAAACAACGAGGAGAGTTTGACACGAACCGCTATCGAGTTAAGTGGCTATTGTCCCGTGTTTGGATCGCTTTATAACGAAGTAGTTGATTTTGTCTCGTGTTAAGACCGCTTATCAAATTTATAATAAATTTGTAAAGTAAGAATTTGAAATAAACATTTATTGAACTAAAATATTTGTGTCGGCATAATCGTTTTAATCGGCACATGCATGGCACTGTTGAAAATCGTGGAGTGTCACGCGTGACAATACAATATGATTCCACAGTCATTCAAATCGTAGTCATTTGGTCTTGCCATCCAAACCGTGTCAATCGTGCGTCAAGTAACAGGTCGCATGAGAGGCACATCACACAGAATGACCACTTTGGGACATGGTTTTGACATTTAAACTGTGCCAATCGTTTCAAGTGACACATTGCATGACAAGCGATCACACAGAATGATTACTTTAGAACAAATTCTATAACATCGTCATAGTGATGTCAGCATGTCACAGACTGAGAAAATTCATGACATATTGTGTAATAAAAGTTTTAGTACTAAATTGCGTCATCTTGATCAAAGAGTCATTGATTGACAAACGTAAATCTTCGCTTCATTTCTGATGTTATGTAATTTTCAGAGTTTATAGCCAAGCTGAGGGAGATAGCATTTCCAACTATTTCAAGTTATCTAGCTGTCTATTACCGATTTGTCAATGTTGAATGGCCCTTATTGTTGATCTTGATCTTGATCTTTTCAAACGCGCCAGTGATCTCGCCGAGTTCTACCAATTGTAATGAAATGAGTGATGTCATCAGCGTATGCAGAACAGACTTTCAAAAAATTGTGCCTTCAGTTTTGGCTTGTAAAGCATGATTTAGCTTGCCTAAAGCATGATTTTAAAGAAGTCGCATGACAAATCATGACCTTTTTAAATTTTTGGGTGACAGATTGTTTCTGACCTTTATAAAGAAGCGATCGATCTTTGTCAGCATAACTATAAATATGGTTTGTGTCCACATAGACACTTTACTTTAGATGCGGCTTACTTTCGGGGATAGAACAAACACTCAACTAACAAGCCGCTTGAGTCCATATCTTAGGGACAACGCATAGCAGAGAAAAACCACACCTTAGATGGGGCGCACAATTGGATAACGACCTCAACCAGCTTGGTTTGCGATTGACTGACTGAGCTGACTTGCGGGCTTGTCCACAAACCAGTAAGAACTAGACCACCGACTTCCCGTGCACCTACCCGATTCTCCCCGGAAAAAATAGACACACTGCATGACGTTTCTTTGTTAATTTTTTAAAGTTCTTGATTTGGTCTTTTTTTTAACCTATTGACGAAACTTTCCAACGTTATTTCTGGAGTAGCACCTCTGAATTTCCTCGATGGTGCACTTCTCATGCTTTTTACTTTTTTTCTGTGGCAGCCGATATCCTTTACTTTTACTCATAGAGCTCACAAGTTGCCATCGTTTTACAGCTTCGCTTTCTAGGCAAGCTATTTTAATGCATGTATCTATCGGTGCTCTTAATCCAACCAGGTGTTTGGTATAGGGGTGTAAATCACCAGTACATCTGATGTAATGCCTCTTTTGCATCGATTCAACTTGTCGTAGACACTTGACGGCTTTGTACGAAAAGTTTCTTTCCTTCCAGTATTCATTCGATGCTGTGGGGTCTAATATTATATCCACAAACTTGGTTATACAACAGAAAGTGGTCGCAGTTTATATCGACCTCTCGAAATTTTAGGTTACACTCGAGGCGCAAGTGCATTTCGTTGATTAATTTGGTCGACGCACGGTTTTGATTATTTGCCGAATTCTCTTTGAAAACTGAGGTAGGGAATTTCTCTACTGGCTGTAATGGACTAGTATCCCATTTCGAGACGTGTTAACTTTTAGGCTGTAGGCAGAGGCATAGCGAGGGTTCGAGCCTTGCGGGGGGTGACATTTATTCAAATGCCGACTTATTTCAGGAACTTGCCGACTGTTTAGAAATCATGAAAATCGGTTATCGAGTTATATCTAACGTCATCGAATTTCACCCCATAGAAGATGTTTTTTGTATGGGAGATCCCACGCACCTCTGTCCAATTTTGACCAACACAGGAAATATCCCCGGCCAATATCTAAGGTCACCTGTAAATTTGAGCTCAATCGATTCGGTGGTCTTCGGGATATAAAATTTTGATTGTTTTTGATTGTATGGGATTCGCCATACAGGAATACACCTGGGCCAATACCTAAAGCACCATTCGCATGAGAGCGACCAACTATCTACAAACGAATGAATATTCGCAAGTTTTGACAGTCCGGTCACATGAAAACTTTTCTAGGTCGCGGTAGTTCGTGAATTTCAGCCATCAGCTGTATTAAGAAAACAAGTTTATAAACAGTTTAAATACGGAATTTCGTTTTCCAAACTTTTTGCCGCAAACGAAAACACCCTTGTCAAAGTTCGCAATCCACCAATCCATCAATAAGGCGAGTTCCACAAACTAGCGAATAACATATTCCTTCGAATTTAAGCTCAAATTAGAGATGCCGCCGGTTCTTTTTAAAATCGAATCGAAACTAGCTAAATTTTAAGGAGTTCATGTGGGACCTTTGAAAATGCCGACTTGTAGGTTTACATTTTTTACAAGTTTAAAACCTATACCTAATGAAAATCCAAACCTAATACCAAATTTTTCAAAATTGCTCGTTGATTTGCCGACTCTTTAAAAGCGTGGGGAGGTGCGACACCCCCCCACGCCCTCGCTACGCCCCTGGCTGTATGTATCTATTACCTAATCTGTCCTGCTTCCCTTTTTTGACACTAAAATCAGCAAAGACGATTTCTTGACGATTTTCTGCTCAAAAAATTACTTCCTCCTCTAACGTAGTGCAGATGTTTTAGGAATATAACCAACTTAGTCTTGATTTTGAGTAAAGTGTCATGTGGCTTATTGCTGTTTCAGTGCAATGGTGCAAAAAACTTCGATAGCAGAGTTGTTTTTAATTAATACCTCGCGCTTATGTAACCGAACTTGACTGAGGAAACAACACCTGAACTACTCTTGAACTATTGTAATTGAAAATTAAAACAAATACAAGAACCCATTAATTGGCAGAAGGTATCAACTGTTTATACAGTTGGCTGAAAAAAATTCAACCAATCAATATTAGTCCACAAACAAACAACCGACAGTGACAGGTTGCGCATTTAATTTTTTTTCTAGTACCTATACCTACCACTACCATTTTTAAAAATTTTTTTTTTGATTCGAATGTTTGTCTATTTTCAAACTTTTTTGTATTGGATTAGGTTCGCTCAGGTTTAACTAATTTAATTTACTACTTTTAAGTTCAGTGCTATCTGTATCTGTATCGGTTTTGGAGAGTTTAGATAACCTTATGTGCGAAGGATTAAAATCATTAAATAGGATTAGATGGCAAAAGGAAAACTAATTCAAACGGCAAAGATACTTTTTTATGAAATTTAATTGCATCTAACTTTGTGAATTCAATATAGCATAATGTGTATAGGTACTAGAACAATCCACGCGCCCATTATCGTATATACCTTGAAATCAACACCAATCATAGGTTTCTGCGTTCTCCGCATGTAAAATCAATAAATCGATTGCAAGTGTCATTCAACGTGTATTAATGTGACAGAGTTGATTCCATGAGCTAAGCATTATGTGTTCTCCGAACTGGGGTATTAGGTTCACTTCAAACTTTTGTCGAGTTTAGATACGGCAGACTTTGTTATACTAATGAGTTTTTCCCTTATTCTTGTGGCTTATATAAGTGTGTACGTTTGTATCTATGAGAATTAAAAAGTGGGTTTGCTGTAACATAATGCTCACTTCTGATGAGCCAAAGGTATACCTATAAATTTATTCAAATTTAATGCGAAACACGATACTCCTTTCAATTTCGATGTCATAATACTATCTACGGATACAAAAGTCAATAGGATTTGATGTGTTCCTTTCGTTTAATGATGTATTTTTGGAAATCCTTAGATCCAATTGAAATGGGTTTCTGACATGATTTGGATTATAGGTAGCTTGCGAGGGCGACAAATTTATTTTTGATAGGCTTATGGACTCAGTCAGTGGGCTGGAATAAATTAAATGCGGCAAGGTTGTTGACTTCGGAAAAAATCACTTGGAAAATAATTACAAGTGTGACTATAGAAGAGGTGTAAGTTTGACACCAACTAACTGGAGGCATTCTGATGTAAATGTGGTGTTGCATCTATAATGAGGTTGACCACTTGTTCATTATAATTTAGAGGCACCTATAGGTTTATGCGGAATTGAGGTTACTTGCGAGTGGGACTAATTCACCGCAACTACGGGAAAACCAGACATAGTTACGAAGCAACTAGAACCTCAGGTGAGAATGGAGATGTTTGGACCTACACGAGTGCGGAAAGTTCAATGCAACCTGATTTATTAAAAATAAATAAATAAATATATAGGTGGCGCAACAGGCGTGTAGACACCCTAGGCCTAGCTTCTCGCAACCACTCGTTTTGTGTGAGTTTCTATTTTTGGGACGAATGGAAGGGACCTACAATTTTATGCCGAGTCCGAACGGCTGAATTGAGAAGCTTTTTCATGACAGTCATACTCTCGGATGTTTGTCAGACGTTCGCGAGAGGTTGCGCAGTAGAAAAAACTTTAAGATGTAATTTTTGTTTTTCCGGGGATGGAACCTGGGATCCCTCGCACAGTAGTCCAGCGCACTAACCACTGCACTACTGCGCCCACTACTGATTTATTAAGCATGTAAAATTTAAGCCAGACTGAAAATTATATTCTACTTCTTTCTTGTCGTACATATTTACCATACTTAATGTTAACCAATTTTCTTTTTTTATTTACCAAATTGAAGCTTAAAGGTCATAGATGTGTCCATGATCATTATAATTAAAAAAAAAATATTAACAAAATTAGTAAAATAACAGTTCAATATTGAACCTTAGAAAAATCTTTCCAAAAATGTATAACCAACTGATGTATGTAACAACCGCAAGCTGATAAATTTACCATTTGCATGCTTGCATTAAGACTTTCGACACTTAGAGTAAAACGAATATCTACACTCTTATGTCACATTATCAGCCGCCTTCATATCGTTCATCCCCTTCAACCACATATAACTAACACTCCAGACAAAAACCAACCCGAACAAAAGATGTGTGGCGCCATAAAGTGGCTCCTTGTCCCTAATAAGGAAACGATTGAATGATTTCAATCGGCGACGATTAGGTAACAGTGTAATCAAGTACATATCGCGCTTGAAAGGAATTACATAGCCACACGCTATATTTAAACCGAATGTCACGTCGCCGACCCGGTTGGTGTGAAAATTAATCATAGTTTCGTGCGTGGCATGTACTGTACATTTATACATACTTCTAGATATGATAAGGCCTAAATGTTATGCAAATGGGAACGTAAGGTAAGTATATGTTTCAGAGTTTCGATTCAAGCCATCAGACGGTAATTTCTAAGAACAATTGGCTAACAAGATTTAAATGGAAGCTAATAACATAGGTGCGGAAGATATTCACAGGATATTTTCAGAATATGACAAAAGTTTGCAATTTGACAGAACATCGTTAAAAAAGTTGGCAGTTGATCTCCGACGGGTTATGACTTTAGCGAAATTCAAGCTGATTTTTTCAGAGACTACTGCACATTTTTTGACAACATTTTCTCACTAACAAGCCATTACTCTAATGTTTTGGAATACGGCTAAGTAAAAATTGGTAAGTATGTATCTATCTGCTCTACAGGCTAACTGTATGGGATTTTAACAAATGCAAAAGTGCTACAAGAACATTGAAGATCTTCAAAATTTCAACCGAAGACACTGACTACCCCATACTCCATCCTTTAATTTTGACAAGAATTTTCTCGTCACCATCCTCTCCAGACCAATCCAATGGGAATGAGCATACATGTTAAGAAGTTAAATCAATTCACTTCTATACTGATGGCTCGAAAGCCAAAGACAGAGTCGGTGGGAGTGACTTTCTCCGAAAGTCTTAATCTTAAGCTCTCCTTTAGTCTATCAAAGCACTGTAGCAAGTTCCAAGGGGAAATTATGGCGAAAGAAGAAGTCTTATCTTGGTTCAATAAAAACGTGATATCCGTTAAAGACGTCTGTCTATTTTCGGCCATCCAAGAATGTATCAAATCCTTGAATTCGGTTTCGGTCTCTAAAGCTTTTCTTGACTGTCGATCACCTATTACGGAGCTGGCGGCCGAACAGTCGAACATTCACCTTTTTCTGGTTGCCAGCGCATAGAGATATTTAAGGGTATTCTAAGGCCGATGAACTCGGCAGAATAGAAGCAACTATACACATCCTGACGGACAAAGGCACAGCTCGAAGGACAAGCTCGATGCCATCGACAGTGCAAATCTTAGGTGGACAAGAGTGACACAACATTAATGGTGACGCTTATTCATTAATGGTTCTCCGCCATCGGCTCTAAATTATCAAGGGCAATCCCCATACGGATCTATATAGAGCACGCCTGCTTTATGGTACGGATTCCATAACACGTCGTGATCCTGGTTGGGGCATGTGTTTAACATGACCAAACCACCAAAGCATGGACCGCTCCGTCTGGAGAAGTAGCTGCTAGACATTGAGGTCCTCACGTATTCTGGTATTTCTAATGCGATCTCTACGGGTCACACCAGCAATACAGCGGAGAAATCTCATTTCGGCAGTTTGTATTCGCGATTTTATTCATTCGGTCATTACGCAAACCTCATGACCATAGCTAAGAGTTGGAACAAACACTCAATTAAAGACTGACAACTTAGACTTGACACCAAGTTCAGTCCTCCTAATAACAGAATGACCAAGCTGTCTCAAAATTGACCCAGCCTGACCAATCCTACAGAAAAACTAAGCATTGCCCCTTCCATCACTCGTGAATAAAACTCCGAAGTTCTTAAACTTCTCCACCTGTTTCAATGGGACTCCACTAACATGCAGGTGCTCCAGAGACGACTATCACTTCAGATTTGTTTACGTTTGCTTTCATCTCAGCTTCAAAGGCTAAAAAACGATCGAGTGCGCATTGAAGTTCAGTCCGGGTGGACCCAAGGATGACCAAGTCAGCAGTGAAGAGCAAATGACTTATCCTCAGATCTCCCAATTCGAAATGTTCTTCGCCAAGACTGCGCTGTGATATCCAGTCAATATAAGTAATGAAAATGTAAGGAGACAAGACGCACCCCTGACAAAGTCCAACGCCCACGATGAAAGGTATTGATTTAAGGCCGTTTACCCGAACACAGCTTTTACAGGTAGTGTAAAGAGATTGAATGGAGAACCCTGATATACTCGAAGGATTATTTATTATAAAAAACTTTAAAAAAAATTATTCAATCCACAAAGAGCTCTTCCAAATGTCGAAACTGAACAATCCCTAAATTTTGAAGATGATGATCATTTTGTAGTGGTACAACTCCAACTAAATCGTTTGTTTACCAACAATTTATGGTCATTTATGGTCATTTTCCCAACAATAATTATACCCCAGAAATGAGTAGATGGCAATTTGTTTGTTTTTGCATGTATATTTCGACGAATTTACAACTTATCATCTATATCCTGTTCAATGGAACATGCTGAATATGAATTATTGGCGCTTTAATATTTCAAAGGGAATGTTTTGTCACTCAGACACTCGGTAATGGGTGCGCAAATAACTCGTACCCCCCAATCAATATCAATTATAGTAATTTATTTGAAAAACAATCTTCCAATTGCCTACAGCTTACATTATCCCCAACTTGATTAATAGATTTGGGGATGTACCTTAAAACTTAAAATTATACAAAAACAATTTAAAAATTTAACTTTCATTTTTTCTTATAAATTGTTAAAAATGTTGAAATTTGTTACATCCGTTGCTAATTTAACTATAGAAAACCCCATCACATCACAGATTTTCATTAATCTCCTCCAAATATATTTAATTACATTTTATAATAATAATAAATTTATTCAGTAGAATAATAATAATGTGCGATGGCTACAATATTCAAGAAAGCAAGATTTTACGCATCTGACTGAAATCCCACAATAATAAATTTATTAATTTAAAGAATTGCACCAGTCATGTGCTTTGAATAAAAAAAATATATATATATAAAAAAATATAAACCGCGCTCTTGAATCTGTGTACTCAACAACAAATTAGTTTGTGTAATAATTCCATGGGATGTGGCTGCCCACACCCATACTACAAAATGTAGGAGATCATGAATTTTTATTGCCAACGATGATTCCCCATTCAAATCATTATAAATAACATATTACTCATATCAATTATATGAAGAGTACACGCCGTATCTAGATATTATAATTTTGGTGATGTAGATTTGTACAATAATTATTGTGCAGTTGTGGTGGGATTTTTGTTGTCATCCATCAGACAACAAACACATTCTAAATCTATTGTCATTGTATTGTGTGTTGTGCGCCAATGATTCGCACTGCAAAATGTATCATTAAGAAAACTACACTTAATTGGCGATATTTTTGATTGTGTATAGGTATTTAGTATTGTGGAAATAATTGCGAATTCTGTTGTTCGAATGGAATGTTTTCTATTGATGTTGCAGCACAAATAGTTATTCGTAGATTTTGTTGCATTGAATAATTTTTATGTCATCACATAATTAATTGAGATCTTTAAATACCTAATTGAACAATTGTGAATATTCAAGATCATATAAAAATTAGTGGGCTTAGCTAGTGTCAAAAATGGACGAAATTCAACACTTAAAGTGGGCATCAAATTATAAAGGGTGTTTTTATTACAGATTGTCAATTTGACAGTTGAAAGTCGATCGATACGTTTTGCATTTTACGATGACATGAACAGATTAACGCCAGAACAACACGTGAAAATTGTGCAAAGTTATTTGAAAACCATGGTTCGGTTCGCCAACATAATCTAATCGTTCATCTGAGCAAGTTATTCGGAACACGATGAATCGTTTTCACACCACGTACACTCTAGTGGATAATACGCATCCTGAAAGACGACAAAAAGTGCGAAGAGAAACAGTTGTTGCCCTTGTGGGCGCAGTGTTGAGGAGAATCCGAATGAGTCGATTCACCATCGTGCACAGCAATTGGAGCGATGCGTATCCACTTTGTGAACGATTTTACGGAAAGCTATTGGCTTAGAAGCTTATAAGATCCAGCTTGTGCAAGAGTTGAAACCGTGTGACTATTATACACGTCGTTGGTTCGGTGAATGGGCCGACATCATCAATTTATTTGCGGGAAACATTTGCTGAGCGGATAATTTCATGTAATGGACCTGTGAATGGCCTCCATGATCCTGTGATCCCACACCTTAAGGCGGCTCTCAAATTGAGGCAACATTCAATAAGCAACTGACAATAGGAAACACGCAATATTATCGCTCACAATTATTTTACTTTGAATTAAATTAGAGGTCTCACTCTCACATCAAAGAAGCTCGAACGAAAAATGTTACTGATTGCTTATTGGCAGTTGCTATAGCAACTATGGTTGCTTATTGCTTGTTGCTTCAATCTGAGAGCCACCATAGGTTACTTCCGTTGGGGGTCTGTGAAGTCACTATTCTATGCCGATAAACCAGAGACATTGGTCGATTTGAAGGTCAATATTCGACGTGTTATTGCTGACATACGGCCGCAGTTGCTTCGAAATCCAATTTTGAAACTTCAACATTTCAACATGACAGCTACTGTCAGAATTGATTACTGATCTTATTTTCTATTTTTCGAAAACAGAGGTGATTGTACCTAAGTCGGCTCTTACACTAAGGCAATAATCAAACAACTGGCAATAGGAAATACTCAATATCGCTCACAACTTGTTTACTTTAGGCGGCTCTCAGATTGAGGCAACAAGCAATAAGCAACTATAGTTGCTATAGCAACTGCCAATAAGCAATCAGCAACATTTTTCGTTCGAGCGATATTTAGTTGCTTTGATGTGAGAACTCTAATTTAATGCAAAGTAAAATAATTGTGAGCGATAATTTTGCGTGTTTCCTATTGCCAGTTGCTTATTGAATATTGCCTCAATGTGAGAGCCGCCTAAGTCGGTTGGGGGTCTGCGAAGTCACTAGTCTATGCCGATAAACCAGAGACATTGGTCGATTTGGAGGTCAATATTCGACGTGTTATTGCTGACATACGGCCGCAGTTGCTTCGAAATCCAATTTTGAAACTTCAACATTTCAACATGACAGCTACTGTCAGAATTGATTACTGATCTTATTTTCTATTTTTCGAAAACAGAGGTGATTGTACCTAAGTCGGCTCTTACACTAAGGCAATAATCAAACAACTGGCAATAGGAAATACTCAATATCGCTCACAACTTGTTTACTTTATAAAGTAAATAAGAGGTCCTCTCATCAAAGCAACTCCATATCGATCGAACGAAAAAATGTAGCGGATTGCGGTAATATTTATCGCTGGCGATCGATACACAGCGCATGTTGAAAAGCAACCTAATATTGCTTCGTAGTAGCTTCATAGTAGCAATATTTGCGATTTTATTAATTTTCGAAAAATATGTCAGATCCAGTTTTCAATACAAAATTCCATGAAGTAAAAGAAAATATTTTAGACATTTCTGGCAATAAATTTAAAATAAAGTTGCCATATTGCTTATTGTTGCCTGTTGCCTCAATGTAAGAACCGCCTAAAGAATTTATTCGTTAAGTTATTATTAATCTAAACATGAATTCTAAAGAAATCTATGGCGCTTTTCCCCAAATTGAAGGGACATCACTTTATACACGTGTTTTTTTCTGGTTACCACGGAGCTAAGTTATTTTTCCCTTGCGATCCCAAAGCCCAATAAAAAAATCTCCATCTATGACAGTCCACTTCCTTTATTTAACTATTACTTTTGTAGCTTACGATCCATATTTCTAAATTGAATAATTTCCTAATTTTAATTTTTTTAAAGTTCCCTGCCCAATTGGCTGACACTGCGACATAAAAGATTTATTGTATCGAGAAGGGATGGAGTTATTCTAATTGTCGGATGACCTCCCTAATGAAGGCCAAGATATCCTTAATAGCGGAGTTCCTAAGCTCTGCTCTTGAACGTGTCTCCCTGTTTTTCTTAACCAATGAAGTGCCGGGCAGTCACAGAGAATGTGCTCGGAGGATTCTTCATTCTCAAGGCAGAATCTGAATTCTGCCTACGGACGCAAATTTATTTATACATTTAAGATGATATCTCAAGATTTTTGAGTCCATTGTATTGGACAATAAAGTTTGTAAGGCGATGTAAACGTACTATAAGGTAAATTTAAGAATATGGCTAAAAATTATATTGACTTAAGCTGAATTACTCTCATGCATTCCCATAATTGTATATGTAGTTACATTTTTTATTTTCTATATAAAATTACCGCCAGTAAATTTAAAATCACAGTAAATTCAAAATGACATCTGTTTAAGCTGGATTACTCCGATGCAATTCTATTATGGATCTCTCTTGACGTTATCTATGTCAATAAAATGTTACAGTAAAGTGATAGATATAACATCGGAATGACATTTATTTGTGTTTAAATTCCCATAATTTACCCATTAGATTATTTTTCAAAAAATAAGCAAATAAGAAAATTACTTTTCAAATAGAAGTTATTGCGGATAGCCATGGTTTGATTCCACAGTTTTCAACCAGAAATTCTGAAAGGTTTCGCCGTTTTGTTGGCGGATAACAGAATAGAAACGTCAAAAAATAAAAGTTTTTTTTTTTTAAGCCGCCTTAAGTCTTGTACCACTGGGAACAAACATTTAGGGAAATATTTCAGAAATGTTTTAAAAATGTATTAGAAACTTTTCAAAAATAATTTAGTACAAAAACGCTTTTTTTGTGTACAGTAAATTTTGTTTCTCGTTTGTTTGCGAAACGTTTCCTAAATGTTCCACTTGTAGTGGAAAAATAAAAATGTTTCTCTTTCTGTAGTTGCCAGAACAAAATTGTGGAATTAAAAAAATTATTGGCAAACAAGACCAACTTGTGAAATCGAAATTGTGAAGAATATGAAAATTGTCTTTGCCAACACTTTCTTCTCTTTTGTAAAATATTTTTCATGACGATAAAACAAGGTGAATAAATGAGATTCTCCTTTGAGGACACTTTCTTAAGCACTTAAACTTTGGAAGGAATAAATTCAAATGCCTTAAAAAATTGGGAAAAGGTTTTTGAAACGTTTCCGAAACATTTCACATACTTTTCAAAAACATTTAGGAAATATTGTGAAAACAATAAAAAAAATATTTTCAAAACATCTTTTTTCAATGTTTTCCAAATTCGATTCTTTTTGGGAATACAGTATACCGACCTTAAAATGTTATCAGTTAAATTTTCTTTTTCCTAAGAAATGGCTTATTTTGGGATTAAAATTCCCACGACATACGAACACTAAAAACGACAAGTTTCAAAACAAATTTTTGTTAGCCCATCTAACACTTCGGAATGCAAAAATACACATTTACAAATGACGTGTATTTCTATTCAAAATGTGCTTTTTCATTTTTGTTTACGATCACTTAAATAAATTTAATTGAATTTAAGATATAAAAAGAGTCTAACGCTAACCTGTTTAAATTTGGTCCAAAAATAAATGGAACATGCACTCGAAACTGAAAGGCGAAAAATCGCCTCGGTAATTATTTAGAGCAGTCGGATTATTGTTATTGAAATAAAAACAAGAAAAACAACATGTTAAAACATTTAACAGTTTTGTATGAGTGCTTTCAAGTTTTTTTTTTTTATTGCACAAAAACAATTATTTGTCGATCGATTTTAAGAAATATTTTTATATTGTCTGAAATTGAATACGCCAGTCTTTAGCTAGTAATTACTAATTAGATTGCAATTTGCTGTAGATGCCAGTGAAATAAATAGAAGGTACTAGTATGTAGTATTTGGAGATATGGTTTTCGAAAAAAAAACTGTGCAAAAAGATTGGCTTCTACTAAGCTAGTATCTTAGGGATAACGTTAAGAGTTTGAGAGCAGCATTCAGTTCAGTCTCCAATAATAGTACCACAATAGTATATTATATTTGAAAAACGTCAACTCCACACGACTACACACGTGATTAGCCTTCAGGGGGTTTATGTATTTCCAAAAGCGCGGCGGATCGCTTTTCATGGCGGATTTGTATTTTTGTATTTCCAAAAGAGATTAGGTCCATTCAAAAGCGATAGGTGTTTAGGTGACGGATTGCTGGCGGACTGCGACTGGTTGCCATTTTTTTAGAAAAATAAATGGAAAATTGGAAGTCAGAATTGAAAAATCAGATGGAAATAACTCAAAATATCACTACGTTTTTGAGAAGCGACAGCTATCGAAATTAATACAATCCCGCAGATATTGACACAGGACAATCGTTTGATTTTTGGAATCTAATTAAATTAGTTGTCAATATTGCACATTTAATTTTGTATTTCTATGAGATAAGCCTTTAAAAATTGCCTCAGTCTCAAATAATATTTTATAAATTTCCATCGATTTGAGAAAGTTATTTTTTGGTCGACATCTCAAAAAACAAAGTCCCTTGCGTAGGAAGAACTTACAATTAACCAGCTCAAAGGAGAAAACAAAGTCTAATAAATATTTAAAGGTCAATTGGGATAATTTTATTAGGAAAAAAAGGATATCAAGTTAAATTCATTTGAGTGAGGTGTATCTGTATAGGCTTAAAAGGTTGTTTTTGAAAGGGTCTCTTGGTTTATCTGGCTTATAAATATTTAGTTTGCAAACCCAAGTATCGCATGGAGTATATTCCTTGCGATACTGTAATGCAATTTGCTTACCATATTATACTTTTGAAAGGATTGTGGTAGAGAGATGAAAAGGTAACCGATGTGTTGGTCTGTTTCGAGTTTTAATTAGAGTCTCTTCCAAGAAGTATTTCAAAGGAAGCGATTCCAATTGGAACACATGTGGCAAAACGTAAATATTTAAAACACGTGCGATGAGTCTCAATGCAGAACAGACTTCGAGATGACGAACACCAAAACTGTTCAGTATGTGGATTGTGACATAGCAGCAGAAGGAAATGAATGAGGAATGTGTCACTTTAAATGCCTAAAGTGCAGCATGATGGAGAAGATTCATCAAAACTACCTTTTCCTTTTAAATTGAAAGTATGCGATGACCTTACGATGTGGAAAAAATATTCTTCTTTTATTTTTTAGACAAAATATGAAATATATTCTTAAGCCATCTACAGTTTGAAATTGTTTTTTTTTTTTCAAAACTAAGCTTTGAAATCAAATGTGTTGAATGTGCGGCCGTTTTGATATTTCCTACATACGACGTATTTATTACTTCGGTCCCGCGCTTGGTCATTGGGCCTTTAATAAATTTCTTGTAAATTCTTTTCATTTATTTTCAGAAAACAAAATAGCCTACAGTGAGCGTCAAAAGTGAGTCAACACCAATTCTGTTTTCGAGTTTAGAAACACTTTTTTTTTAAATAATCTATAGGTAAAAAATTGTATGCTGTCGAAATTGAATATGTTTTGTTATTGCTATTTTGTTATCAAATTTGTTACAGATTGTTAATTTTTTGGACTTGTTTCAAGACATTAAAGAAAACTCACTCAGGGATAGCGTAGTTTTTTTAGTGGAAGAAAACTACTGAATCGATTCAGTAGTTACCTACAGAGATTACCTATTACAATAGAGTGACCTTGTAATTGACTGTAACCCCTTTTTAATAGGCAAAATTTTGTCAAGTTGTAAGTTCTGTAACTCTTAAATTAATACCAACAAATTTTGACCTTAAATCTCAAGATTTTTCCTACTGAAATGTCTTTCTTTTTTGCATTAGCTTTATTCAGAAAAGCTCTAAAAGTTCTTTTTAGACCTTAAAGCAACATTCGACACCTGATCTTCCCTACTTAAACTGGCAAAGAAAGGGCTAAGGGCTTACGATTTATTGCCGACTCATTCTAAAAAAAAATACTTCAAAAAATAAACCCTTTATATGGTTTGTAACTTTCGACTAGTTTTTTTTTCGAGTAGCTATGGTGGTGTATCGCGAGTTTTACTTATTATGAATTGGCAAATAAATTAAAGTACAACTCAACTATTATATGTGGCTAAAAAAAATTTTTGCCAAAGGAAATAGTCAAACTTTTTGGAAAAATAAAATAAAATACTATTAAAAGAAAACATAATACGAGTATGCTTCCTTATTGATGTATCTCAGGTTTTTGGTTTAGATTGTCAGTAGGTACTTGTAAAAATCAACACTCAGGAATTAATAATAGTGCAGCAAAAATATTCACAACTCAATAAGAAGGTAAGTAGCTAATTCACGCTAAAATATATTAATTTCTGGTGTACCACAAGATTGTGTTTTAGGACCTGTATTATTATATTTTTCAGCAACGTCACCAACCACAAGTTCATAAGACAAGGATTTTAGTATTGCAATATTTGCACACAATACTGCTTGTACGTATTTGCGTGCTTTCAAAATACTGTCAAAGAAATAACCAACAATCTACAAAGGATACCAAGTGAAATACAATTTTATAGACAAAAGACTGTTCATAAAACCATGTAGTCCTTGTGGCATTTGAAAAACTTGATGGATTTATCATTTGCTACAACAAAATGGTACATTGGCTGATGGGAAGGAATTTCTGTCCATTATTTAAGGGTACATTTTATACTTTCTCCGGGTATTTCTTATGATTTGAAGTCCCGTTGGCCTTGAAGTAAATGAGGACAAGACTTATTTAGTACATGCTGTCAACAAACAAACAAACAGGCATCTGTCCACCGCCTAAGACAAACGTCACTATTGATAGCAACAATTTCGAGGTAGTTAAGGCGTTCACCTCCACGAATTACCACCCTTGTGGAGAATTACGGCGAAGAATTACCCTAGGAAACTGTTGCTACTTCAGTTGGGCAAAACAATTGGGTTCAAAACTCCTAACTCGTAGGACGAAATGTGTGCTCTACAAGTCACTTATCCTACCAATTCTGCTTTAGCCGAATGCTAGATGATAAGCAAGAAGGGAGAGCTGATACTGGGCTCCTTCGAAAGAAAAATAGTTCGGCGGATTTTTTGTCCTGTGTGCGAGGAGGGTGAATGGAGGAGAACATACAATCGCGAACTCTATGAGCTGTACCACAATGTGGATGTAGTCTAAAAAGGCAAAATCGAGTTCCATGCTCCAGCTAAGAGGGTCTTTGAATCCCAGCCCCCAGGTTTGAGAACAAAATGAAAGGCCGAACCTCCGTTTCAAAGCCATCACGGATGCCAGAGTGCTTAGTCTGGAAAACTGAAAGCAGCCTCCCCGGCATCAGTGTCTCAAACAGAGGCACTTCAATAGGCGGGAAACCCGTAAGTAGTAAGTCCCGAATTATCGCAAGGGAGTAAGCATTCAGTGCTGGGTTTTGCAGAAGCTGAAGCAATGTTTCATATTTACTGATTTATTCCTACATTCTGCTGCTCATTCCCTCATTGATATGGAGGAGAACATACAACCGCGAACTCTATGAGCTGCATTGAGATGTTGATGTAGTCCAAAAAGGCAAAACATGTCGACTACCTTGGCTCAGTCACATCGAGTTCCATGCTCCAGCTAAGAGGGTCTTTGAGAACAAAATGAAAGACCGAACCTCCGTTTCAAAGCCATCATGGATGCCAGAGTGCTTAGTCTGGAAAACTGAAAGCAGCCTCCCCGGCATCAGTGTCTCAAACAGAGGCACTTCAATAGGCGGGAAACCCGTAAGTAGTAAGTCCCGAATTATCGCAAGGGAGTAAGCATTCAGTGCTGGGTTTTGCAGAAGCTGGGGCAATGTTTCATATTTACTGATTTATCCTACATTCTGCTGCTCATTCCCTCATTGATATGCCCGTCACATTTTCAATCCATTCGAACTCATAATGATACCAAATTTGTTACCAAATTCGTATAGTAAGATTTTTGAACCAGATTCGGTGGTTGTACTTTTGTAATAATAGTTACCAATTCTGTGACAGAGGATAACTCAAAATCAATCAAAATCAAATCAAACCTAATTTGTTTTTTGCACTACATTTTGTATCTGATACAGTTATCTACTTTGAACCTACTAAGCGAATTAGGGTGCAATTTTTCGGAAGAGATTTACTAATTTTGAGTGTTTTTCAAACTTGGTTTTATGAATCAATGTTGTTTTAAATAAACAAAAAGTAAGAAAGAACAAAAATTGCTAATTTTTCAAATTGAACCTTCTCTATTTATCTGTTTTATTCCTTGTTCTTAAGACCTTTGAAGTTGCATTAAAAAAAAAATCAACAGGTCCGTATAGGCAAGGTACCCTACCCCTACATTTTTATAACCATTCGTTTGTGTGAGTTTTTAGTTCTGCGGCGAATGGAAGGGATCTACAATTTTATGCCGAGTCTGAACATTTGAATTGAGAAGCTTTTTCATGACAGTTTTGCCTTGAATATTTGTCAAACAAACGCGAGAAGTGGCGCTGTGGAAAATACTTTAAGATGTAATTTGTGTTTTTCGGGGAATCAAACCAGGGACCCCTCGTACAGTAGGCCGGCACCCTGACCACTGAGCGGAATATTTATATTTTAGAAATAGCTCTAAAATGTCATTTGTTTTTCTTTAGTTAAAACTATTTATTGTATAATTTTAAAATTAGTATGTAGATACAGTGAGCATTAAAAGTTAGTAAACACCGATGATTTTTTGAAATTTCTTTAGGGCATTGAAATTTGTCTAAAAACTTACAATCTGTAAAAAGTTTGACAACGAATAATAACGAAATATATTTCATTTCGAGAGCAAAAAATAGTTTACAGATACATATTAAAAAAAAAATATTTCCCAACTCCAAAGACAAATGACAAACCTGTTCATTTACTTCTGACGGTCACTGTATATTCTTAAATCTGTTAATTATATTACTAGTGAAAATAAATTACATTAATTTTTTCAAAACTCTGTTAATTTTGATGCTTTTCTCGAGAAAAATAATTTCTTCAAAAATATTCTACATTTGTTAGTCTTCTGTGTAAAAATATATCTGTATCTATTTTTTACTGAAAATGCCCGTTCACTAAATGCGGATCAACGTGTAAGAATTTTTTTTTATAAATTTGCCCAATTAAACATAAAACTTTAAAGAGCGTCTCTCTAGACGTTGCCACCTCATCAGAAGAAGGTACCTAAACCTAAGTCCAAACTACACCATACTCTAAATAAATCTTCACCCAATATAGAGAAGTCTTATATACTTTAAAGCATGTTTGTATTAAAAAAAAAGTTGAAAAATTCCCTTCGAGCTGATTCTTTAATAAAAATGTTCACCTATCACCAGTTATAGAAAAACAAAACCAACAGAAACCATGTTATTTGAAATAAGCCAGTTATTTACAACTTTGAAGCCACAAAATGTCACCCCAACCCCAGTGAATATCGCCAACATATGTTTCAAGAATAGAAACAATTTTCCCACCCCCCAAATGCACACTACCAAATACCCGCACCCTATATAGTGCTAAAAATATGCCACTACAAGTCATTCTAAAAATATTTTTATTTATCAAAAAAAATACATAAAAGAAAAATAAATTTTATTCACCTTTTCATTGTAGGATTCGATCCAGTTTTCCGATTTCATAAGAACGCTGTTTTGTTTATCACGTTTCACAAAGGGGCAACAAATCAAATGACAATTTTTCGTTTCAATATACTATTCCACTTTAGTTTGCACTCAATTAAAAAATTTCAACTGCGTGATGGTGATATTCAATTGATTCAAAAAAAAAAAAAGTGTGTACAGCAAACTGTTCCCAAGAGGAATGACGACGAAGAAAACGACGACTGGGACTGTGGGGACTGGCTCCTGCTGATAAGGGGGTGGTGAGGTTGGTTGATAATAATGACGACGACGCGATATGTTTTTATCACACGAACAAAAATTGTCTTTTTCGCACTTTCCAACACAAGCAAACAACAAGAATACACTCTAAGGGCTAATTTCTAATTGTATTAATAATTTCACTGGCAAAATGCACTTTTCAGATCACAATATGGTTAACACTGTTGCTGCACGAAAAATACGCAATATCTATATCATCGTACAAGGTGCTTGCAGAATGTAGTTGTAGATACTTTGTCCTTCTGATTGCGTCGTCGTTTGGCACTCGGAATTGATTTTGCTTACAGAGTCACTTGTATGAGTTCCCTTGTCAACAACAATCTATAAATCTTCTAGATAGTATAACGCATATTTGTCATAGGTATAACGTAATTATACGAATGAAATTCGGATATTCGTGAAAATATAGTCAATACAGTTGGTAGTTGGGGTTTTCTCTTCTCCTTGCGGCTTTCTTAAAATAGCCCACACAGAGACTTAGACTCAGACTGGTATGAAACAAAAATTCGAAGCAACTAAATGGCGAGTGATTCAATTGGATTTCTTTTGATTTTCTTTGCAAAATACCTTCGTGAATGACCCCGTATCACGTCACTAGAATAATACAGATACACCTCGTTTGATTTAGGTAGAGGTATTCGTGTTTGTATCTTTTAAGTCAATTTTTTGTTTTACTGCATAGACAAAACTGTGGCGATGCGGTTTTTGAGGAGAACACTTTCCGATTGCTTCGAGAAAAGTCTATTCATCGACTGTATCTGTATCTATGTGATTTCTTCTCACTCAGAATAAAATCAAACAAAAAAAAAAACTAAAAAAAAAATGTTTTTACTTAAAATTCGACAGAGAACAGAATGTCGAACAGAAATATTGAAAAGTGTTTTAAAATATAACCACACGAACGATCAGTTAACTATATGTGATTTGTATCTTCTGCAGCTACTCATAAAACTTCACTTTCGTACGCGGTCACACTCACTGAACGACTGGTTGCTTGCCAGTTTCATTATTTCATTAATTGAGTGAAGAGTGAAAACGAACATTTTTGTTCCCCGACTGTTTCTCTGTTGTATATACAAATACAACCGACAAATACTTTGGGGGGCTATACACTATGGCTGCACAAACACAGACAGAGAAGAGCTATGCTAGCTAGAGAAAAACTTGTTACTGTTTAAGATGGGAGGGGGCCCATGGACTAGTACTAGATACTAGCCAGCAAGCAACCGAGATGTGAGTAGAGTAGAGTATCTTTTCGGTAGCTGGCTGCTCCTAAATTGACATTTCCCCAACTTTGGTCTACTGAACGACTTCTGTTGTATTTGGCTTGGCGTTGGCATTTACCAAACACGACGGGGCTATAAAAATTGCTTGGGGAGCTTTTTTTTTTCGTATGCCGAAAAGTCGAAGGGGAAAACCTGCATACTTGTTAGAATGCCCCCATCTCTGTGTTGTAAGTATACTCTCTCTCGATTTTTTTTTATCAGTGATTTTGGTGTATGCGGCGGTTTCGTCTATATATGGAGAGTGAATGCAATATTGCAGTGAGTTCGAGATTATGGTGAATTTAAGCTTTGGTTAAATAACCACCCTCGGAGGGTATTTTTGTTCTTCGCCCACCTGTCGGTGGAAGCTTTATCTATTGCGTCACTATTTCCCCAGTTATTTTTCGCAACCTACCCTCGACTTTCAAAAGCACTTTTTGACTTGGTGGTAACAAGAAGATTCTAGCTCTAAGCCACCTTCAAAAGCTTTTGGGAGGAAATTCACTTTTTTTTTTGGTTTTCTGTTACTATACCACTACTAAGTGTGCTTATAGTCTCTGTACTCGGAGAAGCTTTGGATGGTATTCAGTTGTGGTACTGTGGATACACACACCCGGCCACCTAAATGTGGTATATCGGCCTGGTTATATTTAATATGGCATATGGAGAGAATGGCAAAGTGGTTTGGTTCATTGAGTTTTACTTTCAACAATTGGTTTGTATTTTTTTTTTGTGTTTGTACAGTCAAGTTAAGTTTAGTTAACTATTCTTGAAGAAAATGTATACCTATATAGTTGGGTGAAAAAAAAACAGCTGTTGAATGTTTGGCAATATAACGGTTTACTCAACTGATGCCCTATAAAAAAAAAAAACAAAAGTAAATGACGCAACAGATGTTTTGTGTCTAATTTCATTTTGGATCGATTTTATATTTAACAACTTTTAACGCCGCAGAATGTTGCAGAAGATATACAACACTATTATAAAGATTGCCTTGTCTAGAACTAGAACTGTACACATCGAACACTGACAGAATTATTGTCAACTGGATAATCAGCATGATTGAAGAGCGGCACATTCTGGCCGAACTTGAGGGCTCTACGCTAGAAGCTTACGCCTCCAGAGAACCCCTCAGAGCGGAGTTATCTCCCCACTGTTGTGGGTCATTATTCTTAATGAAGCGCCCACGAAGCTTAGGAACAATGGGACCAGAATAACGGCTTACGCGAATGACGTCGTATTATTGGCAACGGATAAATTCTTTCCAACACTGGCGGAACAAATTGATAGCTCTCTGAAAACCCTTGACACAGGAACTGCAGCATAGCAGTCACTCCCGAGAAAACTGAACTGATACTTTTCACAAATAAAAGGAAAATACCGCAATTTGCTACATACCTTCTATTGGCGGCACACCCTTCAGAATCTTGAACAGCGCAAAGTACCTGGGACTTATACTAGACAAATAACTGATCTGAAAATTGAACACCAATGAAAGAATCAAAAAATTCACAATAGCCTTTTATTCCTGCAGCAGAATCTTCGGGGGACCATCTCCCAAAATTAAGCTCTGGATGTACACTTCTATAATAATACCTATACTGACCTATGGCAGTTTCGTAAAGTGGCCGGCAACCAATAAGGCCACTTACCTAAAGGCGTTAACGAAGGTTCAAACACTAGCGTGCATCGGCACCACTAGTGCGATGAGAACAACTCCCACCGCAAGACTTGAGAGGATATTCTCAACCTGCTTCCGTGAGACATTCTTATACAACTATCGGCCGCAATTAGTACCATGAGAATCCAGCCAATTAATAAACTGGAAATTGTATGAAACGTGTCATTCGATGATCGTACAGAAATATTTTGGCCATATACCTATTACAGACTACATTACACCTTACATGATCCTTCTCGAGCGCTTATGCCAGCAGGGAAGAATGGAGAGACGGACTCGTACCTAGCATGCAAACTATAGCCATATTTACAGACGGATCTAAAATGGACACTAAGGTAGGATCAGGATCAGGTCTCCGAATTGCTGGGTATATCAAAATCGATACGCCTCCCCGATAGTAGAGTCTTTTAAGTAGAGGTCCTAGCAGTGATAACAGCAGCCCGTAAGTCTGTATAGTAAGGGCGGAACATCCCGCCTTGCAATCAGAAAAGCAATAAGAGAGGCGAACGCTAGATAGGACACCTTAAACACTTGTAACACCACAAGAAGGCTATGGTCGTTCTTCAATAAAACCAGATCCGGGAGTATAATGCGGAAGAATAGGAAATCGCTGTCGACCCTCGTAGAAAGCATAACGGAGAAAATTATTATGGGTCAGTATTGACCTGAGTGTGGCACGAAGTACTCCTCGCCAGACCAAAAACCTAACCTAACCCAATGCACCTGCATCTACATATATTAATAAAGCTTGTAGTACATTCTGGTACCTGGGCTTTAAGTCGGTTCGAGCATGATCTTGTACTTCAGCTATTTTAATTTCCAAAGATGGCGCTAGTCGCATACCTTTCCATACTATAGTAACAAAAGTGCTTTTAGAAGCGAGGACTATAGCAGCAACGTATGGACAAATTCTGAAAGCACTCGTCCATTTTGACTCAGGAATGAAAAGAGCACCTCACCAAATAGCTAGTAGTTAGCCAGATTGGTCATGTTGCCAACGAACTGATTTGTCCCTAACATTGCGGTTTCAGGCCTGATAAGTCCACAACCACAACTGATCAAATATTTATACTACGGCAGAGCCTAGACAAAAACCCAAGGAGTCGTTGTAAAGGTCACAAATTACAGGATTTAAAGAGACGAGCTATATAGAGCCATGTCTAGTTCTGGCATCCCTTCCTACCTTGTCAGGTTGTGCAGAATGACGATGGAGAAGACTCGCTGCTTCGTAAAGGTAGAAAAGAATCTCACAGAGACCTTTGTTCTCAAAAGAGAATCTAGACAATTTGATGCGCTGTCATGTCATGTAACTTCTTCAACATCATACTTGACAAAATTGTACGAAACTCGCACAAGCCAACACTAGAGGCACAATTTTTTAAAATTTTGTACAACTACTTGCATACGCGGACGATATTGACATCATTGGCGAATCTCAGCGAAATGCAGCTGGCAAAATAATGAGACAGACGCGGAATGAATGGGATTAATAAATTAGGGTAAAACCAAATGTATGCTGTCTACAAGAAGAGCCAACAAAATCGACGAATCGGGCAGTACGTCAAAATAGACAGCTATAACTTTAAGGTAGTTAGGGACTTTATCCACCTCGACTTATCTATAAACTCTGAAAATGGTATTACCTCAGAAATCACGCGAAGAACTACGCCTGCCAATCGCTGCCGTTTCTTTGGCCTTAAAAGACAAATGAGAAGGAAAGCCTTGTCAAGAAACACTAAGGAAAACCTAAGACCCTCATCATCCCAGTGCAGATATTATGGCGCAGAACCATAGACGTTAGCGAAGGTGGATACATTTATTCTTGGACATTTTTAACTGACAACGGTTTTCGAATGATTTGAGGTCCCGGTTGAATTGAGAAGTTTTAAAAGCGAATTTTACGAATTGTATGGGTACTGTAGGTACAGCTACATGGACCTTGTCAGAAAATTTCGAACCTGTCGTCTACGGGGGTAGTAAGTAGCAAATGCACACCAGCCAGCGCTCTAGTCAAAACAGTCTTCGATTCCAACCCAGATTGAAGAGCTAGCCTTAAATAGCGCGCACAAGTGGAAGGTTGACTCTAGCAACTTGGAGTTGCTTGTGGCCTAGGTCTTTCTACCGCCCTTTCTATAGCGCCATCTATGGCAAAATCATCATACGAAGCTTTGAAATAGATAAAATAGAAAAGCTCTATTGTTTATAGATTTAGAACTTTTTGGCAAAAATTAGACCCATTGTAGATTTTTCGGGCCAAAAACCGCATTGATAGCTCATGATTAGCATACTTCAAGGCGTTTCAGGCACGACAGATCCAAGAGTAAAATACCAGCGATATAAAAGTCTTATCTGTGGATAGTGATACGGCCACTTGTAAATCAAATCAAAGTTTCCGACGCTGGTGGTCTAGAAGCTGGAACTCCTAACTTCTTATAGCCTTATTCACAAGTGCTGAAACTACAACATGCTTAATATTGACACCGCCAGTATAGTTTAAATAATAATTTTAAACAATAGACTTTAAATGGGTCTTCCTTTTGCCGGTACCTACAGAATACGTCATTTTTAATCGGTCGGAAAGAAGAAAGTCAAAACATTATCTGTTATCAAACAAGCGTCTAACCTTCAACAAAAAAAAAAAAACGTGCTCAATTTATCAACAAGTTGACGTTTATCTTTAATGAATGTTTAGATATAGGTACTAACTAAGTGTTGCTATCTTATCTAGATTCAGGCGAAATTTTTGCTTAATGGCATTATATTTGAGTGGGAGATACTTTTGATTTCCGGTAACAAATTTACATTTCTTATCTATTTCCGGTGGACAAGAAATTCCTAAAAATAAAAAGTTTTGGTTTTTTAATGTAAATAATCTTCTGTCACGTGTCAATTGAATTAAAGTCAACAGAAACTATTGAATAGTTGTTCTGTAAGGCAATGTCACTTTGGCCTTTTGTTTTAAGGGAAAGCCATCATAGCTGGGTTAAGATGGGAAAAGTATGCCTGATGATTGAAGCCTCAGCGTTGATTGCCCGATCCACAAGAAAGGAGACCCTCCAAACTGCGCCAACTATAGAGGCATTAGTCTCCTTAACATCGCTTACAAGATCCTATCAGACGTACTGTGTGAACGCCTGAAACCAATTGTCAACGAACTGATTGGACCCTATCAGTGTGGTTTTAGGCCCGGTGAGTGGACTCACTCTCTGGGCGGTAGCCATGGTGTAGTGGTTAGAGTTATTGCTTGTGACCCGAGCGGGGGACAGCAATACTCTGCCACCGACCACAAAGAGAAACGAATAATATCAAAGTTTCTCCACCACTACACCGAAAAAGGGGTTTCTGCTTTGTAGTACAATGGATTCGTCTGAGTGCTCCAGGATTTGGAATCCCCTTAAAACTGACCAAATATTCACACTACGGCCGATCCTGGAGAAAGCCCAAGAAGTCCAAATCGATACCCACCACCTGTTTATCGACTTTAAGGGCGCATATGACAGCATTTATAGAGACGAGCTATACAGAGCCATGTCTAGTTTTGCCATCCCTGCCAACATCGTCATCAGATCCAGATGTGCAAAATGACGATGGAGAACGCTCGCTGCTCCATAAAGATCGTATTTAGACAAGGTGATGCGCTGTCATGTGACTTTTTCATCATCATTCTTGAGCAAATTGTGCGAAACTCGCAAGCCAACACCAGGGGCACAATTTTCCAAAAATCTGTGCAACTTCTTGTATATACGCTGACGACATCGACATCATTGACAGAACACAGCGAGCTGTCACTGGTGCGTTTGCAAGTATCAGTATAGAGGCTGCAAAAATGGGCTTTAGTGGTAATTGAGGGCAAAACAAACTACATGCTGTCAACAAGAAGGGACACACAACATCGACGAATCGGACAGAACGTCACGATAGACAGCTATAACTTTGAGGTAGTTCAGGACTTTGTCTACCTCGGCTCCGCTATTAACTGTGAAAATGACATCACATCAGAAATCAAGCGAAGAATTACAGCTGTTACTTCGGCCAAAGAAGGGAATTGATTATAGTAAGGCGTTGTCGAGAAACACCAATTAGGCGCAATATAAAACGCCCATCATCCCGATCCTAGTCCTGCTTTATGGCGCAGAAACTTGGACGTTACCAAAGGCGGTTGAAAATCTTCTTAGTTGTTTTAAACCCATAATTCTTCAAGTGATTTTCATTCCCGTTTCCGTTGACGGGCTTTGGAGGTGTAAATTTAACAGCGAACTCTACGAGCTGTATAGTGACATCGACCTGGCCAGAAAAGTAGATTAAGATGGCTAGGACATGTAAAGCGAATGGATAGCAACGCTACACCCCGAAAAGTCTTTGATTCCAACCCAGAGGGACAACGCAGTAGAGGAAGACTTCGACCTTGGTGGCTCGCTCAAGTGGAAGGGAAACTTAACCAACTTGGAGGGCGCAACTGGTAGCGGTTAGCGGTCCACCCGGACTGTAGCGCCACCTAAGTGAGTAAGTAAATAAGCGCACAGTGCTGTGTTGTAACCAAAGTAATTTCAAAATATTATTTTACCTATTTTGTAAATAAAATGAGGACAAAGCTTCAATTTGGTAAAAAAAAAATATAATTAGCTTACATGAAGTAGGATTGATATGTACCACAAGAAATTGTGTCGCCGACTAATGAATATATTAATCAACAAAAAATGTGAACAGGAAGCAAGATGGCAATCAACCAACGAATTTATCCCAACATTAAGCCTCTCTTACTCGTATGAAACTCTTGAAGTCTCACAGCTTACGGAAAAGGCGAGGAAAGGGCGAAGAAAACCCGAGAGAAAGTCAATAAACAAAATCACGTCATTCATATATCATTGTAGAAAAAAAAACGCACAGAGGTTGGTCTTCTCCTCTGTTCTAATCACCAGTTGGCGCACTTGTACTTATCACCAGTGTTGCCAATCCGGATCGGAGTTTTTATGCCCAAAAAATTATGCCTTTTTCAAAAAAATTACCAGTTGGCAGACTTGTACTTAACTTATCACTCAGTTGCCGCAAGCGCAAGTGGTTGTCACTTGGTCAATTGACAGATCTAAATGCAAGGTACATTTCATGACACGGGATAGCAGATATGTCTTCCCAAGTGGATCATATACGGAGAATTAACTGTCAAACTATTCAAACAATCACTTTAAAGGAGTCTGATGATGAATTAGTGGTATAGTTCGAAATAGTTATAATTCTTACCAAAGTGACTGTGCCTACGAGTTCATATTAATGTTATTCTCTTAAACAATAATTCGTAGACTGAAATTTCCCAACAAAAATTGTCAGGGTCAATCCCAACTAGTTACTCCGCGCTACCCCACTCAGTAATAAATTCTCATAGCCCATGCTAGAGCACATTTTCATCGAATTTATTCCCTCTAAAATTTTTCATTTTTAATGCAACATTAACCAAACACATGACGGCTCGAAGAAGTTTAAAAGTCCAATTTTATAACCTACTTTTAGCGAAACTAGTCCACACAACAATAACCACCATCAGGTATGTAGAGAAATCAAGGACACATGAAACAGGAGTTCATTCAATGGAATTTTTTTTTGAGATATTGCGACAAAATTTCTACAAAGTGGCTATTCGCACGTTAATTTTGAGAGATTTTGTACTGAACTGACGTTTACCGATTTTCGGGACACGACTAGGTAACGTAATCCTATTTCCATTAAAAACTCTTTATAAATATAAAAGTTTGATCCTAAACGTACGGCAGAATGTCCGAAAATGATTATTGATTAATGATCCTTGCCGCGAGCGTAGCGACAGCGAGCCACATATCCCAACTTGAAGCAATATAAACTTTGACATTTCGTTACGTAGTCGTGTCCCGAAGAACGTGCGAATTGCGAATAGCAACAATAGATATTCACAAGAATTAAAGGACTTTTAACGGGTTCATTGTTATAGAGCAAGAAACTTACTTGAAATTTGTAGTTTTATCCAATTAATTAATATAATTGCTGACTTGCCTTGATTTGTAACGCTTTCGTCCTGCACCTGCTCGTGGTTTGGGTTCCTTTTTCAAGTTTTTGTGTTTCAATGCCAACAGGATATATGGTTGCTTATCGTACGGTGATAATTGCCGCCACAATTTGCCTGCACTTTTCATTGAAATTTTGCCATCCGATCGATTGCGAATTTTTTTTACGAATATAAAAAAAGGATTTGATGATTTGTTGCTAGCGACAGAATACATTGAAAAATAAAAAAAAATACTTTGACATCAAAAATTCTAAATACGAGAATACTGGTTTATTTTTCAATGAAAGGTAGATAACATTTTTTTTTAGTTTAGGCGGCTCTCACACTTAGGCCACAAGCAATAAGTAACTAAAGGGTCCAACCCATAGATTCCGTCGCGTCCATTGTGGCAACGTATTCGACTGACAGGTTGATTTGTTGAATCATTGCCGCCATTGACATACTATACATGGAAGCCAATTTTTCGTTGAAGCAAAAATAAGCACTAGCTCTTTTGGTTCACGGCGGAGAGAAACGAAAACACTCAAATGTCATCGAGCAATTCGTGCGATTTGATTTGTGTCGAGGTTTGTGTGCTGAGTGAGCCATACTGCCATCTGTCATAGATCGTTTAAAATAATTTGAATAAGTCGTTATTTTTGCGCAGTTGCAATGTTTCTACAATGGATGGCACTGTGTTCTATGTAAAAAAAACAGCAAAGGCGCGCAGAGGTTGAAATCTCTTTCCTACTTTCGCCGCACTGAACCAAAAGGGCTAGTGCTTATGTTTGCTTCATTTTTCCTCGCAGGTTTGTATGAAACTGACATTTCACTAGCAGTCCATGTATAGTATGTCAATGATTGCCGCCATTGATTTTGACATTTCACACGTATTCACAGACAGGGGAATTCAATCCGGGAAGAATCGGGTAGGTACACGGAAGTCGGCGGTCTAGTTCTATGTTGTTTGTGGGTTAAGGTTTACTTTCTACTTTTCTGTCCGTCGCACACGTTGACAGTTGTTGGTACTGCGTGAGAAGAAGCACTTTTATTGGTGGACAGGGACACTGACACATTGAGAAAATGAGAGAAACTGTCAAATGCAGCAGATGACAGTTCAATCAAAGTTTGTTTTTTGCAAATTGTTTTAAAGATTCCAAGTGTGGACTGCGGCGATGGATTGTATGGGACTGCTCGTTTCGTCGAATATGTCAATATTCCATCGATCCATCCATCGACAGACTCTATGGGCTTAGCTCTTAAGTCAATATGCAATACGTAACTCTAATTTAACCTATTCTCACATTGAAGCAGTAGTATTGCCAGAAATTTCTAGCTATCGTGTCATCCGACGTAGTAGGCGAAAACGTCTGGTGAGATGCTTAAAACTTGAAAACGTCTAGACCAAATTGGATACTTCCTTGCGGATTTGTTCGTAATTGCTACCCAGAGGTTTAGAAAAAAGAAAAGGTTCTCGAAAACGATCGGCTCAACTGAGTTGAAATTTACAGACAATCTTAGTAATGGAAGACAACTAGTTTGATCGAAATGGAAAAAGAGAATGAATTTAATAAATTAAATGAATAAATTAAATGAAGTATAGTATATAAAAGTATAAAACTACTAGGAAAATATTAGTCGGAAAGTGTTTCATTTCTTCACTCCCCCTGAAACATTGTCGGCTAATAATCCCATGGCAGAAGAATGAATTTCAATCTTCGGCTTAGCAAGCGCCTTAGTTAAAATATCGGCTGTCATGTCGTTTGTTCCATTGTGTTTCATATCGATAGTTCCAGCATTGTAAACATAAGGAATGAAATGATGTTTTACGTCTATATGCTTGATCCTAGTGTGAAACGAAGAGTTCCTGGCTAATGATAGAGCACTTTGGTTGTCGGTGTACAAGATGATCTTCGGTGTTTCTTGTAGAATTTCCTTCTTCAAACCATCCAACCACATACATTCTTGAACTGCTGATGATATGGCCATGTATTCAGCCTCCGTAGTTGACATGGCTACAGTTGGTAGCTTTCTGGAGTTCCAAGTTATGGCTCCCCCTGACATCGTGAATACAAAACCAGTAACAGATTTGCGATCTTCTGTATCGGCCGCAAAGTTTGCATCAGAAAAACCCTTTATTTGAATATGGTCGTCTTGATTCTTTGTGTAAGTCAGTTTCTTTGAGATGGTACCCTTCAGTTATCTGCGAATTCTCTTAACAGCTAACCACTGTTCATTTCCTGGACATTGATTATATTTGCTCAGGAAATTTACGGCATAAAGTATGTCCGGTCTAGTAATCCTAGCAGCGAATAGCAAGCTTCCGATTACCTCTTGATATGGCACATCCACCATTTCTTCCTTTTCAGGCTTCCGGAACTTAGCATTCACATCAATTGGTGTCGACACTGGATTACATTCTTCCATCTTATATTTCACCAACTCGGAAATATATTTCTCCTGGTCAATGGAAATATGTAGTTCCAGCCTTTCTGTCTCGTGTTAAACGAATACCCAGGAAGCTCTCGGCAGTGCCCAAATCCTTCATTTTGAAAACTGACATAATCCAAGTTTTGAAAGATTTCATCATTCGTAAAAATGAGTAAGTCATCGACGTACAAAGCCAACATGAAGTATTTTGCTGCATCGTTCTTGAAGAAAACACAAGGATCCATGCTTTATTGCGTCAATCCGAAATCTTTGAATGCCTTCTCCAACTTCTGATTCCACATTTGGGAAGATTGTTTTAGCCCGTAGATGGATTATAAAACTACTAGGAAAATATTATGCAGTCGGAAAGTGTTTCATTTCTTCACTTAGGTACCTATTGGCCCTGTGAAAATTGGTCAATATTGATGACAAATTATAACCTATATAACCGCTGGGCCGATTTTCATGATTCTTTTTTAGTTTTGTTTCTATTGCTGTAGTATTTGCGGTTTAGGCTGAAATAAAATTTCAGAAAATCGATTTATTCTCATTTTTCGCATTTTACGAAAGAGCATTATTATCTAAGACCTAAGCAATACATTTCCTGTGAACGGACAAAGCCTGGCTGGTACAACTAGTTTACCATAAATATATCCAATTTTTCGACAAGTTGCACTTTTCATTTCAATTCAAGTTGTTTCGATCTACCTTTGATGGTGAAGACATAAGAAGGAAATTAAGCCGGAGATTCACATAAAATCTAATTCCTTAATTACCTGAAAGCCCTACACTCTACAAATGAGGCGGATTTAACCCAAACTTTTCGTTCGAAGTCATCTGAAAAACTTGTATGCACGTGATCAATTTCATCCAATTGGAATTGACATTTATAGGCAACATAAGACATCTTTAAATCTGAACGTGCCCAATGTAATTTATGTAGAACGTAGGTATAGGTACGCCATTGAATGACAAGTAAAACATCGACATTTATACTGAAATAGATATTTGTCCCAGCACACTGTTGTGTAAGATTGTATTTTCTATAAAAGCTCAACTGATGAATGTCACCAGCCCAAAATAAACATTGCACTGTTCTATTTGAAAGCCATTGCGGGGGCTTCAACCATTCAACCATTAGAACTCATTTTGGCTTATTGTCGGATAAACCATCGGAAATCTTCTGACGTCCATATATGCCATTGCCAGATCTATGAGGTCGATGGAGTAGAAGGATTTGAGGGCGTTCATAATACAAGACAAGGTTGTCTCATGACAGCACTGTATAAGGTACTTAATTTATTTACGCAATTCTAGGGAGGCAAAGGCCATTCACCTATGTCCCTTCAGAGCTCAGTGGAGAAACATCAATCAGTCCTGTCGTAGACATTTATATAAATTTATCGATTGGGTGGCCTGCATAATGTGCATGTTATGGCCCACCAATATATCGATTGGAGAAACGAATAACTCATGTAAATTTATCTATTCCTAGCTTAAAAGGGCAAAGGGAAGCAACAAATGCAACAAGTAATTCACAAGACAAGACAGTTTGAACATAAAATAAAGAGCTTACGAAAAATGCTAACAATAATGCATTCTATCCTGTGTCTACTTAGGCCATCCGCACAATGTTTGCAAAATAACATTCACAAGACGTCTTCAGTTTCAACTATGTGCACGAGCGCCTCATACTAAGGGTATGACTTTGAAGAACTATTTCTGCAGACTGTTTAACGGCAATGTCGAAGTAAATGCCGCTGTTCAGGCAGAATAAACCATTTAACCTAGACAATGAAGACCAACAATTCCGACCACCCGACCTGGACAAAGTTAAGATAGCATAAGTCCAACAAAGCCGTTGGAGAAGATGGTCTAACCGTCGAGCTTTTTAAGGCGGCAGGTGATGTAAAATATCTGTAAACATCTGTAAAATATGGTCGGAGGAAAGAATGCCCGATGAATAGAACCTCAGCATTGTTTGCCAGATCCTCAAGAAAGGAGACCCTCTGAACTGCGCCAACTACAGAGGTATTAGTCTTCTTAACATCGCCTACAAGATCTTGTCTGCCGTGTTGTGTGAACGCCTGAAGGCTTTCGTCAACAACCTGATTGCGCCCTACCCTATCAGTGTGGTTTCAGGCCACGATAGTCCTCGATTGATCAAATATTCACACTGCATCTAGGAGAAAATCCAGGAAGTCCAAATCGATATCCACCACCTAATCATCGATTTTAAGGCCGCCTATGACAGCATTTATAGAGACGAGCTATGCAGAGCAATG
Organism: Cheilosia soror; assembly: GCA_949372485.1. Taxonomy (NCBI): domain Eukaryota; kingdom Metazoa; phylum Arthropoda; class Insecta; order Diptera; family Syrphidae; genus Cheilosia; species Cheilosia soror. The sequence goes on along the minus strand of OX443564.1, from coordinate 42,171,088 downwards.
TCTACTTTTGGCATACCTACCTGCCAAACTCGTCCGTTTGTGGAGGATGACAATGGAGAATGCATTAAAGTCGGTAAAGAACTCACCGAAACCTTCGATGTCAAAAAAGGATTTAGACACATGCGCTGTCATGTTACTTCTTCAACATCGTTCTTGAAAAAATAGTACAAAACTCAAACGCTAACACCAGAGGCACTATCTTTCAAAAGTCCGTTCATCTACTCGCCTACGCCGACGACATCGACATAATCAGGAGAACGCATCAGCGTGATGTCACATGTCACTGTCGCGTTCGTAAGTATTTAGACGGAGACGGCCGCGAAAATGGGTTTGGCCTTTGGCAAAACGAAGAATATGCTGCCATCAAGAAAGGACACTCGACACCGACGACGTCTCGGACAGAATGTCACTATAGACGGATTTAAATTCGAAGTGGTTAAGGACTTTGTCTATACCTAGGCTCCGCTATGAACTCAGGAAATGACACCAGCGCTGAGATTAAATGAAGAATAATTCTTGCCAATCGCTGTTTCTTTGGGCTAAGAAAGCAACTTAGTAGCAAAGACCTCTCTCGAACAACTGAAGTGAACCTTTATAAGACCTTAATCATCCCAGTTATTCTCTTTGATGCCAGAGGCATGAACTCTATCAAAAGCGGATGAGGTCACTCTTGGTTGTTTTAAGAGGAAAATTTTTCGAGTAATTTTTGGACCCGTATGCATAGACGTGAATGGAGGAGGAGATACAACGACGAACATCGACCTAGCCAGAAGAGTGAAGGTCCAACGACTGAGGTGGCTGGGCCCGGAAGATCTTCGAATCCACACTCGAGGGACGGCGTAGTGGAGGAAGATCGCGACGCAGGTGGCGCACGCAAGTGTAAGGGGACCTTAACCAAATTAGCCTGCGATACTGGAGACAGCTGGCCAAAGATCATGCGCTTGTTGCAAATATATTAAAATTGTCAAGTCAAAACTGTTCCTTTGATGATGATCGTTTCTAAGTTGGAAAATCGCACTAACGCATGATATCGAATCGATTGGCATAATTGGCGTAAATTGTAAATACTAGCAGTACGCCCCTCAAAAATGAGTATGACTTCAAAAGTAAAATTTGCTGAAACCAAATGACTCTGACTTTCAGCAAGATTTGCAATAAGTGAGAAAGTTTTCTACGACCCAGTCGTGCACTTTATTAACACTAACATGAACAAACACTATGACAACATTTAGCCACTACTCAGGCTCAGGCCCTGCTCGGTAGGGGCAGCTGGGTAGTCTGTCTGTATTTTGCAGTGATGAAGAATTATTTTCGATGATTTGCTGATTTGTTTTTAGCATTGCTCAGCTTTAGGACTACGCATTTAAATGATTTGTAGTTTAAATGAATCAGAAACGAGTTTACTAAAACACCTTTCTTTTGTTCTTAAATCCAATAAGCCTATGTGGAGTTAAAGCTGTTCAATGATCTTAAAATGAGGGACAATTTGATTTTAAAATTTGTTTTGCCACTAATATCCAGTTACTTTCAAATGCGATATAAGGATTACGCTTGAACCTTCACCAAAAGTGATCCTGCAGGTCTCTGCAGATTCTAGATCACATTCTGTAACCCTGTTTTGGCACTGATCTACAAGAGGACTATCCCCACACTCATTCTTAAATCCATAACAAAAGACTGGACAGTATGAAGTGCCCTAAGGTGGATACCTTTGTCAGGGCTAAGTCAGATAGGAAAGGAAATACAAATACAATTCTCAGAGGAATTTTAATGCGTCGGGGGTCTGGAAGAGGGAATGAACTTCTCCGATATAGGCATAATCACGGAGCTCAAGAAACAACAAACAGTGCATTAAACCCTCCCTTTCCTTATTATGTATTAATCTCCCGTTTAATGTTCTTAATGTTCGAATTCACAGCAAGTCAGGAACTGTCTGGCGCGGTCTCAAAAACGCATTAATTTCTGGATAAAAAGTGCAATAATGTGCTTCCGCAGAACCTATTAAATCCATAGCACCCGCTTATGGCCGCCTGTGGCTGCAGCAATCTCTTAAATGTAAACACATTTGCATTTCCTTAATCTCTTTACATCTAAAACATGAAACTGATTCCATGTACATACAGAAGATCCCCATAGAGAGTCAACAGTCAAGAATCTGACACATACGGTTGGATGAACTTTCAAAGTTTAAATGGCTCTTTAACATCCATATCGAACACTCACTTCTAATCTTTCGACATTTCCACATGAAGCCCATCGACGCCAACATCTCTGCACGACATCATTACACAGTCGCGCGCACAACAGGCATTATATATACCATTGCACCATCATCAACGGCACAAAAGACAAATAATTAGATACTTCCATCTATACCTACTGTCGGGCATATCGATAAACTAACGAAAACGAATCCAGCGAATCTAATCCCAATCCCAATCCGAGCCTCATCACCGAACAGAACAATCGTCTCTTAGTTGGTGGCTCTTGTTCCGGCATCAGGCCAGAAATACCTTTTCCGTCACTTTCAACCCACTTCATTAGACAAGACGCCTGACTGGAGTGTTTGCATAGTATGGTCGGTCGGTGGCGCACTGGCTTTTGTAATCGCGTTCTCAAAACAAGCCCGCAAACAACAAAAACAATAATCATAGTACAGCGATTCTAAAAATAGTCAACATCCGCCCACCGAAATCATGCCGTCAGACGTCATGCCGAGAGATTCTGTATGTGTATCTATGGGTATATGCGGTGAAGATATTTTCGCGTGTGATGATGGTAGGACATGATTCGCATCACGAACATTGTTCCTTGTATAGCTTTAAGCTTCTCTCGGCATGAGCAAAAAACAAATTAATTGGAAGCATTTTCTTTTGTTTTATTTTCCCTCTTGTTTTTTTTTTTCTAGCTAGGGGATGAGTCTATACAGCTATAGAGCTGCCACCACCGCCGTAGGTGTTGGTTGGGCCCTCTACTAATCGGTAATTCTGACACATTTCGTCTCATTTAGCAAATAAGTTTCTTATCAATGTTTAATTTTGCGATATGCCATTGGCAGCAATTTAATTGCGAACATAAGGCCGACAGTGTTGCTATTAATAGATATGGGTATATTGGGTAGGCAGTGGCAACGGATGACGAGGATTAAAGTTCAGAGAATTTACTTTTCTGTATATACATTATGAACGGGCCAGTGAGTTTACCTCAATTACATTAGATGGGCGAATGCGTTCAGCGGGAATGAAAACAAATTAAAATGTCGCCATTTTGATTTTTAAGATGACAGATGAGATGACAATTTTGGCGTGGGTTTCGAGCCAACTATAATTACTCTATATTTACTTACTTATCCGGCTACCGACCGAAACACTGCACCCTTCTATCATCTATGATCGCGTGCACGCTGCTTCCAGTTGTCCAGACCAAGCGCTCTATGGCACCCGCGATGGGTGCCACTAAAGTGGTGGGAAAGTGTAGCGTCAAACAACGTTCTTGGTCGTCTCACATGGTTTAAGTTTCCTGGTTAACCCAAAATAGCAGTTGCAATGCCTAAATCCACGTCGTCACCAGCCTCTACAGGGGATATCCCTCCACAAAACAACATCGTGAATTGGCAAAAAATGGCGGAGAAATGACCCAGAAATGACAACCCGCATTTGAGTGTTTTCAAGGAAACAGAAAGCAGCCCGAAGATGGGTCAAAAACTGGGCGAACTAAGAAAAGTCTTAAACTAGGTTAGGTTGTAAAGGGTGTGTGTTCATCACAGTGGACTAGGCACCATATTGGGCCCATCGCCATCCCTGGGTAACCTTTAAAAAATATTATTAAACCAGGGGCGTAGCGAGGGGGGGGTGTGGGGGGGTGCGACACCCCCCCACCGTTTTTAAGAGTCGGCAAATCAAGGAAGTAACATTTTAACTTGAGCAGCTAAAAAAAAAATTATAAAAATTAAAAAAAAAAAAATCAAAAAATTTCAAAAAAAATTAAAAAAAAATTTTAAATTTGACTCGGAACAAAATGTTAAAAAATAGGAAGTGAGTTTGGATTTTCATTAGGTATATGTTTTCAAATTCGTAAATGTATACAAGACGGCATTTTCAAAGGTTCCACCTTTCGAAAATGCGAATTTATATTTTTTTGACTGCATGTACCTTTTCCGAGTTTCGATTTTAAAAATGACGGTCAGCATCGGTGAATTTGCCGACTGAACACATTACAATTTAGCGAGTTTCGATTCCATTTTAAAAAAGAAGTTGCCGACTGAAATCCTTAAAATTTAGCGAGTTTCGATTCGATTTTAAAAGAGATTGTCGGCATCGCTGAATTTGCCGACTGAAAACATTAAAATTTAGCGAGTTTCGATTCGATTTTAAAAAAGATTGTCGGCATAGGTGAATTTGCCTACTGAACATAATAAAATTTAGCGAGTTTCCATTCGATTTAAAACAAGAATGTCGGCATCGCTGAATTTGCCGACTGAAAACATTAAAATTTAGCGAGTTTCGATTCGATTTTAAAAAAGATTGTCGGCATCGGTGAATTTGCCTACTGGCCAAAATTGGACAAAGGGGCGTGGCACCTCCCATACAAAAAACATCTTCTATGGGGTGAAACTCGATGACGTTATAACTCGATAACCGCTGGCCCGATACAGTCGGCAAGTTCCTGAAATAACTCGGCATTTCAATGAAAGTCACCCCCCCACGGCTCGAACCCTCGCTACGCCCCTGTATTAAACTAAGCAGCGCAAACCTGAAAATAGCAATAATGTATGTGTATCCTGCACTGCTATAGAACCTCGAGGACGACGTCACAGTCACACACACATACTGTGCGAATATCATGGCATAGAACGTTCGTTGTACAAAGTTTTGGGAAACTTCTTCTTTCAGAATATTGGAGAGATAGTGCTTGTTGTTTATTTTAATTCTGTAAAATAATAGCTTCAGAGAAAGTGCTTAGGTTTTTCCACATGTTAAATGATGTTTCTCCCAGGGATCGGGATGGGCCCACTAAGGTGCCTAGTCTCATGTGACAGTTCTCCTTACAACCATGCGTCTAACCTAACTTAACCTGACCAAATCCACAAGAACTTGTTCGTGATAAGTAGCGCCAGACTTTCATCACGCCAGCTGCAAAATTCCACGTTTACCACTTGATCACCACGCCACTGTCAAACCACTAAGTGCGCGCCTTGCCTAAGCTTCATATAGCCCATCAAAGTAGGTGACCTCTAATTTGAAGGTGTCACAACTCAAAACATATAACTTCTAAACTATTATAGGTACAAAAATAATTGTTTTGTACATTTTGAAAAGACAATTTAGTAGCGCATAATACATAACAAGTCTTAAGCACTTCGGGGACTCTGCTTAGACTCAAAATTTTGAAAATTTGTTGTTACTTTTTTTAAATGCTTTTTTCTCACTCAAAATTTTTACAACTTTTTCACATACGATCAACAGAAGTTGTAGTAAAAACCATTTTTTGTCAGACAAAGGTCGAACACAAATAAGTGAGAATAATAAACTAACGTACCTATGAGCATTGAGCAATAGTTAACAGTTAATTATTGTCGAATAGGAAAAAAAAACTTAACATTGATCTCCACAAAATATATTGAAAACGTGAATACGCTGAAATAGTGCAGAACCAGTATCTGCAATGGGAACGGTTCGTTCGTTGGCAAGATTGGAGTACCAACGGCGATACCCAAATCGTAGAACACCATCTAGCCGGGTATTCACTGATGCATATCAGCGCCTTGTTTATGCTGGGTTATCTCCTCCAAATAAAAGGGAACGACGCAAGACGGAGTGGCGGCAGAAGTTGAGCATGGGATTTTGCGTGCTGTGGAAGTTTAGCTTTCAGTCAGGTCCGCAGAGGTCGAAGACTAGCTGTGCAGTTGGAACTTCCCGGAACCAGGATTTACAGAACTCTACGGAGTAATAGATTACACCCTTTCCATTTAACACGGGTACAGGATTTACTACTAGGAGATGCGCAAGGAAGAGTAGAATTTTGCCGGTGCAAACAGACAGACAACAGGCACTTCCTCAAAAATATTCTGTGGACTGACGAAGCGAAATTCACAAGAGACGGGGTTACAAACTACCAAAATTTGCACCATTGGTCAGACCCCAATCTCCATTTTATATGCACAACATCCTTTCCAGAATTAAATTATTGTGAACAACTTCTTCAGAATGTGTGCTTATTTCAAAGTAGGTTTAGCGTAAATGTTTGGTAACACTTTAGTAGGCCCACACGTTCTTCCACAAACAGTTAATTCCCATCACTGCCTAGAATTTCTTAGAAAACGATTGCCGGAGCTCCTTGAAGATGTTCCTCTTGTTCAGAGGAGGCCGATGTTTTTTCAACAAGATGGATCACCTTGTCACAGTATAGCAGCGGGATAACTCCATTCCTAAACCACACTTTTAACGACCGGTTGACTGGTCGATTTGGCCCCAACCCTTAGCCACCCAGATTTCTTCTGGGGTGCTATGGAAGAAAAAGTTTATTTTATAGAAATATCGAGTCTTTTTTTGACCATTTTTGTCTGAAAAAAAAAATGGCTTTTACTACAACTTTTGTTGATTGCACGTAAAAAAGTTGCTTAACATAATTTTTAGGAAATTTCTTAAAGATAAACATTTTACAAAGAATTAAAATTTATTAAGTACAAATTTTGAGAAAAAAGCATTTTAGGTAAAAAATTGTAACAAATTTTAAAAATTTTGCGTTTAAGGAGCCATAACTTTTTTGTAGCTCCACAGATGTCCCCCGCATTGCTTAAAACTTGTATATGCGCTACTAAATTGTCTTTTCAAAATGTTCAAAATAATTTTTGTACCTATAATAATTTATAAGTTATAGCGTTTTAAGTTGTAATACCTACAAATTAGAGTTCACCTAATAAATATACGCTTAACAGAATTTTTAAACCCGCTTAAGTGACATTTTATTTTCACTTATCCGGACTCCGCTTAAGTGAAATTTGTTGTCACTTAAGCGGGGTTCGTTTAAGTGAAAAACCCGTTTACGTGAAAGAAAGACTGTGACATTTTGGTGTTTCTCTTAAGCGGGTTTTACTACCAAAAATTTCTCTCTTAAAATAATTTGAAATTATGTTCGTATTTGGCCACACGATTTAAATTGTTGAGCTTTTTTAACAACTCGTTCTTCAGACAACAGTTTACATTCTTAAAATTTTGACATTTTTATCTTTAAGTCAAAAATAAAAATTCTTGCATTAGGACTTACACTGTCTTTCATTCTTAAATTAAGAATTCTAAGTTCTTGGGTTCATTTTAACCAACGAAAATTGTTGGGCCAAAGTATAAAATTCTTGATATGTATTAAAATTTTTTTTCTAAGTGATTTAACGAAGTGTTTGCCACTTTCAGTGCGCGTTAAATCACATTCATACCACTTCACCGTCATTCCATTGCCACACCACTTCAATGCGCGCCTTCCTTTAGCTTTGGCCTAGCTTCTAACAACCATTCACTTGTACGGAATTCTAATTTTTGATTAATCGGAGTGGCCTGGAATTTAATGTCGATTTGAATAATTGAGACGTTTTGTTTGAGAACATTTGACAAGACGTTAAAGTGTAATTTGTGTTTTTCAGTGGTTTGACCTGAGACCCTAAGCCATACTGAGCCACTGCGTTATTTTACACTGGATTTAGGTAATATCTCCACAGGTATGTCATTGAATTTTTATTAACTCCTTGTTTAAGCAAAGATATTCCCACCTTCTCCTCCCTTTATATTCGTTGCATAGACAGAAGGAAGTCTTGTTTTCGCTTCTTCAGGTTAAAGGGTTGTTTTACCAAATCGCTTAATTTGGGTAGCCTGAAAGATTTTATTCTATATTCTTAATACCAACGGGCCTACTAATAGGTACCTGTTAGTTTTTAAACTGCCTTGTTCCAATAAGGTTTCAGAAGACAGAATGTGTCTAAAATGAACCATATTGTTGGCCATAAGGACTCGTCTCGTCTGTATGGCGATACAGCAATTAATTTAAATAAACCTCAACTGCTGTCTACTGCGATGCGACACAAAAAACCTCCTTGATTGCTTCTGAATTGTCAAGCTTGAATAAACATTAAAGTAACAGCAACCATAAGGGCTCCAAAAAGCTTTTTCTTTCATACTCCAGTACCAGTCCATATGCGCAACAAGTAAATTTGTACAAATTTTCCACACGCCCCAGTTTGGTTGGAGTTTTTAAGGTGAAGCACACGCCCGTTTCCATAAAAACATTGGCAGTATCTACAAACGGAAATCTGCGACGTAGTTAAAAAGGAAGGAAAACTGTCAAATCCGGAGATGGAAAAATTTCAACTGAAAATTATGACGTAGCCTCTAGTCAATCGATTTAAAACTCTATCTCATCTACCTGCCACCACAGTCCTGTCCACGGAAAACTTATGCCTACTATACCGCCCATCCCTTTGGCAATTGTTTCCAACACCAACTCCCACGCGTATATACACAGATTACCCTCCATTGCGCACTATGTCGCCTTGTCGCCACTGGCATCGTGGTCGATATTGTTGTTGCTGTTGCTGTCTAGAGATGGTTTTACGATGTTTTCAAGGAAAAGCTTGCGTATCCCATTGACGTCAGAGGGAAAATCAGTTTGTGGCCAATGTGAGTGCTATCCTACGTCATTCATTCATTAAAAGGGTTTCCATTCATTCATTGAATAGACACACACACACAGTTATAGCGCTGTATACTAATGTAGGTACTCCCACACACAGTTCCGGCTGAGGAAATTTGTTTTCCATTCAACTACTGCTGCGAAGCTGGAGGCTGCGCCGCAGCTTCTTACCCCAATTTCTCTTCGTTAACCTTGGTCCTTTTACATTGGGGCCAAGCGCCAAACGCAAAGGCGCGATGGTTGGGGAAAGTTCTAGAACAAATGAGCAACGAAACGCAATTGTACTTTGCCAAATAATTCACCAGCGTAATTAATATTTAACTGGACGACTTTTGAGATGACAGTTCCATTGTTGTGACCGATCCCTCTAAGACCGTTTAGAAGCAAAGAAAACCCCAATTTCGAGGAGTTTTCCTCTGCCATATGGTAGAGAGGACAGCACATGGCGGCTGGCGGCGTGGCGTTGCTAGGAGCCAAAAACGTGCACACTCACATTCTCTCTTTTCGTACAGAGCCATGGTTTGAGTGGTTTTAAATGAGGTTAGCTGGCACAGCCCTTTTAATAACGATAAAGCCTCCTCCCCCCACATATGGCTCTTGGCTCTTGCATATATGTACGATTTAATTATACCGGCCAGTAATGTAATTATGCATGTATGTGTCGGGGGGGAGTAGAAAGGGCTTATTTTTCTGTTTTCAGGAACCTGGCGCCAGATATAATAACATTATTCAACTTGATGTTTAGAAGGTTGCCCCAGAGGGGTGTTGGAATTGGATTTGGGATTGGGATAGTCCTTGTGCTCACCGCCTACGTGTTGTGTAACATATGAAAAATGTGCTCGTATTTACGGAAAGATAAGTTAATGTTGTGGCCTGCGATTGTTTTTTGGGGCCAGAGATAGTGGCACTTGGTTGGCATGGCATTTATTGTGCTGACTGCTGAGTGATTAGTAAATTCTGCGGCGCGGCCGGCGGCGGCTTGATAGCATTCTCCAAATAATGTAACCACACTGAGAACCGAATTGTGCATTATCATCAAGCGTGAAATGCTGCATAGCAACTGATAATGACAGTTTTTAAATTCGTTTCGGTTAACAGCGATATCATGCTCAGTCAGCTGAATATTTGCCTACTGCTGCGGGGATATTGATTGATGAATGATGGGTCCATATGGATGGCGAATCAGTTGGCGCCATCTACCGCAGTGTCAATGACTTGGCTTATTGATCTGTCTGTAATGTAGTTATAATGCTGATGGCGTTGTTGTCGCATGACGGCATAGGTCAGAGAGATTTCATAGCGGATATGGGGCGAGGTTTGGGCGAGGACTGTTATAGAGTGAGACAAATGCTTTATGTATAGGAACTGAAGGCATCATCCAAGAAAAGGTTAATATGATGACAGTTATTATGCAGTTAGGGATTCAAATGTCACATCCTCTTTCTGTAGATAAAAATAACTTCAGTAGGAAGTAAATTGGTTCATTATTGAAAATTATCTTTAGGGAGTACATATTTCCGTTAAATCCGCAGATGAGTTTATTGAATGGCTGGCCATATGGGCGGACGAATGATGATGTGGATTTTTACTATTTTTACTTGCTCGTAAAAGGGCCAGTGTGTTGTTCTAGCGAAAAAATGTCAAAATGCCATAACGATGATAGAGGAGAGTTGGCCTGTCAATTTCATCCGTCCCCTGTTGATATATATACTCAGCTACAGATTGGGCAGCTTGAAGGATTTGCGTCACACTTTGTACCGGGGGTTTGTTGGGTCACACCTCGTGAAGAAATTTTGTAGAATCCTTTTGAGTTCATAATTGACATGAGGTTAGGTTTGTCAGGCTCTGAAATGTATTTGAAGTACAGAAAATTCGTTTGTTGATTAACGATAAATTACCACACTGCTTGTGCTAAGTTAAGGACTATGCCGACTTCTTCCAGAAAGTCAATTCCCGAAAGGGTTACCTATTTTTTTTTTACCAGGCAGTACCTACCTACCAATTAATTTTTGTAAAGCCCAAAACGTTATGACTCTGAAATTCGGTCGCAATAACAGAGCAAGTTTCGTGCGACCCAGGTGTGCACTTTATTTGAATCGATTTCCCGAATTCGCTGAGTTGACTTTAAGTTTACACCCAATGCACACGGAGCAACTGAAGAAAAAAAACTAAACCGGTTGGCAACTCGGGTTACAGACCAGTTACGGACACAGCAGTCAGCGGTGAGGTGACTTGATTCCACACACGAGAAAAATCATCACCATAATCAAAATCTCTAGTTCCTTCAGAGTCGTCATGTTTTTTAACCTCCCCCACCAGCAAGAGGTTGGTCTGTTGTTCGCTCATCTTCGATAAACTAGAAACTTATATCAATAGGCAACCAGAGATGCAAATCAACAGACGTCTGGTTGCAAACTGATTTTTGCGAATCGCAAACGAGTTTTTAAGCAGTAGCGTCGTGTGGGAAGTCCCATTTGATTACGCAGGGTATGACTCAAAGCAAACTAGTTACCAATTCGCATCGCTGATCAGTATTTTTCCAGTTGCTCCGAGTGCATTAGGCTATAGACAAGTAACATCAGGTGCCGGTGATAACCTTTAGTTATAGTAGTAGACAGTTCCTCTTATAGTAACCGGGCTTCCCAGAACTCATCTTATTTCAAAGGAAATGATAATCGAACGCAAACTTTTAAATCGGCAGGACCAGATGCTTAAATCCCGGCAAAGATGCAACATTCTTACGGCGTTCTTAGCCCCTGAGTGATTTTACTGTTCTATTCAATCTTAAACCATGGATAGGGTAGGGATACACACCAAAAGAGAAGAGAAGGGAAAGTGATTTTTATATCCAAGACGGCAAAATCACCTCACACCACACCGAAGGACTTCAGGCCTATTAGGCTATCATCGTTTCTGCTGAAAACACTAAAAAAACTGATAGACCTGTAAAACCATTAAAACAAAAATGCTCTCTAAATCCCAACACGCCTACTGGTAAGGGCAGATCGGTAGATACAGTTCTGCGCTCCATTGTTAGCATCGTGAAAAATCACAAGCCATTAGGAAATTTACAATGTTAGCCTTCCTATAGAAGGGGCTTTCAACAATATAGGGCCTAGTGCTATAATTAACGCACTTGAGAAACTGAAAATGTGCGCATAAGTCACTGGATCAACCAAATGCTTTTAAATATGGTTATTAATTCAGAACCTGGCTCCAGCAAGCTGAGAAGGTGAGTGCTACGCGGTATACTCCGCAAGGTGGAGTACTTTCACCGCAGCAATGGCTGCTACCTGGTAATCCTGGACAAAAATGGCTGTAAAGTTGTCATTTTATTTACTGGGAAATAGTTGGCGCAACAGAAATCTCGGCCTAGCTTCTAGCAACCATTTTGTTTGTGTGAGTTTTTATTTTTGGGGTGAATGAAAGTAACCTAAAATTTTATGCCGTTTCTGAACGGCCGAATTGAGACGCTTTTTCAATACATTTATACTTTCGGGTTTTTATCAAACGTTCGTGAGAGGTGGCGCTGTTAAAAATACCTTAAGATGTAATTTTTGTTTTTCCGGGGATCGAATCTGGGACCCCTCGCACAGTAGTCCAGCGCACTAAGCAGCCACTGAGCCACTCCGGTAGTAGAAAATAAATACCTCCCAAAATTAGGAGATTTGACGCGCAATGCTGGTCAAATGAGCTAACAAATGCGGCGAGGATATAAAAACCCGGGTAAGACAAAGCTAGTGCTATTCACAAAGAACCTACTCTATTACAGGTTCTGGATAGAAAGCGCATCTGGAACCGAAACTTGCATGTAAGAAAGCCGCTACCGCACTATACTCCTGCAAAATTGATCTTGAGCTTCAGATGGGGCATAAGTCTGAAAATAATGCACTGATTGTCTACAGCAGTACTAACACCGACCCGATACTCGGTGGCGGTGGCCATGGTGTAGTGGTTAGAGTCACTGCCACCGACCATAAAGAGAAACGAATAATATAAGAGTTTCTCCACCACTGCACCAAAAAAGGGGTTTCTGCTTGATAGTGCAATGGACCGAAATTCGTCTGAGTGCTCCAGGATTTGGAATAAAAGGGGATTCCAAATTCTGGAGCACGGAATAAAAAAAAAAAAACCCCGATACTCATGTACGGAGTCGTCGTCTGGTGGCCATCAGGACTAGACAAAATAAGCTACCTCTCTACTTAGAATCCAAAGAGCGGCATGTTTTTTTGTGTAAGTTTCCCTGACCGACAGCGCAATGGGAATACAATACGGCGACCGAGGAAAATGCACTAGAAATATGCACAGACGGGTCTAAAACGGACGATGGATTAGGAGCTGGGATCTTCTCAGTTTCATTCTCCCTAAACAAGTCTTTTAGATTACCAAATAAGTGTTGTGTCTTTTTGGCAGAAGTTATGGCTATTCACGAAGCCCCTGAACTGCTGAAGATGAGATAGATATAGAATTCAGACATCGTTTTCTACACGAAGAGTCAAGAGCAGCCATTAAAGTACTCGAATCACCAACAGTTAGATCCCAATTCGTCATGCAGAACCTGAACTGTCAAAGTTCGTCTTTCTTTTTTAGCTCAGAATTTGTGTTTCTCTGTGTTTATAAAGAGCTAGTGCTTCTCTTTGCTTCAACGAAAAATTGGCTGCTAGCAGTCCATGTAGTCAATGGCTACAGTATGTCAATGGCTCAGAATAAATTAACTAAGCAGACGGAGTAAAAGGCTAAAAATCTGAACTAGCACTAGCTCTCGTGGTATGGAGCGGAATAAATTGGAAACTTTTACTTAGAAAATATAAACAATGACGCAACAATTGACGAATGTAAAGGTTGTCCTGCGATATCTGGTGGCGGGGAAAAGAAACCTCTCAGGAACACAGAAATCTGTCATCGGTAAGCGGTACATGCATTTTTGTACGGTAATTTATTTATTTTATAAATGAAAAAATATGTTAATTTGTGTAATCGCCGTGTCGGTCTAAGATTCAAGCATTGTTTAAGAAAAATAAAATAAACCCATCCCCGGGTCCATAAAATATGTTTAAATCGTTTAAAAATGGAATGAAAGACTTGTGTTGGTTTCGTGGAAATTGGACTCTTTTTTAACTGTTTAAAGTTCCTTAAATTATTGTTATTGACGGACTCAACTAACCGAGATGTATCTCAGACTTTGTCGATAACCACCTGTGATATTGCAGAATATTTTAGCAGCATAAAATGATCCATTCGCGAAGGGAAGGGCTCGGCAATGCTGGTTGGATATATGCTATAGGTGTGATACCTGATTCAGCAAACAGTGATGTAACTGGTCTGATCATAAATGCATTCCCGATGACTGCATAGCCCCACGAAATCAAACTAAGACATCTTACAAAGTCTTGGAAGTTTTGGATAAGTACTTGCTCGTGCAAAGCTGCTCGATGCAAGATTTTTTCTTTTATTTTCCATTATTTTAGACTAGTTAGGAATTCATTTTTATATTTTTACTTAACAAATGTATTTATTTTTGACGACATTTAATTATTTATTGTCGCTTATCATCTTTTCCGTAAGTTTTTTCACTGATCTGTCAAATTTGTGTATCTAGAATGGTTCAAATTATCGCCGCTAGGGTACAACCTCCATTTATCAATTTCAACAGTTTTACTTGACAAATTCACTCATCCCCAATAGGTGTCTCTAGCATGATGACAGTAAGATGGTTGCCTTTTTGTTTCACTTATTTTTCGCTCCTATTCGACACAACCACACAAAGCGAGCGCTAGTTATATTGGCGTAATTTTCTGGGCAGAGATTGTATAAACTGACATTTCAACTAGCAAGCAGTCCATATACGAGTTGGTATAATATGTCAATGCTCTACTGAAAAAGGCGACACCCATGTGCCAATGGAAATGACAAAATACAACATCTCCTCATTAGCGCTGCAACAGTTTAAAGAAAGATGGCGCGATCTTGACAGCTGTCACCATGGAGAACAGACATGGCCACGGACAAGCCGGCGTAAGACAAAGAGGCTGTTAAATGTCAACACATCACATTTATCGGAACTCTTGTCGGAGTAAATTAACAGGTCACTGTGTAGGTACTAGAAAGACATGATGGAAGGCTTGGAGAAACTGCTAATGTTTTTTTGTTTTGCAGTTACATGGATGAGGAAAATGAGAAAACACCTTTTCGCACTTACTATGTAACTGCCCGGCGGATATCCTCGATTAGAAAGCAAACTCTAGGGGAGTAGATACTTTTTAGTGGAACTTGCGGATCTTGCCAAAACGGATATCAGCAAAATACGGGAACTCCTCCAAAATTCAAATTGGTTCCAAGCGTAGCGGCAATAATCGACTCTGCGCGTGGACCTAACATGGTCTAAGTGATATACTCCGTAACGGATAATAGCCACTTAATCTAACCTAAAGTAACCGGGCTCTCTATACACCCGAAAGAAAGATTGTATTCTGTTATGGCCTTTGGAAATCTTCTATCTTATGGTGTCCTCGATAGAGTCTTTGGCTATTAACTTTCGTCACTGACCTGACCACTAAACAAGAGTTCTAACGACGAGATAGTTTCTTCAACCTCTTTCTGGCTATACCTTAAATTAATTAACCTTAAATGGTTCAATAATGCTATGATTTCTAGCTACTTCTCGCATGCGTGTACAAAAGTCGAAATTGTTTTCCAATTCAAAAATACATAAAATTAACATTTTTCTGATCACAATGCGCGTAAATGTATCTGAAGTAATGAGGAAACTCTTAATAATGAAACAAAGAACCTTTTAAACATTATAGGTGACTACTTGAAATTCAAAGAACCAAATACTTGATTAGAAGGTTACCTTTCATGAAAAAAGAACACATTGTGCTGTCCATTTACTCAAAACGTGCAATTATTCAGAGACCACAATTTGCCATAATCTAACTGCGAACTGTTTGCCAAACAAAAAGTACGAGTATGTGCCGTAAGCCAGACGCGATTAAATTGTTTTATTCGATCGTTAAACGGCACTACAACAACTGACCAGTGACCACACGGTAAGTATAATGACCAAACAATCACATTGATATGTTGTCATGATAAAAAGTTATATTTACGAAGACAAGTTTGGCTATCTGACAAAGAAGAGCCTTGTGATTGTGTATACAGTCTACACCCTACACCACCCCGATGATAACGCCAGCCGCGCGCCGCGCCGGTCGTTGTGTTCTTTAAGCCATTTACTCGTTGCGCGCCTATACATTCTACAGCTAGAAATACAAAAATAATGATAATAACTCCAGTCACTGCTCATACACTCGTATGTATCTGCAAGTAACACACAATCACTCTAAGATACAACACCGGAGCCAAACAAGAGATACAAGTGCAGTTACTAACCTAAAACACATCCACAGAATCAGCTGTCTTATTACAATCGCTGGTATGCGGTGCGATAGTTTAAAGTCGGCTTTATGCAATCTATTTCGCGTTTACTTTTTTTTGTGAAGTTTATATTAAATAGCAGACCAAAAAGTGAATGTCCACCGAAAGTCCTTGAAGCAAAAACCAATCTTACCAGTTGTTAGGTGCACACACAACCACATTGTGCTTTCAAAATTGAATAATCCACTGCAACAGCAAACAGCTTCTGCACTGGCACCAGCACCAGTACCAGTGAAGTCTAAAGTAAGGTAAACGACAGCACTAAAAAAATTTTTTTTTTGGATTGCAGCAGCAGAACAAGCAAGCGAGAGTAAGCGTTTCCATCCAACCAGTAGCAGTACGAAACGAATACGAACCAGCTTAGCAGTTGGCATCATTGCTTGTTGATTGTTATTTGTTTATAACTGACGCCTTAGAATGACAGGTCACATGACAAGTCGGACATTTGGGTTTAGTTTGACGCATAACTACACTTTAATGGGTGGTGGTAGTTGGTGGTGACGGATGGCGGTGATTCTGTGTCGATTACGTTGATACGCAACCCTTCGCAGTGGCTGTGTATTCATGAGCATTGATCTGCATATACGAATTGACATGCGATACCTAGCTTGCATTTGCGTAAAGGTGCAATTTTGAAATAAGTAACGCAATCCCGCCAACCGACTGCTGCTGGAGGTGCCTCGTTTATCGGCCGCTCTTTATGCGAAATGTGGAAAGCTATAGGCATTCTGTTAATTTTTACGTTGGGTAAGGGCGCCTAAAGGTGTCGACACAAGAACTGTTTGTCAACACTTTGGGGCACTCGTATTTCTATTACGAGAGGGAGAACCTACTCATGAGTTTTTTATCACAGCGAAAAGTTGTCAGTTATATAGAAAAGTTGAATAGTAGCAGTTACTCTATAAAAGGTCAGGTGTCTTGGCTCAGCCTGGATCGGTTAGGAAACGTATGATATTTCTGTGTTGAAACAGGGTTCAGCTCAAAGGTCAGACATTTTTGAAATGGCTAAAACACACCTGTCAATGACAGGCAACTTAGGTTAGCGAGGGCTTAGTTTTTATTGGGCTGATGAAAATCCAAGATTATTATCTACATGAAAGACTGCTGCATAGCCTGAAAGTGATATATATGCAAACCCCACCGCCGAATGGTGCCAACTTCAAGAACATGAATGATGTGATTTTCTCAAATGCTTTTTCACACTTGATTTTCCCTGCTATATGAAAAGACGAACCCCGAATCTTACTTTACTTACTTTTGGGGGCGCTTACAGTCCGGGATGGACCACGACTTCAACCAACAAGCTCCTCTAACCAGCTCCAAGTTACGCACACCAAGTTGTTATAGTCGCCCTGCAATTGTGCGCGCCACCTAAGGTTAGATCTTCCTAGGCTACGTTGTCCCTCAGGGGTGGACTGAAAGACTCGTCGGGCTGCTGCGTTGCTGTCCATATGCTCCACGTTCTACAGCCATATCAGCCGTTGGGTCTTCAGCTTTTTGAACGTCGCTGTATAGCCCGTAAAGCTCGTCGTTGATTCCTCTCCTTAACACTCCATCGATACAAACTGGACCGAATATCGTCCGAAGAAGGAGGTTTTCATCCAATTTCGACAGAGTTCATGCTACCGCACCATACAGCAGGACCGGGATGATTAGGGTCTTTTATAACATCTTCTTGGTTCTATGAGAGAGGGCTTTACTTCTTAGATGCCTTCTTAACCCGAAGAAACAGCGATTGTCAGAAGTGATTCTTCGTTTGATCTCTGCGCAGATGTCATTGCGAGGTGATAGTGGAGCCCAGGTAGACAAAGTCTTTAACTACTTCGAAGTTGTCCATCGTGATATTTTGTCCGAGTTGTCGATGCTGAGACTCCTTTCTCGCGTTGACGGAATTATACTTCGTTTTATCCTCATTTAAAGCCAGAGACATCTTCGCCGCCTCTATTTCGACATTTGCTAATGCGCCACTGACAGTTCGTTGCGATCTTCCGATGATGTCAATATCGTCAACATTTATGCAAGCAATTGAACAGACTTCTGAAAAATTGTACCTCTGATGTTGGCTCGTGAGTTTCGTACAATTGCTTCAAGGATGATGTTAAAAAAGTTACACGAAAGTACATCGCTTTGTCTCAAACCTTTTTCGACATCAAAGGGCTCGGTGATGTTATTGATGTAGCAGAGGGATTTCTATTTATTTATTTATTTGCTTGTCAACAAAATACATAGATTTTCTTAGACATTAGATTTTAGCAATACCTACTTGGTTAACAAAAATATTATTAAGATAAAGAAAATAAAATAGAGCAAACGATTATGACTGAACACCATCTAGTAATTTTCTTTTAATAGTAGCAATCGATGAATTAAAATCTATTAAATCGGTGTTATCATTGTAGCTTATCAATAAGCCGTTAATAGATGATGATCTGCCATAATTAGTACGCGAATGTGCAATATTAAAAAAACGGTTAATTCGTAAATTTGGCCGAGGGACATTTAAATTAAGAAGTTGTAAGATCTCCTGAGAGTCAATTTCTCCAATAAGAATCCTATGTACAAAAATTACTCTAGCTACTATTCTCCGTTTTTCAAGCGATTCTAGGCTAATCAATTGTAGCCTTGATTGATAGGAGGGTAAGTTGCTAACGTCAGCCCAAGGAAGCCCTCTCAAGGCGAACCTGAGAAATCTTTTTTGGATAGATTCAAGTCTTAAAATATGAACATTATAAAAGGGACACCAAACAATGGAAGCATATTCTAAAACAGATCTAACAAATGAAAGATAGAGAACTTTGATAACGTATGGGTCAGAAAAATCACTTGCATAGCGCCTTAGTAGTCCCCATGCTTTATTTGCCCTATTTGTGACATAATCAATGTGATGTATGAAAGATAGTTTAGTATCTAAAAGCACACCCAAGTCTTTTATTAAGGAGACACGCGGAATAGCAATGCCATTAAAAAAGTAGTTATACATGGTGGGCGATTTCCGACGTGAATATGTTATAACAGAGCATTTACTTACATTCAGGGACAGATAGTTTTTTGAGCACCACAAATAGAAACGTTGAAGACAATTATTTAGATGTAGGAAACAATCATCGTGTTTACCTGACAGATACAACTTAAAGTCACCTGGGTAAAGCTGGATCCACCACATTCGAGTATCGCCAAACAAAGTATGTGGGATTTAGTTGCTATTTAATTGCTATTTAATTGCGGTAATTTTGATTTTTTTGCTCTTCGGGAAGTGGTAAATTCTGTGGTGGACCTAGCTTACCGGTAAAGCTGGATCCACCACATCGCCTTTTCGAAAAAGAAAAGATGAGGCATATACCGCTGATTTAATTGCTCTGGGAAAATGCAAAAGTTTTTCCGATCGGACAAGCCGTTCCGCCAGAATTAACCGTTAAAGTTTTAAAACCCCAGTTCGCTACCGAACTCTTTTGTTTTTTTGGGAAAAATTAAAAAAAACGATTACCCCTTTCGAATTTTTCTGCTTTGAATATTGCAAAATAATTGTCTATGCCTAGGCTATCTTACAACTTAATCAAATAATTTGTCGCTCCTCTCTAAAAGTGTCAAACGGTGAAACAATTTTTTAAAAAGTTACTTTACACTACTTACCAAAAACCTATTACCCCGGGCGAATTTCTCCACTTTAAATATCCCAAAATAATCTTGTATTCATTGGCTACAAAACCTCTTAATCAAATAATTTGTCGCTCTTCGATAAATGTGTCAAAAAGTCAAAATACCATTTAGTACCAAAAAGGACACTTTTGCCGTTTTTTATGCAAATTTACAGAAAAACCCCAAAAAGTCATATACCCAGATCGAATTTGTCCATTCCAAAAATCACAAAAGAACCGTCTATTCATTGGATATTATCCCCCATCTTCAAATAATTTGTCGCTCTTCGATAAGTTTGTCAAAATTGAAAATTTCGTCATAGTATCATAAATGGTACTATGCACATTTTATATGGAAATTTACCAAAAAACACCAAAAAGTCATATACTCAGATCGAATTTGTCCATTCTAAATATGACAAAAGAACCGTCTATTCATTGGCTATTATCCTCCATCTTCAAATAATTTGTCGCTCTTCGATAAGTTTGTCAAAATTGAAAATTTCGTCATAGTATCATAAATGGTACTATGCACATTTTATATGGAAATTTACCAAAAAACCCCAAAAATTCATATACCCAGATCGAATTTGTCCATTCCAAATTTGACAAAAGAACCGTCTATTCATTGGCTATTATCCCCCATCTTCAAATAATTTGTCGCTCTTCGATAAGTTTGTCAAAATTGAAAATTTCGTCATAGTATCATAAATGGTCCTATGCACATTTTATATGGAAATTTACCAAAAAACCCCAAAAAGTCATATACCCAGATCGAATTTGTCCATTCCAAATATGACAAAAGAACCGTCTATTCATTGGCTATTATCCCCCATCTTCAAATAATTTGTCGCTCTTCGATAAGTTTGTCAAAATTGAAAATTTCGTCATAGTATCATAAATGGTCCTATGCACATTTTATATGGAAATTTACCAAAAAACCCCAAAAAGTCATATACCCAGATCGAATTTGTCCATTCCAAATATGACAAAAGAACCGTCTATTCATTGGCTATTATCCCCCATCTTCAAATCATTTGTCGCTCTTCGGTAAGTTTGTCAAAATTGAAAATTTCGTCATAGTATCATAAATGGTACTATGCACATTTTATATGGAAATTTACCAAAAAACCACAAAAATTCATATACCCAGATCGAATTTGTCCATTCCAAATATGACAAAAGAACCGTCTATTCATTGGCTATTATCCTCCATCTTCAAATAATTTGTCGCTCTTCGATAAGTTTGTCAAAATTGAAAATTTCGTCATAGTATCATAAATGGTACTATGCACATTTTATATGGAAATTTACCAAAAAACCACAAAAATTCATATACCCAGATCGAATTTGTCCATTCCAAATATGACAAAAGAACCGTCTATTCATTGGCTATTATCCCCCATCTTCAAATAATTTGTCGCTCTTCGATAAGTTTGTCAAAATTGAAAATTTCGTCATAGTATCATAAATGGTACTATGCACATTTTATATGGAAATTTACCAAAAAACCCCAAAAATTCATATACCCAGATCGAATTTGTCCATTCCAAATTTGACAAAAGAACCGTCTATTCATTGGCTATTATCCCCCATCTTCAAATAATTTGTCGCTCTTCGATAAGTTTGTCAAAATTGAAAATTTCGTCATAGTATCATAAATGGTCCTATGCACATTTTATATGGAAATTTACCAAAAAACCCCAAAAAGTCATATACCCAGATCGAATTTGTCCATTCCAAATATGACAAAAGAACCGTCTATTCATTGGCTATTATCCCCCATCTTCAAATAATTTGTCGCTCTTCGATAAGTTTGTCAAAATTGAAAATTTCGTCATAGTATCATAAATGGTCCTATGCACATTTTATATGGAAATTTACCAAAAAACCCCAAAAAGTCATATACCCAGATCGAATTTGTCCATTCCAAATATGACAAAAGAACCGTCTATTCATTGGCTATTATCCCCCATCTTCAAATCATTTGTCGCTCTTCGGTAAGTTTGTCAAAATTGAAAATTTCGTCATAGTATCATAAATGGTACTATGCACATTTTATATGGAAATTTACCAAAAAACCACAAAAATTCATATACCCAGATCGAATTTGTCCATTCCAAATATGACAAAAGAACCGTCTATTCATTGGCTATTATCCTCCATCTTCAAATAATTTGTCGCTCTTCGATAAGTTTGTCAAAATTGAAAATTTCGTCATAGTATCATAAATGGTACTATGCACATTTTATATGGAAATTTACCAAAAAAACCCCAAAAAGTCATATATTCAGATCGAATTTGTCCATTCCAAATATGACAAAAGAACCGTCTATTCATTGGCTATTATTCCCCATCTTCAAATAATTTGTCGCTCTTCGATAAGTTTGTCAAAATTGAAAATTTCGTCATAGTATCATAAATGGTCCTATGCACATTTTATATGGAAATTTACCAAAAAACCCCAAAAAGTCATATACCCAGATCGAATTTGTCCATTCCAAATATGACAAAAGAACCGTCTATTCATTGGCTATTATCCCCCATCTTCAAATAATTTGTCGCTCTTCGATAAGTTTGTCAAAATTGAAAATTTCGTCATAGTATCATAAATGGTCCTATGCACATTTTATATGGAAATTTACCAAAAAACCCCAAAAAGTCATATACCCAGATCGAATTTGTCCATTCCAAATATGACAAAAGAACCGTCTATTCATTGGCTATTATCCCCCATCTTCAAATAATTTGTCGCTCTTCGATAAGTTTGTCAAAATTGAAAATTTCGTCATAGTATCATAAATGGTCCTATGCACATTTTATATGGAAATTTACCAAAAAACCCCAAAAAGTCATATACCCAGATCGAATTTGTCCATTCCAAATATGACAAAAGAACCGTCTATTCATTGGCTATTATCCCCCATCTTCAAATAATTTGTCGCTCTTCGATAAGTTTGTCAAAATTGAAAATTTCGTCATAGTATCATAAATGGTACTATGCACATTTTATATGGAAATTTACCAAAAAAACCCCAAAAAGTCATATACCCAGATCGAATTTGTCCATTCCAAATATGACAAAAGAACCGTCTATTCATTGGCTATTATTCTCCATCTTCAAATAATTTGTCGCTCTTCGATAAGTTTGTCAAAATTGAAAATTTCGTCATAGTATCATAAATGGTCCTATGCACATTTTATATGGAAATTTACCAAAAAACCACAAAAATTCATATACCCAGATCGAATTTGTCCATTCCAAATATGACAAAAGAACCGTCTATTCATTGGCTATTATCCCCCATCTTCAAATAATTTGTCGCTCTTCGATAAGTTTGTCAAAATTGAAAATTTCGTCATAGTATCATAAATGGTACTATGCACATTTTATATGGAAATTTACCAAAAAAACCCCAAAAAGTCATATACCCAGATCGAATTTGTCCATTCCAAATATGACAAAAGAACCGTCTATTCATTGGCTATTATTCTCCATCTTCAAATAATTTGTCGCTCTTCGATAAGTTTGTCAAAATTGAAAATTTCGTCATAGTATCATAAATGGTACTATGCACATTTTATATGGAAATTTACCAAAAAACCCCAAAAAGTCATATACCCAGATCGAATTTGTCCATTCCAAATATGACAAAAGAACCGTCTATTCATTGGCTATTATCCTCCATCTTCAAATAATTTGTCGCTCTTCGATAAGTTTGTCAAAATTGAAAATTTCGTCATAGTATCATAAATGGTCCTATGCACATTTTATATGGAAATTTACCAAAAAACCCCAAAAAGTCATATACCCAGATCGAATTTGTCCATTCCAAATATGACAAAAGAACCGTCTATTCATTGGCTATTATCCCCCATCTTCAAATAATTTGTCGCTCTTCGATAAGTTTGTCAAAATTGAAAATTTCGTCATAGTATCATAAATGGTCCTATGCACATTTTATATGGAAATTTACCAAAAAACCCCAAAAAGTCATATACCCAGATCGAATTTGTCCATTCCAAATATGACAAAAGAACCGTCTATTCATTGGCTATTATCCCCCATCTTCAAATAATTTGTCGCTCTTCGATAAGTTTGTCAAAATTGAAAATTTCGTCATAGTATCATAAATGGTCCTATGCACATTTTATATGGAAATTTACCAAAAAACCCCAAAAAGTCATATACCCAGATCGAATTTGTCCATTCCAAATATGACAAAAGAACCGTCTATTCATTGGCTATTATCCCCCATCTTCAAATAATTTGTCGCTCTTCGATAAGTTTGTCAAAATTGAAAATTTCGTCATAGTATCATAAATGGTCCTATGCACATTTTATATGGAAATTTACCAAAAAACCCCAAAAAGTCATATACCCAGATCGAATTTGTCCATTCCAAATATGACAAAAGAACCGTCTATTCATTGGCTATTATCCCCCATCTTCAAATAATTTGTCGCTCTTCGATAAGTTTGTCAAAATTGAAAATTTCGTCATAGTATCATAAATGGTCCTATGCACATTTTATATGGAAATTTACCAAAAAACCCCAAAAAGTCATATACCCAGATCGAATTTGTCCATTCCAAATATGACAAAAGAACCGTCTATTCATTGGCTATAATCTCCTATCTTCAAATAATTTGTCGCTCTTCGATAAATTTGTCAAAATTGAAAATTTCGTCATAGTATCATAAATGGTACTATGCACATTTTATATGGAAATTTACCAAAAAAACCCCAAAAAGCCATATACCCAGATCGAATTTGTCCATTCCAAATATGACAAAAGAACCGTCTATTCATTGGCTATTATCCCCCATCTTCAAATAATTTGTCGCTCTTCGATAAGTTTGTCAAAATTGAAAATTTCGTCATAGTATCATAAATGGTCCTATGCACATTTTATATGGAAATTTACCAAAAAACCACAAAAATTCATATACCCAGATCGAATTTGTCCATTCCAAATATGACAAAAGAACCGTCTATTCATTGGCTATTATCCCCCATCTTCAAATAATTTGTCGCTCTTCGATAAGTTTGTCAAAATTGAAAATTTCGTCATAGTATCATAAATGGTACTATGCACATTTTATATGGAAATTTACCAAAAAAACCCCAAAAAGTCATATACCCAGATCGAATTTGTCCATTCCAAATATGACAAAAGAACCGTCTATTCATTGGCTATTATCCCCCATCTTCAAATAATTTGTCGCTCTTCGATAAGTTTGTCAAAATTGAAAATTTCGTCATAGTATCATAAATGGTACTATGCACATTTTATATGGAAATTTACCAAAAAAACCCCAAAAATTCATATACCCAGATCGAATTTGTCCATTCCAAATATGACAAAAGAACCGTCTATTCATTGGCTATTATCCCCCATCTTCAAATAATTTGTCGCTCTTCGATATATTTGCCAAAACGTTAAAAGTTATTTTTTAAGGCTTAAGCGATAGCTGAGTGTTACCAAATTTGCTCCTGTGACACGCCCTAAAAGTATGCATTACTTTTTGGACCATTTGTTCAACCCTGGAAGTGCACATTACTCTGACATTAATTTACCTCACTCTCGAGAGTAGGCAGTGATCCTGGTACTCTGTATTATAGACCCTGAAGATAGTCATTTGTTTTATTATTGGAATACGCATCTACTGGGTGAGTGAAAATAAGTGTGTCAAACTTTTTGTTAGGTATCGTATGTTGTTATTATGTTTAGTGTCAGTCTTCAATTGTCAAACAAACAAAATAAAAACCTATAGGACGAATTATTTTCATGGCGAAAAGCAGGTTTTGACAAAGTGGACTTTTGCTCCCAAATGTTGTTTTTTTATTGTTTTTTTTTTGAAAGCAGCCAAAAGTATCATTTATTTATTTTAATTTACTTGGGTGGTTATGATTTTTTTTGTTTGTTTTGCAATATTGATATCAAACCTCTGATGCCCAAAATAAAAAGTTCATTGTTCTTGTTTTAATTTATTAAAGCCTAGTACGCTATTGATGCGAAACCAAAACCCTTAGATACCAAAAAAAGTAACATAGTGAAATCATAAACGAAACATTTATTTGCTGACATTCTTTACGAAATTACAATGAAATTATTAAAAAGAAAACAAGTAAATATACACATAATTATTTGAAAAAAAAGTTTTGAAAGAAATCCCAGTTTTATTGTTCCACCAATGAAAAAAAAAATTATCAATTTTTAATTGTTATTTTGTAGGTGATAATTATGTCGTACCCTTACCTACTGTTAATGAATGCAATAAAAGCCATATTAGTAAGACAAAAACGTTAAAAAAATACTACCGTGAGTCCAAAAGACGCATACAAAATCCTGTTAAACAATGATGTCTTCACTTAAAATTGATTTTGAATGTGAAAGAAAGAACAAATGCCAAAAGTCAAGCAAAATTATCCAATGAGTGTAATTGCACTTCAATTATCTCATTTAACACGGCATTTTCTATGGAAAATACACAAGTTCTGACACAAGAAGACATAAGCGCAAATGAAATGAATTTGCAATTTGCTGACTTTTTATTACTGGGGTCAGATCACGTAAAATAAAAACGCATGCTGTCTCTGTCATATCTGTGGCAATAAACAGAGACAGCTATGCTCGGAGCGACGTCATTCGATCGTTTTCATTTAACATGATCAGGCCCCTGGACTTTCGCTCTTTACGAAAACTAATTTCTATATCGAAGTGCTTGGCTATGTCGCTAGTTCCACCAACAACCGACAATTTATCAAATTTAAGAAACATTATATGCTTCACCCTAGCTATATATAATTGAATTTGTATTTGAAACTACATATTTATGTATTATGAAAATATAGCGAATGATTTTCTCTCCTGGAACGAAAAAACTAAGACTTGCCCAACACAGCCACCACAATCGATAATTCACCGAGATTCGACAGCCCACCTCAGCTGTCTCTTCATGTGTAGCCACTTTTTGGCGCCAATTTTTTTTGACATGTTAAGAAACGGCGGGAATTAAGTTTAGGTACTGTTTACATTTCAGATAAAAACATATTGCGAGTAGATGGTTGGTGGGAATGATTCAAATTCAATTCTGAGCGAATATGTGATTTATATCGTTGATATTATTTTGTTCAACAAATCACCGGCAAAAAAAGTCTGTAGTGAATGTAAAAAAAATCGGTGGCGATTTCTTTTGCGTTCCAGCAAATTTGTCAGAATTGCTAGGTACCATCTAAAGGACAATGAAAATAAGACAATTCCTACTTGGATAAGATATTTCATTAAAAGGCATAGAACAAATGGAAAAAGAAGGAAAAATAGCAGATGTATGTAATATACAAAAAGAGATAGAAATACATACATCTGCAAGTAAGAAAATAGTTTATGGTGCAAATACAATTTAAATTCACTGTCCTAACAGATGTTTTAGGAATAATAGCTAATATGAATAGAACACTTTTTATTTATATGAATATAATAAAAATATCAAAATCTCATTGTTGTTGTCAGGCGCTGAGACAATTTTTGAGTATAATTGCCATTTTTTATGTCATACGAAAAAACAAAAAAATCTTTATTCAAATAAAGGAGATATAGCAAATCAAGATTTTTTTACCTAAAAATATACCTAGTACATTATATTTCTTTTCTACGTGCTGCTTACAAAACCAGTATACTTCAGATCTAAAACCACAGGATTGTGGTTGACTTCTTTTCTGAATCTTGAGCGAGGTACGAATTATTACGGATGGGAATCGAGGTGCATTATTATGGTGGATGGATTGGGTTGCGTTCAACGCTCTAGTTGATGTGGCTGCATTCACCAACATTCATCGAAACATGTGAAAAGTCAAACCATTTTCTTCTTTTTGTTTTTTGTTGTACTTGTACATATAATAAACATCTGAATTAAGAGCTGTTGTTGAAAATGTATGTTTCATTTTATTTTGCGACGAGAGCGGCATTTTTAATTAATGACATGATTTATCATGTTGATTTAGTTAAATTACGTTGGTCGGAAAATGGTATAAGGGAAAGGTATATTCGCAGGCTTCGACAGTCCATTCACATAAACACTTTTCTTGATCGCAGTTTGTGGAGTTCAGACATCAATTTTTACCACTAAAAAATCTCTAATTTGACTTTAAGTTAGAACGAATTTTTCATTTGATAGTTTGTGGAACTGGGTTTAATATTGTAAATTTTGAATAATCTTGTGATAATTCGCGCCAAGGGCATTTTCCTTTGAGGAAAAAAGCTTGGAGTTCGAAATTTCGTCATTTAAGCTCTTTTCAAACTTGTTTTTCCATGTTTTGATGGATTAATATAAATTATTCTAGGTACCTAATTTTGCAATAGCAAAATGAGACATTTTTTATTTATATAAAATAATGTATGAAAAGTGGTTTGTTTGCATATTATCAATTAATGGATTATCAAAAAAGACTCGATATTTCTCTAAAATAAACTTTTCCTTTGATAGCAATTACCTACCCCAGAAGAAAAAATCCATAGTTGTTAACTCATATCTAGTCTTTTTTGACCATTTTTGTATGACAAAAATGGCTTTTACTACAACTTCTATTGATCGTACGTAAAAAAGTTGCTTAACATAATTTTTAGGAAATTGTTCAAGGATAAAAATTTCATAAAAAAAATAAAAATTTATTAAGTAAAAATTTTGAGAAAAAGGATTTTAAGTAAAAAAATGTGACAAAAAATTTTTGAAATTTTGAATTTAGGGAACCATAACTTTTTTGTAACTGGATAGATGTACCCAAAGTGCTTAAGACTTGTATGCGCTACCAAATTTTTTTTTAAATGTACAGAAACAATTTTCGTACCTATAATAGTTTAGAAGTTATAGCGTTTTAAGCGGTACCACCTCCAAATCAGAGGTCACCTTCTTTGAAGGGCTATAACGGGAAATATGGTGAAAATAAACCCCCTGCACACAATTTTTTGTTCGGCGGATCTTTAGAAATATTCTCTTAAAGAATTATACCTATTTTTATTTCTTTTTGCGGTTGTTCTATGCCTTTTAATGAAATATCTTATTCGAGTAGGAATTGTCTTATTTTCATTGTCCTTTAGATGGTACCTAGCAATTCTGACAAATTTGCTGGAACGCAAAAGAAATCGCCACCGATTTTTTTTACATTCACTACAGACTTTTTTTGCCGGTGATTTGTTGAACAAAATAATATCAACGATATAAATCACATATTCGCTCAGAATTGAATTTGAATCATTCCCACCAACCATCTACTCGCAATATGTTTTTATCTGAAATGTAAACAGTACCTAAACTTAATTCCCGCCGTTTCTTAACATGTCAAAAAAAATTGGCGCCAAAAAGTGGCTACACATGAAGAGACAGCTGAGGTGGGCTGTCGAATCTCGGTGAATTATCGATTGTGGTGGCTGTGTTGGGCAAGTCTTAGTTTTTTCGTTCCAGGAGAGAAAATCATTCGCTATATTTTCATAATACATAAATATGTAGTTTCAAATACAAATTCAATTATATATAGCTAGGGTGAAGCATATAATGTTTCTTAAATTTGATAAATTGTCGGTTGTTGGTGGAACTAGCGACATAGCCAAGCACTTCGATATAGAAATTAGTTTTCGTAAAGAGCGAAAGTCCAGGGGCCTGATCATGTTAAATGAAAACGATCGAATGACGTCGCTCCGAGCATAGCTGTCTCTGTTTATTGCCACAGATATGACAGAGACAGCATGCGTTTTTATTTTACGTGATCTGACCCCAGTAATAAAAAGTCAGCAAATTGCAAATTCATTTCATTTGCGCTTATGTCTTCTTGTGTCAGAACTTGTGTATTTTCCATAGAAAATGCCGTGTTAAATGAGATAATTGAAGTGCAATTACACTCATTGGATAATTTTGCTTGACTTTTGGCATTTGTTCTTTCTTTCACATTCAAAATCAATTTTAAGTGAAGACATCATTGTTTAACAGGATTTTGTATGCGTCTTTTGGACTCACGGTAGTATTTTTTTAACGTTTTTGTCTTACTAATATGGCTTTTATTGCATTCATTAACAGTAGGTAAGGGTACGACATAATTATCACCTACAAAATAACAATTAAAAATTGATAATTTTTTTTTTCATTGGTGGAACAATAAAACTGGGATTTCTTTCAAAACTTTTTTTTCAAATAATTATGTGTATATTTACTTGTTTTCTTTTTAATAATTTCATTGTAATTTCGTAAAGAATGTCAGCAAATAAATGTTTCGTTTATGATTTCACTATGTTACTTTTTTTGGTATCTAAGGGTTTTGGTTTCGCATCAATAGCGTACTAGGCTTTAATAAATTAAAACAAGAACAATGAACTTTTTATTTTGGGCATCAGAGGTTTGATATCAATATTGCAAAACAAACAAAAAAAATCATAACCACCCAAGTAAATTAAAATAAATAAATGATACTTTTGGCTGCTTTCAAAAAAAAAAACAATAAAAAAACAACATTTGGGAGCAAAAGTCCACTTTGTCAAAACCTGCTTTTCGCCATGAAAATAATTCGTCCTATAGGTTTTTATTTTGTTTGTTTGACAATTGAAGACTGACACTAAACATAATAACAACATACGATACCTAACAAAAAGTTTGACACACTTATTTTCACTCACCCAGTAGATGCGTATTCCAATAATAAAACAAATGACTATCTTCAGGGTCTATAATACAGAGTACCAGGATCACTGCCTACTCTCGAGAGTGAGGTAAATTAATGTCAGAGTAATGTGCACTTCCAGGGTTGAACAAATGGTCCAAAAAGTAATGCATACTTTTAGGGCGTGTCACAGGAGCAAATTTGGTAACACTCAGCTATCGCTTAAGCCTTAAAAAATAACTTTTAACGTTTTGGCAAATATATCGAAGAGCGACAAATTATTTGAAGATGGGGGATAATAGCCAATGAATAGACGGTTCTTTTGTCATATTTGGAATGGACAAATTCGATCTGGGTATATGTTTTTTTGGGGTTTTTTGGTAAATTTCCATATCAAATGTGCATAGTACCATTTATGATACTATGAAGAAATTTTCAATTTTGACAAACTTATCGAAGAGCGACAAATTATTTGAAGATGGGGGATAATAGCCAATGAATAGACGGTTCTTTTGTCATATTTGGAATGGACAAATTCGATCTGGGTATATGACTTTTTGGGGTTTTTTGGTAAATTTCCATATAAAATGTGCATAGGACCATTTATGATACTATGACGAAATTTTCAATTTTGACAAACTTATCGAAGAGCGACAAATTATTTGAAGATGGGGGATAATAGCCAATGAATAGACGGTTCTTTTGTCATATTTGGAATGGACAAATTCGATCTGGGTATATGACTTTTTGGGGTTTTTTTGGTAAATTTCCATATAAAATGTGCATAGTACCATTTATGATACTATGACGAAATTTTCAATTTTGACAAACTTATCGAAGAGCGACAAATTATTTGAAGATGGGGGATAATAGCCAATGAATAGACGGTTCTTTTGTCAAATTTGGAATGGACAAATTCGATCTGGGTATATGAATTTTTGGGGTTTTTTGGTAAATTTCCATATAAAATGTGCATAGTACCATTTATGATACTATGACGAAATTTTCAATTTTGACAAACTTATCGAAGAGCGACAAATTATTTGAAGATGGAGGATAATAGCCAATGAATAGACGGTTCTTTTGTCATATTTAGAATGGACAAATTCGATCTGGGTATATGAATTTTTGTGGTTTTTTGGTAAATTTCCATATAAAATGTGCATAGGACCATTTATGATACTATGAC
The DNA here is from genome assembly GCA_949372485.1 of Cheilosia soror. Classification (NCBI taxonomy): domain Eukaryota; kingdom Metazoa; phylum Arthropoda; class Insecta; order Diptera; family Syrphidae; genus Cheilosia; species Cheilosia soror. Next base: position 42,139,497 of record OX443564.1, on the reverse strand, counting down.
GAAATTTTCAATTTTGACAAACTTATCGAAGAGCGACAAATTATTTGAAGATGGAGGATAATAGCCAATGAATAGACGGTTCTTTTGTCATATTTGGAATGGACAAATTCGATCTGGGTATATGACTTTTTGGGGTTTTTTTGGTAAATTTCCATATAAAATGTGCATAGGACCATTTATGATACTATGACGAAATTTTCAATTTTGACAAACTTATCGAAGAGCGACAAATTATTTGAAGATGGAGGATAATAGCCAATGAATAGACGGTTCTTTTGTCATATTTGGAATGGACAAATTCGATCTGGGTATATGTTTTTTTGGGGTTTTTTGGTAAATTTCCATATCAAATGTGCATAGTACCATTTATGATACTATGACGAAATTTTCAATTTTGACAAACTTATCGAAGAGCGACAAATTATTTGAAGATGGGGGATAATAGCCAATGAATAGACGGTTCTTTTGTCTTATTTGGAATGGACAAATTCGATCTGGGTATATGACTTTTTGGGGTTTTTTGGTAAATTTCCATATAAAATGTGCATAGGACCATTTATGATACTATGACGAAATTTTCAATTTTGACAAACTTATCGAAGAGCGACAAATTATTTGAAGATGGGGGATAATAGCCAATGAATAGACGGTTCTTTTGTCATATTTGGAATGGACAAATTCGATCTGGGTATATGACTTTTTGGGGTTTTTTTGGTAAATTTCCATATAAAATGTGCATAGTACCATTTATGATACTATGACGAAATTTTCAATTTTGACAAACTTATCGAAGAGCGACAAATTATTTGAAGATGGGGGATAATAGCCAATGAATAGACGGTTCTTTTGTCATATTTGGAATGGACAAATTCGATCTGGGTATATGAATTTTTGTGGTTTTTTGGTAAATTTCCATATAAAATGTGCATAGTACCATTTATGATACTATGACGAAATTTTCAATTTTGACAAACTTATCGAAGAGCGACAAATTATTTGAAGATAGGGGATAATAGCCAATGAATAGACGGTTCTTTTGTCATATTTGGAATGGACAAATTCGATCTGGGTATATGACTTTTTGGGGTTTTTTGGTAAATTTCCATATAAAATGTGCATAGTACCATTTATGATACTATGACGAAATTTTCAATTTTGACAAACTTATCGAAGAGCGACAAATTATTTGAAGATAGGGGATAATAGCCAATGAATAGACGGTTCTTTTGTCATATTTGGAATGGACAAATTCGATCTGGGTATATGACTTTTTGGGGTTTTTTGGTAAATTTCCATATAAAATGTGCATAGGACCATTTATGATACTATGACGAAATTTTCAATTTTGACAAACTTATCGAAGAGCGACAAATTATTTGAAGATAGGGGATAATAGCCAATGAATAGACGGTTCTTTTGTCATATTTGGAATGGACAAATTCGATCTGGGTATATGACTTTTTGGGGTTTTTTGGTAAATTTCCATATAAAATGTGCATAGTACCATTTATGATACTATGACGAAATTTTCAATTTTGACAAACTTATCGAAGAGCGACAAATTATTTGAAGATGGGGGATAATAGCCAATGAATAGACGGTTCTTTTGTCATATTTGGAATGGACAAATTCGATCTGGGTATATGAATTTTTGTGGTTTTTTGGTAAATTTCCATATAAAATGTGCATAGGACCATTTATGATACTATGACGAAATTTTCAATTTTGACAAACTTATCGAAGAGCGACAAATTATTTGAAGATGGGGGATAATAGCCAATGAATAGACGGTTCTTTTGTCATATTTGGAATGGACAAATTCGTTCTGGGTATATGAATTTTTGGGGTTTTTTGGTAAATTTCCATATAAAATGTGCATAGTACCATTTATGATACTATGACGAAATTTTCAATTTTGACAAACTTATCGAAGAGCGACAAATTATTTGAAGATGGGGGATAATATCCAATGAATAGACGGTTCTTTTGTGATTTTTGGAATGGACAAATTCGATCTGGGTATATGACTTTTTGGGGTTTTTCTGTAAATTTGCATAAAAAACGGCAAAAGTGTCCTTTTTGGTACTAAATGGTATTTTGACTTTTTGACACATTTATCGAAGAGCGACAAATTATTTGATTAAGAGGTTTTGTAGCCAATGAATACAAGATTATTTTGGGATATTTAAAGTGGAGAAATTCGCCCGGGGTAATAGGTTTTTGGTAAGTAGTGTAAAGTAACTTTTTAAAAAATTGTTTCACCGTTTGACACTTTTAGAGAGGAGCGACAAATTATTTGATTAAGTTGTAAGATAGCCTAGGCATAGACAATTATTTTGCAATATTCAAAGCAGAAAAATTCGAAAGGGGTAATCGTTTTTTTTAATTTTTCCCAAAAAAACAAAAGAGTTCGGTAGCGAACTGGGGTTTTAAAACTTTAACGGTTAATTCTGGCGGAACGGCTTGTCCGATCGGAAAAATTTTTGCATTTTCCCAGAGCAATTAAATCAGCGGTATATGCCTCATCTTTTTTTTTTCGAAAAGGCGATGTGGTGGATCCAGCTTTACCGGTAAGCTAGGTCCACCACAGAATTTACCACTTCCCGAAGAGCAAAAAAATCAAAATTACCGCAATTAAATAGCAATTAAATAGCAACTAAATCCCACATACTTTGTTTGGCGATACTCGAATGTGGTGGATCCAGCTTTACCTACGTCTTAAAGTCGTCCGCATACAAAAGCATACGACACTCAGGAATAAAATTCACAACATCATTTACAAACAAAACAAATAAAAGAGGACCTATGTGGCTTCCTTGAGGAACACCTGACGTCACACAAATTTTTTTGGAAAAGTGATTACGAAACTTGACAAATTGACATCTTTCGTAAAGAAATGATGAGAGCCATTTTAAGAAAGTGTGTGGAAATCCTAATTTATCAAGCTTATATAGCAATATTTTGTGGTCCACGCGGTCAAAGGCTTTGCTAAAATCTGTATAAATTGCATCCACCTGGTTTCCCTTACCGATTTCAGAAATTACAAAATTTGTAAACAAGAGAAGGTTTGTAACAGTCGATCGCTTCTTTACAAAACCATGTTGTTCATTGCAGATTAAAGATTTGCAAAGAAAATTCAATTTGTCGGTAACCAACATATCAAATAATTTTGGGATAGTGGACTGTTTACAAATGCCTCTGTAGTTCTCAATTTTATTTTTTCTTCCCGATTTAAAAATAGGGACAATAAACGAGTTCTTCCAGATAGATGGAAATGTACTTGTTCTTAAAGATAAGTTAAATATATGGCATACTATTTTATGTAGAGGAACAGCACATTTTTTGAGAAAAACGGAAGGCAGGCCATCGGGGCCAGAAGAAAAGCTAGGTTCAATTGCAAATAAATTAGCTAACACGTCTTCTTCAGAAATTTCAACATTATTAAAAATAGGAGTGGACGATTCACCAAGGTAGCAAAAGAATTCTTTATCTATAAATCGTTAATATCAAGTGAAAGATGGGGGCACCAGTCATAATTGCTAAGCTCTTCACAAATATCATTATAATTACCATTTTTAAAATCGAATTTAAAAGACTCATAACTACAGACATTATTAACATCAAAAATACAAAATAACTGTAAAGAAGGATGATAAGCATCTTCTGGGACCAGAGGTGTGAGGCATCTAGATACAAAACTTTCAGTACTATTATTCGAAAAGATGAGGTCCAAAGTACGGTTTTGGTAGTTTTTTACACAGTTCATCTGAAGTAAATAGAGTGATTGGAGAGAATCAACAATCTCAGTTCCAATAGAAGATAGAGGGTTTAAAGCGTTAAGGAAGGTACAATCAGGATCTCCGGAAGTCCAGCTAATTTTGGGTTGATTAAAGTCACCAAAAACATACATTTTATCAGAGGTAGACATGAGACCTTCAATATAGCCGATAGCGTCCAAGTACCTAGTAACTATATGTAGTTGTGACCGAGGAGGGATGTAAACACATACGATATATATTTTACTAGATGGTGTCAGGTCAATTCTGCTGCAGCAAATTTCAATATCAGAGAAATCATTAATATCAATATTCTTAGCCTTGTAATCCTTTTTTACGGCTATAAGCACACCACCAAGTCGGTCGTAGACACTGTTTTCTTCATTTCGATCACAACGGTTGACATCGAAGTTGGAAGGAAATAGTTCGGCATTCTTAAAGTTTTCATCTAATCCGGTTTCAGAAAGAACAATTACATCTGATGTGCAGCTATGCATACTAAGCAAGAATTTGGTACACTTTGTCCGTAGCCCTCTTACATTTTGGTAGAAGAAGGCTAATTCTTTAAGTTTTTTGAAATTGTTGTTCTAGAGCGAGGCCGGTTTGTAAATTCCTTGACTAGCATGTTACTGGGCCAAAAGTTTGGGTTAACCAAAATCTTTCCAGTATTTAGAGGAGCAAGAACCTTGAAAGATGCAGACATTCGACCTGGAAGATTATCCGCTGTTAAGCTTATGCATCTAATGTCATTAGTAGCAATGCCTTTCTCTTCAATATACTTTAAAATATCGGAAGGCTTTGTGCCATACTCCAGACGAGATAAGAACACTGCAAAAGGTGGTGGTACAACTCTAAGAGTGCAATCGTTAGAAGGATGAGTGATTGATGGCGAGGGAGGTGAACCAGCAACCGGGGATTTCTCGCATGTTATATCGATTGTTGGCGGTTCTACATTTGTAGTTGAATTTGAACGAAGAACTCTTTTTTGTTGGGGTTGATGTATTTGCTCCAATAAAAGGTGTGAATTTCCATTGCATGTGGTGTTTTCAAGCGGCACTTCACTGTGTAAGTTTTGATGACGTTCATTAACATAAACGTTATGTTCGGCTACAGGATGTGGCAAAAGTTGAATATGTTGATTACGAGGTTGTTTCTTCTGTTTTTTATGCAACTGGTTTTGCTGTTGCTGCGGCATGCCAAAGATCGGTTGATCAATGAATTGCTGTGGGATCGAGAGCTGTGATTGATGATCAATGAGTTGTTGTTGTTGTAGCTGTTCTTGTTGTTGTTGTTGAACAGTGTTGCATTGCTGAGGCTGTTGGAGCAGCTTTTCAATGCTTGTAAATCCTTCAAGCAATTTATTTGTATTCGAAGTGTCGAAATCAAATACTTCTTGCATCTCGGAAAATAACAAAGAAAGACTATTAAACGTCTTTTGAATCTTGATCATTTTCCAGTGCAAAACGTCAGGCGAAATGCTTCGATGTTTTACGCAATAAAAATGTAGGCCCGGAATAGTAATAATTTTATCCGCGTCTTTTCCTTTTATGCCAATGCACTTTGCATGCACAGATTCAAGGCAGATTGAACAGGAAACATTGACATCGTTTGTATTTTTTTTGCAGATAGAGCACTCGAGATTATCCATATCGAGGAAATAAACCAAGAAATGTTGTGGTTGAAGTATTCGATAAGCACGAACTAAAAAACCTTACAAATGCGGTGAAACGTAGTTGCAATGTTGAATTTATAGATGGCGGATGGTCTAGTATAGTACGAAACAGAACCAAAGAATTTCTAGTATGTGTAGACCTGGTTTGCTAAATCGGCAGAACATGTACTAAATATTGTACTCACACGTGTGACAGTATAGGAAGACAAATGTTTACAAGATGTATAGACAGCAGTCCGATGGTTGAAGCGAGATGGGATCAGTTTTTCCACTCAAATAGTTGCGGTTAACAGCATGGAAAGAGAAACCGTACAAAGTGTGTGTGAATATCAATCTGCTTCGATAGGCAGAACATCTACTAACAAATTGTACTCACAGGGACAGAAGAGTTAGAAAACATCAACTGTTGTAAAGAAGAGATGAAAAGAGATGGCAGACTATATTCATCGAACCACACAGTAACTTCGTGAAAAATTTGGATAATTTCAATTATTTTTCACAAAAAATAGAACTGAATTGGACAACACAGCTCGCGATATTCAATTGTTCGAAACAAAATTATCCAATAGCAGAAACGCAATGAGACGACAATAGGTCGAAGTATTAATTGATTAAAAATAGCTAATTTTCAAGAGCGAATTCTAAACACGTTTGAGTAGCAACACGAGTGTCAGTTCTAAATCGTCATCCTGGATATAGACGATCGAGTTTGGTAGGAATGCCGGAATGCGACATATCTTTGTATAGCTCGTCCCTATATACGCTATCATAGGCGACTTTACAGTCGATAAAAGGGTAGTGTGTATCGATCTGAAATTCCTGGGGTTTTTCTAAGATCTGTCGGAGTGTGAAAATTTGTTCGATAGTAGACTTCTCCTGGCTGACGATTTTAGACGTTCACACCATACCGCCGACAAGATCTTATATGCGACATTCATGAGACTTATTCCTCTGTATAGTTGGCTAAGTTCAGAGCATCTCCTTTCTTGTGGACCAGAGAATGTATCAATATATGTTTTATGTGGAAAAATTCTCGATTTTATGTTATTTTAAAACTCTTCAACCTTTTTGTCGAACTCTGTAACATCCTGATGACTATGGGTCACACATGCCGTCCCATGAAAGTCGTGTCGGGCGACACGTGTACAGATTTTTAGTTTAGTTGAGAAAGGAAGGGTATAGATTACACCAAAAATCCCTTCACTTTTGTACTCACTTAAAATCGACCTGTCTCGCTCGATACGATTTTCATGGGAGAGGGCATGTGTGGCCCAGCACTTGGAGTCTATCTGACTAGGAGTCGAAAAAACTTACTTTCTTTTCATTTAATGGGACCCCAACCGTTAAGACTGTTGCAATCGAAATAAGCTACACAAATGTGTTATGTAATTTTAGTGAAGACCACGTTTTCTAACCCGCTATACCAGCTGGTTATGGTAAAACAAAATTTGATCTCTAAAGTTCACTAATCATACTTGCATTTGCAATGGGGTGCCATTAAATTCGTTGATTTATGATCCACCCTGTATAATAGACTTAAACTTCTTGCGGGTCTTCAAATCTTCAGCCAAATTCTCTTCGCAGGAGAGTTCGAGCTACTGATTTTCAATCACTAATGACCTTAAAACTTTTTGTAGGAAGACCAAAATAATGTAAATGGGCCTCTCAGCAAATCAGCGCATTATTCTGAGATAGACAACCCATCCATTGAGGAGGAGCAGGAGATTAATTTGTCTAGAAAGGATCGTACCAAAAACTTGGGCATATAACGGATCTACAACTGTTTTGGATCACGAGATGAAAGTGGCACAGAATTGGATGAGACCAAATGACATGACGACATCGCGAATGAGTACTTAGAAGGAAATCCTCAAGACTCTCGGGGCGTCTTTGTATAGGCCAAGAATTACATGAAAATCAAAAGACTTGGCCAAAGCGTAAATTGTAGAGCTACAGCTGAAATATTTGGTTCTAGATCGAGAGATATTCCAACGTAGCATTCGGAGTTGAAGGATGCACCAAATTTCTTTATCCAGAATAAACCGTTCAACCATTCAACATGGGACGATGAAAGCTAAGACTTCAACCCGATCAGATTGTAGTTAGGATAGCAATATACGGACGCACATAAGACCAACTCAAGTCCTATCGATCCGACTATTTAAGGCAGCCGGGTTCGACTTAGTAACGACTAACGAGCCTACACAAACTCAGAAGAAAGTATGCCTATTGAATAGAACCTGTAATGTGACCATTATCATACTTCCGAAAATTGTCAAATGTCTCATGTCTCATGCTGCCAATATGAGGAGCTACAATTTCCAAAATCCAGCTGCATATTCTTTTATGACATTGATATCGATGGGGCGAACCACAGCAAGGTGTCAGTGTCATCGATTGAAAAATGGAATTAGAACGTCACAATGGACAGCTCTAATTTCGAGCTAGTTGATTTGGATTTTGATGGCTTCAGCGCTGTTATAAACTCTGATATCTTTTCTTTAGGAATCAAGGTGATAGCCACCATAATGGAGGACTTAAAATGAAGATTAAAACAAAATTAATAGGTGGCTGAACAGGCGGGTAAACACTCTAGGCCTAGTTTCTCGCTACCATTCGTTTCTATTTTTGGTACGAATGGAAGGGACCTACAATTTTGTGCCGAGTCCGAACGACTGAATTGAGAAGCTTTTTCAGGACAGTCATACTCTCGGATGTTTGTCAGACGTTCGCGAGAGGTTGCGCAGTAGAAAAAACTTTAAGATGTAATTTGTGTTTTTCCGGGGATCGAACTTGGGAGCTGGGAACCCCTCGCACAGTAGTCTAGCACACTAACCACTGCGCTACTGTGCCCACAAAAACGATGATTAACGAAGGATATTAGCCCGACCAGAAAAATGCAGATCTGTTGCTTAAAAAAGTTAAGACTTCTAAAGTGAATACTCCGGCCTTTCGCGCTGCGTGACATTTTAGTAAAAAATATGTTCTAGATTTAGTAGGTATGAAAAGGAGAATGCAACCAGTCCCTCAGTAAATAGCCTGCCGTACCTCAAAGAAAAATGTAGACCCTTTTCCCTGAAAGTTAAGGCAACTTGGCAAACACAATTGTTTAAAGGAGATTTTTTCATTGAATTCTACATGACAAAATCACTAGAACCTGAGATTCTGAGATGAATTCGCCGGCGAACAATATTTCCATCGACCTCGAAGCGAACGAAATACGAATTGCCTGGTTTTGGTTTCCTGGGATGCGAAGTTAAGGAATGAACAATTTAATGACGAAATGACAAAAAAAAAAGTATTTAAATTGCATCTGACTTCAATTTTCTTATTAAAATAAGTGTCGAATGGCAAACCGTTGTCGAATTTTTCAGCAATTGGGATCCTCAAGGATGGATACTATCAACGAATCTCAGATCGCCAAATACTGCAATTTTATTTTGCTTCCCAGGATCCCAGCTGTCGAGTGAAAAATGAGGCTTAAAGCAGAAGAAGATTTCGTTCAAAGCAACATCGTCAGCTTGTGGACTTTCCAGATTAAGCTAAGCTATTCTATATTCTTGTACGACAAGGCAACTATATATCTAGTAGATGGCATTTGTATTTGACAGATGCCAAGGTATACCAGGGATGTAAATTAAAAAAAAAATGTTGCATTACTAGTTTATACCGTATAGGGTTCAAGTTTCATCCAGATGTAAACAATGGTAACTGTCATGTCATTTCACTTTCATTAAGAGTAAATTAATTAAATTTCTGGTTTTCATGTGCAATTATAATAATTTTAGCAGCGGGTTTATCAATAACTAGTTTAAACTGTTTTTTCATCTCTCGGAAGATAGATACTTCATCTTATCTGCTAATGTGAATGACCTCATAATTTTTTGATTAAATCTGACTAAACTTGAATCGATGCATTCGCAAATAAAATTCGTTAATTCCCATGACACATACCTATAACGGGGTGCCCAAAATAAAAAGTAGATACAATTACATTTACAAGAACTGAACATTTATGTAAGTGCAGTTATTATAATTATACAAACGCAATTATCACTTTAGAATGTAAGGAATATTGGCATTTGAGCTCCGATCTTGCCAAGTCCCATTGCATCTTTTATCTGAACTATTCAATTTATAGCTAACCTTTTGCAATGCGACTTGTGCTGCCATCAATAACACCAAGAGTGTTGGGACTAATGGGGCTTAGTTTTGCCTAATAGATAGCTTCGATGATTTATTTTATAGCATTGATTTATACAGTTTGTAGGTAGTTATTTAAATTAATTATTTAAAAGTATTCGTGAATACATAATACAGTAATCTATTAATGCAAATACAATTTAGAATGACAAGAAGACGCTTGGGTTAAGAGGGGTAGCCGAGAGCAATTATGGTTGACGTTCTTCATTAGCAGTTTTTCAAAATACAATTATGTAATAACAAAAATAGTCGGCCCTAGCGAGGTATCCGTCGGAACGGAAAATTCTCCGATTTCATACGAATCGGAGGATTTTTGCTTCGAGGTATACTTCGGAACAGCTTTTCGGAACTTTGTTCCGACAAATATGCAACGCACACTGGCATATTGCGTTTGTTGCGTTTCAGTGCGATCAAGTGCGTTTTCACTGATATTTTTGACAGCTTCATACTAATTTTCTTCCGATATGCTCCGACAGGAATTGGTTGCGGAATTTGTTTACGATTTGCAGTGAAGTGTTGATAAATTAAAGCAATAAAGAAAAAAACATTTTAGCAAAGTAATTGGTTGTATTTGTTGCTTAAATGTATGTTTCAAGGGCAAACACAAATGGAAAAACAAGCACTAAATACGAAAACCCCGATGTACCACGAAACAACATCATGTCAAATCAATGCGTCGTCGCATTTTATTTATTCTTTCCGAATGCGGATACCTCGAATGTAATTTGAGTCTCCGACGGAGTATGCGTTGCGGAGAATTCTCCGATCCGACGGATACCTCGCTAGGGCCGAGTCTGCGTGTTCGCAACCTTTGGGAAGCTTTATCAAGACTGATTTAGTCTCGGTTACTTTTAGACGTTCGCTAGAGATGCGGCTCAATTGACAAAGTTTTTATTTGTTATTTTTTCGAGGGTCCGCTAAGGAATCCAACACTCGTTTTTTGCACCATTATTTGCAGAAATTTTCGAAAAATTTTTCTAAAGCATTTTTTGGGGATTTTCCACTTATTTAACTGTCGTTTTCGGGGGCATTTCTTGGAACAATTTTCTTTGTGTTTACGGGAGCGATTTTTGCGACGCTTTTGATTAGGATTTTTTGGTCATTTTTAGGGCTTCTTCCAGACGTTTTTCAAAGATTTTTTTGAGGAGCTGTTTGTACAAATTTTTGAATTTTTTTATAGCGTTTTTTTGGAAATTGTTTGGAAAGTTTTTTTTGGGCCGATTTTCATTGCGTTTGGCAGACGCATTTTTTGAGCAATTTGCGGACGATTTTTGATATGTTAATTTCTCTATTTCAAGTTATAGCCTGTTGAAATGAGAAACCTTTGATGTGGAGCAGGCACGAAGCGTGACTTTTTGGGAAGCGGGAGCACTCAACTTTAAACTTAAAATTAAAAGTCATTTATTCAGAAGATATCGCTTTTTTTTTGAAATTCTTACGGAAGCATTGCTTCCCTTCAATTTTTTTAGAGATATTTCAGCAGTGCATTCCTTAGTAGATGACATATAACAGAGAAAGGGGCCAACTTAGACTGCTTATCTAGGGAGGACTGCGTCATTTCTTGTACCATACTGTCGAAACTAGACCAAAATAAAGCAAAGAGCCTTCTGTTCTGACACTAAATAGATCCTCTGTCTGTATCATTACTGATGTAATAGCCGGACCACCGTTCTATTTGAAGTCAGTCTCTGTAAATGGAGAATAGAGTCTAACGATCTAAGCCGAGGTTGGGGTGACGTGGAAGACGTGGAGTCAAAGCAACATCCACTGCCTCGCCCTATATAAACTACGCCCACGTAAACAAAGTACCGGCTCTTCGCAAACACCGCAGAGTTAGGTTAGGTTAGGTTCGTGGGCTGACAAGGAGTACTCACTCCCACACTTAGGTCAAGTGCCCCATTGTGATGCCCATGGAGGAAAGATGTTATTCCTTACCCATTATAACTCCGTCTATTCTATAGGTGCTGTAATCATTTACTTATTGAACTTCCTGAGGCTTTGATGAAGTTCATTATCTTGTCTATTGATGTACTGGAAGCTCGTCTAGGTCGTGGAAGACGTGTGGGCTGTAACATGAAAAAAACTGCGCTTGACAGAGGAATAACTTTGTAGAGGTTGCATCCTCATCAGCCTCTACAAAATTATTCTGGAACACCAACTCAAGTCCACCAGTAACTTGATGCGTTTTTGGGTCCGTTCCATCGTTTTCAGTTTCTTAACAGGGGATTCACAGTATTTTTCTGCGTTTGTTACTTTATTGCAAAGAGTAAGCCCTTCTTCGGTCACTGTTTCACAAATAGCTCCGGAGTCGTCTCTCGATTGTTCGTATAGCACAGTCCCGAGCTCCAATGTTGCTTGTTTACGTAGCACCCGAGTTGGAAATGCTCCTCATCTGAATAGATACTTTTTTGAGCAACAACCAAGTTGTGTGGTCATGTAGCTTGAATTCCTTAGTCAGTCAAATGGACCTTAAATGCGTATAATCCGAGATCTTTAAGCACACTTTTTCTTAGGATAGTGCGACTAACGCTCAGTTACCGGAATCCCAATCCCTTTGAGGTTCGAGAGTTTCGGAGCACACTTTCGGCAACATCTGCAATATTCTCTCAATTGGCAAACCAGTCTCACGAATTTACTTCACAAACTTGCGTTCAAGCACCGGCTGCAGTTGGTTTATTATTTCGACCGAATAGTCTGTTCAAAATTGCCACTAATTCGACAACACAGCATCCAATTTGAAAGCAACTTTGCAATATTTCCCAACGTTGTTCAAGCGAAAATCGATCCATTTCCTACCGCGAAAATAAAATACCGAGTCCCTGTATAGGCAAGCCCCAGTGATAGCCAAGCTGCACTAAAAGCGCTGCTTAGCCCTCTTACCTCGTCCAAGTTAGTGCTCGAACTCAAACTTTCTCTGAACTTGACGGAAGGCTAAACACAGTGAAACTGGTATGGGTCCCAGGTCACACTGATATCCAGGAAAATGAGATCGCTGATGAGCTTGGTAGGCTGGGTTCAGAAGAAGCTCTCTCAGGACCTGAACCTTTTTTTTTAACCTGGGGCTTATTACCAAATGCGCGGCGGATCGATTTTCGTGGTGGATTGGTATTTTTTTATTTCCAAAAGCGATTCGATCCATTCAAAAGCGATAGCTATTGTGAGTATTTCTGGCAATAAATCCGCCAGCAATCCGTCACCTGAATAGCTATCGCTTTTGACAGCTTTTGGAAATACAAAAATATCAATCCGCAATGAAAAGCGATCCGCCGCGCATTTGCGAATAAGCCCCCTGCTTTGGCCAATCTGCAAATGACCCGCGTCTTTCCTTCTGTCTCTTAGGAGAATCGACTGTAGAGTGCAGACTGCTTGTGGGCGTCCTTTCGGATCACCAAGCTTTTGCCAAACACTTAAATGTATTGAGCTTGAGCGACACCACCATCGATCTGTCCTGCTTATATGGAGAGGACGACGATACAGCGAAACACTTCCTCTGTATTTGTCCTGGCATTTGCTCGCATCAGGTGGCGGATCTTTAGGGCTCACGTGGTGAGTGCTGAACATCTAAGCTCTTCTAAAGTAAGGTGTCTGTTTGGCAGTACAATGGACCTGTAGTTGTGTCTGAGTGCTCCATCGGATAGTAGCAAACCTCCGACAAAAAAAAAAAAAAAACAGAGTCCCTGTAAATTTTGTTTAACGCATAAGAGCTGTCAGTGTCAAAATATGTAACATATGATTCCAATATTTTTTTTTTAATCAATGTTGCCCTGTATACCTAGAATCAACACAAATTTGTCTCCATACCCGTCGAATGATACTTTCTAGAGTTTAAGCAATTTTGTAACTTTGTCAAACAGACTTTGCGTATCTACTTCTTTTAAAGGTGTGTTTAACGAAAGGTTGTCTTTGCCTCAACTAATATTCAATATAGAATATGCAAGACAGAAAGCCGGTCTTACCACTGAATGGCGCACTAGCCCATATAAAGTAAATCCGATTAAATTCAATTCTAGCCATTAAACCATGGCTAGTTGGTCAGTGGTCTGCTTTCAAATGCACTCAATGTCTTGCATTGCCGCCGCACCCAAAGTCGCTTATAACGTTTTTTTTTTTCCTTTCAATACCACGCACCAATTTAGAATTGTAGACTTTCAAGCTGGTATAAAGATTGAATCAGATATATATACGAATTGGAGCTGCTGACAAAGTAACAACGCCCTGATGGCCATAAAGTTAACCAGAACAAATGTTAAACAGATAAATTCGCTAGGCACACGTAGCTATATCTATAAGACGCCAAGTATGCGCTATAAATCTTCAAACAGTCGCTATATAAAGAATCTACTTTAAAATAGCAGAAAAAGTATCTGAATTTGAATTTGGATACATATTTGGGGAAAATGATTTGAATCATGGATTTGGTTCGACGTGTGTCGAAAGCACAACAATACGCAAACGCAAACGGCAAACGCAATAGATTGGTGAGGAGCGAAAACTGTGCGCTTAGCAATTTCTCAACAAGGTAATTAATACAATAACCGCCTGGGTAACTAGGCAAGTAAGTGTAGAGCGAGCGAGCGTCCACATCCGCAACAGTGCATACCGCAGACCTAGTGACTGAGACCGGGCGCGCGTTCGCAAAAGAGATACAATTTTTTTTTTTTCTATTTTTTTTTTCTGTCCATACATCCATTTGTATGTAAATAAGTTTTTATATAATATGGTACGTGCTTAGAGTGCACCGCACGGTTACCACACCTTTTTTAACCACTTTAGGTTGGCGCATATGGTAGCCGGTGCCCCGGTGGTGGGCCCACAACAACAGCAAGGTAGGTATACTGTACAACTCTGAAAGGGATGTTTGATATGAAATTATTGAAAGTGCAGCACAGGCCGAACGGCCTTGCTGAAGGCAGTCTTTAAGCCTCATTTCATGGAACGCAGAATGCGAACACAAAACCAGCTTAGCGTGCACTTGTTTGGCGTGCTACTATACAACTGCTGACCAAATAGTGAACCTGGTGCGGTGCGCTTGTGGTCGGTGGTTGTTAGGCTGGAAATGAGTTATTTCAAATTTGATATTTTTTAGTTTTTATTTTTTTTTTATTTTGCACTTCTTTTGGTTTCATTTGGAAATCGGTTCTGTTGGTAGAGCTGACGGCTTTGAAGCTTAAGGCTGTGCATAGATACAGTCGGTTGAAGACTCCGTTTTGGCACCTAACACAGACTACTCTATTTAGAGCGATTAATCAATCATTTCTGATAGGTTCTTTAAATAATTAATATGAAAAATCATGTTGCTTTAAGAATTACTTAAATATTTCGTATTAAGAATTTATTTATTCATTAAAGTTGTTGGTAATTATTGGATCATAATTCTGTTTGCCTTGGCTCTGAATATTTGTTAGTCGTTTTTCTAATTTTTGTATCGGCCATTGGCTGTGTTGTTAATTGTCCAAGGGCAATTGATTTATCTATTTAATGGATCTACTTACAACGTGTCAATTTCCCACAAGTTTGAAGACACAAGTGACTAAGGGTTCGACAAAATCCTTCGTCAAAATCGTTTTTGTTATTTATTTTTTTAGTTTTATTAAAAACCGCCCCACGTTACACTTCTATAGACCACTCAACGTTTTCTGAAGGAGAGAAGCGTTTGCCTCTGATTTGACGCACCTACGTAGATCCGCAGGCAATAAAATTCTTTAAAACAGAAGAATCTTAAGGCTAGGTGAAAATCTGCAGGTTCCGCGATTTAAAAGCGGTTAATAACGAGTTTTTCAACAGGGACGCTACAAAAGTAGAGCGACAGGGACAGCAAACGACGCCGAATTTCTTGCCGCTCTTTTGACATTTCTCTTCAGTAAGGTTTGCCATTTTATGATGGAAATATATACGAGCCAACAACGAGTCGAAATTATTAAAATTTACTACCGAAATTCGGAATCAGTGGCCTCAACGTTAAGAGCGCTACGACGTCCAATTTATGGTCGTCATAATCGTCCTAGCAGATCAACAATTGAGCGTCTAGTGGAAAAATTTGAATCCACAGGCACAGTACAAAATGTTCCCGTGCCAGTGAGACAAAGAAGTGCCCGTAGTGTCGAGAATATTGCTGCCGCTGAGGAAAAACGCCCAAATGTGTCTCTCACACGTCGTTCTCAAGCGTTGGGCATCTCTGTGACGTCGTTGTGGCGAATTTTGCGAAAATATCTTGGCCTACATCCTTACAAGATTAAATTGACGCAAGAACTGAAGCCGCTTGACCACCAGAAGCGTCGTATGTTCGTGAATTGGGCTGAGCAACAACTTGAAAATGATTCGGATTTTCATCGAAAAATCATCTTCAGCGATGAGGCTCATTTCTGGCTGAATGGCTTCGTCAATAAACAAAATATGCGGCATTGGTCAGGCAGCAATCCACAAGTACTCCATGAGTCATCATTGCATCCCGAAAAAATTACGGTTTAGTGTGGTTTATGGGCCGGCGGCATCATTGGGCCGTACTTCTTCCGTGATGATCAAGACCGGCACGTTACTGTGAATGGGAATCGCTACTGTTCAATGATAACCGAATATTTTTGGCCCGAATTGGATGATATGGACTTGGAGGACATGTGGTTCCAACAGGACGGCGTCACAAGCCACACAGCGAATGTCACTTCGTACGAATATCGAACGTGAAATTGCAGCAGTATCGACCGATTTATGCTTAAAAACTGTCGAAAATTGGGTTTAGCGTCTGGATTTCTGCAAGCGTGCCCGTGGTGGCCATGCAAAAGAAATCGAGTTCCATATATAATGGCATCGAACGTACTTTCACAGGAATAAAGAATTTCATTGATATCCAAAACCGTTTTTGTTTTATTTAAAAAAAACTTTTGTAGCGCTCTTATTGAAAAACCATGTACTTATCTCTAATTATATACCACTGTGATTGGACAATTTCACGAAGCACCCCATATCCCTATACCCTATGTCCACACCGTAGGTCTACACCGGCTTTAGCACTTTGCTTGTATAAAAGCAGTTTGTTTTCGGTACTGAGCTGGGAATGTTTTCCAAGTAACCAGTACATCTTATGTAGGTAGGTACAGTTCTTCTGTACGTATGTTGTAATTGAACTCCTCCTAAACGGCTGGACCGATTTTGATGAAATTTTGTGTGTCGGTTTGAGTGGGTCCAAGAATGGTTTAGATTCACATTTGGTAAAAATTGGATAAAAGGGCGTGGTACCTCCCATATATCTACCGAATTGATTGAATTCAAATTTTATGAAAATAGTATTTGTAATTGGCCCAAAGGTGTTTCTGTAAAAGTTTGATCAAAATTGGATAAAGGGGTACCACGCCCTCCCATATAAAAAATTTACATTTTAAATGCTATTTCTCAACACCCACGGGAGCTAAAGTTGTGAATTTATAGACATTGATGTGCATTGTCCAAACAAACAACCGCGCGGAATGTGGGTGGAATTGGTAAACGGACCATGGCACCACTCTTACAGTAAATTTATTTAAATCATACTATATCTGAACATTGCCTGATTGAAGCATTTTACAAAACGCAGAATTGGACAAGGGGGCGTGACACCACTCATAACAAAAAAAAAATACATTTCAAAAACGCTATTCTTCGACAGTCGTGGGAAAAACTATATCTAGAGAATAAAATTCGTGGGTACACGTTTGAGGAAATATCGGTCGAAGCGCACGGAACAATTGACGGACAATGAAAATTTACGAGCAGGTAAAACAACATTTGCCGGGTCCGCTAGTTTCTCTATATATTTCATGTTCACGTGCGAATTCCATTTCAACTTTGCATCGAGTGTCATTCCCAGATGATTGGCTTCGTTCGCAAAAGGTATTCTGGTCAAGTTTTGAAAAATTGGCTAATCATTTAATTTTTTATATGTGAAGTTCACGTGAAAAGATTCACCCCCAGTTTCACACTCGAAGTTTAAACTATAGTTCAACTGAACCTGAACGTGAGCTTAAATTCGAAGTTCAACTCGTCCGGTTTCACATTATAATCTGAACTTCAATTCAATTGAACTCAGTTTAACGAAATTGTATGAATAGAATTTGGCAGTATTGTACAGTAGTTAGCTTTTATACGACTTTTTTGAAATCGTTCATTGTATTTTCTTTCAAAAAACGCACAAAACAACGTCAAATATTTGTGTTTTTGACAATTGCCTCCCCTGAGGTTTAAACGGGAGAATACTATAGTTTAACTTGAACTACAGAATGAACTCCGTTCAAGGTTTAAACGAATCTCTGAAATCGAATTAATTGTTGAACTGAGGTTTAAACTGAAAGTGTAGTTTAAACTCTCACTGTGAAACTGGGGGTCAGTTACAGTTTAATTGAGGACGATTTGCTAGTCTTTTGTACACTCATTTGCTTTATTTACAAGCATTTTGCAGTTTCGTTTCTTTGACTGTTTTACCTATACCTACTGCCAGAATAGCAATGTCATCGGTAAAGAAGTGGCGCAAGAAAGCTATCTTGCGCTACATTGTAGTATTCGTTTCCATGTCTTACACGGAAAAGTCTATACCCGAGATGTGAATCCAGACTATCGCAGAAAGGAGAAAACTTGTCGTAATTTTAATTTGAAGCCTTCGTGCCACACCTTATTTAAAGCTTGCGAGACGTAACACCCAGCTCCGTATTTCAGGCTGAAATCCATGCAATAGAGCTTTGCATTCGAGTGGATCGAAGCAGGTCTATATCAAACGAGAAAATGTACATTCTTTCTGATAGTAGGGCAGCCCTACTTGCAATTAATGCCTTTGAAATAACATCAAAATTGGTCTGCGACTGCCATCAAATCCTACTACTACTAGCCACTACAAAGAAAAAGCAGACGAATTAGCCTGATTAGATTCGCATCTCAATTTATGTGGGAGTGCGGGCTACCAATAAACACTTTAAAAAGTAGTGTGAAAACCAGTCTATAAGAAAAGAAGCTCCATTTTTGCAGAGATACCGAAGATAACAGGCAAGTCAAAAATGTATGCCAAACAGTTTCCACAAAAAAAATTAAATAACTACTACTAGCCACATTCGACGGGTTACAGAGGCACAGAACAGGACACTGCCGTGTCAAAAACACACTTGATGACCATGGGTATAGGACAAGACAACAATTGCACCGCTGATGGGTCTTAAGAGAAAGCCAGATCCGTTAAGTAAGAATAATTAAATACGCATTGAGCCACTTTGAGTACAATCTGATCAGCGATAGATTACAATTTGTCGTTAACGCAAGAACTTGTATTATGGCCAATCTTCAGCGATGTATGTACAATTAAATGAAACCTAGGGGTAGTATAGCTATTTTCTAGATATTGATATTTGATACTCTCTCCACTTCAGGACCACAATGAGAGGGTGACTTACATATATCAAGGAGGATAGATAATAATAATTAATACCTTCTAAACTTTGGATTGCTACGATGATAACTGAAGAGTCCCCAACGCAGTAGAGATTTTTGTGTGTCGTAGACAAACTATGATGACAAAAAGTTGACTAGTTTGGTCTATCGCTGTTTGAAGTACTCCGAGAGAAAATTAAAGTAGTAGTAAGCAAAAACACGCTTAAATTAAATCAAATTTTAACTCATATTCATCTTCATCGCTATCCGATCTGTGCTTAAATCAAGAACGTCACACTGAAACTAGTAATACGCAATTCTTACATCTAGGAATTGCATGATGAATTTTAAGAACACGTCCTTAACTACTTTTTCTTAAATGTATAATGAAAATGATTTTTTAAAGAACGATATGCTTATTTTAAGAATGTATATTTTTGTACTAAAACACTAGGCATTCTTAAAGTCATCATGATTTTGATCATTATTATGACTGTCTGCTATTGATTTTAGAACGCTCTTGCTTAATTTAAGTAGATATAAACAATGGAACATTAATTAATCTGACTTTCTCAAGCTAATAATTGTATTTCTTATTCAATCAATATCCATGATTGAGATTCAACGACGAGCTACGAGCTGTACAGCGCGACATCGACATGGTCAAAAAACTGCGAGTCAATCGCCTAAGATAAAATGGCTAGGACTAGACATATAGAGCGGACAAATCTCCTCCTCCAAAGCCCGCCAACATGTATGAGTTAATTGACTTAAATGGTTATGGACTTCGACTAACCTTTAGAGGGCCAATAATGACATAATAAAATGGGCTGAACTTGTGGCAAAATATAGCAAAATGAGAGAACCGGCTTACAGAATACTTGGTGGCAAGAAAACCGCTAGTGGCGATTGTAATAAAATGTCAAAATGGATCATCAACAAGTCACTTGAAACACCGAGCTATGCGGATGAATGAATATGCATCACAATTGTCCATTTTGACATACATACTTTGCTATTTTAAGAGAAAAACGTTCTAATTTCTAATTACGTAAGTAATTCCCATACTTACATAATTGTTTTAAGAATAAATTACTTAATAGCTAACAGGTTTATTGACGCCCTAGTGTGACGAGGACCAGTTAGTGCAATAAAGTCGGGTGTTACTGAAGTTACTTGTTGACATAATAATAACGAACAATAAAAATCTCATATAAATTTTAGACTGTCAGGAATAAACACTTCCGGAAGCTGAAACACTTGATTTATGTAGGTACAACTCTGTTCAGGTTCTCCCGTTCCTAGTCCCGGTATTCAGTCAAATACATTGCCAATGGCTTATTAATGGCTCGTATTTCGCAGCACAAGAAAGGAATGTGACCTTGTCGCAGTTCACACTAAACTATAATACTATTTGTATATAGATACAAACTTACGACTGTCTGCTTGCAGTTTTTATACCGGAAACATACCTGAAAAGACAAAAAGAAAAGATAAATTTAAATGCTTTACTAAAGTTATGATTTATTTAGCGAATATCGTGAGAGAATTTTAAAAATACCTGTCACAAATAAAACTGACCATAATTATAAGACGTTTCTATAAAATACAACTGTCGGAAGGTTACACCTTTTTTTTTTTGTTGCCAGCTATGTAGGTCTTAATTTAAATGGGTGATCTTTGGGGAAGCTTTGGTAGCACGTCTGCAAGATAGATATATTGTTCTTGCATTACATTATAAGTTGGGAGAGTCTTAATGGTGCTCTTTAAAAAGAGCCTATTGTGCCCTCATGTTAAAGTCGTAAAGCCACCTTTTTAGTCCGGAGACAGACAGAAAGACAATGTCAGGAAGATTTGCTAAAGTAACGACTTCCTAGCCAATGATATTCACCCTTATTCTACGTGGCGTTTATATTAAACGACAGCTGGCGTTTTTTGAGTCGAGTCGCTTTAGTGTCGTTTTAGTATCGGTATTCTATTCCTTGAACGCCTCCTCTCTCATTTATTTTACATTCCACATGAGTTCCACACCAACAACTGATAGTTGACAAGTAGGTATTTATGGCAGCAAAAGATGGATTTTTTTTTTGTAAATTGTTTAACACGCGGAATTTAAAATCCAAACAAAACCAAACGAAAAAACTGTTGAACAGTCCTAATGGTCGCGATATTAAAACAGTTTGAATCAAGAAGACGAGGTTAATAAGCTGCTCGTCTTCTTAACTGTTGTAGGTATTTATGTTTTGTATTTTAAAGTTCCAGTCATTTTAAAACTGGCTTCGATATTGCGTTTTCTTGCGGTGTGGGGAATGATTTTAATTTGGGTTTTGCCCAACCAACCCTTAGTAAAATCCTAACAGAAATGCCTACCATTACCTATCGCAGAATATGCCCAAAATGGATAAACATGCATTACACGGCAGAAAAATGGAATTGTGCAAAAATGATGTTTTATACCAAAAGGCTGGAATTTCATTTGATCGGGGTTTGTTATTTTCACCCTTAAATAATGAGAATAATGAAATCACTGCATAAATATAAAATATTACCAAAACTCACATGTTTTTTCTTAAATTTGCATCCTAGTCGTTTAAGAATTTGTAATCGACAATAATTGGCGTTTTATGAGTCGTTTTGTGAAACTAAAACGACAGTCAGAATGCGAAAAACTGCGTAGAACTTGTGTTCCACACTACTTAAACGCCACATGTCGTTAAACGACACAAAACGCCTAGAAACACGCCACATGTAATACCGATTTCAAAAAACGCCATTTGTCGTTTAATATAAACGCCACGTAGAATAAGGGTGAATCTTTCTTAGACGAAAGAAAGCCAGACATTCCATAAGTATGTGAAGTGAAGGATCGTCACTCTCAAGACAGTATGAGACGCCAATTCGGAGAAGATATTTTTTCATGAGGCCATTTGGCCACTAATTGATGTATGTATGTCTCTAGGACCATCCATTACAGATTAAGAGGTTTTAACACTGCTTGACTGTCTGAGAAGATAAATTTGGTTTTACCGCTTATATTAGAACTTAGATTTATTTTAGCGCAATTTTTAATGCCAGTCTAAAATGTAAGCGAGTTTTAGCCAAAGCTGCCTGAATAGTTCGAACACTGCGAGCTGTCACTGGTGCGTTTGAAAGTATTAGCACCAAAAGCGGAAAAAATGGGTTTAGTGGTGAAGTGTGCCTTCTTCTGTCAACAAGAAGGGACACACAACATCAACGAATCGTTATACAGAACGTCACGATAGACAGCTACAACTTTGAGGTGGTTAGGGACTTTGTCTACCTCGGCTCCGGTATAACTATGGTAATGACACCCACAGGCCACAGCAGAAATCAAGCGAAGAATTGCACTTGCCAACCGCTGTTACTTCGGCCTAAGAAGGCAATTACTATAGCCTTGTCAAGAACCCCTAAGGAGATGTATATGGCTATTACATGGACACCAACGCTCCGCCCCGAAGAGCATTCGATTCCAACCCGGAGGGACAACGCAGTAGAGGAAAACTTCGCCTTAGGTGGCGCGCACAATTGGAAGGGGACCACAACCAACTTAGAGAGCGCAACTGGAGACGGTTAGCCAATGATCGGACTTACTGGAAGGCGTCTTGTTTGAGGCCCACGTCCACTCCGAACTGTAGCGCCATCTATTTAAGTAAGTAAGACTGAATAGTTGACTTGAGGCGACTCCATTAATGCCAGATCCAGTCCCTGACTCCGTCTTAAAACCGTATGTGTACCAGACTATACGTCAAGTCGTAATGAATTGGGTTTGTATGTTTCCAGATAGAGAAGTTTTTATGGAAGCTATATTCCTGTAGCATGTCGCCTAGAATCATGCTGATGAATGAGCTTTCAGGCCCCATAACATCAAGCAAAGACAAATGACCTCCATGTTCGAATGAAACTGACAATGAGTGATCAGTCTTGCATCCATTTGTATAGGTGTTAAACCTAAGATGACATACAGTATTTCAGTGCAGTAGCGTAGACAACCCTTAATACAGTTTCCAGCTGTACGTTGGACGAGTTCTACCTTTTTGACTGTGGTGTGGTGACTTCATTAGTCTTTGTCCACCAGACCACGGCAGCATAGGTGATCGCTGGTCTAACCACAAGCGAATATTGTCAATATAATCATCCGGGGTCTAAGACCTCAATTGCTACCACAGACTCGACGGTAGTTCCTTTGTGACGATTCCCAGGTACTTGGCTTTTCGTCAGAATTCAATGGTTTCGCCAAATATAGTGGGGCAAATGGACTATTGTCGTCTTTTGGATTTACGGAAAGTCCTTCTTCTAAACTACCGGCTTCACGAATATAGTCCTTTAAAGCGTCAATTGTCTCTAGCATGTCGGCGTAACACTTATCTTTTACGGCACCCCACAAATAGTAGTCCAACGGTGTCAAATCGCAGCTCCGCGGTGGCCAAACGACATCAGCTCTGCGGCTGATAATGCGATCTTCAAAAACAGGGCGCAAAACATCGAGTGTAGCTTCGGCTGTGTGGCACCATTGTATATACACACTATAGTACTCTCATCCCATCGCATTGAATTACGCGTCTTCGACGATCCAGGTGGCGCTTCAGTTGATTTAGTTTGTACACTGCCAGCCAACTCCGAGCATTGGGGAAATGTGTATAGAGAAAACCAAAATAAAAAAAACAAAGTCAAACTGGTATGCCTCTTCTCTTTCTTCATTCATATCGCCATCAGTAGGTATAAAATTATTTCTGATGTGATGTAACAGGGTAGGGTAGAGAAATGCAAGTGCAACTGGTTTGGTTTTTCTTAGTGATAGGAGAGGAGAATAGAGGAAAGGAGGTGCAATATTATGAGCAGGAGCAAATATAATTCAACAGCATGGTGGTGTAGGATAGGATGGTGGTGGTGGAGGATTTGTGTGTTTGGAGAGCCGTGCACGATGCAAGGGGTGATCAGTTGGGAAAGACAAATTGAATAAAAACTGAATTTGGCTTCCTTTCTGTCGTTGCAGAAGATTTGAGGATTGGGTATAAAATAATGTACGTTAGACTCTCACTATTTTGCCTATATTTTTGTCAAATATGCATCGATTTAAGTGATTCTTTTTTTAATTGATTCTAAAATATTATAGGCATGTGTCTACTTTATGAAGTTTATAATGTAGAAGCATTTTATGTCGGTAAAATGAGCAACTATTATAGGTATCTACTTTCTACATCTCTCTCTATATAAAAATCAATAATTGTTGTGCGTTAGTCTCGCAATTCGCAAAACTCGAGAAAGGCTAGATGCTAGACCGATTTGGATGATTCTTTTTTTTGTTTTGTTCGTCTTGAATCAGGGTTTGGCAAAAAAAAATTCGGAAACCCCCAATTGAAAAGCCGAAAATTTGCAAAAAACCTGAATTTCCATTTTTTATGGGAATAGGTGTACACCAATAATGATCGCAAAACTAAAAAAAAACACCGAACCAAACCCAAAGGTAGGTATTTCTGTGAAGTGTGGAAAATTAGACAATACAAACAAAAAATTTCAAACGCTATTCTTCAACAGTTTTTTAAATTTGGAACATTGATATGCATTGTGTTGATGGACAAAAATATATCTGTGCAATAGTATAGATACAATTCCTAGGCACGTGCAAAGCCGGTTATCTTTATATGTAACGTAGTGCAATTATTATTCCTTTCCCATAACCACTAATACATAACCATTTCGATAAAACAAATACAGGGAATTAAATCTAAAGAGTAGATACATATGTACATAGGAACATATTCAGGGGATTTATGCGGAACTATTTAAATAAAAGTATGTTTTTCTAACAATGTAGGCACAACTATGTATTTAGAAGAAATTCTAAGTTTGATTATCATGCACTTCGTAGTGCAAAATAGAAAAATAAAAATATCAGTTCCAAATTCATTTAAATAAGTGATAAACAGCTTTTATTGCAATGCTCCATGGTACACATTTTTGGGTTTTCCAGGAATCGTATTGCATAGATAGTATTTTTGTCTATCAGGACAATAGGTACATACCAATGTTACAAATTTTACAAACTTTGGCTCCCGTGATTGTCGAAGAATAGCGCCATATCCCTTTGTCCAATTTTGACCATACTTCACAGAATAGCATTCGTACAAAGATTTTATCATTTTATCAAAATGTGAGTTCATATACCACGATTTTTAAATGAACGGTGCCACGCCCCTTTGTCCAATTTTTTTTACATACAAACCTGCTACAGAAGAATATAGGTACCTTAATAGAAAAAAAAGAATCATCAAATTCGGTGTAGCCAAACTCGATTTATAAAAGGAATATAAAAAGCAGATTACTAGCAGTCCCGTGATGGTCTTGCTTGTGTTATTTGGGGTTACCCGCCTAATGCTGTCATTTCTGGTCTGGATATAATCGTGAGCTATTCGCTCGTTACCAACTGATTGGTTTAGTGCGTCTATATCTTAAAGTCGTTAACAAATTCTCCTACATATTTTTATTCCTTTTTGATTTTCATTTTCCCTCACTTTCATGTGATCGTTGATCAATGGTTAGAAAACGTGCTTAGATTATCCGTTTTGGGCTGTGCGTTGATGACTTAGTCATTTAAAACAAACAATAGCTTACTTAATTGCATAGCAACAATCTTCTAATCTGAACTGCAAGTTTCTAAATACATATTCATCAATTTCCTACATACTACAATAATCCATATTATAGGTACATACTACAATAATCCATATTTTAATTTATATAGGGATGATTTGAATGATTGCTGCAATAGCATTCAGCGTAGCACTGCGACCTTCGTATAGCTGCTCCTAAAATAATTGTATCTAAATACAATAGGTTAATTTTGGGTTTAAAATAAACAAATGAACTCAAACTGTCAGCCTACAAATCGCATACCTACTTATGCACAGTTTGAAACAAACGAATCCGTCCTGTCGTTAAGAATACAGCTACCTACCTACCACCTCGCAGACAAACAGACAGACAGAATTGCGAGACTCAGTTTATGAGCTGTACCTACTATCATCTTAATACCTATCATAATTAATTGATCTAAAAATTTGTACTTAAAACAATATCATTCTCACACTACATACAATATGAGAAAATTGAAAATTTAGATCGATCTGGGTACGTGATTTTATTTGCTAAGATCCAACCAAACTTCCCCACTAGTGCACCTCACATGCTCACCCACCCCATAATAATTTTCAAATAATCATAACCTACCCTTGAGACCTAAGTCCAAAAGCCACGATCATGACACCAATGCTACCCATAAATCCAAGAAATACAAAATATGTATTGTTAATAATCCGATCTATGATTTCATATTTCTCCTTTCCACATTGTTATCCTCTTAAATATAAATTCCAATCGTCATCACTCAACAGCACCACACTCATCATCATGCTAAAAGTACTCTCCCCACACACCACCACTGTATGCGAAAAGTATAAATCGATCCGATCTTTCATTTCACATTCCTTCTTTTCATATTGCTATTCTCATAAATGCTAAATGCTCATAAAAAGTACACTTCGCCTAACCTACACACCACCACCACTAACTACCTGCGAAAAGTACCCACTTACTTCCACTCCTTAGCCTTACTACTGGAGAATAAACGACAACAAAAATAATAATTGTTCTTTCTCTTTCATCTGCATGTTGTCAATGAGACGAATAAGAAAAGAAGAAGGCATCATTTAATTTCGTTTCAAATAATCCAATACAACTACCATGTACGATGTGAGTAGTTGGTCTCAGAGGTGGTTGGTGGCGCTAGTGCATAAATGCGAAGTGATAGTACTATAGTGTCTATATACAATGGTGGCACGTAGCGCCGTCCTGTTGAAACCAAATGTTGCCAATATCCTTGTCTTCAGTTTTTGTGAACAAAAATTCGTTCAACATGGCCCGATAACGATCGCCATTGACTGTAACGGCCACTCCTTGCTCATTTTCGAAGAAAAATGGCCCAATGATGCCTCTGGACCAAAATCCGCACCAAACAGTGACTCATTTTGGGTATATCGGCTGTTTTTGGCTTTTCATGCTTTGGTTTATCGATGAGGATGCCAGTTTCTTTCACTTTTTTCACAAGATAACGAACATACGGAGCTGACGGTGCTTCTCTTCTTCCAAAATCCGTACGCAATTTTCGCACACATTCTGCAACATTACCATGATTTTCAAAGTAATGTCGCAATATTTCCCAGCGTTGTTCAAGCGTATACACAACCATATTCGTTCAGCGGAAGGATAAAACTAATTATCTGTCAAATGAGACATGAGCTAAGTGTTACCATTCGCGAAATAAGCACTCGTTGCAAAAAAAAAAACGTTAGATGGCGGACCCTTTACATCTTCCTATGTTTGGGGACAGATTCATGTAATTGAGAGCCCTCTTGGTGGACTCAAAAGGAAAGAATTACTATTTCCTTCCGTCTTCGGTAGATATTTAACTGTCACTTGTTCTACCATAGGATGTCCATTTTTCACCATTTTTTATAGACTTTCCACTCCATAATCGTTCACTTTCCGTTGGTGTTAGTTACGTAATAAGAAATACTTCCAAACATTAATTTATAAGTTGTTTACCTCAAATGTGTACAAAGAATCTAATAATTAAATCTGAAAAAAATAAGTTCAATGTACCCAAAACAGAGATAGTCAAATGCAAGTCACATACAACACATGTCAACAAATCAATCATTCGTTATAGTAATGTCAATCAATTCATTCACTAACATCGTTATTACTAACCCAAGCATCATGATCGTATCAAATGTTTCAATCTTTTCATCTTCACAAGTCATTGAACGTTGTTTCTATACATTTTCAATTTTGAATATTAATTTCATTGATCTGACGCAAAATGCCCTGTAATCAATGATTGAAAGCCGGAAACGTGCGTTATATAGGTGTATACTGTATTATTATAAGTTTCTGCTGAGTTGTCACGTTACCACGCGAAAGGTTATTATCCTCGTATGCAGTTTTACAATATTTCACTGTCACAATGCGACAATGTTGTCAATCCAGTTGATTTTATTAAAAACTCGTGTAAATTACAATTCAATAAAAAAAAAACAAGCATTTTTGTAAAAATTATTTTCGTAAACCCTTAACCCAGGTAATGAAGTTCAATGTTGATTATTTTTGACAAGCAGTGTTTACACGCAGTTAGAGTGGATTATAATAAGTGCTTTATATTTTTATTTTTGTGTGGATATGACTGAGCAATCCTTTAGGTGCAAGTTGATGGGAAAGGGACAACCCATCACTTTGTACGAATTGAAAATAGGGTCTGTCTTGTCAGAAACTTAATTGGATTCCACTTTGAAATACATTTCAATGTAGTGGGTGATAAGTAGACTAAAGGCTCAGCCCATTGAATTCGTTACTTTCGTCCGTTGGATCCGTCAATATTGACGTATTCGACGGAACGAACAGTCCCATTCGAAAATATCCACAAAATTATTTTGATTGAACTGCCATCTACACTCTACAGCATTTGACAGTTTCTCTCATTCTCTCAATATTTCTAATAAAAGTGCTTCCTCTCACGCTGTACCAACTGTCAACGGGTACGACGGACAGAAAATTTGAGAGTAATGTCGTTTTCGATTGGTCGTCCAGAACCGTCTGGAAGCAATCCGAACGCTTCTGAAAGCATTCGACTGGCACTCAACTGACAGTTCTTCGCCTGAAAAGAAGCGAAATTTGCTTCTGGATTTGAATTCAGAATCGCGGAGAGCTCTTCCGGACGGTTCTGGACGACCAACCGAAAACGACATAAACCTACTCTTTCCATCGCACCCGGAACGTGCGCTGCTTATGGGTCACCTTCCATAAGCTGATGCTGTGTATTCTATCAACCTGTCAGTCGAATACGTTGCCGCAACGGACGCGACGTATATTCTATATGTTGCGCCCTTAATGAGCACATTCTGCTCTAAACGCACTGTTTGCTCGACTTTTATCGATAGCAATGATTTTCCAGGAGGGATTCCAAATTCTCATGATGTAGTGACTCATTATTCGTTTTTTTTATGGTTGGTGCGGTGACCAGACCACGAACTTACTCCATTTGGGTTACAAGCAATGACCACTGACACAATTGTGACCCCCGTAAGTAATTATTGCTGACACAACACACTTTTCGGATGAAGAAAAAAACACAAATCGGATACCATGGGTAGAGTAGCAGAGCTAGCAACACCTATTAAGAGAGAGCAGATTAATTCAGTGATTCTGAGGTTAGTCCACCCAAAGCAGGATCTAGAAAAGCTATACGCATGGGGAAACCAGCGATCTACGTCTCGCTAAAGTAGATGATTTGAAAGATGGGGTAAGGCTAAAGCTATAAACCAAAGTCTTGCAGCTGATGGTCGTGGCTTTAGTGACTAATACTAAGTTGAAATCCATGTTTTTCTAAAACTGAGATAATTGATATAACCAGTCAATGTTAGTTTTATTGTATAGAGCAGGAGTTCCCTAACTGTGCGTCGCGACGCCCTAGCGCCAGTACAAGATTCAATTAAACCAGGAGCTCAAAGTTAATGAACATAGACAAAGCCGTTTGTTCGCTGACTTGGCTTCAGAGCGTTTCGAAGAGAACTTCAATTTTGGCCGATAAATCATCTTTACCGACGAGGCGCAGTTTTAAATGACTGCGGGTATGTGAACAAGCAAAATTGCCATAAATATGTGGGACGACGATATTTCAACGTTTACCAGTTCTTATTGAAAAACCTTTTAGTGAATCTTTAGTAAGATCAACTTCACATATCTCTGGAGTTGGGTATCGCAAATTATTTCAACCTCTCTAGGGAGTCGCAGTACATATGAAAAAGATTTGGAACCCCTGGTATAGAGTACCTATTATTATCTCATCGCAAATATGTAGGTCCAAGACGTTTTAAGCGCGGAAAGACTTGTGCCAGACGGTTTCAAAATGCTAAGCAAATCGTTTTTGGATTTTTTGACATAACCAAATAATATTTGCTTTAAAAGATAGAAAATCCACTCCTGATCACTAATTATGTGGGTCCAAGACCATTTAAATGTGGCCAGCTTCAAAATTTGCTGTGGGCTCTTGGTCTAAATGAAAATTAATTTTGTATTCCATACCAAATTGTTGATGATTAATTTCTCTTTCCAAAAATGCTACTCGCATCGTACTTTTCGGTTCAATTTCTTTCTCCAAGAATACATAAATGTGTACCATCCTTACTCAAATTAAAACCAACAACAATTGAGAATCTGACAGCTAAATATTTAAGTACAGCTGATTTCGAAAATAAAATGTTTCAAATGAAATCATTCGATAATGAACTTCTTTACCTTGATACTTATTTCAAAATACTCAAGTTAAATCGTACAAACAACTTGGCAGCACTTAAAAAAATGCCTTCTACAGCACAATTTGATATTTTATTTGAATTTAAAAATGGACGCCATATTTAGTGAAAACGACGCAAAACTACACCACTAAACTATTCGTCATTACTCACAGTTACTTCCAAAATCTAAATTGTAATCTGAATCCATATTTACAAATTGTTATCATATATTTTAAGAATTACCTATCAACAAACACAAAATAGAAATATCTTATTTTCAACAAAATTCAATATATAAACGTCAACTCGTTGACAGCTGAGTAGCTTCCCATCTTTCAGAGTTAGGTACAAGAAGGTAAAACTTATGCCCAGTTGTACAGTGCAGTTCAGTGACGAACAGATAAGTGTCACTCATGCATATTTTGCGTTTCACAGTCGATTCACAATACTCACCTCAAATGGTACAAAAAACTTGGCAGCACTTAGAAAAATGTTTGTTTTGCAATATTTAATAATTTATTCGATTTTCCAAATGATTTGTTAATGACAAAAACCCCTAACTTTAGCAAGAAAAATAATTATTTTGTTTAATTGAACTCGTAAAGCGAAAAAAAAAAACCAAATGAACTTGTCAAATCGTTGACAGCTGAATAGCTTGCCATCTGTCTCGTGTGACACTTAAGTGACTTAAGTGTCCGATATTGGGCACTTAAGTTTTATAATCAAATATTACGCTATGAAACAGAAATCGAATCTTGAGTGGACTTTGAGGGAGAATCGATACTTAAGTAGTGGTGACTGTGCATAAAATACGAGCAGTTGATTCGAGTGAAAGTTTTGAATTCGAGGAGTACTCGATTCGATCGAATGTCAGAATGATCGTGGTTGTAAACATATTTTACGAACTATAATCAACTAAATTATAAAAAAAAATTAAATGAATTCAAAAAGAAAAAAGTTATTCATTACATAAATCACAGCGCTACTTATTTATGCACCACCCTGTTGTATAATGAAAGCAATATAATTACCATCAATATAAATTACCAACAATAGTTAAGTTCTTAACAAAAAGCCTTTCATAATTAATATTTTTTAAATAAAATAAATAAATGATTGTCGCACCGGTCGTGTAGACCTAGACTCCTATGCCTATAGCTTCTCGCAACCATTCGTTTGTGTGAGTTTCTATTTTTGGGACGAATGGATATGGAAGGGACCTACACACTAGCACACTAGTCACTGAGCCACTGTTAACTATCAACAATAAATCAATTGCCTCTGATTTTCTGGAAGTTGGAAGATTTTTTTAAAATTTTTCTTTCTATAGTTAGTTAGTGAACCAACATTTTTTTCTTTAAACCGCTTTTGGGTTTGGAGAACCATAAAATAATGTGATCTCTAAAAATATCAAAATTCCTCGTCATTTGATAAATGTAAGTCAAGATTTTTGTCAAAAAAAAGTATATTTTCCATATACGAGATATTTTTTGTTTAACTTCAAACAACTATCTAAAAACTAAAACTAGCTACAATCCTTAAAAACAGCAGTAGGATAATCCACTCTCCAAAAAGTATGAAATTATATTTTTAAGCAATTATCGTTATATTAGCCTATTTCAAGAGTTTAATTGATATTACAATTTTTAGTAATAATCGTATTAATTACTTGCTCAGCAATAACAATTTTGACAGTTCGCTTTTCTCAATTCAAAGTGTATTCAGTTTTACTTAAAAATTAAGTCACAAAAAAGAACTATAAGACAAAATATTTTTCGGGGCAAAATTAAAAAAAAAAAATTCCATTCATTAATTTTACCACCAATATTACCAAAGCAATAGATAGACTAGACACGTGTGTTATTATTAAAACAAAAAATTAAGTGTTCTGCAAAATGTCAATGACAATGTCAAAGTCAAATCGTAAATATTGATACCATACATGTAGTAGGTTATCACCGCCTATTGCCAACGGAATGTCTTTAACAATAAAAAAAAAAAAAAACAATTCCATTGCTTCTGCAACTTAAATTGCACATACAGCCAGCATATATTGCATGCTTTCGCTGTCATTATGACAGTGTGTTAAATGTTTGCGTTCTTCAGCATCTTTGGCTTATCAGGTTTCTGATAGGACATACTCGTTAAAAAAAATATTGTCTGCATATTGCTTATTGTATTTCTTGAATGTCAAGTCATACTTTTTCTATAAATAACTAAAATTAAAACTGAAATGATTTGTAGTCATTAAAAAAATATATTTAATGGAGAGGTGTATGATGTATCTTCTAGTTTAGTTAACATTCTGATAAGATGAAGAGAAGCATCCATCCAGAGAATTGACGCTGGACAATGTGGTTGTAGATGTAATTGCGGAAATTTCCACCTACTCGTGTATACACTTTAAGATGAACCTACAGGATCAATGAACAGCGCTTGATAATAAATTTTTGTTATAAAAAAAAATGCCCGTGAAACCAGTTATTGTTTACATGCAATTAGCATTCATATAAAGGCCAAGGACAGCTTGATGTCATTTGTGGCATTTTTGATTTTTTTTCCCTTCATTTGCCATTCGTGTATTCAAATAGGATTGGTGGTGAAGAGAAATTACTTCTTTCACTCTTGTAATCGAGTTTAACAAGTTTAATTCGATGAATTTTATGGTTAAAACTGCATCATTGGTCTCCACTGTGATATAGATATTTTGAACAGTCTTGGGGGTGACGCTGAAATGGTAGTAGATACTGAAACTGACAGAAAATTGGTTAGCAAATATAATTTCAGTTGACTTTAATGGCTGTCTGGAACTCGAGAGTTCATAACCTCATTTAACAAGCCCATACTAATCATTTTGGTTCGGCACAAGTTACATTCATTGTTGCGTACAGTTCTTATAAATCAGCTTGATTGACATCTGTCAAAGTTTTAAGAAAGTCAAGTTATTTGAGGGCTCATATTTAATATATTTTTAAAAGTAAAACGTTTTTATTAACAGCTACATCTAGACAAAGTCTCTGTATGTAAGTTCATCAAGATTGGCAAAAATTAATCAGCGAGTACGCTAATTTGCCAAACAAAAAAAAAAAACCTGACAAAAAAATCCACTCTTCAATTGAAGACTTGCTTATGCAGTCCAACCGAAAGTTGGCTGATATTTCTCCTGAACATTTAGTAAACAACAAACCACGAAAATACAAAGGCAGATCATGTCAATTGAACAATTAAAATGAATTTTGGATGACTGCACTACTTCTAAACTGAAAAAGAGGTATTAGCTGTCTCCTCAGAAATTCAGTTATTACGAAGACAAAACACGCATCTTTTAAACTGTTTGTCCGAAGTGGAAGACTACTCCTACTTGTTGGCTACTATACTCCTTTTTAACTTTCTCGTATACGTAGTAAGAGAAAGATATTGTTTTCGTACAAAATTTCCAACTCGAGATTTTGATCAATTCTGATATTACGATGATAGGGGATCTAAAAAAAGTGGGTTTCGCAATTCTGTCCGTTCGTATGTCTGTCTGTCCCACCCCTGGGACTAGGGAAGTTTTTTTATGATAGCCCTAATACTAACGGTACTTCCCATATAAACATTTTACGAAATATTAAACAATTTCGATTTTTTCAAAAACGACTCTAACGTTTTGAACCAAAATTGATAGTTGAGTTAATGTAGGCATGCTCAACATGACCCAGTTATTAGCTAAAAAGTCTAGCAACGGCAGTTTTGAAAATTGACCTTTTCTCGAAAACGGTAAAAACGATTTAAAAAAAAAATATTTTTAAGGTACTAATGTCATTCTTAACTTGATAGCAAACTTAGTTTTTCTCTAAAAAGACTGTGTCCTTTGATATCCACCCAAATCCCTAATAATAGTACCTACTTTAAAAAACTGCTCATATCTCAAAAACGCCATTTTCGATAATAAAAAAAATGCAACTGTCAGGTAATGCTTAAATCCATAGTACATAATATTATTTGCTCAGTTTTGAGCTAAACAGTTAAAAAACAGTTTTTTTTGAAACATGAATGCGTCCTCCGATTTCCACCCCAATCGCTAAAAATGGTACTTTAAAGACTGCTCATATCTCGAAAACGCCATTTTCGATTTGGATGAAAATGTAACTGCTAGGTGAGGTTTATATCCTGAAGAATACGTCGTACTCAGTTTTTAGCTAAACAGTATAATAACAGTGCTTTTCGAATCCAAATTTGTAACATTTTTGTCAGCATAATTTTACAAAAAACCGCTCTAACGATTTTGATCAAAATACATATTTAAGACAACAGAAGCTCTAAACATGATCACGTACTTTGTTTTTCTCAGAAAACTCGAATATAGCCGTTTTGTGAATATTTCGCAAAAATGACTACCCAAATACCGATCTGTATTCCATATGCATATGCCGTCAGATGCAAATGACACCTGAACTCTTCGGCTGTTGTGTAAATTTAGGGCCAACTTTCCTTGCCTATACTCAGATTATTAGCAAATATCCAAATACGCACAGCAGCTATCAAGCGGAGAAATGAAAATGCAGCGAGGAGAACCAAATTCAATAATAATGCTCTAAAAGACCAAGGCACATGTCGGAATTTGGCTCCGGCTGGCTCCGAAACTGTGCCCAAAATGTCGACAGTTAGACAATAGACACCCTTGGATATTCCAAGACACCTGGGACAAAATAGTGTATCGTAGATCGTTGAAAATAAAAGCAAACGCCGAAACAAACGTTCAACGTAAAGTGGCTCTACGTATCGAGTACCTACCGAGTAGCTCACAAGACAGCGCAGCGCTGTGTAAGGCGCGACAGGAAAAAAAGAATGGACGTACTTGCAGAACGGACAAAGGACAGGATCGAAAATACGCTCAAGAGGCATCAAGCGGGCTTTCGTATTGGTCGGTCCTGTGTCGATCACATCAACACCCTGCGTATAATACTCGAGCAGTCAACCGAGTTTACGTCACCGCTCTACCTTATGTTCGTAGACTTTTAGAAGGCCTTGGAAATCTTTAGATAGGAGAGGGATTCCCCCGAAGATTGGCGTTAGGCAATAACGCCTAAGGAAATAGCGCGTTATTTCCAAATCGATTTGGGCGCTATTTCCTTGGGCGTTATTGCCTAACGCCCCGAAGATTGTTGCTGTTATAAAGGAGTCCTATCACGCCGCAAGATGCTTCGTTCTACATAATGGACGGCTTTCCGACTCTTTCGAAGTGCTACAGGGAGTAATTGTCGCCAATTCTGTTTTTACTGGCGATAGATGATGTACTGACGGTCACCGTAGATCCAACTGAGAGACATGGTTTCAATTTCAATAGAGACCGTTTAAGAGGCTAAGCCACCTGGATTATGCCGACGATATCTGTTTCCTGGCAAGTACCAACAGCGGGATGAACGAGATGTGCCAATCACTGCAAGTGAGTGGAGAGATGGCTGGTCTTAACATCAATTGCAATAAGACCAAAATCATGCACACTGCCCGCTCAGCACATCAGCCGATTATTCGGAGACAGACGTCCATGGAGGAGGTTAAACAATTTAACTATCTAAGCAGTTTTGTATCGTCCGATGGAGGAACGGATCTGGATGTTTATAGCAGAATAAGTAAAGCCCGCAGTGCCTTTGGAATGTTGTCTTCAGTATGGAACTCCAGTCAAATATCCCTAAGCATCAAGTTAAGGCTCTTCGAAACCAATATCAAATCCGTACTGCTGTATGCCTGTGAAGCCTGGAAAGTCTCTACCACCATCTCGCGAAGATTAGAGGCGTATGTAAACCGCTGCCTTCGATACATTCTTAAGATCCGTTGGCCGCAAATTATATCGAACCAAGAATTGTGGCGCATAATGGGTCAAAGTCTTTTGAATGTCGAAATTAGGCCGCGGAAGTGGCGCTGGATTGGCCACACATTGAGGAGACCAAACGACAACATCGCGAAGCAGTCCTTCGAATGGAATCCTCAAGGTACACGGCGAGTTGGTAGGCCAAGGACTACTTGGAAATGAAGAGTATTGGCCGAAGCAGCAAAATAAATAAATAAATAGGTGGCGCAACAGGCGGGTGACACCCAAGGCCTAGCTTCTCGCAACCATTCGTTTTGTGTGAGTTTCTATTTTTGGGACGAATGGAAGGGACCTACAATTTTATGCCGAGTCCGAACGGCTCAATTGAGAAGCTTTTTCATGACAGGCATACTCTCGGATGTTTGTCAGACGTTCGCGAGAGGTGGCGCAGTAGAAAAAACTTTAAGATGTAATTTGGGTTTTTCCGGGGATCGAACCTGGGATCCCTCGCACAGTAGTCCAACACACTAACCACTGCGCTACTGCGGCCGAAGCAGCAACGCAGCGTAAAACGTGGCCACAGCTGAAGTATCTGGTCACAGCTGAAGTATCTGGCCGCAGATCGAGAAGGATGGAGGAAGTTTGTCGCCGCCCTATGCCCCACCCGGAGTTGAAGGACTCATATATATGCTCGGATCAGGTGGCAGATGTTGTGACAGTGCTGAGCTGATACTGTAAGCTTCTCATCGCTGAAGTGCCAGTTAAATTCCAGTAAAATGAAGAATACTCGAATTGTGTCCGGTAGTAGTAGTAGGACCTGTTGCGTCTGATTGCTCCAGTGGATCTTAATAGAATTGCATAATTTACCAACAATCTTTATGGCCATTCATTTTCAACGTTTGCTTTAAAATCATTTCAAATTGCCAAACATTTGAAGATACGATACAGTAACCTTCTATTAGGCAGAATAATGCCGAGTGCTGCAGCTGCCTTTCAAGTCGTTAATTGCAAGTTGAAAGCTCTTGCAAAAGCATCAAGGCCGCTTTGCATTAATTTATATGAAATTGAAATTATTTTCAAATATAATGGCCCGACTCACGGCTGCATCAAATCATTCCAGTTATAATAAAATTCTATAATTGGACAACGAAATATTTAACTAATTTGAGCTTGGAAATTTTTTAAATAATACGATAGGTGCAAAAGTGTAGGTACCTCCAACAGCGCATTTTTCAAGTGACAATTGTTGGATTATCTCTTTCTGTGAGTGACATTGAAAGAATTCTATGCATGCAATGCATAATTCAGCATTCGTTGAACCCAAATGCGTGCCGATGATAATATTAAATCTTATCTCCGTCCAATGAGCATATATTATTAATTGTTATATGTAGGGTCATCATATAAGTGACACCAAATAAGATGGATCATAAATTTATTTATAATTCATGTTCTGATTGAATATTTTATTTTAAAATGACGCATAAATATATAAAAAAAAAAAGAATTATAAATAAATTAACAAAGAAGATTTATTCTTTAAAAAATTTAAAGACAAAAAAGAAGTAAATAACGATAGGTATAAAATGTGCAAAGGTCAATTCTCCCGTCTCTTTGCGATTTCACATAGATGCGGTTAATTATTTTAATTTTAAATAAAACGCATACAATATAATTTTTTTACTTTTTTCGGCAAATGATGTCACGCAGAATTTATATTTTCAAATAATTGTAAATGTGGACTGAAATCATTTTAAAGGTCACTCTCTATAATAATATCTCTAGCTGTCTTTCGATCCCTTCTGAGTTTGCTTCTGTCGATAATTGTCACGGACTTGGGTGTTTCAGAGACTACTGTAAGACAAGGGTAGTAAAATCGCAAGCTACTTTGTCTAATACCTACCCCATATCGGTTTGGAAATCAAAACAAAATAGCTAGTTGATTGAAACGAAATCCTATAGGTTTTTTTCCCTGCTTACAGCAGCTAGGTACTTTTAAAAGTTTTCATCTTCAAATGGCCACATTCAAATATCTAGTTGACTTAAGTCGACTAGATTTGTCTGGACTAAGTGTAACCTGAACGCAAAAACTAACTTAATTGGTCGTGAACGTCAGATCTTGACGGGGGGAGCATCTAAAGGGTATTCCACTTCACAAATCGTCACCTTTATTATAATTTTTAGATTTTTTTGGTTTTGTTTGTTTTGGTTAGGTATATCCACTAGCTTTGTGCTCTCTCAAGGCAAATTTGAAAGATGACATATAGAAATGTCAAATTAGTACTCAGTCACGAAATTAGTGACTAGATTTGTCGTCTACCCGTCCATAAACGTCAACAGAGAAAGCTGCTCACGTGACGAATCCCAGCCAATAAGAACTCAGAAACATCAAGTCAGTCAGCTGTCAGACTTACTAAACTAGATACTTGAACGTCCCCAATGTCTCAGATATTGTGCTAAAGCTCACCGGAGTTGGGCAACTTGGCACAACTGTCTGTGCAATTATGCAGCATGTGCGTTGCTACCTCGAGAGTATCTTTGAGTTGATCTAGACTATAGAGATTGAACTCAATACGACTTCGGAGTACCATCTTTGCACACCTATATGGTGGTATTTTGAAGTATTCTTAAATGTTTAAATGTTTTTCGTACCGCATAGAAATACGTCAATGTCAAATTTTAAAAGAAAGGTCAAACCGAGCAAGGTATAGCTGTGTACAAAATTGTCATCCAAAAATTTTTGGATGTAATCTTTTGAATGAATGAACATTTTTGGCTTTCCTTTTGGATTATGTTTATTGTCTTATATTTTTATCAATTAAGTTGAGAAATTGATATCGGCTAAGTGGCTGCCGGCCGCCAGAACGGATGACCATTCGCTCTTAATTGATCACATTTTTCATCACTCTTGTCAGAAATTCCGGCGATAGATCTTCGCATTCTTGACGGATATTCC
Organism: Cheilosia soror; assembly: GCA_949372485.1. Lineage (NCBI taxonomy): Eukaryota > Metazoa > Arthropoda > Insecta > Diptera > Syrphidae > Cheilosia > Cheilosia soror. The sequence goes on along the minus strand of OX443564.1, from coordinate 42,100,343 downwards.
TTTTGAGGGCTTCAAGATTCCGCAACTATTTATGATAGGTAGGTAGCTAGTCTGGAACTGATACCCAGCTAAAGCTACTAGGCCTGTTGAGATATACTCGTGACTTTAAAAAAACCCACAAAAAGCGGTCTGGAACGGTTAAAGCTTATAGGTACACTGTCTGCACTTTTTAAGGGGATAACTTACAGTCTTCACCAAAATTCTTTGGTGAAAATTCTACCAAAAGTAGATACCTAAACTGATGTCCAATTGCATCTGGTCATCTAGTCGATACTCCGAAGGCCTCTGCAACATCTTCAGCCACAATTCATATTCTCAGCAGAACGACTGCTCCAGGGCCGGCTAGACCTGGCAGCATCTCGTGTTGTCCCATACTCTTCATAATGGTTGCTAAGTTTGGTGTCTGACGTTCGGGAAATCTGCACTGAAATGCATGCTGCGCCAATACCACCGACGAATTATTTTGCTAAAAAATCGAAACAAATGATGGCGTTCAAGAATATAGTTTAGTAAAGTCTGACAATTCTCTAACTTCATCTTGCTGACTTTTCATTGGGCTGAACTGGTCACGGGAACAGTTTTCTCAGTTGACGTTTATGTCTGCAACGCCGTCAAATAAAGTCAAGAATTTCTCGACTTACTTCTAATGTCGTTTTCGGTTAGCCGTTTAGAACTGTACGGAAGCAATCCGAACTCTTCTGAAAGCGTTCGATTGGCACTCAACTGACAGTTCTTCAGTTCAGGTTCTTCGGAGGGTTCTTCCGGACGGTTCTGACCGACCAACCGAAAACGACATAAATTGACTTCTATTTGTGTCAACATGAGTGTCCGGAGAACTCAGTTTTGACATTTCTATTGGGTCATCGGAGAGCATGGAAGAGCGCACTTTGACATTTCGATTGTCTTGAAGTGTAGAACATCAGTCAGAAACTCATAACCCAGGAGAAAAAAAAGGCAATTCAAGTTAGTTTTCGAGTTCGATAAAAATTTGAGTCTAGACAATTCAAATCGACTTACGATGACCAGATTCTTAAATGCGGCCAATTACTATAGCGACTCATGTCTTGGTGACATTTGTATCTGTTTATGTACATCATAAATGTCAAAGAAGAATTGACATTTACCGCCATTTTGCATCTTTCGATGATTTTTGCGCCACCTTGTATCTATTTTAAAGAACACGAAGAAAAAAATTCAAATGCAGATCCAAATAACGTGTGAGAAAATATTGGATTGCTCGTCGATGTGTAAAGCAAGAATTTTGCTCAACGAACGATGGAAACACAGCAGAGCGTTTTTTTTTAATTTAAAATTACGTTTTTACCACTGTATGTAGTAGCTGGAATAAATGAAACGGTTCAACATAATTTTTCAAGCTATCTCATCAAGTAGATTCTCTTCTAAATATATTGAGAGTTTTTCGGTTTATACAAGAGAGTTTGTTGTTGACTTTGTATTCGGGGCATTCAAAAGTTGTGTTTTTATGAAACCTCACCAGCCAGTAGTTGCCAGTAGTTGGCAGTTGAGGCACATTTCACATGCTAATTAAAACAACCACCTGCTGGCAACAACTCTTGATTTTCTCCCCAGCTGGAGAGCTGCTGGCTGGCAGCTGGCTAAATTCAATTCACAATGAACAAACAGGTGGCGCTGAAAGCAACAAATGGCTTAGAAATTCCGTACAATTTGCAAATCATAATGGGGTTTTCATCTCATGCACACAACATTCCAGAGGAAAATGTTAGAATTTATCAAATATTTCCACCAAATGCATAATTTTATACGAAATGCTAGTATGCTTTTAGGCGTTTTGCCTAAATTCATTCGGCTGGCTTCATCTTGCTGGCAATTGTGCTGGCAATTGTCCAAATAAACGGCTGGCTGGCGAGGTTTCAAAAAAACATGTCTAATACTAGTAAGCTTTCAATTCCATAAACCGCTGATCCATTCACCATGAGATAATTGAGTGATTTTCAATGGCAATCACGAAGATGTCCGAAGAGGCGTTAGGTCTTATCGCCCAAGGTTATAACGTCCAAATTGAAAAATGTCATAACGCGCAAAAACCACAACAACGCCCAAAATTTAATTGAATAAAGCGTCGCAAAGGCCAAACAGAATGACATATCGCCCAAATTAACGCATACATCCCAAATCTGACAGTAAACCCAAGCAGGGGGTTGCATACGTATTAAACTGAAAATTCTTTTTGGCCTTTATTTCCATTTTGTTGTTTGTTTTTGGGCGTTATGCATTTTTTGGGCGTTAGTAAAAATAATGCCATTTACGCCCAAAATCAATGTCATATCACCCATAATTTCAGTAAATTTTACAACAAATTCTTAAGCAAAAATTTGGGCGTTATGACATTTTTAATTTGGGCGTTATGACCTTGGGCGATAGGACCTAACGCCGTCCGAAGAAGCGCTTGAAACGGAAAATAATGATTTAAGAAAATTGAGGAAACACAATACCAACAAAATTAAACCAAAAATGCTCTATGGAATAGGTACATATTTATTGCACACCCTTCTCTACTTATCTGATTCGTTCCTATGGACATTTGACATTTTAGAGAGATTTTATAGAGTCTACAATACAGGAGACTCCAAACGTTAGCCGTTTCCCTGGCGAATTGATATTTATTTTTTTACTATTAAAAGTCAGAGCCAGAAAATTGGCAAGTAGGCACAGAAGTGTGAACCAGAATAAGTTTCATATATTTTTGATTTTTTTTAGTTAATTGTTATTTCAATATCTTTTTCCTACCATAGCCATCTTACCGCTACAGCCATTATGCCGCATGCCGGGCGGTCGCATCGCAACGGATGTATCAAAGTAAAAGCCAAAGAAGATCTCATACAGATCGAGCTTACTTGCCTTCTATAGTGAAAAGCTACCCCCAGCTTATGAGTTTATAATGTTGGTTAATCTGATCCCTACTATACATATTGCCGCGCATTCTCATTTTACTGTACCTACTAATGATTTAATCAAACCCTTAAACAACATGCAACAAACAATAAATTTACTATAGGTGGGTAGGTGAATAATAATTGTAATTGAAAACAAAGGTAAATCTCTTTCCCTGCAGTGGTTGCGCAACACCGTTATTAAAGTAATTAAGCCCTATCGAGCTGATATTTGCGCACGCTTGCACTTGGTTGAAGCGTCAAAATCACAGCCAGCAGCTGAATGTAATTCCATGAAATTATCCAGAACACCAAGTCGAGTCACTCCCACTCCATGAAATATTATTTACCTGATATTTTCTAACGGAATCCGCGATAGGTCAAACAAGAAATATACCCGTCGAATCGAATTCACCAAAGACGCTCGCTAGCAATCGCACTTTGCATGCGCGCATTTTCATTTTCACTCCAATCCAAGTGTTATGGCCAGGCCACTGGAACTGGTGTGCATTTTGTCAGCAGCTACCAGCTATCTGCCAGGTATATCGCCGCCCGTTCCCGTACTCCAAGTTCAGGTTTTCCTTTCTCTTTTCGCATTGTCTCTATATAGTTGGCGTTGCCTCTGTATTCAATCATTTTATTCTTTGTAGCAAAAATCATAATAATAAACTGAAAATATTTATTAAAAGGTGAAACTCTTATATTTCCACTTTTAATTTGCCATTACTTTGCATTTAACATTTTGTTAATCATCGACAGAACTGGTGAGAAGAAGAAGAAGCGAAGAAGTGCACCTCTTATAGCCCCAAGCCCCCAAGCCCAACACCTTGTTCTTTGATACACAGAAGAGCTGGATTGGCATGTAGATGCAGATTGAAGATATTCTTTTGATTGGTGGCTGCAGATTGAACTCTGCTCAACGCTTACGACACGAGTTACATAAAACAGACGAGACAAGATGATTGCATAGTGAAGACGTGCAAAAATGAATGGTATGTAATGTACCTATTTGTGGTTAAACAAGGCTGCGAGGGGATGTATCTATAGCAGTATCTGCTCAGTACAAGATGGTGAAATGACTGTCGGGGATCTTCTCTCTTGCTTTAATTAGTTTAAGGTACATAGAAAAATCAAATCGAATTCATGTGGGCCAACGGCCAAGTTAGCTGAATGCTTTGGTTGCTGTCAAATATTCAAAAACAGTGAATTCGAATGTGGTTATTGCAACTAGCGAGAAAGGTTGTTTTGTTACTCCTCGCTTACCCACTTAACAATCTAATTTAGTTGAGAACTGAGAAGTTATATACAGACTTTTCGAAATGCCGTCCCTATCTAGTTTTATCTTCAGCTTCGATTTTTCGTACACCTAAAGCTGGAGTTAAATAAAGAGTGTCCCATAATTCACGCAAAATGTAATTTTGATAGAAAATACAGATGATTGATACAGTATACAGATTGGGGTTATGTATGGAATAGCACTTCGGATAAATGGCTGTGCTGGAAAGTACGTACTCTTTTATTGAAATTTTCTATGACCGTTTCGCATAAATGTGGCTGAATTTCATTAATACACCGCCCAATTTCTTCTTTCAAGGCGTTAGTGGTCGTGGGCTTGTTTGCATAGATCTTTGACTTAAAAAAAAAACCCCAAAGAAAAAAGACCAATGGTGTTAAATCACAAGATCTGGATGGCCAATTCTGATCGCAAAAAAGGCAGATTACATGATTAGAAAATGATGCAGTAATTGAATTGTTTATCTGTCTGTATGCAGTGCTGTCAGTGTTTTGTCGTAAGAATTCCTACGCAAATGCTAAAAAAAATCCCTTTTTTCCCTCGCCTAGCTCGAAAAAGTACCTTCGAATTTCCCACACATATTTTACTAAAGGAAAACAAAAAATTAACGAAATAAAAAAAATAGTCTCAATAAATACAATACAATACAGGCAAAGCTCCACGTTATACTTAAGTGTGAGCCAGGCACATAAAAAAAAATTAGCATCAAAGCCGTTCACATCTATTTATTCATGGACAGTCAAGCAGGCATAAAGGCCCTTAGCTCGCCTATCATTGGATCCAAATTCGTATTACACTATAACTATTTCAACCCTTCAAAGGTTCCGGAAAAAGTTTAGAATAATATTATGCGACACATAACGCTATAGGATAGATAAAGGAGTGTGGCAATAAAATCCCTGTGATATTAGCTTCTAAGATTCTCTGTCTGTCAATTATTTATACACAAATTGTTTGCCATAGTGTTTATGTATTATGAATAGATGTTTATTAGTGTTCATGATAAAATTGTTCCAACTACTTTTCACATAGAGACTGATGTAAAAATTTGTTTTCTAAAAATTCAAATAAATCCATGTGGGGGCTGCTCGTCAACGAAAAAATGCTCTGAAACTATGATTTTTCCAGCCACTTCAAAAAAATATTTGCTTAAGGGCTTTAACAGCCGCACTTGAACTGCCTGATAGGCTATCCTATAGACTTTATCTGTTATCACTATCCGAGACCTTTGAAAATAAAAGCTGATGTTCATTTGGCAAATAAGTTCCTGATAGGCTATTCGCGACTTTATCAGGCAGTCTTGAAACTGGCCTTAGCCTCGGGAACAGAACCAAATTTGGTGGGTTCCTGTCCATGATAGCTTCGAAGGAAACGAAAAGCAGACGAATTTGCCCGAATAGGTTCTGAAACCCCCTTCACTGGCCCGGACCCTTTCTGATATATCCCCAAACCGCCTAAAAACTTTGCCATAAAAAGCTAGGAGCATACAAAATGTATCTCATATTGGGAGAATATCCCAGGTTTAACAATGAAACCTTGCATATGATTCCTCATAGGGCACTAGCGGCCCCGGCGGACTTCGTCCCACCCAAAAATACAACGAAACTATTGCAAGACAATGCAATTCTAACAATGCCACTTCAACTTTCATAATCCAGCAGATGACGTTTCGAATTAAATATGGCGGCATTGTACTAACTAAACCAAAAAATTTACATTCCATTAAACTACCTATCTTCTCTCTCATCTTCTTGACTCATATTCGCACGATGAGTCGACACTGCTCGTGCACCAGCTGAACGTCGGCTTAAAGTAGATGTTTTCGTTGGTGTCATTACAATGAAATCCCGAATAGAAAATTTGAAAACAATGAAACACCAATAGAAACGTACCACTTCTTACAGACAAATCCCAATAGCCAACCAACAATGCAACACAGCACAAATTCGCAAAATTGCCTCAATCGCTCAATCGCCACTGTTCAAATGAAATTAAAATAGTCCAATATGAATACACTCATTTCTATCCTTCTATATAATATTCTCATTATCAATTTTAATTCACAAAACCTCACAAAATCGCAATGAAGAAATCCGAATCTGTAATGCGCAATGGCCGGCAAACGTTATTCAATCGAACAAACCACGAATTCGCAAAGTGCAATATGGACGCTGAAACAGCAACGAATGAAGAAACTGCGCAACTGAATCAAATGGCACAGTCAACGTGGACAGCACCACCACACATGAAACAAAATTGGCTTCTCCATTGATCGATAATAGATGGCGTTACGTTGCGTGTCTATCTGACAGTTCATTTGTGATACGATTCAAATTTGATTCCTTTTTGGTTGTTGCCAAAATAAATAAATACAAAATGAAAAAAAAAAAAAAATCGAAAAAAAAACCTGTCGTAACACGCTGAGTGGTCAAAATAAGACATTTAAGAATTTTTATTTTTTTACCTTTTTTTCGACTTTTTTTTTAACCCGTACTGAGAAAATACCTTTCCAACAAAGTATATAAATCATCAAAATCGGTTCGGCCAATCTCGAGTTATGGGATTACATCGCTTCGGACACTTTCTTTTATATTATATAGATTATAGAGCAGGCTATGTATGGAAGGAGACGAAACAACATGCGAATTTGGTATACAAATAAAGTATCAAAAACTTTACAAAAAAAAAGTTGAGAACATATCCTAGCCTAAACCCTCTTTCTAATGTATGGAACAATATGTATCGGCTACGATAAAAGGCGAGGATAGGATAGTCAGTCTTCATTAGTATAAGTATTGCAAAAAACAGGGTTGGGATTCTGTAAAATACGAAATCTGTGGCAATATACAGAGACGGTCGTTTTCATTTTACGTTATTTGGCCCTAGGTATTCTTTCTTTTTGCGTCAATACAAGCGCTTGTTTACGAAAGCAGTAAGGTGTATAAAAAAATGTCTTCCTGAAATTGAACAATAAAATTAAAGTAAAGTTTCAAAGAACAAAAATTCCCTTTTGTTTGTTCTAGAAAACAGAAAGTTTCCCTTTTTCCCTTCTAGCTCATTTCGAGTACAAAAAAGGGGAAATTTCCCACAATCTGGCAGGACTTTGTATGGCATGTGGCACCGTCTTTTTGAAACCACATGTTGGTCACATTATGTCACTATAGCGAACACCATTAATTGTTACTGCCGCATTTTCGAAGAAGAATGATCCGATCACGAACCATATAGAACTAAACTGCCGCCGACTTCCGTGCATATACCCGATTCTCTTCGGAATTAATTCCCCTGTCTGTGAATACGAGTGAAATGTCAAAATCAGTGGCAGCAATGATTTTCCATGCTATACCATGGGCCTAGGATTTTTCAAGTATGCGTTCTTTAATGGCGCTCTTTTGATTTTGTGCAGCACCAATCCATGAAAAATCCTGGGCCCGCAGGCAGCTTGTAGGCAAAGTCCGTTATGTGGGAGGTGTATAGTTGTATGTGGTTGTGGGTCCAATAATGCCTCCAGCCCAAAATTCGCACCAAACAGTCACGTGTTGTGGATGCATTTGTTTCTTAACAATTACTCGTGGGTTTTCTGAACCCCAAATGCGACAATTGGAACCATTCGCTGACGTAAAAATGACATCAGTGTACGTATGTGGCAAAAATGTGGCATGCCGTGTACTAGCACCTTAAGTTTTTGCAATGAATACATCGCCATACCTTGGCAGTGAAACATTTGGGATAAAAGAAAGTGCAACGAAAATAAAACATTTTTCTTGTCAATGAATTTTTGAAGGGAATTATTTTCAATGAAAATCTCTTTTCTGTGACACTTATATCCACAACCATAACGCACTCCATGTCAAAATTTAGCTCGGGTTTTAACTGACGTTTGGAGAGAAAAATTAGAGAGCAATTTTCGCTCGAGCAGCGTATGCGTATGCAGTGCTGACTTCAAAGATTTTGAAAAAGTCGCAAAAAAAAGGGGATTTGCGTAGAAAAAGGGGCAATACTAATTTGCCCACAAATGTCAGAAAAAAACGAGGGAGTTCACTAAAGTTAAGTGGCTTACGCATATTTTCATCTCGTTCTATCTTATTGTTGCATTGAACATGGTTATAGCTAAATTGTTAATGCCTAAACTTATGACAATAGGACGTAAATAGCTAATAGCTGATAAAAAGGATGCATTCAGATCCCAATTAATTGTGAAGTAGTTTCGTGAAGCATTTATTATGTCACATTTCGTATTTCATACAAAAGGGTGTTTTTTTTTTCCAAAATGGGAAGAACTATCAACGAAATACAGAAAAGGGGCAAATATGGACAATTTTGAAAAAGTCGTCTCATTGGGGATAGAAAGAAAAAAAGGGGCAAAATGCAACTTTAGTCGCATAAAGTCAGCCCTGTGCGTATGTACTAAGATTAAAGCTTCCTACGCTGCTAGAGCTAAATTTTAGCTCCCATACAAAACATTTAGCCAAGCGGAGAGCTCAGCTAAAAAATCAAACTTTCATTTCAGACTTCTAGTGGATGTATCTGTCACAATTTAGCGCGCCCATTAATGGTTCGGCACATTTTTTCAAGCTAAGTTTTGACAGATCGATGAGGAATCCTTGGAAAGTGATAAATTTAAGATTAAGCAGTAGCAGACAAGGAAAAAAGAAAGTTCAACAGTTTTTCTCGTCGATGAATTTTTGAGGGAAGTTATTATCAACGAAAAGCTGTTTTCCTGTGACTTTTATATCCACAGCGCACTTTATGCTCTATAACCCGATGTTTGGATATAAAAATTGGAGAGCAGCTAAAATTTAGTTCCGCTCGAGCAGCGTACTTAGCTTAAGGAATTAAACGAATTGTAATAAGACGTTACAATAATTACATAATGGACTGCCTAAATCATTAGCTGAGCTGATCGCATCCGCCACATGCACACCATAATATATCACTCTATGTGTTTCAATTGAATATTAATTTTGTCAAAGAGACAGTTTCTAAGTAAGTGCGATACGCACACAAATTTGGAACTGTAGCTGCGTACACGTAAAATTTCGATCAAAGGGTATCCGTACATACCGAACAACCCACAAAGCATTTACCATGGGCCCGAACATACTTGGTGTTAAAATTTTGCAGACGTTTGTCCGATGTCCGTATCGCCGCTGTTGTCAATGAAAAGAAACTATAATATTAGACGTCAGTGGTTTTTTTTTGATGTAATCGATTTGCATACAAAAATATCCATACAACTGTAGTCCACAAGTTAAGGTGCTTGTACTTGGGTGTTGTTGGCTGATAGTCGAGCATATAGCTATTTTATTTTTATTGCGTCTATTGTAACCACACAGCGTGCGGGTTATTGAGCGATAAGCAAACTTCAGACTTGCTTGCTTAAGCAATCGACTAATGATAATGAATCGTTTACTTTGAAATGAGCTACAGATAGTTTTTGACCTCACTGAGGAGGCACAATGTATATTTGCATGGAATTGCTGATAGTGCGAGTGCGAGTGATGTGCATGAGCAAATAAAGAAATTTGATAATAGAAAGTGTTAATCAATTGCACTTCTTTAAGGTGTCAATTAGGTGAATTGGGAAAGTGTTGTATTGCTCTGAACAAAAACAATTAATTTCAGTAATTTCAACAACGTCAAAGGCTGGTGGCGTATCTGGGGTAAAAAAGTTGTTGTAGTATCTGACCATAGCCCTAATGTGCGCATGCTTCAGATTTGCATCCACTACTTCAAAGTAGCATTCGTCGCTTTCCTACTGCTACTCCGTCTCAGTAGAACAGAGATGATGTCGTATTAATACTAGAAGACCGTCCCAAGAAATCCAGTTCCGGACAAGGTAAGCCAAGATCTTGTATCCAGGTGAACACTCATTTTGATGCTAAACTTCTTGAAATGTTTAGCAATTCAGATTATTCACTCGTCCCTTTGTATTTTTGTCATGACCTTGTGGGTCATGGGCTGAGATTCTTCCTATTGCAGAATGCTTTGAGCCTCATCAAAGATTGCGATGCTGACTGTGGGATATCGAAGCGATTCCAATGAACGAGGTGAGCGCCACGTTTTGATTTGTACTAACCTTATAAACTGTAACAAAGATTCGGCACTCACTAGAAGACAAGCCCGTTTTTAAACCAACTCTTGTATTCGATTCTGTTTACGATTCGCTGAACGACTTGGAGGTATCTGAGGGGCATTCCGTCTCCGATTTGGGTCTATTCAAAAAGAGGACTGTATTCAAAATATATGTGATCGCTCTCCAGGCCAAATAAGCGGGAATATAGAAAATTTCTCAGAGATTTAGAGGCTCCGAAAAATCCTCTTCACAATCCACAAACCCTGCGTTGCTCGACTGACAAATAAGACCATGATATGGGAAATGGACAACGTCAAGTAAAGAAGCCCATTAGCCTACAATTTGATACTTACTTTCCAGGTAGCTACCCAGGTACAACTCACAACCAAGGTTCACACAGTCTGACTTGTAGCAACCTTGAAGAGTTCGTCGTGTTTAACAAAATTCGCACTGAACTCTAAGTGGCTTTATGCCTTTTAAGTCCCCAGGAAATGACGGAACGGAATAGTATTAGTATACCAGCTGAACTCCAATAGTTTCTAGAAAAAATTTAACTTTTTTTTAAATTCCAAAACGATGGAGCGAGGTGGAAGTAATTTTCGAACCGAAGACGGGTAAAGCTCACACGTCAACTCAAAGGATCTTCGACCCATAAGCTTATATTCATTATCATCATTTAAGACAAGAATGATTGGTACCTACTAATGCTCTAACATCAGTACAAGACTATTGTCAACCTTCCAACATTCATACTGTAAAGGAAGGTCAGTAGAGACTGTCCTAATACATTCGCTTGTATGCCCTTGAGGCCTTTAGCCTCAAAGAATACATTATGTCTGATTTTCTTGGACATTAAGGGCTCTTTCGAGAATGTCAAACCGGGGGTAATCATATTGATGCACTCGTGGATCTGGTTGATAGACCGATACAGATACAAATCTCCCTTTTTGTGGATAGTAGTAAGAAAATAGGAATGTCCCTGAAAAGAGCTGAATAGCGTACGTACATATAGCGATTGCAACTTGTCGAAAAGACCAATGTATCTCAATTCGAGACTCATCACCTTTTATCGACTACAAAGCCATGAAAGAATTCATCGTGAGGTGCCCTGAAGGGTGATTCTTGCGAAACTGTCGCGTGACGCTAAAATAAATGTGATGGAATAAACAATTGTTTGTTTCATTTTTTTGAGTGGCTCACATTGAGAGAAACACTTGGGCCTTTAGTCGGGAAATGAGGAATAATTACTTTACTGTCTATACTCATGCAAACCATTTTTGTTGCCGTTTATAAAGCTAAGAATGTTAGCGGCGCTGGTATTATTGAGAAAATAATTTCCTAAGTAGGACTTTCTTAAATTAGCTATAGGGTAGGATAACTGCAAGAAAGTAAGGAATGGACTCATCCTCTTCTTTATCTTTGCAGCTTTTGCAAAAATCATTGTACATATAATAGACCAGTCTGCCTTAACGACTTTCCGAGTTACTAGATCTTTTAAGTCGCAGAAGCTCCTGTGAATACTGACAGCGATATGTCGTGTAAGATGTTTCGTGGAACCCATTGGTTTCTGTCCGGTATTTCTTGCGTGAAGCCTTTTTCGAAGTCGATTTTCATAAGCAGGTAGTCGGTAGTATAGTATGGTATAGTCTGTAGAAGAATGCTGGCAAGTCCAGTTGCTTGTGCTTCCTCCCTTCGATCTTTGATTCTCGGCCCACAAGTTGGAGATGTCATAATGAGAACCGGAGTGCTGTTTCAAAGTCCATGGTATCGGGGCAACACGAGATGTTAGTCTGCATAATAAACAACTTATACTCGAGATCGCATAGCTGATGGGAGGGCTGCAGTACTTAAGGCAGGGACTCATCACAGGTCAGAAAGCCGTTGAGGTGAAGGACTTTCCAGTGATTGCGCAACATCGAAATTGTCGGACGTAATTGTTTATGTCGTCATACATTTTCGTCCATTAAACATAACTTACTTACAACTGCTTTCACTCAATGCCGGAATGGCCGCGGTAAAGTTAAAGAAGCATGGCGGAATAACAGCTCTGGTATTGAAAAGCAGGCATTCGTCGACAACTGATAGTCCATCTCTGCGATCGAGAATCGGTTGGAATTGGGAGTTTAATCCGGTCAACCAGAATTCATGAATTTGATTGGAGAATTTTACTTTAGGGAGTAGAGATGAAGGTAAATGTGAACAAATCTGAAGTGATGGTCATCTCCAGAACGCGTGTTCAATGCACTCTGCATGTTAGTGCGGAGTCCCATTGAAACAGGTGGAGAAGTTTAAGTATCTCGGGGTCTTATTCACGAGTGATTGAAGGAGCAATGCTGAGTTTTCCTGTAGGATTGGTCAGGCTGGATCGATTTTGAGACAGCTTGGTCATTCTGTTATCAGGAGGACTGAACTTGGTGTCAAAGCTAAGTTGTCAGTCTTTAATTCGGTGTTTGTTCCAACTTTTACCTATGGTCATGAGGTTCGGGTAATGACCGAAAGAATAAGATCGCGAGTACAAGCTGCCGAAATGAGATTTTTCCGTTGTATTGCTGTTGTGTCCCGTAGAGATCGCATTAAAAATACTAGAATACGTGAGGAACTCAATGTCGAGCAGCTACTTCTCCGGACGGAGCGATCCATGCTTCGGTGGTTTGGTCATGTTAAACGCATGTCCCCGACCAGGATCCCACGACCGACGTGCTATGGAATCCGTACCATCGGGCAGGCGTCCCTTAGGTAGACCCAGGATGAGATGGTTAGATCAAATTCTTAATCTCTCCTCTACCCGTATAGGGATTGACAAACATCTGAGAGTATGACTGTCCTGAAAAGGCTTCTCAATTCAGCCGTTTATACTCGGCATACAATTTTAGGTCCCTTCCATTCGTCCCAAAAGCGAGAAGCTAGGCCTAGGGTGTCTACCCGACTGTTACGCAACCTATTTATTTATTTTTATGAACAAGGTAAAGTCGACCGACGGGGGGACTTGTTGTGCTTGCGTGATAGGCTAATGCACTGGCATTTGGTGATGTAGAGCTCTAATCAACTTTTTGGCACCAGATCGAAAAACAAGGTCTTGTTAAAGGAGACAAGAGTCTTGAGGTGAAGAGATAATTTTGCAGAATTTAGTATCGCGAGAAAGGGGGTAAGTGTTTAATGACCTTCTAAAAATCATTAATATGTAGTTGGGATGAAGAGAAGGGGACCTAAATGACTGCCTTGTGGGGCACCAGATGTTGCTAAGAAAGGGGGCCTGAGTACGGACCTTAAGCAATCTCTATAATACCGGTTTTCAAGGTAGGAAGAAATCCATTTTATCAATATGCGTTCAAAGCCAAGATCAGACAATTTGAAGAGGATCAATTGATAAGATATCTTATCGAAGGCCCTACTCAAGTCAGTTGCAATGGCGTCGAGTTCGTTGCCACTTTAAAACGCTATAGGTTAGGTTAGGTTAGGTTAGTTTGCTGTAGGCAGTTTGCTGTAGGCAGTTTGCTGTATTAGCAATTTTCACCCCGAAGCCCTTAGAGCACATTGTGATTACCAGTGTTGCCACTAATAAAAATTGAATCCGGTCAAATCTGACCGTGTGACCGGATTTTTATTTTCTAAATCCGGTTAAAAAATCCGGTCAAAAGTCAAAATCAGCGTTTTTGACCGGAAACCCGGTCAAAAATAGATTATGTTAACATTATGTATAACAAAAAATATAAAACAAAAGTTAACTATTATAAGCCATTTTTTTACATTATAAACATTATCCATGTTGAGAAAACGTGGTTATAATATGTGAATCTTGACTTTGTAAACTTGTTTTTTATGTCGTTTGTTTAAAATTTACTGAAACTAATTTTTCATTTTATATGATGTGTTTTAAGTCCTGAAATACACTTTTAGTGCATGGCCATACAAATACAACGTCTTCCAATGTCCAGTGAGGCAGTTAGATTTTGATTGATTTTGAAAATCCATTTTCAGAAATAATTCTGGCATAGTCTGCGCAGGGCATAAAGGTTCTTTTTCGCACCATTGTGCTTTCGATATAAATCTGCATTTGATATTTGCAAAATATCCGTCAAAACCGGACGTCGGCTTCGGCTTTACTATACAATTTGTTTATGTTTCCGATTTCAATATTCTTTTACCTGTCAAATTTTATTTCATTGCAATGACGCCTCGTTTTTGTTTGTAGACAAGTCGTTAATGGAAATAAAAGTCATGGGAAGACGTGTATGGCTAAATAATTATTTTTGGATAATTTTGTGACACTTGAAAAGAGTAGTTCACCAAACTCTAATCTGAAATTTATCGAATTTCACACTTTTAATTGAAATGCATTGTTTAATTTCCTCCTCAACATTATAGCAAAAGAAAACGTCCAAAAATTAGCCTATAAGATAATATAGGCTCCCGAAGGAGAATTCCATGTGTTATGTTGTTAATGTTCTAATATTCGCAGTATATTGGTTTCTGTTTGAACTTGGGAGCGTGTTCGTAATGTATGGAAAAGTTTAATTCAAAATATATAATATAGAAATCTATCTTTATTTATAGTCAGTAGAGCAATTTTATTTTTCCAGTCAAAAAAGCGTTTTCCGGTTAAAAACATTTTTCGTTCCGGTCAGAAAACGGTTAGACCGGATTTCAAAATTTTCTCCGGTCAGATTAAACAGATTTCGGTCAGATATGACCGGAATCCGGTCAGAATGGCATCACTGGTGATTACCCTTTTGTAGTACATGATAGGACATGCATCTAACAAAATCTGATAGAGGTATCGTTGCTAGATCTTCCCAGCCGTCGAAGAACCGTGCTCCCATACAAGAGTAGCGGCGTTCTTGGAAGGCTGGGCAGTAACACAGGAGATGTGCCAAAGATTCTATTTTCTACTCCTACAGAAATCATTTATGAAGATACCAATGGTCTTTTGGCCATGTTCCCAATTATGCAGTGTCCGGTTATTACCCCGACTAGCGCACTCGGATTTGGTTTCTATCAAAAGATGTTAGGATCCTTGACCATTTATTGCCAATTGCGGGCCACAAGCTATGAGTTATAATACAACCGGGAATGTTGTCCCATCGTTCCTTAGCCAAACTCAATGTGAGATTATCAATGAACCCCTTAGCTGCGTTGAAAGCTGGTAATACTTCTCTGTCAGCTAATAGTACGACCATTTCATTGCCGCATCTGGCCAGTTTATCTGCTGCCTCGTTCCTTTCTACACCAACATATCCAGGAACCCAGTACAACATTACTGTGTGATGGTTTAATGCTCTCAATGCTGAAAGGCACTGGCTTACTGATTCGCGGAGTTTACCAGATTGGAGTTAATCGCTTTAAGTGATGCTTGGCTGCCCACGCAGAAGGTGCACAGAAGGCGCAGCTTTCTTAACCGCGTAGATCGCCGCCTGGAAAACGCTACAATGATCTGCCAGTCGGCAAGTGGCTGATGTTTAATTCTTCTGAGAAGACTCCTGCTCCCGTTCCATTCTCCGTCTTTGAGCCACCTGTGAAGATGGGTATACCTTTTATGACAGTACTCGGGGAGAGCCAGTCCTTCCTGTCCGTATACAGACTGTGCAATTCTTGTCAAAGTCATACCTCGGTTTCTTGTAGTCTGTGAGTGCGGCATGAGGCCGCTCTGATCAAAGATGCGTGAGTAACCGAATGACTCGGGCTTTCAAATTTTGTTCTCTCGTGGTCTGAGAGCACCTTTGGCTGTCACGTTCTTAGTATATAGCTTGATGGATTGTAGGTTCAGCAACGTTTCTAGACCCATTTAAGCGGTGTGGATTTTAGTGAACCCCTTATACCTATGCAAGCAATTCTTTGTACCTTGTTCAGGTTCTTGAGGTAGGATTTGGTGTTAACAGCCTCCCACCATACAACCGAGCCATAGATCAGAATTGGTCTTACAATCGCGGTATACCTACAGCCAGTGCACTATGTTCGGTTGTAAGCCCCATTTCTTCCTAAAGCCTTCGTGCAGGCGTAAAAAGCACTTAGCCCTTTCTTCATTCTTTCCTCCGTATTCCGTTTCCAGTTTAATTTGGAGTTGAACACG
This sequence comes from Cheilosia soror, assembly GCA_949372485.1. Lineage (NCBI taxonomy): Eukaryota > Metazoa > Arthropoda > Insecta > Diptera > Syrphidae > Cheilosia > Cheilosia soror. Next base: position 42,083,994 of record OX443564.1, on the reverse strand, counting down.
ATACCCAAGTATTTGGCTTCGGGTGAGAGGTTAAAACGCTATACTTCTCAATAAAATCATACGTCACATCAAAAAGGTAAAAAAAGGCCTCTTGAGCCTCTCATGTTGATTAGGTACATTGCGGTCAAGTATAGGTATCAACAACTAGCTTAGGGGCTGTAAAGAAATAAAATTCGGTAGAGTGTGGTGAAACACGACGGCCCAGATTAGACTTATCAGTATCAAAAAACATCATCGACTTGTGTCTATTTTCGGGATTATTTTCGTATACATTCATATAAATTGTTCATTTTCCATATCTCCCCCGATTTCAGTTGAAAGTCATTCCCATATTCCATCAAAACATTGATATCACTAAATACTAATGAGAAACATGAAAATTCAGCCTATGGCAATGCTGGCCGACAATGACGAAGCTTAACTTCAGAAGTGCTTTCGTGACATAGAACTTAGAACATGCTGCATGTGCTTTTGCCTGTTTATCGTTAGCTCTGTTATATATATCGGAATTGTGCTAATGGCTACTGTTGTGATACATAACAAATACAACTCGCTTTTGTATCTTTTATCGTACCCAGTACTCGAAGTGAGTAATAAAATGTGTGAAGCATATAAGTACCCTGTCACGTGCTTCGCGCGCATGGGGCGAAAGGTCAACCTACTAATATGAATATATGAACATGTTTGTTGGTGTATGGCATTCTCCATCAAACTCCACAAACAAAGCAATTGACAATTTAATTGCTCTTCACATATATAGAAGCGGGTATCTCTCTGATTCTGATATAGCTCACTCCGCATAGCGGGTGGGTATTCCTCTCTAGACAGCAACTCAACTTCAGTCGTCTATCTGTGGCATTAGGGACAACACCATAATATGTCTGTGGAAAGTGCGCAACACCAGCAATGAAGGCCGAGTTCGAGAGACAATTAAATCAGCTATTAGGGGTGCAAAAGGAGAGAAAACAATTAATCACAGATGATCGGTATAACGAGCTACTTGCCGAGACGAAAGAAGCTATCGCAAGGCGACGTAATGGCATACAATTGTCTGGAATACACTATCGTAGGCTGAAGCGTTTTGACGTCATCACAGTTGGCGACAACGGTGAGAGATTGGTTCAGAGAAACGAAAAGGGTCAAAGCTCAAGGAAATTGTATTTTTGTATGGTAAGCGAGATGTTCGATGTCGTGCACAAAGCTCATCTGGATACCGGCCATAAGAAGGAGAAGGGTATGGAGTTGGAGTTGAAAAGGACATACTGCAACATAACAAGAGAGGTGATAGGCATCTACCTGAACCTATGCACGGACTGTGGTGCGAGGAGGAAATACACGCCAAAAGCGAACGAGATAAAAGCGAAAGCTGTGCCAGAAACCCAACTGCCAGCATCCCGTTGTCAGGTAAAGAGGAATTTTCGTCCTGCAATTGACCGCTTTTTACATATTTTCTTTACAAATTTAGGTCGACATCATTGACATGGAAAGTGAACCCGATGGGGAGTACAAATACATCTTGATCCATCAGGATCACAACACAAAATTTTTGATCCTTCGAGCGTTGAAAACGAAAACTCCCGAAGAGGTGGCCGACATTCTTTACGATATATTCTGCTTGGTTGGTATTCCCAGTACGATGTCCTGCAACATTGAGCGAAAATGCTGCAACGAGGTTTGTTTGGTTTTCAAGCTGTGTATCTTTTCTAAACCCCATATTTTTGATAGATTCATCGCATCCTCTCAACCAATTGGAACGTGAAACCAGAAAGAATCGAGTTGCCGGCTTTCTCCACAAACCAGGCATCGAAGCATATTCACAAAAGCCTCAGAGAATGGATGTCGGATAATAAAATTCGCAACTGGGCCGCGAACCTTCGGATAATTCAAAGCCTTCGAAATCACAGCTTCCATCCAGAGGTTCAAAGGACACCGCATGAGGCTATGTTCGGGAATTCAGAAAATACAATTGCAAATGATTTGTGCGAGGTCAATGGTACCGAGACCGAAGAGAAGCTTAGGAAACAGTTGGCGTTGCTTAAGCAGAAACTTGCCGAGTTGAATGAAATACGACGGGCAATGGAGAAAGGCCAGAAAGTTTCTTCAGAAAGGGAGGCTCATGATGTTGGTAAGAAAATGCTCAAGTCCGAAACGGTTGCTCATAAAAGGAAACGCCAATTGGAAGATCAATCCGATGACATGGCTTCAGTAAAGTGTCCAACTTTTAAGGTCGGCGATAGGGTTATGGTTAGGTTGAATGAAATCAACGATAATTGACCTACAATCGATATACCTACAGAAGAAAGAAATGGCAGTTGAGTGAAAAACGACATTTTGGACACGCATTTTTTAATCTGTCGAAAGCTGTACCTACCGTACTGAAGTGAAAAAGGTTTGCAAACCAAAAGTGGCAGTACCATAGAAGTCTCAGTAGAAAATGTACTTAGTATTGACTCGAAACAATAAATTAAAGAGCTATTATCTGGTTGTTTTCATGATTTAAGTGTGCTACAAGTTCATAGGGAGGAAAGGTGTAAAAATTCCTATCTTAAATGAATTTATGCAATTGAAATTCGATGCAGAAATTGACGCATTCGCTAGTGAACTATCCCATGTGGACAGAGGTGGGGACTCTCTCCTATGACCTAGGGAGGGCAGTATGCTGGATGTATACGATGATTACTAGACCCAAGCGAAAGCCTCTCAGATAACTGTTAAGAAACATCTGAATAGGGTCCAACTTTTAGCATGTATAGGAGTTACAGGTACAATACGTACAACACCAACATACACATTGGAAGTGATCTTAGGGATCTTACCGCTGACTTATTTATTAAGAAAACAGCGGCTCTACCGTCTGCAGCGATATGCGTAATGACACAATTGTGGTACCATCTATGGACACTGGAGGATCCTGGAACTTGTCGAAATCGAGATTACGGATCTGAACATGTCTATGGATAAGATATCAAAGGTGCGTATTATGGAAAGGAATCACAAAAATCGCGTTGAGAACGGATTACTTCCCGAAAAGAGGAATGGACAAAAAATGATTTTCTCTAATGGATCCATGATGGATGGCGAAGCGGAGGCCGGTATATTTTTAGAAGAGCTGGAACTAGCCCGTCCCATTATCTACGGGAAATACACTTCAGTATACCAGGCTGAGATCATTGCTTTGCTGCATGCGTTGGACTATACTTGCTTGAGAATCAGGTGCAAGGAAGAAATATCCCTATAGCACTTGACAATCAGGCGGTGATAAGATGCATGGAACGGACAACCATCACAACACCACTGGCACTGGAATGTGCATTCAAGCTCAATAATAGTGTTCATCTAAAAATGAAATAACACTGACTTGGCTACGAGGCGGATTCCATAGCAAAACAGGGGTCAACTGAAAACTTGCTGGGTCCAAAACCATTCTCTTCAATTGGTAGAGGAATGGTATCATGGATATATCTGAAAAGGTGGTCAACCGTTGAACAATGTACTATAGACAGGCTGAAATGGCAATAAAATGACCGACCTGCTCCAAGAAGGGTTATAAGCATATGAGTCGAGGAACATTGAAATGAGCGGTGGCGTTAACTATTGGACATGGTGATTTCTGGTATCATTTAAGAAAGATGGACCTTAGAGAGGATGATATATGTACTACTTCTACTTGTAAACTATGTCTGGAAAAATCTGAGACAGTGGCATCTATCCAGCTTTGGCTTGCAGAAGAATGACGATATTAGGACAACATTGGTTCGAGACCCATTGGATGAAACAGATCTCACATAAACAACCCAGGAAAGAGCTCTGGAGAGGTCCAGAGGGTCTCGCTGGGTAAGATTTGTAGAGAGAGGAAAGGGAGATCCGACAATGGTGGTCTGATTTGAAAATTTCTCCAAATCTTTATTAAAAACTATCCCAATGTGCATCGTTTTTAAGAAAATTCAATTTCTGACATGTCGCATCAAAATGAATATCCCGAGACGTCGTCGCTAAGGTCTTGTTAGATAAAGTCGAAATATTGACAAAATGTCAATTTGAAATATTTGAAACAAACACTTGACGTTTCAGATTACAAATACATTAGTCCAAGATTTGAGTTGTAAACAAATACAGTCGCCAGTAGCAGCAAAGATCAAACTTCGCTATACAAATAACCTCCATTGCCATTTTTAATATGTACATAAGTGGACCTGAATTAGTTGACTTAATCATACGAAATTTTTGGAAATTTCGAATGGAAAATTACAGAAGATTCTCAATTCCAAAAAAATGCGCCCCAATTTTCGATCCTTTCAAGTTTCAAATGTCAGCAAACTTCCATATATGCCGTTTCTAAGCAAAATCAACTGAACTAGAAATAGTTCAACATAACCAATTTGGCTTTAAAGCCACTCATTCGACATATCACCTAACTTGATACTGAAACTTTTACGCTGATGATATAAATACGTCCCAGACTACCGTATCCTGTCTATTTGACATTGAAAGGCATTTGGTTCAGTTTAGACTGAAAACTTCATCACTAACTCTTCTTACCCTTGTCCTGAGTCAAGAAACATATCCTCGAGCTTTAGAAGTATGTAGGTGACACCCAAGGCCTAGCTTCTCGCAACCATTCGTTTTGTGTGAGTTTCTATTTTTGGGACGAATTGAAGGGACACACAATTTTATGCCGAGTCCGAACGGCTAAATTGAGAAGCTTTTCATGGCAGTCATACTCTCGGATGTTTGTCAGACGTTCGCGAGAGGTGGCGCAGTAGAAAAAACTTTAAGATATGATTTGTGTTTTTCCGGGGATCGAACCTGGCACACAAACCTACTACCACTACTCCGCCCCTGGTTAAATATTTAGGGCTTAATTTATCAGAACGATTCAAATTCTATCGACACGTAAGTTTTACACTCCAAAAGGCTAACTATGCCAACATCAGTCCCACTTACATAAAGAAGATCTAAATTTTTTTGGCGGAAAGTGCTTTATCATGCCTACTTTAAAACATCATCTCTATAAAAAGCTGCTAAAGTTATCTTTTTATAATATACTTGTGCACACTTTTTATGAAAATGAAGCTCAAAATCAAATCCCATCCCAACCCCTTGATTAATATCATTTTAGATAGGTACCCCATCAGTACAGGATTACTATCCCCTCTTGCGACAGCATTAATTGAATCAGGCCTTGGAATGAAATAACCCGAAAAGATTCATCTGAAGACCTATCTGTGCGGTTGCAGGAAAGCGGTACCTTGGTTGACAATCTACCAGAAATCTTCCCGAACGTGACATGATCTGTGCAGTCACAGACCACCTACCAAAGACACTATGCTTCAACAAAAATGTCTCCACTGTGATCACAAACAGAGAAACAAAATGCCAAATCGGCCCAGAGTGGTATACGGATGGTTCCAAAATGAATTCGGGTGTGGGAGCTGGTATTCATGGACCAAACAGAAATGTCTCATTACCTATAGATACGAGTAGATTGATTATAACTCGTGAAATCCTTCATGTGGCTCTGACATTGCAGCCTTTTTTAAATGAGAAAATTGTGTCTTCCCTGGTAAGGTTCTAGAGCCTATAACAATGGTGGAAAGTACCAGGCAGATCTCTTTTTTATAGGAGAAATCAGCTATAGTAAAGTCTGGGAACAAAACAAGTGTATTTCATATTGCGAGGACATTCCGGGTCTCAGATGGGCCCAAAAAGCTATTTCGCCTTTCAAAAATGATTGCTAAAAGATACGACCAGCGATATCAAAAATTTAGTAAGGGATATCATCTTAATAAAATGCATTTAGTCGACTTAGCGGAGTGCCGACTATGTCTTGATGAAGACGAAACACTTCAGCATATGTGAGTGCCCGGCTTTGTGGTATTAGAAGGAAATAATTTTTCAATAGGAATATTAACTACTACCGAAGAATTAAGGAAACCTTCTGCTAAAACTAGAGACGCTTCTAACTTAACCATAAGTCCGACACTTCAAGCACAATAGATCATTTAGGTCGACGTATATCATATCGTATACTGTTAAGTCAGAAGTGTAAAAAAAAAATGCACAAAAAATATGATAGAGAATTTGATGTGTTACCTAATACTGAGAAAACTAATGAACGGATTTAAAAGAAACTTTTTTGAAATGTTTCTCAAAACTCGGAGAAGGTTTTAGGCTATGCCGTTAATTGTCATTTGTCAATTGTCACGCCAATATTTTTGGACCGCTTTTGAAGAAGATTATTATTATTATTTTTTTTTTTTTTTCATTTCACTATTTTTAACTTGCCTTTGTACAAATAATTCTTAGGTGAGCCAACATTTCCATTTCTAAGCTATGGGCGCAGTAGCGCAGTGGTTAGTGTGCTGGACACTGGATCCCCGGAAAAACACAAATTACATCTTAAGGTTTTTTCTACTACGCCACCTCTCTGACAAACATCCGAGAGTATGACTGTCATGAAAAAGTTCTCAATACAGCCGTTCGGACTCGGCATAAAATTGTAGGTCCCTTCCATTCGTCCCAAAAATAGAAACTCACACAAAACGAATGGTTGCAAGAAGCTAGGCCTTGGGTGTCACCTGCCTGTTGCGCCATCTATTTATTTATTTATTTATTTTAAGCTATCAACCAGCTTTTTGTCTCATACAATAGATGAACTACAGACCAAAATCTGACACGATCAAATCAAATTTATTTTATGTCATGCTCCGTAAATGGACGATAGAGTGCAATGACTTATGTTGAACATCAGAGGAGATGAGGTAGAGATGGAGTGAATCCAACATCTGCTTTGCCAATGCACTGCTTTTCAAGAAGGACGGCTATATAACCTAGGTAGGATGTAGGTTTTTCGCAAGCTCTACGCAGTTAACAGGCTTTCAGATATCAGATCTTCTACCTACTAGCTCCTAAGTGGGGCAGTAAATTGATGGATTTTTTTCTATTTTTCCATCTCACTTCGACAATAAACTATTCACAAAGGACTTTTTAGATCTTCGAGTGCACATAATGAGATATTTCCATCACACCTTACCTTTATCGGGCTCTCGACCCGTGAAGAGTGTCTGCCTGAGACACTGCAGCCTTCCATCCTTTACGATCCCGGGCACGCTGCTTCCAATTGTCCAGACCAAGCGCTCTGGCATCCGCGATGGCTTGATCTTTGAAACGGATGTTCGGTCTTCCTTGTCTTCTTGAACTTGGGGGCTGGGATTCGAAGATCCTCTTATAGCTGGAGCATTATTGTCCATTCGCTCGATGTGGCCGAGCAAATGTAGTCTACGTGTTTTTGGACTACATCCACATCTTGGTACAGCGCATAGAGTTCGCGGTTGTATCTTCTCCTCCATTCGCCCTGCTCGCACACACGACCAAAAATCCGCCGAAGTATTTTTCTTTCGAAGGAGCACAGTATCAGCTCTCCTTTCTTGCTTATCGTCCAGCACTCGGCGCCATAAAGCAGAACTAGTAGGATAAGTGTTTTCTAGAGTGTTGAACCCAATTGTTTTGTCAAACCGAAGTAGCAACGGTTTCCTAGGGTAATTCTTCGCCGGATCTCCACTAGGATGTCATTCGTGGAGTTTACGTTTACTCCGAGGTAGGTGAACTCCTTAACTACCTCGAAATTGTTGCTATCAATAGTGACGTTTTGTCCTAGGCGGTGGACAGATGTTTGTTTGTTTGTTGATAGCATGTACTTAGTCTTGTCCTCATTTACTTTAAGCCCAACGGATTTCGCCTGTTCTTCAATCGCCGTGAACGCTTCTATCACGGCACGCTGGGAGCGACCGATGATGTCAATATCGTCCGCATAGCCAAGCAGCTGGACGGACCTGTTGAAGATAGTGCCTTCCGTGTTGACACCTGCCCTGCGCACTATCTGCTCCAGTACTAAATTGAAGAAGTCGCATGATAGAGCTTCTTCTTGCCGAAATCCGGTGCATGTTTGAAATAGAGCTGCTTCCAAACTGCACGTTGCAGCGCGTGTTTTCCAGCGTCCCGCGACACAGCTGAATCAGTTTTGCCGGGATTCCGAATTCGGCCATCGCCATATAGAGCTCCTGACGATGAATGCTATCATACGCTGCTTAGAAGTCGATGAATAGGTTCTGAGTTTCGACTTGAAATTCGTTGGTCTTTTCCAGGATTTGTCTCAGTGTGAAAATTTGGTCTATAGTCGATCTGCCAGGCCGGAAGCCACACTGGTACGTGCCGTCCATCACACACCCCTTCATATCATAATCCATTAAATATTCGATTCGTAAAGTTGTATTCTGACTTTCACCCTGACTTCATCCATAAAATCAGAAATAATAACCGAATTTTACATAAAGTATACCTCAGCTATTATTCAAAAAGTCAATTACTTGATTGATAGTTAAATTTAAGCAAACGTGTTGATTGCCACCCATTAAATGCTACAGTTACAAATTTGTTTGACATACTAAAGCAAAAAAAAAATTAAAAATAATAATAAAAAGAACAAAATTTAGGTGTGGCCTTGATACAGTCTTCTGCAATACCAAAAGTCCTTTCTCTTTTCGGCTAGGCGTCGCGTCGCGTAGCGTCGGTCGTCGTCAGTGCCAGAGGTACAAGAATACTATTCCACAATTCTACATAAATGCTAAATTGGTCTCCGCCATACACGACAAACACTCTTGGCTACGACTTTTAACATACCGCGCGTCAAGGTTTCAATATCATTTGATACGAACTAGAATGCTACGGTCGGCATCGGCATCGGCACCACCAACAGCAGCTGCTACACTTTGCAACGACCTTCAAACGCCCATTATTACAAGTTTTTTAATCACCCAAAGACTTGAAAGAAAATCGTTACAACGACGTGTTAAACTTTATTTCGAGTATATACACAAAAGTAATTAATATAATAGTTATTAATCATAGGATCCTGGTGTCGCGAACGATGCTGGGAACTGGGAGTTCCCATTTCGTTGAACGTACTCTTTGACGTTACTGAGTTCTTCAATTAATAGTAGGTATACGTGCAAGTTTGGATGATTTTTAACAGTGGGATAGAAAGAGGGAGGGTGCAAGTGCAGGCCTCCACCACCTACTCTAGCTTATACGTAACGTGTCATCTGTTATCGTCAGAGAACAGTACAGTACAACAAACACAGCTGACTTTCGCTGACTGTCGCACGAGAACACAAGTGGCTTGTTGTTTTCTTCAAGACTTTGTGGAGATAAAAATAAGAAAAAAAAAAATTAAAAAGTTTTAATTAAAATCAATTTGGTATTTTTATGCAATTAGACTGAGCGATAAGGCGTAATCAGTTATTTAATATGACGGTCCTTTTTTTTCATATTATTTGCTTGACTTGTTTGTGCTTGCTGCGAATATTTGCACAGTTGGGGAATTAAACTGGAAGTAATATAAAATAAACAATTTTTATGTGACAACGGGTGTTTTTGCTACTCCCTGTATCTAAGTGGGATTTGAAGAAACATTTCAAATGACGAAAGTTGTTTCGAATTTAAATTATTTGATATAAAGGCTGACTAAATTGAGTCTGATTAGAATTTTCTGGCATTTTTGGCCGACGGCTAATAGGCTACAATACACCCCTCAACGCTTTTGAAGAGTCGGCAAATTAAGGAAGCTACATTTAGGGCCGTTTGCTGATACGACTCATAGGGCCTCCGCACACGAGACTAATTCTGCCGGCATAAAACCGAATTTGTAGGCGAGAGGACTGAAGTGAGAGGAAACAAACGGAATAAAATGTTCTGCCGAGTTTGAGCGGTTGAACAAGGCATAAAACTAATACATACACAACTTTCAAAATATTTCAATTGTGAAAATAATACTACACAATGAAAAGGGGTTCATATATTTAATTTTTCTGCCGGCTGAAATCATCCCGTGTGCGCTCGAAGTATGGTATTAAAACGGTTTTCTGTCGGCAGAATTAATCTCGTGTGCGGAGGCCCATAGTGATTTAAGTTCCACATAAACTCTTATGTGACAGTTTATGCCATACAAAAAGTACCCCATAAGAATTTAAGTAGAACTTAAATCGTTAGGAATCGTATACCAGCAAACGGCCCTTATTAACTTGCGCAACTAAAAAAAATCGGCAAAAACGAGCAATTTTTAAAAATTAGCTTAAAAGTGTGGACTACTGTGCGAGGGATTCCAGGTTCGATCCCCGGAAAAACCCAAATTACATCTTAAAGTTTTTTCTACTGCGCCACCTCTCGCGAACGTCTGACGTTTGTCATCCGAGAGTATGCCTGTCATGAAAAAGCTTCTCAATTGAGCCGTTCGGACTCGGCATAAAATTGTAGGTCCCTTCCATTCGTCCCAAAAATAGAAACTCACACAAAACGACTGGTTGCGAGAAGCTAGGCCTTGGGTGTCAACCGCCTGTTGCGCCACCTATTTATTTATTTTTTTTTTAGATATAGGCTTTAAAATTTGTAAATGTATACAAAGCTGCATTTTCAAAGGTTCAAGTTTCGATTTTAAAAAGGAATGACGACCGTCTTTTTAAAATTAGGTAATCAATCTTTAAGCTATTGGCTTAGTCACGGGATAGTTCCTGTGAAAATTGCTCAAAATTGGACACAGTCGCGGTGGTACCTCCCATATAAAAAAACATCTTTTATCGATGATGTTATGACATCGATAACCGCTGGGCCGATTTTCATGATTTTGTCGTCTGAAAGTTCCTAATTTCAATTAAATTCACCCCACCACAACTCGAAACCTCGCTACGCCCCTGATGGGAGAGTGAATTTAAATTAAACAAGGGGTCAAACGCATACTCTGTCACGTGGTGCTACTCCTATGGGAAAAGTAGAGAGAGATCGTAATTTTAGAACAACATACATAATTTGAGATCAATTGGAAAATATGTAACTGCAATTACAACAAACGACAATTTGAATAGAGTAGGTAGATGTTATGCACGGCTCAAAAAAATTGCATTTAGCTTTAAAAATGATTATATACAAGCTGTACCCGTTCGGCTTTGCTCGTGCCCAGGAATTGTATTGTCTAGATATATATTTTCCCATGACTGTCGAAGACTAACGTTTGAAATGTAATTTTTTTTGTTATGAGAGGCGTCACGCTCTTTTGTCCGATCCCGCCAGGTTTTGTAAAATGCTTCAATCAAGTAACGTTCAAAAATATAGTAATTTAAATAACTTTGTTGTAAGGGTGGTGCCATCGCCATGACCCGTTTTTAGACCCCGATTCGCGCGACCGTTTGTTTGGACAATGTGGACTATGCAGCACATCAATGTCTACAATTTTACAACTTTAACTCCAATGAGTGTCGAGAAATAGCATTTAAAATGTTTTCTTTTTGTATACCGGACGTGCCACGACCTTTTTTAAATGTTGACTAATCTTCATAGGAACACTCCCAGTCTAATACTTATTGAAAATTTAAGCCCAATTGGTCGTTTTCCAGATATACCTACGATTTTTAAAGATTTTTTTCGTATGGGAGGTGCCACGCCCCTTTGTCAAATTTTGACCAAACTTTCACGCCAACACCTTTTTCCAATTTTCACCAAAAATGTGAAACTAAACCATCCTTGGACGTTGGACCCATTCAAACACACACAAAAAATTTCATCAAAACCGGTCCAGCCGTTCAGGGGAGTTCACAACACAATACATGTAGGTACAGAAGAATTATAAAGATGTTTTTAACTTTTCCTTAGAATGCAGTCAAATTTTGGCCGCTCGGTTTTCCTAAGTCGAAAATATTTTGGCCATCAGTATTTACTTTAAATTCTTACCTGGCACGAAGTTCGTACGAATCGCACTACATATAATATATAAATACAAAGAGGTAATTTTTTTGTAGGGGTAAACTTTGCAACCACTGAAACGATTTTAAACATTTTTTTGGGTAATAGAATAGAAAGCTAACTGTAATAGGCTTTTTTTTTTATTGGACAAAGGGGCGTGGCACCTCCCATACAAAAAAAAATTTTTTTTTCAAAATATCCCGAATCTCACCAAACCGATTGAGCTCAAATTTCCCAGTAATCTTATATAGGTAGGTATTGTACGAACATTGCAAACGCTTTTTTTTTACCCTTCGAAAAATAGTCGGCAGATTGAGCAGAAACTTACAAAATATACATAGGAATAGGTAGGTAGGTATATATTTTTAATTAAGTGAAAAGTGCACGTTAGATTAAAGTTTTAAGAATCTCCCATAGAAGGCGCTAAACACCCAAAATTATACTTGGCACTTGTCATACAAAAAAAAAATTCAACACTTCGACACTCATGAGCAGGGCTCGGATTTATATGCACTAAAAAATTAAAAATATGCACTTAAATGCTCATACATAAATCTATTAAATTTTATTTTGTAGCTATATTTTCCCTTAAAAATCAAACACTTTTTATGAAGTAAATTCAATTTTTAAATATTGTTTTATTTAAACTAAGAAATAAACTAATTTTCATGCTTTATTTCGAAATTATGCAATTTTTTTTTTTTAAGTTGTTTTCGAAGGTACAACTTTGTCATTTCGGTCTTTGGAATGTCTTACGGCCATATTATTCACCCACTTTAATCCGAACTAAAGTTTACACCCGGGTTTAAGTAAGTTTAGCCAAAAAATTTAGCCCAAGTCCATAATATTCAGTCGTTAAACCCAATAATAATTTTTTTTTTTAAAACGCGTCGGTGTTTAGTCCGATTGAATATAAACTGCACTCCGTAGGCTAGTTTAAGTACTTTGACCCGGATTAGAACTCAATTTCATACTATTGAATTGACTATTCTTTTTATGTCACATTTTTGACATTTCTCACAGAAATTAAATGAAAGTGAAAATATAATAAAAAGCAAGAATATAAGAACAATTTTATTAGTTTTGACAACGGTTATGGCACCACATGCAAATTTTGGAATTAACTTTATAGTATGTATCTAACATTTTTCTTTTGTTCTATTAAAAAATAAATGTATTTCGTATATTTCGTATATATATTTCGTATATTTAATAATAATAGAAACAACCATTTACAAAAGATTACAATTAAGTATCTATAAAGTGTAGATGTGAACATTGAACAATTCAATTATTTTCAATAGATTAATTTGCAAGGATAAGTACATTATGTATAAAATTTGTTTATATAATATGTATAGAAATTGTTTAAGTTAAAGATTATGCATTAAGTACAAACAAAGAGAGAAGGATGTAGAAAAGATTTAAATTAATCTAGATAATGATAAATAAATTTGCAAACAAAATAAATAAATAAATAAAAAAATAAATAAATACAATAAATACATAATATAATAATAATAGTAATGATAATAATAAAATAACAATAATAAGCTTATTTATGAAACCTACAACCCATTTATCCTATTTCTGCCAGCCAAATAAGCAAAGAGAGAATCATCGAAACCATTCACAAAACAGAGTCGTCTTATACCAAGAGGAAGCAAGTTCCATAAGCGAATGGCATGAATAAAAAAAAATTGCCTTTCAGTGGTTATACAGGTAGTGCGCGGAGGAATAAAACTCAAAGATCGAGATGAATTAGAAAAACGTAGCCTTTCATAAAGATAAGAGGGTTGTTTTGTGACGACAATCTTATGCAAATATTTGATAGAACAGTATTCTAAGTACATGTCCAGAGTACAACCAAGAATTTTCCTTTTGTAAGTGGATATATGATCATAGCGCCTCAGGTCATAAACATACCGAGTAACATTGTTAAATGCAATATTAAATTTTCTCTTGGTTTCAGCCGAACAATTGCAAAAAATTTCACAACCAAAGCTTATAATAGGAACAATCAGTGCTTTAGCAAGCATTAATCTTGTTTTTATTGGCGTGAAGTGTTGCGTCATGGACAAATTTCTCAAACATCCATATATCTTTGCAATCACAGTGCGAACATGTTCATCCCACCTTAACCTGGAATCGAACCAAATCCCTAGATTCTTTGCTTTTTTTGTAAATTCAATAACATCACTGCCTAAGCTAACAATTGGTAAACCAACTGTATCCATACCATTTTTAGATATAACTAAGCATTGAGATTTCTTAGGGTTTAGCTGTAAGGAATTTCTTTCAGACCAACGCATAATACTATCAAGGTCTTCATTAAGTTTGGCAACTGCATCCTCAATAAGTCCCAACTTACAGCTTACATACATTTGAACATCGTCTGCATACATATGAACTGATGAATGAGTTAAACAAGCAGGGAGATCATTAATGAAAACAGTAAATAAGAGAGGACCCAATATAGATCCCTGTGGCACCCCCATTGATGTCAGTATGAAATCTGACGTTCTATCAATTACTATATTATTGTACACCAATTCACTCATTTCACATTGGACACAACAATTAGCGATTTGGACCAAAATGTTGATGTCGCAACAAATCAAATCAATCCCCAATTAGTCAAAAACAGCAAAAACAAATAAATGTCATTTGTGAAATTTGAAATTACATTGGTTTAAAACGGGTTAAAATCGGTTGAAACTGTTTTAAATCCGTTTTGGATCTAGCGGGTTTAATGCGTGTTTTTGAGTGAATGTTGTGGATATGGGTTTAAATTGTCGGGTTAATGATCGGGTGTAAAATTAACTTAAACCTGATTTACACCCGGAGTGAATAATATGACCGTTATACATAGAAAACGATCGTTCTATGTTATGTTATGTTTCACAAATGTCAATTCACAATGATTGCAATTGAAAAAAAGTTTAAAGGTGCGCGTGCAATTTATTGAAACCCATGTTTTTCAATTTTATATTTATTATTTTGAAAATATGCATTTATTTTAGAAATATGCAAAATATGCATTTATAGTAAAATATGCAAAAATATGCACTAACGATTGAATGCCAGTTTAAAGGAAATTTCATGATTCGTAAAGATAATATAAAGTCCTTTTCTTCCAAAGTGTCTCAAAAAAAAAAACATGCATTTGCATGGAAACCCTAGCCCTGCGTCATGAGAAATGAAGTTGCAAAATTTGGAATTGCCAAATCCTGGCTGACTTGAGAAGCTTTCTTAGAACAGTGTTAAACTCTCGAATATTTGGCAGACGTTTGGGAAAATTGGCGCACTGGAAAAAAAACCTTCAGATATGGAGTTTGTATTTTTCAGGGGTTGAACCTGAGACCATATTTCTAAATTAATTTTATATTTACCTACCATTCTTTAACCTTGCGTTTATAGGTAGATATTCATTTTCAAACTTAACGTTACCGTCCCGTATATCCATTGCAAAGGTAGCGAATGCTTGATGCATAAGTAGACCCTCTACTCTAATTGTAGAATGGGGAAACACACCTTTTCTAGTTTCTCTTTTGTCTATCCTATCAGAACAGAATTGATGACAAATTGATGATTATCTTGAATTCGAAATTTCGAACAGAAACCATATCTTTCTCTTTAGGTACGTAGATATAGGAAAAAATTAAAAATCTGTTATGTACCTACTTGATAAACTATGAATTGGAATGGCGCGTCAATAAAAAAATGTAAAACCTTTCAAAATTATTATTTAGTTGTTAAACAACGCATTTAATTAAAACTCTATCAGATAATTCGATTACATTCTTGTTTTTTAAATAAATAAAAATACCCAACCTGTTGTTGAAAATATTTTCCAACATGCATAATGTTATCGCTTATCAACGACTCTGTTCTGAGTGAGTGTCGGTAGGTAGTTGTATACATGTATGTATGTACGTTACCACTTACCACCAAATTGCTTTGCTAAGAGCTTTCACACTTAGCAGAAGCATGTGATAATCTCGTGTGTCGTACTGTCTATTATTTGATTGATTGATTCAATCAAACTATGAGTTTGGTGGAAGCAAACAAATTTATCACCTTATTTTTATTTTACTACAACACAAGTCATAAAAGCCGTTGAATGGCAACTATTTATGATAGGTAGTTAGCTAGTCTGGAACTGATACCCAGCTAAAGCTACTATGAACTTCTTTACGAGACATAGTGCCAGATTGTAGATAGTGTATCTGAAGGGTGCTTTTTGTTTTGCCACCACAGTCGTCTCGGAGATTAAAGAAAGTTATAACTTTTTTTTTAAAAATAGTCGCATGCGAGTAGATTGATATAGCATGCGATAAAATGAGCTTTAGAGCAAAAACTGTTATCATTGCATACATTTGGGAGTTAGGGCATATTAATTTCAGCTTTTTGCTTTCAATTTCAAACTTTCAAACCAATCTGAATGAACGTGTATCTATCTATGCCTCGACTCGTATTCGTTTCGTATTTCGTACTTGAACTTCTTGTATCTATGCATAATGTCAGTTTGGATTCGTTTTTATTTTCATCAGTTTTTTTATCCTAATATTATCCCAGTCTTTCTCTATGGTGCAGAGTCAATTCTATCAAAAGGGGATGAGGTTACTCTTGGTTGCTTCGAGAGAAAAATTGCTCGAGTAATTGTCGGTCTCGTCTGCATAGACGGTCAATAGAAGAGGAGATAAAACTAGAAACTGTACGGACTAGCCAGAAGAGTGAAGGTCCAACAAATGAGGTGGCTGGGTCACGTAGAGCGAATGGATACGAATGCTCCGGCCCGGGAGATCTTCAAATTCGGCCTAGATGTACCTATATCTCCTATAAAAAAAACAGTTTGTCCTAACTACTTGGCGATTGGTATGATGGTGACCAAGGCCCCGCTCGAACGTTAAAGGCTAGGAAGCAAATCTTCCTTTAGAGACAAGGTGAGCACTTAGAAGCGGTTTAGTGAAAAACGAACTGCAAAATGGGGGGAAAAGGAGGTCAAAGTTTGTATGACGAAAATCAAATTGTCTTATTTTGGAAATTTTTCTTGTGGCGCAAGTTATTAGCGGCGGGAAGAGGGGTATTCAGTTTGTATGAAGACAATTTTGTTTGTCATCCTATTGAGCGCTTAACAATATTAGCAAAGCTCACTAGGTTAGGTTAGGTATCTATACTTCTGTTTTGGAGCGAAAATGTTAGTCTGTCTAGTGCAGTGGTTCTTAACCTTTCCGTGATGAGGGACCATTTGACAAAATTTCTGTCTTGCCATGGACCACCAACTGTTTAGAGGTAATACACAGTAAATGTGAATGAATAAAAGGTTGTTCTATATCTAACAATGGTTCAAAGCCAACAGTATTTCACTTTTTTACAACAATTTTACATTATATTAGGTATATTAGGTGTTTTAATTAATTTTTTGTGACTGCATACACTTTACTTGTTCAGTTTTATTTAAGTCAAACCCATATCGGCACTGGCATCCAATCGATTTCAGTGCTTGTTTTTAATGATCAGAAGCGCAGAGAAACCTTGCTCGCATAGATAATTATGTCGATGTAAACAAAGTTAGTGACAATAGCAATTTCTCGACCCTTTGCCTTTTTGCTCCAAAAATCTTCAATATTAATTCCGGTCTTGAATGTATCTTTCAAGTTACTTTCGTGTTGCATTTCAATCACTTCTTTTTGAATTTCATCAGGCACCTCAGAGACGTTTACAATGAAAGGGTTGCGGATCAGTTTCCGAATACCATTGTCCTCGCAGCCAGAAAAATAGCGAGTGCATTTACTGTTTTTGATTGATAATACATTGCTGGTGCCTTGCAACCTAAAAGTTTCTAACCCTTGCAGTTAAAGATTCAATTTGTTTAGTTTTGAGGTGCGAAGAAATCGACAAAATAAGCAAAACGCATTTGAAATTTGGACTCACAAAACTGATCCAGCAACTCTCTGTTCTTGTCAGTTAAGAATGTTTGACCCTCTCTCAGTTCGTACAACCTTGACAGCATGTTTCCTTTGGAAAACCAATGCACTTCGGTGTGAAAAAACAGAGTTTCGTGTTCAGAATTCATATCAGAGCACATTTTGTTTAAAGAGACGAGTGTTCCAGTACATTACTTTTAAGTAGTAGATTTTTTGTTTTTACCAACGTTTACTAAGACCAGACCCGGAACCAAGCATTGCAGGAGCACCGTCCGTACAAAACGACTTAAGCTTTTGCCTCTAACTCTTCTTCAAACTTTTTATTGTCATTCAAAAATCGAATAAAGACAAGTAATTGACAACATTTTGAAACGTCGCGTCGGTAGATTAATCACATTGAAGCGCAATACAAGGACCAGCTATATTTTATCTTGTCAAAAACTTGTTCTTTAATATCATTTGACGTTTTTTGAAAACGTGACTTTACTGCGACGTTCGAAAGTGGTATTTTAAGAATTTTGTTTTGCGCAGAAAGAAAATTCCGGAAAATCGACTTATTCGCTTTTTTTGCAAAGCCGGGCAGCTCCAACTAGTTTATTTAATATTTTTCGGATGACTTCGCGGACCACTTCAGGTGCTTCCAGAGACCACCAGTGGTCCGCGGACCACCTGTTAAGAACCACTGGTCTAGTGTCTATACCTAGATAAAGGGTTTTTCAATAGGGACGCTACAAAAGTAGAGCGACAGGGACAGCAAACGACGCCGAATTTCTTGCCGCTCTTTTGACATTTCTCTTCAGTAAGGTTTGCCATTTCATGATGGAAAGATATATGAGCCAACAACGAGTCGAAATTATTAAAATTTACTACCGAAATTCGGAGTCAGTGGCCTCAACGTTAAGAGCGCTACGTCCAATTTATGGTCGTCATAATCGTCCTAGCAGATCAACAATTGAGCGTCTAGTGGAAAAATTTGAATCCAAAGGCACAGTACAAAATGTTCCCGTGCCAGTGAGACAAAGAAGTGCCCGTAGTGTCGAGAATATTGCTGCCGCTGAGGCTTCAGTTGAAGAAAGCCCAAATGTGTCTCTCACACGTCGTTCTCAAGCGTTGGGCATCTTGGCCTACATCCTTACAAGATTAAATTGACGCAAGAACTGAAGCCGCTTGACCACCAGAAGCGTCGTATGTTCGTGAATTGGGCTGAGCAACAACTTGAAAATGATTCGGATTTTCATCGAAAAATCATCTTCAGCGATGAGGCTCATTTCTGGCTGAATGGCTTCGTCAATAAACAAAATATGCGGTATTGGTCAGGCAGCAATCCACACGTACTCCATGAGTCATCATTGCATCCCGAAAAAATTACGGTTTAGTGTGGTTTATGGGCCGGCGGCGTCATTGGGCCGTACTTCTTCCGTGATGATCAAGACCGGCACGTTACTGTGAATGGGAATCGCTACTGTTCAATGATAACCGAATATTTTTGGCCCCAATTGGATGATATGGACTTGGAGGACATGTGGTTCCAACAGGACGGCGCCACAAGCCACACAGCGAATGTCACAATCAATTTATTGGAAACCAAGTTTGGAGAACGTGTTATCTCACGAAACGGTCCAGTCGCTTGACCGCCTCGGCCGTGCGATTTGACGCCGTTAGCCTATTTCCTGTGGGGCTACGTCAAGTCTATGGTCTATGCCAACAAGCCAGCGACAATTGATGAACTTCGTACGAATATCGAACGTGAAATTGCAGCAGTATCGGCCGATTTATGCTTGAAAACCGTCGAAAATTGGGTTCAGCGTCTGGACTTCTGCAAGCGTGCCCGTGGTGGCCATGCAAAAGAAATCGAGTTCCATACATAATGGCATCGAACGTAGATACTTTCACAGGAATAAAGAATTTCATTCATATCCAAAACCGTTTTGTTTTATTTAAAAAAAAACTTTTCTTATTGAAAAGAACTGTAAGGATTTTCTTTGTTACTCAAAAACGTGAAAACTACTGGACAGATATAAATGAAACTTATTTTAAAATATTTCTTAAGACTGCGAGATGGTTTTAGGCTATTTGAGACAATTTTTGACAATTTTCAGACTTCACTTATCTAAGGGAGTCAACGTATACTTATGTAAATATTTTAAGCTATCAACCAGAGAGACCAAAATCTGATTCGATCGAAAATCGAAAAATATCAGCAACATTTTGTTCTTGATCGTGAGTCTGCTTTGTGGTAGTTCGCATCGAAAGCACATTCCTTTAAATAGATACAGTCTAGTTTTCTATGACATGTTTTACTTACTGTGTAGTAATTTTATCTTAAGAGGACATACCTGTAAAAAGAAAAAGAAAGAAAAGAAAAATTAAAAAAAATTGGTTAAGTTTCAAGATATTGCATGTATTTGTAATAATAAATATTCATTTCATTCATTTTTAGTGGTCCGCTTGTCCATTAAGTGGGTCGCGGGTGTAGGTTGCTCAAGTGGACCCTCCATAGCTCTCGATCCTCCGCCATCGACTCTAAATCATCAAGGGCAATCCCCATACGGGTATAGGAGAGATTATGGACTTGATCTAATCATCTCATCCTTGGTCTACCTAGAGGACGCCTACCCGATGGTACGGATTCCATAGCACGTCGTGGAATCCTGGTCGGGGACATGCGTTTAACATGACCAAACCACCGAAGCATGGATCGCTCCGTCCGGAGAAGTAGCTGCTCGACATTGAGTTCCTCACGTATTCTAGTATTTCTAATGCGATCTCTACGGGTCACACCAGCAATACAACGGAGAAATCTCATTTCGGCAGCTTGTATTCGCGATCTTATTCTTTCGGTCATTACCCAAACCTCATGACCATAGGTGAGAGTTGGAACAAATATAATAAATATATGCGTAGATATGTTTTTACCAAGTAAGTCTTACTAATCAAGTGTTAAGTAATTCTAATGACTTGCAGTTGTAGTATGGCTAACAGCCTACCTCTTCTCAAGGCCAATTTCCCCATTATATTACTTTCCCTTTGTTTTCAAAATCGAAAGTCTCCCTTTTGACCTTCTTCTGAAGAGGAGGTCAAAGGCACATTCAAGAGACAGAAAGTTAGAAGTAGATTCTTAATACCAGATATCTACCTAACCTACTAACCAATACTGAACTAATATTACAAAAAGATATAAAAGTAACTCAGCTGGAAGGATTTTCTCAAACTATCTAGAGTTTGGTTTGAGTGCTAGCAGTTTCAGGCAGTTTTCTAATTTCCAATTGACTCCCAAACCGTGATTATGAATCGCATATAATGTGATTTCACAATTGTTTTGGCCACATTCAGGATTTAGACACACATACATAGAGTTTACAGTCTTTCTTTACAATGAGGGTATGTATGTTACAAAGAATTGAATTTTGCTCACTCACACTAGCAGAATTTTACTAATAAAAATATGTGTATAACAAAATCGAAACCATTAGTTATATACCTAATCTAATTTATTATACCCTCCACAGAAAGGTGTATATTCACTTTGCCATTACATTTGTAATGCCAAGAAGGGGTCACCGGAGACCCCATAAATATATTCTGAATCAGGATCCCATTCTTCTAAATAGAGTTAGTCATGTCCGTCTGTCTGTCTGTCTGTTAAAACCACGATAGCGTCCAAACGAATCGACGTAGGGAGGCGAATGAAATTTTGTTAGAGAACTCATTTTACCGTCTTCAGGTCGGTATTGAAAATGAGCTATATCGGTGGAGTAGTTCCCATATACAAAACCAATATTAGACCAATGCGTGTACTTTACGTACTAGCTCACACGGCAATCATTTTGCATGACTTGTATATGCAGTGGAGGGTATCAAAGCATCGGCCAGGCCAAAATGTGTCAAAAATAGAAAAACAAAATTCTATTTCCTATTATTTTCCCATCAAATGAGCGTCAAATTGTGTCCGACGATTTAACGCTACAAACATTCATTGAAAATTAAATCACCTAGAAGTACCTTACTATAGAGGCAAAGCAATTATTATTTATTATGCATCCGAAACTCCATTTAGCGCTCTAAACCTAGATGTCAGTGAAGCTCAATTTATGGTGTTGAAACGAGATGAACAAATTGGTCCTAATAGCCATGTTTGCTTTCAACCTCAAATTTACTGAAGCTTATAAAATAGTAAAAATGTTTATAGAAAATATAATCCACTATTGTGAACTATACTAATGGTTAAGGTCCCAATGTGTTGTAAAATTTACAGTTTACAATTTGTTCACACACAGTGTACAATGTACATATACAAATACATATATGTAGGTGTATGATATCGGTACCCATAATATCAAGCTGATAGTGGTTATCTGTGCAGCCATTAAATAAACTCTTCTTTTTTTTTTTTTTGTTGAGATTCGTTTTGATTGAAATATACCTACTACGCCTATCATATAAACAATCTTGGAAATGATAAACTAATTTCGAACAGAAAGCATAAACAAAGAAAATATTTTCAACAACTACGCCGGTGCAAAATTTCAAGGTTAGAAAAATAATTATTTCTTCACTGATTTATGGTTAAATTGGATGCATGTCAGCTTGATTGTTGAGTTATCGTAAAATTTGCAGCCATAAATTTTGTTTCATTTTTCATAAACAAGCTTGGTGTTCTTTTAAATGGATAGCTCTAAAATCAAGCGCAGGATAAAACGCTACTAAAGGTTAGATACTTGAGGCAAAGTCTAAGACACAGACTTGGCTATATACATGAGTGGGGCATTTAAGCATTTAAACTGACTATCATTCTCACAGTCAATGGTTTTTTTTTTTAAACTTCTGACTTGCCGGAGCATTAGGATGCACGTCGACCTAAAAGATCTATTGTGCTTGACGTCAGATATATGTTTAGGTTAGTAGCGCTTCTACTTTCCTAATGTAGCTGATAATACATTCAGCAGAGGATTTTCTTAGTTCTTCGGTACTTATTACTTCCCTAAAAAATGATTTCCTTCTTATACCGTAAAGGGCCGGGCATTCAGATATTATGTGTTCGGCTGTTTCGTCTTCTTCTAGATATAGTCTGCACTCCGGTGAGCCGACTAAATGCATTTTATTTAGGTGACATCGCAGACCGTGGTGACCCGTTAGGTAGCCTACTAGGTTTTTGATATCATGCCTGCGAAGATTTAGTATCTTTCTGGCATCTGCTTTGAAGGGCTAAATAGCTCTTTTGGCCTGTCTTAGGCCTGGGATGTTCTCCCAATACGAAGTACATTTGTTTTGCTCCCAGCTTTTTATAGCCAGATTTATATCTGATTTGGGAATCGAACAGAATGGTTCAGGTCCAATGAAAGGGGTTTCCGAGCCATTTCTGGCTAGTTCATGGGCTTTTTCGTTTCCTTCAATTCCCTTATGTCCGGGGACCCACCATAGACTGGTTTTGTTCCTGTAACTAAGTGTGTGGAGGGAATCGAAGCAGTGTAGTACTGATTTGGAGTCAATAAAGTGTGAGCTAAGGGCTTTTATAGCTGCTTGACTATCCGTGAATATATGGATGTTGGCGCCACTAATGCCTGAATTGTATATAAGGTTTGCGCATTCTTTAATGGCATATGGAGCTCTGCTTGAAATACGCTGGGGCTTTTTCCCATAGGTATTGAGATGTTCCGATTTGGTCCATGGATACCAGCTCCTACCCCCGAGTCCATTTTAGAACCATCCGTATACCACTTTAGGCCGTTTTGGCAGTTTGGTGGGTTATTGCTAACCCATGCTTCTCTGTTTGTGATCTCCGTGGAGAATCTTTTGTTGAAGCATAGTGTCTTTGGTAAGCGGTCTGTAACCGCACAGATATTGTCAAGTTCTGGAATTTCGGAAAGTAGTTCAATTAGTTCTGGATGTTCGCCAATATTAAACTCTTCCGCTTGAATCAAACTTGCTGAGCTGCGAATTGCCACTTTTTTTATATAGATGTGGAGGGGTGTTAGTCCTATTAAGGCTTCTATAGCCGCAGTACAGGCAAGCCTAGACAGGCAAGCCGTTGTACCTTAGTCAGTCAATAGTTGGTGTGATTTTTTTTGAGACGAATAGAATGGACCTACAATCTTATGTCGTATTAGAACGATTGAGCTGTAGGTCTTTTTCAATTAGCTATGTAAAGCAATTTTTTCGGATGTAAATCTGATGTTCGCAAGAGAAAAAGCAAGTGGAAAAAGCTTTAAATTAAATGTGGTAACTACTTTTCCTCGATTAGCACTGGGTCCATCTCGACATATTGCGCATTGAAAATTATGAAGATAAGATGTCACACACAAAACATATAGAACTTTCCTATATCTATCTTGTTGTGAATGATATCACAGAAGGTGTGCAGTTAAATCTGAGCTGTGATGCACTCAACTACTTCTAGATTTCCAATCATGCAATGTAGCTGATATCGAGATAACCAACGATATTATCTTATCATAAACTTCCATTAGCAAATTCAAGCAGTTTTATTAATAACTTGTTGCTGCACAATTTTTGAGTTCTCAAACCAAATCTGATATAAACATCAATATACAGTAGTGTCCTCTTATAGCTTATGTAGTGTACAACTCGGATCAGACCGACTTAATTAATTCGTTATAATTGAAATGGCAATAAAAAAAAACGTTTCTTCGGAAATTAAAACAAAGAATAAGGCAACCACACATAAAAAACTGTTTTGTTTTATCTTCTATCTATATATATAAAAACTGAGCCCTAAAATGTTTGTCGTCGATTCACACATCTTTGGTATCGGTCCCTATACGGTTTGTGTGAAGTTTGGTCAAAATTGGACAGAGGGGCGTGGCACCGCCCATACAAAAAACAAAACATTAAAATTCTTATACATACCTACCTCCTATACAAAAAATATCTTCTATGGGCTGAAACTCGATGACGTTATATCTTGATAACCGCTGGGCCGATTTTCATTACCATTTTTTTGATTTGCTCGTATTGCTGTATT
This sequence comes from Cheilosia soror, assembly GCA_949372485.1. Taxonomy (NCBI): domain Eukaryota; kingdom Metazoa; phylum Arthropoda; class Insecta; order Diptera; family Syrphidae; genus Cheilosia; species Cheilosia soror. The sequence continues at coordinate 42,059,292 of OX443564.1, read as the reverse complement.
TCAGGTTTAGGTAGACAGAAAATACCAGCAAGTCGATTTATTCTCATTTCTCGCATTTTACGAAACAACACTATTTCCTTACAAAGACCTAAACAATACAATTCCGGTGCACGGGCAAAGTAGGGCGGGTACAGCTTCTTCGACAGTCTTGGAATTGGAAGTCAAAGTTTTTAAAATTTGTAACATTGATGTGAATAATGAAAGTCAATAAATATTGTCTATGCAATACGATTTCTGGAAAAACAAAAAATGTTGTCTAGAGCATTACAATAAAAACAGTTTATCTTTTTAACTATTTTGCACTACGAAGTGTGCACGGGCCTCGCTAGTTCTGTAATAAAATGACGGTATTGCCGATTATATCTTATGATGATAGCTTGGAATCGCCGATCGTGAACCTAAAAAAAAATGCACCCATGGCTATCGCCAAAAAACAAAACCAACCAGAAAAATTGCTTTACCAGTCGGACCGCGAAATGGAGTACACATTGATTGTTATGTACTCAGGTCCCGTCTTCTTCAAAGAAGTTTGTTAGGCTCATTTCGGCAAATTCACTCAGCAAATTTTGCACAAAAACGATCCTTCTCACGACCACGACGCATCAACCACTTTTTTGCCCACACAGCACCGCGCTTTTGGGGTGGCATTAAACTCTTGTCAATGCCGCTATCTTCGTCATTTCAAAAATTCAAAAATATGTAGGTACTCACAAATTAGTTGCATTTATTTTTCGAACTATTCCCGATTTTAACCGACAGAAAATATAGTTAAGTAAGTAAAAAGTAGGTAGGAGCCCATCGCCATCCCTGGGGAAACTTCACGGTCGAAACCTAAACCAATTCGCCCAAGCAATTAATCTAATTCGCCTGCAGAATCTAAAAATTGATTCAAATTTGTTTGTGAAGCCAACCTCCTCCAAATTGTCGAAAAAGTGCATTCCAAGGTATTTCCTGCTGTATACCGAGCAGTAGCTTGACATTCACAGAAAAAATGAGTAATATCTTCTGCGGCATGTAAGTCTTCCCGATACATGCACGTGGCCGTATTTATTAAACCTAATCTCCTAGCAGTAGCGCAGGGGTTAGTGTGCTGGACTGCTGTGCGCGGGGTCCCATGTTCGATCCCCGAAAAACACAAATTACATCTTAAAGTTTTTTCTACTGAAAAGGCTTCTCAATTCATCCGTTCGAACTCAGCATAAAATTGTAGGTCCCTTCCATTTGTTCCAAACATAAAAACTCCCATAAACGAATGGTTAAGAGAAGCTAGGCCTAGGGTATCTACAATATACACGCCTGTTTATTTTTTATAACAATACTTAGGGACTTCCTTTCATACTTTGTATAGTGACAAAGAGTGTTCACTAATTAGGAAGTCTGAGTGGTTAGGTATACTCTCTATACTTTGTTTAGTACACTGATTGTCTTCGATAACAGTAATTAATTTATAGAATTACTGATACGGGTAAATCACCAGTAACTGTAATATACCTTCTTCGTGTATAATAAAAAAAACACTTAAAACTGATTGTACAAAGCAGTTATCAATAATGACACTTAAAATAAGATTTATTTTATTTACAATTATTTGTATATAATATTTGCAGTTTCACTTTTGTAATACTTACTGTATTCCTTCCATAGAGGGGCTTACCAGGAACCGATTGACAGTGTCATATGTAATTATTTTCTACTTTTTTCCCTTTTACTTTACGCGCACTTAAGGGGTTACTACGAATGACATTATAATGACAATGCACAGCGCGAGCATTATCTAAACAAACAGTTTGAGGGAAAGTGAACAAACTCATTTGATGAACTATGGTGACCTATGATTTGTATAGCTGCTGTAGATATTCATAAAAATATTGTATTATTATTTGTTTTCATTTTCTAATTTATAAAAGTGGGCAGACTTATATAATCTTTTTTAATAACTTAATACCTACGTCAAATGTGGACACTGGCAGTGCTGTTTAGTTCGGCGAATTTTATAGTTTTTTCGCACACCTTTTGTTGTAGTTTATTATGTAATAATTTCTTTATTGGCGAGTAATATAATTCTTTTTTTTTTGTCGCAATGTTTATCAAAAATGTCGTTGTTAACTAAAATCCGCCACATATTGACAGAGAATTTAAGACATACACCCAGAGAAAAATACTGTGTAAAATTGCCTTAAACGCCTTAGGTAAATATTTTTGTATGAAATTTCTTCGTTACACATTTTTCTGCCAAGAAATAGGTTCACTTATGTACGGCATAGGCAATGCAAGATAGGCTAACATGACCTAAACGCCTTAGGTAAATATTTTTGTATGGAACTTTTTGGACAAGCATGAATTTGCCAAGAAATAGGACGATTTATGTACGTCATAGGTAATAAAAAATAAGCTAAATTGCCTTAAGTCCTAAGGTATTTTTTACCTAATCAGCAAAAAGTTTAAATTCACCTAAGGTTCAAAACGGCCTTAGGACTAAGTTGGCTTATACCGCGATTTAGGTAAATTTTACACAGGTTTTTCTCTGTGTGTACAAGATATGTGTAACAAATTTTTGTCATTAACCTAGCCACCTCAGCTTTTGTACTTCAAAATATTTGCTTAAGTTAACGTCGGTGAAGCGTCTGTAAAATTTGTCGGTGAATCCCCTATTAAACAATTCATCGATTCAAAATAAACCGTAAATCACCCGAAGAATAACTTCCATTTATAACGAGCTATTTCCTTGATGGATATGAGCATTCATAAGCTACTATTACACAATGTCAAAATGGTGTCAATTTTTGACATAATGATGTCACAAAATTTCACTTATTAGATCGGCATGTGTATAAATATCATTCGTGAGGGTGGCAACCCCAATTGACACCCGATCACACAATCGTGCGGTCATGCGCGTATCATTGTGTCCCAAAATCAGTAAACTGTTCACTTTGTGACGGATCTGATTGACAGAGTAATAACTTGTGACTGAAAGATGATTAGGATTACACACCGTGACAAGGTGACATGATTACTTAGATTGACAATGATTATGGGTGGTAAGTATCATTTCATACTTTTTACTTAAGGCTTGGGCAAAAATCCTCATTCTTCAGTCCTTCCCGTGGGCGCCCGCCTGAAAATGACTAATAAGCTGTCTGGTTAATGTCATAAACCACATTTAACTAGACCGTCGACTCCTCCCACATAACGGACTTTGCCTACAAGCTGCCTGCGGGCCCAGGATTTTTCAAGTATTAGTGCTGTACAAATCGGGGAGAATCGGGTAGGTGCACGGAAGTCGGTGGTCTAGTTCTATGTGGTTTGTGGTTAATGTCAGCCAAGGATTAATACTTACTCTTTAATCGTATGTCGTGATTCATTAGGGTGAGGAGGAATTAAACCCTTAAGTCGTACCTAATTCCAGAGGCGCGCGGAACCATGTCAGATTGTCTTGGGTACCCTATTTCGAACTACACCGCACTAATTCATCATCAGACTCCTTTTAAGTGATTGTTTGAATAGTTTGAAGAATTCTGACAGTCAATTCTCCGTATATAATCCACTTGAGAAGACACTTCTGCTTTCACCTGTCAGGAAGTGAACCTTCACTTTAAATTTTGTCAATTGACCAAGTGACTATACCACTTGCGCCAACTGAGCGATTAGAACCCTTAGTTTGCCCTTGTAATCCATAAATAATTTATAAAGTATTCACTAACTTAAAATGATTATAGGAGAAATTTTGAATCAATTTCCACGAAATGTCTGAAAAACTTGCGCAGATTATAAATGCTGCATTTAAGTTGAGATATGTTCCAAGCATTTGAAAAGTAAAATAAATAAATAGGTGGCGCAACAGGCGGGTGACGCCCAAGGCCTAGCTTCTCGCAACCATTCGTTTTGTGTGAGTTTCTATTTTTGGGACGAATAGAAGGGACCTAGAGTCCGAACGGATGAATTGAGAAGCTTTTTCATGACAGTCATACTCTCGGATGTTTGTCAGACGTTCGCGAGAGGTGGCGCAGTAGAAAAAACTTTAAGATGTAATTTGCGTTTTTCCGAAGATCGAACCTGGGATCCCTCGCACAGTAGTCCAGCACCCTAACCACTGCGCTACTGCGCCCACATTTGAAAAGTTGCAGAGGTAATAATGATACCAAAACCAGACAAGCCACCTCATATCGCCCAATATCTATACATACTACCAATGTTGTCCAAGTTATTCATCATCTTTTGCAAATGACACAGCTGTCCTTGCTGTGGGAGCAACTGTCAAAGCAGCAACAAAAAAGCTTCAAAGGACAATAGACAATGGCCGTGTTCCACTGACCGCTAGATAACTAGCGGCATGCCAAACTCCATATAAAAAAACTGACATTTCACAATATGTGCTAGAGCTCTAGCGCAAATGATGAAATGTCAGTTTTTTTATATGGAGTTTGGCATGCCGCTATAGTCATCTAGCGGTCAGTGGAACGCGGGAAATATCTCAGATTGGACAAAAAAATGGCCGATTAAATTAAATGATATTAAGTCAGTCCATATTAATTTTACGTATAAAAAAACGTACCACGCTTTCCAGTCTACATTAACAACAATTGGCGTATTTTTTTGGGAAGTGCGAGTATAACAAAACCAAAAGTGAGTATAATAGTTTTGCATGTAAAAGTAAAAGTGAGCTAGCTATAGATTCTCAAAAAAATACGCCTAATGTAGTGGAATTCTCAAACACTGCCAAATATCTAGACATGACTCTAGACTCTAAATTGCGTTGAACATGCGATACAGTATAAGTATATAAAAATTAGCTAGGGCTTCGCTACATTTCGAATTCATGTCACCACATTGTTAAAATGGAGTAACAAACGATACAGAAACACCATTTATAAATATTTATGGACCCTACGCACGCTCAGACCACTTCAAATATTTTCTCTCGTTAGATCCAACAGCATTGCGGAGCCATCATCATGTCACGAACACCACTTACAGAGTATATTTATGGCCAGTGTCAGGATTAGCTGATAAAGTCTCTAATAGCATATTAGGAATATTTGTCTGAATTTATAAACTTCAATTTTGGTTTCAAAGGTCTCGGATATTAATATCTATCAGTTAAAGTCTATCAGGGGGTTCAAGTGACTGTTAAAGGGTTTATATGTAGATAAAAAAAATATTTATTTAAGGCGGCTGGAGAAAATATAGTTTCACACCATTTTTTCGTTGTCAAGCATAGAATGTAGTCCCAAGATCCCTAGCATGGATTTATTTGAATTTTTAGAAGGCGAATTTAAGGAATACTACGAGCATATTTAACGGCCCTATGCGAACAGAGTATTTTGCGCAAGGCCACATTAATTCGAAACACTCGACGATGGAGATTTTACAATTCAATTCCGGCTTACCAAAATGGCGGTAAGTATTCTTACGTTAATAGAAAGTGATATAGAAACTTTAATTGACTAGTAAGTAAAATTTCAAATATGTACGAGAAAATATAAAATTTTATTATTTTCAATGGCCGCGATCTCTATCATTTACTTATTAACCATTTCCCTTACCATTAGTGGCTTATAAATTTGTCTACCAGTTAGTTAGGTCAAAAACTTTGACGATGAAACAGAAAAAAATATCAGTAACTTTTATCTGTTTGATAGCGTTATGTGTCAGATAACTATCCAAACCCTTATGCGGAACATTTGAAACTGGTCCTTAAGGCACAAAGAACGGAAACTGGAACAGAAACCAAAAGAGAACAGGAAACTTTTTGTAATTCTGTTTCTGTTTCCAAAAAAAAAAAACATGGATGATGCCGCCTATTCTGTCAAACTCTATCATCTGTGCTGGCAGCAATAGAAACAATCAATATAGACTTGTTTACGCGTTCTTTCGCCAAATAGCCATTTTCTGTCGCTAAATTTTGTCGCTTTGCACCAAGTTAAAACTTTTTGAATCCAATGTAAAATCAGTACTGCTTTACGCATGTGAAACGAGGAAATGCTTCGCCAACATCTCGACCAGGTTACAAGCCTTTGTTAATCGTTGTCTGCGTTACATCCTAAATATGCGTTGGCCAAAAACTAAATCCAACAATGAATTGTGGCTTAGGACTGGACAAACAAAAGTGGATGTTGACATCAAGCAGAGAAAATGGAGCTGGATTGGCCTTGGCCATACATCGAGGAAACCAAATGAGAACATAGCGAAGTAGGTATATACTTCCAATAGCACCCTCAAAGTATGTAAGGCGAGTTGGTAGGCAAAGATCAACTGCTTTGACGCAAGCTCAGTCCCAACATTTGCGATCATGGACACAGCTGAGGTATCGAGCTGCAGAAAGAGAGAGATGGAAGGGCCTGATTGTCGCCCTATGAAGAAGAAAGAGAAGCAAAAAGCAATGAAATGAAAGAAATACATATTTCGGGTTTCTAAATCCCTTTGTCAGCGCTTATTTTTCGTTTCCATCGTGAGTCATAGAGCCTTGTCTATGTTTTTCGCACTTCTTCATAAATGAAACGGCTGTGATAAAAACTAAAAAAAATTTGACATTTGTTTTCATTTTTTATAGACCGAAAAGCGAATTCAGCTCGAACTTGTCAAAACTCTTTTCACTTCACAGTTGATAATACAACGAGAATCGACCCCCAGTTGAGTGTATTGCGTCATATTATAGTCGTACTTGGCTCAAAACTAAAACATTATGGAGATTGCAATTATTTTTCATATTTCACTACGAATTAGCTCCAAACACTACGTTTTCTTCATCTCGGCACTACGCTTTCGTAAATTTGAAGTGGGAACGCTGATGGCATTATGTTTCTGTTCTTTGTCACTTGGTGCCTTAGTGTTCAACTTTAACGCTTCGATGTGCGCCTACCGCCCCAATAGCAGAGCTACAATTGTCAATTTTAGGCACTACATACCAAACCACCGACCAAATTGAAGCCACAAAAAACGCTTCAGAAAACGCAAAAAAAAAACGCCTCTAAAAGCGTTCAATGGAATTGGAACATCTGAGCTGAGAAGCTCTAGGGTTTTTCTGGTTAAACTCCCAAAGACCGCTCGTTCAGTGCTGAGTCACTGCGCAGACTTATTGAGAAGAGCGTATATTTTCTGACAGCGACGGTCGACAATAATATTGTTAAAATGAAAATTATATCAAATATTGTTGTGTCTGGTAAGACTTGTACTTTAAGGTAGTACCTACAACTGTTCATTGCCCTTCATTTAATTAATAAATACAACATAGAGTGAGCGACAGTTACAACTACTGCCAACTGGTATTTACTATTTACAAGATGACGCAAAAGTCTTTACACCACCCTATCCCTTTTAGAAAGTGCTAGATATAATTTGTTTGCAAATGGGGGGCAATGCCAAATTGAATTTGAGAAGAAAACAGATACAAAAATCACGTCAACAAGTCATGAACCGCTATAATCTTAAAGAACGCGAAAAAATTATCTCGACTCGTTTGCTGAATAAGTCGTCGATGGACACGATGGTGTTGGCGCCAACTAGAGTTTCGGCGCAGATTTCCAGGTCGTCTGACAAAAATTACGACGATGCAAGTTTACCTCGCCTAGAAGAGTATGGACATGGAGCAGCAACACTAGATGCGACCATGACTAGCCGGCCCCGGAGCAACCGTTCTGCTGAGAATATCGCAGCTGTGGCTGAAGGAGAACACCTGAGTAATGACCAAATTACGTGCCTCGCAATTGGCCGTGCACCATCCGGCGGTCTTTACAGAGAATTTTAGAGAAACACTTTAAGATGCCCCTTTGCAAAGTGCAGATAGTAGGTACATCAACATCAGCTGTTAGCTGTTGACCGCCAGACGCGAGTAACCTACACTTAAGCTAATCTCCACATTCACAATTCCAGAGTTTTTTTTTTTTTTTTTGAAATAACAGACGGACGCTTTTTGACAATTATAGACTTAAATTGTCAAAAAGCGTCCGATTTATAGACTTAAATTATCAAAAAGCGTCCGACTCTTAAAGACCTCAAAGAGAATATCTATCAATAATGCAAGAATATATCGCCAAAGATTTATGGAAAATGTCATAAATCGAACCCTAAGCCCCGGTGCACACATGCGTCATTTTGCCGCTAAGACGGAAAAGCGGTGACACTGCGGCACCGCGCGTCAAAAATTGCAAGTGTGCACCGGGGCTAATGGTCATCAATTCTGGCGGCGGCAACTTAGTCTCGATATCATATCTCAACAAAAAAAATGTAAGACATACAAAAAACATAAAAAGCAGAACCAAAGTTTTTTGTTCTTAAAAAAAAAATTGCAGGCGAAGAACATCGGGTTCGGGGTGACAACTTTTGCCACCTTGTAGATATGGAAGACTTCCATCTGCAGCTTCATCTAACAAAAACAAAACATTCGAATACAGCCTACAATAACCGCTAATAATTTAAGTGCAGTTAGATACTAGTAGTGCAAGCAAAACTTAATCATCTTCCACAAACGATTAGATTTAAATTTTAATAATTATACTAACCCCTCCTCGACGCACGGGTGGCAACCTAATCAACTCTAAGAAAAGTCGCTGTGATAAGAACTTATCTAGCGATTGATAACGAAGCGAATTTTGCGCTTCACTTCAACTGAATTGTTGCTAATCTGAGCAGCAGTGGTTTCACTGCAAACAATACCATAGACAGAGGCCGTCGCGAAATTTTCACGACGCACATGTGCCGTTGGTGGCACTTTGCCGAAAACAAGAAATACCAAAGCGTAAAAAACAAAAAGTTCGATTCAACAACGTGGATACAGAATTTAATCAAAAAAATTCTACCTACCTACTAGAAAACATTCCACACATGCATACATGGATATACCCGTATAATGATTGAACATTGTAGTGTGTATAAAGCGGATAGTAGGTATAGGATGTTGATGTTAAGTCACTTGATTAGTAGAGCGTTGCCAAATGATTTATTTATATTTTTACGTTTATTATCGTCTAATTGTTTATATTAGTCAACACAATTGATTTAGAATTTGCAATGCGTAGATACGTCTTCCTAATACTTACAAATGTATGCAAGGTGTGTTTTACTTATAGTGTACCAGAGCAGAGAGTTGGGTGGTTGGTTGGTTGAAAGTGGCTGTCAGCTGGGAAACGCCTACGCACTTAGACCAGCATAGGTCCATTGCGATGCCACGAAAAAGGATCATATAAGATCTCCCTACTAGTTAAACCATTTTGAGCTCTTTATAAAGCGTAAGATGTCTGCGTTTGTCAGATCGCCCAAGTCGTTGTAATGGAAGGCTCCTAGGTGAAGCTTCCTTTTTTAAAAATTAATCTAACCGATATTGACAGACAGCGTTAAAATAAAAAGTCCGTCCACTAATAATTTGGTTACAGGCCGCGCACTGACAGGCACCGCCCATACCGTACCATACCATACCGCCCATACAACAAAAAAAAATTCAAAATCTTTTATCTCGAAAACCGCCGAATCGATTGAGTTGAAATTTGCAGGCAATCTTAGGCCCAGTAGTGTTGCTATGAAGATTGGTAAAAATTTGACAAAGCGATCAGATAACGAATATGTCTGGTCTTCTCTCGTAGTTAATCAACGAACGTGCGTCTTCTCCCTCATGGCGGTCGAGTCTTCATCAAGATGTTGAAGGTTTGACGATGACAATAATGTCCGAAATGACGTTAAAAGCATCCATGATAATACTAACACCAGAATAGGCATTTATGACACCTTTGGTAGTACAATCGGAGTTAGGAGCTATACGGCACCACTTCTGGAAGCAAACTCTGTCTAATTGACTTTGTTGCTGACCATAGCGCCACATGGTTCCCTCTCTTAACCACAATATCCATAAACATGATTGCCATCAGCTTACCTATATAAAATCGTTTATCATGTTCCAAATGGTGCAAACATCGACGGCAGAAGTGAAATTTCGGCCTCGAATAATTCAACGCATCCTTAAGGAAGTAGATTGCAATAGAGCAACGGGACCCGACGGAATTCCGGCTATAGTACTCAAGAGCTGTGCTCCAGAACTTGCACCTGTACTAGATATGTGTTTAGCATGTCGTACTTCCAGAAGACGTTTCCTTCTTGCTGGAAAACCGCTCGCATTCAACCTTTTCCAAAGAAAGGGAGGAAATGTCTGCCACAAAACTATCGTCCAATAGCGTTACTTTCAATGCTCTCAAAAGTAATGGAAAAGGCAATAACTATCGAAATCAGCAAATATCTAGAAGGCCACCGATTAATAAGTCACAGGCAATACGGATTTCGGAGCCGTCGTTCCACTGGAGACCTGTTAAGCTAGGTAACGCACTTATAGACGCAAGCAATTGAACAACACGGCGAATCCAGAGCCGTAGCCTTGGACATATCAAAGGCATTTGACCGAGTCTGGCATAGAGCCCTATTAGGCAAGTTGGCGTCTTATGTATTACCACAACAACTCTGCGGATGGATGCAAAATTTTCTTCTGGGAAGATCGATCCAAGTTGTGGTAGATGGTGTATCATCTCATTCGTTTGCTATAAATGCAAGAGTGCCCCAAGGATCTATTCTTTCCCCAACTCTATTTCTTCTCCACATCAACGATTTACTTGGTTCGACAAATAATAATATCTACAGCTTTGCTGATGACAGCACTCTTATATCCTCTATCTCGAACAGTGGGCCTGTGAATGCGGCTACATCACACAGTCAGAGATGTGAACAAATTAGTTCTCTAAATGGTGATCTGGACAAAATCTTGAAGTGGGGAAATGACAACTTGGTTGTATTTAATGCAAACAAGACACAGCTCACAACATTTTCTAGGAAAAATGCTTAAACAGTTCCTCAGATCCAAATGGATGACCATCCAATCCATCCCAAGGACTCAATGGTTAGGAATCACAGTCAATTCAGGAATCACATGGCAGGACCCCATATCCTATATCGCAAGATCGACGTCCTCTAAGTTGAGCTACATATTTAGAGCAAAGAGGTACTGTAGCCCCAAGCAACATATCCTTCTCTACAAAGCATAGGTCAGACCAGGCCTGGAATATTGTTCCCATATATGGAGCTCGGCCCCAAAACATTCACTTAACCTACTTGATAGCATACAGAGACGAGCAGTTCGACTTATTGGAGACGCTACACTCACGACTCACATCGAATCTGCAACCGTTGGTGCACAGAAGACAAGTCGCTGACCTATGCTTGTTCTATAGGTGCTTTCATGGTAGATGTTCCGAGGAACTCAAAGACATTATCCCTCGAAATGCAACTTTTGGGCGCCCCACAAGATAGGATGCTAATGCTCATGACCATACAGTACACTTGACAACCGCGAGGACAACATTTTTCCAAAACTACTTCTGTTACAGGACAAGCAGACTTTGGAACTCGCTTCCTGGGGATATATTTTCAGAAGACTACAATTTGCTGCAATTTAAGTGCAGAACTAACATACATTTGCAGCGTTATAGGTTTGCCTTTCCCGGGAGAAGTATTTAAAAAAAATAAAGTAAAATTGACTCTGCAATAAGGTTCTGGTCCACAGAACGCAGATTCAGAACCAGCCCTCAATGCCTTGATGACCAGGTACCCAACCAAGTTTAACCTTGTTGTGTTTGGATAAGACTTGCAGGGTATCGTAGGAGCACTTTACTGTTTTTGAGTCCATCGTGTTGGACGAAAGAGATTATAAAGCCGCTATATCTGAAAAGATTTGGCGCCTTTAATTCCCTTATTGGAATTTAAAACGGCGCAGACGTCAATGGCATACACTTCAGCCTGAAAAACAGTGGGACACATTCCCATAGGTATTGAGACTTTGGGTATTGGGTCCAGAGACACCAGCACCAACTCCAGATTCCATTTTCGATCCGTCAGTGTACCAGACCGACTATAGTCGGGACACCATTGTCCCATTTCGTGCGGTCCAGTATTTCTACCTCAAATAATTTCCCAAAACTATATTCCATAACCATACATGGGAACTAAGTCCACTTCACGATAATGGTTTTATTGCCCACTAGGAACTGAGTCCCTCAGTGGACTTAGTTCCCGGGAACTTATTTCCCTGCACCGATATGTACAATATAAAGTACAGACTGTAATAAAAATGGTTTCGCTTATCTAAATTTAGCTCACTTAAAGTTTGGAGAGAATTTTGTATGAAAGCTAAAATTTAGCTAAGCAGCGTAAGTTTTAAGCTTAACAAGGCTAAACAGTTTATTTTGTTCACCACATTTCGTCCATGTCTTCGGACATCATCATGCAAATTTAGATCCGCTTTTTCACTTGGTGGTGTCTATGGACTCGCCATTTGCCATAGACATGGATGGAACGTATTGACCAATTGAAGCTCTCTCGACGTCGCGTCGGCCCACAAGTTTTCAATAGGGTTTAAGTCGAGACTTTGCGGGACAATCAAAAACATTAATTTTGTCATCTGTAACTTGTCATCCAAATCTAAGTGTCTTCTTTTGGAGTCGTTTTGCGTTCAAGCTCCTTTCTTTTGGGGTTCACAAAATTTTCGGTCATCTTAGAAACCTGTATTGTGAATTATTATTATTATGAATTTTCATATTTTTTTTACATCTTTCCGGGGAGTAGAGTTTGGGAAACTCGGGCTTAAAAGATATATTTTTTTTGGTTTTAGTAGGATTGCGTCCTGGTCAATGCAGCCCTTCAGATTTGGCGTAGATCATAGCTGATAATAAAAATCGGCTGTTAAAATTCCGGTCGCTCCGATTATGATATTCCCTATAGGATCTAGATTTGCATATTGTTCGTGCCAACAAGCTTAGAAATATGCCCTCATAGTATATTTCAATAAGACCCCAAACGGTTTTAAAAGCTACTTATACCTACCTGTGAAACAAAACAAAAATCACCTTTGCTTCGATAATTTTTATTATTAGATTGATAACTAGTTTTTTCGACTCTCTGCATTTTGTCATTTAGAAACAGAAAGTGAAACCAGTAATAATTGTATAACCAGTATAACGTTGGTTCATGTTATTATATTGTCAATAAAGTAACCATCAAAACCGGCCGACGACTTTAAGTCCAATTAGCACCTACCCCGGAGATAAAAACCTAAACCTAAAGAAGAAATCAAAATGTGACGAAAAATTAAACTATATGTATCTTCAAACATTTTCGGCAAGCAAAACAGATTCACATGTGTTTACCTTTAAATTTGGCTGCCTATCCTCTGTTTCCCCACCCCTCACCCAAAGTCGACGGTTCACACAATGTCAATTTGACATTAAATTCTCTCAAAAATTTGCCCACTGACCTCGAAAAATATAAACAACATTGCGGCTGTATGATGCTAATTTTTTTTTTCTGTTTTCTTTTTTGTTTTGCTGTGCGTTTCGCCATGAAAGCTCCACGTGCTTTTCAAAACCGTGTGGGTGAAATTGAAATTTAAAATACCATAGCTTGTAGCACCAAGATCATTCGCAATAGGTATACGAATCTCAACTGGAAACAGAAGAGGCGGCAATCACTGACGTGACGACTATCTGAACTGAACTGAATGAATCACTGACAAAGAGCTTTTCATATACCTAATAAGTATCTCGAATCTTGATGCTCGATCTCGAACCAACACTCGAGCGTTTGACGAAAGTAAAAGGAAAATTTCCATTTTCGGTTTCGTTTTTGAAGAACAATTGAATTTATTTCTTATTTATACAGAAAATGATCTAACACGCAAAAATAACTACTCATCGGTTAAATGGAGTGAAATCCATTTATCTGTGTGATGGCATTACAATTACAAATGTGAAATATTTCGTTGAGTAATACAATTTCTGAATTACTAAAGATATGTTCGTGTGGATATGGAATTATTTTCTCTTTAATTGCATCTAAATGGCTTAGATACTAATTTAATTTGGAATTTTTTCCACTGAAGGCTGTTTGCGAAGGATAGGCATAGGATCGCCCGAATGATAAATGGGTCACATTTCAGTGGACACTGAATATTCATTATCCAATAGTAGTTTGAGAAAAATGTATTCGATGACCTACTAAGAAGTTAAGAGAAATTCGAACATGTTCTTAGGAGATGCATAAAATTGTGTCGATCTAGGCTAATTTTGTTATGACTTTCCATATGAATTTGTATAAATGATTTACCAAATTTATTGACATATAATAGCCATGACTTTCTGTTCTGACATTGAGAAAGAATTAACATTTCCCGTGAGAGTAACGAAAATGGATACATTTCTATGTGACGTCCGGAATAGAATAGAATCTCTTAAAAGTCATCGGCTTTCTCCTTTGAAAAGTCAGATGAATTCTATGAATGTTTGATTAAGAGTTTACAATACTGGCTTGTTGGCATAGACCATAGACTTGACGTAGCCCCACAGGAAATAGTCTAACGGCGTCAAATCGCACGACCGAGGCGGCCAAGCGACTGGACCATTTCGTGAGATAATACGTTCTCCACGTTCGATGTGTGGCTTGTGGCGCCGTCCTGTTGGAACCACATGCCCTCCAAGTCCATATCATCCAATTGGGGCCAAAAATATTCGGTTATCATTGAACGGCAATGATTCCCATTCACAGTAAAGTGCCGGTCTTGATCATCACGGAAGAAGTACGGCCCAATGACGCCGCCGGCCCATAAACCACACCAAACCGTAATTTTTTCGGGATGCAATGATGACTCATGGAGTACGTGTGGATTTTTGCCTGACCAATACCGCACATTTTGTTTATTGACGAAGCCATTCAGCCAGAAATGAGCCTCATCGCTGAAGATGATTTCAAAATGATTTCAAATGATTCAAATTTTTCCACTAGACGCTCAATTGTTGATCTGCTAGGACGATTATGACGACCATAAATTGGACGTAGCGCTCTTAACGTTGAGGCCACTGACTCCGAATTTCGGTAGTAAATTTTAATAATTTCGACTCGTTGTTGGCTCGTATGTCGTATATCTTTCCATCCTGAAATGGCAAACCTTACTGAAGCGAAATGTCAAAAGAGCGGCAAGAAATTCGGCGTCGTTTGCTGTCCCTATCGCTCTATATAAAGATATTATATCTATATAAAGAGTGTCCCATAATTCACGCAACATTTGAATTTTGCGCCACTTAATAGTGCAGTGCTGAAGCCCATGGCTGATGGCTTCTTTAATCGTCAATATTGTCACATTTGGGGTTAAGAAAACCCACGAGTAACTGTTGAGAAACAAATGCATCCACAACGCGATTTTGGGCTGGAGGCATTATCGGACCATTATTCTTCGAAAATGCGTGTGGTCAGAGGTTGTAACAATAATTAATGGTGTTCGTTATCGTGACATGATAGCCCAGTTTTTAGTGCCTAAATTACAAGATATAAGCTTAGATCAGACGATTTATGTATATACACAAATTTCATTTGTTTGTGACATACACAAATTCTAAAAAAATCATACTCAGAAGCGTTTTTTCTATTCCACAAACATTTGTGGTTCAAACGATTTGTGTATTTTGTCCTAAATGTACAAATTTCATTTATGTATGGCCATACACAAATGGCCCATACACAAATCAATTTGTGTATACAGATTTGTGGCTCAGACGATTTGTGTATTCCTACAAAAATGGAATTTATGAAAAATTTGTGTATTGGCCAGATTGTTTTTGATTCGCTGGTGTTTGACGTATATTCAATAAAAATAAATAAAAAATTGCTTGGATCCGGTCAGTTTTCGAATTTAACAAAGTTGATTATAAAATGTGTTGCGGTTATTTTGGCAGCGTATATTTACGAAAGTGAAATGGAAGACGAAAGCCAACAACAACAAGTCATCAAGTTAAAACGCAAGCGCCGTACTTGTTGGAGAACAGATTGGCTTGGCCACCATAAGTGGTACATAGTTCGAGTTCCAGAGTTGGAACTACCTCTATGCGGGATTGCTCTAAATGCGCTAAATCCAATAATACTGCTCGCGCGAAATACAAACGGAAATCGGAACCCTTGTCGGAGTACTAACAGTCCAATGTGTACTGGGAAGACATGCCGCAAGGCTTGGAGTTACCGCTAATGAATTCTGTCGCAGTTGCATGGATGATGAGCTTCGGAGAGCTTGCGGATATTCCCGAAACGGATATCAGCAAAATACGGATATTTCTCCAAAATTCGAAATGGTTTCAAGAGTAGCGGAAATAACCGACTCTGTTTGTGGTATCACAATGGACCTTATCTGGTCTAAGTGAATTACTCCGTATTAATGGATAATTGCCACCTAACCTAGCTGTGCTGTTCCACTCAACAAAAACTTAGTTCCAGTTGCATTTCAAGTGCAGCGCAGGATCGCATAGAAATTCAATTGTAAATAGCGCTAGTAGTAGTGCCACAAAACAAAAACCTCAGTTGCAATAGCATTTCAACATTTCAAGAGCAGCTCAGAAATACAACCGAAAACACACCAGTGTCCCGGTAAAAATTGCTTTTCGTTGGGCCGCTTTCAGACACCCAGAAACCACGCTTTGTCGGACCTATTTTTATACTTACTCTCCATGACCACCATATCATTTTCATATTCGTCACTATGACTGCCACTATGACTGCCACCGGGTAGTTCCATGTACATGGCCAGGCATGCTTTCCCACGAAAATTTAAACGGTGGTAGTTCCCAAATCATTTATTTGGTAGTTGAAAGTGCGGATGCTAAAGTGTATATATCTACCTAGGTTCTTAAATATGAAAGCTTGAATTGTAGTTTTATAACCATATGATAAAAACCTTATTTTCATGTCATAAATCATGCGATGCCCATGATCCGTGTCCATCCTCATTAAATTGAAATATCAAAACCATTTGTGTATGCGAACGAATTTGTGTATGCTCTATTTTTCATTATACACAAACTATAGGACATACACAAACTGTACATAAATCTACACAAATTGTCATAAATTAATTTCTATACCCGATCAAACGATTTGTGCATGTACACAAATTCGATTTGTGTTTTCAATACACAAATGATACACATATCGTTTGTGTATGCCATTTGTGGTTATAAAATTTGTGGCTCAGACGGTTTGTGTATTTTTTTGACAATAATTTCCAAATTTTTACACAAATGTTTGTGTATACACATATCGTCTGATATTAGCTATAGATGTGATGTGACCAACATGTGGTTTAAAAAAGACGTTGCCACATGCCATACAGCCAGATAAACAATTCAGTTACTGCATGAGTCATTCCCTAATCCTGTAATCGGCAATTGGCCATCCATATGTTGCGATTTAAAGACATTGGACTTTTTTCTTTGGGGGTTTTTTGAAGTCAAAGGTCTATGCAACAAGCCCATGACCACCAACGCCTTGAAATGGGAAATTGGAATGGGATTCACCAAACGTCCTGCATGACAGATCGCTGTCAATACTCACAGACTGCCTACGCTAAGCAAATAAAGCAAGTAACACATGGATACTGCGACACCCTATAATAGAGCCTAGCAGTTCACCTGGCCAACTCTGGATACAAGAAGATCCAAGGAGCTCCTGGGAAAGGCCTTCTTAGGAAACTATTTTCTAAGTGATCTGGGTAATATCAACGTCGCTAACATTCATAGCTTTACAAACAGCACCAAAAGGCTTACATGAGTAGCCAGTAAATAATCAATCCCCTCAATCCCAACCAAATGGGTCGACTAACGGTCCCTCGAGAACCACTTCAAACAAACAAACAAACGATAATCACTGGCGATAGTCATTTTGTGCAATAGTTTTGGATTTTAGTTTTTAACTTTTTTCATTTTTGACAACTTGCAAGCTTTTTACATAGAAGAAGAGCGATCTGACTGTCACATTTGACAAAATGAGAGGTATGTTAGTTGAGGGCCAGGTCCGCCTCGGACTGTAGCGCCAGCAAAAGTAAAGTAAGGAGGAACACTTCTAATATGGCAATCTTCGTAGACATTCAGGCGGCCATTAAAGCACTAGACAGCGCAACTATTAATTTAAAGACAATCAGGGATTGTCAAAGAACCCTAAACGAAATATGTGAAAAACAAAAGGTCACTCTCTAATGTAATGGATTCCCGGATTGATGTAAATGAAAAATCAGACTGGGTCGGAACTTGATGCAGTAAATATCATTACATCAATAGATATCTCAATTAATGAAGCAAAAAGAAATATTGTCCAAAACTCAAGAGAAAAAATTAACACCACCTGGTCTAACAGACACGACTGTGTTATATCCCGTAGCCTTTGGCCAAGAATCGACGAAAAAAAGAACAAGATGTATTCTGAAAATGAATAAACAGGATATTCGAATCTTATCGCGTGTACTGACAGGCCACTGTACCATTGGTACCATCAACTCACCAGACTATGGCAGGAGTTGTCAAGACATAGAAGAAACAGAGACCATCAAGTACCTGCTATGCGAATGCCCAAGCCTCCACACTAGTCGACTCCGATATCTGGGAGACAGACTTTTCGAAAACCTAGAGAACGTAGTGCAGGTATAACATTTTGACGGACACAATCAGGTTTGTTAAAAGTACGGGTTGGTTTATCTAGTATACCAACTCCGCCAAGGACCAACTCCAAGAAATAAGATAAAGTGTTTATGCATGTTTTTGTGTTGTCCAATAAAATGTAAATTTTATCCACGACCAAAACTAAGGGGTCACAATGGACCAAAAGACCCCCGTGGTAGCATAGCACTAGAACGCATAGACGCTTCTGTCAAGCGGTAAATTATTCCTGTCGCTTCGTAAATTTGCCAGTGGTGCCAAGTCAACCATGTGCATTTTTTTAAAAATCGGCATTTTTCAAAATGGTGTCATCGGTTGTCCTAACCTAACCTAAAGTAAGGAGGACGTGGTATTTAAAGGCCAAAACTTTTTGCTGTCATTTTCCACATTTTTTCATTCAACACTCGTCAATCATATCTCAAGTCGTGACATATCAAAAGATAAAACTTGACATTTTATAAAAAGTAAGAATAAAAAGTTGGCGCAGTAGCACAGTGGGTATAGTGTGCTGGACTACTACTGCACAAATTACATCTTAAGGTTTTTTCTACTGCGCCACCTCTCGCGAACGTCTGACAAACATCCGAGAGTATAACTGCCATGAAAAAAGCTTCTCAATTCAGCCGTTCGGACTCGGCATAAAATTGTAGGTCCCTTCCATTCGTCCCAAAAATAGAAACTCACATAAAACGAATAGTTGCGAGAGCTCGGCCTAGGGTGTTTACCCGCCTGTTGCGCCACCTATTTATTTATTTTAAGAATAACAACAAATGACTGATCACCGCAAATAGATTGCAAATAACACTTTTTTCTATTAAACAATTGTATTATTATTAAAATACAGACATATTTTTAGCAAACACAGAAAAACAAACATTTTATTCTGATACGCAGGCAGGCAATATTAACATCGTCATAAACGATTCAAGCCCGCCAATAAGTCTTAAAAACAAAAGACAAGCAAAACTTAAAACTGTTGTATAACATCCATCGCAGCTGATTAACTAATTATTACCTTGAAGTATTTTTGCAAACAAAAATCGAGATAACTTTATAACGACGACAATGTGCCACAATTATTATTACAAATCATTCATCATAACATTGATAAGATACTCGACTCGTATTCGTATCACTTTTCCATTTTTTTTTTTTACAACAATTTATTGTTTCGTGTGAACTTTTTATTTGGAAATAAATTGACAATTTCCATGTAGACACAGTCCTCCGTTTCTCTAAATAAACATTTTTCTCATTTGGAACTATAAATAGGCAGGTATCAACTAAGTTAAGTAATTAAACGTAATTACGGGGTGACTTTCCGCAAGGGCACTGATCAAAACGATTGATGAGGCGAACAAAAAAAAATTCAAACCCAATTGGTGATTTTTATTGTCGTTGCTAAAACACAACAGCTGTTAGATAGTATACATATAACTACATAACCTACCATAAATTTGGTGAAGTTGTATATTCCTCTCCCTAAAATTTGTCATTTATTGTGTGGCACACGAAATTGGGGTTGCAACTGTCACAGCACTTAGATTTAACAGACGTCATGGAAATTATTTAACCTTTAACTTTGTTTTTAAATGAAAATTTTAAAATTAATTGGAAAGCAGTATTTCACGGAATTATAATAATTATAAGAAAAGGTCGTGCTGCGGTCTGGGGGCGGTAAATACTTAGACTTACATTTTGTTTGACTGGGGTTTGGGGTTACTTACTGTCAACCTTCAAAGTCTTTCTTGAAGGAACACCCATCATTAGATCTTCCTAGTTGGGAATAATAGATCTTGTTATCTTTACTTTGACAAATTGGTGTAAACAAATTCCCAGCAAGACGTGACTTGGCAGCAAATGACAGTAGGGGAATATTTCTATAATTCTTTTGAAAAATCATCTCGTCGACGTGTTTAGATGCATATAGCAAAACAATCTACAGATTTCGTAATCACATAAATACAAGTTTTGTTCTACTAATGTACATACGTAGGTATCTACATAATTTATAGGGTAATTAGCGAGTGGGAACAGAATACTTTACGAGTATTGTAAGAGAAATTCGTTGAACTAAATGCATATAGTGCTTACTTGTACAGTGGTCTCTGGTTACACGTATGGATCGAGCTGACTTTATCTGATGCAATCCGGTAACTCCTACACTTACGCCTATGTTGGTGCATATTGAGATTCAGTAAACATCATAGAGCAGGTAAGTTTTTCTTCGCCTAATCCCCAAAATGGATGCCAGCAGACAAATAAATCTCGTGGCAGAATAACTAATAACACAGTAAAGTGATTCGACCAAGTCACTCTCAAGCAGTCGCTAGCTGGATCTATCATTGGGAAACCTTCTTAGGCATAATCAACTGGTGCCAAATATTTAGGAGTCATTCTCAACCCTAAGGTTAGGTTAGGACTGACAAACATCTGAGAGTACTACTGTGCTGAATAAGCTTCTTAGAAGTTCGTCTACTGATGAGCCCATACCCACCACATATCGGGGCGAAACGCATTTTAAATTCCACCAAAATTTAAAAAAAGCTTCTATTGGTAGGATGCATAACCAAATTTGGTATCACAATGGTAGGTCCATTTGAACTAAATGAATTGTGATTTATTGTGCACTGTGCGCGGATGAAAAGATTCCTTACATGATCGCATGTAAGGGTGGGCCATCTAGTGGTTTCTTTTTAAAACATAGGTTATTTTGACATTGACAGCTATTTCACGCCCGAAATCTTGACGGAAAGTCAGTATCATACCTCCGTGGAACGAAATGAGTCGCTTTACGGTTGAACAACGTTGAATAATATTGATATAATATAATATTGAACTTATTTCCAAAGTAAGTGCTGTGTAGCTCAAACAGTTCGTTTTTTGAAAAGAAGATTTCTGACGCGGACGCGGCGCATTTTCATCTCGGCGGCGACGTTAACAAACAAAATTGCCGCGTCTGGGGCTCTGAAAACCTGCACGTTATTGTTGAGAAGCCAATAAAACTGTCAAACTTCTGGTCTTATGAGGCTGTACTGAGTGTGTCAGCTCTAACCTTTCAAAATTAAATTTTTTCATATTGCAATATTTATGAATCCAGATTTTTTTCCTAGAAATCTGCACTGCAGATTTTTTTTTTTCCATAATTGCAGATTTCTCAAAATATTTTTATGGCAACACTGCTGAGGCTTTCAGATGGATTCGCCGGCGAACTAGAAGGGAACAAAATGCGAATCGTTTAATGTACTGGAATACAAACGAATTTTTTTTCGTGAACTTGTAAAAATAAAACGTTAACGAAGCTTTTATTTGATAACGCTCTATATTATTTACGGCTTTGAACTTATCACTCGTTTTTACAGGAAAAGAAGTGAATAGGTTCATGCATAAACTTCAAAAACAAAAAAAAAAATTTTTTTGAAAATGAAATGAAATGAAAAATGTAGACACAGTTGCTACCCTTTCATCGTCAAAGCGTCAAAATCAACTAGAAACTACAGTGATATTCGTCCGAAGTGACGTCCACGTCAACGAATTATACGTTACGCCATAAAAAAAAGATACACCTGGGTTCCGCTAGTCTACACAAAACCAAAAATTGTGAAAATTTCACACATTCTGTTAGTTTTGTAGTTCAAATTTTAATTTCAGCATAAATTAATGGCTGTTGCTATTCGGTCGTTGTTCGGGACAACACTACGTAACGAAATGTCAAAGTTTATATTGCGTCAAGTTGAGGTATGGTGGCTCGCTTCCCTCGCGGCAAAGACCTTAAACTCCAGTACAATCATTTTCTGGCTTTATGCTATACGTTTAGGACTCAACTTTATCTTTATAGAGAGTTTTCAATAAAAATATAACTACGTTACGTTGATTACGTGGTCGTGTCCCAAACGCGGTCGGTAAACGTCAGTTAGTACAAAATCAATGGCCGAATAAACACTCCAAAAATTAACTTATGGCCGCATTCACAAATCTAGTTTAGTAGGTAAGTCTGACAGCTCTCAAAATTCATGTTGCTGAGTTTTCATTGGGCAAAACTTGTCACGTGAACAATTTCCTTAGTTGACGTCTATGTCCGCAACACCGGCCAATCTAGTCAAGAATTTCTCGACTTACTATACTACTAAGTTGACGTCTATTTGTTTCAACATGGTGTCTGGAAAACCCAGTTTTGATATTTCTATCGGAGAGCATGGGAGAGCGCAGGTTGACATTTTGGTTGCCTTGACGTGTAGAACACCAATCAGAAACTCGGATCTCAGGAGAAAAAAATACAATTGTCAATAAGTGACATACCGACAATTTAAGTTAGTTTTCGCATTCAGGTGAATTTGAATCCAGACAATTCAAGTCGACTTACGTACCTTGATTAGATTTGTGAATATGGCCAATTGCTCATCTGACAGACGTCACAACTTTTGACACAACTATATTTACTTGAAGAATGACTACAACTATCCCCTTGGCTGTTTATAAAATATTATGAGAACATTTAAAAACATGTCTGTAAGTAGGTAAACAAAAATAATAATTAAAACAATGCATCAGTTCAGTACTGTTATTTGCGTCAGGCAACCGGCCACTCTATGACTTGCAAATTTTATTTATAAAGCGACGAACTATTATTTAAGCATGCGCCCAAAAATGCAAATTTCCTATAATAACTCTCAAAAAAAAAAAAAAAAAAACAAAGATAATCCTGTTCTCAATAAAAAATATTCACCGACTCACATCATCGATTTAACGCAAATTAAAATGTCACATGGAAACATTTGGAATTGGACTCACCTGCATAATGGGATACGAAGTCCGACCTTTCCCCAACTTCTCCAAAATTGTCAATTTATCCGTATCGACGATGACAGCCTCAATATTGGACGTTGACAGAACCGGTTTGCTCGGATGCACAATTGGCACAAAGTTGCTGTTCATGATGACATTCCTTGGTTCGTTGCGGTAATAGTGGTTGTTGTTGTTGTTGGATCCCTTTGAGTTGCCATTTCTATTATTCTGTTTACGAAATTGTTTGCCAGTGAAGATCAGCGAACCGATCAGGCTATTCGCCTGTGGCGAACATTTGGCGCACGGAGTTGAAAATGTCGAAAAGTTTGTCACATTCTGAGCACTGCCATTGGCCACAATATCGGATAATCTCATTTTGCCGAATTGGTTCTTCTTGTGACCCATCGGATCGTCCTTGTGATCCTCATCGCGCGATGTAGCCCGGGGGGTAGTCGAGATCGTAGTAGAGATCGGATTTGGTTTGGTCGTTACGTTGGCCGGAGGACCCTTGGACGCCTTCTTGTTGGAAATATTAAGACGTTTCAGGGACGTACTGATATTTGCATTCGCCGGCGTGCGATCGAATTTTTGCGTCTTAATTGTTTCATTGGAGCTTTTCGTTGCCACGGCAGCTTTGGCACTCGGTCTAGGGGGGTTGGCAACCTTAGACTCAGCGGCACCTTGTTGTGGTTGCGATGGCTGTTGTTGTTGCGCAGTCCTTGGGCCTTTTTTATTATTCGATTGAGGTTGCTGCTGCTGCCTTCCCTTTGATTTGTTATGCACCATGATTGGGAATATTTTTAGGCAAACCTCTACAATCAAGCCAACTACTACTGCACAAAGTTTTGAATGCGATCGGTCTGTTCTGTGCGATTGAAAAGCTTTTGTGTGTCGTGTTCCGTTTTCTGCTTGCGACTCTTGAAATAATCTCACTACGCTAATTGCCAACGAGTACAGTGAGCGGCAATGATGTAATATTTAGTATGGTATTCAATGCGGAAATACTTTTGTGTGTCTTTTTTATTTGGCTTACAAAATTGCAGTTCACTTTTTGTTTATATTTAAAACTCTCCACTATAAGATAATTATAGATGGTTCAATAGTCCATGTATCACTTTGCGGAAAAAGAAGTGAAATAGAATCGGAAAACTTTGCATATGCGGATTAAAAGGCACAGAGACTCAGACACACAGCACGCGAGTGGGGGATGCGACGACGGGGGTTGTAAATTAGAAAAATAGACAAACGAAGAAAAACACCGACGACGACGACGCGACGAAAATAGTTGATTTTTGTTTTAATGTTGTTGCTGTTTTAATAAAAAAAAAATTGTTTTTTTTTTTTTTTTCCTAAATGCGCAATGGCCAGGAAGTTCAAAGCGATTGGGATTAGCAGCACGCTGTTCACACTCTCACTGTTAGCACAAATGTGTGTGGGGGAAGAATAATTGTTCGTTCGATTGGAAATTGCAGTAAGCACCTAGCCTAGGTATTGTGTTTCATGTATTTTGCGAATATACTCAATACAAACCGAAACGGGTCAACGAAAAAAACAAGGATATATGATCCTAACGCACCCTTGCAACTAAACTAGACAAAGAACAACCGGAGCACCTTTGGTAGACGACAAAAATGACACTAAAGGTAATCACGCGAAAGGTAATCACGAAGAAGGCGACAAAAATTGGTTGGATATAGCGGATGACAGTGAAACCGTACGAGGTAGAGAATAACTGTTAGACAAACGTTTGCTTCAAACCTTCTTCGAGGTGGTGCAAAACAGCATAACCGCGTAAGCCGGGAAAATTAAAAAAAATATTGTATATAGAAAATATTCGATTGTTCCAACGACTGGTCAGCTAAGATACTTTCAATCTTCGGTTAGAATTTAACTGATCCGTTGATAATGAGGCTTATCGATAATTATCGAGGTGGTTTGTCGAATAACTTTGTGTCTGTGTCTAAATAGTCGAACATGTGACGACCAACTGACGACGTCTTAGGAAAGCTACGGTAGATTGTTGTTTTCTTTTTTTTTTTTTTTGTTCTGTCTGTTTTAGCAAGCAACACAACAGAAAAGCTTATTGGGGGGAGGCCAGTGGGTAGGGTATATAGTCAAATAAAAGAAATTGCACAGAAATGAAATGAAAAAAATAAAAGGAAGAGTGGAAAATAGAATTGAACAAGAGAACAAATAAAAAAGCGGAAAACTTTTAGTCATGGCAGTTGGTTGAATTATTTATTAATCTATTCGCAGCGCAAAAGCTTATGGCCTCTCTTGAGGTTGATTTTCGTGTTTTTTTTTTTATTTTTTAAATGGCAACAACTATTATTGTGTAGAGGGAGCTTTTGTTTTGCCATAAGGTAAAGAAAGCTCTGATCAATGGGCTGTGGAAGATCATTTTACGTTTGCCGGCCGGCGCTGCGCTGTTTGCAAAAGATGTGCAAACGAATACGAACCAAAATAGGTATAGAAATTGGAAAGAGAACTGTGATAACGATTAAAAAGCTTACAACATTGGCGACGAAGTAGAAATTCGGGGATGGGAATTCCAAAAAAGTGTGATAGACGGAACGCTTTCTAAATAATAATTCCCCGAGTTATGACGCTGCGACTTTTGACTTTTCGGTATTTTCAAGTACCTACGACGCGACGTAAGCATCATTTAGGAAACTTGACTCAATCTGGTCTTATCTAACCCTTAAATTATAAGACAGTAAATGAGTATGTAGTAGCCAGTTATACCTTTACTCATGGGAATTGTGGTCACATTAGAACTCCAGAGCTCTTAAGTTGACAGACGTTCACAAAAGATGGCGCAGTGGAAAACACATTTTAAAAAATAAATAAAGCCACTGCACTGCCACATCACTTCGGTGCAGCGTCTTGTCTAGTGCTACAAAAGAAAAAATTGGCGAGGTGATTAGGAGGTTAGGGTTTAATTTTTTTTAGCTTAGTAAATGTCATTACTTTGCCCGATTCACAAGAAAGGAGACGTTGAAAACTGAACCAACTATGGAGGCATCAGTTTACTCAACATTGCCTATAAGATCCTATCTGTCATTTGTCAATGAACTTAACTATCAGTGCGGTTTTAGGCCCGGTAAGTCCACAACCAACCAAATATTCATACTACGTCAGATCCTTGAAGAAAAAACGCAAGAAGTGCAAATCGATACTCACCAATCTATTCATAGATTTCAAGGCCGGATATGACAGAATTTATAGAGACGATAGTTACATAAGCCATGTCTAACTTTGGCATCCCTGCCAAACTTGTCAGGTTGTGCAGAATGACGATGGAAAACGCCCGCTGCTCCATAGAGTCGGAAACAGTCTCACCCAGACCTTTGATTTCAAAAAAGGATTTAGACAAGGTGATGAGCTGTCATGTGACCTTTTCAACATCATACTTGAGAAAATAATACGAAACTCGTAGGCCAACACCAGGGGTACAATTTTCCAAAAGTCTGTGCAACTACTGGCAACTGACTTGTCTTGTCCAGAAACACTAAGGAGACTCTATATAAGACTAGAGCTACGATTACACGGTCATTTTTTTGAGTCATTTAAATGGCACTGTTACGTCAGGAAAAAATGTCGCATTAGAGCGACATTTAAGCTATGATTCGTCATTGAAAAAATGGCGAAAACACGAAATGACTATCATCGTCATTTGTGTCCAAAAATCAAATGACGGACACTGCGAGTCATTTAGAATTTTCCGTTGGGATGCCATTGTCCTAGAGCAATCACACGGCCATTTTTTTCCACCATCTAAATGGCACTTAATTCATGTCATTTGGTGCGCCATTTTCCTAGTCATTTAAAAGACGCTGTCAAAAATGGCGATCACACTGAGCGACAATTCAATGACTGGCTTTGTGACGGGATTTTTACGTCAGAGCGCCATTTAAATGATTGGAAAAAATGGCCGTGTAATCGTAGCTTTAGTCTTATATAGAGTCTCCTTAGTGTTTCTGGACAAGACAAGTCAGTTGCCAGTAGTTGCACAGACTTTTGGAAAATTGTACCTACATAAGTTATTGCTGTAGTATATCCTTTTCTCAATTTTGTAAAGTCGATTTCACTAGATCATTTGCAATTGTCAAGTCTATCCATAATATAAGAACCCATGTAGGATTGGATGCTTTAGTAATTTTCAATCTTCCGATCGATCCCCATAAGAACATGTGAGAGATGTCGAACTTGATCTAGCCATCTCATCCTGGGCTTATGTAGAGAATACCTTTGTCATTGTACGGAGCCCATAGCACGTATTGCAATCTTATTTAGGGAGATACGTATAAAGTAGCCAAACCATGGATCTTTTCGGTCGGAAAAGGAGATGGTCGACATTGAGTATTTCACCTAGTCTGGTGTTCCTTATCACTACAGCAATACACCGAAGAAGTCTCATTTCGGCAATTGGTACTTCCTATTTTCCTAGGGCCTTGAACACCTCTGGCCAAAATGGCGCACTATAATGCAGTTACACTATACGAGGGTGTAGTGCGGTCTTTGGTTTACTAATTAAGGATTTTCGGTGCACTAATAATGGTTATTCTGTTTATTCAGATAGCCGCACCCAAGTCGAAATGTGCTTCGTATTCACAATTGAATAATTATTTAAATAAAATGTTTTAATTATTTCAACACATATAGTTGTCGTGTTAGTGGCTCCAATAATCAATTGTTATCGACCATTCACTAAATCTGTCAAATGCCTGTCCAGTTGGTTGTCATCCCCAAACTGAAATGGAGGGCGAATAAATTCGAACTGGAAGTTGGACTGCAGTAACTGGAATATTAAAAGCTGTTCACTCAGTTAATTTTTCCAACTTTTTACTATTTGATCGCAAAATTTCTTCTTCTACAGTGGGACATTAATATCTACCACTACCATATTCTGGATTGAGCAACTCAGAGAAGTTCTCACTCAATCGAAAATTCTAAGAGTCTTGTAACCGATTTTTCAGGGATTGTGATTGCGATTTTGCCATCAATCGGAATTCCCAATCCCTGATCTCAGCTCTGGTTTTTGTCTGCGAAATTGATGGATAGGCTTTGTTCTCATGTACCAGCTGAATGAATATAATCCCGCTTCCGCATTATGTGCCCCTGTGAAATGATACAGACACAAACTTTTACGAATATGTTTGCAAAAGTCGGTATCGTATCTACATTTACGAAATAATAAGGTAGTACGTCATCCTGATCGCATTTATAAAAATGTAAAATACTTAGATATAATAAATAGAACTCATCTTACACCCGCGATTCTTTTAACTGATAAGCGGGACATTGCCAAGGAGGAATGAATAGAAATTTATATTTATGGTAACATTTTTTCATTCAATTCATGTGGGCGTGGGCAAGTGCTTCTACTGAATTTTCTAGTTGTAACCTTCCTGGAATTAGCAGTCCAGCTCCATATTTTTTGCAAAAATTACTAAAATAGCATTGCATACTTTTAGCATTGATTTTATTCGTACCAGACGATAAACGGCCAACTCATGCTGTCAAAGCTGTGCTTGCTGATTGGATATCCGTTTTCGCTTTGCTGTCGAGTTAAAGTGAAAGTAAAACATTGGCCGCGTTCCTTTGACCGCTAGTCATCTTCATCTAGCACATAATATCTCTGATGGAGGAATGCTGGCGCTAGAGAACTAGCGGCAGCGGCAAAGTGACATTAAAACCAATTTGAGTTCGTATTATTTCATCTTCATGAGAGTCAAAAATGTATTGTGGGCCATCATGTCGCATATTAATACACTATAATTTAAATAAACAAATACAATGTATATTAACTACATAGAAGCTTAAATTCCCATTTTACACCAAATTTCAATCTAGCAGTTCATTTTGTGCTAGATTGAAAAATTTCCCAGAAAAGGATATTTCACAAAATGTGCTAGAGCTCAAATGCCGAAATGTCAGTTTTTTTATATGGAGTTTGGCATGCCGCTAGTCATCTAGCGGTCAATGGAACGCGGCCATTATTTCGGTTAGAAAATAGGCTAAAATAATAAAACAAAATGACAAAAAATACAAGGAAACTGAAAGGAATGCCAAACTTGCGTGAAAATAATATTTTTTTTAACGTTCTAAACTCTAGTTAACTGACATCTGCCTAGCATGGCGGGATTATGTCTGAGTTTTTATTATGTCTGAGTTTTATTAACGTATGGGGGGGTATGCTGCCCCAATTTTGGGGTGATTTTTCATTCTTAGTTTGGGACCAAGTTTCATGTAGCCAGTGATTTGGAAATCAATTATTGTCTGCATTTTCTAAGGTAACTCTGCTGTCCTGCAACCTGCAGAGGTGGAGATATCAACATTTATACAGCCGGGGAAATGTGTTTCCATATTAAGCAGTTCTACAGATTTCTGTCCATATTCCGTCAATAATGTGGATGTATCTACCCGAGGACACGTCTTTGAATAGTTGTACATGTACTCTGCGGGGCCTGAGGTTCCAGAATGACCATAGTCCCTATGATCTAAATGCATATTTAAATTAGTTGAAAATGGATCTGTAAAGGTTCGAGTTTTTTTAGCTTCTACTCATTTAAGCCCTATTAAAAAGATTCCTAGTTTTCGTTCTAAATTGTCGAAGCTCTGCGATCAAGCAGAACGGCGAACGTAGTCTTCCTTCGAGGTTAACTGATAGAACATACGAACTATGAAAAAATTCATTCGCAGAGTATTTACCAAGTTGGCTTCTCTATGCTAGTAGTGTTTGAAGTATAGATGTGACTGACGTGACAGAAAATAAAAGTGGAAGTTATCGCGAACATGTAAGATGAGACATAATTCCATATACGTTTTTTGTGGACTTATATCCCACTTCGGTGGGACATAAGTCCATAATCAAATTTAGGAAGTATGTCCCACCGAAGTCTCTTTTTTAACAATTGACTTTTTGGCGGTATGTACGAAGGATTGGGCATATTTTTATTTAAGTAAGAGAGTAAAGACTAGACCTTCCTCAACAATATTGGTGCTTCTTTGTCGGAGGTTGTTACTATCCGATGGAGCACTCAGACACAACTACTGGTCCATTGTACTGCCAAACAGCCCCAAAGATCCGTCACCTGATGCGAGCAAAGGCAGGACAACTACAGAGGAAGTGCTCCGCTGTATCGTCATCCTCTCCACAAGCAGGGGTTCTAGCACGTAACTTGATACAATCGCGTTCAGTCGATACAATCGTGCTCTGGCAGCACCTTATTTGTCTCAATCGAGGATAATCAATCGAGAATAATCGATTGAGACAAATTGGGTGCTGCAAGAGTTCGATTGTATCGACTGAACTCGATTGTATCAAGTTACGTGCTAAATCCCCAGGACAGATGGTGCGGTGTCGCTCAACACCAATACATTAAAGTGTTTGGCAAAAGCTTGGTGGCCCGAAAGGACGCCCACAAGAAGTCTGCAGTCGATTCGCCTGAGAGACAGAAGGAAAGACGCCATCCGGACGCAGTCGTTTGGTCTGTCTACACCCAGCACAGTCACGCCACCAACACTCGTGTTCACGAGAAACCCAAGTATCAATGGATGATCTAACCACGGATGCAGGCAGACCCAGCGCAGGTTCAGGTCCTAAGAGATCTTCTTCTGAACCCAACCTGGCAAGCCCATCAGCGATGTCGTTTCCCTGGAAACCAGTGTGACCTGGGACCCAAACAAGTTTGACCGTGTTTAGCCTACCGACCAAGTTCAGAGAAAGCTTGAGTTCGAGCACTAACTTGGACGATGTAAGTGGGTTGAGCAGAGCTTTTTATGCAGCTTGGCTATCACTGCAAACCCATATGCTTCTAGCCCCACACCTGTTTGTCACAATATAGCGCATAGCCATAAGGATAGCGAAAATCTCCGCCTGGAAGACAGTCCCATGGTTACTCAATGGGTAGTGTAGTCTAATGTTTTCGCTTTCCACGAATACTCCAGAACCAGACCCCTGCCCGGTTTTAGAGCCATCCGTAAATACACGATGGTGTTCTTTCCCTGGCTCCAAGTCTGGCCGAAGCCATTCCGTTGCCTAAGGAAAGTTGACGTGGGAGTTTTGTCGCATTAGGATTTCTGGTATCATTGCGTCAGACGGCATATCGCATATCCATAAGACAGGGGTCAAAGGATAATTCTCGCACAAGTTCTTCAAAATTCCAATGCGCGTGGTACCAAAAGCCATTTCTCTTTAACCGGGAGATAGTTTTCAGCGTACACCCCATGATAAAAATACCAAAGAGGAGGGGGGTTTATCATAGCATAGCAGGGGCATAATGGCCCCTGTGCAGCCAATGCAAACCGTTCTTTGGATTTTGGCGAAAGAGGCCGTAACACGTGTCCGCGAAAGCCTGTTACACCACACAACCGATGTAACTATATGAGAGAAGTGGTCTTACCATTGCCGTATAGATCCAAAGGACCGTTTTAGGAGATAAGCCACATGTTTTGGCAAAAGCTCCTTTGCAATGACAGAAAGTCGACAGCGCTTTATCGGTTTACGATTCAACATGCTTGGACCAAAAAAGTTTTCTATCGAGAATTACTCCCAAGATATTTGACTTCGTCAGAGATCGGAATAGTGACACCTTTCAGCACAAGTTGAGTTAGATCAGTAACATTCCTCCTTCTCGTGAAGAGAACAAACGTAGTTTTAAGAGGATTCACTGAAAGGCCCATTCATTGTGCAGAGCAGACAGTCCTTAGGTCTGTACCGACAGACAGAACGGCGACATAGTCCGCGTGGGCTTGTGTGTAGGTTCCAGGAAAATTGAGAGTCGTCAGCAGAGAGTGCACCATAAAAGGGAAGACAGAACACCGCCTTGAGGGCAGACCCTGTTTACCCCTGTCATGACGCATTTGCCACAATCCGCTTCGGCAATCAACGTCCTGTACATTAGCATTGCTTTAATTCACAACACCAATGCGTTGCACATGCTGGTGCTAGTATCTCTTCCAAGAGAATTGATAACCTCTTCCCTAACCCGGTTATGACACGTATAAATTTAAATTTTCAAGTCTCTAGCTCATTGGGAAGTTAGTCTAAAATCGATACCAAAAGTTGTACTGAACAGACAAGCTAACAAACCGACAGACAAGAAATCCAGTTAAAACGTTGAAAAACTGAGAAAAGTGCGGGCTTGTATGATTGTCAATGTCAAGTGCTAGTTGGTCGAATTTTTCTTAACAAATTTCATCACTATATCTAAATACATTTTTGATATACTTACCTACCGCCTTTAAATTATAAGGTTCACTCACAATTTAAGTTTCCAGTAAGAGACCAAACCATCGAATTATGGACAGCTCCCTTCAGAGAAGTAGCTGCTTGACATTTACTGCACCACTTACTCTGATGTTCCTTCTACGTCCTCTGCGCGTCATTCCAGCAATAAATTCACAGAATTTCATTTCTGTAGCTGTACATCCTATAATTTCTTCGTCAGGACTCTCGACTACGAATCTTTAATGGATGAGCATTTGCAAATGTATTTATTTCTATCAAAAAAGTATCTATGACTAGCCGCAGCTATATAAGCTAATTGTTCAAATAATAAAATAAAATTTTCTTTTCTATTGAGTCACATTGTGCTCAAGCCTTCTGTTTTTAATTGAATTTATTTTCACAGTATTCTCTTGAAACATTTAGCTAAATACGTTACACATACGTAATGCCAGAGTCTTGTCTGTCGATTCGCTTCGCTTCTATTTATAAATGACGATGTCTGTCGCTCATCTATGATATAAATGTCATTTTCGGTGAAAATCTGAATACTGCTTTCATTGAAATAATATATATAATAAGGCAGCTATATATTTAGAGAGAAAAATGTTTCAATGAAAATGTTCTTTTACAACGTTGGCGGTTAAACATTTACGTATAAAATACATTTTTTGAATGCCACTCAGTTTTTGGGGGTGATAGTGGAAACAATTTCAGCAAGAGAAATATTTTATATTTATATAGCGTTTATGCCTTTAAATAATGTGAACTTTTTTAATTGGCAAAAATACATTCGTAGCAACAGATGCTTTTGGCAAGTCCTAAATAGATAGAATTTATGAGAAACGTTTTATAGTCGGGTTGGAACAACCAAAAAAAAACAAAAAAAAGGGAGCAGTTGAACTTTTATAACCATTTGGACACATTTAGACAGTTGACAAGTTTTAAAATGGGAAAGTAGAATGAAACATTCAACCTGGGCGATGAACGCCTAGACTTCCCGTCCACTTGACCAAAATTAAGTGAGGAAAGCAATATACAAACTGAAGTCCAACAAGGCTGCTGGACCGGACGGTTTAACTGCCAAGCTTTTCAAGGCAGCGGGAGATGGCTTGGTAGACAGCATACACCAATTCGTCTCCAAGATTTTTTCTGAAGAAAGTATGCCTGATGAATGGAGCCTCAGCATTGTTTGCCCGATCCTTAAGAAAGGAGACCCTCTAAACTGCGCCAACTATAGAGGCATCAGTCTCCTTAACATCGCTTACAAAATCCTATCTGCCGTACTGTGTGAACGCCTGAAACCATTTGTCAACGAACTGATTGGACCCAATCAGTGCGGTTTTAGGCCCGGTAAGTCCACAACCAACCAAATATTCACACTACGGCAGATCCTGGAGAAAACCCAAGAAGTCCAAATCGATATACTCACCATCTATTTATCGATTTTAAAGCCGCATATGACAGCATTTATAGAGACGAGCTATACAGAGCCATGTCTAGTTTTGGCATCCCTGCCAAACTTGTCAGATTCTGCAGAATGACGGTCGGAAACAATCTCACCGAGACCTTTGATGTCAAAAAAGCATTTACACAAGGTGATGCGCCACTTTTTCAATATGCGACTTTTTCAACATCATTCTTGAGAAAATTGTGCGAAACTCGCAAGCCAACACCAGGGGCACAATTGTCCAAAAGTCTGTGCATTGTGCAACTACTTGCATATACGCTGACGACATCGATATCATTGGTAGAACACAGCGAGCTGTCACTGGTGCGTTTGCAAGTATCAGTATACAGAGGTGGCAAAAATGAGTTTAGTGGTGAATGAGGGTAAAACAAAATTAAATGCTGTCAACAAGAAGGGACACACAACATCGAAGAATCGGACAGAACGTCACGTCACGATAGACGGCTATAACTTTGAGGTAGTTCGGGACATTGTCTACCTCGGCTCCGCTATTAACCCTGAAAATGACATCACTCCAGAAATCAAGCGAAGAATTACAATTGCCAACCGTTGTTACTTCGGCTTTAGAAAGTAATTGATTAGTAAAGCCTTGCCGAGAAACACCAAGGAGACTATATAAGACCCTCATCATCCCAGTCCTACTTTATGCCGCAGAGTCATGGACAAAGGCGGATGAAAATCTTCTTGGTCGTTTCAAACATTCTTCGAGTGATTTTTGGTCCCGTTTACGTTGACGGGCTTTGGAGGAGGAGATTTAATAGCGAACACTACGAGCTGTATAGCGACATCGACCCGGTAAGAAAAGTAAGCATCAGTCGTCTAAGATGTCCTGAACATGTAGAACGAATAGACACCAACGCTCCAGCCCGAAAAGTTTTCGATATCAACCCGGAGGGAGAACGGAATAGAGGAAAACCTATAGCCCAAGTTGGCGCGCACAAGTGGAAGGGGGCCTCAACCAACTTGGAGTGCGCAACTGGAGGATGTTAGCCAAAGATCGCGGTAACTGGAGAGGCGTGTTGGTGGAGGCCCAGGTCCCCCCAGGGCTGTAGCGCCACCTCAGCAAAGTAGATCTAACTATCAAATCACTGGAACTCTGCCGAAATCACCTTGTGTCAAATGGCTTAATGCGGTTTTTGTTTTAACCCCTGCAACTAAGGTCATAAAGAAGGGGTTTCTGCTTGGTAGTACAATTGACCGAGATTCGTCTGAGTGCTCCAGGATTTTGGAATCATCAAATTCATCAAAAGATGAGGTACATCTACTCTTCACGCTGGATTACCTAAGCCTAAGGTATTAATTTCCTAGTTACGATAACTTCCTTACTGCTCTCGTTGGTGAGTGGTGACTAGCGTGTCCAAGCGGAAGAGTTTAGTATTGGCGAACATCTAAAACTAATTGGACTACTTTCCGAAATTCCAGAACTTGACATGATCTCTGCGGTTACAGTCCGCTTACCAAAGACACTATGCTTCAACAAAAGATTCTTCACGGAGATCACAAACAGAGAAGCATGGGTTAGCAATCACCCACCAAACTGCCAAAACGGCCTAAAGTGGTATACGGATGGTTCTATAATGGACTCTGGGGTAGGAGCTGGTATCCATGGACCAAATCGGAACATCTCAATACCAAGCAGAGCTCCATGCCATTAAAGAATGCGCAAACCTTATATACAATTCAGGCATTAAAGGCGCCAACATCCATATATTCACGGATAGTCAAGCAGCTATAAAAGCCCTCAGCTCACACATTATTGACTCGAAATCAGTACTGCACTGCTTCGATTCCCTCCAAACACTTAGGTACAGGAACAAAACCAGTCTATGGTGGGTCCCCGGACATAAGGGAATTGAAGGAAACGAAAAAGCCCATGAACTAGCCAGAAATGGCTCGGAAACCCCTTTCATTGGACCTGAACCATTCTGTTCGATTCCCAAATCAGATATAAATCTGGCTATAAAAAGCTGGGAGCAAAACAAATGTACTTCGTATTGGGAGAACATCCCAGGCCTAAGACATGCCAAAAGAGCTATTTAGCCCTTCAAAGCAGATGCCAGAAAGATACTAAATCTTCGCAGGCATGATATCAAAAACATAGTAGGCTACCTAACGGGTCACCACGGTCTGCGATGTCACCTAAATAAAATGCATTTAGTCGACTCACCGGAGTGCAGACTATGTCTAGAAGAAGACGAAACAGCCGAACACATAATATGTGAATGCCCGGCCCTTCCATCCATATACATACTACTTATAAACTGCAACGCCTGTCTGTTCGTTTCTCCATAACTCGAGAACCATTCGTCCGATTTTCATGATTATTTTTCTGATTTATAGATGTGTGGCCAACTTAGTCCGTAGGGTAAGTGAGAATTGCTCAGGAGTGAAGGGGTCGCGGGGAATAAGGGGGGTCTCACGATCCGTTAGCCGTATGAAATTGAAAGTTTGTATGTTGATAGATAAATCAAAATAATTACATGCCTCATTCATCGTTTTTCAAAATTCGTCCTATAAGGGTTGAAAAACGTTTACACCCTACTTTTCTATTTCGACCTTACTACGTTCAACTTGCCATTATACTCATAAATCTACGTATTTCATTTCAAGAAATGCTTTTATTCGTTAGCCAATACATCACCGAGTATTTTGGGCTAAAATGCATCTTTCTGGTCCATCCAGAGGGTGAGATATAATAAATTGAATATAGATCTTATTTGGCCAAGTACGAAAAAAATGTTTTCTCGATTGCAGTTGTGCTTAGGGGTAGTTTTATATTGCGTTCCCAACATAGAATATGATTACTCGCACGACTGGCATTCAGACTGCACATTGAACGTACATACTCATGTATGGCGTAGTTGAATTTGATGTAGGCAATGGTATGCATAAAACTGATAAAACAAACTAAATATGTATTTATGTATGTCTACGTACATATACGAGGTTTGTGGTGCGTAAGCGATAGATACATATCTACATATATGTATTTGAGATCTGCAGCTATGGAGAGTGTAAAGATATGATCGCAAAAGTAATCCTCCTATCAGAAAATGCTATAAATTTTGCGATTGGCCCCTAATGTCAGTTCTGTTTTGACATTTGTATAGTAAACACATGCGAAATACACGTTAATAAACAATGTTACGCTACACTGCTCCAGAACGCGGAATATTGGTGACTATTTATTTGAGCAATAATCGGTCGGTGACTTTGGCACAACGTAAATTTCGTCGCAGATTTCCTAGCCATCCAACGCCTACTGGTGAAACACTGCGACGTTTAGCCGCTCGCCTCGAAGAGACTGGCACAACACGAGATGCTGCCAGGCGTGGCAGACCCCGGAGTAGCCGTTCTGCAGAGAATATTGCTGCTGTAGCCGAAGATGTCATGGAAGCGCGGCCAAACGGTTACTGTGAATGGTGAGCGCTACAGAGCAATGATCAACGAGTTCTTTTTGCCGCAACTTGATGAATTGGGATTGGAAAACATGTGGTTCCAACAGGACGGTGCAACGGCACACACTGCACGTACCCAACCGATATGCTGAAGGATGCATTTCCTGGGCGCCTAATCTCCCGTTTTGGCGATTTGCACTGGCCAGCAAGATCGCCTGATTTGACCGCTCCAGACTTCCTTTTGTGGGGCTTTTTGAAGTCGCGGGTTTATGTCAACAAGCCTCAGACTATTGCAGCTCTTAAAGACAATATCCGTCAAGAATGTGAGGACCTATCGCCGGAAGTTTTGGCCAAAGTGATGGAAAATGCCATAAAAAGGGCTCAAATGACAATCAACTGTGGCGGCGGCTATTTACATGACATCATATTCTCGACTTGATGTAAAAAAAATTAAAAGACCCAATAAAAATAATCCACAAGAAGAATCAAAGTTTTTAATTTTTTTTTTAAATTACAGCCAAAAAACATCGGAAGGTTATTTTTGCGACACCTTGTAGCTACTTGCGCCCACTAAATAAATAACATGTACATGTAGGCATAGTTTATGAAAAGACATTTTGATAATATATTTTGTAAACTTAAAAAAGAAGACAAAATATAAACAAACGTGCATTTATATGATAACTCAAATAAATTTTAATTGAATTTAAAAGCAAATAAACCAGCGGGCGGAGCCGCGCGCATTGCTAGTAAAGTAATAAATCAGCCCTTTTAAATTTGAATCCAAATTATATTTCCTCTGATGTCACAAGGATTAGTTGGGAATTGCTTACGTTGGAAATTCATTATGAAATGTATAAGTTGCTTTTTGTATTTGTAACTTATAAATTAAACAGTTTAATTTAAAACTCTAATCTTAGAAATAAAAGATGGCAGTAAAAAAACAGATGCAC
This sequence comes from Cheilosia soror, assembly GCA_949372485.1. Classification (NCBI taxonomy): domain Eukaryota; kingdom Metazoa; phylum Arthropoda; class Insecta; order Diptera; family Syrphidae; genus Cheilosia; species Cheilosia soror. The sequence continues at coordinate 42,020,956 of OX443564.1, read as the reverse complement.
ATGTAAGTCCAAGTAGAAGTGTCCCGACACCGAGTCCAACAAAGGTTTTCTTTAAAGCCTATACAAAGGAAGACAGTTAATTTATGCATTCATTTAAATTGTGTGTTCTTTACCCTGTCCTGCCATTTCCTATTCTCAATGCACCTCTTATAAGGCATACTAGTGAACGAAACACTATTGTACAGTGGTACCCAGAAGTTTGGAAAGAAACGATACAAAAGGTCATCTAACCACTTCCGGCAGCGAAAAGAGAAGCGTTTTGTCAAGTCGCGCATCTGAAATGAAATCGTAATAGATGTATTTGATTGAACAAAATCAATGGCGGGGCAGTTCTAACCACTATATAATTGTACATCGCCAGATCACAGATTGCATGTGCATCCTCCCATCGGGTTTCAGTGAACTGCTGCAATGCGTCGTCGATTGAAATGCCTGGTTGGTTTAAAATCGATTGAAGTAAACTGCAGTCCTCAAAGCCGGCGTTCATTCCCTGTCCGTAGTACGGCACCATCGCGTGGGCGGCATCTCCCAAGAGCAATACTTTCGCTCCCACATGATATGGGTTGCACTAAGGTCGACATTGTTACTTAAAGTTTGCCATAGGATATAGGGGATATATTCTTACCTTAACTGAGACCAAGTGTTGCGGCTTGGATCTGAAGAAATCCTTGATTAGTTTCTCCTTTCCTATCAGTGGTATGGCGTCGGAATAATTCTTCTCGAAGAATGCCAACAGACCGTTTGCATCCTTAATGGTGCGGAAGACTGTAAAGGGCATAGATAGAGTCACAGTGAAGGATTTATCCTGATTTGGGAGCGCAATCATCATGAACGCGCCTCGCGGCCAGATGTGAAGATAGTTTTCCGCCATTTGAAACTGAAAGGAATATATTTTTCAAGCACTCGTTGGATGCAAAGAATATCGTTTAAGTCTTACCTGTCCGTCCTTAGCTGGTATGCATAGCTCCAAGTATCCGTGCTCGATGTACTCTTGACTGAAATTGAAACCAGGCATCTTTACCATTTGATTGCGGACAGCACTGAAGGCGCCATCGCATCCTATAATCAAATCGGCATCTGCTTCAACCACATCCGTTTCGGAATAGTTTCTGAAATATAGAAATAAAGGGTTTTCCAATAAGAGGTGTTATTTTGGTATTCAAAGAAAAATGCCATTTTTGAGATAAATGATCGGATGTTTATTTCATAATAAAGAGGAAGGTATGCCGTAAATAATGAAAAACAACATCAGCCAAATGGCAACCATGAGCACGCTTACAGGACCATATCCTTTTCATGAAATTTTCCATAACCAAATCGCAAAGTGGCTGCCCTATGTCCTCGATAGCCTCACGAATTTTATCTTTGAGGTCTTGAATCGACGCTGGGCTGTTGGCGACGTTGTTGTTAATCGGCCGGCTTGAGTTCTGGTGTAACTGAACTTTATAAGCCTTAAGACCCAAGTTTTTATGCAAAATACGGTGTAATGACGTTTGTGGAATACCCAATTCCAAAGAATAACGAGGAATGGACAAACCTGCCAGCAATATTCTCAGTTGTTCTTGAGCGACGTGCACGGGTTTTAATCTTCACATCGATAACTTGTCCCAACAGATCGAATTTTTCCACCAATATCTGTATTGCGGTCCGACAAGGTGCTTCACGACGACCAAAAAATGCTTTAGTTTTGCGAACTGCAAGACTAAAGCAAGATTTTCAACATTTTTATAGTGAATTTTAATAATTTCAATGCGTTGTTGAAGCGTGTATCATTCCATTTTTAGTAATGGCGTAGTTTCTACTTGTCAAATGTCAAAGAATAAAAGCTTCAAAAGTGACAGCTACCGAAATAGCGGGCCATTCACAATAACACCTCTCATTGGAAAACCCTTTATAATGAAATTGTTTTCGACAAAAAGGAAAAAGGAAGTGGTGTTAGTAACCATCCCTCGGTGCTCTTAGATTCTATATAAGTTCATATAAGCAGAGACTTGTACTGATTCCCAAAGGACGCTATTTATCTGTAAACCCATCATTATTTCGCCTCCTCTGTATGTTAGATACCTACGCCGGAAAAATTATGTACCGTATCATTACCTATAGGTTAGAAGCTTCAATTGAAAGCGCGGGAGAACTAAACAATTGACGCAACGCAATTCGTGTAAGTTATACACAGCGAAGAAAGTGGGCACATTCAAGTATCTAGTTGACTTAAGTCGACTAGATTTGTCTGGACTAAGTGTAACCTGAACGTAAAAACTAACTTAATTGGTCGTGAACGTCAGATCTTGACGGGGGGAGCATCTAAAGGGTATTCCACTCCACAAATCGTCACTTTTATTATCATTTTTAGATTTTTTTGGTTTTGTTTGTTTTGGTTAGGTATATTCACTAGCTTTGTGCTCTCTCAAGGCAAATTTGAAATGTCAAATTCTCCGCCGATGACATATAGAAATGTCAACTTAGTACTCAGTCACGAAATTCGTGACTAGATTCGTCGGCTACCCCTCCATAAACGTCAACAGAGAAAGCTGCTCACGTGACGAATCCCAGCCAATAAGAACTCAGAAACATCAAGTCAGTCAGCTGTCAGACTTACTAAACTAGATACTTGAACGTACCCAGTCATAGAAGGCAGAAGATAGATAGGCGGTGATAAACGGTGTTGTGCTGTAATTACACTCAACATCCGAAACGCATTTAACTCAGCAAATTTGAATCATTATTAGAAGCTCTCCGAAAACTGATACTACCAGCATACACCAAGAATTTTGACAGATTACTTCAGACAAAGGAAAAGGATGCTGATATATGACACAGATGATGGTCCCATGAAATATAATGTGATATAGGAGGAGTACCACAAGGGCCAGTGTTGGGCCCACTCCTCTGGGAACGTTACGTGTGACGAGGTACTCAATCTGAATTTACCAGAAGAAGCTACGATCGTGGGATTCGCAGATGACATTGCAATAGTCGTTGTTGCGAAACTACTGGAAGAAGTGGTTCAAATAAGCAACGACACAATCGGGATAATCCAGCACTGGCTGCAATCTGTGGAAGTTTACAAGAAGGAAACAATCAATCTTTCGGTGGGAGGTCACCAGATATAATCAAAGCATGCTATAAGATACATATGTGTCATGATTGACACAAGACTTAATTTTAACGAACACCTGGAGTATGTTAGTGGCAAAGCCTCGAGAGTGAATAGGGCATAAATGCGGAGGAGCCGGCGGAGACTATTTAGAGTTCTAATATCTGTGATACTCTACGCGGATCACCCATATGGGTTGAAGCCATGACCTGCCGACTCTGATGCGCAATTAGAGAATGCAGTGCATTGTGCATAATATAAGATGCGGCGGCGGCCTATACTTTTTCAGGGTTACTTCCAATAGACATACTGGCTGAAGAATCAGGAGTCTGGATTGGTTAATCAGCGAAGCGAATTATGGGCTACAGATAATCAAAGCATGTAGTACAATTATGATTTCTGAAAAAGGGCACACGTGCACTCGCGATCGAAACATCAAAACGAATGCCTGTCAGCTAAGACAAGAACCTAGGCTCATCGAAACAGCATAGAAATCCTTTTCCCTGAAGCACAGATATAAAAAATACTTGGCGCAATAAGCTCCCTTGGCATATAGCTTCTACAAACCATTCGTTTGTATGTATATGAGTCTTAATTTTTTAACAGTGACCTTAAATTTTATGCCGTATCGAAACGGCTGAACTTAGAACGTTTTTCAGACGTTCGCCAGAAGTAGCGTAATGAAAAAAACTTTACATTTTTCCGCGGATCGAACCTGAAACTTCTCGCTAAGTATAGTCTAGCACACTAACTACCGAGCCACTGTGCCTGCGGAGCACATCAGGAAATCTTAGATGTGTCAGGCGGCTGCTAAATTGTCATCTTATAGAGATAGCCAACAGTAGTTCAAAAAGACAAACTACTTTCAGTCAATGAAGAAGCATCTTAGATTGACTATGGCTATATTATAAATCTTAAAAACTAGGTCGCCGCATCTGAAATTCAACAGCTGAGGTCTTGACATACGGAGACATTGCTTGGCAGGGTACAAGTAGCAAATCATCACCCAAGTATGTGTGAAAAAAGCTTGCCCAAGGACTGATATTAGCTTTACTCATGTGCCACGAAACAACAAGTATTTTTAAACTGTAACAATTTATCGAAGCAATATGTTAAAATGCTTCCATTCCACAATTTTTGTTGTTTCGTGGTACAGGCCCCAGATCTATAGATGCATCAAAAACATATACACAGTACAGGGTAGATACATAATATCGCATCCAAAGTCTAATTGGTTAAAACTCTCATCTGCTATGGCCCATTGTACTAAATGAGCTGAAAAATATACTCAGGAATGACGGTTTCCATATCCAACTATACGATGGTGACATTGTGAACCTAATCAAAGGCAAATCCAAAGAAACCATTTAGGAACTCCTTCAGGGGACATGGAACCTCAACACTAAACAGTATCATAATTGCTTTCACATTCACACAAAAATGAAACCGAGGCAAACTGCGAGACCCCACCTGGAACTCTAACCTCACGAAAAGCATAAACATAGCCATGATTGAGGATCTTATGAACCAGCAGAAGTCAGAAGCAGTGTATCAGTGGTTAGTGTATACTGGGCTACTGTGCGAGGGATCCCAGATTCGATAACCGGAAAAACTCAAATTACATCTTAAGGTTGTGTCCACTACGCCACCTCTCGCAAACGTCTGACAAACATCCGAGAGTATAATGGTCCTGAAAAAGCCCCTCAATAAAGCCCTTCGGAATCGGCAGAAAATTGTAGGTCCCTTTCATTCGTCCCAAAAATAAAAACTCACACAAACAAGGGTAGTGATAAGCTTGACCTAGGGTTCCTAACCTGTTGCGCCAACTATTTATTTAGAAGTCTAATTGGTAGGAAGCAAAAATTAACGCAAGACAGGCTCAATCAACTTTAAAGGCTAGCTTGTGTTGTAGGTACGCATTACGTGCGCAAAAGAACAACTTCTGCTGCAGCGCTTGGAGTTTTCCTTAAAATTCCAACCCTCCATCTTTAGATACAGAAAGTAGCCGAGAGATAGAGGCACATATGCTCATATCTGAAAATGAAGAAAGCTGCACTTCTAGCCATAAAGGGACATAAAATGGAATCAATAGTAGTATGTGGGCTGGGCCTGCTTTTAATTACTCACGTCTCACTGCGCTATCCAGCAAAAACAGAGTTCACCTCATTTGGGTGTCAGAATACAGCGAACTAGTATAAAGCGAATTTTATAAAAATAAAGGGTGGTTAAATCTTAAAGGCCGATGTTGAATGTGAACCACACCTAAACGTCTAGTTTTTTTCTGCATTTCATTTGACATTTCTCAATTTCAGACTAACTCAATTTGAACCATGGAAAGATACACAATCGAGCAACGCATTAAAGTTATTCAGGCTTATTTGGGCGTTCAAATCAAAATGCATATCGTGCACTTTGTGATTTTTTCGATCAATTTAATCGTCCAAATGTGCGTACAATCGGAAAAATCGTGCAAAAATTTGAGCAAACCGGGTCTGTAGGAGATGTGAAAACACCAGAGCATTCTCGTACAGCGCGTACTGCTGAAAATATTGCTGCTGTTCGCGATAGTGTGGCTGAAGAGCCGTCCACCTCAACTCGTCGTGGTCTTCGCTATCGTGAGATGATAACGAACTTTTTATGACCTGAATTGGAAGATATGGATGTGGACGATATGTGGTTTCAACAGAACGGTGCCACTTGCCACACAGCTAACGAAAGAATGGCTCTCTTTCGGGAGAAATTCAAAGGCCGTGTTATCTCACGTCGTGGCGATGTTAATTGGCCGCCACGATCATGCGATTTGACACCGTTGGACTTCTTTCTTTGGGGTTATTTGAAAGAAACGGTGTACGTCGATAAGCCAGTAACAATTCAAGAGCTAAAGAATGAGATAATTCGGCACATTAACGGCATAGAACCCCAATTACGCCTCAGCGTCATCGAAAATTTGAACCATATCGCATGGAGGTGTGCCGCCGAGGTCGCGGAGGCCATTTGGTCGATATTTTGTTCCATACATAATTGAACCATACCAATCTTATCATAATAAAATGAAATGACAATAATTTCCTAAATAATTTTTGTTTTATTCCAAATCAACATCGGCCCTTAAAACTTAACCACCCTTTAGATATTTCTCTCAAGAAGAACGAACCTTTGTTGAAAAATAAAGCTAAGCAGTGCTGAACTCATACTGAATGCAATACATTAGCCAAATAATTCGCATGCCAAAATGTGACCGATAGAAGTCCTCTTTACCACAGATTTCTATAGTCAATATAAGATAACACCTGCAGAATGTGCAGCGACCCAGAGTACCTATAGTATTATCTTAGGTAAATCTATCTTGAGGTGGAAGATTAGTTGATATCTCGCCGAAAAATGTACTTGAATTCATCATACCAATTCGGGTATCAGGAGAGAGCTCTGATTGGAGGAAATTACAATAGGCCCATCTGCGGCTGCCTTGATACAGTGCTCCCACTACCTCCCCCATATAATCTAATCTAGCCTCACGGATTACCTGATTTATAGTGTTATTCGTAGAGGCGGGTAAACAAGCAACCAAACTATTAATGAGCCTTAAAACAATACACAAGCAGATTTATGTAATAAATTCCGTTATGAAAAATGTTTTAGAAATAGCAAAAATTGGTCGGGGAAAAAATCAAGGTTATTTAGAAGATGGAATTTTCTACAAAGAAAAGGAAAAGTGCCAAAATATTCGAAAAAGCTGTGGATTTCTAAAAGGTATGCGCAATTTACATTCATCTGCCAAAGTCGGTAAATATTGGGTTGGGTTTTACCCTGGGGGCTTATTCCCAAATGCGCGGCGGATCGCTTTTTACGGCGGATTTGTATTTTTTTGTATTTCCAAAAGCGATATGATCCAATCAAAAGCGACAGCCATTTAGGTGACGGATTGCTGGCGGATTTATTGCGTATAAAAAATAAACTAAATTCTTGTGACGGGAAAAAGCTGTCAAACTTTTGGGAAAATAAATGAAAAATTGGAAGTCTAATTGGAAAAAACGGGAAAGCACAGTTCGCATTTGAGAATAAGCAAAAGCGAAGACGGTCGAAAACGAAGTATCGCTTTCAATACGATCCGCCGCGCATTTGGGAATAACCCCTGATATAATTCTAAATAGCCAATAGCAATTATAATATGTACGTTCAGTAAGTACAAGTAAACTTAGCCTACACTCGAACTCGACTCCTGGGAACTTCGTAGAAGTACTACTCTTAAAAACTCTGTCTATACTTTTTTTCATAGGAGGTAGACTGCACCTCCTTATAGCAACCATAAAAATAAATTAAAAAATCGATTTTACCTTCTAAACTGCATAGTTCCTTCTGTCAAATCAGCTGAAACCAACTTGTGTTGAAAGTGAAAATTAATGTTTTCGAATTTCTGTCCAGCATTCAAGAGTACTTCATTTAATTGCTTCCGACCGACAGAGTACAAACACTAGAAAACTCAGTAATTTAATAAAAGTTGGCTTTTATATTTTATAAACACTTACCTGATGGTTGCACGCATCATAAATGACAACTGTTGTATTGCCTTTCAAATCGTGCAACATACGTCCTTTCATTTTAATTGCCGTTGATAGTACTTCTTTTTCTAAGCCCACTTCAGCTAATGCGTTGCGACCTCTTTGCGATAAAGCCAAGTTTATGCTACGACCCTGGACGAGTTCCGCTCGTCGAATATCTATAAATTGATTCGGTGAGGAAATGGTTTAAGTATTGATATCAATATTTTGTATATGTACCTTCGCGATATTCATACAAATGCACATCGTGTCCTTTTCTAGCCAAATTTAGTGCAGCCAGTGAACCAACCTAGTAAGAAAAAAAAAGTTTTAAGCAACGCAACATAAGAAATGGTCATAACAATATACAAGTGCATAAATTAATAAATAGTTGGCGCATCGGGTCTGAATTTGAAGGAAATGGATCTTCAATCCGATCGGTCAGAGTACATAATGGCTGTCAAATATTTTGTTGGGAATAAATGGCGAGGTCGGAGTCACATTCACAGTCAGAACGATCAGAACCTGAACCTAAATCTTGCTGAGTTCTAAAAATTCTCCAGATTTTTTCCATTCTTGTTCCGCAGTTTTGAGTACGGCCAGAAACAAACTGCATGCGCACAAACCACATAGAACTAGACCGCCGACTCCTCCCACATTACGGACTTTGCCTACAAGCTGCCTGCGGGCCCAGGATTTTTCATGTATTGGTGCTGTACAAAATCAAAGGAGCGCCATAGAGCAATCGATTTGGGCGCTATTTCCTTGGGTGTTATTGCCTAACACCACATTTGAAACGCTATGCAGTTTTTGAGTCCGAAAAACAGTGCCGCGAAAAACAGTATTGGAGAAATTTTACCAAAAAAATATTTGAAGCATTTATTAATTTGTATAGGCTTGTGAATATAATGGCAAGTTGAATGAAAGTCAAAATAAAAAAATATTTCACTGGAACAGAACACTACGATTTCATACATTCTTTTTCAATGGCCCGCTTATCGATTAAATGGGTCGCAAGTGTAGGTCGCTCAAGTGGACCCTCCATAACTCTCGATTCTCGGCCATCGAATCTAAATTATCAAGAGCAATCGCCATACGGGTAGAGACGAGATTATGAATTTGATCTAACCATGTCATCTCGAGTCTACTTAGAGGACGCCTGTATGGTGGTACGGATTGCATAGTACGTCTTGGGATTCTGGTTGGGGACATGTGGTGTTTGTGGAGTTCCTTATCTTATCTCTAGGTTTCACACCAGCAATACAATAGAGGAATCTCGTTTCGGCAGCTTCTATCCGCGATCTTATTCTTTCGGTTTGAAAAATCACCGAATTAAAGACTAACAACTTAGCTTTGACGCCAAGTTAAGTCCGCCTAATAACAGAATGCCCAAGCTGTCTTAAAATTGACACAGCGTGAGCAATCGTACAAAAAACTCGCTCCATTCCATCAATCGTGAATAAGACTCCGAAATATTTAGACTTTTCCACCATTTTCAATGGAACTCCACTAACATGCAGAGAGCATTGAACAGGCGTTCTCGGGATGAGCATCACTTCAGATTTGTTCACGTTTACCTTCATCTCAGCTTCAACACAAACAGCTACAAACAGATCGAGTGCGCTTTGAAGTTCAGTCTCAAAGGACCCAAGGATGACAAAGTCATCAGCGAAGAGCTAATGTCTTATCCTTAGATCTCTCAATTCGAAAAGTTCTTCGCCAAGACTGCGCTGTAACCTGTAACTAACATCCAGTCCATATACAGTGGCCGGCATAAGTATTTTGACAAAACTAAAGTTAATTCTGCTCATAATTTGAACTTACTTCATGTAAATTTTGGCATCAATGGAAAGGTCATTTAAATTCCGTTTGAATGATACAAAACTTTCCTTAACCGATTAATTACCCATTGAAAATTTGGAACTTTTGTAAAAGTCTACTTTTTTGACTTTTTTCCTCGGTTCCAAAAAAAAAAATATTTTGATGCAAAAAGTTTCTTCAAACAATTCTCATAGTGACTGCAAAAAAAATTTTTCAAAAATCTCTTCGCTAATATTTTTTATGATTTTTTGAATGGGATGATCTCAGAAAAATTTTGTATGAAAAGGAGGAAAAAGTGACTAAAATAGTCATTTTTAGCAATTTTCAAAAAATCATAAAAAATATTAGCGAAGAGATTTTTGAAAATTTTTTTTTGCAGTCACTATTAGAATTGTTTGGAGAATCTTTTTGCATCAAAACATTTTTTTTTTGATACCGAGGAAAAAAAGTCAAAAAAGTAGACCTTGACAAAAATTCTCACGGTTAAAGGTATTAATTTAACGCCATTTACCCGAACACAGCGCTAAATGCAAGAAGGATTCTCCTATCCAGGGTTGTCAGTTCAGTATTGCTATATGTCGCGCCAGTTTGGGCAGGCGCCCGGCCCTAGCAATAAAAGAGACAAGAACGAAACTAACATCATCATTTATAGACTTTGTGCCTCAAAAACGATTAGCGGCTTTCGAACTATTTCGGACGAAGCAGCTATTGTTATAGCCGGAATGATTCCTATCGACATCCTGACAGATGAAATGCAGCGAATCTACACTAGAAGAGTCTTAAGTTAGCAAGAGTCTGGTGACATAAAACCAATAAAGAAAGAAGAAAGGTCAGCTTCAATAGCTAGGTGGCAAGCTAGATGGGACAATATTACAAAAGGCAGATGGACCTAAAAGTTGATTCCTATATATATACACTCCAGAGTTTATCTCGAGGGTCTCGGTATCGTATGACTTTTCCAAATCTATAAAGCACGCGTAAGCAGATTTGGCATACTCCCAAGCCTTCTCAAGTATCAAGACAATAGAATTTAATTTTCATATGTTACAAGATTTCTTTATCTTATTTGCGCAAAGAATACACGCACAAATATTTAAATTTTAAATACTAAAACACTTTAGATCACGATGATATCTGATAAGAATATTTGACGCACTCGAGGGTAGGTATAGCTACGCATTTCCCAAAAAATATTTTAATACATATATTTCCCGATCAAAATGGAAATGCTACAAAAACTAACTTAAGGGTTCTAGATGCGTTCACCTTCGTATTGTTTACTTATTACCGCACTTTCTCTCACACTACTTACCAGTCCAGCTCCAATTACTGCAACTTTCATTGGATGAGCATTTGACCCATTGTCAGTAGTTGTTCTAGGAATTGTCTTTGACATCTTATATGCAACACCAACTAACTAGCGCACTTTTCTTATATAAATAAAATTTTAAATTTACTAAAGCAACACACAAGTCAATATAAAAATCACAACTTCAACCCAATCGACAGCAATCTGGTGCTCAAGTAAATCGGATCATAGATGAAAAGCGAATAAAAATGATGTGAGCCACAGGCAAATTTCAACTGAAGCCTTACAGTGTTTCACTCTGTTGTCACAGTGAATAGAAAAATGGAATCGGACACCGCGAGCTTAACCTAGTAACTGACTTAGCAATTGGGTGCTATACACATACAAATGTACCAGTTGTAGTATACTAAAACATTTTTACCCTAAAATGATGTCTACTCTAATTCACCGGGACTTGAGATAATGGATAGATACAAATTTCTGTTTGTTTTAAGAGATTGAGATACAAATGCTGTGAGAAGGGAACGATAACGATATGTACCCATATTGAGATAGAACAGTGACCTGCAATAGATGGAGGTAGCTACTACAGACAGGTGCACCGCAGTTCTTTGAGGTGTGTATTAAAAGGGGTGGTCACTGATCAGTGATATTCAGAGTGTAACTGGTTTAAATCAGTCAGTATAGTCACACAGCATGGCAACACTGCGAGACTGAAAGTTTTCTAATATGCAAAATGAGATTAAGATCTTACTGATAGCAGGTATATCTGTTTTGAAACGGGTTATTGCGATACGATGGCATTCAACTTGATCTTAACGCTAACGCGTGTCAGTGCATGTATGGAGAGGGATTTTGCTGGTAGACAATGCAACTGTCTGTCAGAATGAACAACACAACTGAGATAAGGGTTGAAGCGGCAAATCAAATCACAGAACTTGACTGTTACTATAAAATTAATGCATTTATGTATGTCATGGCATGGCGGTGCTTTGAAAGACTAAAATTACTTGATTCGCACAGTCAAGGAAACCAAACTATGACTTCATCAATTGGTTTATATCAGTGGGGGTTGTCTTACTATAGTATGTACTGTTGTCTTCTTTTTTATCGATGCATAAGCCACCAACGTGCATCGTCCATGGACACACGGACCTTCCCATGAAAAACATTTCAGGCGATAGATTTTAGTTGAGAAAAGAAGGGCTGATTACACCGAAAATTCTTTCTCTTTTCTACTCATTTTAAATCGACCTGTCTCGCCCGACACGACTTTCATGGGAAGGCCTGTGTATCCCTGCACAATATGATCATTTTGGTAGAGTTTGTAGCACAGAAAATGCACCGAAAATCCACTTTCAGAAATAATTCTCGCTACAAATCTTCATTTGGTATTTGCGTTGATAGAGTTAGGACCGGGCGCCCACCTGTGCTTTACCATACATTATACATAATTTATTTGTGTTTCCTATTTCACTATTTCTGTAGCTGCAACATTTAATTTCATTGCAATGACGCCTTGTTTTTGTCCAGCCAAGTCGTTCATGGGAATGAAAGTCGTGGTAAGGCCTGTGTGTCCATGGACATTGGTAGTGCTAGATTCTTATCGGCTATAGCAATCTCCCTTCGTGAACAGACAGACCATTTGTCGCCAGCGGAATTGACGTAAAGCTCATTAGTTCGCGGGGATAGATGCAAAGACTGAGCTTACTCTATTATTAGTGCATAGTACAGAGTGGGCCATCTATTGGTTTCTTTTTAAATCTTAGGTTATTTTGACACTGACAGCTGTCAGCCGCTCGAAATCTTGACAGAAAATCAGTATTATACCTCCGCTGAACGAAATGAGTCGCTTTACGCTTGAACAACGTTGGAAAATATTGAAAACTTATTTCAAAGTGAGTACTGTGTAGCCCAAACAGTGCGTTTTTTGAAAAGAAGTTTAGGCCGAAATGAAGCATCGTCTGCTCTATGCAAGTTTGTGCAAAAAGTTCCTGAGACTGCGGTATGCTAATGGAGAACAACTCATGGTCGCCGTCGTCGTCAATGCATCCACAGAGAATGACAGTTTGGTGCGGATTGTGGAGTGGTGGCATCACTGGACCATCTTTCTTCTAAAATGAGACTGGGAATAACGTTTCGGTCAACGGTGGGCGTTACAGAGCCATGTTAACCGACTTTTTTTCACTGATATTGACGGCATGGATTTGGGCGACCTCTCATGCAGGATGTCTCGTCATATCACACAGCCAAGACAGCCGTCTTGCGGATGTCAACCTCGGCCGCCTCGGAGCTGCGATTTGACCCCTTTGGATTTTTTTTATGGCGAACCCTGAAGAACCGATGTTATGCCAACAATTCGGAAACCATACAAGTACTTAAGGCCAATATCATCCAAGCAAACAGTCCGAAACCATCAACAAGGTCTTTTAAAATTGAAGTGACAGAATGCGCTACTGCGAAGCAAGCCGAGGCAACCACTTGAACGACGTTGTATTCCATAATTAATGGGAATATTTTCTCTTACTAGAAAAGTCATAATACAAGGAAAAAATTTAATTTTGTTCATTTTATTGCATTTTTAAAAAGAAACTTGTATCTGGCCCACCCTTTAGATCCATGCGTGTAAGTACTAACTCACATGGAAAACATTTAGCATGACTTATATGCATCAAAACATCAACCAGGCTTGTTTAATTTACTTTTTGGTTTACTTGGTTTGGTAAAATACTACTTTTGACTATGAAGAAATGATTAAATTTTAAACTGTAGCTTAAATGGGAGTAAATGGTTTATGGAAGGAAGTATCTCTCATTGCCAATAATCACAACTTGGCCATTTATTATCAATACCTACCAATAAAATCTTTATGTCGACTGGTTCGTCATACTGCGTTAAATAAACACCTGAAACGAAAAGTGGAAACAAAACGTCACCTTAGAATTGGTTTGGCGTAAGCGCCAAAAGAGCTTTTTTGGCAATTCGAGTTTAAAGTTTAAAAGCGATTTATTTAAATGCTGCCCGTTAGAATTCTTAAATGTTTGTTTCTTATGAAGTTTTTATACGGAAATGGACAACTCATTTGGGTAGCTGTTTTGCCTTGGACCGATAGAAAATATTAGAAATATTTATGCATTATTGTTCAGAATGGAATTAACGTCATAATGGCTGACTTCAATTTATTCTCCTTCATACACGTACGGCAAATAGTGTAGCTTATACGTCAAGCCAATTCTCACCCAATTGAATATTTTAGTGATGTGTGTAAGTTTAAGTCAGGAAACAAGATTTCAGCTAATCTCGAATAAGCTGATGCTAGTCATTGCCTAAAGCGAATAATTTACATAATAAAAACAAATTTATTTTAATAAATTAAATTTAATTCATTTTGGTGGAATTATTTATCTTCTATTTGTTTTTAGTTTTTTTTTTAATGCAACAACTTAAAATAATTTTGGTCAATGGGCGGAAAAATTAAAGAAGGCTTGCAATATCGTATTTCTTTTCCTTAGATATTATTCTGCTCTCGATTAAAATATAAAAATTCCTTGGAGTTTCAAGATTTGTATTTTTTTGCTGTCTTAAATAATATTGATTCGATCTTAAACTCCAAGTCTTTTGCCGAAATTTTGAAACTAAGAGAAAACTCTTTTTGGTTTTTTGTACACCAAAAGTAGCTGTATGTGGGCTCGCAGAAACTACGCAATAAATCCGAATCTGTATCTCCGTTCTCATCTTTTTCTGAAGGACTAGACAAGGTAAAATCATGGGACATAAAACATAATACAAATTTATCAATCATTATTATAATTTCCAAATTACCTAAAATATCTGGAGCGGATGACGAACAGCTGCTAATGACATCCGAATCAAAGTCTAGAATTTCTTTCTGAAGGCTAAATGTTTATATATCTGTATACGTGTTTGTAACCGAACTCCTCCGAAACGGCTGGACCGATTTTAATGAACTTTTGTGTGTGTGTTCGAATGGGTCTCAGGATGGTTTAGATTCACAATTAGACTCGGTAGGTGGCGCTGCGATCAAATTCCACAAAAGTTCAAATAATAAACACTCCACAAAAAAAAAAAAATAAAAAGCAAAAATCTTATAAATTTCTCGACTCCCGTGGGAGCTAAAGTTGCAAAATTATACACATTGATGTGCATTGTCCAAACAAACAATCGCGGGAAGTGTTGGATTCCTGGGCACACGTCTTACGAAATAATGGTCGAAGCACACGGATTAGGTATAGAATCAATCCAGACACATCGGTTAAATAAAAAAAACCGCATAACAATTGACGGACAATGAAAATGTACGAGCAGGCAAAACAACGTTTGCCGGGACTGCTAGTAATATTATATATTTTAATTATTAATAAAGTAAATTAGGGAAAACAAATTATTAAATTACCGAATCAAAGACGGTGACAAGTTTGAACCCATCTTTGCGTATTAGTTCTCCGCCTGCTCATGGACAACTAAAATTTATGCCGCGCTGTCATGAACATACGATTTATTTATTAATTCAATTGACGTACGGCAAACCAAAACGCATAATCAAAATGTCACAATCTGACGTATGTCCGTTGAAGCTATAAAATTGACCGATGGGCTACGATGGACATACACTCCGCGCTACTTGAATAGCATACCCCCTAAGGTCGGTTCTCTATCGCCAATAAGTCCCAAATAAAGCATGCTAGAAACTTAATTTTTTTTTTTTTTTTTCAAATTAATCCTCATTCAATTGTTGTGATTTGACCCGAAGAAAGATTTAAAACTAAAGCTTAAAGTATTAACAAAAAATATTAATTAAAAACCGTCAAAATATGGACAATTTTGCGCCACTTGAATAGAACACCTAAATGAAAAAAAGATTTTAGAGAATTCTGCTTCTTTTTAACACAAACATTACTTAAATTTAAGGTAGTAATGCACACATCCGATTTGAAATTAATGCATATACAGTTTCCATATACATACATATATATATATACAGTTTTCCAGTTGTTCCGTGTCAGGCACGTAGCCAGGGGGGGGGCTTGAGGGGCTGAAGCCCCCCCCGAAAGTCTAGACAAAAAACTAAAATTTTCTAAAGCCGAATTTAAGACTATCATTTCAGTTTCAGTTTTAGTTGAGTTATCAATTAAGCTTGTTACAGCCGATTTCTTCACAAAGTACTAGCGCTAGTACCGGTATTAGACCAAAAGTTGATACTCAAATACCTAGGTATCAGGTCATTTCTTCACGAAGTACTAAGCTGAATTTGGTACCGGTATTAGTTAGTACTCGGTATTAGCTTGACCCTCAAAATCGGCAGTCTAACGTCGTTAGTACCTGAATTAGATCGATTTCATTGCTTTCGCTCTTGCCTATTTTTGTCAAAAAGTAAATACATCGTAGGTTTAAGTCTAATGAAGTTGATTAGAAAATGGATTTCATTTTCGATAGGGATAATTGGTTCAATAATTTCGATGACGACATTGAGAATGAGAATGGTAAAGAAGGGGTGGCAACTCGTTGATCTGAGCGGCGCATCTACCATATTATGCTATAATGGAATACAGTAAATACTTAGAACGATGTGGATTTTTTCGGCGATTTCAGTTGTCTAGAGTAACGTTTTTTTACGTTCGAACGTGGACGAATTGCAGTACGGTTAACATATTTTATTTACATATATTTATATTCAGTTTTAGTCGGTAATCGTTTTTATTCACGATTTTACCAGTAATCGTTAGATATTGCCTGAGCAGAAATTGCTGATCAGATCCCTCTACGATTCATGACAAATGGATCGATTCGATGTAAATAGTGGTTGCCGACGTCATTTGCGTACCAGCCGCTAGTGTATGTCGCACACTGCCAAAAGTATGATGTATGACACGCCATTTGGACAAATTTATTTAGGTTGCACTGATTGTCTCCACAAACAATGAGTGCAACCTACCGCACTCATGTTAAATTGCAAACACCGAATTGGTTAGTTCAGTTCCATAATGTGCAATAATAGAAAAAAACAACCAATCATATACGCTATCATATGCTATCCAATACTGGATACCCCTAAACACACACTATTTTACAACAGGAAAGCAACAAAAATATTAAAAGAAATACTTGCTCTTATGAATAAAAATCAGTCATCCTGCAAAATGTTTGACGTCCAATGAGCATAAAAATGTCACCGTTATGACATTTCAGTCAAAAATGGGTACTAGACCAGTTTTTAGACGTATTAGTCGTAGTACGGTTGATAAATTTAGCTTCGGTACTAGCAATGTGAAGAAATACACAAGTACTAAGTTCTCGTTAGTACCGAGTATCAGAGCTAGTACCAGGTCTAGCTAGACCGGGTACTAGTACTCATGTGAAGAAATCAGCCGTTAAACCGATGACTAAATGCAAAAATGAAAGCGTTTAACTAAAACTAAAACTGAGACTAAAACTGATGGAACTCCCATAAGTTTTCAGAAGTTTTAGTAGAAAGCTCAACTGAATACTAGACTGATGTCTAAATACACTGCAGAACATCAGTTTAACTGAAAGCTTAACTGATAGTTCAACTGATAGTTCAACTAAAACTGAAACTGAAATGATTGTCAAAATAGGGCTTTAAGCCCTAAATTCAAATCTATAAAAATAAGACCATCCCGGTAGGTATACAGTATCCAAACGCTAGGTATGTACATTGTACACTGTGCAAGCCATATCTTTGACCTGGTTATGCCAAGTCAACTCCTGCAATTCGCACTTGCCTTTGTGTAGTTTGGCGTATTTTTTTTGGAAGTGATTATAACAAAACCAAAAGAGAGTAGAAAAGTTTTGCATGGAAAAGTAAAAGTGACCTAGCTTTAGATTCTAAAAAAATACGTCTGTTAGTGAAATTTCTTCCGCAACTGTTCAAATGCATTATATTATAACTTTCAAAAATTTCATTACAAAGCACGCACCAGAGAGCTAAAAAACTCGACTTCTACGCCTTTGTGAAACAAGATTCATTGAAAATACATCTCAATAAGTCTTGAAGAAATAACGAGCAGAACAATGTCTTCGAAAGCATCAACACTTTTGGCAGCGCCAACGGTCCAATAAAGTAATTTCCTAGTAAGCCTCATTACATGCGAAAATCTGTTGAGTTTAACGCTGCCCTTATCAATTTTCTTTAGATTTCGTTTCTGCAATCGACCGCACAAAAGAAGTTCTGAATTCTCTTAAGAACATCAGAGAAAATACCGTAGATTTTTTCAGGGAGACTTTTCAATCCGCATCCCAACTTGCAGAGGACTTATTTGAAGTTAAATTAAGAGCTCCAAGAACTTCATTGCGCGTTCCAATCCAGAAACCTTTCTACTGAAGCCTATTTTGAAGTGTCTAGGTCTACACATACGATATACTGACATAGACTCGTTAATACAAAATCTTACGGACAGATTCATGGTCAACGTTGACGTTCTACCATCGTTTCAAGCTCTTCTCCCAGGTTTTGCTGCAGTTGAGCGAGTGAACGAAATGGATAAGCTAACAGGCTAACACGTTACTTTGATAATGTAATTTCGTTGTCAGCTGTGAAAGCTGAATATATTCTTTGGTGCGATCCTTCTACCGAAGTTTTGAAATTGCTTGATATATGTGACAAGACTTACTTTAGAGGTATAAATTTCTTGCTTACGGTTTTAGCAACGCTTCCAGTGACCACAGATAGTGTTAAAAAAACCCTTTCAGCTATGAAAAGGATTAAAACAATGTCCCGAAGCGTTATAGAGAATGCAAGGTTAAGCTCATTTGCTATGATATCTGTTCATTCGGATATTATTGTGGATCTAAATAAGGTGATTTATCTCATGTTTAAAAAAAAATCAAGAAGTCTTCTGCTTCAAAAAATGTGTGTAAAATAATTATTCAAGTACCTATGTTCGTTTAAGTACATACGATTTAAAAACTAATACGAATCAATGAATTGGAATATTCTTAGTTTTTTGCTTCATAAGATTTGGATCAAGCCCCCCCCGAATCAAAATCCTGGCTACGGCCCTGTTCCGTGTGTATTGGGGCTTAAAATGACTGAAAAAAATATCGATTTTTATCGCCAGTGTCCAGTCTTGCAATTCCGATTTCGACGATTTTTTCCTTCTGAAGGTATTGTTTTTTTTTTTACATACAAACCTGCTACAAAAGAATACCAATCTACCTTTCCAGCAAAAAAAGAATCATGAAATTCGGTGTTGCCAAATGGCGTTAGGGAATAACTCCCAAGGAAATAGCACCCAAATCGATTTGGAAATATCGCCCAAAATAATGCATAGCGCCCAAAAATAAAAAACAGGATGGAAATAAAGACCAAACATAATTTGCAGTTTAATACGTATGGGGGAGGGGGGCATGCTGCACCCTGCAACCCCTTTGCTTGGGGTTACTGTCAGATTTGGAGTATGTGCGAAATAAGTTTTTTTTGCAGTACAAACTCCCACCTAATCCAAAATCCAACAGAAAACCCAAGCAGGTGGGTTGCAGGGGGCAGCATGCCCCCCATACTTATTCCACTGTTTATGCATTTCCGCTTACTATTTTGGGATTTACTGTTTGTCAAAAAAACGAACCATGGAAAGGAAATAAAACCCAAAATGACGAAAAATTTTCCAACAGCAAATTGTACGAGTTTTTTTTTTTTTGTTATTTTCAAATCGATTTGGGCGCTATTTCCTTGGGCGTTATTGCCTAACGCCTTGCCAAACTCGAGATATAAAAGGACAAACATAATATCAATTTAATTTTTATGTATATATAAACTCAAAGAACAAAGTCAAAGTCAAAGTGTGAATGCCACTCGTTAAAGAGGAAGCCTCGATTTGAGGTATTTTGTCTTAATCTAATCAGCTAGACTGTCAAATATTAGCCAAAAGTAATAGAATGAAAATCTTTTATCTTTTTCGGAACAAGAAGAGAGTAAATGTTTCATGCTTCATGTATTTGTGTTTTTACTATAGAATTTGCAACAAATTGCTTCAAATGGAATGAGTTTCTATTTACGATATACATTATACATACATACTTAACTTGAACGAAGATATGAAATACGAGCGGTGATAATAACATGAAGATAAAAGTGACTTACCTCTATAATTTAATTTAAATAAACAATTTTTTTTAATCACGCAGTGAGTCGCCTTATATGCATCCTTGTTTGCACTACACTTTTTATTAGAGTCACCCGATTTGAATTTATTTTTATTGAGCAGACAAAACAAATCGTTGGCAACAAATGTCAATACATAAAACAATAAAACTTTTATTTTATTTGTTTCATTTATTTCATTAAAGTCTATAAGTATGTATTAACTTGATTAGGTAGGTTACGTTACCTTTCCAATTATTCAGGGGATGAAACGTTAGTCGGCTCTCAGATTAAAGGCTCCATCAAACAGAGCGCGTTTCATCGCCGCGTTATTATATACTGCAATTCATATCCCCTGTCACGCGCTCTGTCGTTTTCAACTCCGCGTTGAACTCACCGCGGCGTTCAAACGTGGCGGTGAAACGCGCTCTTGTGAAAAATTACTGATTATTTCTCTGACGCGGAGCGGTGGAGTCATTTTTGTAGTGTCAAATAGAAAAATTAATCGAATTTGTAAGAAATTACCCATATCTTTATGATATGGGTAATGAAATTGTATAAAAACATTGTTTTAAAAGGTGAAATGAATTAAATGAGAACTGTATTCTTCAACTTATTGCCTCTTTTTATTTATGTCGTGCGCCCAAATTCTTTTTCTTTTTCAAAAATTTAGTAGCACGGCAAATAAAATCAATAATTCGACATCGGTTTGACGTCGTCTAACCCGGTGTTGAGAAATTCGTCAAAATAATCTTACCGCGCACCGGCAGGTCGCGTTGCTTTTAATGGTTGACTTTTAACGATTGTGAAGTATGTAATTCACAACATTAGTGGGCCGCTTCTGGAGTTGGTCCTGTAGGGCAACTCGGTTTTGTATCGTGGGCAATGAAAGAATACGTATTTCTGAAACCCATTAGATTGCGTTTTGTATTCCTCTTTCTATAATAGAGAATTTTACGTAGAATTTTAGGGAGAAAAACATCAATAAAAAAAATCATCTACCACTAAGGCGGCTCTCAGATTGAGGCAACTAGCAATAAGCAACTATAGTTACTATAGCAGCTGTCAATAAGCAATCAGCAACATTTTTCGTTCGATCGATATTTAGTTGCTGTGATGTGAGACCTCTAATTTAATTCAAAGTAAAATAATTGTGAGCGATAATTTTGCGTGTTTCCTATTGCCAGTTGCTGATTGAATGTTGCCTCAATGTGAGAGCCGACTTAGAGGTCTCACATCACAGCAACTAAATATCGATCGAACGAAAAATGTTGCTGATTGCTGCAATAATTATCGCTAGCAATACACATGTTGAAAAGCAACAAATACTGCTTCCTAGTAGCAATATATGTGGTTATTCACACATTTGCACATACTACGTTCTATAAAGTTTTGGAAAATATGTCGGACGATACTGTTTTCAACACAAAATTCGTAGAAGTTGTGGAAAAATATCCCTGATAGCTAGAAATTTCAGGCAACACTGTTTCTTCGATGTGAAAATAGGTTAAAATAAAGTTGCGTATTGCTGATTGATAGTTGCCTAGTTGGTTAGTTGCTTATTGCTTGTTGCATTAAGGTTTCGTCAAACAGAACGCATTATTAACGCCGCGGTAAGATTATTTTACGCGTCCGGCGGTGCACATACTATACCTAACGATCTTTGGCGTTTAAAGCTCAAACATAGAGTACTTAATAAAGGGTGGGCCAAATACAAGTTTCTTTTTAAATATGCAATAAAATGAACAACATAAAAGGTTTTCCATGTATTATGGCTTTATTGGCAAGAGTAAACATTCCCATTAACTTTGGAATACAACGTCGATCAAGCGGCTACATCGGCTGGATACCCAGTAGCGCATTTTGTCACTCCAATTTTCCAAGACCTTGTTGATGGTTTCTAGCTGTAACTCACGGATTGCTTGTATGATATTGGCCTTAAGTCCTTGAATCGTTTCCGAATTGTTGGCATAACATCGGTCCTCCACGGTTCCCCACAAAAAAAAGGTCAAAGGTGTCAAATCACAGTTCCGAGGCGGCCAATTAACATCGCCAAGACGGCTGATAACACGATTTAGGAATTTGGTGCGCAAAAGATCGATTGTGGCATGGGCTGTGTGGCATGGCGCGTCATCCTGCATGAACCAGAGGTCGCCCAAATTCATGTCTTCAATTTCACTAAAAAAAAAGTCGGTTAACGTAGCTCTAAAACGCCCACCGTTGACCGAAACGTTGTTCCCAGCCTCAATTTCGAAGAAAAATGGTCCAATGATGCCACCACTCCATAATTCGCACTAAACTGTCACTCTCTGTGGATGCATTGGCTTCTCGACAATAACGTGCGGGTTTTCCGAGCCCCAGATGCGGCAATTTTGGTTGTTAACGTAGCCGCCAAAATTTTGTTTACATAAACCTGCATACAGCATAATAAGCACACTTTGAAAATAAGTTAAGGTGGGTGCTTCATTTCGGCCAAAACTTCTTTTCAAAAAACGCACTGTTTGGGCTACACAGCACTCAATTTGGAAATAAATTTTCAAGATTTCCCAACGTTGTTCAAGCGTAAATCGACTCATTTCGTTCCGCGGACGTATGATACTGACTTTCTGTCAAGATTTCGAGCGGCTGACAGCTGTCAGTGTCAAAATAATCTATGATTTAAAAAGAAACCACTAGATGGCCCACTCTGCATCAAATATTATTATTGGAAATAAAAGAATGGAATTCCAATTTCAGTTTTCAAACAGCTGATTTGGAAAGATTTAATTTAACTATTTCTCGCTAAGTAGTCGAGCATCCATACATCCATAAGTCCATTTAAAAATTAATTATTCAATTGAATCAACAAAAGAAGCCTCGATATAACCTACCTTTCGATCATTGGACAAGGAAGTCATAGAAATTATTGCACTGTTTCACTGCCACAGTGGTCTGCTTACATACTCTTGATCTATTTTTAAAAGAAATCCCAAAGATCGTTTTTTTTTTTTTTTTCTAAATACAAATTAAAAATCTAGCATCAACAAGTTGGTGATGCGTATACCTGCTGTGGCTTATCCCGCCACACCATACACACATCTCGATACCGCAATTTGCGTCTGCATGTGTGTAAGATGAGAAAGAAAACTATATAAATTGACGAAAATTGGGGAAAATCAAACCATACCCGACCCACCGATCAACCGACCGACCGAATGGCTTTTCCTCTACAAAACACAGACAGACAGAGAATAAAAAAACTTTTCGCTGTTGTGTTTGCTACTGTTCCACCAACGAAGCAAAAGAGTTTATTTTAAAATTTTTCGACAAGAAAAAAACCAAAAAATAAACGCAAAAAAAAATTCTATTCCCCAAGAAAAATTCAAAAACGGTCAGTTGCGAGCGGACCTCTGAAAAAAGCGGAACTTTTGTCAGCAAGTCCGCGGAAAACGTTAATTTTTACATTAAACTTTTTTTTTTTTTTAAATAATTTATTTTCCATATAGTTAAGCAGCGTTTTTACTTAATACATTTTTTTTTCTCTGTCGTATCTCGATCCGCTAATTAAGTTTGCAATTATTTTTTTAACGTAAAAATACACAAATTTTTCAAAACGATATGACATTTACGCGAATAAAAGTGATAACTATATTAGTGTGCTCGTTTTTGGCACTTAGTTTTCCCGGATATGTAAACTGTGCAAACAAAAAAGGATCACAGGGTGCCCCACCACCGCCGCCGCTTCCTCTTGAGCCAGAAGCTGTAATCGAGGAGGTCAATGCAAAACAATTGGATAAACTCCTAAACGACAAGGATTATGTAGCTGTATTCTGGTGTAAGTGCGCTGATAAAGGACTTGCAATTGAATGCAAAAAAAAAATCCATACTTAGTTCAAAGTGATCAAAAATAAAAAATAAAAAATTCATATAATTGCGTAAAAGTGAGAGTGTATGTGCGAAAGAGACTCTGCCTGTATAAGTGGATCTATATGAATTTGGGCTTTAAATAAATAAAAGTGTATCATTGAAGGTATAGCTATACATATAGCTGTGCGCGCTGATGTACCTACTTTTTGGATTATTCGCCATGGTGCACCCAGAATTTGATTTATTACCCAAGCTAGTGTGAGTGACCCAGGACCTGAGTGCACTATACAACGGACATTGCCAGAGGTTATTTATTGGCATTTCCGTTCAACTGATGTACGTAATCTGGCTCGGAGTTATATAATTGCAAAAGCTACTACTGCAGATATACTCCTTTTGTACATTTTTTTTAAGTACATACCCCATTCGACATTCTCCGACAATTTTACAAACTTTTTTTTTTTTGTCGTTGCTGCTGCATGTAGTCGCAACATCTGCTGCGACGAGTATCTTCTCTTTCTCACAATTCTCATGTACAACTACTTTATTCTCAAAATAGAATTTCCTTGCGCTAGGCAGCAGAATTATGTTGATTTTAGCCCGCAACCCGCACCGTCACCATTTTGTCCATCGCCTAAGAATGGCCACTACAAAAATTCAAAAATTCGTTCTCAAAAAAAAAAAAAAAAACCGCTGTTTTCAAGAGGAATTTTATTTACGCATACGATATGGTTCACATGTATGTATGTTTTTCCATGGCTTCAATAAAACAAAAAAAATATAGCAGCATTCAATAATCATTTTCATGGCAAGATATTAGATACTTTTCTTCGTCCGCACGATTACTAAAAGTTTTTCACGAAAGCAAGCAAAAAATTAGAAATAATTCCAAAAATAAAATTCAATGTTGCTGAAGAAAGTAAAACTTATTTTTGGAAAATGAATACAATAAAAGAAGAAACGTATTGTGTATATGGTGTATGGGCTTTTAATTGCCCACCATATAAATTTCAGTTTGTTTGAATGATTACAGAGCGTAAACAAAAAATTCAAAGCGCTTTTAGCCAGAATTGAAAACTGTTGCTACTCGCAACATTAAAGATCTAAGGCTTGTTTCGGTGGAAAACGCGTATCGGACACAATTATTATAGCAATTAGAAATGCAATTTGTTTAAGCGAAAATGAAACATTTATTTGTTTTGTTTTTGAAACAATTTCCAGAACAAGGTGCTAATGTTAAGTGTTGTAAGATTAAGTAAAGGATGTTCTTTTGAAGTGTTTGTTTTTTTGGAATTGGCAACACTTTTGTAGAGACGACAGCTAATTGACTCTTGTTTTGGTTTGCCATTATTTTCACCATGTATCTGAATTACGGTACTTGTCTAGTTGAAAACTAAATACCCTATAAAGGACGTTTTTCTTAGAGTTTTGTTTTTGAATTGGCAAAGTTTCCAGTGACAACCAATTTAATGGCTGTGGCTGACAGCTACCTAATTTGTGCTGATTTTGGTCCCCAATTTCACCCTGGGTAAAGACTTAAGATAAACCGGCAATAGCTCCTCGAAAAAGAAGTCGAGTATAGGTTTCCATATAGCGCTTTATTTGACACAGCCCGAAATCATACTCTAATGCCCAGTTGCACAGTGCAGAGTTCAATGTAACTTAAGTTTGAGTAGAGACGAACAGCTAAGTGTCACCCATGCATATTTTGCGTTTCACAATACTCACCTCAAATGGTACAAACAACTTGGCAGCACTTTAAAAAATTGTTGTTTTGCAATATTTAATAACTTATTCGATTTTCCTAATGGTTTGTTAATGACAAGAAACCCATAACTTTAGCAAGAAAAATAATTACTTTGTTTAATTGAACTCGTAAAGCGAAAAAAAAACCAAATGAACTTGTCAAATCGTTGACAGCTGAATAGCTTGCCATCTGTCTCGCGTGAAACTTAAGTGTCCGATATTGGGCACTTAAGTTTTATAATCAAACTAGCTGGACCCGTGCTCGCCTTGCCCGCTCGTATATGTATATTTCACAAACTGGCTGGACAGAAGTACACAGTACACAGTACCTATCTGTTCAAGAAAAATTGCTTTCGATGTGCGACAACAACCCCAAAGTAGAACTATGGAATCCAAACAACTACCCCAACCCTACCCTGTTACGTCATATCAGAATAAAATTCCTACTGCGTTGCGTGGCGATATGCGATAATGGATGTAATGCATTGGATATATAATATGCACCCTCTGCATCGCCCTCCCTCTCATTGATCTTGCTACTTGTTTAATATACTGCATTTCCTTTCCTTTGCTTCCCTCTTTTCCTATAGAATCCAAACAACTACCTACCCCAACCCAACACAGTTACCATACCACATATCGAATGAAATTCTGAAATGAAACCGGTTTTGTATTATACGTCTCTTCTCTTATGAAAATTATTAATATACCCCATGCCATTCTGCAGCACGCACGACTCACCCCATCCCCATCCTTAATCGGACATACAATCATAATATACATACCTACATAATATACAACTGACCATAGCACTCACTGCGAAAACAAATCAACCCTTATCGAATGTGTTTGTTTGACGATCGCAAAAGTATAAACATCCATTCGTAGCAAGGTATATGTGTATGTATATATTTTCACTTCAAAAAATACATTTTGGCTAAAAACTGTTCCTAAGGACGTGGCTATAGACGACATAGCCTATAGCAGTCTCACAGTCTTAAGGAACATTTAAAAAAAGTTTCATCGAAATCTGTCCAGTAGTTTTCGAGTTTTTAGCTGACAAAGAAAATGCCTACAGTTTTATTATATGTAAAGATGTAAAGATAGGAAATCTAATCTTGAGTGGAATTTGAGGGAGAATGGATACTTAAGTGGGCACTGTGCAACTGGGCATAACTGTTATGTCTGATATATATGTTATTGTCATTTTAAATAGCCTAAAACCATCCCACAGTCTTAAGAAACGTTTAAAAAAAGTTTCATTGATATCTGTCCATTAGTTTTCGCGCTTTGAGGTAACAAAGAAAAATCCTCAATAAAGCGAGCTATTATTTTTGCGAACAATTTTGTAGAACCGCTGTACAAAAGGCTGGTTTTAACATTCTATTTACGTCTTGCAAAGATCCAACATCTAAATTGGGCTTGGGTACATTTGCCAGCAACCCAAAAGCCTGCACAACAAAAGAAACAACTCCCCTGCCTGTGGTAACTGTAGGATTTGGAATGAGTGCTGCGAACGGGCTTGTATATTAAAAAAAAATAAATAGGTGGCGCAACAGGCGGGTGACACCCAAGGCCTAGCTTCTCGAAACCATTAGTTTTGTGTGAGTTTCTATTTTTGGGACGTATGGAAGGGACCTACAATTTTATGCCGAGTCCGAACGGCTGAATTGAGAAGCTTTTTCATGACAGTCATACTCTCGGATGTTTGTCAGACGTTCGCGAGAGGTAGCGCAGTAGAAAAAACTTTAAGATGAAATTTGTGTTTTTCCGGGGATCGAACCCGGGATCCCTCGCACAGTAGTCCAGCACACAAACCACGGGCTTGTGTATTACCGGCTTTTATTTTCCGGTCAACTTCGAATTGCTGTTTTTCAACAGCTTCTGTGAATACGAGCTAAAGTTTTACCGTCAAATGTGTCATTCCGTCTGGATTGACAGCTATCTCTGTCCGAATTCCAATCAGGACCAAGAAAATAAGAAGATTTTCGAGAACGACACAAATGTTTGTGAAATAACAATATTAACTGCAATGCGGTTATCATCCTTGCTGTTCTATTCAATCATTTTTGACCTCGTGCACCTCGCTCAATTGAGGGCACACGACTCATGAATTGATGACGAAAGAATTGAGGAATGGAAATATCTTTCCAAGAACTGTAAAAATCAAGCTTTAAAATTGTAGTCGTAGAGACCCTACCATCGGTTATTTCATCTACGATCAGTCGTATAATGATAGACAGACTTTCTTAATTATTTAGGTTTCACTACTGTCCTTAAATATGACGTTTTTTTTTTTTTTCAAATACATTGGGAAGACTTATTGACATCCACATGAGAGATTGTTTAACCAGATGTGTATCTCTACAGTCATCACTCATCACCATTGTCAATATGCCTAGCAAAAAGGTTAATCAACCAAAGTGTTCTGTTCAAAAACACAAATGCAAGTACCCTTACCCTTGAAAAGAGGCGTTTCTTAATATAGGTTGTGCTTTCGGCAATGCTAGATATGACATCAAATCGTATGGTTAGCAACACAGAAATATAGACTAACCTTCTATAAAATGGATCAAAGTGATGCTTCGGGAAGTAGAAAAATAGTTGCTTCGTCAGGGCTGATTTCAATTTCCAAAGCAGCCATAAAAGGCTTCTTTCAGGAAGAAGTAATTTCCCCTACACTGTGATCTTTGGTTACTTATAACCCGTTCCAAAAGTTAAGCTTGGATACAATGAATCGGTCATCATTATTATAGGTAAAGAGGCAGCCGAAGTCATGTTTTCAAAGCGCCCTTAAAACCGTACTAGACTATAGTGCATCAAAGAAACTACTTGCATTAACCCCAGTAAAGCTGTCATAATTCCTTTCATAGAGATAGAAAATATAAACCTGGGTCAGATTTCAATTGAGAACAGTGTTATTGAGTACTCTGTCAAGGACAAACATTTTCGAGCAATCCTAGATATCCCATATTTATAAGAGGATTAGGAACTGCCTTGCAAGAAATGCGACCCGAAGAATTAAGGAACTCCTTTGAGATCATTAAGTTCACTATATAACCTTTTTCTTTAAAGCCCGTCATCACTTGAATAATTTTGCGCCCAAGATGACCAAAGATATACTATACAATCGATCCGCTTTAGCTAATGCCCATAAAAATACAATGATAAAGGTCTTTGATAGAGCCTTCTTAGGGGTTCTTAAAAAGGCTTCATTGCAATTTTCTTTTAAAGGTTAAAGAAATAGCTAGGCATTGTGTCATTCTGTCCGATTTGCTGATGTTGATGGAATATAATAGGGTTTGCCCGTATTTAGGTACATTTGAGCCCAATTTTGCCACTTTTGTTATCCGTCTGCGGTTTGTAAACGAAATAGAGACAGTACCCTGCATACTACAAATTGTGTCAAATAGTTGCAGCGACTTTTAAAAACTGGCATTAGCTCGAGAGTTCCACAACAATTATTTTCTCAAGTATGATGTCAAAGCAGTGTAATGACAGCGCATCACTTTGTTTCGGTGAGCTGCTAATATTCTTTCTCCTATTTCGGCAGATCTTGACATATTTGTAGATACTTTCGGCTGCTCCCTTATAGGTAATAAGAAAATGGTGAATATCAATCTACCATTCTTTGGTTTACTGCAGGATCTGTTAATGGATCCATTCAACATTCTGCAGAAGTCGTTTTTCCATATCGTCAATAAAGAGGGTGGTTCTAATAAAGGATGGGCCAAATACAAGTTTCTTTTTAGAAATCAAGTAGCTGCCTCGGCTGTCTTTGCAGTAGCGCATTCTGTCACTACAATTTCCCAAAACTTTGGTTATGGTTTCAGGCTGTAGCTCACGGATTGCTTGGAAAATATTGGCCTTAAGTGCCTGAATAGTTTCCGAAAGGTTGGCATAACAATTCGGTCCTTCAAAGGAACAAAAGGGGTGAAATAACAGCACTGACTCGGCCAATTGACAGCGCCAAGACGGCTGATAACACGGTTTGGGAATTAGGTGCGCAAAAGATCGCAGCACCATCCTGCATAAACCAGAGATCGTCCAAATCCATGTCTTCAATTTCAGTATAATAAAAAGCCGGTTAACATGGCTCTATAACGCCCATGTTAACGGACACCTTTTTGGAGAAAAAAAAAATGGTCCAATGATGCCACCACTCTACAACAGCCACATTCTCTTCTGTGCTCGCCGTACGATGGCGGGGACCATGAGTGGTTTGGGTGCTTCATTTCGGCCAAAACTTCTTTTCAAAAAACGCACTGTTTGGGCTACACAGCACTCAATTTGGAAACAAATTTTCAAGATTTCCCAACGTTCAAGCGTAAAGCGACTCATTTCGTTCCGCGAACGTATGATACTGACTTTCGGTCAAGATTTCGAGCGGCTGAAAGCTGTAAGTGTCAAAATAACCTATGGTTTAAAAAGAAACCACTGGATGGCCCATCCTTAGTTGTTGTTCTTTGAGGTCTTTTTGTTTAGACAGGTTCTTTTTAAAACTTGCGAACAGTGTTACTATTTCTTCGATAGCGCGCTTTCGGTAATCTCCCTTGTTCCTGTGGAGAAGCCGGTAAAACGTTTTGTGAATCTGATGTTTTATTGTAAGATCCTTTTAGTTTGGAAACAAAATATACTAAACTCAAAAATTTAAAAAATTTGCTAAGTATTCGAAATTTGTTTCAAAAAAAACAAAATTTAGATTTCGCCTTTGGCCGAATTTATTTGCAAATTTTAACTTCTCATTTGTTAGCGACTATCCCTTTCACTTCAATTTAACAAAAATAAATAGGTGGCGCAACAGCCGGGTGGACACCCTAGGCCTAGCTTCTCGCAACCATTCGTTTTGTATGAGTTTCTATTTTTGGAACGAATAGAAGGGACCTACAATTTTATGCCGAGTCCGAACGTCTGAATTGAGAAGCTTTTTCAGGACAGTCATACTCTCGAATGTTTGTCAGATGTTCGCGAGAGGTGGCGCAGTAGAAAAAACATTAAGATGTAATTTGTGTGTTTTCCGGGGATCGAACCTGGGATCCCTCGCACAGTAGTCCAGCACACTAACCACTGCGCCCACAAGCCACAACTTGCTCTATAATAATTCACAACTTGGTTGTTTTCATAAATTTATTCAAACATCAAACGAGTGCAATTAATCTTAAATATGTTAAATTTTTGTTGGCCTAACCTCTAAAATTCATTATGTATAACCTTATTTACGAAAATAGAGACTGGCAAATGTCACTCGACTTTATTTATTTTTATATTTTAGGCTGACTAATAGCTAGAGTCATTTTTTTCAGGTTTCCATGAATCATTAGACTAATTTTGACAAATTTTCTGTAGGACAAACATAAAAATAATTTCTTAAATGTTTTTTTTCTTAAGTAAAAGAATCGGAGTTACAGAGCTCTGCAGAGCTGCAATGTGTTGCGATGAAATTAAAAACAATCCGCGAAAACGTAAACAAACTCCACTAGCGTCTAGCTGTCAAAATTAAACGCATTTTTTGAAAGACATCGCATGCGACCTTTGCGATAGTATGGGACTTGCGGTTAGCTCACCCACTAAAAACACCCGAGGGAAGCATGGTGTTGCCATACTTCCAATAATCGCTTATCGCACCTAGTCGTTAAACTAATCAGCAATTTGTTTCTAATACTTGTAATAAATACTATGCTATAAGGTACTAACGTTAGTCTGTTACCTTTTGCTTTTTAATTCGTTATCACTTTTGTTAGTGTGATTGTGTTGTGAAATTGTTTTTATTTTCTTTATTCCTAGTTAGCTAGTTCGAATGGTTTTACTCTTCGTAATCTTCTAACCAAGTTGTTGTTATTAGGTAGTTCGAGTACTTCTGAATTAGCATGGTTGCGAAGCCTACCTTCATGTCTTCTTGCGACCTTCCTGACCTCGTCCTCTACCGTTTCAATTTTTAAATCTCTATGTAGATCAGCGTTACGTATGTACCATGGCGCATTAACAATATTGCGTAGTACTTTGTTTTGGAAGCATTGAATGCTTTGTAGGTTTGTCTTACTTGTGCACCCCCAAAGCTGGAGACCACAAGTCCATATTGATTTTAGGACTTGTTTATATAGAAGCAGTTTATTATATATTGAGAGGCGTGAATGCCTCCCTATGAGCCAATACATTTTATTGTATCGTATATTTAGTTCGTCATGTTTTTTCTTGACATGAGTTTTCCAGCGCAACTTCGCGTCTAGAGTCTTGCCTAAATACTTAGCTGAGTTCGAATGAAGAACTTCTTTGTTATTAATGTACACAGGTATGTGTTGTACGTTTTTATTGGTGAAGTGAACATGGATTGACTTCAGTTCATTTAATTTTATCTGCCATTTTTTGGTCCAATCAGATATATCACTAACTGTCCTTTGCAGTTTTTCTGTAACTTAAACGCATTTGGCTCGGTAAAACTCGAGCAACTCTGAAAGGAAATCGAAATTCGGAAAAGTGCTTGGTTCAAAAAGAGCAACGTCTCAGTTTTTTTGGCGCCCATGTGACCTGAATCGGAGTGATAGCGTCTGGTCTTCTCGGGTGAAAAAAAAAATTTCATTTGGGATGCTCCCCGATGGCTATAGCTGCTATTTTTATGACCTCCGCAAAGAAAAACCCTTTGTTCAGACCGACTGCATAGCAGAGTTGACAGCGTGGGGCCATTTTGTATTAAGTTTTATGTCACCTGCAAAATTAGGACCCCGCATTTTGCCGGTTTTTGGTTAGCAATTTTTTGTTAACACATAATACTTTAGTATTAAATTTTGTTATGGTCAAATCACAATAATTGAATGTACTTATAAAAAAAATAAGCTTTTGGGAGCAGTGGGTGATGGAAAACCTACCTAAGGGTTGTCCTATTCAAATGACGATGAGTGTAAATCCCATTTTGCACAAATTGTGGTGTAAATTTCCAAATATGGAAATACGAAAACGCATTGGATGTCTTTTTGGAATTTACATTATTTGCCAAGTGAATACGTAGTAATCTATATTACAAATCGTCTTTGATAGTTGTTGTCTTATCATCGAGACTTGCATTATTTCTACCATTAGGGCGAAGATACATAAAGCTTCCTGGCAGATTAAATGTCCTTCTGCTGGAATTTGTCACCAAAAAGGTGTTTATGAACTGAAAGCATTAGATATTTGGTGAAATAAGGTCTAAAATTGTATAAGCATAATTTCTAGTTTTGTAAAACCACAATAAACATTATTACTCGGCTACATTACATATGATCCATTTCTATCAGTGACAGTTTACAATTTTCAACCAGAAGCCATTGTGATTATCCGCTTGGTTTTTAAAATGACAAAAAAAAACATGGAACATTTTTAAAATTGAGTAAAATTTTTATTAAAGTCGATAAATCTATTTTTACCATTTACTTTCGGAATATTATTTGATATAAATGTTGACCGCGACTGCGCTTCAACTGGTCCATCCGGAATGTCAAATTTTGGCATACTTTTTACTTTGACACGTGTCACGAATCACGCGTGAACTGTCAACAAAATCTGGCTGAAAACCCAAACAGCAAAAAAATTACCTTTTACATTAGGTATAGGACATGCAACTTCCAAAACCATTTGGTTCTGTTAAATCTGGTAGAGGTATCATATCTTTCAAGCCATCAAAAAACCGTGCTCTCATGCAAGAGTAGAATCGTTCTTGGAGGCTTGGG
This sequence comes from Cheilosia soror, assembly GCA_949372485.1. Lineage (NCBI taxonomy): Eukaryota > Metazoa > Arthropoda > Insecta > Diptera > Syrphidae > Cheilosia > Cheilosia soror. Next base: position 41,987,778 of record OX443564.1, on the reverse strand, counting down.
TAGTGACACAGGAGATGTTCCAAAGATTCTATTTCCTATTTATCCCTGCAACTTCTGCAGAAATCATTTCTAAAGATATCCAGTCTTTTGGCCATGTTTCCTATTATGCAGTGTCCGTTTATTACCCCGACGAGGACTCGAAATTGGTTTCTATCAAAGGATGTTAGGATCTTTGGCCTTTTATTGTCAATTGCGGGCCATAAGCTGCGGGTTATGGTACAACCGGGTGTGTTGTTTCATCATTTATTAGCCAAGTTTAATGAGATATAATCAATCACGTTTTTAGCTGCGTTGCAAGCTGATAGTACTTGTCTGCCAGCTAGTAGTATTTCCCTTTCAGACCCGCAGCAGCAGTACTTTGTGATCTTTTAATGCTCTCAATGCCAAGAGAGGCACTGACTTACGGATTTTAAGCTAACCAGATTGGAGTTAATCGCTTTAAGTCCTGTCTGGCTTTCCGAACAGAAAGTAACTTCCATTGCTTTGCTGGTAGCTCCCTTGCTAACACAGTTTGAGCCGCTTTCTTAATCATGTGGATCTCTGCCTGGAAAACGTTGCACTATTTTACCAGTCGGAATGAATGGCTGATGCTTACTTTTTTGAAAAGACTCAAGCGTCCCTTCCTTTGAATGAGTCATCTGTGAAAATGGGTACTATACCTTTTTTGACAGTAGGTACTTGGAGAGACCCAGTCCTTTCTGTCTTGTAAAAAAATACAAACATGCGTCCACGCAGGACGATTTGACGATTTGACTGTTATGGAATCTAATTTATTCATCCCTTTAAATAAAAACTCAAGAGGCTTTAGTTCTACGCTCCTATATTTCGTATATCTAAATTGTGGTCCACAATTGACGCAAAGTGTAAATTTGATAGAAAATACTTCATTTAGAAAGCTTTCGTATTGATTCATAGAGTATACAGATTGGGGTTATGTATGAAATAGCACATTGGATAAATGGCCGCCACGACTATGCTCCCAAGTACGTACTCTTTTACTGAAATTTTCTATGACCGTTTCGCATAAATGCGGCTGGATTTCATTAATACACCTCACAATTTCCTCTTTCAAGACGTTGGTGGTCGTGGGCGTGTTTGCATAGACCTTTGACTTCAAAAAAAAAAACCAAGCAAAAAAAGTCCAATGGCGGTAAATACCAAGATCTGTATGGTCAATTTTGATCGCAAAAACGGCCGATTGCACGATTAGGAAATCCCTCATGCGGTAATATAACTGTTTCTTCGGCTGTATGGCATGTGGCACGCACCGTATTGTTGAAACCACGTGTTGGCCACATCCATATCTTGTAATTTAGACACTAAAAACTGGCAGCATTTTTGAAGAAGAATGGTCCGATAATGCCCCCAGCCCAAAATCCGCACCAAACAGTCACCCGTTGTAGATGCAATTGTTTCTCAACAATTACTCGTGGGATTTTGGAACCCCAAATGCGACAATTTTGACGATTAACAAAGCCATCAAGATGAAAATGAGCTTCATCACTGAAGATGATTTTGTTTTCCCGGTGTTGGGACTTGAGAGTAGGCAAAAGGTGGTAACCAAAAAGTGGTAGAAAGTGGTTGATTTTTAAAACATACCATAAATACTGCAAAAATAAAATAGCACTCTTTTCTTCGCTTCACAGTGACACCCTCCCACGCTTTTCAAGAGTTATCAAATCAACTTGAGCAACAAAAAAAAAAATGGCAAAAACGAGCAATTTTCAAAAATTAGCTCGGAACAAAATATAAGATATGAGTTTGGATACTCATTAGGTATAGGTTTTGAAACTAATAAGTGTATACAAGTCGGCATTTTCAAAGGTTCCACCTTTCGGACATGCCAATTTATATTTGTTTATCTTTATGTGCCCTCTCCGAGTTTCGATTTTAAAATTGACTGTCGGGATCGTCAGGCAATCTTAGGTATTGGTCAGGGACAGTTCCTGTGAAAATTGGTCGAAATTGGACAACGGGGCCTGGCGCCTCTCATACAAAAAAAACATCTTTTATGGTGTCAAACTCAATGACGGTACAACTCGATAACCGCTGGGCCGATTTTTATGATTTCTATAGTTTGGTAAATTTTTCAACCACTCGGTTTCTATGCACGTGCATGATGGAAAATAAGTCTTAGAGTGTGTGGGTATTTGTTACTATTTGCGTTATTGTTCCATATTTTTTTTTTTTTTTTTCAATCTGAAAAAGTGGTAGATTTTAATTTGAGGGTGGTCAAATTTTGGCTTCACCAAAAAGTTGTAGAAATACCACTTAAGTGGTAGAAGTCCCATCACTGATAATGCGTTGTTCTTTCGTATAGCGCTCCATTTTTACTAACCCCGAACTGTCAGCTGTCACATTGTTATCTTTTTATGCGTTGGCATCACTGTACTATTAAATGGCGCAAAATTCTAATTTTTTCAAAAAATATTTTTCAATAAATTTCCAACCAAATAGTGTGATTGGACTTTCGTCTTTTGTTTTTATCGCGAAGATTCATGCGACACATTACGCCTTTTTGTCAGCAATAGATCAAAAATTCGGAAGAATGGTACGCATAGTTTTAAAAATTGGCAACAACTTAATATTTCACTGTAAATCTGCTTTCTATTTACCTCTACTCATTTGAGTTCTCAAGGATTTTTTTTAAATATATAAAAATACAAATCATTGAGATTGAGATACAAATTGTTTGAGATTTGGGTGATTTTTTTTTTTAACTGTATATTCCACTAGTTGCTATCTCATTTGGTTCATTGTGTCCCATAAATCATTTTGGAAATCAAGGACCATGAGATTTGAATTTAAATTTTTCATGCCAAAAATATATATTTGGTTTTTTTATCGACTATTTATAGCCCACTCTCTTATATACGTGGTCGCAACACATTTAAACAATACAAATTCAATAAAAAAACAATAATATGTTTTACAACAAAGTCATGTTTACATCAAAGCCCGCAAACAGACCTGTTCGTTGCTCGCGCACATACCTCGATACTTTGTATTTTTATTAATGTGTGCCCGCATTTGAACCTAACTTATTTTTGAAAAACAAATTCAATTTCTATTTCGGTTAGAAGAAGAGGAAAACAAAAAAAAAACGCGAGAACAGTGCATAACGTTTGGCAGTCTCTGATAGAAAATGTTTCGTCTATCATAAATGCAAAAGCACTTTTCGTTTTTACACACAACCATACAGCACCCTAGTCATAGTCAATATTACGTTTGGCTTTGGCTCTATGGGTTTTAAATTCAATCAAGCAAAACAACAAGATACATTTGTATCTGCGTGTTTGCATATATAGATAATATTTATTTATTTTATGAAATAGTGATGAATCTGGTGTATCTACCTGCACGGCATGTTCTATCATTTTTGAACGCTGACGGCAGGATGTTGTGGGAAGTTTGAAATCTAAATTAGTACACCTATAAAATAGAGAACTTTCAATGAGCCAACATTTTCGGCATTATTCATAAGGTTTATTTAATGTTTTTTTTTTTTTCGCCGCTGCTGCTGCAAGTTTACTTTATTATGGATGTGCTGTATGGGAGGACTGGCCGGTGTTGAACTTGGCCGACGACGAGACGTTGCGCTCAAAACTATATTTCATTTTGCATATTGCTATACGGCGGCGACGGGCGGTTGATTTCGCGGATGGAATATCAGCTTCTTAATTATTCTAATAAATCATGTAATGCATTTTTGTGCATCGGAATCAGAGTATCGAATAGAAATGTTAATTGCGCGTGGAAATAAAAATGATAATACAGTTTGTTAGTAGGTAGGTAGCAAATAGCTGAGATACATAGAGATTTGTTTTTAGACAAAAAATGTTATCCTTTTAACAATTTAATTGTGATTAAATTTTTTTTGCTGACTATAGTGATTTTGTGGGTCTGAGGAATGGGTTTGAGAAATAATGACTGCTTCGGCTTAAATAAATTATGTTACAGGGAGACATGACAATTCCGCAGTTGTGACAATTACCCTCACCCAACCCATTGTCGTATACCCATTTTTCTCATCTCTAAGACAACTGAACTCCCGACCAACTCATCTATCATCACCATCATTTTTGGGTGAATGACTGTCTCTTTGCATAGGCTTTAAACTTCAGTATCATCCTGATCCTGATTGGGACAAAGAATATATATTTATTATATATCTGACAGTAATTAAGGTTGGATTAAATGGACATGGATGAGTTGTCCTGAAGTTCAGTTGTCTCGTAGATAAGTTGGATGAATACGGATGATTTGTCAGAGCCTGCGGCCTTGTTGCTTTTAAGCTCTTGCCCCTTTATGTCGGCTCTCACACTGAGGCAACATTCAATAAGCAACTAGCAATAGGAAACACGCAAAATTATCGCTCACAATTATTTTACGTTGAATTAAATTAGAGGTCTCACATCAAAGCAACTAAATATCGCTCGAACGAAAAATGTTGCTGATTGTTTATTGGCAGTTGCTATGGAAACTATAGTTGCTTATTGCTTGTTGCCTCAATCTGAGAGCCGCCTATTGGATGGCGGAACTTTGCCCTAATTGACTAAATATTTCCTTTTTTTTAATGAGGCGCACAAGTTCTAAGAAAGCCACAAGTCAGCTTCTCGAAATTAATCGCCTTTGTGAGTTTAATGTGGTAGAAATAAGCCCTTTTCTAATGAAATTATTCTTTGAACAACAGCACTTCTCTGTTGTTGTTTTAGATCTGTTTCCTAGAGAAAACTCAAAAGAGCATCGGCGTTCACTCACTTTTGATGCTCACTGTATATCGTTGATGACTAGGTCATCTCTGCTCTTTCGAAAAGTCTGATACTTGGATTTCTTATAAAACCGCCTGAAGTTGTTTTTGTTGTGAGAATTTTCCAACTCCTTGAGCTGTAAGACTGTGTGTTGGCTTGAAAACTAAAGACAGAGTTGGTGCGGGCATTTTCTAGAAAGTGTTAATCTTAAGCTCTTCTTACGTCTACCAAACTATTGTAGCTGTAGCGTGTTCCAGTCCTATCTTGGCTAAAGAAAAACGTGATATCCCTTAAAGATGTCTGCATATTTTCGAACAACCAAGCAGCTATTAAATCCTTCGATTCGATCTCTATAATTTTTCTAGTAGCCCTCGACTGTCGATCATCTGTTACGTTCATTATTTACCTATTGTAGGTGCCGGGGCTTGGAGACATTCCAGGGAATTGTAAGGCCGATGAAGTCGTTAGAACAGCTCTACCCATCCTGTCGGATAAAGGTACTTTGGTCATACTAATCACTAATTGCAAACAAAAACTAAAGCTTGCAAATCTTAGGTGGACGAGTGGCAATACATGACTAGCGACAGAACAAATTTGGCATAACCAAGATTTGAAATGTTCTAAGAATTTTATTTCACTCAGCAGACGGCACTATAATAAAGAGTGTTTTTTTAAGCGTTTGGTTTTTGATAAGAGTCGATAAATCAATTCATGTCATTTAGTTTCTGAATATTATTTCGTGTAAATGTTGACCGCTAGTGGTCATCCGGAATATTCCAATTTTGGCATAGGTACTTTTTCGAACACATCGACTGGTATCTCACCAATAACACGAGTTATTTTGTCTTCCAAGGCGGAAGTATGTATGGGGGTATGTATAGACTTTACATACCCCAACAAAAAATAGTCCAGTGGCGTCAAATCGCACGATATTTGCGCCCAATTCACAGGTCCAAAACTGCTCAACAAATTCGCCTCGCAATATTTGTGTAAAGCAATAAAAGAAGAGTTTTAATACTTCAGAAAAACGTAATCTACTTTATTGATAGTTATAAAAATTTGATCTTATTACACGTGTTAAATTACTGACGTCTGCTCGCTGTCGCTGTCAAGAAAAGAAGAGAGAGGTCCAAGTGACAACTGCAAATAAGATGGTTACGCGGTGTAGAAGTTGTCGATTGTTGAGTGTTGTGGCTGATGGTTACATAGTGGAGAGGTTGTCGACTGTTGTGGCTGTGTCCACGGAGAATGTTGATGAGTTCATTTGTTGTTCGCCACATTTCCATGGATTCGCGTGCTGTGTGGCATGTGCATGTCGCGCAGCCATCCTGTTGAGATCACATGTCGACCAAACCCAGCTCCTCCATTTTGGGAAAAAAAAAGTCGGAAATAATCGAACGCTAGCGAGCACTATTGACCGTAACGTTGATGCCATTATTATCTTTGAAGAAATACGACTCAATGAAACCATACCAAACGGTACATTTTTGTGGATGCATTGGCAGTTCTTGCAATGCTTCCGGTTGTTTAGCAGACAATAAACGGCAATTTTGATTATTATCATAGTATGCTCAGTAGGACGACCATAAAATGGACGAAGTGCTCTAAACACATTTTTCACTGAGCACGATTTTTGGTAATAAAATAATTTGCAAACGTTTTTGGGGCCTAAGTCTATATCCCTGATGAAATGGCAATGCTTACTGAGCATTTTTTACCTTGACACTTGTTATGAATCACGCGCGAACTGTCAAAAAAAATCAGGTTGAAAAACCAAACAGCAAAAAAATCACACTTTATTTGTCATTACGTGGTCACCAGTGTTCACTAATAGGAAAGCACGCCGTAAGCCTAGGCCTTTTTGCTAATGACTTTTGCAGAAGCTGTATGGATAAAGGAGAACGAAGCTATTAATCACTTTTTTTGTTCAATTAGTTAATCTGAAAAACTCAGACATTAGAAACTTAGAAGCTCAAAATGGTTCAACGAGTAGAGAGCGTTTCCTAGCTGTCAGTCACTTTCAACCTAGCCTAACCTAACATTTTCGATATTAAGGTACGGCTGCCCACAGACCAACTTTCTGTTTTGAGCAACATTTTGTGGTATAGCAAGAACGTAAAACTTTTTCCAACTATAGGTGGCTATTTGTAAAATGCTATCACCATAGGTATTTACTGTGATAGGTAATACAAATTAATTTTTCTTGATTTGCATTTTCATTTTTCGAACATGAGGGGCTCCTCAGGCTTTGGCACATGATAGCACATAGCATTTCAAAGTATAGTAGTAGTACCTATGACCATCCTATCCTATGTAGCCTTGTCTCTGCTGTTTCTGCCGATCAAGTCACAATTTATATTTTATTTTATTATTTATTTGACTGACGTTTCACACTAAGTTGCTAGGATACTACAGTATTGAATTACATAATAATTCTTTAGAATTTCTTTAAGGTTTGCCATTGACTCGAGCTATTGAATTCTATTAAAATTATATTCTATCCTAATTCTAGCTTACCAATCGATCAAAAACAATTTCATCTCAAATAAAAGCTTGCCCCACGAAACAACAGCTTGTAATAGCTTTTCACGCAAAGAAGCTGCTTTTAAAGTGAAAGAACGCTGTCATACAATTAGTTTAAATAAGTTCGCTAGAACTATATTTTCAAAGTTCCTATAATACAAATGTCTTGATTGTCACTGCAACATAACTCTGTCAAAGTGTTCATCTTTTCGTTACCGAAAAGTCTCCTTTAAGAATTTCCTACAGTTCCTATCAATTTAAAATAGGATTAAGACTTCGATGGCAACATTTAGTAATTGTTAATAAACAACTTTCAATCATGGGGCTTGAAGTATATACAAGTTACAAGTTCATTTGCTGACAGGGGAAAGAGAAATATATCTACCGAAGTGGAGACTATACACGGCGAATTGACTGTCAGAATTCAAAAATTGTTCAATAACATTCAAAAATCCAGTCGACTAGAGTTGTTATTCGACAGTGGCGTCCATATAACCCGATTCCTCGTTAAGGAATAAATCAAGCGTTTTGAGTCTTGGCTATGATCTGCGTAAGGCTGCAGTTATAGCTATCAGTAAAATGCATCCGTAAAAAAATTGTTTCACTTTTTTGGAGCACTTAAACTTAATCGTTAAACTCAATCTTGGTCTTAAAATGTTGCTTTTGAATTATAAAACTAATTCGCCAAGAAAAAAATTAAGCAATTGATTTTTAAATTTTCTAAAAAAAGAATTTCTTTATTTTTCCGTACGAAAAACTTTTTCTGTTCAACTTCTCAACCAGTTTCACGAAGTATTCCACTGAATTCCTATGATGTGCTATGGTTAAACGTTTCAGTTTTGTTCTGTTTCGTGTTTTTACGGATGCATTTTACTGATAGCTAGCTATAACTGAGGCCTAACTAAATAAGTTTGACGAAATTTTTCAAAGACTAAGTAGATGATTTTGCTGAATCTTAACAAAAACGCCGAAGGCTCAATTTTGATTTAAAGACTCATTCAAGAACCTTTATGTAAAAAAAACAAGGAAAATATTATAAGACAAGATACAAATCGTTCACGCAATTCATTTTTTGGATTTATTGAACAAATCGAAATATGAAAGTTTGCACTAATGAATATAGATGGAAAAATATCTTTATTAATTTAATTTCTTCCTGGAGTTTTCGATTTTATGGCTTTAAAAAATTAAGTGAAGGTTTTGTATACCTACTTCATCTTCCCTTCGACATTTTGATATTTTTCGAATTCGACTTACCATTTAAAATTACTCACGCCACGCCACTGGTATTCGATTTAACCTGAAAGTAAAAACTAAATTGGTCGGGAACGTCACTTTTTCTAAGTCAGTCACGCAAGCAGAATATCAACCTAACAAAAACTGTTAATGTGACTAGCGTAGACCAATAAGAACTCAAACACATCAAATCAGACAGCTGTCAAAACTAGACCTTTGAGCGTGCCCAATTACTCAATAGGAGTCGGATGATGAATTTCTAGTGTAATTCAAAATAGCTATAACTCCTATCAAAGTGACTGCTTCTAACAATAATTGTTAGACAAAAACTTAATAAGCTTTAGCAATAGTTACTCAAGAGAAATCATCAATGAAGGCCGAATTAGTGAGAATCATTCTTAAGTCACGATTACACGGCCATTTTTTTGAGTCTGACGAAAAAATCCCGTCACAAAGCAGTCAATTAAATGTCGCTCTGTGTGATCGCCATTTTTGGCAGCGTCATTTAAATGACTAGGAAAATGGCGCACCAAATGACATGAATTAAGTGCCATTTAAATGGCGGAAAAAAATGGCCGTGTGATCGCTCTTCAATGACGCCTAGGACAATGCGGCTTCTAAATGACTCGCAGTGTCCGTGATTTGATTTTGGGACACAAATGACGATGATAGTCATTTCGTGTGATTGCCATTTTTTCAATGACGAACCGTAGCTTAAATATCGACCTAATAGTTTAATTCGACATTTTTTATTGACAGCGCCGTCACAGCGCCATTTAAATGACTCAAAAAATGGCCGTGTAATCGTAGCTTTACTCCTCGTTATGTTACTGATTCTAAACAACATTCAACAATCAGACCTTCTGTCTGCAGAAAAGATAATTGCCTCAATGACCCGATTGAAACTTTATCGACATTAAACATATTAGCCCTTTACAAAGCCTGTGAGTTTACTCTCCACAAATCTTAAGAGAGAAACTATTACCAGAAAAATATTCTACTCCCGCGAAAACGCCCTATCAAAGCATTAACGTCACGAAATTTAAACGAAATAGTTACTTTGGATAGAAATGGTCTTCGGAGGTTTTCAACCCGAATAAATTTTACTTACTAGCCAAAACTATTGCTCAATTGATTCGAAGAATGTCCAATTGTTTTTTTTTTTTATTATCCGAACGAAACAAACAAGAATGTTAATTTTCTCTATTTCTAGATACGGTGGCGAATACGTAACCTTTTTTTATATTATTTCATAAAATATTTTTATTGCTGCTTTTTTAATGGAAATTAAAATCTAAAAATTATACCATCTACCCACATTAATGGATCGGTGATTCATTGTAGATAATGCCATTGGGAACGGTTAATATTAATGGCTCGTGTGTCGATGTCTTTGTTTGTGTCTTTCGGCCATACCTGTGACTATCCAAATTTGTCAAAATATTTCAGATGATAACTCAAGAACCACATAAAGGAAATATATAATTAAGGTCGATACTAGCATGCAGGTACTCACATAAAAAGCAAGTAAAAGATTTATCATCGACCTGGCCGATACTTCACACAAGTCATCAAAATGTTTGCCATGCGAGTTAGTATTTGTACTGTCGTATTTTCAAGAGACAGAGAGACGCATGGTTCTCATATTGGTTTTGTATGGGAGGTACCAGAACTACATACTTGACCGACGTAGCCCATTTTCAATACCAACCTGACGACGGTAAAAATTTCTCACAAAATTTCATTCGCCCAGGTCGATCCGTTTAGACGCTATCATGTTTCCGACTGACAGACGGACATGGCTAAATCAATTCAGAATGTTATACTGATTCAGAATATAAAACATAAATAATGTACTTTATGGGGTAAAATGCAAGTTTCATTGCCATTGGTAGATGTCTAATTCGAAGATATATGTTGAATTTTTTTGTGACGGAAATCGGACGTTGTTTCGACAGCAACAATTAACAGATAGATAATCAGATGCCAGATTACCAATTAATGCAATTTTTTGATCCAAATATCGAGTGGGCGCATACATACATACACTCGTAGTTTATTCCCGAAAATGGTTACCATAATTTGTACGAGTTAGAGAGTTGAGCACGAGGAAAGTTAAAAAAAAGTTTTGGAGGCAATTTTGACTTGTGGTTTCTAAACTGCCAAGATTGTCATGGAAAATGATTCAAAGTGGAACATTCTCCTTTGAGATATAGCAAACAGTTACAGACATAATGAAGACTGGTTTCGCTCTCGTCTTCATTTCTGCCCGTCGTACAGAAAGTCATAGTAAGGAAGGATTCATCATTAGGCCAGATTTGTTTGAACATACAATATTTAATTGATTCCTCCTTACTTACTTATATAGGTTGCGCTACAGTCCGGGGTGGACATGGGCCTCAACGGACACGCCTCTCCAGTTAGCACGATCTTTGGCTAACCGCCTCCAGTTGCGCACTCCAAGTTGGTTGAGGTCCCCTTCCACTTGTGCGCTTGCTGACGGCAAGCAACATTTTGGACCATATGCCACTTAAGTTTATCTGTAAATAATATGGGCATCGTCTGTTCATCCGCAGATTAAGCTGCAAAATAATTAGAAGAAACCACTTACCATGCGCCCATTATTACTCTGTTTGTCCCATCTGTAGATACTCATTTCATTCAAAAACTAATTTTATTTTCCTGTACCCAGAAACACTACCAAATTCAAAATCAAAATGTACATACCGACACTCGTGGTGTCTTATCGGTGCGCCATCTTCAAATGGGAACATTTTGATAAACGGTGTACACGTGTCGAATTATTTTAGCTTTTTGGCAACTGCGCCAAGTTTTAAGTCCATAAGTGGCATGGCGACGACGCCTCTAACCGAATAATTTCCTCCGCCCACCAGACAAGAGAATCACACGAATCATTTGAGATTGCATTAGCTAGATACTCTTTGAATTTTATGATTTTAGCTCGAGCAACTCTTTCGTCTGGTATTCAAATTGATTTCAATAGACTCACTTGCTTGGTGTTTCCTGCTTTTGATTTCAAACAACAAGGGGATGAGAAATGCTCATTTTCCCAGAGCGGAACACATTTACGAATCGTATTCAATTAGAATCACTGGTGACAGCTCAGTTGGATGTGCTTGTCATTGAAGCTAATACTATTTGCAGTGCTATAGGATTCGAGTGGGCGGAGGAATCTTAGTGCATTTTGTAATTGCGGGTTATTTTACCCGGACCAGAAAGGAATTTCATAGGGTAGCAAATGGTTTTTCATAATTTTAGAACAATTATTGTTATAGTGTGCAAGCAAACTTGTTTATTGTTTCATTCATATAAATATACATTTTTCAAAAACTTTTAGCCATGTGGTATTTTGAGAAACATAAGATACAACAATTTTCGAGGGCTAACATTGCATTTAGGAACAAGTCGTCCATGTAACAATAAAAATAAATTAAAAACAGAATTGTGGCTTTAATTTCTTTTTTAAGGTAATTTTCTTAAAATTGGCAACAGTTTTTTCAGTGACAACCAGTTTAACGTCGGGTAGACTATTTTTGCTCATTATAGGCCCAATGCACAAGGAGCAACTGAAAAAAAACTGATCAGCGATGCGAATTGGCAACTGGTTTGCTTTGAGTCATACCATGTGTAATCAAATGGGACGACGCACACGACGCTACTGGTTGAAAACTCGTTTGCAATTCACAAAAACCAGTTTGTAACCAATCGCCTGTTGATTTGCATGTCGGGTTGCCTATTGATTTCAGTTTCTGGTTTGTCGAAGATGTTCAAACAACAGACCACTGAACGAACTAGAGATTTTGATTGGTGATGAGTTTCCTCGTGTGTGCAGTCAAGTCACCGCTAAGTTCGTAACTGGCCTATAACCCGAGTTGCCAACCAGTTTAGCTTTTTTTCAGTTGCTCCGCGTGCTTTGGGACTGTTTGCCATTTCACTATGGAAGTAGACTTATTATGAGTAACTCATACGATATTGAGTTTGTGAAATAGTGGTGTGAATAATTTTAAGCATGGGTCGCAGGTACAGGGAATTAGAATAGATAAGAAAGTGTATTACTGCTGTTGGTAGCCCATATGGACACCTGTCAGTCGTATACGGTCTACTGTTTTCTACTGAGTGACAGGAGAATCCTATATCAGATTTCAGATATCTTACAGAAATATCATCAATGTGAATATTCAAAGCATCCTAACTGGGGAGCTAAAACGGAGCCATTGCTTACAGCCTCTGTTAACACCCTTCATGATACATATCTACAGCATTTTACCTCGCTAATAGATTACTGTATTTCACAGCTTGTAGCTTCGAAGGAAAACGTTTAGGAAATGACTCGTGCAGTAGTTGAATTGTTTCTCTGGCTGTATGGCATATGGCACCGTCTTGTTGAAACCACATGTTGATCTAAAAACTCGGTTATCATGTCACGATAACGAACACCATTAATTGTTACTGCCTGACTAGCCGTATTTTCGAAGAAAAATGATCCGATAATGGCTCCAGCCCAAGGTATGTACGCACCAAACAGTCACGCGTTGTGGATGCAATTATTTCTCAACAATTACTCGTGGGTTTTCTGAACCCCAAATGCAACAATTTTGACGATTAACGAAGCCATCAAGATGAAAATGTCCTTAATCACTAAAGATGATTTTTTTCGAAAAATCAGAATCCACTTGTTGTTGTTCCAAAATCCATTCAACGAACTCTCTTCGCGCTGCATGGTCAGTTGTCTTCAGTTCTTGTGTCAATTTGTAAGCATGAAGTTTCATGTCTTTCGGGAGAATTCGCTGTAAAGAACTTCTCGAAATGCCCAATTCTTAACTACGGAGCCGAATTGATATTCCTAGACTGTCAGCAATGCTCTCGCGAACTCCATTGATGAATTAATCCAGTCTCCCTGAATCCTTCAATTATTATCTTCACAGTTGATGGATCTAAATCACTATGACGGCCATATTTGGTCGAAAATTTCGGACTGTAAAGGGTCCGCCATCTAACGTTTTTTTTTTTTTGCAACTAGTGCTTATTTCGCGAATGGTAACACTTAGCTCATGTCTGATTTGACAGATAAATTAGTTTTATCCTTCCGCTGAACGAATATGGTTGTGTATACGCTTGAACAACGCTGGGAAATATTGCGATATTACTTTGAAAATCATGGTAATGTTGCAGAATGTGTGCGAAAATTGCGTACGGATTTTGGAAGAAGAGAAGCACCGTCAGCTCCGTATGTTCGTTATCTTGTGAAAAAAGTGAAAGAAACTGGCATCCTCATCGATAAACCAAAGCGTGAAAAGCCAAAAACAGTGCGTACACCCGAGAAAATTGCTGCTGTGGCAGAAAGTGTGCGTGAAGCGCCATCAATATCAATTCACCGCCGTTCTCAACAATTGAACATTTCGGAGACATCATTGAGACGAATTTTACATAAAGACCTTGGTATGACGCCATATAAAGTCCAATTGGTTCAGGAGTTGAAGCCAACTGACCATCCAATGCGTTTTCGCTTCGCTAAGTGGGCCTACGATCGACTTATGCCGATTTTGCCAAAAAAAAAAACATCTTTTCAGATGAAGCTCATTTTGATCTTGGCAGGTATGTAAACAAGCAAAATTGTCGCATTTGGGGCACAGAAAACCCGCACGCATACATTGAAAAGCCGATATACCCAAAACGAGTCACTGTTTGGTGCGGATTTTGGTCCAGAGGCATAATTGGGCCATTTTTCTTCGAAAATGAGCAAGGAGTGGCCGTTACAGTCAATGGCGATCGTTATCGGGCCATGTTGAACGAATTTTTGTTCACAAAAATTGAAGAGGAGGATATTGGCAACATTTGGTTTCAACAGGACGGCGCTACGTGCCACACAGCCGAAGCTACACTCGATGTTTTGCGCCCTGTTTTTTGAAGATCGCATCGATTTCACACCGTTGGACTATTATTTGTGGGGTGCCGTAAAAGATAAGTGCCAGAGACAATTGACGCTTTAAAGGACAATATTCGTGAAGCCATTGGTGAAATACACCTGCACTCAATCGATAATGTGCTTAAAAATTGGACCGATCGTGTAGGCTACTGCATGGCCAGCCGAGGCAGCCATTTGAATGAAATTATTTTCCATTATTAACCGGAAGGGTTGTACTTTCAAATAAAAAAAGAAATTTGAGAAAATATTCAGTAGGTAGTTTTTTTTATAGCATTTTCAAAAAAAAAAATAAAAGTTATTTGGCGGACCATTTAGCTGACAAATCTTTATTATTTTTAAAATATCGCTCAACAATGAAAATGCGTTGTCCGCTCCATTTTTAATAATCCCGAACTGTCACCTGTCACATTGTTATCTTTTTTTTTTGCGTTGGCATCACTGTACTATTAAATGGCGCCAAGTTCAAATTTTGCATGAATTATGGGACAATTTACGATTGATGAACGGCATCTATGATATTTTGTAAAAGAGTATAGGCTTGTCCAGTCCACACCCAGCAAATATGTAGCAAAAATAGGAAATCACTTTAGAATCGTTTCGAAAATGTTTTAGAACGTTTGAAAAACTTTTATTCTGTAAGCATTTTCTTTGCCAGCACTTTCTTCTCTTTTCTCTCTTTTGTGACTTTTTCATGGCGATAAAACAAGCTAAAAAAATGAGAAGTTTGAAGACATTTTCTTGCATTAAAACTTAGGAACAAACGAAAAACGTTCTAATAGCTCCAAAACTTGAAACGATTAAGACAATGAAAAAAATCTGTGTTCCTTAGAAACTAAATCATCTAAATAAAAAAACGCCACCCAAGGGAAATTTGTCATCGGTAGTTAAAAAAACCCTTGCCATTCAAGTTGATTACACGCCCGATTACATGCCCGTTTGAAAAAAAGTTCAAACGGATAAAGGGTAGAAGGAGAATTAGACCGAAGATGATCAAAGCGTTATTAGGGTGAATGACGAAGGTGACGAAAATGATTCGTGCTCCCACACACAAAATCTTTTTGAATATTTATGGATCTTTCTGTAAATTCGTTTTGAAAAGACTGAAGGCGAAAAGGCAATGCAGATTACATCCTGTCCTATGACCTCACTATGATAAAAATTCACTATGTGACCAAGTCGCCGGTGGTTGTCCATTAGTCGTAACTTGTAACTCGGATTACGTCGATGACATTGATAAAGCTCGAAGAATTTTTCAAATTTGTATTGCTGAGCTCTGAAGTATCTAGTGCTGAATGGAAGCAAGGATAAAATCTACCTTCTATCTACTAAAAAAACGGGCTGTGAAAGGCGCCCGTCGTATATGAAACACTCAACTCAATCGAGGTGTCAATGACAGCCTCTTGAACGAGAGCCATTTGCTCTGGCGAGAGAGGTTGATTTGACAACTCAGTCAGAACGATACCTAACCCAACTAGGCTTGTAACTTGGCTAAATGTGGAAGCCTCAGGTGTGGGACCTTTCTTGAACTTCTTGGCAGGCGATGCAGGTGGTGTATTATCCTCCGAACTGACCCGTTTGGTGTTCGACTTGTTTTTTTTTTTTTTGAGTAGCTTTGTCCAAGATGAGATCATTCTCTCTGTCTAAGCCATTCCGTAAGGCACTTTTAAAGCGTCTGTTTACATTTGTAGAGCAACCCGATTTTTCGGATACTAGACTACAGGTGTCAACTAGAGTGGATGTGTGGGAGTCAGAGGTAGATGAATCCACATCTCCTATTCTGACGCAGTTTTGAAGTAAGGATAGGGTCTGACATTTCCTTCCTTACTTTGGGAGGGTGGTTCGTTTACCCGAAAGCCGACCGAGAAGTTAAGGTCCTTTGATTTAAAAACACCTGATTTTTTGTAGTTAAAATCCCTGATCCTGATATTCATACATCAATTAATTATTTAAATTTTTCTATTTTAGATGCCAGAAGTTGTGTGACCTGTGATAAAGTATTGGCTGAACTCGAAAAAATCGACGATGACACTGATTCATTTGGTGTCGACTTCGTAAAGATTAACGATAAACGACTAGCAAAGCAATATGGAATTAAGAATTTCCCAGCACTCACCTATTTCCGGTAAGTATAGGATCTTCTTTGACAACTCACAAGGTCGTCGTCGCGAATTACTATATGAGCAGAAATAAAAATAAAACCATCGTATATAACCATCAGTGAAAAAGAACCCATTATCTACGATGGCGATCTCATGGACGAAGAAGGCGTCCTCGATTTTCTTACATCCCTCGAAGCCATGGACCTGCCCGATCGCATTGAAGAAGTTAACGCAAAGATCTTGCACAAGATCATTGAAGATACGGATTTCGTAGCTGTCCTATTCTGTGAGTAGAGTTTTTCATTTTTTTTTATGCGTGGCTTAGAGTTTTTCTTTTTTTAAATGTATTTTTTTTTTGTACATGTACATAGAATAAATAATAATTAATGCAGTTGCAGTTAAAGTGCAGGCAAATCATTGTTCGATAAAACTTCATTTGGGAAACTTCATGTCGAAAACGATTGATTCATTGTTAGTAACAATAATAACTTTAGTGTTTTGTAGGTAATCTGTGGTAAACTAATGTTTAGTAGTTTAGTTAGTTTTCTTGTTTTTAACCAATAATTTAATAGCGACCGTTAAAAACAAACAAATATGAACTATACGCTACTCAGACTTGAATCAACGTAGTTCGAGCGGTCTTTGTTAAAAAAAAAAAGTAGAATCAACTAGATTTTAGTTTAGTGTAGAACAGCAAAAATGTAATTACTATTTTGTAACTAACCAATGTGGAGGAAAACGCAAATTTATGTCTAAAGGAGGCTTCTACAATATTTTAATTTGTTAAATTGACTACAGGTCCTGATCATGCGACATGTCCGCCAAGGGTAATGGGTGAGTTAGCTTTAAATGTTTAATGTTATGTGAATGTTCAAAGAATCCGACCTACCTCCACACCATGTATTTGATTTTGTTTTTTTTGCCCTGTGTTAACCCTAAATGTATTTTTTATTTTTTTATAATATATAGTTTTCCTGAACTCTTTTTAAAAATTAAGCACCAGAAAAGTTGTTCATGAGAGTTATTTTTTTCCCACTAAACATTTTTACATCAATTTCAATAGTCGTGCGGAACCTTTGTACCTTCTGTGAAAACAAGTTACGACTTTAAGCTTACACTATACCTCGGACAAGGTCTTCCTCAACTTCGTTGAGCCTTAAAATTTGGTTAAAATCAAAGACTTTGCTAAAAATAATTAAATAGTTGGTGCAACAGGTCCGCTATTTAGGCCTATTTTCTTAGAACCATTCGTTTGTGTGAGTTCTTATTTTTGGGACGAATGGAAGGGACCTACAATTTTATGCCGAGTCCGAATCCGATCGGCTGAATTGGGAAGCTTTTCCAGGACAGTTTTACTCTTGGCTGTTTTTCAGACGCTCGCGAAAGGTGGCGCAGTGGAAAATATCTCTATTTTGTGTTTTTCCGGGATTGCTGGGAACCAGTGTTACCGATGGGCGATATAAGTCGCCAAATGACGAATTTTCTACTGTCGGGACGCGTGGCGACCACATTTCGAAATAAGCGTTTTTGGGACCCCTTTCACAAATACAGGCGACATTGGGACGCATTTTCAAAGCTTCAATTCATTTCTCAAATAACACCCAAACATTTTGAAGTATAAATAAGCATTTGCGTGTGTTTTCTGCTTTAATAAATCTTCGCATGGTTGTTGAATAGTAGTAGTAGGTACCAAACGAAATAAAATAACCTACAGCGCAAAACTTTCCATTCCAAACGTCAACACAATGCCAGCAAAGTCTTATTTGCTTCTTACATATGGGTGGACTTTTTATTACATACTAAATAACCCGGTCAAGTTCGTACCACATAAAATTTATTTATTTGTAACTCTTTATAAGCGACTCATAGTCCCAATCAACCTTCCAACTCCACAGTTTAAGTTTCGTTTGTTGATTAAATGAAACTCGTGCATATAATTCAAATGAATTCAATGTCTTTTATTTATCTACATAATAAAAGTTTAGATCAATTTAACTACCAAATTTCAAAGCTAAAACTATAGTGTTTTAAATTACTTTTATGGGTCGTACCATTCCCCGATTCAAATTTGTATGGACAATGCACATCAATGTTAACAATTCTACAACTTTTGAATGCATAATTTTTTTGTGAGGTGCCACGTGCCTTTATCCAATTTTTATGAAATCTCGCCGAAATACCTTCGGGCCAATACTGAAGATTTTCTCAATATGTGAGTTCAATCCACTCTGTGGTTTTTGAGATATACGATGTCGAAAGAATTTCTTAAACATTGTGCTCGATCTATTCTGTGGTTTTCGAGATATAAGATTTATAAAAATTTTTTCTATGTCCAATTTTGACCAAACTTCACAGAAACTCCTTTAAGTCAATAACAAAAGAGTCTCCCAAAATTTGAGTTCATGCGATTATTGGCGGTGTACCTATATTCATATACAAAATGGAAATTTAATTTTTTTATTGTTTGGGACGCATTTTTGAGCTCGGGCGTAGTAGTCCAGCACAGTAGTCCAGCACACTAAGCAAGCACTGAGCCACTGCGCCCGAAGACTCTGCTGACCGGAAGCTCATAGGTATAGTTAGTCGTTGGATCGTTTTCTCCGAAACCCTTCAACACATTATCGAATATTTTATAGAAAACTTTCCTTTAGAAATGCCCAAGTACTAATATCTTCAGTCGCCTTGAAAGAGTCCCACTTTCGGGTTAATAGACCACAGCTGCGACTTTAAAGTTGCATGTAGAGTCTACTTAGTCGTACAAAGATTTCCTGTCTTGATAGAAGAAAACTATAGGTAGTCAAAGTCTCTTACTAATTCAAGGCTTTATATACCCATCTATTGTTATGTTCGTTTCGTTGATCTCTACCTTTGCCATTTCTAACCTCAGTCTTGGCTTATTAGAAAATATGGACTTGACATTTTCAGCAGAACACTGCATGCTTCGCTTTTCTTCTTCATCTGAATATTCCGGAAAGAAGGACGAGTTATTGCGTCCAAAAAAGTAAATAGTGTGGACAACAGGTTTTATTTTAGTTTTTTTTTATCTTTGGGACAAATGGAAGGCGGGGGCTATAGTTTCATGTTGAATATGAATACTCAGCTTAATACCTTAAGGTGCAATTTGTCCCACCGGACTTGCTTTAAAGTGAGAGATGTACCACCGCTTAGCCCTACATTTTTCACAACCCAATTAATATTTTGATTGCGTCTGTTGTTAACGAGAGCTTCCTTCATATTTTCTTTGTTTTGAGTGACCTTAAACAGACTGAGACCGAGGCCATCATATTAAATGATTGAGGTGACAGTTATGGAGAACAGAATCCTCCTGGCGCTTGCAGTCCTACCAATATTTTGGAACATCTGTAAAAGCTGCTTACGTCCGTGACCCTTACTGTAGCTTATCCTAGGTATCTCAAATGCCTCCTTATGTACCTGAGATTTTGGTTCAATGATCTTTTGGCTGGTGATTCGGGTAACTTCGGTTCAGTGGTCATCCCGGCAGACTCTAGGAAATTTAGATTCTACCTGAGAGTACGAACTTGGTTGCAATCAACGTTAATCATTCTACCGAAGTTCTCAATTGATCAATTGTGTGCATTGATTCGGGCTTTGTTTCTGTTGCTTTGACATGTCTCTTTTTAACTTTTTTGTTTTCAGTGGTTTTACTTTCAAACATAATTCTACTTTCTCTTTCTTCGGAGAAGTTTATCATTTCTAATTAGTTTTTCTCGGCTCATAGCAGAGGCTATATTTCTGATGGCAACACTGCCACCAGTTTCCTGCAAATGAATCTGCCGGCATGCGTCTGCCAAAAAGATTAGCGAGAACGCGGTTCGTAAAGTTTCTGATATTCTGACAGTCACTTAATAATTGCAACCGTTAGATGTCACATTTCCGTAGAGTATTTTTTCTGCATCGTTCTTTTTAAAATATTAGCCAGCTTCAGCTGGTCAGCGAGTCGATGTTATATCGTCGTAATCGGCGAATGTCTAAAATTATGGATGCATTGTTTCCACCAATAGCAATATGATCTTCGTATTTTCTTGCTGCTTCATGTTTTGGCCAAGGGACAGAAACGTTGCATTTTAAAAGTCCATATATTGAAGCCTCTTTTTCGTACCATTTCTAGAAGAGAGGTCTTGCTGAGTATATATGCCGGCGGTATAGTAAAGATTC
Organism: Cheilosia soror; assembly: GCA_949372485.1. Lineage (NCBI taxonomy): Eukaryota > Metazoa > Arthropoda > Insecta > Diptera > Syrphidae > Cheilosia > Cheilosia soror. Next base: position 41,967,046 of record OX443564.1, on the reverse strand, counting down.
TCACCGCTTTTTTTTTAAATACTTCTCCCGGGAAAGGCAAACCTATAATGCTTCATCAGCGCCCCGAGCCCGAGATGCTTGCACGTGTATGTTAGCTCTGCACTTAAATTGCTGCAAATTGTAGTCTTCTGGGAACATATCCCCAGGAAGCAAGTTCCAAAGTTTGCTTGTCCTGCAACAAAAGGAGTTTTGGAAAATTGATGTCCTCGCGGTTATCAAGTGTACTGTATGGTCATGAGCATTAGCATCCTGTCTTGTGGGGCGCCCAAAAGTTGCATTTCGAGGGATAATGTCTTTGAGATCCTCGGAACATCTACCATGGAAGTACCTATAGAACAAGCATAGGTCAGCGACTTGTCTTCTGTGCACCAACGGTTGCAGATTCGATGTGAGTGTAGGGTCTCCAATAAGTCGAACTGCTCGTCTCTGTATGCTGTCAAGTAGATTAAGTGAATGTTTTGGGGAAGAGCTTCATATATGGGAGCAATATTCTAGGCCTGGTCTAACCTATGCTTTGTAGAGAAGGAGAAGTTGCTTGGGGCTAAAGTACCTCTTTGCTCTAAATATGTAGCTCAACTTAGCGGACGCCGATCTTGCGGTATAAGATATGTGATCCTGCCAAGTTATTCCTGAATTGACAGTGATTCCTAGAAGATGCATTGATCTGAGGAACTGTTGAAGCATTTTTCCTAGAAAATGTTGTGAGCTGTGTCTTGTTTGCATTACATACCACCAACTTGTGTTTTCTCCACTTCAAGATTTTGCCCGGATCATCATTTAGAGAACTAATTTGTTCATATCTCTGACTGTGTGATGTAGTCGCATTCACAGGCCCACTGTTCGAGATGGAGGATAAAGGGTACTATCATCAGCAAAGCTGTAGATAATTATTATTTGTCGATCCAAGAAAATCGTTGATGTGGAGAACGAAATAGAGTAGGAGAAAGAATAGATCCTTGGGGCACTCCTGCATTTATAGCAAACGAATTAGATGATACACCATCTACAACTACACAGATCGATCTCTCCAGAAGAAATTTTTGCATCCATCCGCAGAGTTGTTGTGGTAATCCATAAGACGCTAACTTGCCTAATAGGGCTCTATGCAGAACTCGGTCAAATGCCTTTCATATGTGCAAGGCTACGGCTCTAGATTCCCCGTGTTCTTCAATTGCTTGCGTCCATAAGTGCGTTACCTAGCTTAACAGGTCTCCAGTGGAACGACTCCAAAATCCGTATTTCCTGTCACTTATTAATCGGTGGCCTTCTAGATATTTGATTATTTCGACATTTATTGCCTTTTCTATTACTTTTGAGACCATTGAAAGTAAAGCTACAGGACGATAGTTTTGTGGCAGACATTTCCCCCCTTTCTTTGGAATATGTTGAATGTGAGCGGTCTTCCAGCAAGAAGGAACATGCGCCTCGTCAGAAGAGATGATTTTTCGCCCAAAATCGTTGTCCAATTCAAGCTGATCTAAGGCCAAAACTGCGAAGCGATAGCGAAGGGGATGGTCGTGCGCCTTCAATTGCTGAGCGAATAATCCGAGATCTTTGTGCATAATTCTCCTCAGGCTTGTGCGTGAAATGTGGAGCTGTTAAGATCGATGGCGAGTTGATGTTCATGAATTGAGTCTCACCTCACACTCACGGCTACAGCAGCTACATTTTCGTCTGTACGACGACGGGGACCATCAGTGTTGTCCACTAGCATACCAGTCTCACAAACATTTTGCACAAACTTGCGTACAGCAGGAGTGGTGGGTGCTTCATTTCGGCCAAAACTTCTTTTCATTGTTTGGGCTACTCACTTTGGAAATAATATTTCCCAAAGTTGTTTAAGTGTAAAGCGACTCATTTCGTTCCGCGGAGGTATGATACTGACTTACTGTCAAAATTTAGGGAAACAGCTGTCAGTGTCAAAATAACCTATGAGTTAAAATAAAACCACTAGATGGCCCACACTTTAGTATGTCAATGGGTGATACATTTGGGGCCACATTGTACCTTCCGCAAAATACAAAAAATTTGGTCAAGACTCATGCGTCCAGTTAAGGAGTTTTCACAAGTGTTCTTTAGTGACTTTGACATTTATCCTTTTGTTTACTGTCCATACGTAGATATGTAACCCAGTTGACAAATTTCGCTCAACTGTGAGTCAATCTCTAAGGCGTTCTTAATAAGTTAAGATGGAATATAAGAAATACCTTTCCACGTCCAATTTCTGCCTCCAAATTTCCTATAATGACTATGTTTGCCTTTGGTCAAAAATATTTACAACTAGCAACAAATTTGCCAGCACACGTTTGTGCATAGACAGCAATAATAAATAACTGAAATGCCTGGGCCTAGATCCAGATTTGTCCCAGTATTTTAACTAATTCATTTTATTGTGCCCGGCAAACGAAGCGGTCATTTTCCTCCCTGATGGCCACCTCCTCCCCCCCATTAGCCATTTTTCACATCCATAGATATTTCAATGCGATTTAGTCTTTTCATTTAAATAATGCTTTCCACCTACAATTGCCGATTAAAAATAGCCCATCAGAAACAAGTCGTGTCGGTCGTCGCTGGTCGGTTGCGGATAGACAAAAATGTTATATTGTCTTGTCAAGTATGCGAACAAAACATTTTCAAAAACAACAGGCAACTTGTGAACTAACAGAAAACCTTGCCACCATCTAGCAGCATCTACTTTTAAATTCGTCTCAACCGCAGTTTTAAATTTTATCTATCTATAAGCGAGAAAAAAAAACTCGTAAAAAGTAATTATTTTGTTTACTCAATTTTTATCCACACACACTTTTAGTTACTTCAATCTTGTAAATGCAAAATCTATTAAATTCAAAAAATGCATATATCTAGATACAATATTTTTTGAATGATAAAAATTATTGTTACTGAAAGAATTGTCTTTTTTTGGGGCGCCAACATCACATTCATATACAAGCGAAAGTGTATAAGCCCAGAAAAATTAATTGCAGCATTGAACATAGGCAATTGAAAATCATTTTTATTTTACATTCTGTTTGTGGGATTATATGCACACAGCCAATGGCACAGTCGTACAACTATAATAGATGCCCGTCTGTTGGGATAATAGAATTAAGAAGAAATTTGGCCCAACTCCAAGATTATCGAAGCAGAATGGTGTTTGGCAAAAGTTGACACATTATCGCCGACATGTGGTAACATTTCTAGTCAGAATTTCTGTTCTAATCTTCGAAAACTGAAAGTTTTCAAAAAGTCATATGGATAAAATGGTTTTGTGGGAATATTTTAATTTATCCATAGATGTATAAGGTTCATGCGAGTGTATAATAATGAATGAGTCATTTCATTAAAATTCTTCAATTTTAGTTTTCTCTTGAGGTTACATTTAGCCAATTTTTGAGACAATGGGCTTTTAATAATAATTTGGTTACGTGTGGTACTAAATCAAAGAACATTTAAATGATGAGTAAGTTAAAATTTATTTAGAAAATGAAATCAATTTGAAGAGCAATTTATATTGAATCTGAGATGATTTAGCCACATCCTTTGCTGTTTTTGGCGGTTTTTGTAATACCTTCTCATATTTCCTACATTGGCCAAACGCACTGGAAGCAGCTGCTTCTCTGTGTCTCTTTGACTTTGCAGGAAAACAGACAAGCCCATCAGTATTTAGCTAATTGCCTCCAAACCAAATTGGTTTATGTCCAGAGAGTTGAAGTGGGTGCATGCAATAACGCCCAATGGAATAACGCCCAAAAGTGCAATAACGCCCATGGGCGTAAATTTACTTTCCAAAATGCAATAACGCCCACGACAAGTGTGAATTAATACCCACGAGCTTACAAAAGTGAAAACGTATAGAAATTTGGCCCAACTGCAACAGCCCTGCTTGGGTTTACTGTCAGATTTACGTTTTGCGTTAAAAAAAGTGTAATAAAGCCCACGGGCGTTATTGCATTTTGGAAAGTGAATTTACGCCCATGGGCGTTATTGCATGCGCCCAGTTGAAGTATGTATATCACTAATTACAAATTACAAATAACATCTTAAGGTTTTTTCTATAGCGCCACCTCTCGCGAACGTCTGACAAACATCCGAGAGTAAGACTGTCATAAAAAGCTTCTCAATTCAGCCGTTCGGACTCGGCATAAAGTTGTAGGTCCCTTTCATTCGTCCCAAAAATAGAAACTCACTCAAACGAATGGTTGCGAGAAGCTAGGCCTAGGGTGTCTACCGCCTGTTGCGCCACCTATTTATTTCTTTTTTTAACGAAAATTTGGCAAAATTGGGTGCAATTTTTATTAGGGACGATAAATTAATTCTTGCCATTCACTTTTTGAATATTATTTTGTGTAAATGTTGACCGCGACTTTTTCCAACATATCGACTGCTATCTCACCAATAACACGAGTTATTTTGTCTTTTAAAGGCGGCATAAGTTGCTGGCTTATCCGTATAGACGAGACACTTCACATATTCCCACAAATAATAGTCCAGCGGCGTCAAATCGCACGATCGAGCTGGCCACTTCATAGGTACAAAACGTGATTTGAATTTCTCACCAAATTCGCCTTGCAATATGTTCATGGACTCGCGTGCTGTATGGCATGTCGCGCCATTTTGAGCAAAAAAAATCCGAAATCATCGAACGATAGCGAGCAGCATTGACCGTAACGTTTCGTTGATGCCATCATCATCTTTGAAGAAATACGGCTCAATGATGACATAAACGATAAACCATACCAAACGGTACATTTTTGTGGATGAATTCGCAGTTCTTGTAATGCTTCTGGTTGCTCAGCAGACCACATACGGCAATTTGGATTATAAACGTAGCCCTGATCAGTAGGACGATTACGACGACTATGAAATGGGCGAAGTGCTCTAAAGACATTTTTAACTGAGCCCGATTTTTTAGTAATAAAATTCAATAATTTCAAATTCAGAAACCCCAAGGAAGGGGGTTGCAGGGGGGCAGTGTGTATGCTTCCTTACGTATTAAATTGCAAATTATTTTTGGGCTTTATTTCCGTCTTGTTGTTTTTTTGGGGCGTTATTTCCAAATCGATTTGGGCGCTATTTCCTTGGGCGTTAGTATGCCTAACGCCGAAATGGCAATGCTAACTGAGCATTTTTTACTTTGACACGTGACACCAATCATGCGTCAACTGTCAAAAGAATCAGGCTGAAAAACAATCGACAGCGATTCGCCATAAACCAACGTTGGAAAATATGCGAACTTCAAGGTTTTTGCTTTCTGTTCTGATGAGGAATTTTAGGGTTGACATGGTGTAACATTCGTGTGCTAAGTTAGGTTAGGTTAGTAGGTATGCAAGATAGGAGAAACTTAGATCAATGTAGATCCGTTGTAATACCCCAGGCGTTTATGACTCCCACACTGAAAAACCTACGGATTGGTAAACCATCTCGAGGTATTAACAAATATAAGTAGGTCATTAATAGACCTGTCTGAAAGTTCTTTTAGATCCTCAAAAAAGTAACTACCAAGGATCTCATTTCTTATGTGGCAGAGCGATGGGCAGTGGCAAAGAAATATCATAAATTAAAAAAACTCAAATTCTATGTACCTACGTAATTTTTATTTTTTTGACAGCGCCACGATTTGTAATTAGATCGATGTGCTGTCAAACTCCATAACTAAAATTTTTTGTCTCTGTATCCTCATACTGAAATCAACACTGTCCTGACTGGCTTCGACATTCTGTAAAAACAACATCCGAAGGAACTTTAGCCCAAATCTTTCCTGAAGTAAACCAATTTACACAGCTTGTAGGTTAGGACTTGTTTCTTAACTCATACAGTCATACCTCATACCAGAATAATAAATATAGGGAAATATTAACGCCTTTAAACTTTTCGAATATCACCTAATTTGTCGTATTCCGACCATAACGAAAAAACGTCAAAGAAACCGTAAGGGACTACAAGAAAGCCAACTTCTTCGACTTTTCTAAGGAGTTCTAACTAGTGAATGCTAATCACCCTAGACATGAAATCCTTTATTCCAAACACATAAGTACTCGGAATAAAATCTTAAAAATTAAGAAGTTTGAAGTTTGAGTTTGAATTTTCATATAGGTATAGGTTTTCAAAGTTGTAAATGTATACAAGTCGGCATTTTCAAAGGTTCCAGCTTTCGAAAGTGCCAATTTATATTTGTTTCTTTTTATGTAGATACCTTCGCGAAGTTTCGATTTTAAAAAGGACTGTCGGCATCGGTTAATTTGCGACTGACCACCTTCAAATTTAGCAAGTTTCATTCCGATTTTCGAAAGGACGGTCGGGTATCGGCGAATTTGCCGACTGAACTACTTAAAATTTACCTTGTTTCGATTCAATTTTAAAAAGGACTGTCGCCTCGGCATCTGTGAATTTGCCTACTGAAAACCTTAAAATTTAGCGAGCTTCGTTTCGATTTTAATAATAACGGTCAGCATCGTTGAACTTGCTGACTGAACACTTTATTATTTAATCAATTTGATTTTAAAAAGGCGACAGTCGACATTTCTAATTTGAGGTTAAATTTGAACGAATGTTTATAGGTTTTGGCCCATTTATCAAAAATTGGACAAAGGAGCGTGGCACTTGGTAACCGCTGGGCCGATTTTAATGATTTCTATACAGTCGGCAAGTTCCTCAACTAAGTCGGCATTTTAATGAAAGTCCCCCCCCCCATGACTCGAACCCTCGCTACGCCCCTGGGTATGACTTAAGCTCTTAAGATGCTATTAGATTAAGCGAGTTAAGTTTTCGGTCAAGCAAGGCGGGTATTGAATTGAATTCTGACAGTGGCCTGGTGACCAAGTGGCAGGTGAAATGACTAAAGCCTATGTAAACAAATGTAGACTCGCGACGTTGCGTGATGTCAATCTAGTGCCACTTATCTCAAAAAAAAAAATAAATATGTGGCGCAACAAGCGGTAGACACCCTAGGCCTAGCTTCTCGCAACCATTCGTTTGAGTGAGTTTCTATTTTTGGGACGAATGGAAGGGACCTACAATTTTATGCCGAGTCCGAACGGCTAAATTGAGAAGCTTTTTCATGACAGTCATACTCTCGGACGTTTGTCAGACGTTCGCGAGAGATGGCGCAGTATAAAAAACTTTGAGATGGTATTTGTGTTTTTCCGTGGATCGAACCTGGGATCCCTCGCACAATAGTCCAGCACACTAACCACTGCGCTACTGCGCCCACACTTATCTCGGACAAGTTTAATTTTCGACTGGCAAGCACGTGGTGAAGACGTGGATTTATAGATGCATATCCCTAGTAGAAGCATATCATATGTAGGGAATAGTGATGACGTGTTTTTTGGCATTCCAACTGCGTATTTTTGTTTACCCTGAAATGAGACGACCAAGAATTCAAGATAGGGCGACATTTTAAGAACTGATGATACCGCCATTCCACCGCCGCACAATATGTTCAGCACTCATACCTATGCCACCTGCTACTTGTTCACCACTTTAGTGGGCGCCTTGCTTTACGAATCTAACCCATCTGAGGAAAATAAAAAAAATTTCAAATTGCTAAAAATTACTGAAAAACGTGTCAAATTCTGATAAAATAAAATGGCAAAAAGTTCAGGCAAAAAATATTTCAGTGTCTCAACGTAGTAGAAGTTTTCTTTTTTTTTATATAATCTGCTCCCAAATTGTGCTTTGTCCCAATCAAAATTCGGACAGTTGCAAGAGTACTTTATAATGTCAACATAAAAAAAAACTTCTAGACTGCATTTCCCCCATTGTTCAAAAAAGGTGTTATTAAGCTCCTGAAAAACTATTCTTCTGGACTCTTTTCTAGAACTATCAAAATTACATTTGTCTAGCTCGGCCCTTAAAAAAGGCAAATCTTCTTCTTCCACAAATTACCGACAAATACCACTTACGTCTAATCTTTCAATGGTCATGAAAACATAAGTCGCCAGCTTATATTAAATGCCTTGAATAAGGGAAACTCCTTCCTTAATGACAGGCGCAGTACGTTTACGTTTCAGCCAGCAGATCCACTGGTGATTTATTTAATGGCTTATCTCACCGAAAAGTGAAACCAACCTCGTCATTACGCCGGCGCTTGATATTCCAAAAACATTTGACAGAATTTTGCATTTTTTGAACAACAATTTTGTCGAAAATGCTTGCCTTTTTGAATCGTTGCGGCTCTTATTCAATGATTTATCAAACTACCTTCCTGGCCATTCATATAGATGTTGTGAATGTCTTGAGGTCTGAATTTCGTCATATAAGTGATGGTGATCTCCAGACTCCTGGGCTCTGTTTTATTTCCGAAACCGAACGACCGACGTTCATTGTCAGTATTTCTTTTCATCACAACCTTCGTTGGAATAACCATTTACACGAAGTCACCAAGAATCGTCTATAGGTTTTATTAAACTGTGCCAGCAATATTTCAATAAATAACATTTTCATTCGCCTCAAATTCTATCGATTCGCTTAAATATCGTAGAAATGTTGCGTGTTTTTCACTGCTTTATAACGTTCTCAAACGAAATGGCCAGCTTATTTCAGAAGCTTTAGCTGAGCATTCAACGTGGAATGCTCATCGTCATCAGTTATATAAAGCAGTTTCTTCTAACTGATTGGCGATTGGTGGTGAAGAAGGATCAAGTAAGAGCTAGGAAGTTGACATTTTGAAACAAACTGTTCTTTTATTACCAAAGTGAGCACTTAGGTAGAAGCGGTTTGGGGGAAATTCAAACTCCAGAAGGCTAAAGCGGGCGATCAAAGTTTGTAGGGGAAAATTTTGTATTTTTCATCCGATCGGGTTCAAAATCGGTTTGTGGTCTCTATATAAGAAATAAAGAAAATCAGTTTCTCTGATTTTGGAGATTTCACATGGGGCCCGAGTTATTAGCAACGAGATTCACAGTTTGTAGGGGGAACTTTTTTTTTCGTCCTGTCGAGCGCATAGCGCGTGCAATGCTCTACCAAACTAAGTTTTTCTCTTATTAAAATTTACAGACATTTCTCTCCTTTCTAATCCCCATTTCCTTAGGTAGGTAGGTAGGTAGGTAATTGGGTGCTCTAGTGGCGGTTGCCACAGCTTCACGTAGACCATCAGTTGGGTCCATTGTGTCCAGTCACGGGAACCTTCCATTTAATACCTGTTGGAGACAAAGAATATACCGCTTTTTATTGAGTCACCTAGATTTGGTATTAATCACAGGCATTCACAAGCTCTTGTATCCAGATTTCCAGCCTGTCCTAAGAGTAACCGAAGGATGTAGAGTTTGTTGAACTACTGGAACCACCCCGACTTGAGTATGAATCTCAGGAGTTCCTTAAGATCAACATTCTCCAGATCCTCTAGCTCATCGAAGAAGAAGCTGTTGAGAATCTTTTGTCTGCTGTTTATAAGGGCTGGGCATTCGCAAAGCAGATGACGAACAGATTCTATTTCTTCAACGTCTCTGCAGCTTCTGCAAAAGTCATTATGCAGTATGCCCAGCCTTCCCGCGTGTACGCCTATCGCACAGTGTCCAGTAATGACCCCCGTGAGTATGCGAATATTCTTGCGGCTCAGTCCGATCATGAATTTGGATATCTTTTTGCTCACTTCTGGCCACAATTCTTTTGCATGTCTGCAGGTGCTGAGATTGTTCCAGCGTAGGTTTGTTCTACTCAAGGATTCAATGTCCACCTTCCTAGCCAGCGTACTTAGCGGAGTTCTTACAGATTCTAGGGCCATTGATGCATGCATCTTTGACCCGTTTCTTGCAATCTCATCCGCTTGTTCATTACCCGGAATATCCATATGCCCTGGTGCCCAGCATAGGGTCACCGTGTTGGCTTGCGATAGTTCATCCAGGTATTTCTTGCAATGACTTACTGCCCTTGACTTCACAACGACTGACTCCATGGCTTTTATGGCCGCCTGGCTGTTCCTTAATGCCTGTGCTTTGCAGTTAACCCTACATTCAAGAGTATACATAGTCATAACATCTTTAGCGCAAATCTATTAAGAAAATAACTATGATGATGATACCTGCCTTTATTATTTTTCCCTGCAAGGCAACAGCTAGTTAATTTATTTGCCGAAATATAGGTGCAAATGTCGTCCACCGTCCTTAAGAATAAAAAAGTACAACTGGGATTTAAAAGAACGATCCAATCTTTATAAAGTTACTTTAGGCTGTTTAAATAATAGTCATACAAAATTTACCCAACAAACTACTTGTATAAATATCTAGAATAATGAACTTACACATATATGTATGTATATTATATTTATATACAATCCAAAATTTTCATTTATTGTTGTATTTTATTTATTTTGCTTGAATTTGGTTAAAGTTACTTCCGTTACTGCCCTTACCCACCACCCCCTTATGAACAACACACTTACGTTATTAAATCCCTACCCCAAACCAACACACTCATTCAAACGCATGATCTAAACCCAGTTACAACAAAGCACACACTTCCCCCCACCCGCACCCCCAAGTCCGATCAACTGAAATTGCACGAAAACTTTGGAATGCAGACCCCCTCCAACCATATGATCCTCAAAAACTATACCACCACCCCAGCAGCCCATAAAAGTATTCAATCAAAGCTGACGGTTTATTCTCTGTATAACTATAGATAAGCAGGATTGCAGAAAGTGTGCCAAGGCCCTGCAGGAACTGGAGAACATCGACGATGAGGCTGATCAATTGGGCATTGGATTTGTCAAGATTCACGACGAGGCACTTGCTGACGAATACAATCTGGGCAGTCTACCTGCTCTGGTCTACTACCGCCATCAAACTCCGATCATCTACGAAGGTAAATTCTCCATGGATATAGTAATTGGCCAAGCCAAAGTCTCACTCTAACTCAAACAACGCAGGTGAATTGTCTCGCGAGGAAGACGTACTCGAATGGTTGGTACAAAACAAGTCGACAGGTGACGAAGATGATGTCATTGAGGACGTTACTGCCAAGACACTGGGAACCCTGATCAGTAACATTGACAACCTGGTTGTACTCTTTTGTACGTATTTGACTTGTTTTTTTTTTTTTTGCAACAATTTATCATAACTACCCCATACACTCGTGTTCCAGATGATCACGGTGACGATGACTCCATGACCGTATTGGAAGAGCTAGAAAAAATAGACGACGACTGTGACAAGCATGGCATTCAATTTGTTAAAATTGATGACGCTAAGGTCGCAGCTGAATTTGGTATTGATTCGGTAGGATCAATCTTTATCACACGGACACGGCCACACAACTATAATAGTCTAACTTCATTTGTTGTAGATTCCCGCAATTGTGTACTTTGAGAAACAAATTCCCAATGTTTACGATGGTGATCTGATGGATGAGGATCAGATCCTACACTGGTTGCTGGGACAATTGGAAAGTGACGAAATCGAAGATGTTACAGACGAAATGCTCGACAAGATGGTGAAGGAGGGCAAAGTGATGGCAGTACTCTTTTGTAAATATTGCGATTTTGGTTTCATTTTTTGTTTTGGTGCGTATTGCCGTATTGACCGAGTTGACGTTGTTCTCTTCTGATAGATGACAACAATGACAAGAAGTCACAAAAAGTTCTCGAAGAACTGGAGAATATCGACGATGAATGCGATTCACTGGGCGTGACCTTTGTTAAGATCGACAATCCCGAAGAGGCTCTTGAATATGGCATCAATAAAGTTCCTAAACTGATCTACTTTGAAAAAGGCATTCCGACCATATACGAAGGCAATTTAGAGGATGAGGAGAAGCTACTCAAATGGCTGGAAGAGCAGACCAGCTCCGATCAAATTGAAGATGTCACCGATGAGATGTTGGATTTGATTGTGGAGAAAATGCCATATGTAGCTGTGTTGTTTTGTAAGTGTTACCGCATGTGTGTGTGTGTGTGTTCTTGGGTTGGGGGCTTTCTTCAATACAATTTTTGAAATGTATTCAAAACTTTAGGTGGTTGTATCGGCTTTATTAGATTTTTTTTACTATTTTATGTAGACTTCTTAAGTGTACTTTCAATTTTTTGAAAGTTTTAAGGTTGTTGTTGGTTTGTTGGTGTATACACATTTTTTAAGTATCTACACTCTACTCCCATAGGAAGAAATCGGGGAATCAAATCAAGGGATAGACAGGCAAAATGGAAGAAAGAAATTTTTCAAAAAGATTGTCCAAGTAAAATATACAATAAATTTAATTAGAATACTTAAATGATCTTCATTTAATACAAATTCAGACCTAGAGCCCATCAACAGCCGTCAAAACTGACATAATAATGTTGTCCCTCTCTCAACTTTCCTATTTTTTCCCTTAAATCAGTCAGCCGTGTTGTAGCCACGTATTGTATTTTATTTGAACGTAATATTTGGTCTTGTGGGTGTGGCACTACTTATGCACAGTGAAAAGTTAAGTATAACTTAAGCTAGAGTAGAGAGGAGCAGGTAAATGTCACTCTTTAATATTTGGTTGTGAATGTGACAAAAGACTCCTAACTTTAGCGAACAAGAAATTATTTTGTTTTGTTGAACTCGTAGAACAAACAAAAATATTTATTTAAATATTTTCTCGTCAAATCGTTAACAGGAGATTAGCTTGCGACCTATCAAGGATACGAGTAGGTAACACTTAATTTCCCATAGGGGAAAAATAATCGCCCGGAATCAAAGAAATCACTTCTAGAACTGTTCCATTGGCACAATAAATACTCTTCTGTTGATTCTGTGAAGAGAATTTCGTTTCAAGAAATACGTACACAAGTGTAATCTATATACTATTTTATACAGCAGCAATAAATTCATTTTTGACATTGCACCAATAAATGAGTAGAGTCTAACAGAAGCAGTTCACTTGTTTCATTTAATTTGAGAATGAGTGAATCCTCGAGTAAAGCCAATGAAAAGCGACTTAAGTGTGCAACGTTGAACACTTTTGTTTTATACTATAATCAAACTAGCTGACACGGCAAACGTTGTTCTGCCATTTTCGTAAATATTTCCACCTCTATATTTTTTACAAATAATTTATATTTATTTCAGTATTACATAATTTTGAATTTAATACAAATTGTTAGTATAATTTTCGAGAAAAAAGAGAGTCAAGCGCCACCTATGGGTTTTTAACATAAACAAAAACATTCAGGAGCATCACACGAACATATGGTGTGAATAAAAGGCGGATAGCTTCAGTGGTTCAGCCGCCATTATCGGACTTACATACGCACCAACGTTTTTAAATGCTTTTACTTAACTTCGTGAAAAATTTTTTATGCTCAAATCTTGCAAGCCAAATCTAAACTTTGAACTTTGAATCCATACTGATTGGGTTGTGAAGAGAATGCAATATTTAGAAGGAATTTTTGGATTTTGATTCCCATGCCCCTTTAACGGAGGCTTTTTCATAACACATGAACCATTATCTGTATTAACGCTTCATCAGCGCCCCCAGATGCTTGCAGGTGTATGTCTGGAAAAATATCCCCAGGAAGCGAGTTCCAAAGTTTGCTTGTCCTGTAACAAAAGGAGTTTTGGAAAGATGATGTCCTCGCGGTTGTCAAGTGTATTGTATGGTCATGACTCATGAGCATTAGCTGCCCAAAAGTTTCATTTAGAGTGATGATGCCTTTGAGTTCCTCGAAACATCTACCATGAAAGCATACCTATAGAACAAGCAAAGGTCAGCGACTTGTCTTCTGTGCACTAATGGTTGTAGATTCGATGTGAGTGTAGGGTCTGCAATAAGTCGAATTGCTCGCCTCTGTATGCTGTCAAGTAGGTTAAGTGAATGTTTTGGGAACAATATTCCAGGCGTGGTCTAACCTGTGCTTTGTAGAGAAGAAGACGTTTCTTGGGGCTAAAGTACCTCTTTGACAGTGAAGGTGCATAGAAGGTGCATTGATTTGAAGAACAGTTGATGCAATTTTCCTAGAAAATATTGTGAGCTGTGTCTTGTTTGCATTAAATACAACCAAGCTGTCTTGTACCCACTTCAGCTTATACTCACAAATCTATGTAGGTCAACTCAAGAAATCCTTTTAATTTGTTAGGCAATACTTTACCGAGTATTTTGAGCTAAAATTCATCTTTCTGGTCCATCCAGAGGGCGAGATATAATAAATTGAAATCAGATCTTATTTGGCCAAATGCAAAAAAAAAATGCTATCTCGATTGCAGTTGTGGCACGAGTACGATAACTAAGGCGCCAGAAATTGATAACGGATAAAGAAGAGTTAAATACAAGCATTTTTTACTATGCGTGGGGGGTCTATTTGGCTTCATTTAGGCTGCCCCTCTCGCCTAAATGAAGCCAAATATTTAAAAAAAAATAATACTTAAAGTGAAAAAAAAATTTAATAACACTTACAATAAAGGACTTTAGGATTTTTGGAAGCCAGCAATCTGTTCTTTGATATTATTTTTAAATCATGTTATTTCTATTAATAGGTTTTGAAAAAAATGCTTTCAAACTTGAAAGTTTTTTTCAAAAACTATTAACAGAAACAACTTGTTTTAAAAATAGTATGAAAGAACAGATTCCGAGCTTTCAAATATGATAAAGTAATTTATTATAGGTGTTGCCATTGTTTTTTAATGTATTTTTTCCCAATTAAAGTATCATTTTCTTTAAATTACCCCTCCCGCCTAAACGGAGTAAGATAGACCCCCTCCCATAGTAAAAAGTGCTTGTATTTAACTCCTCTACAAAATACCGTTATCAATTTTTGGTGCCCCAGTTGAGCTTCAACTCTTTTTTTCTAAGAGGAAATATTAAAATGAAAAAGTAAATCCCTTTGAGAAGGAGATCGTAAACCTCTCAGATCTATTATATCATTTGATTATCTGTAGTCTAAGATTTTTTAGTACCTACCTTTCCCATTGTCTAATTCAAATGATAGAAAGAAATATAAATTTGCAACTATTTCAGTACAATGGCAACTCTACATATGTCATAATATGTATGCCATAAAAGTCGTTTGCGTCCATTTCCAAGTTGCTATCAATGCTAATTTAACCACAATAAATTGTTACAGGATTTGTTATAGAATTTGACAGATAAAGAAAAAATAAAATCAAAGTAACAAAAAGAACAAAAATTTTTCAATAAACCATAAACAACTTGAAACGAGACCCTGGTACTGACTTTTGAATCAAAGAAATACACGATCATGTTATGTCATTTACACGGTTCCTTGTTTTTATTAAAAAAAAATTGACAACTTGACGGCCGACAGCGAAAGGTATGGAACTTATATTTTGACGTAATTATTCGACATACGCAAAGTTAAAGACAATCCGCAGTACTAATAATTTTACGAAGTCACAATTAAATAAAAAAAATAACATTATCCAATGTGAGCGTAAAAATATTTAAGTTGAAGATTAAAAATTATCATTGATGTTAATTTACACGGCCCAATGCAAGTCACACTTTTTTCAAAAAAATTGATAATTTTCGACAACTAAAATAGGCTTAGCCTCCATCCTCTGTAAAGCTACGATTACACGGCCATTTTTTTGAGTCATTTAAATGGCGCTATGACGTCAGGAAAAAATGTCGCATTAGAGCGACATTTAAGCTACGATTCGTCATTGAAAAAATGGCGATCACACGAAATGACTATCATCGTCATTTGTGTCCCAAAATCAAATGACGGACACTGCGAGTCATTTAGAATTTCCCGTTGGCATGCCATTGTCCTAGAGCAATCACACGGCCATTTTTTTCCGCCATTTAAATGGCACTTAATTCATGTCATTTGGTGCGCCATTTTCCTAGTCATTTAAAAGACCCTGCCAAAAATGGCGATCACACAGAGCGACATTTAAATGACTGCTTTGTTACGGGATTTTTACGTCAGAGCGCCATTTAAATGTCTCGAAAAAATGGCCGTGTAATCGTAGCTTTAGGCCTACAATCTACACGTCTACTTTAGAATAAGACGTGTTTTATTGAAAATCTATATCAACAAAGTAAAGTAAACTAGAATCTTCCGCACGCAGTTGCAACAAGTACACTCTACTTGACACTTTCGAGACTCATCAGTTGTAAAAATTACGTCTGAAGATTTTACATTTTACTTAACTTTGCTGAAATAGCCGATGCTCAATAAAACACGAATGTATACACATCAAATATAATACAAGGCTTAAAAAAAAACATTGTTTTAGAAAAAAAGTTCTTAACTTGATTATCATTTTCAATTTCAGACGACAAAGATCAAAAGAAATCGCAAAAAGTTCTTGCCGAATTGGAAAACATCGATGACGAGTGCGATCAGAATGACATCGCTTTTGTGAAGATCGACGATGACAATGAAGCCAAGGAATGGGGAATTGATGAAATTCCATCAATTGTCCTATACGAGCGTGGTATTCCCCACATCTACGAAGGTGATTTAATGAAGGAGGATGAACTACTCGGTTGGTTGATTCATCAGAAGCGTTACTCTGAGATCCCAGAAGTTACTGACGAAATGAAGGATAAGCTTGTCGAAAGCACTGAGCATTTAGCGGTTATATTCTGTAAGTCACCCATAATTATGACCACACTTTCCTACAGTTTTGTAATATTTCTATCTATTTGCAGATGACAAAGAAGACAAACAAGACATTCGCGTCTTGAATGAACTCGAGAACATTGACGATGAACTAGAGAAAGAAGGCATTGTCATTGTACGCATTGATAATGCAGCCGAAGCCAAGGAATACGGTTTGGATCACTTGCCAGCGTTGATTTATTTCGAAAATAAAATCCCAGCATTGTACGAGGGCGATCTGATGAATGAAGAAGAAGTTTTGGAATGGCTGATTATCCAGAAGAGAACCGCTACAATTGAAGAAGTTACCGATGAGATTTTGATCAATTTGATCAACGATCATGAATACGTGTTGGTATTCTTTACTGGTCCCTGTGATCCTGGTGAGAAGTGCGACAAAACATTGGACGCTCTCGAATCCATTGACGATGAACTGGACGAGGCTGGCATTATTTTCGTTACCACTGAAGACACTTCTCTGGCTAAGAAGCACAACATTAAGACTTTCCCACAATTGGTGTTCTATAGAAATCGTGATCTGATGGTATTCCCTGGCGATCTGGACGATGAAGATGAGGTTCTTGCGTGGGTTACAGATGAGGAGACATTGGAAATTCCCGGCAAAATTGAGGAAGTTAACATGAAGATGTTGGATAAAATTCTCGCCGAGAATGAGCATGTTGTGGTATTTTTCTGTAAGTTGGAAGATTAATTTTTGCTTTTATTTTCATTTAAATTAGTTTAAGACTTATTTTTCATCCATGATGAAAGTGCTTGTCACCTGGGCACTTTGGAAGATATCCAACTTTTGGACGGAATTTTTGTTTCCACCGAGCTTAGTTCCTCATGTGATTTTTGAGACTTCGAAAAGTTTTTCGTCTTTATCGACGATGGAAGTGGATTGCAATTTTAAATTTGTCTTCCGTGAAGCAATGTCGGTTTAGTAAGCTTTACTCGTATACCGGACCAAAAATCCGTTAAGAAATGACTTCTTTTGATGGTGCCCTGCATCAAATTTGCTCATATCGAAACTCACTAATGTGCTCGGCCTAGTTGAAATTTGAAGGTTTGGAAAGTAGCCCCGAAGACACAATCTGAAGCCCTTGTTTTGACCCTAAAACAACAGGCCGTACCTACCTACAGTTTCTCGATAAATTTCTATTCTCGAATGTTTGTCAGACATTCGCGGGAGGTGGTGCACTGTGAAAACTTTTCAGGTGTAATTTGTATATTTTTAGGGGTTGAACCTGAAACCCCCGCTCGAGCATGTTAACCTCTTGGCCAAAGCTTTGTAGATTGGCCCATAAGTAGCAATTATTATACATTATTTCGGCAATTTCCTAAGTGACCCCTTTTTGCCCCTTTTTGGGGGGTAACATGTTAATTTATGTACTTTCTATATCTTCCTAAGCGCGTACCACAACTAATAGAACATATTGTTCCACCTGCTACCTCTGAACCTTTATTGTAAGCAAGTGGCTGCAAATGCAGCGACCCGTATGAAATCAGTCCGTATGTGGATCGGACGACAAACTACTCAATTGTCTATTCTAGATAAAATAGGATGCATCCCAAAAGATACTGATTACACCCTCCACCAGTTTCAATTCAAAAAGAATTTTTAAACCTGCATACCCTCCAGGACTGACTGGGAGAGTGATGTAGTGTCTCATAGGCCGCACAGGGGATCCGTCTGCTTTTATACAGATGGGTTCAACAAAACGGAAACAGGAGTAGGGGGGGGGGGTGTTTTGTCCCAAGATTTAAATTATACGATTTCATTCCGTCTTCCCAATCACTGTAGCATGTTCCAGTCAGAAATCATGAAATCATGGCGATCAAGGAGGCCCTGAAGCAGGACTTTCTGCCAACGATTTCTTTAGAAGCTCCATGCAGGAGTAATAAGAGACTATTTTTCACCTCCTGTGCACATGGCCATCCCTCTCAGCTCGTAGACAACTACATCTCGGGGAATACGTTTTCGACAATCTCGGCGAACTAGCTAATGCAAGCATAAGTTGCCTCCAACGCTTCATTCTCAGCTTCTGCTGGTTCAACGGGTAGTTGTGAGATCATTAGATCCTGAGGTATCACAATGGGCCTCCTCATAAGTGAGGCTGCACTTCTTGTGACCGGCCACCCTAACACAACCTAACCTACAGAATAGAAAATAATTGGACACGTCTATAAGGAGATTTTTATTTTTACACAACTACCCCTTTTAGGGGGTAACAATATTTGTATCTGAAAGCTACTTAGAAATAGTACTACTCAACACTTAATAATAAAACGCATATTTTTGAATTTTCTAAATTCTACTCCTATGGGGTCGCAAGATCCCCTTAAAATTTTTAGGGGGGTTTTTCATAATTTTAAAGAAAAAAATCATTTGAAACTTAGAACGTTGGGATAAAAATAAAAGTAATTTAATAGGTGTTTCGTCATTTTTCAAAAAGACACCTGACACCCTTTTAGGGGGTTTTACAGGTCGTATACGTAATGGCTCACTTTGCACAACCAAATTTGTAAATCATATTTTGTTACTACTCATCAATTAATTGCCTCTTTCAGATCGCGAAGGTGACAAAAAAGCCCAAAAGATCCTTAACGAGTTGGAGAACATCGATGACGAATGCGAAGAAAAGGACATTGATTTTGTGAAAACTTCCGATAATGGCATTGATCGTGAATACGATATACCAGTACTGCCAGCGCTAGCATTCTACAGGAATAGATTTAGGACATTCTATCCAGGTTTCGAATACATTTTTTTAATTATTTTAATTTTCTCTATAACCGGAAATCAAAAAATACGTCCTTTCCCAAGGTGACTTAATGAAGGAGGAAGCAATTTTGGAATGGGTTATCGATCTTTATGAATCGAACGCTGATGTTATTGAATCGGTTGATCGTAAGACTCTCCAAGTCTTGATCAACGATGTTGAGCATTTAGCGGTGTTTTTCTGTAAGCCCTTAATTTTATTATAAATTTTCTGTGTACTTACAAAAATTTTATTTTAAAGATGACGATAAATGCACATCATGTGCAGAAATTCTCGATGAATTAGAGAACATCGATGATGATACGGATAAGCACGGTATTCAATTTGTTAAATCAAATGATGTGAAACTGGCTCATGAAATTGGAATTTTTGCATTCCCGGCACTCGTATACTATGAGACTGGAGTCCCGATCATGTATGATGGTGAGTTCAATTTAATTAAATATTTCTTTTTGTTTTCAATTACAACCAAGCATTTTCCTTCTTTTTTTTTATTAATAGGTAATCTCAAAAACGAAAACCGTGTTTTGCAGTGGTTGGTCAATCAAAAGAGTAAGCATTCTTATTGATCATAATTTTTTGCACAACAATTTAGTACACTTTTTTAGAAAATTAGTTAATTTTGGTCTTAGTAGTTTAGGACTGAAGGTGATTGGCTTATTAGGGGGTTTTAAGAAAGAAAATTTTAAGGAAAATATTTGGTTGATCGGATAACCAAATGTTTTTATTTTTGTTAAAAAAAAAATTGATCAATAGTCAATTGATTTCATATTGACGATGTTGATATTTAATTTATGTTTTAAATAAATTGT
The DNA here is from genome assembly GCA_949372485.1 of Cheilosia soror. Taxonomy (NCBI): domain Eukaryota; kingdom Metazoa; phylum Arthropoda; class Insecta; order Diptera; family Syrphidae; genus Cheilosia; species Cheilosia soror. The sequence continues at coordinate 41,946,926 of OX443564.1, read as the reverse complement.
GCGGTTGTCATAGGAGATGATGATGATGATGATGATGATGATGATGATGATGATCATGACGATAATGACGATGATGATGATGATGATGACGATGATGATGATGATGATGATGATGATGATGATGATGATGATGATGATGACGATGACGATGACGACGACGATGACGATGACAATGATAATGACGATGACAATGATGATGACGATGATGACGACGATGATGACGATGATGACGACGATGACGACGATGATGATGACGATGATGACGACGATGACGACGACGACGACGATGATGATGATGTTGATGACAAAAAGCATAAACCTCTCAAAAAATTATCTGCAAAAAAGAAAGTTCAAGGATCATCAAACTTCAACGCAGCCAAATTGTTTAAAAAACTTTTAGGTAAACCGATTGAACCGTTCCGTCATTAACCGATAACTTTCCCCAGTAATCGTATTCTAGACTTCATTCATCTCTATTCTTCCTGTGACAATAATTAAATCAGACATTCCACTACTATACTCATTACAGAAAGCATACATACATAATGTAAAGGATGTTAACGTATTCATTTTTAAAAGAATTTTCGCCAATTCAATTTTGCAACAAGTTCATACACATTTCATATTTTACAAACACTCATATCAGTGTCTAGATTTTATTTGTTTGAGTGTTGTCATTGTTGATTTATATTTTTGTATATGGGGGATAGTCGAAAATTATTTATCCAAATTTTCACTTTTGCTCTACAGATTCCAAAAAATCTAAGTCTTCTTCGAAAGGTAAACATTTTTCTTTTTAGACAGAATATAATTTAGTTTTTCGTGATTGAATGTATTTTTTTAAGCCAATAGTATAAACACATATTAGCTACACAACATTACAGTTACACTTTCACTCATCTTAGTGTAGTCTTTGTAGGCATTTGATCTGAGGAATACGAGATTCGATTTTAAGCTTATTATTTCTTAAAAGTACGTTTGAATTCGGCGAAGGATTTAGGCTTATTTGAAGAAGGCGTCATCAAAAGACATTGCGGAGCTATTACGCGAGGAATGTTTCTACAATAGTGAGGGACTTTAACCCGATCTAAAGAAAAAACTCCCGAGGGAATTGACTTTCGTTATTTATTTTTCATTAATTTTGAAAAAAATGATAAGATAAATCCGCCGTTTGTCGGATTTCTATTCATTGATTGAAAATATTGCCTACTTTCTTGGTCTTAGCTAACTCTTATAGATCAAAATGTTAATCTCCTTTAATTTCTCTTAATGTTGAGTACTCTGTCTGTTGTTTAATTCTGAAGAATCGATCTGATATATATAATGACTCCAGAATTGTCGTATACTAACTCGGCAGTTGCTTTTGTAATTTGGGGATCAATCAATTGTGCCAGACTTTATCAAAAGCGTGTGCTATGTCAAGAAATATTGTAAAACACACTTTTTTTCTTCAAATGCTTTTTCAATTCTATCTGTGATTCTATGCACCTGATCAATTATAGAAAGCATTTTTTTAAATCCAAATTGGTGATTTGGGACCAACGACTTATTTTTTTGCAGACGTTTTACCAGCATTTTTTCGAATAACTTGGACAACATTGTGATATAAATATTGAGCGATATGTAGCTACCTCGCTAGGTCCTTTGCCTGGTTTTGGTATCATTATTACCTTCGCGACTTTCCACATGCTTGGCACATATCTTACCTTAAATACAGCATTCATAATATGTGCTAACTTTTTTAAATCTGAAATTGATTTAAAACTTCCCCTGTGATTAAATCGAACCCTTTGACCTTTTTTGTATATACCCCTTTTTAAATTTGTTTGGCAAGTTCTTTAGCTGTTACCGGCTGAATAGATAACTTCTCCGCACCTTACTTCGATCCCTTGATAACCTTTATCTTCATAAGGTTTGAAGACGTTTTCAAGACACTCTGCAAAAGTGTTTTCTTTCTCTTGGCTGCTTTTTGTCCAGTTACCTTTTCTGGTTTTTACTGGCGGAATGTGAGCTATTGGCCCGTTCAACGCATTTTGTTCACTAAAATTATTTCCGCGACGAACAGATGTCGGAGACCATCGGAGAGAAATTGACAAATGGCTGTCAAAAACAGGTGCAAAAAACGCAACCCATCAGAATGAAACATAGACTGCCGGCGTGCGTTACGTTTTGTCGGAAAAATGTTCCCACCACTCGGAACGATGAAGCAAAATTCTCCGATTCGTACAAAATCCGAGAATTTTTCTTTCGGAACGGATACCATGATAGGGCCGATTGATTTAACATGATGTTGTTTTTGCCCTGGAAACACAAATTTAAGCAACAAATACAACCAATTAAATTCCAAATTCCAAACAAATTCCGAAACCAATTCTTGTCGGAGCTCGAACCATATCGAAAGAAAATTCGTATGAAGCTGTCAAAAATATCAGTAAAAACGCACTTGATCGCACTGAAACGCAAAACGCCAGTGTGCGACGTGCGTTGCATATTTGTCGGAACAAAATTCCGAAAAGCCGTTCCGAAATATACTTCAAAGCAAATATCCTCCGATTCGTATAAAACGGAGAATTATCCGTTCCGATGGATGCCTCGCTACGCTAGCGCTAGGGCCGATTATTTAAGTTGCTCAGTGTGGTTTTGTCGCTCTTGTCTGTTGCCAACGTTTACTAGCTTTCCTCTTTTTAGAAATCTATATATATAAAAATGGATCTTGGTTTGTTCGGATGCTTAAAACTCGAAAACGACTGGACCAAATTGGATACTTCCTTCTACGGATTTGTTCGTAATTGCTCCGCGAAGGTTTAGGAAAAAAGAAAAATTTAAAAATTCTCAATAGGTGGCGCTGTAGGCGGTCATTCCATTTGATAGCACAGTATATGTTCTTTGTGATTTGAACCACCAAATCGATTGAGATCAAACTTACAGATAATCTAAGGTATTGGTCGTGGAGTATTCCTGTGAAGATAGATCAAAATCGGACAAAGGGGCGTGGCACCTCCCATACAGAAAAAACATTCAAAATCGTATATCTCGAAAACCACCAAATTGCTTGAGCTCAAACTTACATATAATCTTAGGGACTAGCCGTAGAGAGCTCCTGTGAAGATTGGATAAAATCGGACAAAGGGGCGTGGCAACGCTCATAAAAAAAAACACTCAAAATCATATATTTCGAAAACCACCGAATCGATTAAGATCAAACTCACAGATAATCTTAGGTATTGGCCCTAGAGTGCTTCTGTGAAGATTTGTCAAAGTTGGATAAAGGGGCGTGGCACCGGCGAAGCTGGCGGGGGTTCAGCTAGTAATTTCATAAATTTTGCAAGGATAATGGTTTTGCTTAATCTTGTTGTTGTGAGAGTTGCAGCTCATGCACCTTTTGTATATTTGGTGAAAATATTTGCACTGCTTCTTCTAGTTTGTACATTTTCTGTTTGGATAGCTGCTGATAATTATATACTTTCATCCAACTTCTATTTTCAGTATTTCCAATCAGTCAGTTTAATATTAAAAAAATTTTGATTATATTAGTACAATCAACATTTTGTTCTTTCTTTTTTCAAGGTAAAAAAATTCGTTTAAACGTTTTTTTTTTTTCTGAGATTTAAGTTAGGAGATCTGTTTGAGAGTTCCCTAGGGATCGCCTTAAGTATCGTCCCAACACTATGCTTCAGTTGCCGTCTGCCATAAATTGAGGCAAGCTCCAGTGTCTTGTTGTGCTTAACCGGTGGTGTTGTTTCTTCGGTATAGGTTTTATACCCCACTTTGAAGTTTCTATGTCATTTCCATTCCACATTTTCACTGATAGAATACTGAAATGAAGGTTGAAATACATTTGTTTTGATATTTAACTGAAAGGCCTTGTACACCTAGGTACTTTTCAGTACCTACATTTTCGGCAACTTTAATTTGATTTTTGAGTGCTTGGGTAGGAAAAGTACACTCGACTTTATGTCAGTTGATTTGTCAAAGCCATTCAAGCCTCAGTTCTGCCCTATCGTTGAATTTTAAATACTATTTAAATAATTCATTAATAATTCTATAGATTACGAGCAGAAGTAGCTAGTGTGCTTTGCTACACGCTCGATAAGATGTGCAAAATGTTCCGAATACATATATACTGAAACCATACCCCTTTTAAAAATCAGGGAAACTGACTTTTATTAGTACATAAACCGAGTTTAAAGTCAAACAGATGAAAAATAAGAATTTTCCCCTACAAACATTGGTGCCTAGTTTCGAAGTTCGAATTTCCCCAAATCGCTCCTAAGTACTCACTTTTTACTTTGGCAATAAGACTAAATTGGTTTCAGCTTCCTAGCTCTTACAGTTTTGGCTGGGCGTTGGCGTTAGTCACTCAGAACAAACTGAGAATTCTCAGCTGTAGCTGGTAAAAGTGACCAGATTTTGCATTTAAAGAGTTGAAGTTTGTGTGATAAAATAATATATTGGCTAAAATATTCATACCAAGCCGAAAACTGAGTTTTCGCTAAAGCAGTCGAAAACAGAAGTTTTGCCATACATATTGCAGTTTTCAAAACGAATTGTTTGAGGTCGTTTTCCATGAAAACGCCATGAAAACGAGTACAATCGTTGGGTTGTTGAAGCAGACACACCTTTTGCAACATTCAGCTAGCTCAGCAAAACTGCTAACAGGATGTGAGAGACTGAGTGAGAGCCTCAGTGCTGTCGTTTCTTCTAGTTTTTTTGTTTACAAATGTGGAAACTCTTGTTATCTTTGCACCATAAAGAGCAAATTATTCAGTTTTTCTATAATTTTACAACGGTAGCACTACCTGCCACAACTAAATGGTATTTTCAGATGTTTTGATTTAGATTGTTTTTATATATTAATTTTTTTAACGATTATCAAGTAGCTTAAATAATTTTGTTTGTATATTATGTGAATGTACGAGCAAAGTTTAGCAACTAAAATAAAAGTCTAGTCGCCACAAACATATCATAGCTAGTTTCACAGCTAATTGAAACGTCAAACGAAAACGAGTTGGTGTTCGGTGTGAATGCATCCACGAGTTTTCTAAACTTTTTTGGTTTTCGGCTTGGTGTGAATAGGGTATAAAGCCTTTTGAACAGCAGCTTTTGTTATCTACCTTAGCTTCAAAGTCACGACAACGTTCCTCTGTCAGCTTTAACCTTGCACTCAGCTCAACATTCTTCTTCTTTAAAGACGTGATTTTAAAAGAAAGTTGCTAAATATTACTTTTCCTGGCGAGATCTTTAAACTTGTCGTCCAAAGAAGAGCTAAGACAGATAAAGTCACTTATTCATCGTCTTCTGGCATTGTTGGGTTGTGCTTATGCTGCCTTTTTGGAGTTTTGGGTGATTCGGAAGAAGTTTGAATTAGCGGCCTCTTATTCGTTTACACGCAGAAGTATGCAAACATAAATTATGTTTGTAACTGAAACGTCTGACAGTAGATCTTAAAGATAAGAGTTACAGGTTGACTGAATCTTCACTTCCAGAATATTTTATCGGATTTATTCTTCGGCTTCCGACAATAGATTTTTATTTAATTACAGATTTTTGTTTAATTGATTTCTTTTATTTAATTGCAATTTTAATTTCCACAACTTGACAGCTGGGTACCAGAGTTGCCATTTCATTTTATATATATATTAATAGAATAGTCAACAAAATTGAATATACATTTTAAGTAGTCAATCATAAAGGAGTTGGGGAGTAGAAAAAATAGCATCAAGTGATTTTCGTCGCTCTTTCTGACTTAAGCCATCATTTTTAAACTGATATTTTACAAAATAAACACGCCCCTGTCTCTAAAAATGACAGTAATTTCATTGATCTTTTTTTAACTTGTTCTCTAAATATTATTATCAATTGCCATCTGTAAAAAAAAGTTTGGAAAAAATAAACACTGGGAGCGCTCTATACCTATAAAGGCAGTCAAACCTTTTTTCTGTTTATGAGCAGCTGCTTACACATAAAAATTCTATTCAGATTTTCAGTAAAAGTACACACACATAGCTGATACCTACAACTACAATCCAAATCATGCATCAACACAATATTCAAACACTAAAGTCATGCATTTTTTATTTATATTCAGAGTGTGTAGTTTGAACCTCCCCGATGTGAATCGTATAAGATTTTTTTTCAAATTAAATCGATCCAACTATTAACAAAAAATTTTAATTATACCAAAATATCATAGCTGACACAATGTTTTTTCGTTATATATATGATTTTTTTTTTACTCTATAATTATCGCAATAATAAAAATAAAACTTAAGTACTTTCAACAAATGCAATTCCATATGATATAAGACAACAAATATAATTCTTACTATATGTTTTTTTTTTAATATTATAAAAGTGTTATACCGAAATAATATGGTCTAATTGAAACGACTAAATTAAAAAAAAAATTAAATACAAATATTATAATTTTATTTATGAATGTGAGCCATTACACAAAAATGTCAGCATCAAAAACATTTTGTCAGTTATATATATAAAAAAAAATACTTTATTGGGTTATCAAAAATGAATGTGTTTATAAATAGATTTATTAAACTGTTTGCAACTACAAGCGCACGCTTAAGTTATAATATTTTTTTTAATCTGTTGCAATGAGAAAAAATAAAATACATACTAACCCTCTGTGGATGACTTGATTACTATATGTTTTCTCTATACAACCACTCAAGAAAAAAAAAAGTATTTTCATAATATAATAACAAAATCAAGGACACAATTGATAATACTTTTCTTATGTGTTTTTTTATATTTTATGGAAAACAAAAAATTATGTAAAAGATTCTCCAATAAAAAATACCGATCTGACAAAATGTTTTTGTTTGTTACATACAGATGACGAATGTTTCTATGTTGGATTGGGTCATGGCGGCCAATCAGCAAGACAGGGCAATATGTACGTTCCCAATGATTACAAACCATTCCAATGCTGTCCAACTAAACTGGAGAGGTCAACAAAAGTTCCTAAAATGACTGCACAGCGCATCGGTCATGAGCCATCGGACAAGGGTGGAAATTTCAAATTCAATTCGCCAACAAGCAAGTCCCAATCATCGTCAGCAACCGGTTCCAAGCAATCGTCCTTCTCATCGAAGAAGCCATCAACAACGGTATCTGATCCGCCAATGGTTAAGGTCTCGTATGCTTCCCCTAAAACCGGTGATACATCCAAAAAACCCTTCACCCCCCTGCCCACTTTGAAAAAAGACACAAAATTCAACACCAAGTCGGATGACAAACCAATTGGCAAAGGCTCCAAAAAATCCCTAACCAATGAGAATAACATCGGCAAAGAAAGCGACAAAGTCAACATAAAAAGCGGTATGTTAGGAATTGGCAAATACATTTTCTGGTAGACAGTAAACGATGAAATTCATTAATTGTACATTTCTCTTTCCTCACATTCTTTTCTCTCTTTCTGTCTTTCAGGAATTAATTATTTGCATAAACGAATTAAAAATATTTATGACCTCATTTTTCAGGATATCTCTCTGTGGGAATAAAGAAGCAATATAAAAATTGAAACTAATTGAATTTCTCTTACAAAAAGTAGTAAAAAAAAAATATTGCTATCAAATAATTAAAAAAAAACAAACAATTTCATTAAAACGTTTGAAAATAAATAATACTATGCCTTAAGCCATCCACTTCATTCACCTGATCCTGAGTCAATTTAAATTCAATGCAAATCCTTTAAGTACAGGACAAACATACAGTTTGCTTATGCCTCTAAGAAAGAGACAAAGAGAGAGAGAAAGGAATTTTACAGCATGAGCTTATTCGAATTGATTCGAAAGTACTTCAAAGTGGGAACACCAACATCACCAACTGTCACTTTCAAGCACACAAAATGTCATAAAACAAAACCAAAAACCGAAATCATTACAATCAAACAAAAAAATCAAAAGTCATCGCCACACCCAGTAAACATGGTCCAAACACACATCGTCATAAAAGCAGCCATTTAAGGTTCACACATCCATTCGCGAATGTAAATGAAAAATCAAAAACAAAAAAAAAAATAATAATCACAATTAACAGAACTGTCATACTAATCGTTCTCCTGTCAATAATATAATACTTAGTTTCCTCTCTTCAATTAGTCTATATATGAACTTTTATATTATATTTCTGTTAACAAAGTGCATTTCGTCGTCTACTATGTACATCCTATTTTGTCTAGAACAAGCGTGCAGTCTGATTTTATACTTTAAGGTCTGTCCACATTATATTTCCGAACAACTTGCGAAACGTCTTATGTTTCAATTTTAATTGTTTGTGAAATAAAACAACAAGTTTAACGATTCGTCAAATTTTTAGAACAGCAATTTGTATTTTTGGTATCCTTGATTTTGTGAATGTCAGTTAAACTTTAAACTTTTGTCGTGGTACAACCTTAAAACTGCACGCTTCTTCACAGCATATATTTTTGAATATTTTATTGTAAAATATAAAAACAAAAAACAAACAAAACAAAATAACTTTTGATACTATCGTTTACATATTTGTATATTTTTTGATGCTCTTTAATCAATACAATAATTATTATTATACAACAAGTTTTTTTTCTAACTTCAAATCTCGTCAAATCTCGCTAAGGATGAATAATACAAAGTAAACTCTTTTTTCAAAGTATGTATATTTTTTTTTTAATATAAACTGTGCAGAAATATTAAAAAAAATTTAAGAAATTTGTGTATTTTTTTAAACTTTACACAATTGTTATTATTTTTTGTTGTTTTCTTTTTAACGAAACATGCTTATTGTATGAGTATACTTAGAAGATAATAATATAAACGAAAAATTTGTTATTATGATTGTTATAAATGTTAATGTTATATAAAATTGTTAAAACTTAAATTTATAAGAATGTAATTTATTGTTAGCCAAATAATTTGTTATAAAACTGAAAAGAAAAATTCACGAGAAGACTTGAACATAAATGTATAGAAAATATTTACAGACGAAGTGTTCATGAAATAACAACTCAAATACTTACAAAAACTATATTTAGAATATTTTAGATAAATTTGTAAAAATAAAACTTCGTTTTAGTAAAAGTTGAAAAATAAAAACAAAATTGTTAAAAATTAAAATTTGTGAAAAAGAGTTTTTTGTGCGGATCTACACTTGTGATGTGCGATTCAAAATTGTTTTCTCTAAAGTACACAATAAAGATGCGAATAGAAAAAAAAATGGAAATGTTTAAAAGGTCGATTGGTATTTATATGGAATTGCATTTGTTGGTTTAGAGTTTTAAAAAAAAAAATACATACAAGGTACCTTAATTAAATAAAATTTTATCCACGGTATTAAATCACTGCTGCCAAAAATGTAGCAGTATCCCCATGCGTATCCAGCTGCTCTGTTAACTTGTGCAGCTATGGAATATTTGAAATCTTGAAATAATTAAATTTTAAGCTGTAGGGGTGTAATTTTTAATGATACTTGGCCTAGTTAAGTTTTTAAAAAATTTCCACTGCTAACAGCGACAAAACAATAATAACAGCAGGTAGATAGAAGTAAAACTAGGCACAAAACACGGAAAACAGGATTCAGTACCAGAACATTTGTGACATGAACAGAATAAACAACAAAATATTAGCAGCATTCAAGATTCTAGTCATCGTAAGTCGACTTGAATTATCTGGGGATTCTGAAAACATTCAAACGTTTTCGTTTCCACAAGCGGCTTGCTTCATGTGACTACAAAAACGAAAAGAATTTTCGTTTACGTTTTCGTTTATTTTGCTTCATGTAACTCTAAAAACGAATGACATTTTCGTTCCGTGCGAAAGCAACACGATTCAAATTTACCTGAACGTAAAATTTACTTTAATTTTCGGTATTTCACTTCTTGACAATTATTGTATTTTTTTTCTCAAGGGTTTTCGAAGTGCCCAGCCCGTAGAATCCATTGCTTCCATCGCGTCGCGTCGTATTGACATATTGACATATCCGCAGTCCGCATTTGGAATCTTTAAAACAATTTGCAATTTATTAAATTTGAAAATGTCCACAAAATTATTTTGATTGAACTGTCATCTGCAGCATTTAACAGTTTCTCTCTTTTTATTATTTAATCATTCAGTTCTGACGCGGAGCGGTAAGAGTCATTTTTTAAGTGTCAAATGGAAAAATTAATTTGATGATAGCCATCTGTTTGACGGTCGTCTGAAATACTTTTAGTAGTAAGTCAAGAAATTCTAGTAAGTCAAGAAATTCTTGACTTGATTTGTCGGTGTTGCGGACATAAACGTCACCCGATAAAACAATTCACGTGACCAGCTGCAGCCCAATGAAAACTCAGCAACATAAAGTTAAAGAGCTGTCAGACTTACTAAACTAAATTCTTGAACGCCGTCATTGTTTTTCAGCAACAGAATTTAGCGACAGAAACAAGCTTAGGGCCGGTTTGTTCATCTTTGGTTAACTCTAATCAGCGGTTATTCCAGCTAATAACCATAGAATCTGTTTTAACCAGAGAATCCATGGTTTGGTTAGTTAACCCGAGAAATGGATAGCCAGCCGATTTTGGTCGGTTAACGGCATTTAACCAAGGATATTCTGAAATTTTATTTGTTCAAACTTTGACATAGCAGTCAAAAACAAAACAAATTTCTTTTAAAAACTATAAAATATAAATTAATATAGTAAATAGCAAACGGAAAAAAGTGTGTTGTTTGGTATCTGCGTCGACGCATTTTCAACTGGCAGATGATTACAAAGCACGACAGTGTGGAAAAAAATGTCCATTCATTGCTGCGACTGTGACACATTTGTGCTGAAATTACTCATATTCAGTATACAAAGAAATAAATTTTAACCAAGGATTAATTATTCAAACAACTGAATTGACAAATAAACTGGAAAACTGGAACGATTTGTCGCAAATCTATGGTTTGTTAACCAAAGTGAAAAATAAGTGAACAAACGCTTTTTGGTTACCATTGTTATTTAATCATGGGTTAAACTAAATCTATGATAACCTAACCGTTAGGTTTAACCAGCTCTGAAAAAACCGGCCCTTACAAATTTTTAGAAGACAGCTGGACAGTGAACTGACCTTTCGGAAAAACATCTCGATAAGTAGGGGTTTTCAGTGTTCGGATAGCAATTGAAAGGCAATCGATTAGGTGAAGTGAAACTCAATTCCAACAGATTCCACGATAGTGATGAAAATATTCCTTTTTACTGGTTACAGATTGATCTGATAACAATTCTTTGGTATTTATATTCAGTACTAGCTTTTGCCCGCGGATTCGCTCGCGCAGTCCTCAGGATTTGGCACACAGAAATTGCTTCAGAGCCTTTTTTTTAAATATAACGCGCAGGAAACCTACTTAAGAAAGTACCTAAGGAGCAGTTAGTATCTCTTAAAATGATGTCTAACGCCCTATTGGTAAAAACACTTCAAAAATATAGATATGATCAATTAGTTTGTGAAGCACGGGAATCTCAGCAAAGATCACACTATAGCAGACTGAGCCACTATCTATGGAACTCAACATATTTCTTAGTTAGCCAATAATCCTTAATTATATTCCACACTGCCCAGATCTTCCTACACTGTGCAAGATATGCAACCGGAAAGATCGTGAGGATGTGTACCACTTTCTAGTAGTATAACCCCATTCTTACAGAATTCCGGTTGAATATCTTTGAAGTACGTACGATGGAGTTAGATGAAGCGATCAGCATATTGAACAGCTATGAAGTTTAGACGCATTACAATATTTCAAATCGATACGGTTCGTGAATTAAGAAAAGGCCCCCCTTAAAAGGGGTCATCGCCAATAACTCGGACCTCAAGCAAAATTTCCAAAATCGGACAAATTAATTATCTTTATTTCTTATAGAGAGTACACTAACCGAGTTCGAAGTCAGTCGGATGAAAAATACAATTTTTCCCATACAAACTTTGACCCCCCTTTTACCCCTTTTAGGGTTGAATTTCCAAAATCGGAGAAATAAGTTTCTTATTTCCCATAGAGTGTACATAAACCGAGTTTGAAGTCAATCGGATCAAAAATAAAAATCTTCCCATACAAACTTTGACCCCCCTTTTACCCCTTTAGGGGTTGAATTTCAAAAAATTCCTTAGTGCTTGTATACATCATAAAGGAAACCTCTGTGCAAAATTTCAGCTTTCTAGAGCAAATGGTTTAGGCTGGGCGTTGGTGATCTGTCAGTCGGAATCTTAATTTTTATATAGATTGAATATGGGAAAGGGGAGAGTAAAGCTACGATTACACGGCCATTTTTTTGAACCAAAGACGAAGGATGATCAAAATAGTCTAACCCCCGCTGGTAGCCCCTGACAGTCCGCTTGTAAGGAATGTAGATCAAAGAAGAGTAATTGAAGCAATCTGCTCTACTGTTTTGAAATTGATAGGGTAACATTTTGTCTTCGGGAAAGACAGAGGGTAACCGAAACAGTCTACTCCCACCTATTGCCTTCGACAGCTGGTCTATGAGGAGAAATACTGGTGAGGACTGCGGAGCAGAAATATATCCTTCTATACCTAACGCCCGACTGAGACTGAATGTTCGACGTGTCAAGAGGCGGTGGCTTTTTGGATTCTATCCATAATCTATACCCATAGAACTGGAACCAGTCACATTAGTCTGAGTAAAAACATTTCCGAATACCAGGCTGAAATGATTGTTTTGCTGCTTGCAATTGATTACACTAATAAAAGGTCAAGAGGAGGTCAAAATCACTAGATAGTGGACAATGAGGCAATGATCAGATGCTTGGAGGACACCAGGAAAGTGCATTAAAGCTGAATAAGTGTTTACAAAGAAATGAAGTAACACTGCTTTGGTTACGAGAACAAATAGGATTCGGGTGGTTTAGGGGTCAACTGTATAAATTTATTTGGATCGAAACCATGTTCTTTAATTGATTGGCAAATATATCATGGCAGAACAACCGAAAATATGTTCAACTATGCAGCAATGTAGGCAGGCTAAGATAGAAACAAAGTTGTGGAGCAGCTTTGCTAAGCCTCAGTCGAGGAAGACTGAAATGGATGATCTACATGACGTGGTAATTTCGGGTATCATTGGAGCATGATAAATCTTATAGCTGGTAACTTTAAACTATGCTTGGAGAAGGCTGTTTCAGCGAAATATATACTGTATCAATATCCGACATTAGTTGGCAGAGAAATAAAGATATTGGTACATCACTTGGCTAAAACCCAGATCTCTTATAAACCTACGATATCGTCGACATTAGGACTCGGAACCAAGAAACAACTGTGGTGATATCCAAAGTAAGTCTCTCTGGTCTGGAGTCTCTCTAGGGTAAGACGAATAGTGGCAAAGCTACGGAAAGGGACTCGATATATGATATAGTATGCTTTGACCATCTTTTAAATAAGGCGATAAACACCACCTTTCGGACAGCTTCTATTAACAAGACCTATTATTCTGCCTCTGCATATTTAGTATCCCCATTTGGGGTATAGGCGAAGATAGCCCTAGGGTGTATAGACGCCTGTCGCGCCAACTATTTATTTATATTTTTTATTTGGAGTATACACTCGATCCTTATTGCATCAAAACAGTAGAACTTTTCGTGAAGTAGTATCTTTTGTGTTGATTCCATCCCTATAAGAGTATAAGTTCCTGATTCCTGCCTAGTCCAGCGTTATTACTACGAACGAAGCCGTACCCACAAGTCGCAAAATATGTTTTCGTAAAATCAGCTTAAGTGGGTAAACAGGGGTTCCCTAACTGTGCGTCGCGACGCCCTGGCACACGACGTTCTATCAGCTTTGAGCACGATTTGAAAATAATTTCGGGTCGATGTTGGCCATTGTGTTTTGCCGTCCAAAAGAAGTCGATATTTTGCTAACTTCACCTTGACGAATTTTGCGTCGGGACTTGGGCTTTTACCCGATTAAAATCCAACTGACCCAGGAGGCAGGAGTTCAAAGTTAATGCATAGAAAAATCATCTTTTTGGATGAATGGCTATGTTAACAAGGCAAATTGCCTTGGCATTGGCAATGCATCATAGAAAAACTGTTTGGTGCGGATTTTAGACCGGCGGTATCGGCGTCTTGAAAATGACGTTGGTGAGGCCATTACCATCAACGGCGAGCGCTTCAGAACGATGCTAACGGATAGGACATGTAGTTCCAGCAAGACGTGGCTTTATCTCTAACAGAGGTGACGTGAATTGGACACCACTGTTTACTGTTTCCGAGAGCAGTATAGCCAGTTTCAGCTCCGATTAGTATAGATCAGTTTTGGGTTGAAGTTAAGTCTATCAACTATACAACAACGCATTGCGATTTATTGTGTCATATAATCGTAGCGCCCCTACTTCCAAGTTCGGTTTATCTATAAAGTGATATCCACTACATACTAGGATAATGAAATGAATAGTCTCAAAAACGCATCTGTCTGTATCTACAGGATAATTTGGCGAAATTTTGAAAGGATCTAGATGTGGTTCTCACTCTAAGGATCTGTGTTTCCGTAGGTATATGCATATTAAATACCGCTCTATCACTAAAGAAGCTGATCATTGAAGCTTCAAGTTGAAAAAAGAGCTTAAAATCATATTTAACCTCAATTAAAGGCAATTGCACACTGCACAGCTCTAACTCAACAATGGTGTAGTGGATTTAAAAACAGAAAGAAGGGTTTTTAGTAAACACGTCCCTGATTCGTTTAAGCCATAAATAATTTCTCTGCGTAGTCCCAAAGCTGAACAGTGCTAAAGAGAATACATGAAATCGTCGCCAATAACGTTAGATCACTGTAGACCTAACGTAAGCCAGTGTAGATACATCCACATTCACGCTTAATACAAATTTTTATTCTGTTTTTTTGTGTTAACTTTCAACACAAAACTCACAACAGGGCAAAAGAGAAATTTGTTTTAGGTTAGGTTTGATAGATATTTTTAAAAATATTTCTAATTATATAGCTTACACAACATTTAAAATTGATTGATCAAACCATTGCAGAATACAGGTATGAATACATTATAAATATAGAAACGCATTTTTTGTTATTGTCTTGCATAAAAAAATTAAATTCTGTTTATACTCTCTAATAATAGGGGACCTTTCCAATAACCAAGAAGTGTTCCAATGGATTCTTGAACAAAAAGCCGATGAAACTATAGAAGAGATCGAAAGAAATACCCTTTTCGACTACATTGGCAGTAAAGATTTCCTAGCGGTAGTATTTTGTAAGTATATAGACAGATGAATTGAGTAAGAGTAACATTGGTTAAAGGAAGCTCCGAATAATTGACGGTTGTCGAGGATAGCATTTGCGTTGACTGTAACTGCTTAGTTATTATTTAATTTGGTGCATTGTTTCTATTTTATCAAGTCGAAATATCATAGTCGCCTTGGGGATCTAAAATTGTTTGTTTGTTTTTTTCTTGTAATTTCAGATAAAGAGGAAGATGCTGACACACCAAGGATTCTTCGTCACATTGAACTGATTGACGATGAAGCAACTGAGTATGGAATTAGTATCGTTAAGATGAAGGATCGTCTAATGGCAAAGAAATATGGATATAGAAATCCTCCCGGAATCACGTACTTTAGAAAAGGTTTATCTTTTGTGAATGTTGATTTTTTGTTTGTAATTTTTTAACGTCTTGTATTTGTAGGAAAATATATCAATTATGACGGTGATATCGATGATGAGGAAGAGCTGCTTGATTGGCTTACTAGTCCGGCGAATATGGAAATGACAGATCATATTGAACAAGTAAACCGAAAGATGTTTGAAAAGATACGCAAAGCTTCTGATTATTTGGCGGTCATATTTTGTAAGTATATAATGTTGGTTTTGAAAAAAATGTATCTACGATTGGGAAGCCTTTGAGGTAACCTCAGTGAGAATGAGGTAAGATCAGTTCTATAGAAACCTATACATCCCTGGGTTCATCATCAAAGGTTTCTCTGACATACAAAGGCAAACGAAGATTAACAGGTTTCTCAATAAGCACGAAGCCGATGTGACCATTAAAATTAAAGTGGAAAGCAATCCAAAAACTTATGAAAATACTTAGACTGAGTCTAAGGCCAGATATATACCAATATCCTGAAGCGAAGTAAAAGTGGAGCATGCCGATCGCTTTCAAACCTTAGGTAAAAAGCGGCACGACAGCATCCCTCATATTAAGAGGTATTAACAGAAGAAGCTGTAAAAGCGCTAATATCGAACACAGCGTAACAAACTGAGTCTGCAACACAGTTCTTAATTACTCTACTAGTTGCCTCCAGTTACGCACAGAAAGTTGCTTGAGGTTTAGTTTCAATTATGCGCGCCACCTGAGGTGGAGTCTTTTTCTGCTCGGGGATGGATTCAAAGACTCGTCGGTCTAGTGCATGGTTGTCCATACGATCCACGTGACCTAGCCATCTCGGTCGGTGAGCTTTTTCACCAGTTTAAAGTCGTTACGTTATATATAGTTTGTCATTGAATGTCCCTCTTCCTCTCCCAAGAATATTTTTTTTTGAAAGCGTGACAAGAGGTTTTTATCCATCTGCTTTCGATAAGGTCCATGCTTCTGCACCATCCCCAGGCGAGCACCATACAACAGGACCGGGATGATTAAGGTCTTGAACAGTATTTTCTTTGGTTCTGTGAGAGAGAACTTTACTTCTTAGATGCCTATCTAGCCCGATGAAACAGCGATTGGTAAGAGTGATTCTGTGTTTGATTTCTGCGCCGAGGTCGTTTTGCGAGATAATTGAGCCTAGGTAGACAAAGTCTTGAACTACTTCCAAATTGTGGCCCTTATTGTGATTGTCGATCAGCGATCGTCATGACAATTGTCGATTGCGTCGATTGATTTTAGCTATCCGTACGCACAACATTTTTTCACTTCCAAACAAAAAATCGATCAGACATTTTGTAATCGACTAAAAGCGACTGTCAAATGGACAAATATCGATCGCAATTGACAATCACAGTTGTCGATCAACGATTAACTATCGACACTCATAATAGGGGCCTATGTCTGTCAATTGTGAAGTTTTTCTAGAGTCGCCAATTATGTTGAGAGTCCTTTTTGATAACAGCATATATTTCGTTTTGTCTTGCTCACATTAACAGCCAGAGTCCAGACCCATATTCGCCGCCTCCGTTTCAGTACTTGCAAACGCGGCACTGGCATTTCAGTGAGTTCTCCCAATAACGACAATAACATCTGGGTATGCAAATAGTTGAACGGAATTTGAAAAAATTGTACTTCTGACGTTGCCTTGCGAGTTCCGTACAATTGTGTCGCGTCATTGTGTCATGAACCTTTTTCGACATCAAAGGGTTCTATGGTGTTCTTTCTCATTTTAATGGAGCAGCGATATATCTCCGTCGTCATCCTGCAATCCTGCATAGACATCGTCCCTTAGTCTTTCACACAGTTCAGCCGACAAGAACTTATACGCGACATTCAGGAGGCTTATGTTAAAAATTAACTATCATGAACATCTATTATTTACCCTATCATTTTAAATTGTCAGTCTATCTCTCTTATTCTCTTTCTTTTTTCAATCGTATTATACCAATTACTTTCTATTTAAACTCATATACTTTTCTTAGGCTTTTAGTCGCAATTTTGAATTCATTTATGTATTAATTTTTCCCGCATTTATAATAAACTTAAAGAAAAGATTTTACTCGTTTCATTTTCCACGGGCTTTTTTACATTTTGGTGCCGAAACCCGGGAAGGAAAATCGGTAAAAGCAAGTTATTATAAATAAATAAATTGGTAAATTCGGATATTGCATTGGTTTTTAATTCGTGGCGACAAAAGAGATGGAACTATCAGCACGTGCGGCGTACAGAGGTCAAGTGACAAAGGTTGTCAAAAGTGCACTTGATTTCCTTAAGGATGATAGTTCGCAATTATCAGAAGCCAATACTGATAAATTCGATGAAATCGAGGAAGAGCTCGTTTCTTTACTCCATAGGCTGACGGCGGCTAATGAAAGTTTAAATAAGGTAAATGCCGACATTCAGCAAAAGGGACTGATAAAGTCAGATGATCCAATAGACAAAATTGCTGATTATCAAGATCAGGCCATTGGAGCACTTGCGCGCCTTAACACTCGATTGGAAAAATTGCGTCAAAAGCAGGATCCTGTCCCAGTTGTAGCTCAGATGTGTGACGCTAATACTACTATCAACGCCAGACAAATCAATAGTGGATGCAAGTTACCAAAGCTCCCCCTAAAGCGATTTGATGGTAGTTTTCACGATTGGTTACCATTCTGGGAACAGTTTCGTTCCGCTGTCCATGAAAATGCAGCCCTGTCGTCGCCAGAAAAATTCAACTATTTGGAGTCGGTGCTAATGGGTGACGCAAAAAAGACGATCGCTGGCTTTACACCATCCGAAAAGTGTTACGAAGCTGCCGTATCTCTTCTACAGGAGCAGTACGGAAATTCAGAAAAGCTCATTGACAAACACATACACCAGTTGGTAAGCCTCACACAAGTTCGTGATCGAACCGATGCCACTGGCCTTCGTCACCTTTATGCCTCGGTTATTGCTTGCACCCGTTCGCTCACCGCACTGCAGGTACCCACCAATCATTATTATGTTATGCTGAGATCGATTCTGCTTCGTTGTCTACCGACTGAATTACGTATTGACTATCACAGGCAAGTAGAACGAGAAGAAGAATTAGAAGAAACCGTTCGACATTCAAACACAAGTGAATCGTCAACCTCACTCTCGTTAATTGGTGGCGAAGAGGTGAAAAGTATTTTACGGTTCCTCAAACGAGAAGTCGAGTCATTGGAACGAAGCGGAGTAATACACACAAAATCAAAACCAAGCACATCCAGCGCTATGGGAACGGCATCTAGTTTGGTGGTAGTGAGTGAGTTTGATAAATGCTTGTTTTGCGAATGCAAGTCTCATAAAACGAAAGACTGTGACAGCAACATCTCACTCTCGGAGAAGAAAAATGCATTGCGTAGTAGTGGTAGATGTTTTCGGTGCGCTAAGCGGGGACATTCTGCAAAAAAATGCAGAAGCGGTATATGCGAGAAACAGATTGGCACAGCAACAGCAACAGCAACTTTGACAGCCACAGCGCACTTTTTAGAGCCCCTGCTTTTTAATGGCTGAAGTTACATTACCACAGCAACATCGACATCGACATCGACGTTAGAGCTAAGTCCTAAATTCAATGTTGCTGTGCAACGGCTACCAACACCACGGTGACTTTTTCAGTTCTCTCAACTTTCGAATGCTGACATACTGAAGGTGCAGCATCATTACCAGATATAGACAAAAAAAGTTTCAGCAGTCTACAAATTATTCTCATCTTTTTTTATTCTTACAAATCAATTCTTTTTTTTGATTTGCAGGCGTCAAATTATTTACTGTCGGTTGGACGTGATTTTGAATTCTAGTTTTGCAATGTGGAAACGAGTTATCTACTAATTCAATCGTCGTGAGTTGTGTTAAAATTAATGTTTGACGAGCTATTAAAAGAAAAGTGCATACGAATTTTGATTTGATGTTTGATTGGGCAGCAAACATCTGAAAAACACTGTCGAAAATGACATCAGATATGTTTTTCGAATTTTATACTTTAGCTACCACCAAGTATCTATACTGGTATTTACCTGCTGGTACTAAGTACGTGATTTGCTCTAACATTTTACAGGACGTCATGTACCTACCTAATATCATTTTTTCGCTTTTACCATTTATTTTTGAAGATATAAAAGGTAATCTGGTAATGCTGCGTTGCAATCAACTCACAACAAATTTTGTTTTCCTCCCTTGACAAAGTTGCTGTCGATGTTTCCAATGTGTTTCATGCGACTTCTGCTGTTGAAGTTGCTGCTGCTGTCAAAGTTGCTGTTGCTGGTGCTGTGGTAATCTGTTTCTCGCAATATACTTGTCTTGTAGCAAATGCAAAGGCAAACACATGACGTCTATGTGTGATCCCGAATATAAAACCTCTTCAGTGGAGAATGCAACAAAAAATATTGAAGCAAAGACAGAAGAGGAAAACGAACTTCAGAGCAGCGCTTTGTGTTTGAGTGCACCTAGACATAATATTACAACGAATGTTTATTTAAAAACAGTTAGATGTGTGGCGATTGTTCCCAATAAAATATTATCTCTCCGCGCAGTTATAGATGGTGGGAGCCAACATACATATATACGTCAGAGTGTTGTCGGTAAATTAAAATTGAAGACCATCGGCACAGTCAGATTATCGGTGATTCCATTTGGATGTAATGTGGCTAATCCGCAAAAGGAATTTTCTAAAGTAAAAGTCAATTTACAAAATAAATTAAATCTTGGTGAAGTCATTTCGTTGGAGGCGGTCGTAGTTCCAGAAATTTGTGTCGACGTATTGGAAGTACCACCTGGAGACTGTCCACTTTTTGAAAACATTAAATTGGCAGATGTTCCGCCTAAAGACATAGGCATGGAGGAGGGTCTGAGTCTTCTAGTAGGATCAGACTATTATTGGACAATTGTGACAGGAAGGCAAAAGCGTTTAACTAAGCGACTACGAGCAGTTGAGACGGTGTTTGGTTGGGCGCTGCAAGGAGCTCACATCTCCGTAAGTGATTCTAATTATACGTCTAATAACAAACTTTGCTCTTCTTCCAGTATGCTTCTAAGTTTAACGTCGAGAGAGGAAGATCCGTATAACTTCTGGTCGCTGGATACAATTGGCATCAGAAGCAACGAAGACGAACAATCTGCATTAACGGAGAATCTAATCGAAAAGTGCATCTCGAAGGAAGGTCTACGCTACGTTGCCAAGCTGCCATGGAAAGATTATGATGCCGATCTCAATGACAACAAAGGACATGCAGTGCAGCGTTTATACGGGCTTATTCGACGCTTATCCAGAGATCCGGCTAAACTCTTGGAGTATGATTCTGCTATTAGACAACTCGTTTGTTCCGGAATTGCAGAACCAGTTGAGGGAGATTTAGGTGAAGAACGTGCACGAGTATTTTACTTACCTCATCGACCGGTGTACAAAGAAGCGAACGCATCAACAAAATTGCGCGTAGTATTCGATGCGTCCGCTCATACTGAAGGCTTTCGCTCTCTCAATGATCATCTTTGGACGGGAAGTAATCTGCTGCCAGACGTAATGAGGGTATTATTGAATTTTCGCTTGGGTCCCTTTGCAGTAGTCGCAGACATCGAGAAAGCGTTCCTGCAAATTCTTCTGCACGACAAGGATCGTAACACCCACCGTTTTCTATGGTATTCCGAAGCCTTAAAATCAGCTGAACACAAACCAAACATCAGTGCATTTAGGATGACCAGAGTGACGTTTGGTGTTAATTGCAGCCCCTTCATTTTGTGCGCAACGATTAGGCGTCATCTCGAAAGTGAAGAAGAGAATTTTCCTGCGACCTGTGCCGCATTGAAAGACAACATTTACATGGACGATCTGGTCATCAGCATGGATACAGAAGAGGAGGGAAGACGTATTTGTAGTGAAGCAACCATCATTCTACGAGGGGCATCGATGAATCTCCACAAGTGGAACTCAAATAGTGGACGGATTAGAGACGCCATGAATTCCAGCGCAGCTCCGATTATTCAAAAGGTCCTTGGTCTATCGTGGTTTGTCCACAGCGACGAGTTATCTGTGCCAATGAAATCAGTGGACAATATGTTGGCTTCGCATTCGACAAAGGGGACAAAACGCAATGTATTGCAAACAATAGCAAGGATTTTTGACCCTATAGGTATTCTCGGTCCTACTATAGTAAAACTAAAAATTCTCTTTCAGACCCTGTGGAAGAAAAAACTTCAATGGGACGAGATACTTACCGGAGAACTTCTTGCAGAATGGAATGACTGCATTAATGCTGTTAGGGAGCTGAAAGATATGACCTTCCCAAGAGCAGCTCTACCAGTTCGTTCAAATGCAGTCAATATAGAGATTCACATTTTTGCAGATGCCAGCACGAAGGCATATGGTGTTGTTGCGTACCTTAAATATACCACTTCAAATGGACAAGTCAACGTTTCGTTCCTCTGTGCAAAAAATCGAATTGCTCCCTTAAAGGAAAACAATGCCAACGATTTGACGTTACCCAAATTAGAGCTAACAGCCGCCCTAATAGCTGCGCGTCTTCAGTTTTATTTGAAAGGGTGTCTGAAGCTAACTGATGTCAAGTATTTTATGTGGACGGACTCTAAGATCACTTTAAGTTGGATACAAGGTGAGATTCAACGCTGGAAGCCGTATGTCCAAAACAGAGTCGACGAGATACGACGTCTAACGACAGTGTCACAGTGGAGACACTGTAAGGGAAAGGAGAATCCAGCAGACCTGCTCACTCGAGGTATTCGAGGTGAAGCTCTTCGAAAATCCGAACTCTGGGCCCACGGTCCACAGTGGCTCAATGGAGACGATTCCTTTTGGGAGCCTAGAGACCAAGCCGATCAGTCATCTGTTGCTATGGTTCTTTTATTGGATCAAGCCCCGTCTACTGCCACCGAAGAGGTTGATGAGCCCTTATTACGCTATCACGACTACAGTACCTGGAATCGCTTGTTACGTGTAACTGGGTACGTTCTGCGCTTCACGTTGCGGATTAAAGAAAAGCGGAACAGACCGGCAGATAGGACAAATTCATCGGGAGCCATGGCTGCTACACAATCCTTATCGAGCTCCGAGATCCAAAGTGCAGAGAACTACTGGTTCAGGTATATTCAAAAACTCACATTTGCTAATGAAATATCTGTATTGCAGAAACATGGAACTTTGATGACTTCTTCAAAGATTCGCGAACTTTTTCCCTTCTTGGACGATAACGGAATTATGAGATTGGGAGGCCGTCTTCAATGCTCTGACCAACCCATGGATGTGAGACACCCGATCATCATTCCCTCTAATTCGCATATCGTTGATCTGATTATTGATGACTGTCATGCTCGGACACTCCACGCTGGGGTCAACATCGTCCTATCGCAACTACGACAACGGATGTGGATAATAAGGGGTCGTCAAGTAGTTAAAAAACGCATTAAGCAATGCGTAGTATGCAGAAAGTTGTGGGGTTCACCTGCATCGCAACCGTTTGCTCCGCTTCCTATTGAGAGGATTACTTTGTCACGACCATTCGACAACGTTGGAGTCGACTTTGCTGGTCCTCTATATTACTATGATGACCAACATAATGGAAATAAAGTCTACATTGCCATCTTTACTTGTGCTGCGGTGCGCGCTGTGCATCTGGAGCTGGTGAAAAGTCTGTCAACCGAAAACTTTCTTATGGCATTCAGGCGTTTTATAGGCAGACGTGGAGTGCCAACCATGGTGCTTTCGGATAACGCAACGACTTTTCGAAGAGCTGCTTTCGAATTAAGGAGTTCTGACAGTCTTTGGGATGAAGAAGCTATACAAGGATTTCTATCGCATAGGAGAATTCAATGGCGTTTTATAGTCGAACGTGCGCCATGGTGGGGCGGATTTTGGGAGCGGTTAATCCGAACGATGAAGAATCTATTGAAGGTGACCATCGGCCGAGCCAAACTGGACTTCGAGCAACTAAGGACTCTTATCGTAGAAACCGAAGAAATAGTCAACAGCCGTCCTCTAACTTATGTTAGTACTGATCCTCTGGACTTAACCCCGCTAACGCCTTCAAATTTTTTAAACGGATCTCGAAGTAAGTATTTGTCGTCATCACCGAATAAACCCGATGCGGACATGCTTCGCCACGCCTGGAAACATCGTATGAGGTACACCACGAAGTTAAGAAAGAGGTGGCAATTGGAGTATCTTCAACTACTGCGCTCTTTCCACCTTAAGCCTCACTTGCCTTCAATTTCGCTGAAAGCTGGTGATGTGGTTTTAGTCACCGACGTATCGACCCCACGAGTTAACTGGAAGATGGCCATTGTGGATAAGGAGTTCCTTGGCAGAGACCAAAGGGTAAGATCTTGCCAATTAAGACTACCGGATGGAAAACAGTTGCGCCGACCAATTCAACTACTTTACCCGCTTGAGTTGTCTTCTTGCCCGGCGGAGGGTGTTAAAAATTAACTATCATGAACATCTATTATTTACCCTATCATTTTAAATTGTCAGTCTATCTCTCTTATTCTCTTTCTTTTTTCAATCGTATTATACCAATTACTTTCTATTTAAACTCATATACTTTTCTTAGGCTTTTAGTCGCAATTTTGAATTCATTTATGTATTAATTTTTCCCGCATTTATAATAAACTTAAAGAAAAGATTTTACTCGTTTCATTTTCCACGGGCTTTTTTACAGCTTATTCCCCTCTAATTAGCGCATTGTTCAGAGTATCTCCCTTCTTGTGCATATGGGGTACACGATGCTGATATCCGTTCATCGGCAGACTTTCTCCCGACCAAATTCTGGAAATAAGTTGGTACATGCTCCTTACCAAGTCATCTCCTAGTCCCGCCGGCCGCTTTAACCAACGGTATAGGACATCTGATCCAGCAGCCTTGTTGGACTTAAGTTTGGATATCGCTATCCTTACCTCGTTATGATCGGGTGGACGAAAATTATAACTATCATCGTCGGAGTTGAATGGTTTGTTCTATCTCACGATCTTTTTTTGCAGAAGTGATATTTCCAAATCATTAACACCGACTTGGATCTACCATCTTACATCTATCTCTGCATGCTTCTGTTCTTGCCTTGTATCCTTGGGAAGATGTTTTTATCCTCTGGTAGAACTTCCTAACATTATTCCTTCAATAGCGTCCCTCAATATGGTTCCAAGCAGAAATATAGACTGACCACTTGGGTAAAGCTATATTTTAATGTCGGTAACCAGGGTCGATGATATATATACCTGATAGGGCATTAACTCTCAATATTAAGGCGCCTTCGAACTAATGTAGTTTCAAATTGGACAATAATACTCCATGCTATTCTGATAACAGCTCGTTTTCCATTGGCTTCCAGCTGAGTTTGTGGTGGGCTCAAATGTGTGCCATAAAGTGTCTAGTGCTACAGAAGTTTTTCAGACCCCGTTCGCCATTATTAATGCGATCTGAGAGGGCACACTTCCCGACCATATATCTAAGCCTCTCGTTTTGGTTAGTAAACTTTCGATTTACGTTGTACTTATAGCATTATGTGCGGCGCTTTAGGTAAGGTTAGGTTTAGGTTGGTAAAGCACGTAAGACGCTTCTCTGACACTTTTCTGGGCCCATTCTGGTGCTCCCTTCTCCTTGTATTTATTCGACGCTTTTTCTCGACATTCTAATGTCATTAGAAGATTGTAAAAATTAGATTAAGACATCGCAGAGTTCTTGAATGTCTTGGAAGGAGTCTCTTCCAAGTCGTCATTCTTAAGATTTAATTTTTTTTTTGTATGGTTTGTTGGGAAGTAATTATTCGTCTGAGCACCTATCAACTTTGAAATGTTCTGTCAAACTTCGTGATATTTCATAGGTCGTTAATATCGTCCGCCTGTCGCTAGCTCCCATTCGAATCTTTTTCTCCACTCGTTCTCTTTACAAAGTTGTGGCATGACCGACTGAAGTACCCGATCATGACACATTGGCTATTGCAGATCACATCTTTGCCAGTTCGTCAGTCAACCTAGATATACCTCCGAGCTAAGAATATTGAGCTCTTCGCGTCAGCGGCGAACTTTAGCTTTAAATAATCCTGAGTCGCGGATCGAAGTAGTGTGGCAGTGGCGTGGCGGTTCGGTGCCGCGCGCCCTGTTTTAGGTCGTTACTGTTACATTATACTGCCAAAATATGGCTGCGAGAATATTACCACTCTAAGTACCTACTACAGGGTCCGCCAAATAACTTTTTTTTTTTGAAAATGCTATAAAAAAAAACTACTGAATATTTTCTCAAATTTCTTTTTTTATTTGAAAGTACAATCCTTCCGGTTAATAATGGAAAATAATTTCATTCAAATGGCTGCCTCGGCTGGCCATGCAGTAGCCTACACGATCGGTCCAATTTTTAATTTTGGCTGTATTTCACCAATGGCTTCACAAATATTGTCCTTTAAAGCGTCAATGGCATGTCGGTGTAACACTTATCTTTTACGGCACCCCACAAATAATAGTCCAACGGCGTCAAATCGCAGCTCCGCGGTGGCCAAACGACATCAGCTCTGCGGCTGATAATGCGATCTTCAATAACAGGGCGCAAAACACCGAGTGTAGCTTCGGCTGTGTGGCACGTAGCGCCGTCCTGTTGAAACCAAATTTTGTGAACAAAAATTCGTTCAACATGGCTCGATAACGATCGCCATTGACTGTAACGGCCACTCCTTGCTCATTTTCGAAGAAAAATGGCCCAATTATGCCTCTGGACCAAAATCCGCACCAAACAGTTTTTTCTCGGGTGTACGCACTGTTTTTGGCTTTTCACGCTTTGGTTTATCGATGAGGATGCCAGTTTCTTTCACTTTTTTCACAAGATAACGAACATACGGAGCTGACGGTGCTTCTCTTCTTCCAAAATCCGTACGCAATTTTCGCACACTCTGCAACATTACCATGATTTTCAAAGTAATGTCGCAATATTTCCCAGCGTGGTTCAAGCGTATACACAACCATATTCGTTCAGCGGAAGGATAAAACTAATTTATCTGTCAAATCAGACATGAGCTAAGTGTTACCATTCGCGAAATAAGCACTAGTTGAAAAAAAAACGTTAGATGGCGGACCCTTTATTATTAGCATCAGTCTCAGTCCGTGTTCACGGAGGCTTTCCAAATTGTGTTATCCGTTATGGAGATGTGTACCTAATCGTAAAAAAGAGGTAAGAATACCAGGTCCCGTGAAATAGTCTCCATCAGTGTAAGTTTGTCTGATTTGGCAATAACTCCAAGGTAGCATTTCACTTCTCCTGCTCTATGCAGGGCAGTAAATCCAACACACTGACAATACAATTGAGCTACTGCGATGTCTATAGTAAAGGTAGAATTTTCTCCCTTTTCTGTACGGAAGCCAACGTTAAATTGTTCAAAATTCTTTACATGTAGGTATATGGATCTGCTCCAGCATTTTGAACCAAAAATATGTATATTTCTAGATAGTGAAGAATGCAAGCAATGCCCACGAGTCCTTGCTGAAGTCGAACACATCGACGACGATGCTGATAAAGCAGGCATCGACTTCGTTAAGATAGACGATAAACAGATGGCCAAGGAGTACGGAGTTTTCGCATTGCCCGCCATCGTTTTCTTTAAGCCAACATCGAAGGAGCCCGTGATATACGCCGGTAAGTAACTGATAGCACAAATCTGTATTACACTGACAATTCAACAACATTTCTGTCAATAAGGCGATCTCTATGAGGAAGAACAAATACTCAGCTGGCTGATGACCCAAAAGGATCCAAGTGGTGATGTTATTGAGGATCTAGAAGGCGAACGACTAGTTCACCTGATCGAAGAATCCGGCTCGATAGCTGTTTACTTTTGTAAGTTTTATCTTTAATCTGAAGTCTGTCAAAGGACACTCTTCACACACAACAAGAACAACAGCTGCTAAGCCAATACAATACTCAGAACGGATCCACAATGAAATTCGTTTCGTTAGAAATTGGCCAACAAAGCCACTACAGACTACTGTGACTAATTTTATTTTATGGGAAAGCTAAAAATTTCCCTTTTATTGTTTCTTTTAAACTAACAAATTATAAGTTAAACATTTTATCTATTATCAAACATACTATGCGAATTAGGGAACAAAACACAATGCGACATTTGCAGCTCGAAGGCGATGCGAAAGGCACGTTTGAAAAAAGAACGCGAACAACAGCAGGAAGGTGGCGGTTCAAGTGCTGCAGCCGCTTTTGGTGGCGAGGAAACCATAGAGGGATCCGAAAAGCAAACTCATCACGAAGAGGGTATTGTGTAAAGTAGAACAAAAGTTTAAAACCAAAAAAAAAAAAATAAAAAAAAAACAAATGCCGTGTACAACATTAGACCCCATGCGCCCGGATATGCGATCATTTCCCAGTTTAAACCACACTTCCTGTTGTTCCCCTACCAGTGTTTTTCACGAATTAAATGTTGCTGGTGTTTGAGAAGTTTTTTTTGTATTTTCAGTTTCTTTATTGCTTTGCTATGTGTTTTTTTATTTTGTTTTCTATACAAACATGCAATGGTATTTGATCCCTTGTGCTATTATTTTTTTTAATCGCTTTTTTTGTTTGCACCTTTTGCACCAATTTTTATACATATACCCTATCTTATGTTCTGTTATCAAGGATAGTGCCAATTTTAATGATCTCCTGAATTGAATACAGATACCGATGGATGCGAGCAGTGTACCAAGGTTCTGGAGGAACTGGAGAACATTGACGATGACTGCGACAAGCATGGAATAACATTTGTTAAGACCAAGGACTTTTCAGTTGCCGATGGATACGGAGTACACGATTATCCAGCTTTGGTGTATTTCGAGGGAGGAATTCCGAATGTTTTCGAAGGTAAGTTTTGAGATATATATTATGATTTTCAGTTGAAAATGATTTAGACTGACTAAATTTTGATCGGGATTGGAACAAGGGAGGTTCTAAGAAAGTATGTTTGATTATGGGACATGAACCCGATCCATAAGAATGGAGATTTTCTGAACTGGAATTTCAGATTCGACAATACTTTGGCATCTTTTTGAAAATGAATCGGTTCGTTGGGTCGATTGCATGGCACGCTTTCGCACACAAACTGACTCGATAAAAATAGTAAACAAACATCAAGTAACAACCAGTGTTGTCACTTCTACCATAGTGGTAGATCTACCACAATTTCTTAATATTTGTTCAATCTACCACAGCTACTACTGCACCCACAAATTCTACCACGTTTTGTTATTCCAATAATGTTAAATATTTTATAGTTCTCTATGCTTTCATATCGATAAGAAAATGAAAGCGAGGCGCACTTTTGATGGATATTTTTATCATTCGTGTCGTCATTAACATCTTCAGTCTACAGTTTCATATCCCAGCAAAACAGGCAATTTCCATTTCGTTCGCTAAGAAGATTTTGTTCCTTAGTGAGTTCGATTAAGAACATTGGACATTGACGCCCTATGTTCGTGTCTCCAATTAGTTTTCACGCGCGGTTTTGTATCCTTTCCAGTAGGTGCAATCGTGCAATGTTGTTTTCGGCGCACCCGACCAGATAATGAGAAGCGTACTCAAGTTTGGGGCGAATAAACGCCTTGTATATTGTAGCTAGATCAAAAGGGGTAAATTATTTCTTGCACCGTTTGAGGAAACCTAGATATTTATTGCAGCGATCTTGAAGACTTCGTGTATATGGTCGTTCTAACGACGTGTTTCATGGACACACATACCGAAAATGGAAAGTCTTTCGGTCTCGAAAATATAAGGGCCATTCATTGATAATGGCTGAAGATTTGGTTTTTCCTTTAGGGATAGCTAACAGCATTGCGTTTTGAAAGCATCAAACTCCAACCTATTGGGCTAAACCTTTTTTATAATGCTATCAAGGTCAGAATTTAATGACCTTAACATATATGTTGCCGTTCCACTTTTATGGCCGAAGAGCAAGTACGTGAGTCCTGGAATGAATATGAGAAGGTAAGTCTGCTGTCATCAGCGAAGGAAAAAATTGGATTAGAAGTTGCAGACAAGAGATCTTTTATGAAAATGAGAAAGAGAGACGGAGACAAAACAGAGCCTTGGGCCCTTGGGGAACACCAGCATTTATATGGTGAGTTTCAGACGTGAAACCATCCAAAACAACTTGAATTGAGCTGACAGAAATGTAGTTTCTAATCCATTGAATAAAAGTCGCATCGAGCTTGGTGTCAAACTCTCTCAAATGCTTTTGAAATATCAAGCGCAGCAATCCTTATTTCACCTGAGTAGTGGAGTTGTTCCCGCTTTCCGGGGAGATAAGTCATCAAATCATCAGTGGATCTGTTGCCACGAAAACCGTACTGCCGGTCATTGAGAAGTTTCCGTGATTCAAGATATTTCATAAGCTGACGATTTATGAGCGTTTCTATGACTTTAGAAAAAAACGGACGTAAGTGCTATGGGTCGGTAATTGGTGGGAGAAGAAGAACCGCCTTTTTTAGGGACGCGCTGGAGTTGTTTTCTACTTACTCCGAAAGAGTCCAGAAGAATGACAGATGATTATATTAATACCAGCTAATGAGAATTCCAGGAGAACTTATCCGACCACTGATTGGGATCGCACATTACCTATACATATTTGCTGATTTTACTGTGACTGACTGTAATGGTGCATATAAACGTCAAATTTACCACCCATTTCTTAAATCGACCACTCTTTTTTCCTTCCAATCTACCACATTTTTGAAATCCCAAGTGACAACACTGGTAACAACAGCCCTTAAAGCAATCAGAGTCAGGGGGTTATCCCCGTTTATTTGTGATTCTCTTGTATTTTTGTTGTTTTCAGCTTGAAATTGCTGCTAAATTTTGTTCACTATATTTAGAGGTTTTCGATTGTTCACTATTTAGAGTACTCCATGTAAAATTTTAGATGTCAGGTGTTCATTATATACAGACACGGCTGTGTAGTTCGAAATACCAAAGTGACTGTGTCTAAGAGTTGTTATTAATTTTATATTCTCAAACAATAATTCATAGAATGAAATTCGATAAAATTTCCCAACAGAAATTGTCAGGGTCAATCCCAACTAGTGAGAATCGTTGTTACTCCACGCTTTTTCATTTTTCAATTTTCAAAAAAAAATCGAATGCATTTTTGAATTGAATTTTTAAGAGTCAGTTAACTTTGAGTGATCTTTCTTTGGCAGCAAGTAATGCTATAGGTATAGTGAAAAGATTTCTAAATATGAATATGAACACAATTGAAGCAAAAGCCTTTCTAATATTTAATTAGATTTAAAAAATGAGCATTAAGATTCATTCAAATGTAAAAAAAAAATGTAAACTCTAAACTACTTTCGCTGTACTTGACCTTCTGTTTCATTTGTCATCAATTGATATTTCAAACAGCCAAACAACAGCTGCGGTTCGCCTTAAAGCAATTTCACAGTGGACCAAAAAAACAGCTGGCCACGGGACTCTTCCATGAAACATCGACTAAACTATACCTCAGCTACAGTGTAATACAAATTTCCATGTCATCATTTTTGCTGAATCAAATCACCGGTTCACCAGATTGATCAAAAACTGTGGAAGGGGTTGGTGGTGGAATTTTCTCATAAAAACATTTCGTTTTCCCTATCACTGTAGCGTAATGGTGGATTTACATTACCACGCCACGCAATTTTGCAATTTTCATCATGAGTTTGTATAAGTAGCGATCGGAATACCGAAGGAACCTTTATGCTGGATTTACATTACCACGCCACGCAATTTTGCGAGCGAGATCCGTGTTTCCACAGTCAAGGCTAATGATGTGTATGAGTGAAAGCACAAGCCTAAAAGTTGAATTTAGGCCGCCATAACTTTTTTTATGGAGATTTGTGGTCTCACTCTTACAGATTATTAGCCTTGACTGTAGCAAACGGATCTCTCCCTTTAAAGTCATGCAAAATTGCGTGGCGTGGTAATGTTAATCCAACATAAAGGTTCCTTCGGTATTCCGATCGCTACTTATACAAACTCATGATAAATCTGGATGATATAGCATATCCTTAGGTGGCAGGTGATTAACGACAAAGCAGATTTGAGCAAAGTTGGATCCAAAACGTTCCAAGATTTTGATCTCTTAGCGCTACAGTAGGCGCCATAACTAGACAATGTCATATATAGCATCAAGCCCGCAAAAAGGCTTGGCGTATTTTAAAACTATTTTCATAGAAGGATGAAAAGGAGACCATTCTTCACTTCCTCTGTTCTTGACGGGCTCTCTCAAAAACGTAAACTCAATTTTGGAGAGCCTTCTACAACAACGACCTACTAAATACAGACATTCGAAATCTCTTACGCTTCCTTAGAAGTTCAAACGAGTAGGGGAAAACAATTTCCTAGTTTCATGTGACACCACCAGGAACCTAGTAAGGGCGTAATTATTATTTTTTTCCGGCAGCCATTTCAACCTAACCTTACCTTCTCTCCACGTTATATCTTTCTTCTCGCTCGTAGAACCTTACACCTGGTCATTCACAAAATGTGTTCACCTCTGTTTCGTCTTCTTCAAGATAAAGCTGGCACTCCGCTGAGTCGGCTAGATATATATTTTTTTAGATGATATCGTAACCAATGATATCCGGAAAGGAATCCTCAGGTTTAAAATCATGTTGGCATTGCGATTGAATTGCTGGATAGTTCGTTTGGCCTGCCTTAAACCTTGGATGTAACCCCAATGTGAGATACATTTAGTATTTTCCCAGCTTTTTATGGATAAATTTGTAGCCGATTCGGGGGTATAGCAGAAAGATTTCGATCCCGTGAAAGGAATTTCTGAACCTTTTCTCGCCAATTCGTTTCTGTCAAAGCCCTCATGGCCAGGAGCCCACCAAAGCTTGATTCTATTCCTGGTGAAGACTTTGAAAGGAAAGGTGTTGAAACAGTGTAATACTGATTTGGAGTCAATGATTGATGAGCTCTAAAGATCTTTATAGCTGCTTGATTGTCCGTGAATGGATATTTTTTTTTTTTTAACTTTTTGTAAAAAGGGGATTCCAAATCCTGGAGCACTCAGACGAAACACGGTCCATTGTACTACCAAGCAGAAACCCCTTTTTTGGTGTAGTGGTGGAAAAACTCTGATGTTATTCGTTTCTCTTTATGGTCGGTGGCAGAGTATTGCTGTACCCCGCCGGGGCTTGAACCAACGCCGCTCGGGTCACAAGCAATGACTCTAACCACTGCACTCTGGCCACCGCAAAATGAATAAGAGCGCCTTTGATGCGAGTTTTTTGAATGTGGTTGGCGCATTCTTGAATATAGTGAAGCTCTGGCCTGTAAAACACTAACGCTTTTCGCCATAGGTACTACTCAGACATTATTGTTGGATCCCACACTCGATTCCATTTTGAAACCATCCGTATACCACTTTAGGCCATTTTGGCAATTTGGTGGGCAGTTGCCTGCTCATGCTTCTCTATACTTATGGTCTTGTGCACAAACCAGTAAGAACTAGACCGCCGACTTTCCGTGCACCTACCCGATTCTCCCCGGAAAAATGTACCCTGTCTGTGAATACGTGTAAATGTCAAAATTAATGGCGGCAATGATTTTCCATGCTATACCATGGGCCTAGGATTTTTCAAGTATGCGTGCGTTAATGGCGCTCATTTGATTTTGAACACCACCAATACATGAAAAATCCTGGGCCCGCCAGCAGCTTGTAGGCAAAGTCCGTTATGTGGGAGGAGTCGACGGTCTATTCTTACTGGTTTGTGATCTTGTGATTTAAATTTCTATAGAGCGCTATAAAGCCTCAATCGTAAATGTGACAACTAAGCCTTTCACAACCATTCTTAACTTTTCAAATTTAAATTGCTCACCAATTTCACATAGGTGTACTATTGTTATAAATATGTATGGGAATTTTTACAGGCGAACTTAATGAGGAAGAGGAAGTTCTACAGTGGCTGATCACACAAAAGACCGAAGATCGGATAGAATTGATCACCAGACAAATGTTAGAAACAATGGTCGAGGAAACCCAATACCTGGCTGTGTATTTCTGTAAGTATTCAATATCGTAAGCACCTAATGCTGTCTCTTTCACCAAAAGTCTTTTTGTTTTTTTTTTATGTTTTTTTTTGACATTAAATAACATATTCCTGAAAATAAAACGCATCATATACCTACACCGTATACAATCAAATCAAACACAAATCCAAAAACTATCCGACAAGTTCCCCAAGATCGAAACGGAAAGCCACCCGCTTATTGCCGAAGTTTCTGCTCCCCCAATACTTATTCGAGCAATGTCACCACAACAAATCCCGCTAAAAAAATATTCTTACAGAATTACATCACACAAAAAAGAAACCGTATCCAAAAGCAAGGTATTCGAATTAATTCAAGAACAACTACTCTGCTGAGCTCTGAGCATAACATTTTTATACAATTTCTCTGGCCAGAGCGTTTCTGAGCGCATGAGCTGAGCTACCTCTAACCGCAATCGATCAGTAATTTCCTGTTTTTTCCGTTTTTTTTTTTTTTTTTGTTTCTTTAATCTGTGCAAATTTTTACTCTAAGAATACTAAAACCAGCTATAACTGTAAATAGCATATAAGCTCCAAACTGAATGCGCAGTAAATTACGAAAAATATCTAGATATTCAAAAATAATAGAAAATGCAGAATTTTTGAAAGAGTGGTAATTGCTCTTTTATGTGCGTTCTCGAATGCTGCTCATCGGTTTGGAAATGAATACCTGTTAGTTTGGGCGGTTTCGGCTTTTACTTACCTCTACTTCTAATATCGACTATGGCTACTAAGAATCATAATAAAAATTCAGCTTTCCTAACTAGCAATTGAGTTATACTTTCCATTAATGTTTTCAAAACTCATATAATTCATTTCGTTCATCTAGAACGGTTGTATTCGTACAAAAAAAAATAATCAGAATAACACTTTAAACTATTTTAGATAAAATAAATTGCAATATTTGCGATCAAATACTGGAAGGATTGGAAATGATCGATGACGAGTGTGATGTGTTTGGCATTCATATGGTTAAAATTCAAGATCCACAACTAGCCAAACGCTATTCCATAAAAACGTTCCCCGCACTTGTGTACTTCAGGTGAGTGAAATAGAAATTTACAAAATTGTGATATTTTTACATGATAATTTATCTATAGCTTTATAAAAGTTAACACATCTCTGTCTGACTGGTCTGGTTGTTTTTTGTACATATCCAGAATATTCATTCCTTCTTGAAACGATATAAAGGGTGGGCCAAATACAGGTTTTTTTTTTAAATGCAATAAAATGAACAAAATTTATTTTTTCAATGTATTAAGACTTTATTATTAAGAGCAAACAGTCCAATTAATTATGGAACACAACGTCGTTTAAGTGGCTGCCTCGGCTGGCTTTGCAGTAACGCATTCTGTCACTCCAATTTTCCAAGACCTTGTTGATGGTTTCGGACTGTTTGCTTGGATGATATTGGCCTTAAGTGCTTGAATCGTTTCCGAATTGTTGGCATAACATCTACATCGGTCGAAAGGAGTCAAATCGCAGCTCCGAGGCGGCCAATTATAGACATCGCCAAGACGACTGATAATACGATTTGGGAATTTGGTGCGCAAAAGATCGATTCTGGCATGGGCTGTGTGGTATGGCGTGCCATTCTGCATGAACCAGATGTTGTCCAAATCCGTGTCTTCAATTTCAGTAAAACAAAGTCGGTTAACATAGATCTGTAGCGACCACCGTTGACAAAAACGTTTTTCCTTTTGTCTCATTTTCGAAGAAATAAGTTTTCAGTATTTCCCAACGTTGTTCAAGCGTAAAGCAACTTATTTCGTTCCGCGGATTTATGATACTGATTTTCTGTCAAGACTTCGAGCTGGACACAACTGTCAGTGTCAAAATAACCTAGGATTTAAAAAGAAACCACTAGATGGACCACCCTGAAGCTACTGATACACATTGACATGCTGACGTTAAGATGACGTACAATTTTGTCTGCACATAATTTTAGGACAAAATCTGAACGAGGTCAGCAAAATGTCAAAAATTAACACAATTGACACAATTATTTGTTAGCTAGATTTTTGGCTAATCGCCTCCAGTTTCGCACTCCAAGTTAGTTGAGGTTCCCTTTCACTTGTGCGCACCACCTAAGGCGAGGTCTTCCTCTCATTTGCGTTGTCCCTCCGGGTTGGACTTTTTAGCCGGAGCCTTGATGTCCATTCGCTCTACATGTCCCAGCCATCTTAGACGACTGATGCGTACTTTTCTGACCAGGTCGATGTCGCTGTACAGCTCGTAGAGTTCGCTGTTAAATCTCCTCCTCCAAAGCACGTCAACGCAAACGGGACCGAAAACCAAAATTTTGCGTTC
Source organism: Cheilosia soror (assembly GCA_949372485.1). NCBI lineage: Eukaryota > Metazoa > Arthropoda > Insecta > Diptera > Syrphidae > Cheilosia > Cheilosia soror. Next base: position 41,910,947 of record OX443564.1, on the reverse strand, counting down.
GAATCTACCAAGGAGCCCAAATCAGCTACAAATTCAGCTATAAAAAGCACATACAAAATTTATTTCATATTGGGAGGACATCTCAGATCTTAGGCAGGCCAAAAAAGCTATTTCGCTTTTCAAAAATGATGCCAAAAAGATCCCTAAACCAACGCAGGCAAGATATTAAAAATTTAGTAGGCTATAGCCAGTTCCATACCCTTTCTAGTTAGTATGGTCTACATACTCTAAGAGTTTGAAGGAGTACCTTCCCAGAAATATACTTGGACTACGACATATTGCCTCGCATTCGCACAGTATATATGTTACGTCTTCCTCGGCTTGCAGGTCATTACGGAACCTGCAAGTGTCCAAGTCTATTAGTCTAAGCCTCTTGGAATGTTTTCTAAGAAGACTGTAACCTGGCAAAATGTCCACCAGTGCCCTGAGTTGTTCCCTGCCTGGTTCGAGAATTTTTCTAAATCTTTTACGATCAAATTAAGGCCAAATTGCCTTAGATAGCTACTGGGTGTCCGGTAAGGCCTGACCACTTTCGGTCGGCTTCTTTTGTTATATTATTTCTTATAGCACAGTCTCACTCTATTCGGACTACATAATCGTGGTATCCTTTCGGAGAGTAATTTTCTCCGCAACGCAAATCCAGTCGGAGACTGAAATTTAGTTTTCCGAACTTCACTAAAATTATTTCCGCGACGAACGATGTCGGAGACCATCGGAGAGAAATTGACGTGTGGCTGTCAGAAACATATGCAAAAAACGCAACCCATCGAAACGTAGACTGCCGGTGTGCGTTACGTTTTGTCGGAAAAATGTTCCGAACACTCGGAACGATTCCCATGAAGCAAAATTCTCCGATTCGTACAAAATCGGAAAATGTTTCCTTCGGAACCGATACCATGATAGGGCCGAATATCTTGAGCATTGTGCGACAGTTCCTGATTATTTCAGAATTGATGTTCGTAGATTCCAGTGCCTTGAACGTCGATTGACTATCGATCTAAATAGCTATATCCCTTCCAGATATAGGTCTCATCCGCATCAGCTCCTATTCACTTTATTTTACTTTTGGGGCGCTTGGACCAGTGTGATTAGGGTCTTATTGTACTTACCTCTATTGTTGGCTTGTGAGTTTCATACAATTGCTCAAGGATGATGTTCAAAAAGTTAAACGATAGCGCATCGTCTTGTATCAAACCTTTTTCGACATCAAAGGGTTCGGTGACTTCTGTAACGTCGGAGATTTCTCTATCGTCATCCTGCACAGCTCTGTCACCTTAGAAAAGCCAAAGTTCCAATTGAAAGACAGCTCCAGTGTCTTTGGATGTTTTTGAGCCTTCCGGATATGTTACCTTGTATAGGGAATGTCGAAATCGGCAAAAGGGCGAATTTCATCAGTTAGCACTTGTACGTCCAGTATATGTCCGAAACTGCACCCCTGAAGTAGCCCCAAGTAGTGAACCCTAGCGCACTGTTTCCCGCACAAGTGTCTTACTTGAATATATTACTTCGTTAAAAAATATATGTATAGGACCCTAAGACTAATTTCTGGCAATCATTTATTTTCGAGTTGAAGGGACCTACATGTTTTATGCCGAATCCGAATCCGACTATATTGATAAAAATTCTCAGTTATACTCTCGGATGTTTTTCAGATGTGCGCGAAAGGCGGCGCAGTGGACAAAAAGTTTAAGAGGGGAACCTGAGATCTCTGAGCCACTACACGTCTCTACTACGATATTCACTTTTTGACCTTCGCAGAACTTAGTTTAAGTTAAGGAGCCAAAGCCAAATGTATTTTGTTTACACTTTGCTTTTGTCTCTCCTTTGCTTTCACCGTAGCCGTAGGACCTTATCAGTTTTGGAAGACTTGACATAATTTTACTCTTTTCTAGTCAGCGACCCATAAATTGCTAAACAACTTATCAATTGATTTACAAAATATTAACGCTCCCCTATTTCCCTTTAGAAACGGAAACCCACTTCTCTTCGAGGGTGATCTTCAAAACGAACAATCTGTCCTTGAATGGTTAATTGATGATGACAATCGGGAACTAGCCGATGAAATCGAAGAAGTCAACGAGAGAATGCTGGACCGTCTGATGGCAGAATCTACACTCTTGGTTGTGTTCTTTTGTAAGGAAACAAGACGCGTATAATTGAACGTGCCTGACATATAAAATTTATTTCCTAACAGATGATGAGGATTGCGCAGAGTGTGAGGAAATCCTCGAAGAATTAGAGGAAATCGATGGTGAGGCTGATATGTTTGGCATAGACTTTGTCAAGATTGCCAGTGTCGAAGCTGCCAAGAAGTATGAAATTGTTAATATTCCATCGTTGGTTTACTTCAGGTAAGACATTCTACCTATACGACCTCTGATAATCTTCTATTTGCCTTCTATCTTATTTTTTTTTTAAGAAAACAAGTTCCTGTTCTATATGACGGAGATTTACACCAGCACGACAAGATTATTACATGGCTGACATCACAAGATGTGTTTGAAATCAAGAACGAAATCGAAGAAGTTAATCGGAAAATGTTGGATAAACTGCTGGAGGAAAACGAATTTATTACCGTCTTCTTCTGTAAGTCAGAAGGGACATCATTTTACTGTTTTAAAATTCCTCTATAATTAGCATTTCTTATTTAGATGAACACAATCAGCAGGATAGCGCGGCAGCTTTGGAAAAACTAGAAAACATTGACAGCGAAACTGATAATCTGGATATAACATTTGTTAAAATGGCCGACAACAGATATGCGAAAAAATGGGGAGTGACAAAGTTGCCAGCTATGGTGTATTTTAGAAGAAGATTCCCTAGTATTTACAGAGGTAAGTTGTGGTCAAGGATTTCCAAAGATTAAATTTATATTGTGCTTTTCACTTTTCAGGTGATCTTCTATCTGAAGATGAAGTCTTGGAATGGCTAAGGAAAAATCGATTCCGGCAACCTGAACTCAACATCTTTATGTATGCCCTCATAGCGCTAGGAATTGGTTTCATTATGTACACGGCGTTCCTTTTGCAATGTTTCAAACCGACACCTCCACCGCCCGTGCAACATCCAAAACAGACGTGATAGACTAATGACATCGATAGAAGAAACACTAACGTTATAGTCTAAATTAGACAATTTTAAAGAAAACAAAATTAACTAAAATATAAAAAAAAAATCGAATAAAACATCTAGAAACTTGATAACTTAAGCCGAATGTCCATCAAGTGTGATCAAGCTGCCGATAAAAAATTAAACGAAATTGCATCAGACGCACGACAAAAAATGCAATCTCACTAAAAAAAAAAATATTTTGTTTGAGGACTCAAAACGTCGGAAGTTTGATGGACATGGACATGAGGGCTTAATGGTTAACGCAACTATATAGGTTTATATTATTATTTACATCATTTTATAATTCGTTTTTCGAAAACATAAACAAAAAAAAAAAAACAAAGAACTTCTTGTCACGAATGAACAACAACTACACAAAAGGCATTTTCAGAATAAATAAACTTTAAATCATTAAACATACATATTTTGTAATTTAATATCTCAGTAATGGTATACGTTAAAAATTAAAAATAAAAAAAACTACAAACAAAAATAAAAAAAAACAACGTAAAACAATAAGCATTGGATGCTTAAAACAAATTGTTTTGTAATATTTTCTGTAATAACTTTGAATTTATTAAACATTTTATGAATGTTTTCCAGGATATGCGAAATAAAATACAAAAAATTACCATTAACTTTTTAACAGATTTTTTTATACTTAAAAAGAAATGAAAATTTAATTTAAAAAATGGAAGGGCGTTGGTTTGTCGAAGAGTAACAGCGAATTTTTTTAAGAAATTGGGTTTAAAAAAAATTAAATCCGACTTAAATCTCGCTTTTATCCAGAAAGGCTGTAATTTTTAATAAAACATTCGTTTTAGCAGAACTCACACAGAAACTTATTTGACACATTTTATGATCGCAAGGGAGCACAGGGTGGTTATTCCGAAATGCGCGGTGTATCATATTGAAAACAATACCTACCTCAATTTCAACCGTCTTCGCTTGTGCTCATTTTGTAAATCGAACTGATATTTCTAGTGCTTTCCATTCTGATTTCCAGTTTTCCATTTATTTTCTCAAATGTTTGACATCTTTTTCTCGTCACAAGCATCTAGTTTATTTTTTATCCGCAAACAATCCGCCAGCAATCCGTCACCTAAACAGTTATCGCTTTTGAATGCAGCGAATCGTTTTTGAAAATATAAAAATACCTACAATTCCGCCATGATAAGCGATCCGCCACGCTTTTGAAAATAAGGCCCCTGTCGGGTACGGGTTACAAAGTGCCAGAGTTATCGCATGGTCACGCTAATTACTGGGTGTATTCACTATTTTCATGGAGTGAAAGCTAAAAATACCAGCAAAATGTTTGTTATTTTAAAACTTTGTGCTTTCTTATATTTTGAGTGACAATAAAAAGGGATTATGATGACGCGCAAAATTGTATTGGAGACGATCAATTATTATAACCAAAACATTTAACTTAAACGAATTTAGAACAATCAATGCCTAGCTTATGCCCTTCTTTAATCTTAATACAAAGAAAAACAACATCAAATTAGACAAATAAAAATATTCTCCTCCGTTCTAATCACCAGTTGGTAGACTTGTACCTTGTACTTATCGCTCAGTTGGCGCAAGTGGTAGGCACTTGGTCAATTGACAATATCGAAATGCAAGTTCATTTTCTGACAGGGGAAAGCAGAAATGTCTTCCCAAGTGAATTATATAGATACCGAGAATTGACTGTCATCAAATAGCTATCATTCCTACCAAAGTGACTGTGTCTATGAGTTTGTTGTTAATGTTATTCTCTCAAACAATAATTCAAAAATATTCTATTTCAATTCATATTTTTAACGAACGTGACATCATTTCTTCCGGATACATTTTCTGTTTCCGGTTAATCATTTACATAAACCTCTACGTAGTATGGAAATGAACCAAAAGTGGGTCGTCGTATTTATGTGCGCAATTAAGCTCAGTGTGAAGACAAAAAGGGTTGTTCTATAAGAAAAGTGAATTAATTGAAAATGTACGTAATAGTGCCTAAACTGCGCAATTTCTATTTATAAATGCATCAAAAGTATTATGCATGCAAAGTTTTTTTTTGTTTTTCTGATTTCGCGCCTTTATTTTAAGTGTGAAATGTCATAATGACGTCGTCGTGAGTTTACCATCTCGATTTTTCACCCACATTCGCGTTGTAAGTTTACCATCTTGTGGTAAAAGGGATTTCCATATACCTAAATGTTGACAGTTCATTTACCACGTCGTAAACTTACCAAGTTTATACTACATATCTACATTTACGACAAGTTTACGACGTTGCATGAATACCCCTTATACATATTTTTCCAAGAAGAAGTGACTCATTAGCAGGTAAGTTTTTAGTGCTGAGCCACAATGGCTTCCCATGAAAGTTGTGTTCAGTCCACAGAGACTAAAATTTATATGTGCGTTGATAGAGTGAGGACGTCAAAAACGGTTGCCCGCTTCAACTTCGCCGTCGATTTTTTTTTTTTTTTTTTGTGTTTCGATTTCACTATTCTTTTATCTGCCAAATTTTATTTTATTGCAATGACGCCTTCTTTTTGTGTGTTGTCAAGTCATGAAATGAATGTCATGGGAAGGCTTGTGTGACAATGGAGTATGGCCTGGCCGCCTTAAACTGGACATTGCGGGTAAAAACTGATGGCAGAAATTCGAAAACTGCCGCGACAAAAGTGTTCATGTGAACGGACTGTCAAAAATTGCGAATATTCGTTCGTTCGTAGGTATGGTCGCTTTCATGTGATAATGGTCCCTTAGTGAATAGAAAAGAGAAAAGATTTTCGGTATAACCCACGCCACCCTTCTTTTCTCAATCAATTTACCTATCTCGCTCGACACAACTTTGGCGACTCACATGAATTTGTTTTTCGAAATCAGCTGTATAAATATTTAACTCTCAAGCCTAGTATCCTGCTCGCGATTAATTTTAGCGAGCGCTTTTCTCTCCACAACACAGATAAATGCTCGCTAAATTCGTTGTACAGGATATAGAGAGGACACACACCCATATTTTATTGCCACATGTATTTTGATTTTTGTTATTTTGTCACTTTTTTCCTACTCACTTACATCGATTATCAAGTATTTCATGAAATATTCAATTCAAAAATTGTTTTGTTTCGAAAATGTCAAAATTTATCGCCGATTTAATGTACCAGGCAATTCTTTCGCGAGCTAAATCAGTGGAGACATTTTCTTGGCCGAGTATAACAAAATTGTGCGTAGTACGTATAACACACAATATTGTTATACTCGACTGACAATTAGTGTGTCCCAGTGTGCTTTGCTGAACTGCCTCGCTAAATTTTATCTCTGTAGACATTTTTGTATGTAAGATAAAATTTAGCGCGAGCAGGATACTGGGCTTCAGGCTGTTAGATGGTTTTGGCGTTAATTTGAGAAAAGATGGCTTTATATTCTTGGAGAAAGAAACGATCAAATTGAACAGAAAATAGCAATAAAAATTAAATAAATTGTCCTTTGGTTTGCCCATTGTGATTGCGGCCTGCGATTAAAATGTGTAATTATAATCTAAAATAATTTTTATCTAAAACGATCGTAAACGATTGCACTTCCGAGAGTGCAACGATCCTCAAAAAGCTTCTCAATTCATTACCATGGAAACGAACCTTTTAAATAAAATACCATGGAAAGGAACTCTGGCGATATCAGAAATTGGCGCAAACTTTTTATTGTGAATGTAGTAGTTTTTATCGCGCTTCAAAAAGTGTGTCACTTGAAAGTTAGACGTACCTATAGCTAACTTTCAAGTAACACATTTTGTGAAAAGTTGAGAGAAAAATACAGATTTGAAATGGTGTGGAAAGGGAAAAAACATTTTCGTGCAAGTACTTTACTTTGTGCTGAATACATTACCATGCCACGCAATTTTGCATGACTTCAGAGAGAGAGAGATCCGTTTTCTACAGTCATGGCTATTGATCTGTAAGAGTAAGACCACAAATCTTCATAAAAAAGTTGCGGCGGTCGTAATCAAACAAATTTGTTTAAAAAAATAATTTATCCGCAGTTTCCTTGCATTCCATTTTTTTTTTATTTTCCATACCAAACGAAAAAGCATTTGTCACTACTAAATGTATATGTTTGCAAGTCACATGTCATATTTAGTACTACATTAGCAACACTGGTGTTACTTCACTTGAATACATTTTCCAAGCATTACGCATACACAGGACAACTATAAGAATTTATTGTAGAAAGAAGGATAAACCATCTTGAAGTATTATAGGAAAATAAACAAACAGCTGACCGCGTTTTCACTACGGCCAATCAGTTAAATAGGTATGTACTTATCTGTATCTCTCATAAAATTGATAAAAATAACACTGAATAGTGAATACCTAAACGATAAGCAGTGCTGAGCTCCTCTAAATCCATTCGACCTATATTGTGCTAATAAAAATAGCTCACCACATTATTTATTGATAAAATTTCAAATCAAGCTGTCACTTAAAACGGAAAATAAAATAAAAAAAAAAAGAATAAACAACTATCCAAACAGCCGGCAAAGTGAAAATTCAACCCAACGAGGAATACCATGTAACAGAAAGAAACAAAAACACAATACACAACATCTCTCCATCTCCATAGCCATACCATAGGCGAAAATAATCACGTACCTATCTCGTTTGTCGACTTGAAATTGAAGCCAACGTGAGTTCTAGAAAACTACTCCAAGGAGAAGAAAAGAAAACCTTTAACCGTTTGATAAAGACCACGTCAATAATTGTCTGAGTAATCAAATAAATCAATTATAATCGTGTTTTTGTATTTTATTACTAAAGTTTGATCGATATTTCATCAGGCTCAGATTTTAGAACTAACCCATCGTGTGAAAATCGGCTTTCCTATTTGAGACTATAAAAAAAGAGAAAAAAACATTCTAACCGGTTTGTGAAAACGAAAAATACTTTTGAAAATTATTTATATATATATCCTGGAATTCACGCCCAACATTTTTCACAAGTATCTCCATTTTCCAGTGAATAGTTTTGATTTAGAGAAAACGCGAAAACACCAATTTGCGTCGCCTTCGCCACCCAGCAGCCTATCTCGGCCCTAGTAGTTGCGCAATTTATCGACAGAAAAAAAATAATTACAATTCTCATACACACATCGTGCTCTCTATTTGTTGGTTTATTATTGTTTTGTGGTGTGTGCGTTAAACAATTATTGTGAAAATAGAAAAAATTTTCCATAAACCCAGTGTCAATAGTTTGATATGTCCGCTAATAAACATTTCAACGAATTGGACATTACACACGATGAATTTGAGAAACTAAGTGCTGCGCTTAAAAAGGAAGAGTTCCGGAAACTCTTTCTCGAATACTGCGAGGAGATTCAAGATCCCGAGAACCGAAAGAAATACGAAGCGGATATTAAGCAATTGGAAGCAGAACGTGGTGTTGACGTGACCTTCCTTAACCCTGAACCGGGATTCGTGGTGAAAACTTCCGTGAATGGTGAGTCCAAGTGTTTTCTAAATATAGCCAAGTGCGACAAAGTTGCTGCGCCCACCAGTGCGGCAAGTGTGAATCCCGATAACGGTGCTCGCGGACTCAATTGGAGCATCCCACATGGACTGCCACCGCCACGTGATGATTTCGATAACAAGAACGTTCGCTGTCGAGTTTTTGACGTTATTTTCCATCCGGACGCACTCTATTTGGCTGAAAAGAATGGGGCATTCAGGCGCTGTCTTATCGATACCGCCTGTGATGGCGTCGAAAGGGAGTACAAGGTCCGACTGGATCGGACGAATTTAAAATTCCCAAAAATGAAGTTTAAAGGCGTTCAACGAGCCTCTGTGATAAGAAAACTATCGGAAAATCCGCCGCCAATGTCGGACGAACCAAGTCCATTGGATGAAATCTACCCACCTAAGCCGGTGCCGAATGCGCAGCCCAAGAATGTGCAATCTGAACCACGCGTACAGGCGGAATACTGCAAACCTAAGTATGTGCTCAAACATCGTCGTCCGGTGGACATGTCCGAAATGACTTATGAATTAGATGCTAAGGTGAATGTCACCATTCCCAAGGAGTTAGTGGTGGAAGTGGAACTGCCATTGTTAAAATCGTCCGCTGATTGCACGCTAGACGTCACCGAACGGATGCTCTATTTGATAAGTGAAAAGCCTGCCAAGTACAAATTAAATTTAGAATTTCCATATGCTGTCAACGATAAAGATGGTTCTGCAAAATTCGATGCTGACAAGCGGAAGCTTGTTATTACACTACCCGTGCAGGTCAAGGGAAAAGAACGTTGCCTGAGAGACTTTTATCGAGAGGACAGTGGCGTAGAGAGTGATGTTCGCGAAGAGATGCACTCCACCGGTGGAGATTCCCCTGTGACGGAATTGATTCAGGAGTTGGAGACAACTCTAACATTGAGAGAGCGAGATGATGGTGAGTATTAATATTCAAATTGCACTAAATGCTATAGCTTCGGTATGGTAGTTCTACGTGGAACAACGTTTAATCCAGTAAAAAAGCATTAGAAAACAAACATAGCATAGTGTTAATAAGTGTAGAATGGTAGAGTAGAAAGAAAAATGATATGCACTGCGAGATTTAAACTGGCTTCGCAGTCCGAGGCACTATCTACTGAGCCACTGGGGCGACAATTTCTCGTAGGCGAATGACTTATATTAGTAGTTTGAACAGCTTTGCCGAGGCAAAGTAAGCAATAATGGATGGAGGGTAAATGCCCAAACACACGGGAAGAATTCACAGTGCAGCAAAATTAGAATATGTACCTACACAACACATGTTTAAATGCGCATCAAGACATGTTGCAGTGCTGCGGTGGTTGCCGAATTTACATTTGTATCACCACATAAGAACATGTGTATTCTAATCTTGCTGCACGGTGAATTCTGCACGTGTGTTTTGGGGATAAAGCTTCTAGAATTTCTACACATGAGTTTGGGACATTAATTGTTGCTAACTTTGGTGGCTCCCGGAAATTACGTCAAATTTTTTTTTTGAGAAAAAATGCCAGAAAATGTTTTTGTTTTCGAATTTAGAAAAAATATTAGAATTTTGTTTGGAAAATATGTCAGAAATTAGGAAATTATGCCAGACAGTTGTGAAAAAAGCACTAGAAAGTAAAATTGATAACAAACATAGGCAACTCATATTCTGACCTAATTTCCAAACTAAAATGGCAGAAAATGTTATTTATTTGAAATTAATCGAACTTCGCATACAAAAAATCTCGCACCCACTCCAAATCCGCACAGTGACCCCAAGCAGGGGGGCAGCATGTAGAATATGTGTGGGGAGGGGGCATGCTGACACCCTGCAACTGCACTCTTTTTTCTTTCTTTCAGAAAATATTGTTTCTGGCATTTTTTTTCTCTCTCTGTGAAAATGGAATCACAAGAGGTTATTATTGTTTCAATTTAACAAGCTTATTCCAGTTCACCTTGTCTTCTCCACACGCGTACTCGTTTTTCGTCACTAAACAACTTGACCTTACATTCGTCTGTAAAGAGTATAGTCTGCTAGTCGTTCACATTTTGTTTAGTCTTTTGCAACTTGTAGCTTATTATCTGATAGACAAACTTTATTCATGCGTTTTTCTTATGCGCTAGTCCGTGCATTTTAAAATTCAAATCAGAGTCATTGGCTAAATACATCCTCCTCTCTTCCACAGATCTGAAACCAACTTCTTCTGCTGCAATCCTGAAGCATCCTACATTCTTCCTTAAGAATTCAATTCAGTATACCTTTCCTCAACATTTCGACTGTAATGTGCTTGACGATGTCATAGCGATTGTGTTGCACGTTCGGAACGTTGACTCAGAATCAATAGAGCTCGTCAAAGAAGACGCATTTTTCCATGTGAAATTCACCTCTATTGGCGCGGGCTACTATCCCGTTCATTATGCATTCTATTTTGAATTTCCCAAAGAAAGCAAAGTAAAAATCGATTCCATTGAAGCCGAAGCATGGGATAACAATGTGGTTTTAAGTTTAGGTCTCAAAGATTTCGCAAACATAGAGTCATACTATGCTGGTCTTGATAGGACCGATATTAAGGAATTCAAACTTCAGGAGAAGTTCATCACCAACACCTCGAAGCAGGCGAAATCGCATGAGGATCCATCTCATCTGGAAATCTCCGTGGAACGATCCGAAGACGAGAAATCAGTCGAAATCGAAATAAAGCCTAAAGGTCTGAATAACTACCATTGCGGTGGCGATGAAGGAGACGATGACGAACTTAAGAAGCATTCTTCAGTAGTGTCCAGCAAAAAGCATAAAAAGAAGAACAAGAAACGTCGCTCCCTATCGGAATCTGCTTGTGATGACATCAAACAGCACCACCAGAAGGTGGCAGCGTGTGCCGCCACAGAAAATATGCAGATCAATAAAAGCAAATCAAACAGTAGCAACAACAGCAATAATAATAAAAACATCAATAACGATAGCGGCAACAAAAATTCATCTGATTCGTCACCCGAACGCATGAATGAGGGGGCAGGATCGAACATTCAGATACCCATGCAACGCAAACAAAGAAGCTATTCAGAGTCGCGCGATCATAGCGCTCCATCGTGCAAGGGCATTCTTAAGCATTGCAGCCGGTATACTCGCACTATATCGGACAGTTGTTCATCCATTGACGAACCGAGCTCGTACTGTTGCTCTGTCGATGGAGGGCTGCGTTTCGGGCAGTCGTTTAGTGATATTCCAGAGGAGAATTCTCCCGAACAGGGTCTCTCGGAGAGCTGCAAAAAGACTGTTAGATTTAACGAAGTGATAAAGAAGCAAGTGTTTCGGTAAGTGTCTTCCGATAAGGTTTATCGTAGTTTTATAGCCAAATTGTTATGCTTATCGTTTTGGTGACGCACGTGTTTATTTGCCTTTTTGCAATCACCACACAATTTTGCGTAATTCCAACTGGCAGTTACATAAACAAAAATCAGCTCTAATGCAAATTGCTGTTTGCTGGGGAAGATTTCCTGTGCAAACAACAACATGCAGTCTCTGGCACAAACTGATAAATAAATTCACCCTCGCGCCAATTATTCAATAAACATAACAACTTGTGTCTGTCTAATTCCGCACACTGATTACATCTTCTGTGCGATGGCGAATTATAACAAAACATGTTTGCATATACCTACTAATCTATTTTCAGCATGGACTCGAGCATCTTGGGTCAGCGAAAGAAAAACCAGAAGAAGAGGGACAAAAAACGCGCACTTCAGCGTCGCCATAGCGAGGGCGATTCTGCAGATTACGAAGATAACAAGGTAAGTGTTGTTTACTTTTATTATATACATCTGGTGACGACACATGGGCTTAGTGCGCATGAAATTTAAATCTAAGCTAATTCTATAAATATACATTTGCTAGAAGTGTTGATTTAGTAAATAGTTGTGTTTGCGTGGAAGCAAACATTTTTGACACGTACGTTCCTTGGGTCCATTATGTACTCAATGTATTTGAAGGAAGCAGTCGTTAAAGGCACATTAACAACCGACAGATGCTAAATAGTTTAGATCGTAGATCGATATAAGTTAAGATTAGAAAACCAGATCAGATCGTGAGAATTTCATTCGTTGATGAGAAAAACAAATAAACGAGACTTTAGTCGAACTGTCTGTGTACCTTAAAAGCCCTAAGTGGAGTATGGACATAAAGATATTTGTTTTTGGCACAAGAAATTCGAAATATGCATCGGAAGTACAGCGCATATAGACTGTGGGACTGCCGTTAGTATAAATTCGCGGTGCTAGTTAGCAATTCATCTGCGTCTGCCGGATCTTTTTAGTTTTTTGACGCTTCTCAGCTCGTTTTCCACACTCGTGAAGAATTTATTTCCAATCATTCGTCTTCTGACCTCAACATATGGCCTATTGTTATTAGTGCTACAGATATTGCTCTTTCTATATCTTTTCTCGATCATTCTCGCTATAATGCAGCCCCGCTTTTTCCGAAATTGTTTGAGATTCGTTTATTGATCTAATTGCGAAAAGCCTTTTCATTCGTTGTAAGATCCTTTTTCAATAGAAGCATTGAGATGAATAGCAGAATCCTCCTGACGTATTAAGGACTACCAATATTTGGCAGCATCTTGCATCGGTTACGCCTTCTTGGTAGTACATTTATGCCCCCCTAGACCCAAATAGTGGTCAGCTAGTTCTAGACCTGAATGTGTTTGGCCACAGTAATCAAGACCATATCGTCAGCAAAGTCGATCACCTTAATTCCTTGTGGTAGGGTTAATAAAGAGTGTCCCATAATTCACGCACAATTTATATTGTGCGCCATTTAACATAACATACAGTGCCTCCAACAGGAAAAAAGATAACAATGCGACAGCTGACCGATCGGGGGTTAGTAAAAATGGAGCGCTATGCGAAAGAACAGCAGTGAAGAGAATAATTGAAAGATTCAGGGAGACTGGATCAATTAGTGATCTTTCGTTCGCGAGAATATTGCTTTCAGTTCGCGAGAATATTGCTCACAGTCCAGGAACATCAATTCGGCACCGTAGTTAAGAATTGGGCATTTCGAGAAGTTCTTTACAGCGAATTCTCACGAAAGACTTGAAACTTCATGCTTACAAATTGATACAAGAACTGAAGACTACAAGACAATGATCTTCAGTGATGAAACTCATTTTCATCTTGATAGCTTTGTTAATCGTCAAAATTGTTGCATTTGGGGTTCAGAAAACCCACGAGTAATTGTTGAGCAACAAATGCATCGACATCGCGTGACTTTTTGCTGCGGATTTTGGGCTGGAGGCATTATCGGACTTTTTTCTTTGGGGTTTTTAAAGTCAAGGGTCTATGCAAACGAGCCCACCACCACCATTGGGCTGTGTATTAATGAAATTCGGCCACATTTGTACGAAACGGTGATAGAAAATTTCAATAAAAGAGTACGTACTTGCCAGCAAAGCCATGGTGGCCATTTATCCGATGTGCTATTCCATACATAACCCCAATCTGTATACTCTACATTTTCTATCAAAATTACATTTTGCGTGGATTATGGGACACCCTTTAGACATTCCGTCATACATTTTGTTCCACGGGAGAAGTCCAAACCTCTAACCTTATGGTACGGTAACATTGTAGTACTTAATGCCATCGTCCGTCAGGTATCCTAAGATAGGGGTTTTCCTTCTGGACAAGGATCTCTTTGACTTAACGTCGCGCATCACTACCGTACAATATTTCTGTGAACCCCCTTTCCCCTCAATTTCCCAGTATTACTATATCTAGTACCGCCTTTAAAACATCGACTCGACGATAGTACATTAATTCTTTGAATGTCGTCAGAGGATAATTCTACCACCCTCGAGCATTCTGTCAAATGTGATACATACTGCTAGGTTCCACATTTCACTTTCACTCGAAATGAAATCGGCAATGAATTTGTGTGCTCTAAATTTCACTGTATTCGATTTCAATTTCAAAATTTTCGGAATTGAGACAAAGTGAAATTGTGATTTCGAAAAAATTTCGGAGTTTCCGAATCGCCCGAAATGCAGAACATTGAAAACGAATTCACTCGATTTGCAATTTCGATTTCACTCGATTTCTGGAACCTAGCTGATAATGTTCTGGAATTTGTGTCCATCATATTTAGCGGACTTTCTCTTGTTCTGGAGTTGCTGCTAGTCACTGTTGAGATATCGTGATACTGAAACCACGTCTGTGGTACATGCTGCCTTACGGTAGCTGTCATAAATGCAACAAGTGTCTTAGTGCATAATACCTGATCCTACCGCCTGTATCACGGAGTGTACAGTGCACAAAGGGCACATAACCCCTCATCATAATTTATTCTGCTGTCATATAGATATGCAATTGTTTTAAATGATAACAACTCACTATCTTCTACTAAATTGTTCTCCTCATACCTAATCATAGTTGAATAGTTTGTTTGTTTTTCTCCTGATTGCGTATGTATAATTATTATGATTAATCACTTTGGATACGACCTAAATATTTAATTGAAGAACAAAGTAGTTTTCTAATCTAATGAAAGGTGTTACGCAAATATCAATATTTGGTTTTATCAGACAAGGTGACCTTGTACAATTGATAACAGTTTGATTATCGTGTACTGAAATGTAGTAAAATTGAATTGTTGTTTTTATAGCCCATTAGAAGGATTGATGGAATGTGGAAAAAGCCTAATAGCTTCACGTCTAAACGAGGCGAAAGTGATAATTATTTGTTCTTTTAGGAATGGAATTTTTCTAAAGTAAATGAAGGGGTATTATACGACCGTCAATGCATGATCAAAAAGGGTTTGTTCTAAAGAATTCTCTCACCTAGAGTTAAATAACAAAAAAAAAACACGTTACCTGTAGGAGCCACAAATTGTAGACAAAAAATGTTGGCAGGGCACATTTAAATTAAATCTAAACAAAACAAACACTACCCACACCCACAATTGAGGGTAACCTCATTCAACTTGATATTTATAAATGGGGGCAGCTACATAGGGACCAATCAATCTGAAGTGGGCTTGTTGCTCCACTACGAACTGTAGGCTTCATATTTTGGCCGAAAAAAATAAATTATTTGTATGCCGTTAAACAAGAATTGAAGTCATATAACTTGATGTTGATTTTAAAGATAATTTTCGAATGTACTTTGAGTACAATAGAAAAGTACTCAGTTTTAATACCCTCCACAGGAAGGTATATTCACTTTGCCATTACATTTGTAACGTCAAGGAGTTTCCCATAAAGTATATATTATATTCTGAATCAGGATCACATTCTGAATCGATTAAGCCATGTCCGTCTGTCTGTCTGCCTGTCTGTTAAAAACACTATAGCGTTCAAACGAGTCGACCTAGGCGAATGCAATTTTTTGAGCAGACTTATTTTTACCGTCATCAGTTGTCGTCCGATAGCCTAACTTTCGCATATACCCAAACGTTGTGTTGCGCTCAACAATAGTGTCGTCGGATGTGCAAGCAATAGGCCAATGCTCTCTGTCATAAACAAACGAGTTTGTTTTGATAGCTCAGCATTGTCGCCAATTAATGCTATTGCCCTCTAGCATGACCCAGCAACGGCGACTGGGCGAAATGACCCTAAAGCTCCAAACAAACCAAGAGGTAAGCGACGAGTCTGTTATGAGAAACCAAGAGAGGCGGTCGTGTTTATTTAAAATGGAAGTATAACATTTTCGTGTTTCTTTTATATATGTGTATAAGGCGGAAATAAAACACGGCGACTTTTGTTTAAAGTCGGGAAAATATATAAAAACCCGACTATTGTTAATTCTTTATTCTGTACTGTACTATTAACTATACGATTATTAGTCTCTACTTTACTGGACTTTACGACTATACGGCCTGTACTACTGTACTGTCAGATTGTGACTGAGACCGCCTGACGACCTCTTGTTTGGAGATGAGAGTCGCCAGCTGGCTCATATGTCATATTTAAAGTAAAAGACTCATACACAAGTACAATAATAACCCATGTATGAGTGATTCGATACAGTGCCAGCAAAATTCATAATTTTCTTTACAATTTTTTTACATAAGTAAACTCGAATTACTATACTACACATTCTACTGATTACTGCAGCTTTCCACCGGAACTATGCAGATCTTCTGTACTGGACGTTTCAGCCTTCCTGTCTCGGTCTGTACAACTACGGATCGTACCAGCCCATCCTTGCTGGTGATGAGCTCACATACTCTACCAAGCGCCCAGTGCGCTGGTGGGAAACCTTCGTTAGCCAATGTGACCAGCTGGCCAACCTTCAACGGCTCCTTGTCTCTACGCCACTTCTTCCTTTGCTGAAGAGTGGTCAAATAGTCTGTACTCCACCTTTCCCAAAAGTGGCCTAACATTTTCTGACGGTCTTTCCAAAGCCTCACGCCGACTGTACTTGGTTGCTGACTGGTATCGAACGGAATTGGAAGAATCATCGGTTCGCCCACTAGGAAATGCCCAGGGGTAAGTGCCTGTACGTCATCTGGATCATCACTCAAGGGATGGATTGGCCTCGAGTTCAGTATCGCTTCTACCTGTACCAGTAGTGTTAAGAGCTGCTCATATGGTAGCACCTTTAACCCTACTATCCTTTTTAGATGATATTTCATCGACTTTACTGCGGCTTCATAGATTCCTCCTTGATGGGGTGCTGCTGGAATCATGAAGCGCCATTCTGTACCTTTACTGCCAAGATGAGCCATTGCTCTCTTGTCCGACCATTTTTCTATAGCTCTCTTTAACTCCTTGTATGCTCCGACAAACGAAGTCCCGTTATCACTATACATGCGTTCGCATCTGCCTCTACGTGCTATAAAGCGTTCATAGCAAGCTATGAAAGCTAACGATGTCAAATCTGTCACTAGGTCGATGTGCACTGCTCTAGTCTTCAGGCACACGAAGATTGCGACCCAGCATTTGGACTTAGCGACTTGATCTCCTTGCCTGTTGATGACTTTCATCTCTAACGGGCCTGCATAATCAACACCGCAGTGTAGAAACGGCTTCCCTGTCTGTACTCTGTCAGCTGGCAACTCTGACATCAGCTGATATTCTAACTTGTAGTTATATCTGGCGCAAATGACGCATTTGTGCAAATATTTCCTTGCCTCGCTACGAAGTTTTGGAATCCAATACTTCTGCCTCACGAACTGCATCATAACCTGTACTGCACCATGCTTTGTTGTGCGGTGTGCATGATCTATGATCAGCCATGCTAATCTGGATCCATCTGGAACTATGGCTGGATGCTTCATTTCATACGAATTGTTGCTTCTGTCCAGCCTTCCACCTACTCTCAGCAAGCCTCTAACATCTAACAATGGTTTAAGTGGTTCCAGCTTGCTTCTCTCGGGTAGATCTGTACTGTTCTTTAATGCTGCTATCTCTCTACTGTACACCTCTTCCTGTGATTTACGCAGGATGTATGTCATTGCATACGCCTTTTCCTCTAATGTTGGCTCCTTTACACCTGTCCCTCCTCTACTCGCCCTTATCTTAAAGGTCGGCCTGACTGCCCAGTTGTTTATAAACCGGACCATATAGCTGACTATGTTTACTAGCTTTTCCAATTTATTTGTGTACTCGAACAACGATACTCTATTGGTTGAATGCCTTGCACCTATACACAACGGCGGTTGAACTGTCATAACTGCAAACACTTTCATCTCACTCTGCACCTCTACTGACGTGCCCTTTACTACGTTTCTTATTGGCCACTCCGCCTGTGGTGATCGAAGCCATGTTGGGCCTTCCAACCATAATCTATTGTTTATTAGCGCTGACGGCTTTACACCTCTACTCAGCAAATCGGCTGGATTCTCTTTCGTGTTGACATAGTGCCAGCATCTCACCTCTGTGTTTGACTGAATCGACGAGACCCGATTCGCTACGTATGTTTTTAAATCACATGGGAGTCTCCTTAACCAATACCATACGACCATGGAATCGGTCCATAGAAAGTAGGATGCATCTTGCAACCCCATTGATTCTCTCACCTGTACTAGTAGTCTGGACAGCAGCTCCGCAGCCGCCAATTCCAACCTCGGAATGGATACTGTCTTCAACGGCGCCACACGTGTCTTTGACACTAATAATTTGCATGTAACTGTACCATCTGTATGCACTGTACGAATGTAAATGGCTGCTCCATAAGCTGTGCTTGAAGCATCACAAAAACCATGTATCTGTACGTCTGACTCTCTTGAAGTACCTAACCATCTGTCTATACGGAATTTTTCTAAAAGAGTTATCTCTTCCCATAACTCTTTCCACCTGTACTCTATTTCTATGGGTACGCGATCATCCCATCCTGTACTCAATCTCCAAATGTCTTGGATCATGATCTTGCCTATGATCGTGACTGGGGATATATACCCATTAGGATCGTAAAGCTGAGCTATGCAGCTAACAATCTTTCTCTTGGTGAGAATGCCGTCTAACTTTGGTGTTTTCACTTCATACGTGAATTGATCCGAACTAATTAGCCATTTTAGTCCTAGAATGGATGATTTCTCCTCCCCCGAAAACACCATTGACGCCTCACCAGTGCCAGCATTCATCTCTTCCATGAATCTAGAGGAGTTTGACTTCCATTTGCATAATTCGAAACCGGCACCTTCTAATATCCTGTACATTTCTTTGGCTAATTTTATTGCCTTAGTCTCGTCTGACTCGCCTGTGGTGCAATCGTCCATGTAATAGTCATTTTCGATTGCATTGGCTGCTTCTGGAAATTCTGACTGTGCCTCTCTTGCCGCCTGTACCAATGATCTGACTGCTAGATGCGCTGACGACGTCAAACCAAATGTGACGACGGTCAACCAATATTCTCGTAATGGATCCTGCCTGCTCTCTCTCCAAAAGATGCGTTGCAGGTCCCATTGATCTGTACTGAGCCTAACTTGATTAAACATTTTCTTTATGTCCCCGCATATTGCAATGCGATGCCTTCTAAAACGCATTATTATCTCATGCAGATCTCTCTGCAGCTTTTCACCTAACATCTGTACATTGTTTAATGATATGCCTTTATCTGTACGACAACTTGCGTCATAGACTATACGAAACTTCTTTTCTATACAGTGGTGGGGTATATGATATACCACAGCGCCTGTGTTTGCTTTTCTGTTCACAACCTGTACATGACCTAATTGAATGCTCTCACGCATTTTCTTGATGTAGTTTTCCTTCAACTGTACGCACTTCTCTAACTTGTTTTCCAGGTACATAAATCTGCGCAATGCGATTTCTCTTGAACTACCCATCTTCTCGAACCCTTCTTTCAGTGGCATCTTCACCACAAATACACCATCTTCACCACGATGATGTGTCTGTACAAAATGTTGCTCTACAAGCTCTTCTTCCTCTGTACGACTGGAACACGTATCCACCTGATCCATCTGCCATAACCTCTTCAGCAGTTGGTCCAACTGCTCATCATTTGCTAAACTGATAGCTGCGCAAGCATTGGCTTTGTTGTCGCAACTTTCATTATTGGCACCTAGAACGACTGTACCGAGAGATGTCTCCAGCAGAGCAATACCATCTGACTCTCTTGGTGATACTGCTATAACTGATTTCGCAAAGAAATCTACCCCCAACAAGAGGCTCACCGGACCCGGCTTGTAATATTCCGGATCGGCATATCTGACCAGAGAAGTCTTAGTGTTTCTATTTATCTGTACTGTGCCGGTTGGCAGGATTGGTTGCCATTGGCTCTCTTCTGGCATGAACCAAACGGGTACTATTGCATGCGGTTCCGTAGCGCTTGAAGCAAACCATGGAAAGACCTTGACCATGGCCTTGCGTGTAATTGCAAAGGGAGCGCCATCAATGCCAACTAGTTTCCCAGTTGCATTCTTAGTAGGAATCCTTAGCTCCTTTCTCAGCTTGTCCACCATCAGGTTTAGATGGGACCCTGTATCTAACATTGCACGAAAGGGCCCATGCATCAGGCCATCAAATGCAACCTTTACCATAGCAGTTGGGATCAAGGAACCCTCCTGCTTCGAGAAATCAATAGACTGTACATATGCTTTATTATTTATTTTACGCAATTTTCTTGGCACTACATTTTGGACTCTTTCTCCTATACCTTCCTGTACATTTCTTTTCCTTGATAATTTCTGCAACTGCTGGTTTAACGTTGCTTCCTCTACTTTCAGCTCGCCAATTTTGCTGTTCAGCGTCTGCAGCTTGGCTGCAAACAAAATCTCGGCTGCCTCTTCATCTTTATCGTCTGTCTGTACGTCCATATAACTGCTCCTCTGTACGTGCCTATACTGTTGCCTGTCTAGTCAATCCTGTTTCAACCTGTTGGTTGCTCGCCTTGCCCTACCCCTGGTAGGAGCCTGAGCTGGAGCCGGTGCTGGAGCTGGTGCCGGAGCCCTGTACTGGTTTTCGCCCTCTTCCTTTGCCTGTACTCGTATGGCTGGTAGCACATGTTTGTTGACTTCCCTTGATGGGCACAAATAGATGTTGTGCTTTGGAGCCCCTGGACAGCGGGCACAACCTCTCTGGAAGCAATTGTTATCTTTATGCCCATGTTTTAGGCAATTTGGGCAAATTGCTCGCCTCTCTACGAAGTCCTTTCTGCCTTTGAACGAGAGAGCGGCAAAGTCCGGACAGTCCCAGATCTGGTGGTTCTCTCCACATACCTCACATGGAGGACGACCGGAGCTCCTAGAAGCACCTTTGGAGGTGGTCGCCCTGTCCTGTACTTTGCCTCTGGGTGCTGGACCTGCTCTGGCTGCAGCTTGTCTAGCAGCCTCCTCTACGTCTGTACGGCCTGTACTTCCTTTACGAGCGTCTGTCACGTTGGTCAACGCAGCTGCCTGTTTGTCAATGAACCGCAGCATCGTTGACAACTTTGGCTGGTCGGAGTCGCGCTGGAGCTCCCATTGACGAGCCATCTCCTGGTCCAGCTTCTCACACAAAATGTGTACAACGAAGAAGTCCCAGTTCTCTACTGGCAGTCCTAATGCCTTCAACTGACGCATAGCCTCGTGCGTCGTATTTGCCATCCTTCGGAGGTCACTGGCTGACGGCAGACCACTGAGCTTAGGAAGATGTAGCAACTGGCGCAGATGGTCGCGCCCGATCAGATATTTCTGATCGTAGATCTCATTGAGCCTCTCCCAAGCCTCGTTGTAGTTATTGGCAGTCAGCCGCCACTCCCCCATGGTCCTGGCGGCGCTTCCAGTGAGCGACTTCTGGAGGTACGCGAATTTATAGGCTGGTGCGACCTTGTCGTTGTCGTGAATGGCCGCAGTAAACTTATCGTGGAATCCTAACCACTTGGTGTAAGTCCCATCGAACTCACCCCAAGTGTTCTTTAGATCATGCTGTTGGAATGGCATGTCCACCTGTACTCTTATTCCTGTACTCTGTACCTCCTGTACTCCTGTACCCTGTACGTTGTCCTGTACCTTAGGACGCAGCTCCTCCATTCTGTCCTCTAACGCTGCGCACGCCCACAAATAGTCCTCCTTTACTGACTCTTTGAAGTCGACGCATGTGATCACAGCATCACCTTTCGCTTCGGCTAGCAGAACTTCATGTAGCTTGCAAAAGCTCTGCCAGTCATCCTGTACCGTCTTGAGGCGCAGTTCCGCATTTTTATAGGAAATTGCGGCTGCTTCCTCCTCCGCAAACTTGCGCGCCATGCTGATGGTATGGGCCGTCGCTTTGGCTTGAATAGCTTCCATCTCGATTCGTCGAAATAGCTTGGGAAGAAAGAAAAGATAATTCCATTATAACCTGTACTTGTATGAGAGAACACCCCTCATTGGAGCGTGTACTGTACGATCTGTACTTTAATATCTGATTCGTTCTAGTGGATGCAAATTATTGTTTTACTCTTTACAATTATTTTCTGTACACTTGCGAATTTCGACTTGCTGTGGACATCTTGATTGAGCCCGCATGTGCAGTCTACACAATTCTTTAACCTGTACTGCAATGTGAATATATTCCTTGCTCTGACTCTGTGCGTTTGTTTTGCCTGTACACCTATACTTATAACTATACTGACATGTCATATCCTGTACCCTATTCCTATCACTCAGCATTTTTGCATCTTGTGCTAGCTTTATTGAGCGTGGAATTCTAACATCCTATACTAGCCACTTTAATTTAATGACTACCTGACAAGCATGCTTTTTAATTCCTCTACAAACCTATAACTTTCACTGTACACTACACTATACACTGTACACTCCTCTACTACCTCATAGTGATCACTATATTTCTTCTATGTGCCTATACAAATTCTTTGAGCTCACTGTACACATATTCCTATACAAATTCTATGAATTCACTGTACACTTTATCTATACATGCCAATAATTTTCTGTGTCACACTGCCTCAGCAGTTGTGCACGTAATTGACATTAAACGTCATCGACGCTCACTGACTGCACTGAACAATATGTTCTTGCATTTTCACTAAAAGATGTGTTCTTGTATTTTCACTTGAACAACATGTTTTTATTTTGACTCTATACTAAAACAATTTGCACCACTTTCTAGAACTATTTCCTGTACAATCTATACAATTCATTTAATGAAACACTCTGTACATTCTGTACTTACCAGTTGTTTGCACAAAAGATATTTTCTAGCTAAATTAATTAATTTTGATATTGATATTTGTTTTAACACCGCTCACGTTGAGTTCACAACTAATAATGCCTTGCCTATACGATGATGTCATATCACTTACCCTGTACTTTTTGCTTGTTTTTTTTTTTTTTTTTTGTTCCTTTTCGTATTCTCTTTCGCCACCTGGCTGCCGTCGACGCGGCGACCAGTGGAAACTTTTCGTATACCTTCTGTACTGTACCTTTTTTTTGTTTTTGCAAGTAAACCTATACGATGCCTTTTTCTTTTCTTCACTCTTCTTTTTTGTGTGTGAGGCTAAAAATAGATTCACTCACTGCCTGTACTGTTTTCTTTCGTTATTTTGTGTGTTGTTTTTGCTGATGTGTCAACTTGCGGCCTGCTCCAACTCGCACAAAAATATCGGCAACGTCGCACTTTGCACTCGTGTTCGTCGTCTTTTGGACATTTTATTGTTCAAAAGGGAATACACATATATATGTATAATTTATGGTTTTTTACTGATGGGAGCCTGTACTTTGCACTATTTTCTGT
Organism: Cheilosia soror; assembly: GCA_949372485.1. Classification (NCBI taxonomy): domain Eukaryota; kingdom Metazoa; phylum Arthropoda; class Insecta; order Diptera; family Syrphidae; genus Cheilosia; species Cheilosia soror. The sequence continues at coordinate 41,887,169 of OX443564.1, read as the reverse complement.
ACCACTTTTTTATAACCTTTACTAACACTGTACACGAACACAGAATTGCAGGTTTTATTTCTTTTTACACTTTTTAATAGGATATATATATTTTTATTGCACTGATTCTAAGATCCGGCTCGACGTGGACCAATGTATAAGGCGGAAATAAAACACGGCGACTTTTGTTTAAAGTCGGGAAAATATATAAAAACCCGACTATTGTTAATTCTTTATTCTGTACTGTACTATTAACTATACGATTATTAGTCTCTACTTTACTGGACTTTACGACTATACGGCCTGTACTACTGTACTGTCAGATTGTGACTGAGACCGCCTGACGACCTCTTGTTTGGAGATGAGAGTCGCCAGCTGGCTCATATGTCATATTTAAAGTAAAAGACTCATACACAAGTACAATAATAACCCATGTATGAGTGATTCGATACAATATGGAAGTATAACAGTTAAAAGCGTGTCTTCTATACTATCGGTCTTAGAAAGTTGTAAAGAAGTTGATGTTTTTGCAACCGTTTTTTGTAAAGCTTTTGATAAAATATCGCATAAATTAATTCTTTTCAAATTGTCTGCCCTCGGTTTCGTATACTGCTGAAATGGATATCCTCTTATCCGCCCCTTTCCTGGCAACCTCTGGTGTACCACAAGGCAGTCACCTAAGTCCACTTCTCTTCATCTTAACTGTAAACGATCTTGAAAGGGTCATTGAACACTGTCAAGTACCGACGATAACAAATTTTTCAAACACATATCTTCATCACAAGACCCCTGATTGGTGCAACAAGATCTAGAAAGTTTTCCTATCTAGTGTCTCAAAAACTTCCTAGAGCTCAATATTCCCAAATGCCGATCTATCACCTTATCACGTAAGTACAATAAGTCCCCTACCCGTCTATACCTTCTTAATAATTCGTAAAGCCAATTCATCCCTTGGATTCATTATAGGGGCGGTGATCAAAGGAATTCCCTGACCCCTACGTGACCAGATCTCTCTACACCACTTTTGTCCGCCCCCTCATCGAATACGCCAGCCAAACGTGGTCACTCTTTCAGCAAGTTCATGTAAGCAGAATCGAAAACAAAGACGTTTTCTTCGATTTGCCCTCCAAGGTCTTCCTTGGAACGATCCCCTAAAAACACATTAACTTGAATAACCTTAAGGATCGCAGGGATGCCGCAGACGTTCTCATCATTCATCGACTCCTATCCGGCTCTATCGATTGCCCATCTCTTTACAAGTCCATCTTCTTTAATACAACCTCTTGTAATATAAGATACCCCCCGCCTCTTCTATTTACCTACCCACCAAGTTCCCGTATGCTAAAGAAAGTAAACTCACACATTTCCATTTTTAATTTCAACCGCAGCACTCCCTCCATTAAACTCAGCCTCCTTCACCATAAGCCCTAGTTTAAATTTCTAGGCATAAGTCTTAGTTTTTAGTTCTAGTTTTGTAAGTTTGCTTTTCTAGCTTAACAAAACATTTGAATTAGCAGTCAATTCATTCCTTGAATCACTCACCGAACGGTCAAAATGTCTTTCTTATTTGGTTCAGTCACTATTTCCCTATTTGACAATACTGCTAAGTTCATTTGTGTTGCCAGATTTGATAAGGAAATCCGTATCAATACCATGTATACCTTTTCAAACTTGTTTTTGTTTTTTTGTTTACTTGCAGTCTCCCAACAACCATGAACATTATCTAAAGCAACGTGGCGGTGGCGAAAGGAAATCTTCAAAGCACGACAGTGGACTTGATCTCTCAACTCAGGACAAAAATGGAAATCCATCCCATAAGCGTAATCGCATTGAATCCGAGTCATCGGATCTAGAATCAAAGAGTGCCCTTATGTTTGATATGGATATGTAGATCGAAATCCTCCTCACAAGACATTGTACCCACCTTCAATTGAATTTTCGAATGCATCTTATACAAACGCATGTTTAAATGATGTTTTTTAGAACTTTTTTATTTTTTGCGTTGGTACACATGCATTGTAAGTTTTTTTTTTTATTCTGAGTTCATTCTCATTCATTCGCCGTTCAAATATTTACGAGTTTAAAATCCATGTTAGTTTTTAGTGTTATATGCCTTATGTCGGAAAGAAAAAGAAACATTACAACTACTTTAAGTGCTCATAAAATTTGCACGAAAAGCCTTTAGGTACCTTATCAATGTCATCATAAATTTATTTCATTATTATTATTATATAAACAAAATATGAATCTACAGAGTAGAATTATTAATTTACAAATGAGCAGCATAGAATATCAAAACAACAAGTCGATCTTATTGCGATCGGTTTTTATAGAGATACCATTGTGAATGATCAGTTTTTGCACACTACTTATATTATTATTGAATGAATAAAATCTTTTAAATCATCTTGTAATTGAATATTTTAATAAATCACAGCCAACAAAAGCTATTAGTAATATTGTCTATACGAGAGTTTACTTGGGTATTTGTATAACAATTATGTCTTATTCTCATATTATACTTAGAATGTCATTTATAATGATGAATTTTTAAAATAAAATAAAAATTAAATATATAATTCAGTTGTTTGATTTGTACCAAACTTTTACCGTATTCTTAGAAAAAGTGTTAAAAATGTAATTATTTTTTGTAAGGAATATGGCCGGTTTGTTAATCTTTTTTTAACTCTAAACCAGGGGTTCCCAAACTTATCCATACTGCGACTCCCTATACAGGTTATAATATTTTTGCGACGCCCTTCTAAAAGCACATAACGGAACAAAGCACAGATTTGTGAATATAAGCTGAGCTTATTGAAGATTCACTAAAGGGGGTTTCAATGAGGATTGGTCGACATTGAAATGGAATAAAACATGCTGTGTGCAAGGTATTAACGAATCCCATGTATGCCATTATTGTATGGAATATAACACCAGGCCCAAATGTCCGCCGCAGCTTCTCACGTTGTCACGGATCCGAATGCCGCATAGACTTAATTTGAGCGATGGCATTGGTTATGTTGGGTTTAAGGACATCGGTCGATTGCGGTTTATCGCATTGAGCTGCGACTTCAGCAACGCCACAAGAAAAATTTAGCGAGGTTAAATCGCACGATCTTGGTGGCCAATTCACGTCACCTCTAATAAAGATCAGATAACCATACCCTGCAGCTGAGCGACACATAGCCACCTCTTGTTGGAACCACATGTTAGCAGCATCGTTCTGTAGTACTCGCCGTTGATGGTATTGGCCTTACCAACGTCATGAAAAAGTACGGAGCAATGACGCCACCGCCAATGTAAAATGCGCACCAAACTGCTTTTTATGGATGCTTTGCCACCTCGTATTTGTTGGCGTCATCCCATATATGTCAATTTGGCCATTCATCCAAAAATGCGGCCCGTCGCTAAAGATGATTTTTCTATAGTCATTTCATTACATTATCATTAACTTTGAGCTCCTGGGTCAGTTGGATCTTGAACGGGTATAGGCCCAAGTCTCGACGCAAAATTCGCCAAGTTGAAGTCTGCAAGATAGCCCCACGACGCCCCAGGGCGTTTTGTTTTGGTTTGGCGGTGGAAACATACGAACTTCATTATGAATAATGACGAAAAATCTAAATCTACAGGGGGCTAACTATGCACTTCGCCGCGAATCGCATAATTTGCGATTCATTCGGTTCGATTCGCGGCGGACATGGCAACTATGCATTATGCAAAACGATTGTTTGGAATGTCGACCTTCCAAGACATTTCCACATTTCCCTTGGTATTTCCACAAACTTTCCCATTCATCTGTCAAAATGCTTTGGAATGTTGCTATTATTTTGTTCAAATAATTGCGCGAAATTTAAATAAACAAGTAAATTGGAAACAAAAATGTTTTCGATCGGTGTGTATTTAAATGCTGAAAGAGATGAAGTCGATGTGTCTTCGAATTTAAATTCACAACGGAAACTAATAAGAAGTGGTTCATCCCCGCTGGATCTTCCGCACAACGAGTAAGATTAATTTGTTTTGAAAACGGGTAAAAGTGCATATATATGAGTTTTTTTTTATCTTAGATATGTGCTGGAAAATATAAAAGACGAATTTCCAAGGCGAAGAAGTATTGCAACGCCCATAATATTAAAACTAGCAGCAACGCTTCGATTTCTTGCTGAAGGATCTTATCAAAAGAGCATGGGGCAAGACACGCACATCGGACTGGCGCAACAAACCTTTCGCAAGCTGGTCGTGCTTTCATAAATTGAACTAAGCAAATGAACTGTTCAGTTGTTGTAGTTTGTTTTTCTGCCCTAAATGCAAAGAAAATATAAGAAATCACAATATTTTTCGCTGTCGTTTTGTTACTTACTTTTTTTTTCACCATGCAAATGCACCGCTGACGACTTCATTCGCCATCAAAACATCTATCGCATTTGACGTCGATAAATGACGTTCGCATTTGCATAGTTGCGCGAATGTAATAGAGCGAAGTGCGATAGCCTTCGCCGGCGAACTGAATAGTACCAAAATGCGAAATCGAATAAAAATGCGCTTCGCGGCGAAGTGCATAGTTAGCCCCCAGATGAGGAATTTCCAAAATTAGGTCCATGACCATGTCCATATTTACGTTTTTGTTCTGAATAATTGCTTTTCAAGAAGATTTTAGTAATTTCGTTTTGAATTTAAATTCAAATTCAAATATATTGTGAGCGTATGCGTAAATCTCGAAAATTATCGAGATCTGCAAAAAGTGATCCGGATCAACATGCTACCGGATCCGCTATCAACATGTCTCCGCTAGCAAAAAAACGAAGAAGATGCACTACAACAAACCATAGAAGAGAACGGGCATAAATAGAAGACAACGATGATATAAGACATAAGCCACTATAGTTTCTTAAAATAGAATTTAATTGAATTGTATACCTAATCTAATGTAATGTAACCCAAAAGCCAGAACAAATAAATTGTAGTTAAGTGGAGCAAAAGGTTTTTAATTCACTTCAATACTATGCAATAATATCCATTATTCCTGCAATAAGATACATAAATAATGATATCGCTAACATCATCTGAAAAATTATATTTGTTGCGTAGATACCATTTCCATTTGTGTTCTTTTTTGTGTTCTATTTGATTAAAAACCATTTGAGCAGCTAGTTTGGTCAGCAGAAATCGAAAAGAAATTTGCATCATTCCATTCTACGAAATGATTTGTCCTCAGACATATTTAAACTCAGTTTAAACCCCCATCCCTGGTCGGTTAAGTTAAACTCGGTTTAAACTATCGATTAAGTTTAAACTAGCACTGTAATACACATTTTTGTGTGAAACGTCGGTTTAAACCTGATATCTGGTTAAACGGAGTTTAAACTTGCACTGTAAAACCGGCTATAAATATTCTTAATTCAGAATGACCCGATAGTGCTCATATCATACAAAGTCAAGTGTAATTTTTTACAGAAGTGCCAAAGCACTTATCGTTTGAGACATGCATTGATAACTTTAGAGCGCGTATCTATCGTGGTCATGAGTTCTTGATCGTGAAAACTGCTAACGTTTATCTGAAATCACCAGAAAACGAATATAATATGTAGCTCCACAGAAAAGTATGTCACTAGCGCGCTAAGTCTGTTTGATTTCAAAATAAAGTGAAGCCGCCCAATTTAATATCGTGAATTAATATGTACACCTTTCGGGGTTTTTGTATTTAATTTTTAAAGCGATCTACACAATTCTGGAGACACGCAAATTTGAATTTTCTCAACACCTCTAGCCATGAAGAGTATTCTTTCCAACGGAAACATCAGGATCCCATAGCTTCTTCTTGCCAGAACTGATTAAGATTTGGTGAGCTTTTAAGACATCACTGCAAGTACATTATACAAAATATTCTATAAAAAGTTATGTTGGAAAAATAATTATCAGATACCTACTTTGGCATGGCCATCGATATGTTTGTTTCGGGAAAAATTCGTGTCAAAATGTCCAAAGTGGTCAGAACAGACTCAGTTATAAATTTAATTTCAAAGTGGGATATTTTAAAATGCATTTCACGATTCTTACGCTCCACATAGTCATATCCTTTTTCCCTTTCCAGGTCTCCTAGGCATAGAATTTCCTCATAATAATTATCGCGCAACTTCTTAGCCACATTAAATGGCTGCATGTGACGACCATGTACGCCAATTCGAAGTATTACCATCAATGCGTATAATCGATGTGTCTCATTAGCGAGATTGAATGTACCAGCATCTAGCATATTCAATATTTTCTGACGAAAATCCTTTGATTCGAATTTCTTTGACTTCAAAAGAAGAATGTTGGTGGTAGAAATTATAAGTTCAGACTCCTTGTTGTCCGTCAGAAACTTTGTGTGATCTAAAAGAAGCTTTAACATCCAAGTTCTGTGATTCTCTTTCATGTAGGTCTTGTAGATCTTTGTTAAGGGATGTTTGGTTTTCAACATTACGTGGTTATCCAATCCATTGTGCCCGCAATAATAAACAACTGCAGCGATCATAAGAGATGCTCTTTCGTACGGTTTGAGCTTTATGTCAAGTTTCCCAATGATGCAGTACACAGTTCGACAAATGTAAAATGTGGTCACCATATTGTGGTAGGGATAGTCATTGTGAGCTAATTGGACACACAGTAAGAATAGTTTAAGGCGATCCCAGTTAAAATTGTAAGTGCTTTGAAACATTTTACAGAGATATATCAATTGGTTAGGGTCGTTTAGGTTTTTGAGTTCCCAGCCAAAACTGAAAATAATTTGGAACTTGGTCGAGATTTAGTTGATTTCGCTTATCTTACCGATTTAATTCCTTTGGGGTGGATATGTTGCCATTGATTGCAAATTGTGGTCTCATTCTTGCTTTTAGCAGGTTGATGAAAGTTTCGCGGAGAATTTCCGTCTTAGCAGCCTAAATCAGTTCAAGACGAAATAAGTTAAGAGACTATGCATAAAATACTCATCTATTGGCATAGCATAAAATGGTTGTCTTGTCTTTTTATTTTAGTTTGTATCGTCATGTGAATTGTGCGGGTTGATATTATGTGTGAGGTAAAGCTCGAAGCATGGTAGCTAAGTTTCAAGTTGCGTATATACTAAGTGATGGATAGAACCTTTTGGTCTCGTATCCAAGAAGAGCTAAGGGAACTATGTGAACTCTATACAAGGTTGTAGTTCAAAAAACCAAAACACGTCGACTACACTGAATTAACCATAACTAGGGCAGCAGGTTCGCCTTCGCAGTTCGCCTGGTCTTGACTTGACAACTGAAAGTAATGCGTACAGACCACAGAGAATGAAAAGTTTCAGTGACTCAGGCAGACACTTCTCACAGATAGGACCCATCGAGGGAGAGAAGTATCGAGAGTGTAAGTAGTCTTTATGTTCCGAGAATGTGTTTAGGTGGCCGACAATGAAAGTAGATTAATCCAATACATTACAAGTGACCATAATAATGACCATTTATGATTGCTTTCAAAATACAGGGTGGGCAAAATACAAGTTTCTTTTTAAAGATGCAATAAAATTTACAAAAATATTTTTTTTCCATTTATTATGGCTTTATTAGTAAAAGCAAACATTTCCCTTAATTATGGAACACAAAGTCGTTCAAGTGGCTGCCTCGGTTGGCTTCGCAGTAGCGCATTCTTTCACTCTAATAGACGATTTCGGGCTGTAGATCACGGATTGCTTGGATGATATTGGCCTTAAGTGCTTGAAACGTTTACGGATTGTTGGCATAACATCCTTCCTTCACGGTTCCCCACAAAAAAAAAAAAAACTCCAAAGGGCTCGCCAGCTCCGAGGCAGCCAATTGACATCGCCCAGACGGCTGATAACACGATTTGGGAATTTGATGCGCAAAAGATCGATTGTGGCGTGGGCTGTGTGGCATCGGGCGTCATTCTGTATGAATCACAGGTCGTCCAAATCCATGTCTTCAATTTCAGTAAAAGAAAAGTCTGTTAACATGGATAGATTTGTAGCGCCTCACCGTTGACAGAAATGTTGTTCCCAGCCCAGCCCAGCCCCACTCCACAATCTGCACAGAACTGTCACTCTCTGTGGATGCATTGGCTTCTCAACGACGGGGACCATGAATGTTGTCCACAAGCATTCCAATCTTGCGTTCAGCAGGCGCGGTGGGTGCTTTATTTTAAGCCAAAACTTCATTTCAAAAAACGCAGTGTGTCGTGTCGCAGTGTGTTGTATAAAATACATAGCAATGATAGCGACATGACACTCCACGACAAGCCACGCCATACAAGTGTGAATCTGGCTTTAAGACAGCACTCACTCTGGAACTAAGTTTTCAATATTCCCAACGTTGTTCAAGCGTAAAGCGAATCATTTCGTTCCGCGGAGGTATGATACTGACTTTCTGTCAAGATTTCGAGCGGGAAACAGCCATTGTTAAAATAATCTTTGATTTAAAAACAAACCACTAGATGGCCCACCCTTTAGGATCGTGTTTTATAATGAGCAATTTATCTCAAAAGAACGCTACCCAACAAATTCGCATCTCCTTGACTTAAGCTTCCCGGAGGAAGATTTCATTGAATCGGCCGGTCTTCGCCAAAACACACGCGGATGAAAAATATGCGTACATTAGAGGAAGATGGCCATGCAAATAAATCCAAGAACATTATGATACTTTCCTGGGGAACGCTATGCAAATTCATGGAGGTGAATAAAATCACACGGGAAGAATATGCCTTACAGCTTAATAATTTCGACTGATAAATTTTACCAAATAAAGAGCTCTAAAATAAAATTATTACGATTAAATTTTGAATTTTTTTACCTGTTGTTCCTTTTCTTGCGCAAAACGCTTGTAAACAAGAGCATCTGCGAAAAGCGAAGCCATTCTTGATACTTGGAGAACGTCCTCTTCGGAAAATTCACAATTTTTTTCTTCTTCTGCGTGGGTATTTCCAAAGACTATAATGCCTAAAAACGTGCTGCCAAATAAAAGAGGATAGCAGAGCATATATCGAAGTGGATTCTCGGAATTCTGTTTGAATTCTTTATCAAGCTGTTCACAGCACTTTTCCACTTTAACCATCAAAGGCGTTTTCCTTTCATAGACTTGATAGCAAAATGAGTCTCTTTTGCGAAACCTTTAATAAAAGCAACGTGATATGGAAAACAATTAACAAGAACATATACCTACTTAAATCTTGAAACTGTCTTCAATAGGTTCTCTCCTACCTCTTCGTAAAAGTCGCAAAACTTTGTCACATCATCAAAGTCATAGAAATATACCTTATCTGCCCTTACATGCTGCTTGCAGTGTATCTGTATTCAAAGTAAAATATATCAATCGAAGTATTTGCTAGCCAAATTCGGACTCTACCATAAATCGACTAAGGAAGTTTTCATATGTAGAGCCTTCGTTGACATACTCCAGGAAATAACCTGTCAACGTATTCCGAACATTTGCTATTTTTTCTTCTTCCTTAAATTTTAAATGCTGCGAGAGCCAAATCGCAAACCACTTTGAGAATTCCTGGATGAATCTGACGGATTCCTGTGTGCATGATAGGATAAACATAATAATAATTGTAAAATTTTTAATTGTACAGCTTCCCTGAGAAAACTTTGTTCCGTCCGTTTTGAAAAGTTCTAAAACAACCAAAACTGCTCGATCGAAGTTTAGTATTGGAATGCATATTGTACTGTTTATGTTCGGGGACACAATTATCTCCGGATTTGAGTCATGAAGACTGGCAGAACATTTGACGTAAATTATTTGTTTTCGACTAGCAGCCAATATTGGAAGATATCTTTGATTAGCTAAAAATATGTAAATCAAATTTGGTTGAATGATCGCTATAGTTTTTAGGTTACCAAGTGAAAGATTAGAACTCTCGGATGTTGTAATATCGGTTTGTTTTTCGAATATTTGGTTTTGCTTTTGGTCAATCCAATATAGACTGAGGCCTTGAAGTAAAAACATTCAAATTTATTTAGCAGATTAGTTGAATGGAAAGAAAATATGTAGTAGAGATAAAGGGTATTTCATTAGCGACTTGACAACTTAAAACTTTCAGTGTGAACGCACCCTTAAGGGGCCAATCCTTTGAATCTGTCGCATCCTTTGCGTGGACGGATTGACATATTCGACGGAGAATCGCTGCCGCAACGGATACGACGGATTCTATGGGTCGGGGCCTGGACAAAGTCACTGTTTGGAGCGGTTTTCATGCCAGTTTCGTCATTGGGCCATTTTTTTTTTTTTGTTCGTCGATGAGACCGTCATGCCGTTGCGGTAAATGGTATTCAGAGACATGTTGGAACGTAATTTCTTTGAGCAATTGTATGAATTGGACATCAGTGAAATGTGGTTCCAACAAGTCGGCTGCCACAAGCCACACAGCAGGTGCAAAAATCTAGTAATTGAAGTCTCAGTTCGGTGAACGTGTTATCTCGAGAAATGGACCCGTCGATTGGCCGCCGAGATCGTGTGATTTAACCCCTCTAGACTTTTTTTTAAGGGGGCTACATTAAATCATTGGTCTATGTCGAGCCAGCGACGTTAGAGGAGCTCAGAGCCAATATTGAACGACAAAAAGCGGCGCGTATCGGTCGAAATGTGCGGCCGAATCATCGAAAATTGGGTTCAACGTATCGACCGCTGCATACGTTCCCGTGGTAGACATATGAACGAAGTGGAATTCCATTCATAAATGTTTTGATAGTAATTCAAGCCAATAAAATTTTGTTGAAGATATCTTAAGTAGTTTGCATTTTGTTTAAAAAAGAAATTGTCAAGTCCTTAATGAAAGACACTTTACATGGAGTGTATACCCGTAAATTTAGACCGCCGATGATTTAGTACGGTGGCGCGTTAGGTAATACATAATAATATATTCAGTCGCGTTTAAATTCATATTGTCTGGTAAATATAATTTATATTTTTTCTATCGCTGTCTAAATATAAAAGCGGGCTTATTTCGCGGAGATACCAACGCAAATGGTGACGAAAAGAAGGAATCACTGAACTGGGTCGACAAAGACGTGTGCAGCTCCCGAATAACCTTTCCTGGAAAAATTTAGTGGGCCTTTTTTATCGTATAACTGAAAAAGATTCCAAATATGCATCAACGTGAGCAAAAGTTGGTTACAATCGAGAAAGGTCTCTGTAGATCCCTCGATGAGTTCAGTGAAATCTCAGAGCATGTGCTGGGATCATGTGGGGCAATAACCCACTAAAGACTGAAAAATGTGGGCAAATACCAATTATGATTTCGATTTCATGATTACCGCTCAGATCCAGCTTCCATAGGTACTTAGATTATAAAGAAAACTGAATTAGAGAGAGTACTATAAAACGAATTTCTTCGCCAATGAATAATAAGAGTACATAACCCTCAAAAATAACTCCAAAATAAACCGTAATGGTGGAAAGTCAAGCGAACACATCTTTCCAAGGCAGCACCAACAGACCAAAAGGTCACAGTCCTTTTCAAGGAAAGAAAAATAATTTTAAAAATTAATTAGGTTAGGTTATCCTTTATATACGGAGTAGGTACTTCACTTAGGCCCCTATTATGAGTGTCGATAGTTGATCGTTGATCGACAACTGTGATTGTCGATTGCGATTGATATTTGTCGATTTGACGGTCGCTTGTAGTCGATTAAAAATGTCTGATCGATGCTTTTTCGTGGAAGTGAACAAATGTAGTGCGTACGAATATCTAAAATCAATCGACGCAATCGACAATTGGTAAATTCTCAAAAAAATACGCCTAATATTGTCGTGACGATCGCTGATCGACAATCACAATAAGGCCCTTAGACCAAGTTAGGTCCATTGTAAAACCACGAGCAGAGGCGATCATTTTCGCTACTTTTGGAACCATTTTGAATTCTGGAGTAATTTCCATATTTTGCCGATATCCGTTTCTGCAATATCCAAAAGAGTACTCTGTACCATTGACATACTATACATGGACTGCTAGCAGCCAATTTTTCGTTGAAGCAAAAATAAGCACTAGCCCTTTTGGTTCACGGCGGAGAGAAACGAAAACACTCAAATGTCATCGAGCAATTCGTGCGATTTGGTTTGTGTCGAGGTTCGTGTGCTGAGTGTGCCATACTGCCATCTGTTATAGATAGTTTGAAATAATTTGAATAAGTCGTTATTTTTGCGCAGTTGCAATGTTTCTACAATGGATGGCACTGTTTTCTATGTAAAAAAATAGCAAAGGCGCGCAGAGGTTGAAATCTCTTTCCTACTTTCGCCGCACTGAACCAAAAGGGCTAGTGCTTATGTTTGCTTCATTTTTCCTCGCAGGTTTGTATGAAACTGACATTTCGTTAGCAGAATGCTCTGTACCTATATAATATGCTTTCTAATCGAGGATATCGCCGGGCAGTTACATAGTAAGTGGAAAGGTGTTTCCGCCTCCTCCACATTCATGCAACGCACGCTTTTTTTTGTAACCTTCACCCATTCTTGCGCTGATTTAGCTTCAGAATTTTATGCCGGTTTTGGAATAATCTTCTTGTTTGATTGTTTCAGCTGATCTGAGTCTCGTTTAGACGGTCCTGAAAAGTCGTTGCCGCTTCTTTATTCGGTGAATTTATTCGCGTCTTTTTTGCAGCCGTGGCTTTAGATGGTTGTTGATCCTCGGATCGGTTAACGTTTGCATCCACATCTCTGTTTGTTTTGAAAGACCGAACAGACGATTTTAAGTATCTATCGCTCCTCGGTCCGTGTTTTTTTCTATCGGGATTGTATCCATTAGCGAGGATGTTGTCGCTTGGGTTTTTTTCTCTACTACGGCAGAGGATCTTTATCTGTTCACGGGGTTTAGATATTTCCCTCCGTAAATCGGCGATCTCGGATTCTGCTTCCCGGAAAACGGACTTTATAAGGGTACCCATCTTGGTTGACACTATAGAAATCAATTAGACCGTCAATTTTTACCCCAAGCTACTGCATTTTGGTATTTTCGTGTTTGTCGCATCACTTATTGTCGAAGACGTCGATTTCGAATGAACAAACGGGCAAATCGAGTGCTCTTCCCAAAATGGTCGACAACCGTATCATTAAGCCCTTACCTTATAGGATTAATGGCTACGGCTTCCAAGTTTGCAAAATAGATAGTTGGCGCAACAGGCGTGTAGACACCCTAGGCCTAGATTCTCACCACAATTCGTTTGTGTGAGTTTTTATTTTTGGGACGAATGGAAGGGTCCGAACGGATGAATTGAGGAGCTTTTGCCGTACAATTATGCTCTCGGATGTTTGTCAGACGTTCACGAGAGGTGGCGCAGTGAAAAAAAAATTTAAATGTAATTTGTGTTTTTTTTTCGAGGATCGAATCCTCGCACAGTGGTCCCGCACACTCACAACTGAGCCACTGGGTTAAAATTACTCACCATTGGCATATGTCAATTTTTGCAAATTTTGTATCCTTTCATAAACTTCGTTCCTACTGTGCTGATCCCTAAAACGATTAATAACAGTCCAAAGCGATTTTTTTTTAAATAATTTTCAATACAAACATGTTTACGAATCGATTCCGTTCCTTGTTCTCTTTTATTTACTTACAAATAAAAATTAAATTTAGTTAACAAATGTGTAAAGGCATGCTATAAGCTTAAATCACTTTAATTTATTATTCTAATATTATTCTAATAGCGCTCATCAATTATACTTTGGATATGCGTGATTTGGGAAAGCTCACGGCGTTTAACTTCGAGTACATACAAAACGGGACAGTCAAGGGATGCACAGTTGATGAAATTGGGACGGCCACAACATGCTTGGCATACCTTTATTACAAAGTTGACTGTGTAAGAAATATTTTCGACTGCTATTAACAAAAGAAATAATTTACCATCTGTGTGAGGTGGAAACCTCGCTCAAGTTTAGATATTTTCTCCTCCAAAGTGACGACGCTTTTTATGGCATCCTTTGAACATAATGTACAAATTCCCTGTTTAGTTTGACGTCCGCAGTCTATTATACAATTCGTCGAAGAGAAATACTGTGATATGGTACTTTTCTTAGTTGCATTTGTAGAAATTATTTCATTCGCTGTAGATAACGCAGGGGTGAAGAGAATTTTTCGGGGTAAATTCGTAAACCTGTAGGGATTTGATGTTATCAGTTAGTTAGCAAGAATGGTTTTAGAAAAACATTTTACACTGAGCAGTGCTATTTTTTGATGGCAAAACAAAAAGCTTGGCTGGTTACCACTAACTTACCATTCATTAACATCTGCTCCAATCAGCAAAAAACAGCGATTCAGTGGTGGAATGATAGCCTTCGTTATGTAGTAGATGGCGTTAATTTTAAGTCCTTCATCGGCTAAAACGTCATGAGGACTGCGTACTAATTTAATTAGCGGTAGACCGGGGGGACCGTTTGTAACGATAAATGGCACACGCTCCCCGCGTCGTGGTATTTTACGAGGATCAACTTGGATCCATTTTCTGAAATGTTTGCCAAATGTAATTTAAAAACTAAGTCCAATGAAGTCTGGACAGAACTTCACCAGACCCTTCTTCCCAAAATCCAGGTGTAAGAAGGGCATAAACACACCCGAATGGGACTAAGACAACTCAAAAGAACCCCCTTCCTCTTTAGAAAAAAATTTTAACAATTTCTTCTAACTTCTTACCTTGTTAGTTCCAAAGCAGGTACACATGCCGTCGGTTTATAGCCATTTAATCCACGAAACTCCTTGGCGAATATTAAGTCTTGAATATTCGCTTTCCCCGCTAGTAACTTTGTGAATTGACGGCAAACATAGCTCTTTATCTGACTTACATCAGCTGTTTCAAAGAGAATTCTGAGACACTTTTCCAGCATTTTCGCCGCTGCTGGACAGCCATCTCTTCGAACAGTCTCAATACCTTTAGCCTCGTAGATTGGCTCTTCTTGGTCTGGACTTTCGTACATGTATCCAACGTAGCGTTTTTTTGTCTGCAAATAAAATCATGTATAAGACATACCATTCAATGCCAACAATGCGAATTCACCTGCAAAATGCACGGCTGGTAGACTTTCTCCAGCTTCAGTTTTACTGGCTGTGGATTATCTAGCGTCACTAGGTCAGCAATTTCTGCGCCAATTTTAAAAGCTTCCGTTCTGCTTCTGCCCGGCACAAGTACAAACAGGGAATCCGTATCTCCGTAGACAACTTTTACATTCCACGTTTTATTAGCTTCTACCAGTTTGATTGCCCGTTCGAGTGTCTCTCGACCTTTCGACACAACACTGTCTCCCACTTCCACGCATGGCATTCGGCCACTAAAATTAGCCGCAGTATAACCGTAAGTCACGTTCGCAATCAGCTTAAGGCCCAATTGACGAGAGTGTAGTATTCTTTGAAGGGCTGTACTACTTTTGTGCAGTTTCATCGATTGTTTCACCATCTGGCGGGTATCGAGAATTTCGGTTAACATGCGCGGCAGAATGCCCTCACGGATCTCATGTTTTACAAATACCGCGCCACATGGCGACACTGTGACTAGATCGCTGTCCAGAAGTTTTCTAAGCAGTGTGGGTGAAACTCGAAGTTGCGAAGCACCGAATTCGAATGGCACAGCTCTAAACAGGAAACAATTTAAATCGTAAGATTGATAGCGAAAAGGTGTCTTCACTTACTGTCCCAAGTGTTCTACTCTGCCTAGGCATGTGGAGAAACAGTAGTTGTACGCCATAATCATGCTGGGATAGAGACTTTGAAAGTCCAGTACAATTACCGGATCTGGATAGAATCGTGATTGTGGCTCTAAAATGAGCGGCAGGTACTCGGGTGCTCTCATATGGGCACGTTGTTGAACACTAGGTGAAAGTGGAACCAAGTTCCTCGGCTTTGCAATTCTACAACGATTACGTTCATTACACCCGAATGGAGGAAACTTTCTCAAACCTACCGCAGCATCATGCTCTCCACTCTGAACTGAGATCCTCGTGAGAGAACCTCATAAAATTGAATTCCTATAAGTTTTGCCATCTCACTGGTGCGCCCAATCAAATCCAGCTGATCGAGTAGCTCCAGCGTTCCCCTCACTCGTTCCAAGTAATATTCCAAGACAATCCATCTCGTTTGTGGAGCTTGAAACCAATAATTAAGATCTCTATGTGTGTGACGCGGACATCGCCGATGCAGTATGTGGTACACAACATTTTCGAACGTATACGATGTCAGTGCGATTTCTGAGCGCATCAAGCGCCATACATCCAGCAGAATTCGCCCACACAGTTTTGTCTGCCAAAGTTTACCAAGGAATTACAAAGCGCTTAAAGTTTACCAATTAATTTACCTCGACATTCAAATCAGTGAGTTGTTCTCGATCCTCATCGACGAAATCTCGTACTTTTTGTGATGGAATTCTCGACAGCAACGGCGCAATATCGAAATTAAGATATTTCGCTCGCTCCATAACATATCCCCATGAGGACATTTCGATTTCGTATCCCACAAAAATGTCGGGATCCCAACGAGCACATAGTACCAACAGTTTCACAAGTCCTTCCAGTTCATTGGCGGCGGTCCAAATTTCTACATCCGAATCAATGCCATTCAATTTGGCACTAATTGCGCTATCGCCATCGGCAACAATAATAAAGCCCGATGTCTTCGAAACACCTTCTGTGCAAGTGGACGGAATGCTATTTTCAATCGCATAAAATATGCACATAATTGCATCGAACTCGGGATTGGGTAGGAGATCTTCACGTGTCGAGGTGAAAAGTTCCAGCGAGAGTGTTGTCAGGTAGTTGTGCTAAAATTTACCCACAGATTAAGGTGTGAATGGATTTTTCTCTTAAAGGTTCTCGAGACTCACCTCGATATCGGATTTAGCTTGCTGTAGATTTTCCAAATTCACTTTAAAACCATACGTGTTGTTTAACGTCGCGATGCTTAGTCCAAAACTGGCGTCAAATGAACCCTGCGAGCTGTGAAGATTTTGCACAAATGATGATTTTTCAAGTTCGGCTAGTACCTAGATTGGAGAAAGAGAAAAAGTTAGAAAAGTGAGAGAAGTATTAGTAGTTTCAGTTCCATGAGTATTTCTCGTGTTTACTTACCGCTTCACTAGATATTGTTTCATTGGACTGCAAACTCTCGCGACTGGCCCTTGTGTCATCTCCACGTTCCGCCTTAGTTCCTGTTAATCCACAACTAGTTGTTGGCATTACATCTTCTTCGCTGCATTTCTCCAAAGCATTTGATATACAGATGTCTTTTAGCTTCTGAGATAGAGATACTTTGGCGCGAGGCGGTCTTCGGCCTCTTACAGAATTTGTGGAGCTTGATTTCGATTCACTTCTCGCTGCCGTCGCCGGGGTACAGGTATATGAATCTCCCAGTTTACTGTTTGTAGTAGTAGTAACCATCGGAGTCAAAGGCGTTAGCGTCACACTGCGCATAGAACAATCCATGTCATCAGCACTCTCACCCGACTCATTTTCCATCAGCATTACAACCTTTTGACGGCGTACTTTGATTGGACTGTCTTCTTCGAATATGGTCGCCTTTTCCTTGACGAGTTCTCTTGCTTTTAACCAAACCTTGGCATCGTGTTTGGTCGGCGGTAACTTTGATGGTACAATTAAAACCGACTTCTCTGTCGATAAATATTCTCTAATCTGATCATCATTTCGAAGGTTAACGCCTAGACTTTGCATAACCTTCTTTCGGCGGTCAGAAAACCCCTCTAGACCCGAAATTGTACTCTGAAAGTCTTCGATATCGTTGAGTGATTTACCCGGAATACAGAGAACTGTGTGTCCCACCTCCTTTTTGTGTGTCACATCAGCGTAATTACTGTAGAAGGGTTTTTGATGAACCATTTCGGGAATGCCATAAAATTTACAATTCTTTTCGACTTCTTCGTACGTTTCGGGCTGGAGATGTGGTGTGATTATAACGACTTTCTCAGCACTTGGTGAATGCAACGATTGATTGCACTTTACAGATTGTGACGGGCTAGGAACTGATATTTCACTAAACACCGGACTATCTACAATAAAGGACTTTTCATAGAAACTGTGCACGGTAGGGTCATCATCAGTGTCTGACTCGGACTGGCGTTTAGCATGTTCTGGCGTACGTGGGGTACTGATGTGACCAATCCTAAATCGATGTAGATGCGATGGACCAGCCACGGGTATTATTTCGTACTCATTGTTGATATTAATGGAATATGGTTTCGGTGTTGTTGGGGTTTTGGGTACCGCTTTTTCAATTTCTTTAATCTTTTCTCTCTTCAGACGAATTTTTAACTGTTTTGTCTGATTAGGAGAAGAATTTACAGAATTGTTACCACTTGAGGGCTCTTTTACATTGGCTTGGGAATTCTGAAGCTTTGGACACGATTGCTGGCATTCGTTTGCAGGCTTTGCATCTGCATTAGGTTTGTTTGCAATACATGATTTCAATGACGCGAGAGAACAAGTATCCTCATAGCAATCGCTATTTGCCCGTTCTTCTTCGAATCGTTTTACATTTTGTTTCGCTTTTCTCTCTTTGATTTTTCTATGCGAACTAAGAGACAATCGGGATTTTCTTTTCGAATTTGCCGCCTCCCTTGGTGATAGATTTTTGGACTTGCCGTTTGAAAGAACTTCCATCGAGTTGAGATCTTTTATTCGTGAGCATTTCTTCAGTATTACTCTGGGACTAATTTTGGTATCGTTGCCATTAGATGTACTGTGTCCTATTGACGTATTAAGTTTGATTTGAATTTCTTTATTTGAATTTAGGTCTTTCTGCGGCGTCGATGACTCCAATTCTAGTGCATGTTTCTTAATCATTACTCTGGGACTAGTTACACAATGTTTGCTGTCTGTTGGTTTATGTCGAGGAGGCAACTCATACTTTGAATGGTTAATATCATCAGGCGACTTAAGTGTCCCCGATTCTAGTGAATGCTTTCTAAGTAATACTTTGGGGCTGATTCTAGTCCTATGAGGCTGACAATCTGAATGTCTTATACTTGGTGATACTATATCACCGCCTTTCAAATCATTTGTACTTGATGAATTATGTTCCTTCGTTAAACACGACGAATTTTCACTTCCATTTGATTCTGGGGTTATTTTCCTCGACTCTGATTCCATCGCGTATTTCCGAAGTACTACTCTGGGACTGACTTTAGCCTTAGTTGCACTGTGCTCGTTCGATGCGATCTTATTTGTGGCACTTAACTCTTGCAGAGAGTTACCCACTTCCGTTGTCTCCTCTTGACTATTTTGATCAGATTCAGGTACCTCGTTCGCATTGTAGACTTTAAGTCGTTTCTCATACTTTCTTCGAGGAGAACGAAAGTTGCAAGTTATGTGCGTTTTATCCAAGTCAATAGTTTTTCTTCGTTTATGGGTGAGACTAGAATTAAAAGAGATCACATTAAATTATGTATTAATTTGAGTCATACAAAAAATGTTACGTATACGCCACCGAAAAAAAAACGAAATTTAAATTTTAAATGTAAACAGTTGCAGATTGCAGTCATCAAATCATGTTGCATGATAGCATACCTTCGCAAGTAACAAATAATCAGATGATTTCTTAGTTCATCAGTAGCCAAAGTCAAAGTGCGTCTGTATGGTTAGAGCTGTGAACTAATACATGCGATAAGGAGGAGGACAAGAAAGAAATGCTGAACTGATCGATCCTAATGTGTCTTGTCAAGAACCGATGCAGACAAAACAAGCGGTGTAAGGAGTATATATGAGAAGGATCAACAAAACGAGGTCACCTCCTCCTCCTCCTCCTCCTCCTCCTCCATTCACTGTCTATGCAGATGGGACCGAAAATTACTCGAAGAATTTTCTTCTCGAAGCAACCAAGAGTAACCTCATCCGCTTTTGATACGAGTCCATGCCTCTGGACCATAGAGAAGGAATGGGATGATTAGGGTCCTATAAAGGGACACTTTAGTTGTCCGAGAGAGGGCTTTACTACTCAGTTGCTTTCTTAGCTCAAAGAAAATACCATTGGCAAGTTATTTTTCGGAGTTCATAGCGGCGTCTAGGTAGACAAAGTTATTAACCACTTAAAAGTTATATCTTTCTATAGCGACATTCTGTCCGATACGTCGGTAATGAGTGTCCTTGCCTCATTGACCGCCAAACCCATCTTCACCGCCTCCGTCTGAATGCTCACGAACGCGCCAGTAACATCCTGTTGCGTTCTGCCGATTATGTCGATGTCGTCCATTTTGCACTATTCTTTCAAGAACAATGTTGAAGAAGTCACATGAAACCGCATCGAAGGTCTCGGTGGGTTCTTTACCGACCTTGATAGAGCAGCGTGCATTCTCCATTGTCATCCTGCACAAACAGACGAGTTCGGCAGGGATGCCAAAACTAAACATTGCTCTGTATAACTAGTCTCTATAAATGTCCAATTTTTTCATGCTCTTTCTTTTTCCTCCGGAGAAGCCGGTGCTCCTCCCTCCTTTTTTGCTCGTAGAGCTCACGAGCAGCTCTCGTCCTTCTCTGCAGCGCCGCTTTGAAAGGCCAGTTGCTTTACTGCATGTGCTTGCCGGCACTCTTTATCAAACCAGGTGTTTCGTGGTGATGGTCGGGTGAAACCTAGCACATCAGTTGCGACTTTTCTGATTGCGATGTCACAGGACTTTTCGAAAGGTTAAGGGAGACGCGATCGGCAAAAGTTCTGCCGGTTTGTTACGTTTGTAGCCGTTCAACGTTGAATCTCCTCACAGTATTTCCTTGTTGTTTTGGTGTCTGGGATATCCGCATACGTACCTTGGCTACAACAAGGTAGTGATCCGAGTCTATGTTGGCCCCTCGGAATGTTAGGACGTCCATAATACTGGATGAGTGCTCTGCGTCGATCGCAATGTGGTCAATCTGGTTGACGGTTGATTGGTCGGGAGATCTCCCTGCGTCTTTATGAATATCGAGATGCGTTAACCGCGTACTTACTATGACACTATTTAAGTACGATTAAAATTTCCATTACTTTTGGTTGTTTTGATCGATAAAGTCTCCATGTCGGTCAAAGGGCAAAGGGAACAATGACAATGACACGTCATCGATGTACCAGTTCCCCCAACCAGTATAGAAAAAGTTAACTTACCAATAACAAAGCCGTTAGTTCTGATGGGTTATTAGCGGAGCTCTGGTAATGTTTTGGTAGGTCGCATGAACCAAACTATCAACGCACTAAACCTAACTCTCAGTCTAAAAAAAAGTTATTCCAAGTACAGCTTACCTTGATAATCGAGTGTTTTCAGTATACATTTCAACATCGTTGGAAATGCTTTTACGTCTCAGTTCTGTGAGTGCTAATTTCTTGCGAAGACACAACCGTTTCCTAAAGAGAATCACAAAATAAATATAGATAGTTCATCGATATCAAAATCAAACCAACCTTTCATAACCCTCTTCAGATGACACTGAGATTGTTTCATCCTCATCATCAGCAGGAGACGGTGTTTCCACTTGTTTAGTTGCGTCCAACAGGTTTTCTGCAAGAAATTGTTAAATTACACACGAGTTGACAATACCATCTGAATAATTTGTGTACTTTTTAGCGAACGAGATTGTATGATAAGCGGTAGGGGAGCATATTTTTTAGCCACACTATTTGGCGTTCTGGGTGATCTCGTTTTAGCCGTTCTGTTTGGTGTTGTCGGCGTAGTTGGTGGCTTACGATGTGTGCTCTTTTTGGGAGTATGCAAAACATCATCAGCCCCATCGCACTGTTCGACAACTGGGATATTATCACTTGGTTGACTGAAACAAAACCAAATCATTACCAACTATAAAACATGTCCGGATAGCAGCCTAACATACGAAGGTTGGGTAAGCTTTAACAACAGCTCATCCATATCGTCCATAGCGATAGAAAAATCATTTAAACATTCATTATCAGAGTCATCCTCTCGTAAATCAGCAGCGACATCTTCTAAGCCAGCTGCATCAGTTTCAAATGCTTTCGGCGAGCTATTCACTTAAAATGTATTTTGTATTAATGAACAAATGATTTTGAACGTTTGGAGATGCCTACTGTCCAAATTCTGCGAGAGTGGAGCCAGTGTGCTATCCAAGTCGATTTCATTTTGGTCATCCCCAAATTCTAGCTGTCGCATCACCTCTAAAAGTTGCATATCTTCTTCGCGTACTGTAAAAAAGTTTCTGTTAGAAAAGAGCTATTTTTTTTTACGAAATAATTATTAGCACTTACAGCTTTGGTTTATAGCGTTAGGCTGCGTTAGATTAAGAACCAATTCCTTATCAACAATCGTATCATCCATGAACACATCATCTGACTCAGGAACCGAAGGAGTTTCGGACAACTTTATCGATGTGTGGAATATACTTCGGTTTGAGAGATGATCTGCTATGAATGATGCGTTTACCAAACGATCATCTTGGGTGCACTCTTCTGGGTAAACAGCATTCGCAATTAATTTCTTTAGATTGAAGGTTCTTTTCTATAAAGAAATGTCACGGAAATGTGTCTTAAATTCAAGAAATTAGAAGGATTTGGGTGGAACACAATGGGCGGCTAAACGCGGAATGTTTTAACGTTTAAAACCGCAATGAGATCAAATGAATACTTCTAATCAACCACGCAAACTTGTTATTGTCGAAACGCAGAAGCATGGAAATCACTTGTTTCATGAGTACAGAGTACCATTGGGAATCTGAAATCAACATTTAACAGGCTATCTCATTAAACAAATGTACCTTTTCTTGAATACTGCTTTCGGCGGGTGCTATGCTGCTTTGAAGTGTAGCATTGATAGTTTGATCCATCGATGCTTCGAGTTGGAGTAGCTTATTAACCAATCCATTGCGGTAAAATTCGTTACTCTCTGTTTGCTTTACATTGGGCCGTTCTTGTGAAAAGGGGATTTCGAGTGGTGGAACCTTTCAAATATAAATTAATTTATTACCATTAAAGAAAAATGTACAAATACAATACCTCATCACGTTCGTGGCTGAGTTTCTCTCGTCGAACTCGTTCATCCTGCCAAATGGACTCTATGCCAGGATTTGAATGTGTGCCAGTTTTTGTAATGAGCTGAAAACGATTCAATATAAAACCACAACCAATATCCAGCTCCAATGCAGAAGTCGACTGTTTTTCAGCGACATTACAATCTAAAATTTGTTCCTTCTTAGTTGAGTATGGTACAACTGAAAGGAATTCAATATTACTAATCAAAAAATATTTTGAATTTGTAGGCAACAAACCATCTTCATCGTTTTTTCGGCGAAATTTTAAAACTTCTTTTGGTACATGAAGAAAGCTCATACCGTACAAGTTGTAATCAATGAAGAACTGCAAGATATAAGGTACATGCGACTCGTGTGGTTGAAATATTTTACCCATGATGGCTCCATTTTGCAATAAATTAGAGATTCGTCTAACAAATCGTGGATTGAGCATGTATATCTTAAGGTATTGATGTTCTCTTTGGTGGTAGCCATAAAAGGGTCTGCAAAGGACAGTATAAAAGAAATATTGTGTATATTTCGAATAAACAACGACTTACATTCCCTTTACCAGTTGAATTTTAAAGACATGCTGACTTCCAGAACTACCCTGCCCGAGTGAGATATTTATGGCTTTATCAATACTTGAGGCAATCAAGTAAATCGCCTTGTCTAGCGTGTCGAAATCTTTCTTATCATACGGTATATATAAGTATGGAAATATGCCATGCACATGCATACACGTTTTTTGTCCCTCTGCATTTGAACCGAAAATTCGAATGATTGGAACCTAGTATTTGAAAGAAAATGTACAATTCGATTATGAACTACTTGCCAGTTGTTAAAACTTGTTTATACCTTTTTTATCTCCTTGGCGCGAAGCTCTGAAAAACAAGGATCCAGTCCTGGTTTGGGTTTCTCCATATAAAAATCGACCGTGACTATCCGGAGGGAGAATATTCCTTCTACAGCGCACATGGTGAAATAGGTACTCTCGGATTTGTTTGATCTTAGCACTTTATATCACACTATACGAAAAGTTCGCAAATAAGGAGCAATGGAGCTTTTATTAGGCAAATATTTCTGCCGTTGAAGGACGTATAAAGGTTTCTCTTATGTATTCATGACATGAATTGAAATTATTTGGATTTATTTTCCCATAATAAATGAAAACAAAAACTTGTTCAGTCAGATGTTTCAAAATACTGCACCGATTCTGCAGCACTTGAGAAATGTCAATTTTGGAAAACAAATAACAAATGCCTAGTTTTCTTACAATTGAGCTTTCTAAAAGGTAGGGTCAGGTGTTGCCAAGTGAGCTAAAAATATAAAACTCTAGGCAACGCTACGTCCTAATTGGACTGGCATCGCACGACCGAACGATGAACTTTGGTCGGTCGCATCGCTTGTTGGTAGCGCTACCAAAATGCGTGTCCTATTACCGGTCGCTCATAAGCGCTTTGTAAACACCAAATCGCGCAAGCACTTTTGTGTTTTAATAAGGACACAATAGAATTATTGCAGTTTGATATTTTGATCGACCAATGCAGCGACTATCGCTCGTTGCTCGGTGGCACGATGGCTGCCAATTAGGACGTAGGGTAATAATTTTATTGTGCGCTAAAACTAAAAATATGTGTCATGGTATCCGTTCCGAAAGAAAAATTCTCCGATTTTGTACGAATCGGAATTTTACTTCATGGTAATTATTGTTCAGCTGTTTGGAACATTTCTACGACAATACATTGCGATGGGTTGCGTTTTTTGTCACGCAACACGTCAATTTCTCTCTGATGTTCTCCGTCTGTTCGTCGCGGATATTCATGAACAAAATGCTTTGATGTACGTTCGAAAAACGGATACTATGAATGAACGTAAATACAGTATTCGACTGAATTTGCGTTGGGAAGAAAATTACTCTCCGAACCGATACCATGATAGGACCGTCGCGTCGCCGTTGACATACTATATACCAGCGTTGCCACTGTTGGACTCTTTTTTCGCAGTAGATTCTCTAAAAAATGAAGTAGATTGCATTTTTTTGCAGAGATTTTTTTTTTCAAACAAAACCAAGGTAAAATACAAAATATAACATAAACAATACAAAATTAATAAAAACGAGTACTTAAACAAAACAGAAAAATGCATTAATATGAACATGGAATATTGTTCATCTTAAGTTAATATTGTTCACCATAAGTTTTTCTATGTCATCATCATAAAAAGCAAACAAGTTTAAAATAGGCAATATCGAGGGTATACTGCCTTCCACTAGGTACTAACTTTATATCTACGTACCTCAGAGCAGAGGTTTCAGCATTTCATCATTAAAATTAAAACGATTTTTTATCTGCAGCCCGAAAAACCCCATCAAGCTAGAAAATGTCTGTTCAGAATCGACGTCTAAATTTGACCTGTTGTTGTTCAAAGACATATTTTGCTGAAACAGCTTCCTTCGACAATTTAAGCCAGGAAAACTCAGTTTCCGCCATTGGCTTGTGTTTCTGTTTGTATTTTATCTACTATTTTTGATTTGGCTTCCTCATTTAAGTTTTTACAAAAATGCAGTAGATTTAATTTGGTGGCAGTAGATTTAAATTTTGAAAAAAATGCATTAGATCTACTGCAATTGCAGCAAAGTGGCAATGCTGCTATATACAACATGGAAATGACTATTGCAGTAATTGAATTGTTTCTCTGGTGGGTCACATCCATATCTTGTAATTTAGGCACTAAAAGCTGGGTGATCATGTCAGTATAACGAAAACCATTAATTGTTGCTGCCTGACCAGCCGCATTTTCAAAGAAGAAGGGTCCGATAATGCCTCCAGCCCACGCGTTGTGGATGCATTTGTGTCTCAACAATTACTCGTGGGTTTTCCCAAATGCAACAATTTTAAAGATTAACAAAGCCATCAAGATGAAAATGAGCTTCATCATAGAAGTTGATTTTGTTTGAAAATTGCGGACTATAGCCGACAAACCTTGATTATTGTTAAAATATTGCTTAACCATGAAAATACGTAGTTCTTTCGTATAGCGCTCCATTTTTACTAACCCCGAACTGTCAGCTGTCACATTGTAATTTTTTTGACGTTGGCATCACTGTACTATTAAATGGCGCAAAATTCAAATTGTGCGTGAATTATGGGACACTTTTTAGTTGATCGTGAACGTTAAGTTGCAAAGAATTATCGGCCCTCTCATGGTATCCGTTCCGAAAGAAAAATTTTCCGATTTTGTACGAATCGGAGAATTTAGCTTCCTGGCAATTGTTCCGGCAATTGTGTTCGGAACATTTTTCCGACAAAACGTAACGCACACCAGCAGTCTACGTTTTATTGCGATGGGTTGCGTTTTTTGCATCTGTTTTTGACAGTCACACGTCAATTTCTCTCCGATGGTCTCCGACATCTGTTCGTCGCGGAAATAATTTTAGTGAACAAAATGCGTTAATGAAAGTTCGGAAAACAAATACTATGAACGTAAATTTCAGTCTCCGACTAATTACTCTCCGAACGGATACCATGATAGGGCCGAAAGACTAGCCCAGATGAAAGACTCCGTGCTCGGAAACACCAATTTCCTAGCCCTTTCGTCTTCAATACTCACCAAAACTGCGAACAAAATTAACCAACAACAAAGATCAAAACCCAAATTCTTTGAAATAAAATAAAAAAGTAGACTTATTTTGTTCATTTTTTATTGCTGTTGATTTAAAAATTAATGAATTGTATCAAGTTTAATTGTTTTTATTTTTTTTTAATATTTGTTTCATGTCGTAGATGTTTTGCACAAAATAAAAATGAGGATGACTTTTTAAACAATATGGCGTTTTGTTTTCATCATCTTGTTTTTAGCTTTATCATTATTCAATCGTTTTCTTTTTAAATGTTCTTTTCTTTTTTCTTTTGTTTGCTATAATAGTTCAATTTTATTTAAAGTGATAATTTAATTAATATTTTATAAAATATATGTCCGTGCTGATAGAGAAAGATCCATTATTAGTGCATGTTTCAATGTTTGTCCAAATATGTCATCTTTTGTATGCATTCATTTAAATTTATTACTTTTTTTCCTATAATCATTCATAAATTTTAATTTAACTATATATTTTGTTAGCATTTAAATTTGTTTTCTTAAATTTCATAAATTTGTTAATACATAATTTGTTTTATATTATATTTGCTTTTTTTTATCATTTGAACCAATAATGTTAGTTGAAACGAAAATATTAAAAATGTTTTTCTTTTAAAGAGACATTTCATATAGTATTTTTTGTTTTGTTATTTTAATATTATTAATGCTTATTGCAAAAAGATTGTTTAAATTTGTTCTTCTGTTGATTTAAAATAATATATATATATGTTTTCTTATATATTCTATATATATATATGTATCTGTAAGTATATAAATGCTTTTATATACATTTTATAATTATCATCATTTATGTATATATATAAAAGGTGTTTACATACAAAAACATTATAAAAAAGTGAAATTTGCAAATAAAATTTGTTTTTATTTTTATTTTCAAGTACAACGCTAAATAGTATATTATTAGAAAATATGTTTTTATTTTAAATGTATTTATATATGTATGTATTTTCTTATTAATTCTTTTTTAATTAAGTTTGGCATAGTGTTAAGAAATTTGCTGGTTTTGCAAAGACAATCAATTAATTTTATAATACAACGTCACTTGTCATTGGATTATTATATTAGATTTTTATCGAAATTTTAGAGGCAGAAAATGAAATGTATTTTGCAAATTGAGAAATAAAATGTGAATTTAAATAAAATCAGTAATTTATATTGAAAATAATAATTTATAAATGTAGTTAATATCCGTATGTAGATTCAAATTGCTGTTCGATCTACGATGATAGTAAAAATGCTAGGTATATTGTTTTATTTATAATTTATTTAAATGAATTGTCCGATATTTTTAACGTACACTTGTTGTAATTATTTAATTGATTTTTTTATTTGAAATATACTTAAAAGTTTCTTATGAATATTTTTTTTTTAATTAAATGAATAATGTACACGAATGATGAAGAGAAAATAAAGCACTATATTCACACATTGATGAATATTAAAGCTATAAAGTATAAATATTCTGAATATTTATGAATACATACATTTAGGGGTACGAAAGGGAAACTTAACTGAAATAATAGCTAGACGTGTTTTTTTTTTTAAATAAATAAAGGAACTCAGAAAAATAAAGAATTTGGATTAGAAAAAAAACTTTAACCAAATATACTCGTAGAAGAGGGTATGAGAAGCCAATAGGTTAATATCATCAAGATTATTTCCATGCTTAAAAAAATGTTTACGAATTTGTGGTTGCGCCCCCAAAACACAAATTTTTATTGAGACAATGAAAGCAAGCTTTATTAATCGCTTGCAGTTCCCCCCTCATAAAATCTTTTTTTTTTTTTTCAAAGACAGCGTGAAAGTTTGTGAGGTAATCACCCCTATTCCTGTTGGCGTTTGTCGTAATCGCCTAATATTTAATTTCGGTTTTAAGTCAGTGTTTGTACAAACGATTTGAAATTACAGTTAACACATAGAAAAAGAAGCAAAATCGTAAACAAAAGTTCGAAAAAAATTTTAAAATCGTTTTTTACAACACATGAGTCGTATACGACAAACGCCAACGGGAATACGGGGGATTATTTTATCCTTAGTATTATGACCACAAATGATGCACACGGGTTCTCAGAACTCATATAGCACAAAGTTGATCAACATTTTTAAGTAGGTAGTATTTATGAGTATTTATGACTAAGTACATGCTATCAACAAACAAATAAGCATTTGTCCACCGGCTACGACAAAACGTCACTATTGAAAGCAACAATTTTCAGGTAGTTAAGGGGTTCATCTACTTCGGACTAAACATGAACTCCACAAATGACAGCTTAGTGGAGATCCGGCGAACAATTGCCCTAGGACTAGGAAACCACTGCTATTTCGATTTGGCAAAACAATTGGGTTCAAAACTGCTAACTCGAAGGACGAAATGTATGCTCTACGAAACCTTATCTGCCAGTTTTCCTTTATGGCGCCGAATGCTGGACAATAAGCCAGATGGTAGAACTGATACTGGACTCCTTCAAAACGAAAATACTTCTGCAGATTGTTGGTCATGTGTGCGAGGAGGACGAATGGATGAGAAGATACAACCGCGGACACTATGCGCTGTACCTAGATGTGGATGTAGTAGAAAAATCCAAAATACTTTGACCAAATTGGCTCGCCCACTTCGAACGAATGGACAATAATGTTCCAGCTAAGAGGAACTTCGCAGTCCAGCTCCTAAGTTCGAGAAGACTAGGAAGACCGAACCTCAGTTTCAAAAACCAAGCCATCGCGGATGACAGCGAACTTTGGAAGCAGCGTGCCCGGAATCACCGAGGATGGAAGGCTACAGTGTTTCAGGCAGAGACTCTTCACGGGTCGGGAGTCCGTTAAGTAAGTGAGCAATACGCACTGCACACCGCATGCAAATTTATAGTTACATCATTTTGAATGGAGAGCTTTTATGTACAGATTTACATACCCAATGGGCAGTGATTGCTAAAAAGTTTTAAATCAAAAAAAAGCAAACAAAACTTGCAATTCCAATTCCAAAATTTTAGCGACCGTAAATACATATTTTGGATTATCGCAGATATTTTTTTTATATTTATGGAGTGGAGCCACGTGAATGTATATTGTGCTGAAGAGAAATCGACCCGAAAACAGTTGCAAGGAGTTCTACAATAACGCAATATGTTTTATTCTGCACAACTGCGGCAGAACAGCAGTAGAAATAGAATCGGCCGGCGATAGAATCACCGGGATTTTATTATTCACGGAAAAAAATATTTGGTATCGTCGAATTCGCAAAATGAAAAGTTCGCCGTGTGGGTAATGTAAATGAGTTTCACTGTATCTTTCAAAACGTATTTCTACTGGCGATAGCCGTTGTATTGACAAACTACCACTGTAGGTGCATTTGAGACATGGGCTGCAAAGAATGGATGTTTTTATGTTTTTCTCAGCAGCCATGATTTTCTGGATCTGTTCGAGTGTCTTAAAGTTGCCTAGTGACAAACAACACAAACAGAACGCTGTAAATCTGCAACAGAATAGAATAAAAAACAGAATCTTGTTCTTCACGTTGCCAACGCGTTACCTGCAATACATTCTAATGACTCGTTAACCGTAATTAATATTCAACCAGGAATTGTTTCGCAAAACGTGTCTGAAACTGTGGTATGTCGAGATATTTCAGCGTAAATGGCACCGGAATGGTCACTCAGGAAGGATACCAAATGACAACATCGCAAAGCAGCCATGAGATAAGAGCGGAGGTCTCATGATAAATTGGAAGACCAAGAATAACGAGGAGATCAACAGTCATAGCAAAAGCGTACCACTGCTTAAACATAGCCACAGTAGCAATATCGGTCTGCAGAGAAAGATGGAAGAGATTATTTGTCGAACCACTTGAAGGAAGGAAACACGTGATGATGATGATGGTGATATATATATATATTTTTTTTTTTCAGATTTCTAACGTTAAACGTATGCGATCGATTTTCTATTTGGGTTTAGACACAAGATACAATTAAAAATAGATGTTGCTGAAATTTGCATTTCCTTGTAATTATGGGAGAACTGTCATTGATCTTAAGCAATCGCTTATAATTCCCATACCTTTTTGATCGCAAAGTCAATGTCACTTATCTTTAAGTTTTTATCTTATGTTATTAATTTAAATTTTTTTCGTGGTATTGCATCGGATTTAAACACTTATATTGTAGAACTTACTTGAGTTATCTTCAATTCAACTCAACTTTCACACAAACAAACTAATGCCCCTATTATGGAACACAACTCAACTTAACTAAGTTGAGTTGTCTTCAATTCAACCCAACTTTCACACAACCTAAACTAACTAACAACTTATAGACAACCACCGCCATTTTTGTTGTGTTTTGACAGACAACTTTTCTATCAAGGTTGTGTATGAGTATGACAATACCGAATTTTGAATTACAACCAAGAGACAACTCAACTGTAGTTGTGTAGTTGTAGTTGTCTTACACAATAGGGGCATTAACTTTTCACTCAACAAGCCAACAGTAAGTTATGAGCAGCTATGAGGTTCTATGAAAATAGCGAGGGTAAAACGGTGTTAGTGGCAACATTTCTGCCCATTTATTTGTACCAAATTGTTCTTACGTAAAATGGAAACAATTTAATATGCTATTACTTAAATTATAAAAATTAGAAAAATATAAAAAAAACACACCTGATTGCTTCTTAAGGAACACATGCACAGCACATCCACAAATCCATTGAAGACGTTGCAAGGACAGCCATTACTTTCATTCAGACCTACGATGGCACAAACAAACTTATAAAAATAAACTCAACTGAAATGGTAAACAAAAAAAAAGTCTCTAATATCAGAAAATAATTTTTTTTTTGTATTTTTTCCTTGTTTTTGTTGAGATGAAATTATTTTCCTCTTTACATTAAAAACCAAGTATACATATGTAAATATATTTATTCTTTTTTTCTCTATAACAATATTTTTGTTTTCATATATGGCAAATAAAATAAAAAACAGAAATAAAAAAAAATTCTTATGACAGTAAAAAGGATTACAAAAAAAAATTCACATTGACTAGAGTTTACATACAAAATAATATTTTTTACCCTTTTTTTTATACAATTTACACAAAAATGCAAGAAATATACATTGACATAATCAATATGAGACATAAACAAAAAAACAACTGATAAGGGGGCAAATCTAAACAAACCAAAGTAGGGGGAGAACACGACAGAATAGTAGGAGACGGAGATAAAGGTTGTTTTTTTTTATGATATACATTTTGTTTTTGTTTTTTTTTGTCAGTTAATTAGAGAATACACAAAAAGGCAATATTTCGTGTTAGTTTCTACACTACAATAATTAATTAATTCCTTAATGTCATTCATCAAAAATGATCCTAATGTTGTTGTTTTATTTTGCATTTTTTATTCCTTTTTTTTTTTTTGTATTTTTATTAATTTATTTATTTAAGTATTTAATTTTAATTATTAAGTTTGAAGTAGAAAAATGTTTACTCTTTTATTTTAATTATTATATTATTTAGTTTTGTGTGTGTGTTTTTAATTAGAAATGAGAAACGATCTTTTTTTTTGTTAAATATTATTAAAGATTACTTTTTAATGCTTGATTTGTTTTTGTTGTGTTAATTAGTAAAATGTCTTACTTATTAGTTAAATTTGTTAATTATAAATGTATTTTTCCTTTGTTCATATTTTTGCTTTCCTTTTTTTTTTTAATTAGTATGTATTTCAATTTTGTTTTCTTTTTATTTAAAAGGGCTATCAATAATATGCGAAGAGACAGATTTTTTTTTGTTTTGTTTTTAATGATCGCCATAGAAAATTATTAATTCAAATTCTTATAAGGTTTTGATTTGTTTTATTTAGTGTTAATTAATTTACGCCACATATAATAATCTAGAAAAAATTATCCATTAAAATTTGTTTTTGTTTTGTTTTTATTCATTTAATGTATATATATATATAAAGAATTTGTTTTAAGTATATATTTCTCTATTCAAATAGAAGGAAAACACTTTGCAAGTTAATTATAGAAAAAAAAAGAAGTAGAAGAAGAAGAAAAATAATAATAAACAGGAAAAGAAGAAGAATTAAAAAACTTGATCTAAACATACAAAAATATGATAATTATGATGTATAAAAAATAAAAATGTAAACATTGCATAAATTAACTTAAACATCAACAACCATTTTTTTGTGAATATCTGTATTTCCGACGACCGAACAAAATTCGTCGAATGATATTTTACCGTCCTCGTCTTTGTCGGCAAAACAAATAGTTTTATCTACAATTTGTTGTAATTGTGTATCCTTAAGATTATTTCCTACCATCATTTTAAGCACCTGTAAATTAAACCAATATTTTTATTAATATTTTTTTTTTTCACAATTTTAAAGCGCCACCATATGGCGACGCAATTAAATGACAACAAGAAATAATGTAGGTAAATAAAATAAACGACAAGTAATTAAGACACACTAATCCTTTATAAATAGAATTGACAAGTGAACAAGATGCTATGTTATTTTTGAAATTATTTTTTCAATGTACGCCGGGGGAGGTACTCTTCGTTTGTCTGGTGACACTAGTTGATTCGGGTTTCAATATTTATTTTTCAAAATAAAAATTACATTATCTAAAACTCGTGATTTTTTTCTTGGTTTAGCATGAGTCATTGGAAATTGGAAATTTTAAAGTTTCGACACAATTCGATCACAAAAAATATATACAACACATATTCTGAAAATTTAATAACACGTCGTGTACTAACGTTTTCGCTAGGGTGATATTTTATTCTGTGTAACAAATGACATGCGCCGATACGAGCGTTGCTAGCCAGCATGGCGCTTTGAGACCATGAAGAAGATAGTCACATCATGATTAATTTTTCACACTGCAATATGTACTGTTGTTAAGAGTTTGTGGAAATAAATTAAGTTTTGCAGTCTCGTAACGTAACTAATGACAAACAAGTAAAAGTGTTATCATCGGCCTGGCCGATGCTTTGATACCCTCCACTGCATAAAAGTCATGCAAAATGTTTGCCATGCGAGTTAGTATGTGTCTAATATTAGTTTTTTATGGTAGGTAGCAGAACTACTTTACCGACATAGACAATTTTCAATACCAACCTGACGACGGTTAAAAAAAGTCCTCTCACAAAATTGCATTCACCTAAGTCGATTCGTTTGGACGCTATCGTGCTTTCAACAGACAGAGATATATGGGTCAAATATTGGCTTTGTATGGGAGGTAACAGAACTACTTGATCGACATGGACCATTTTTAATACAAACTTGAAGGCCATAAATATAAGACCTCTCACAAAATTTCAGTTGCCTAAGTCGATTCGTTCGGACGCTATCGTGGTTTCAACAGACAGAGAGAGACGTGGGTCTAATAGTGGTTTTGTATGGGAGGTACCAGAACTACTTGACCGACATAGCCCATTTTCAATACCAACCTGGCGATAGTAAAAAGAAGTCGTCTCACAAAATTTCATTCACCTAGGTCAATTCCTTTGGACGCTATCGTGCTTTCAACAGACAGACAGACAGACGGACAGACAGACAGACAGACAGACAGACAGACAGACAGACAGACAGACAGACAGACAGACAGACAGACAGACAGACAGACAGACGGACATGGCTAAATCGATTCAGAATGTGATCCTGATTCAGAATATATATACTTTATATGGTCTCCGGTGAATCCTTCTTGGCGTTACAAACGTAATGGCAAAGTGAATATACCTTCCTGTGGAGGGTATAAAAATGGAACGAGGTAAATAAGGAAAAACCAAGTTCACGCTGTGAAAAGCCAGATAAACATTTTGTCACTATCTTAGACTGGGACAAAATTGTGTCCAGACATTTATTTTAGGTTTCGTTGTTGTCGAAATGTCGAACTGGCCATACACAATTATACCTTCTCCAATTGCTACTTGTAAAGCTTAGTACTCTGTTCGAGCTAATTTTTGTCTCCCATACAAATTTCTCTCAAAAATTTACCTAATCTAAATTTAAGCGAATCCCTTTAGCCTTTAGCGGTACGTAATACATAAATACATAATTTTTTCGTTTCGATGCATTTTTGAAGGACTATGTTTTCAACAAACAGCTGATTTCTGTGAATTTATATCCACAACGCATTTCATGTCAAAAATTAGCTAGGGCTTTGCTAATGGAGAGCAGCTAAAATGTTGTTTCGCTCGAGTTGCGTACTTAGCTTCATTCTTTAAGGCATTATTGGCAATGACTCGATGATTGTCCAATTCTGGCGATTCAATTTTGGCTCGAATTTCTGCTTAGGCCGACAGCATTTGTCTCCTTAGTGGTTGGCCTATATCGATAATAAATTTTTTACTGGGTGAAAAAACGAGGAGTAACAACATTTCTCGCTTTGGGTTTGTTGGGCTTGACCCCTGGCGCCGCAGTCTCGGCCGATGGCATCGCAAATTTCCGTTCTATTTTGTGGTGCTTTTTCTACATCTGACTGGCATAATTTCCGATATATGGCACATATTGTGCAAAGTAGAAATAACTATTTTTTCTTAAGAAGAAATTGCTATTTTCTCCAAATTTTAAGGCACAAACATTTTTTTAACAAACAAATTCTGGCGTCATTTTTGTGAGTCTCTGACGATACCAATTTTTTAAGATTATTTTTTTTACCACAAGACTCTCATATAATTTCTTCAATAATATCAAAACAAAAATGTTTTCTGCCTGTTATTTAAAAAATAGCTTAGAGCTCTAAATCATTGCCAATCTAATATAGCTTATATCATGTAAGTGCAACAAGACCTCTCCACGGTCTCTCTGCGTACTCCTAATTCATTCTCTTCGCGACGATTGCACGGCGTCTCTTTTTAACACTGTATTATTACAGTAACAATGGCAACACTAACAATGGTGGGCGCAGCTGCTGGACTACTGTGCGAGGGGTTCGATCCCCGGAAAAACACAAATTATATTTTAAGGTTTTTTCTACTGCGCCTCCTTTCGCGAATGTCTGACAAACAACCGAGAAGTATAACTGTCGCGAAAAAAGGTTCTCAATTCAGTCGTTCGGACTCGGCATTAAATTGTAGGTCCCTTTTATTCGTCCCCAAAAATAGAAACTCACACAAAACAAATGGTTGCGAGAAGCTAGGCCTAGGGTTTCTACCAGCCTGTTGCGCCACCTATTTATTTTTTTTTTAATGGCCAACAACGCAACGTGTTAAAACTGCGCCCAAAACCATCAGACCTGCTAGCGAGTTCTCTACGTGTGCAAACAAGGAAGTAACACAGAAGCGGGTGGGGCGGTCACCAATTGCTATTTAGATTTAGGGGAAGATTATACTGTAGAGAATTTCGAAAAAACACTTCTGCAAACTTTTAAACGGCGAAGACATCCAACAATCAACTGTCAGATCAAATGATCCGTTCAACTTGGACAATGATAGTCCATCATAAGTCCATCCGACTGCCACGAAGTGAGGAGGGCGATGTCCAAAATACTAACCGAACTTTCAAACCAACGATAACTGGTGTCGAATACCTAAACAGATTTTCGGACCGTGTCGTGGTGCAGATTAAAAAAAATTGGTACACATTTCCAAACGGTCACTCAGATCAAATCCACATTAACCAGTCGAACGCGTTTTTTATTTAATCAAACACATTAGGAAAACTGAGACAGTTTAGATCATAATTGCTTTGATTTCTACTATTTCTTAAAGAAACAACAACGACTATTGAAATAAAACAAGGACAAGAGGTTTGGGCTTCAATAGCTTCCGGAAACTATAATATGATGAAGCTAGTATCAGTACGCAATAGCGCACAGGCTGATGACGACGAATCAAAATTCTTGAATATGTTTTCATAAGGATCTGGTTTTAATAATAGGCATGATTTTTTGAAACTTCGCTAGTCAGCCGTTCATTTGGACAGTTGCCAGCACAATTGCCAGCAAGATGAATGAATTTAGGCAATACACCTAAAAGCATACCAGCATTTCATATAAAAATATGCATTTGGTAGAAGTATTTGATAAATTCTGGCATTTTTTTGTGGAACGTTGTGTGCATGAGATAAGAACACCATTAATTACACGCAGTTTATAAGATTTTTTTTGACGGAAATTTGTTATTTAAATTTGGAAAACACTGATTTTTGTTGTACTAAATCACAAATTAATTATATATACCAGGGGCTCCCAAACTTTTCCATACTGCGACTCCCTATACAGGTTATAATATTTTGGCGACGCCCTTCTAAAACACACAACGGAAAAAAGCACAGGTATGTAAATATAAGCTGAGCTTACTGAAGATTCACTAAAGGGGTTTTCGAGGATTGGTCAACATTGAATTGGAATAATACAAGCTGTGTGCAAGGTTTTAACGAATCCTATGTATTCCATTATTGTATGGAATAATAAAACCAGGCCCAAATGTCCGCGGCAGCTTCTCACGTTGTCACGGATCCGAGTGGTCCAATCTGCCGCATAGATCCGGCTTAATTTGAGCGATGGTATTGGTTATTTTGGGTTTAAGGACATCGGTTGATTACGGTTTATTCGCATTGAGCTGCGACTTCAGGCAACGAAACCAGAAAAATGTAGCGAGGTTAAATCGCACGATCTTGGTGGCCAATTCACGTCACCTCTGATAGAGATCAGATAACTATACCCTGCAGCTGAGTGACACATAGCCACCTCTTGCTGGAATCACATGTTAGCAGCATCGTTCTGTAGTATTCGCCTTTGATGGTATTGGCCTTACCAATGTCATGAAAAAGTACGAAGCAATGATGCCACCGCCAGTCTAAAATGCGCACCACACAGCTTTTTATGGATGCATTGCCACCTCGTGTTGGTTGGCGTTATCCCATATATGGCAATTTGGCCATTCATCCAAAAATGCGGCCCGTCGCTAAAGATGATTTTTCTATGGTCATTTCATTACATTATCATTATAACTTTGAGCTCCTGGGTCAGTTGGATCTTGAACGGGTGTAGGCCCAAGTCTCGACGCAAAATTCGCCAAGTTAAAGTCTGCAAAATTTTTATACTTCTTGTGCACGGCAAAACACAATGGCCAACATCGAACGAACCCGACCCGACATTTTGTTTTTGTTTTCAAATCGAGCTCAAGCTGATGGAACTTCGTGTGCAGGCGACCTGTGCGTATCGTCTTGGGACGCCCCTAGGATAGCCCCACGACGCCCCAGGGCGTCGCGACGCACAGTTAGGGAACTCCTGATATATACGATATATGGTAATGAAATAATAACATAATAATTATTGGATGCCATGATTTGAGTCAATGAACAATTTATTTCCACCAACTGTTTCTAAGGCACTTGTTGCTTTCAGCGCCACCTGTTTGTTCATTGTGAATTGAATTTAGCCAGCCAACAGCTCTCCGGCTGGGGAGAAAATCAAGAGTTGTTGCCAGCAGTTGCCAGCAGGTTGTTGTTTTAATTAGCATGTGAAATGTTCCTCAACTGCCAACTACTGACAACTACTGGCTGGCGATGTTTCATAAAAACACAACTAATATCCAAGGAGAAGGAGTCACGGAAGACCCCATCAAGTACATAATATAATATTCTGAATCAGTATCAAATCAGTATCTGATTCGATTTAGCCATGTCCGTCTGTTTGTCTGTTGAAAACAAAATAGTGTCCAAACAAATCGACCAAGGCGAATGAATTTATGTTAGAGAGATGAATTCTTTTTACCGTCATCGTGAAATATGGCAGAATGGAATGCTAGATCCTGTGGTGCATACCTACACTGGGAAAAGTCGAAAACTTTAGATTTTCCATTCACTTTTAAAGATTGAATATTTTTTATTTTGCCATTTTCGATTATCGTAAATTGTTGAAATTTGGTAGAGCGATAGGAAATTGGTAGATTTACTTGGCAAGTTTTTCATTTATAATTTTATTTCATAATTTGAAAATTTGACCAATGAACCTATCAATATTTTAACATTAAACCTTATTGAGCTAAGAACATGGCGTACAATTACTTTTCGTGGCTGAATAGTTTCACACATTTTTTTTCTATATAAGAGAACTTGTCTCTTTTTTATGTTTAGGTTTTTGGTGATAAAGTATCTATGCCCGATGAGCGAGCCACATCCTTTAGCTTCGTGTACCCCATATACGAGAAAGTAGATTCGGAATTGTGCTAAATGCTGTATGAGACAATTTAATATGAATTGAGATACTCTGGCTAGTTAGTGAGCCCTCATTTGACTGTTCTTGATGCTGACTAAATTTGAAATAGCTGATCTCTTTTTGAACACAGCATTTGCGTCTACATTCAAAGACGTTCAAATAAAAACTTGCTTCTACAAAAATAATTGATCAGTTGCACAGTGCAGAGTTCAGTGTAACTTAAGTTTGAGACGAACAGATAAGTGTCACTCATGCATATTTTGCGTTTCAAAGTCGATTCACAATACTCACCTCAAATGGTACAAAAAACTTGGCAGCACTTAGAAAAATTGTTGTTTTGCAATATTTAATAACTTATTCGATTTTCCTAATGGTTTGTTAATGACAAAAAACGACTAACTTTAGCAAAAAAATATAATTATTTTGTTTAATTCAACTCGTAAAGCGAAAAAAACCCAAATGAACTTGTCAAATAGTTGATAGCTGAATAGCTTGCCACCTGTCTCGTGTAGCACTTAAGTGTCCGATATTGGGCTTGGGCACTTAAGTTATATAATCAAATATGACGCTATGATACAGAAATCGAATCATGAGTGGAATTTGAGGGAGAATGGATACTTAAGTGGGCACTGTGCAACTGGGCATAAGTATCTACAATCTACATCCATGAAGACAAACTGTCAGTTTCGCTATGTCATCGTTTTGTAAAATGTTGCTTATTTCAAATGACGTTTCCCCCGCATACTCAGCCACATGAGCGACATTTATTTGCTGCGAAAACGATAAAGTTTTGAAAGTACATACATATTTACCATACATGCAAGATTGTTTTCTTTCGCCGCAAAAGCGTTTTTATTGCTATAGATACTCTCGTACGGATAACTGAAGAACTGGCTGTCATTACATTATTATGTAGGGGTGTCGGTGGAGATCGACTTTCTTCGTTACACATATCAATAATTATAACCACAAGTCGTTCCGATTACAGCCGAAGCTGTCCTCGCTAGTCGGTCCAATGAGCATACATTAGAAACAAAAAATTTATTCTACCAACAACGCCTGCTAACTGAAAAAACCTTGCGCCACATGGCACCACATTAGACTACTTAATTAACGTTACGCAACCTAATATAACTAATAATGATTGCAATTAAGTAAAGTCAATATATTCAAGTGGAAATTAAATGCAAAAACATAATTTGCAATTTTCAATTGATTGGGAAAGGGGAAGCGCAAGTGTGAACCTAACGTATAGGCAACTTCAACCGGTAAGTGCGAGTATATAGGACTCTGGAGACAAAGTTTAGAAAAATAACCCGAATATAATGAAATCATCGATTTAAATTCCAGCGGAAAAAAAAAATAAAAACGTCACGCTCAGAACTCATATTAAAATTCGGAGTATATCGTGAGCTATCTCTTCACGTACGTGATTTGAATTCGACTATAGATGAACGTTAATAAGCATACATAATTTAAAAAGACTGTCGATTGGGTGTAATATTTTGTCTGTATAAGTTATTTTTTGATCACGAAACGCTTTGGCTGACATTCGACAAATCATCATCATTTATGTAGGTAGAAGAGGTGAAAGCAATATGGCCGAGAAGTTGCAACCAAGCAGAGGCATTGAACTCTGAAATTAATGAACAATTTAAAAAATATATAGGTACGTTTGCGTCAGATTTATACATCGGTTCTACAAGGTGGCGCAAAAGTCATCACTCATCACCCTATTAGAAGATGCTATACATTTTTGGAAATGGCATTTTATACTTTGACATTTTTATGAAGTAAATAGATACAAAATAGACGTCAACAAGACATGAATCGCTACAGTACTCCTAAAGAACGCGAAATATTTGTTTCAATATTTTTGCGGAATAATTCGTCGCTGGTGTTGGCGGTGCGTGAGTTTCGGCGAAGATATCTTTGTCATTCAAGAATATCTGGGCAAACACGTTTAGCCGCTTAGTATAGGGCACACGAGATGCTGCCAGGTCTGGCCGGCCCAGAGCAGACATTCTGCTGAGAATATCGCAGCTACACCTGAAGATGTCGTAGAGGATCCCGGAGTATCGACCATCAGACGACGTGTCACGCAATTCGACATCAATCGGTCTTTACAGAGAAATTTGGTGAAATACTGTAAGATGTTGCCTTAGAAAGTGCAGAGTGTATGACCGTCAAGCGCGTGTAACCTACGTTCAAGTTATAAGCGACGAGTCCCATTCCATCTCTATAGATATGTGAATAAGCAAAATTATCGCTTCTGGGGCACCGAAAATCCGCGTATAACCCACGAAAAGCCATTACACCCGCTCAGAGTTACTGTTTACGCCGGAACGGAGGCGTCAATGGGACTTATATTTTCTAAAACGCAGCGAGCCAAATAACTACTGTGGCCGGCGAGCGCTACAGAGCAACGGTTATTCACATTCTACTTCCTTAATTGGATGAATTGAGAACATGTGGTTCCAACAGGGCGGAGCAATAGCGCATACTGCACGAGCCACAGCTGAAATTCTAAGGTTGCATTTCCTGCCTAATCACTTGTTCTGGCGATTTGCACTGATTTAGCCGCTCCAGACTTATTTTTGTGGGTTTTTTGAGTTCACGAGTCTATGCCAATAAGATTTAGATAAGATTCAGACTCTTAAAGCCCTCAAAGAGAATATCCTTAAAAGAATGCGAGGACATATCGCTGGAAGTTCTGGCAAGAGTGATGGAAAATGCCAAAAATCGCACCCAAATGATTATCAATTCTGGTGGCAGTTATTTACCCGATATGATGTTCTCGACTTAATGGATAAACATTTAAGACATCAATTAAAAATATTCCAAAAGCAGAACCAAAGTTTTTCATTCATAAAAAAATTGCAGCCATAGAACATCAGGTGACAACTTTCTTTACAAGGGGTAAAGCGAATTGAGTATGAATTAGGCCTATTGTCCAAGATGAAATTTGCATGTTGCATGAAAGCTGCAAATGACGACAACCGTATTTTGCATCTACGCGCTGTCCACGAAACGTTATACAAACTTCATTCAAGCTACAAATAATATAGGTCATTTCATTCAGCCAAAATCAACATTAAAAAAAATGTAACGTCCATGCGTCTTGCAACACGCTTGAACTTAGGTTACATGACTCTTGCTTGGACAGAGCTATGTCTGTTGATACGCAAGCTGCAAGGAAGCTGCAATTAAGCGTACAGAAAGCTGCAAATGACGAATGCGTGCATGTGAAGCGCAGCTACTTAGACAGTAGACCCAAATGCAGTTTCGAAGCTTCGCGGAAATTTACACTTTTGCAGTATGTTTGCTAAAAACACCAAAAGAGGCATAATTTTCTGGCACGGACTGATTTTTTTGAATTTGCGAAATAGGTGTCCGAGGGTATATGATTTTTCGCCGCGACGAGGCTTGCAGGACTTAAGAGACAATTGATCGCAGTTAACAGTTTTCGACAGTAGTTAGTAAATAGACGATACCAAAATATTCTTTTCCGTGAACAATTCCCCCCGGCGGATTCCATGATAGGGGTGATTATTTGTCGATACAAGCAAATCGTTGATTTGGAGAAGAAATAGAGTTGGGAAAAGAATAGATCCTTGGGGCACTTCTGCATTTATAGCAAACGAATTAGATGATATACAGCATCTACAACAACTTGGATCGATCTTCCCAGAAGAAAATTTTACATCCATCCGCAGAGTTGTTGTGGTAATCCATAAGACGCTAACTCGCCTAATAGGGCTCTTTGCCAGACTCGGTCAAATGTAGCATGAAGTCCTAAAAACGTACTTTTTTGGGTAGGTGCGTGGAGCACCACCCAAATTAATTTTTTTTATTTTTTTATGATTTTAGGGTAAATTCGTCTGTCATAGAGGCAGATTTTTTTTTGTACAGATGACCTGTGCAGAGGATGCGGTGATGAGGAGGTGAATGAGGACTCCCCACACTTCCTTTGTCACTGCCCAGCGCTCTGCCACATAAGAAACAAAATCCTTGGTAGTTACTTCTTCGAGGATTTAGAATAACTTTCAGACAGGTCCATTAATGACCTACTTAAATTTGTAAATAAAACGGGTTGGTTTACCAATCTGTATGTTTCCCATAGGTTTCCAGAGTATGTGGGTCATAAAACCCTAGACAGCATCACAACGGATCTACATTGATCTAAGTGTGACACGTACAGGTTTCTCCCGTCCTGCAAACCCACTAACCTATCCTAACCTAACTGTAACACTAAAACTCGATTTCGATTAAGAACTTTGGTCGGGTCACAAAACCAAAGTACAGACCAGGAAACATAATAAACGGTTTTATTCTGGAAAAATTTATTTAGTCACCAACATAGAAATGCTCCTGGCCACTGTCCAAATGTTAACTCAGACGAATATCACTTAAACAGTAAACAAATAAAACAGCTTCTGAAACTTAATATCAACACTAATTGCAAAAGTATATAGACGTTCGACTATCTGAAACAAAAATTAACGTTTTCGAAATTCTTTGTTTTGGTTTGTTGACACAAACATACACACTCATTAATAGAACAGTCTATAAACTAATGAAAAACAAACAATATCGTGTTACCCGCAGACATTCATTATCGTCGCGTTGTCGTGTTTTTAGCAGACCGAAATGAACATCTCTTTAAACAAATATTTAAATACTGCAAGAATTGAGAAAATATCAACAAACTATTTGGCAATTAAAATTCTCCTCGTTCTCGAAAAATTTTATTATGCAGTTCGGTAGAAAATCAAAAATAGATTTTTTTTTTGACAAGCGAACGGAAAAATAAACTACAGATAAAAAAAAATATTAATGCGCGCCGATGGATTTACATATCTCGTTGACATTTGATGAAATTCGAAAATGCCATACATCAATACAATATTCTGAGCAGTAAAATATTTTAAATTACCTGAAACAGTTCACCATTCGATATGTAACCATCATTGTCCATATCGTATATACGAAATGCGAACCGTAATTTTGATAGTTTGTCTCCTTTGACACTAAACTGTGAAACACCTTGGATGAATTCTTTAAAGTCTACTTCGCCATTGCCATCGGCATCGAATATGTCAATGACACGTTGTACCAAGGGATTTTGTTGAAGTTCTGGCAGAGACATAAACTCATCGACACTCAGTGCACCTGAATTGTCCAGATCGAGTTTGCGAAAACGTTTGCCCAAGCGACGGATTTCATCTGCGTCAACTGTGAAATATAAAAAAAAAAAATTACGTTATTATGTATGAGTTTGAGGTTAATAAAGGTTTTAGTTTTTTTTTTTTGCTACAGCGGTGGCCCAAAGTAAAAAGATATTTGTTTGTTAATTTTAGCAACAATCGAGCTGTTATAGTTTGTAGAACAGATTACATTTTGTATTAGGTATGATTGTTTATATGATCGTAAAAGATTAGAGAGCTATTGTCAATTCAAGAGCATAGTGAGAAACGGGTGTAAATTCATGTTTACATTTATTTTGTCATTTTCTTATGATTGTTTTTAATTAAACGTACCTGTTATCGTATCAGTGCAAATTGATATAATTATCATGGGATATTTATAGGGATTCGTCGGTGATATTTTATAAATTCGTTTTCTTTTCATAATTCATAATTCAATTCATTACTGACTTAAAAGCGTACAGGGGTTAAGTCTATTCTTCTTACACGCACTTCAATTCTCTACTGCAAGATAATCAGCAAACCAAGGTTAGATTAGGTTTTCACTCGGAGGTCTAAACTCTTGAGACCCATTTTGATACCTCCTTCGTATTTGTAAACAGTACAATGTGGCGCAAAAGTCATGGGAAGATGCTATAATTTTTGCAAATGGTGGCAGATGTCAATTATACTTTGACATTTGTGAAGTTAACAGATCCAAAATATACGTCAACAATAGCCGCGTTTTATTATCGCTAATGGATCATCCTCTGATAATAAAACGATCCAGATCATGAAAAAATATTACTTTGCAAGTTTGGCAGGCACCCCTGATTATTTTTCGACATACCTACGAAGCAAATAGTAACCATAAGTGCAGCTGTTGAATAGGAATGGAGGAAAGCGATTGTTTCATCCCTCGTCCAGACTCTTTTTTGTCTTAAAAATATTTTTAATGCGACATTTTACATTTGCTATTTATTTGTACTTATATCCATTGCTTGCTGTTTTATTTGGATTTTTGATGACATTTTGCACACAGCTGTTTCTCTGTATTTA
The DNA here is from genome assembly GCA_949372485.1 of Cheilosia soror. Lineage (NCBI taxonomy): Eukaryota > Metazoa > Arthropoda > Insecta > Diptera > Syrphidae > Cheilosia > Cheilosia soror. The sequence goes on along the minus strand of OX443564.1, from coordinate 41,842,176 downwards.
CTTTTTAATGCCGCTGCCATTCGTGATTTTTTTCTTGTTTTATTCAATCTTTAGAAATTTTGAACAACATCAAACTACGGATATTTTCTTTTAATTTGCTACAGAATTGCTAAAAACTACACTAATATATACATAGATGGCATATTTAGATTTGAAGAATGTTCGTTTAAACACATTAAATTCGTAGTTGCAAATTTTTATTCTGCCATTTTACGATGCGGCAACTCCATACTTGATAGCACAGAGCAGAAGTGGAAACATCTAGAAGTAAAAATTACTTAAATCGTTGGGTTTTGGGATTGGCTATCTGGATCATGAAAATTGAACCCGATAGAACACAGGATCTCGTAGATTTGTTGTAGTGCGGGTAAATCGATGATCCATATGGATCATTGGGGATAATAAAACGCGGCTAATACATGAATTGTTATACTCCTAAAGAACGCGGAATAATTGTTTCAAATTTTTTCTTTTGCGGAATAATTTGTCAGTGGTGGTAGCGTTGCGTGAATTTCGGTGCAGATTTCCCGGCCGTCCGACAACAACTGGGCAAACACTACAACGTTTAGCTGCTCGCCTAGAAGAGCCAAGATGGTACCAGGTCTGGCCGGCCCCGGATCAGCCGTGAGATTATATAGCTAAAATATGTTGCGGAGGACCGTGGAATATCGACCAAACGACGTGCCCCACAATTGCGCATCAATCAACGACTTTCACCTTCCTCAATAAGATGAATTGGGACTGCAGAACATGTGGTTGCAACAGGATGGAGCAACAGCGCATACTCGACGTGCCACAACCGAGACTCTGACTCTGAGAGCTGCCTTGAAGAGATAATTACTCGTTATGAAAATGTTGCAATAGCCGCAAGTTCGCCTGGTTTAATCGTTCCAGACTTATTTTTGTGGGGTTTTTGAAGTCACGAGTCCATGTCAAAAAGCCTCAGGCTCTTGAAGCCCTCAAAAAGAATATCCGTAAAGACTGCAGGGACCTATCGGCGGAAGTTCTGGCAAGCAAGAGTGATGAAAAATGCCATAAATTGGACCCGAATGGTCATCAATTTCAAAGGCGGGCACTTAACCTATAGCATTTTCTAGACTTAATGGAAAATGTAAGACATCAAATAAACATAATCCAAAAGCAGAAACAACGTTTTTCAGTTACAAAAAAAGAAAAGTGCTGCCAAATAAGATCAGGTGACAACTTTTACGCCAGGTTGTACAATGTAAAGTACAATGCGTTGCTCAACAAGTGTACGGGTAGTGCACGAGCTCGTGTCGTTGAACATGGTTGCGCATGCGCATTGCGCATTGCTTTGAGCACCGCACTTTTGATTTACAAGCGAACACGCGTAGGTACACGGTTACAAGCGTGAGACATGAGCTTAGCACAGTCGTAGAAGGAAGGCAGGCTATCATATTGGGATTTTGTTATTGATCTATCGCAATGATTTTGGTCACAAATTTGACACTTACCATAACACAGAGTTTCAAACTGTCAAACCAAATTATACAGTCAATTTTTGTTTGCTTCCAAAGTCCGTATTGCCAAATATCTGACTTTTAATTGTCAATTATTTGACGTTTTATCAAATGTAAAGCGAAATTACATAATCTTACAGCCTACAATTAAGCGGGGGAGTTATTGTTGTTTTGCCATTGCATACTCGAAACATTCGTGGGGGTTTCGCCATTATGTCTACACAGCAAAAATATGTTAAAATATGTTTTTTTTCTGACAGATAGAGAACTCATCGGTTCGATAGCGTCAACTCACAATGAAAGAGTGCTTTGAGTGACTATACAATTCGGGACGAATTGTGTAGGGCATATTATCCCCTTCTGATTTAAGATTAATAAGCTTATTTAAAAGATAAAAAAAAAATATGACAGGCGAACATATAACGCTTCAACAGCGCCCCGAGATGCTTGCAGATGTATGTTAGTTCTGCACTGAAATTGCTGCAAATTGTAGTCTTCTGGGAATATATCCCCAGGAAGCGAGTTTCAAAGTTTGCTTGTCCTGTAACAGAAGGAGTTTTGAAAAGTCAATGTCCTCGCAGTTGTCAAGTGTACTGTATGGTCTAAGCATTAGCAGCCTGTCTTGTGGGGCGCCCAAAAGTTGCATTTCGAGGGATAATGTCTTTGAGTTCCTCGAAACATCTACCATGCAAGTAGAACAAGCAAAGGTCAGCGACTTCTTGTCTTCTGTGCACCAAGTCAAGTATGTTAAGTGAATGTTTTGGGGCCGAGCTTCATATATGGGAACAATATTCCAGGCCTGGTCTAACCTGCGATTTGTAGAGAAGGAGAAGTTGCTTGGGGCTGAAATACCTCTTTGCTCTAAACAGGTAGCTCAACTTAGCGGACGCCGATTGAATTGAATTGATTGTGACTCCTAGAAGGTGCATTGAGTCCTTGGGATGGATTGGTTTCAATGTCAATAATGTAAATTTCGTGGTGAACTATACTAAGCGAGAAGTCTCGGGTTCGACGCCCGGAATAACACATATTATATATCTCAAAGTATTTCCACTGCACTACTTTTTGCGATCGTCTGACAAACATCCGAGAGTATAACTGCCCAGAGAAACCTTGTCATCTCAGCCATTAGAAATCGACATACAATTGTAGGTAGCTTTCATTCGTCTTAAAAATAAAAATGCAATGCTTGTGAGAAGCTATGCCAAAGGTCCTATATGCAGGTGACAAAAAACCTTTAAAAACTATTATGACAGGTATTATTAAAGTCTATGTCCGATTTTAAATCAAAGATGCTAGGAACTTTAGCCCACACGACATTCTACTTAATGTTTAATAATACTTAAACTATAATCATAAACTCGTCAACTCTGCACAGACAGATCTTTTGATGTCGCTAACACTGCCTTGCATCAAGTTTAAAAAGTACATAGTATTAGCTTTAATGTTTCCATGCATCGTATCTAAACTCAAAAGAAAATAAACATTAATTTTAATTTATAATTAATGAATCACAGCGGGAGTATATTCTATGAGAAATGTAAAAATATACATTCAGGTTAGTGTTGTCGAAAAAAATAAATAGAAAATGTTTTGCCTCCAACTATTTTCATAGGAACAAGTTTATTTATAACAAAAAAAAAAAAAAGTGTGAACCTAACCTACCCGTCTCTAATCACTTTACTAGAAACGTTTTTTTTTTTAAACTAAAAATAGGCTGCAACTAATTAAACAGCAAATAATAAAATAGAAACGTGTGTTCTTACTGCATACGCTTGTCTAGGCAAGACGCACATACACCATATCACCGGAACCGGTGCAACTTACGAATTTTGCAGGTTATTTGAATACTGATTATTTTGACGTTATTTCCTAGTTTTTTTTGTGTCAACTAACATTTCATTTATTATTTTTTAAATCAACGTTTGCTGACAGTTTATCTCGAGTCCATTGTACGGGTGGATAGAAATATATTTCAGACCCATGACAAGCTCGCTCGTAGCAAGGACCTCGAATCCAATGTGCGAAATTTGTACTCTGTGGCCCCTATTGTGAGTGTTGATTGTTAATCGTTGATCTGTGATTGTCGATTGCGATCGATATTTGTCGATTTGACAGTCACTTGGAGTTGATTATAAATGTCTGATCGATGCTTTCTCTTATGGAAGTGAAAAAATGTGCGTACGAATGGCTAAAATCAATCGACGCAATCGCAAAATGGAAGCGCCGGTGTACCTACGGAACATAGTTGCAAATTACTTTACCGATAGAAAGTTAAGGTATCAGACTGACAATGGAGTTAAGTACTACAACGTTACCGTGGGAGTACCACAAGGCTCCGTTCTTGGACCTCTCCTGTGGAATGTAATGTATGGCGGAGTCCTGCTACTAACGCTGCCTCAAGGGGTTAAGGTGATCGGTTTTGCTGACGATATCGCCGTAGTAACGGTGGCCAAACACATCCACGAGATAGAGTCCGTTACGGATGAAGCAGTTGCCAGAATCAAAAAATGGCTGGAGTCCGCCGGCTTAGAACTAGCTGACCACAAGACGGAGGCTGTCTTGATAACCAGCCGAAAGTCTGTGAAATTTGCAAATTTCCGGGTTGGGAATCAAACCATCAGTTCTAAGGAGTCTCTTTTGTACCTAGGATGCTCGACAACAAGCTAAACTTTAAAACGCACATCCAGTACGCCGGCAGGAAGGCCTCACAAATGCAAGCAGCTCTTTCCCGAATGCTGCCAAACATCGGTGGACCTGGATATATCAGAAGGATTCTACTATCCAGAGTGGTCAGCTCAATACTTCTATACGCTGCACCGGTCTGGGCGGGGGCTCTAAAAACAAACGAAGCAAGGAGAAAGCTCTCGTCAGCATACAGGCTCTGCGCAATACGAACAATAAGGGGATTTCGAACAATCTCGGATAAAGCAGCCTGCGTTATATCGGGAATGATCCCCATCAACATTCTTGCCAGCGAGATGCAAAGGATTTACCTTAGGCAAACAGCCAACCGTCAAGAGGTCCCTAATGGAAGGGTCAAAGTAGAAGAGAGGGAAACATCGATGGCACTATGGCAAGCCAGGTGGGATAACACGGCAAAAGGCAGATGGACCCACAAACTGATCCCCACCATCGAGGTCTGGACAAAAAGAACAAACGGGGACTGCAACTACCACCTTACGCAGTTCTTATCGGGGCACGGCGGCTATCGAAAATACCTTCACAGATTTGGTCACGATAGCTCGCCTTTCTGTCCCGAATGCCCAGACGAAGAAGAAAATACGGAGCACGCAATGTTCCATTGTAGGCACTTTGAAGGAGGAAGAGCGAACTTACCAAACAACCAAAGTCTAATAAGCCATATGTTAAGGTCAGAAGATGACTGGCTGGAGGTATGCTCCTTTATAATGAGTGTACACGAAGAATTAAGGAGACTTGAAAGACTTAGAAGAGCCGAAATGGCGGACCCAGAGGATTTAGCATGAGTTGCTAACCAGCCCCGCGAAGTAATACCTCACGGCAGTCCCGCGGGGAGAGTGGTTGAAGGAGATAGGGTGTGGATTAGTACGTCAGGCGCACTCCTGGCATCGATTATTCGGGTTTGCGAATCGTGCATGTTGGTAGCACGGGCTACCGCATCTTTAGAAGATTACCACATCCATTGGCGCAACCAAAAAAAAATAAAAAAACCGACGCAATCGACAATTGGCGTGACGATCGCTGATCGACAATCACAATAAGGGCCTATATCAATAAACTAATGACCATGAACCGCTGAAGTCAATGAATTAGCTAAGCACGGTCAATCAGTTCATTCATATTTTTATTTCCTTAACATTGATATTCGTCAATGGAACAAATAAACTTGAGTTAGTAGCGCTGCAGTCCATGGTAGACCTGTGCCTCAATCAAAAGCCTCTCTGTTAGTCAAATATTAAAGAGCATTGGTTTTACTAGCATTGGACAACATGTAGAGAGAGTTGACTGCTTCAATAGGAAGATATTCACCCCTATTGCCGTTGGCGTTTGTCGTAAACGACTCGTATTTCGCTTCGTGTTTTAGTCGCTGTTTTTAACTTTTTTGAGACAAATGAATTGAAATGATGGTGGACACATAGAAAAGGAAATAAAATTGTTAACAAAAGTTAAAAAAAAAAAATGAACCTTGTTGTACAACGACACGAAATATAAAGGACCATTCACATGGGAGCGAACGAACGAATTGATGGAATGCGAACAAACCACTTTTTATGCATTTATAAACAGAAAATTGCACATTTTATTATTCAAAGATATCCTCCTCTTGGAATAAGGTTAAGTTCGAACGAATTTTTTATTCGCGACTTTGTGGAACGCGATTTAAATGACGTGGATTGTGAATGGACTGACTATTCACGCCAGGGTGTTTTCGTTCGCGGCAAAAAGTTGGAAATTCTAAATTTTGTTATTTAAACTGTTTATAAACTGTTTTTCTTAATACATTTTGACGGGATAATTAATTATCCTACTCTTGAAATAGTAAAATATGGAATTTTTAGTTCATAAAAAGCTGTTTGTTCACATTTCATCAATTCGTTCGTTCGCTCTCATGTGAATGGTCCTTAAGTCGTATACGACCAACGCCAACGGCAATAGGGGTGATTGTCTCCGCAAAGCAAAGTCTGCGTTTGAAATGTCGCCCAAGATCTTTCGAATCAACGCAAGCCTATACACACTAACCTAAGTCATTTCAGCTTCAATATCTCATCGTTGCTGTTATTTGCAGCATTATGGGAAATCACACAAAAGGGACTTTTAGATAATGAACTCATTTGGATAGGACTTGGCTTTTCGAAACTGGTACACAGAGGCACAAAGAACCTAAAAATTTGCTATCAAAACAGTTTAGAGAATAGTTATGCGAAAAGTAGGACTATAATCGAAGATATGCAATGGGGTGTTATTTTTAAATTGTCAAAATAGATATTTTCATTTTGAAAATATTATATACTCAACCTGAACATCATCACCGCGCCATAGATTTCAGCAACTGAAAATTAACCTCTCAAACCTGAGTGGGCTTACTCGTAAAAAGGATTGGGATATAAGTTAGTTTGAAGTGGCTCTCGGTGAGAGAAACACTTAGGCCGTTAGTCGGCCCATTGTGCATACCACTGGGATTTGGGGAGTTATTACTTTACTACTAAAGCATGCCATTTGCTGCCGGTTATAAAGCTAAGAATGTTAGCATCGCTGGTAATGCCTAGATCACTGAGATCATTGAGAAAGTAGTTTTATAAGTGGGGCTTTTTTAAATTGGCCAGGACAGAACTATGGAGTGATGCACTAATCCTCCTCTTCATCTTTACAGCTTCTGCAGAAGTCATTGTATGGTAGACCAAGCCTTTGGAAGTGACATTAAGGACTTTCGACATACTGGATCTTTAAGTCGAAGAAGCTCCTTGGATCTTCAAAGCTGGCCAGGTGAGCCTATAGCAGTTGTATTACAGTATCCTAGATGTTTCCATCTGAAACATGCTCTGCTTGCTGCGTCCGCGTGAAAGTGGTGCATACACGTTGTGCAGACTTATAATATCCACTCCAGAGGAGCCTAGCCTTGCTAGGTCGTCTGCTGCACAGTTTCCTGGGATAACACAGTGACCACGAACACAACAAAGGGTGAGGTTTAATGTAGTGTCCAGCTATACCCTTAAGAGATACGCGGCAATTTTCCACCACCTTAGATCTTATTTCGTAGGATATTCGGGGTTTGATTGCAGCTTGGCTATGTACAGGGTTTTTCAATAAGAGCGCTACAAACATTTAAAAAAAAAAACCAAAAACGGTTTTGGATATCAATAAAATTCTTTATTCCTGTGAAAGTACGTTCGATGCCATTATGTGTGGAACTCGATTTCTTTTGCATGGCTACCACGGGCACGGTTGCAGAAGTCCAGACGCTGATCCCAATTTTCGACGGTTTTCAAGCATAAATCGGCCGATACCACTGCAATTTCACGTTTGATATTCGTACGAAGTTCATCATTTGGGCTTTCTTCAACTGAAGCCTCAGCGGCAGCAATATTCTCGACACTACGGGCACTTCTTTGTCTCACTGGCACGGGAACATTTTGTACTGTGCCTGTGGATTCAAATTTTTGTACTTTTGTAGCGTCCCTATTAAAAAACCCTGTATATGACGATATCCCTTTGTGATACCGAATCTGTTTCGCAAGAATGAAAAGCCTCAGCCCCTAATATTTAGCGCTCCTAACGAACTCGAATGGAGTTGGAGGAAGTGGCAAAGGTTAGCTTAACCTTACTGGTGAATAAGACTAACTCCGTTTCAGTCGGGCTGACGCTAAGACCACAAATATCAGTCTAGGAAACTATTTTACGCAAGGGGATTTGCAAGACGGCGGAACTAGTGTACCGCAGGAGTATAGAATGAATACAGTTTAATGTCCTTTCTTCTTGTTGTTATTGACACAGAGTAAATTGCGCTTCACTGATAACATCTTTGGGTGCTTAAATATTGCACTTCAGCTCAGACTTAGAAGGTTTTTAGGCGTCAGTGTTGGAGCTGGAAGCGGAAGGTAAACGTGAACACATCGAAAGTAACGGCCCTGTGGAAGTCACCTGTCTAATGCGTCCTGCATCGAAACGTGTCGAGAAGTTTAAAAGTGTCTTGGGGTTTTACTAAGAAGCTATGCTAAATTATCTGTTATTAGGCGGACTAGGCTTGGTGGCAAAAATAAGATAAAATAAATAGGTGGCGCAACAGGCGGGTAGACACCCTAGGCCTAGCTTCTCGCGACCATTCGTTTTGTGTGAGTTTCTATTTTTGGGACGAATGGAAGTGACCTACAATTTTATGCCGAGTCCGAACGGCTGACTTGAGAAGCTTTTTCATGACAGTCATAATCTCGGATGTTTGTCAGACGTTCGCGAGAGGTGGCGCAGTAGAAAAAACTTTAAGAAGTAATTTGTGTTTTTCCGGGGATCGAAAACGAGATCGAACCTGGGATCCTTCGCACAGGAGTCCAGCACACTAACCACTGCTCTACTGCGCACACGGCAAAACTAAGATATCGATTTAAATTTCGGTGTTTCTTACAACTCTTAACTATGGTCGCATGATAGTTGGGTACCTAACCCAGTAACAGTGAGAACTTAGACCTAGCTTCATATATGGAACTTTTGCGACAACTACGAATGGTTGGCCAACAGAAAATCTTATCCTATCTAGCGCGCCTTCTACGCATGCAAGAAAACCTTTGGTAAACGCTGGGGTATGCGCCCTTATATAATCCATTGGATGTATACGGCAATTATAAGACCCATACTTACTTATGGATCCATTGTATGGTGGAAGGCAATAGAAAAGGTAACCTATCTTAATAACCTATCCAAGGTACAGAGATTGGCATGCATCGGAATAACGGGAGCAATGAGATCAACACCTCAAGCCGGGCTGGAGATGATTCTAAATCTTCCACCTCTAAGCGAATACATTTGCAGCATGGCAGCCAAGGGAGCCCTCCGCCTAAAGGAGGCAAAAGTACCGTATCTACAAAGAATCTCGACCCTTCCAAGATTACAATCTTCGTAGACAGTCAGGCGGCCATCAAAGCACTAGACAGCGCAACTATCAAAGCAAAGACAGTCAAGGACTGTCAAAGAGCCCTAAACAAAATAGGCGAGAAACACAAGGTCACGCTCTGCTGGGTTCCCGGACATAGCGACATTGATGGAAATGAAAAAGCAGACGAGCTAGCAAGAACTGGGTCGGAGCTTAATGCAGTAAATATCATTGCATCAATAGACATCCCAATTAGTGTAGCAAAAAGAAATATTGACCAAAAATGAAGGGAAAAAATTAACACCACCTGGTCTAACAGACACGACTGTGTTATATCCCGTAGCCTTTGGCCAAGAATTGACGAAAAAAGAACAAGGTGTTTTCTGAAAATGAATAAACGAGATATTCGAATCTTAACAGGTGTACTGACAGGCCACTGTACCATCGGTACCATGGCCACAAGACAAGACAAGACAAGTCACCAGACTACTGCAGGAGCTGTCAAGACATAGAGGAAACGGAGACCATCAAGCACCTGCTCTGCGAATGCCCAAACCTCCAAACCAGTCGACTCCGATACATGGGAGACAGACTTTTCGGAGACCTAGAGGACATAGTGCAGGTACCACTGACGAATACAATCAGGTTTGTTAAAAGTACGGGATGGTTCACTTAGTAGTCCCACCCCGCCAAGGAACAACTCCAAGAAACCAGGTTAAGTGTTTATGCATGTTTTTTGTGTTGTCCAATAAAATGAAAATTTTTAATCCACGACCAAAAACCAAGGGATCACAATGGACCAAAAGGCCCCCGTGAAAGCACAGCACTCTTAAAGCTGTGCACTTCCCTCATACCTAACCTAACCTAACCTAGCGCGTAGCATAGCATACTAGGTACTTCTGCAGCCGGCAGCAAAGCCTCGTACCCATATTTACGTTAGCGTTTATCGTATACGACTCATGTGTCGTTGTAAAACCGATATTCAATTTTTGTTTAATCTTTGTGAATGATTTTTTTTTCTCTTTCTAAAACACACAGAAAAAGAAAACATTCAAATTCACGTTTCAAAAAAAAGTTAGAATCACAGACTTTATAGCGAAATGAAATATTAGTCCTGTTATGATTCGACTAGCCCATCAGACGCAATAAGAGCTATTTGGATAAAGGCGTTTTGTACAGTAGAGTAATTCAAATATAGTCTCCAATCTATAAAAAAAATAATTGGCACCGCTATAGTTTACGCATTGTTTCCCAGAAACGAACCCACTTGTTCCAACAATATAGGAGTACATACTAGTAACGAGTATTAGTTAGCACAAATTTATTTAATCAACTGTCTTAATATAGCCTAGCTTCAGACAATCTTGCATTTGTCACATGACAAACAAATAAACAGTTCACTGGGTGTCAAGTTGTACTTTAATTATGTAAGCATGGGTTCATGGTTTTATGCGATCCCATTAATTACACATAGGGTGTTTTTTTTTTAGAGTTATGGAACTATAAAACTAAATAAGGCACATACAAATCATGGTAATGACCATTTGACTTTAACAGAAAGATAATTGTATGTCATTATAATATGATGTTGGTCATACAGGCGCCGCCGGTCGCGTGTGGGTCGAATAATGGTGGATTTACATTACCACGCCACGCAATTTTGCATGACTTCAGAGAGAGAGATCCGTGTTTCCACAGTCAAGGCTAATGATGTGTATGAGTGAGACCACACGCCTAAAAGTTGAATTTAGGCCGCCATAAGTTTTTTAAGGAGGTTTGTGGTCTCACTCTTACAGATCATTAGCCTTGACTGTAGCAAACGGATCTCTCTCTTTAAAGTCGTGCAAAATTGCGTGGCGTGGTAATGTAAATCCACCATAACGCGCAACTTGGACAAATTTTTAGTTTAGTTTAGTTTAGTTTAGTTATGACTATACTCACTGTGATTGTGATCTGGTAAAACGTAAAACAAAATGAGCGCAAATCCTATGTTGGTAGTCGCTGGAAAAAGGGATGCGGATTCGAAAAAAACGTATGTTCAAGTACCCTACTTGTTTAGTAGGGTTATGATTTTATGAATAATGCTAACTTGTAAGAAGTACGAAAGTCCTTTTATCTTGTGCACATTTTATCTTATGAAACATTTTGTCCTCAGCAATAACAATAATAAAATCCTTTTACATATCTGGACAATACCCTTAAATTTGTCACAAAAAGGTTTGGGTGTCATAAACGCTTTATTTATTAGATTTGGCGATATTTTCATGTAATCTTTGATCATTTTACATGTACATGTACATACTCCAGCTGGTATTCGTAGTTATACATATTATCGATTGTAGTAATACGTTTCAAGGATAATCAGCTCAAAGAAAACATTTACACGGATTACTTATGTGGGTACTTTCTTATTGATTTTACAATGTAACCGCTCCTACTACCTACCTACATACTTGTCACACAAATTACATTAAATGTATCAAATGGATTATTTTAAGGCAGCCAAAAAAAATTCGATAAGTCTAAAAAGTTTGTAATAAAAGCGCAATGGGGATAAAACAGCAGTCATCTGTAAAAGAAGCTTAACTAAGGGTATGTCCAAGTTCAAAATGAAAATGACATTTTTGCTTAATATTTATTGTATGAAAGATTTTAAAAGAAATATTTGAATAGAGAACGAGAGTTGCTCTCTCATTATTGTATTTCCGCAACTGCGGCAACAAGGGTTACATGGGATACCTGTAGTTTGGCCTCCAATTGGCCAATGAATGCCCCGTGATTATTTCTGGCGATATTTGGGCGGGTTCTGTTTAGTTTCTATTTTGATCGTGGGTAGGCCATTATCAAGGAATATGACGCTTGTCAATCTCCCTTAACCGCTCCTAGCAGAATGTGGACCCCCGTCGCGAGTTAGGGATGTAGTGCTTAGCCTTGACTGGCCAGCTCATCCGCACGCTCAATTTTTTTTTTTTTTTTTTTAAATACTTCTCCTGGGAAAGGCTCCCAGAAGGAAAAGTCTTTTGGGAGTACGACATGCTAAACAGCTTATATAGTGCATTTCCTGTTATGTCACTATGCCCTGGAACCCAGAGAAGTGTGACCCTGAAACATTCGCTCAGACAGGCGAGCTCGTTCAAGCACTCCTGCACTAGTTTGGAGGGTATAGTAGCCGAGTCGATAGCTTTGTTGGCGGCTTGGCTATCTATAAGGATGCCAATGTTTTGTTTATGCGTTGTGTCACGCCCCAGTTGCGTGACGGCCCAGTAATTTCGCCTGGAAAACGCTGGCAAAATCCGGTGAGCCGTATGAAATTGATATTTTCAGTGATTCAGAGTAGACACCGGCCCCAACACCACAGCTCATCTTAGATCCGTTGGTGTATATGACCGTGGCGAAGCCCTTCACTACTTCGTCCCTCTTCCACTGAGTTTAATTTAGGTGTGATGAAGTCGGTTGGAGACGTGACAATGCCGTTTGGTAACAAATCCAGGATGTTACTGACATACGGCCTTAAATTTGTTATATAAGTCTTGAGCATTTGACAAGTGAGTGAAAGACCTTATAACAAAACATTTTGGCAATGTTATATTCACCCATATTCCCGTTGGCGTTTGTCGTAAACGACTCGTATTTCACTTAGTTTTTTAGTCGGTGTTTTTTTGAGGCAAATGAATTGAAATGATAGTGAACACATAGAAGAAGAAATAAAATTGTTAACAAAAGTTAAAAAAAACATCTGAACATCGTTTTACAAAGACACGAAACATGAGTCGTATACGACAAACGCCAACGGGAATAGGGGTGATTATATAAGTATGAGTTTGAAAACGGACCTTTTCGTATAAGAGCGAACGAACGAATTGATAAAATGAAAACCAGAAAATTGCACATTTGAATATTCCAAGAGTTAAAAAAAGTTGAAATGACTAAATTTCGAACTTCAAACTTTTTGGTTTAGCCATTAAGACGCTGGTACCAGCTGGTATACGCTTTGCTCAATAGCTGATTCTCGTTTCTTCAATTTCGAACCCAATCGTTGCACTGATGTGATCGATTCTCTTTCTATTCTCAGCTGTCAGTTTTGCTTTCAATGATCAACTCTAACCTCAAGACCTAGACTCGTTTGTTGAAAAGTCACTGACAGGTTCTTTCACTGACAGGAATTTTTCAATGATTGCTATAACCGACTTGTCAAAAAAATGAAACTACCATTCCAATGATTTGTTCCAATGATGCTATAACTAGGGCCTACATTATATAGTACACCCCTATCATGGAATCTGTCGGAATTGAATTTCCCGCCGGAAACATCTCCTTATCGACATGTTTTTGGGAAAGGTAGTTTCACTGTCAAACGGCTGTCTTTTATTTGTCAAATACAAATTTGTGGAGCTACCTTATGTGGTTTTCCATTGGGACATAAGATCAATCTTTTTTTTGATCCGGATCACTTTTCGTGTTCCATTGGGACAAAAAATCAATCTTTTTTTTGATTCGGATCACTTTTTGCAGATCGCGATAATTTTCGAGATTTGCACACACTCTCACTAATACCAATATACCTTGCACAGCTGTTTTACGTCATTCGGAATTTGTGTTCAAAACAAATTTACGAAAAGCCTCGTGAAAAGCAATTATTCGGAACAAAAACGTAAATAATGGGCATGGACTTAATTTTGGAGCAATTACTATCATCTTCGTCTTCTTCCTCGTCATCTGTGGTCTGTGGATTTCGATTCTTCGTCGATATGATTTCCCACATTAAATTCGTATGTTTTCATCGACAAACGAAAAAAATGTGCACAGCTGATGTGCTGTCTAATAATGCACTAATACATTTACAAAAGCAGATCAATCTGCCTATCGTGTTCCATTCGCCACGAAAAATCTGAGATCTGAAATAAAAATCTGATGGTCCCAATGGAAAACGACATTAATAAATTAAAATGTCCGTATAGGCGCCCATCTCAAAGAAAATCAAATTTCTTCTGTTGCATTTAATAAGGTGTTTTATTTTCGTGAAAACCTTGAGAGCAAATTAAGACAAGTTCTTCTTGAACGGTTACCTCCCTCGATAATTGACTATTTCGTGTGAAACATTGGAAGGAATATCCAACATTTAAAGTAATAATGACAGGTGTGCCGCAAAGAACTTTCCTGGAGCCATTATTAATCTAGTACTAAAGTCTGTGTGGTATACAACTATGTTTAGGGCTTTAGGTACCAGTGAAATACATAATCTGAATACCGTATAAACTTCCTAAAATAAAGTGATACGAGTAAGATCATTTGTCAATGGACTGTGGTTCATTAGAAATAAAGATCCCATGAAATTACATAGAGATCTTTGAATTCCCATGGTAAAAAATAAAACGAGAAGTTGCGCACGTAAACATAGAAATCGATTTATTACGACAAGACGTCACTGTCCTTAAGATTTTGACGAACACACATTTTTTTGCAGCGATTACGACAAAATAAACATTTCGACTTAGCTAAGCGGTTATAACCTCGTGTCGTGATAAAAAAAAATTGCTTGATATGCATCGTTGGTGCTTTCTGTGGGCAAAAAATAACACTAGTCAACGGTTTTTATAGTGTCTTTTCGAAGATACGCACCTGTCTGTCCTGGAAAAAAATCAGTGTTTGAATTTGAGCTCGCAAACGTCTGACACACATCCGAGTGTATAACTGTCCTAAAAAAGCTGTTCAATTCAGCTGTTCGGACTCGGCATAAATATTGTAGACTCGCACAAACGATTGGTTGCGAGAAGCTAGGCCTAGGGTGTCACAAACAAACTTTGAATTGAACTATATATGTACATATAAACATTATAGAAAGAATAAGTTATACATACATATTTTTATTATTATGCTTTATCAAATCAATAGCCACTAGTTTTCTGTTGTCGTTCTTTACCCTGCTAAGACTTTCTGTGTCACATTAGGAAACAAAAAATAATAATTTCTCCACGAGGGCTGCAAAGATAGGTAGGTGAGCAATTTCCATTATGCACTTCTCAAATCAACTAAAGATTTGCGTAAAAGTGCCAAAAGCTGCTACATTAATCTCTTCCCGTACCTTTCTACATCCTAGGCAAATATTGGCCAAATGCCATGTCTTTCAGTGCGAAAGAATCCACTCTCCGGTTTGCAAAATATCATTTGAATGTTACTTCTTTCCCTATTGCTTCAATTTGTTAAACAAACACAAATAAAAAAATATATACAAACAGCTATGTACATAGCTAGTAGTTTATTTTGTGCGATTTGACATCCACATGACAGTTGTAATCAACTCTAACCCAAAGAAATTTCTTAAGCTAACATTTTGCAGCCGTTATTATGGAGGGAAAGTGTCTTACTCTTACTACTTATTTTTCTTTGCAAGTCAAGTAAATACATACATTACTTTTTAAAATAGCTGCTTACTAAAATTACATGTTTCGTATTACATAGCGGCCACTAACTTTGGCTGACATAAGACCCTTATGTCACGCAGCTCTCTCACAAAACTACTCCATACAGCACTGTTTTAAAATGGATTTAAACGTCATTTTCGAATGACCTCCGATTTTTATTGAACATAAAAGATCAATAAATACCAGACACGAAGACGAAACTCTCCACAATGTATCATCTTTGACGGTGTGGTCGCACAAACAAGCAACGAACGGCCTTGATGGTGCTTCTATTCAAACCTTGAGCGACTACCACACCTTCTATGGCGTACACTAGTCGTGACCTAATTCAACTTGAAATGGATTTATAGCGCCTTCCAAGAAGTAGTACACACATTGTTATGTTCTCCCTCCGTCTAGTGGAATTACCATATTGTTCCGATAAGTGGCATGTTATCGTTCAACGCGCTTACTCATTGGCAATGCCTACATCTTAATGACTATTTACAATGCTCCTATTGATACGTTACAGAGAAGCTTATTTACGACTTAACGATTGCTAGAGCACACTTAATGGCAAGCAATTAACTCCAATTAATAATCGTAGTAAACAACAGCTAGAGAGTCAATTTACCTGTTTACACCACACCCCACCGACGCGACGATCTAAACAAAACTACAAAAGCCAACGCACTCCATCGATCAACATACGCGCGCATTCAGGTGCAAAAAGGAGGAAACACAAAATCGGCAAAGGGTTAAGTTTTTATTAGCATAATGCTAAAATACAAACGCGTACACATTTTTTAATATTATTTTTTTTGTTTTTGATAATTAAAAAATCTAAAAATAGGCCAAGTGAAAAATTAAATATGTGTGCGGCGGCGGCTTGCTTGTAAATGCCAGCAACCACCTCGACACCACAAACAGAAGCAGTCAGCAAAAGGGTGAGGCGGCAACGGCGGCAATCGTTTACTCCCTTCGTTGCCTCGTCGTTGTCGCCGTCGTCGTAACAGGTGGGTTACATTCTTGGATTGTAGCTTCGTTTAGTGGCCCTTTTTACCCTCTTTGATGCTACTTTTGGGGTATTTTTTTTATGTCGATTTGGCGAATGAACAAACCTATGACCCCGCGGGATTGTTTTCTAAATTCTCCGTGAATAAACACTGCTTCTTCTTACACATCGAGGAATTCTGCACATACGCACTCTGCTTTATTTCCGCCACCATGGGCAGTGGCTGGCTAAAAGTAACCCTACTCGACCTCATTAAATACTAAAATGTAGAGTATATAATGTGACCCCATATCCTGTACTTAAGGCCACCACACGAGAAATACTTATTACTTAAGACTAGGAATAAAATTTGACTGAAAGAAATATGATTTGCAACACAACTTACAATTGGAGCACATCTCCATGGGCAAGGATGTTTCGTTACCCTGAAAAATTCACCAAGAAAATTAAACATCAGCATCACTGCACTTTTTTTTTTATTATTGAAAGAGATTTGCGGATTTAGGAGAGAAAAAAAAAACAATATTGGAAAGAAAAATTTTTTATATATTTTTTTTTTTGCAACATTTTTTTTTTGTGCGTGTAACTCGCAGTTGAGTAATCTCCGCTAGCTAGTTGGATAATTATATGTAGTTTTCATTTCATTAGTAGATATTCTTTGCAAGTATTTTTTTTCACAAGGATTCTATTCTTTTTACTTTTTTGGTAGTAATATATACGGGGAGTTGGGGTTTTTTCTTCTTTTGTATTCAGAGGGGATAAGGAGAAACGAAAAAACACACTTTGCGGAGTTTAGAATTTGATTTAGATTTTCAATTTACCATTTTGAGTTATGAATTTATTTCACCGAGTACAACGAACAATTAATTTAGAACTTATTTATCAAACTAAGGTGGATTTTATTTCATTTGTTGGAGATTTGTTCGATTTTGGTTGGAAAGTTTCTTCGACTTTTCCTTGACGGATTTTCTTTTATAGCTAGAGCAGAATACGATACACATAAAACTGACCGATAAAAATGGCGAAAGGAAATTTCTGGGGTATTGCCATTCGGTTGGATTGATGATAGAGTAGTGCGTGCGTAAGGTAGTGTCTGATTAGATATGTGTCCGATAATGTAGTTCTTTTTATTGTTTTAGGAATTGGAACAAATTGAATGAACTATTTCTATACATATAAATAATTAGGTACGGGTTTTTTTGTGATTATTATTTCTATAGAATTTTTAGAGAACGAGTATTTGAAGAAGACTTTCGTCGACTAAGAAACTAATGTCGAAAAATTGGGAAATAAACATGAAATCATCAGATGGATGATCAGCTCGTACCTACTAAACTTTTTTTTTTTTGAACTGTCACTTTCAAATTAAAGTCTAGTATTCTGTTCCACTGAAGCTAAAATTAAGAGCACGAATTTCTGTGACAGTTACATATGTGGGTATGTGAAATTTTATTCGCAGTAAATTTACTTTTTACTTTCGAAAATTCTGTACGCAAACCATTTAAAAGTGATTTCGTTTTACAGGTTCCAAGAAAAAACTAAATTGTGAACGAGCTCTTTTTCAGAAGATACATACAGCCCTATTGAGGTATCCGTCGTAACGGAAAATTCTCCTATTTGATACGAATCGGAGGATTTTTGCTTCGAGGTATTCTTCCGAACAGCTTTTCGGAACTTCTTTCCGACAAATATGCAACGCACACTGGCGTTTTGCGTTTTAATGCGATCAATTGCGTTTTTACTGATATTTTTGACAGCTTCATATGAATTTTCCTCCGATAGATATGCTCCGACAGGAATTGGTTGCGGGATTTGTTTACGATTTGCAGTAAAGTATTGTTTAGCAAAGTAATTTTTTGTATTTATTGCCAAAATTTTGTGTTTCCAGGGCAAAATCAAGCGAAAAAAACAAGCACTAAATAGGAAAACCCCGATGTAGCACGGAACAACATGTCAAATCAATGCGTTGCCGCATTTTAATTAGTTTTTCCGAAGACGGACACATCCAATTTAATTTGGGTCTCCGAAGGAGTATGCGTTGCGAAGAAAATTCCGTTCCGATCGGATACCTCGATAGGGCTGATAATTTGACAGAATACGTAAATAGTTGCTTGGACAAAATATTAAAAATAACCACAAATTCATAAACGCAAATTCTACCAAATTTCTTCTTTTTTCTTTTTAACCAAATTTGCATTAGGTAATTTTAGCATTAAATGGAAGTACATTTTTTTAAAGAAAATAAGTAACTTTTGACATCAGACCTAACGAGGTTTTTTATTCAAACAAATTTCATCTTTTGCTCAATTTTTGTTCCAAAAAGACGTTCCAAATGCACTATTAGAATCGAAATCATATAGCACACCAAAAATTCGTTTTGGTTTCACATTCTGAAATAGACTATACAACTTTTAGCCCATGTACCACTTCACTTGTTGCCATATGTGATTGGCATTGGCATTGGATTTGTGCGCATTGGTCGGCAATGCAGATCTATTGCATTTTCTTTGAGGAAAACAAATCCCAATTGGAAGAAACAGAAAAGTCACCCACGAAAAAGCTAAACTTTTCCTATTGCTTAAATAAAACTTTTCTCAAAACTAAAAATATATTTACATATTAGAAACAAGACAAAAATGACAAATAACTTGAGCGATAGTGAAAAACTACTCTACGAAATTCATAAATACTCCAGCTATGCGACTTCATACTTGCCAGAGTAAGTTTAGAGTTGAAAAATTGTTATCGCGAAAATGTAGAGCAGAAGATTTGTGCATAATATAGCTGCACTTTGTCTTTTGCTTTAAACAAATTACAAGTCCCGTAACTGCTTTCGATTATTTAAATATGCTGCAACAACTTTGGTAACTGTATTAATGTATTGCGATTTGACTGTTATGAGCGTTTGCAGTTGCAGCACATACCTATATAATAATCGGGCTTCAATTTGACCTCTATCCTCAACAATGTTGTGCCAACGGCTTTAAAATGTGTTTTTTTTTTCTTGCTATTTCAGGAACATTTTAGAAGATACACCAAACAATCAAGCATCACGATGGTCATCGAATACAAACAACCCACCACAGTTCCTTACGCTGAAACTCAAGCGACCGGCTATTGTGGAGAAAATCAAATTTGGCAAATTCGAAAAATCGCATGTTTGTAATTTAAAAAAGTTTCGAGTTTATGGTGGCTTGGATGAGAATAGAATGATATTGCTTTTAGAAAGGTAAGTTGTGCAGAGATTTAGCGGTAATAACTTTTGTTGAAAGTATTACCTGTGTTTGGTAGATTTGCCATAGGTCTTGAATTTGTAAACGAGATTAAACCTTCGAGAATATGAAAGGTTAACATCATTGTTCACAAACTGTCCATTCTAAAGCTAATTTATTTTTGTAGTATTGAGGAGAATACAAAACATCGCATAGGCATAAAATACATACAAACCTGCTTCTTTGTGACATAAAAAAATATATTAAGCGGACAAGTTCGCCAGACGAAGTTTCGCCTATGGCGTTTCTCTTTCGAAGACACTTTACAGGGAGTACGACACGTTAAAAAAAAGTTTTCAGCACTTTATCACCTCTAATTAGACAAAATTTAAAGACCTAGGCTTATCCAGCAAGATCTGCACCACTTTCAACTAAATAAAACACCCGACCTGACCAATTTTGGGTCTACACGTGAGCTATTTTTCGGATTGCACTAATCACTGCGAAGGGACAGTGGCAACAACGATATAAGATGGTGACTTCGACTATAACGAGGTAGTTGCAACTGTACCTTAATTGCCAACCAGCGCCGAAGATAACAAGATTGAAGCAGATTGAAGTCTAAGTTTCGTCATCTCTAAAGCATGCACGCAAAGCGGCCCATACTAGCCACTCCAAGGCTTGTTTGATCGTTTGATCTGAGCGGTTTACTCCCATTTCACACATATCCGTCAGCCGGCTAACCGATACCGGCTACCCGGTCGTTAGGAATACATTCTTATAGGCACAAATGCAAACCAAAACCGTCCATAAGAATATATTCCCAACGACCGGTAACCGGTAGCCGGTACCGGTTAGCCGGCTGCCGGGTATGTGTGAATGTGAAATGGGCCTTACTCGTTATCCATCAGTTTTTAACTGCCAACGTTGAAAGTCTGACTTTATCATAGCTTTCACCTCTTGAACATAATCTTAGGGAAATCCTACGACTTAATCGATTTTTAAATTTCAGTGGTCTCAAGAACGACGCAATACCAGAAGTATTTAGTTTACGCTGCCTAACAGAAGAAGGCGACAAACTTCCGATTTTGTATATAAAAATCATGCCACTGCTATCGTGGGGACCGAGTTTCAATTTTAGCATATGGTATGTTGAACTGCATGGCCAGGACGATCCCATGTTTATGGGATTAAGTTTGAAAAACTACAATACGGTATGTTGATCTAAAATGTAGTTAACTACTTTACATATAACTACCACCCACCCACAGTTGAGGGAGATAGAAATTATAAAGCTTTGCCTGAAGCACTTTCGACAGCAGGGCTACGACTCGGCCTTTAAAGCGCTACAAAAGGAGACCAATGTCAGCTTGGAACACATGCTAATAGGTAATCTGCACCAGTGTTTGGTAGTCAATGGTGACTTTAACAAGGCAGAGGAGTTCATCGCCGATTGTGTAAACGAAGGCTTCATGGATGCGTATCTGTCCAGGCAAGACTACAAGCACTCGTGGAAACGCCAGCAGGCAAAGAGCATCGACCAACCAGGTATTAATATTTATATTGCAATCTAATTTATATTAAATTCAAAATGTCCAGGAACTCGAGGTGGCCACCAGTTGGTAATGGACACGAAAAAAGGTCTAGTCTACTTGTTTGGCGGCTGGGATGGCTTTCAAGATCTGAGCGATCTGTGGGTATTTGAAATAGCGACTGGTACATGGTCCATGGTCTTTGAGCACTCGGAGCTGTTTGGTGGTCCTACGCCGCGGTCGTGTCATAAGATGGTTTTCGATCCAGTCAGCGAGAATATCTTTATGCTGGGTCGGTATTTGGACAATTCAATCAGAACAACCGACTACATCAAGAGCGACTTTTATTTGTACGACTCACGGGCATGCACATGGCTGCAGATCTGCGACGACACCAGCCAAGTAGGTGGACCGCAACTCGTCTACGACCACCAGATGTGCATCGATGTCGAGAAACGAATGATTTATGTGTTTGGGGGTAAAATCCTAACTCCCCGTAGCGTCAGTCATATTTCTTCCAGTGAGCCGGAGTATTCTGGTCTGTTCTCCTATCACATTGCGACAAATACGTGGACACAAATTCTCGTCGATTGCCACCATCCGTCAGCATGCCAAACGGAGGTTCTGTCTATCAAGTCGCGGATCACACATTGCATGGTGTTTCATAACGTAAGTAGACGACAGTTCGACATGAGTGGTCTGAAACTGATCTCTATTTTTGTGTAGAAAACAAGAAAATTGTACATCTATGGCGGACAGCGAGGCAAGGAGGATATTGATGAATTTATCTCGTACGATGTTGATACTCAAGCCATTAGCGTATTGAACAAGGAAAACTCTGGCTACGAGGGTAAGAACGAACCGTCGGCTGGGTTTACACTGCGAGCAACGATTGATTGTGATAGAGATGAGATTTATGTTTTTTCTGTAAGTCTACCGTTTGTTAGCGCTTTCGTGTCTTGTCTACTATCTACTTCTGCAGAGTTTAAGTAAACAAAAGGACCGACGCGATGTGCAACAGATTGATTCGTCGAACTCGTTTTGGGTGTACTCGCTGCAGAATAATACGTGGTCTCGCATCTACACATGCCGCTATGTCGGCGATAATAAGCAAGTAGTCAAGAGTTCTACAACATCGATTGAGCCATGTCCGAGGTATGCCCATCAATTGATTTACGATGATGTTGCAAAGGTGAGAACACGATGTTTTATTGGCCTGTTTCAAATGGTTTTGATGTGTTTTATTTGGCTTTTCAGATGCACTACTTATTTGGAGGTAATCCGGGAAAAACGACATTGCCGCAGCTGAGGCTGGATGACTTTTGGATTTTAGTATTAGAGAAGTGAGTATTCTTCCTCCGTTCTTTGACTGCTCTAAGCAATGATTCTTTACTCTTTACTTTTAACGGCGAGTTGGTTATTCATTGCAATCCATTTTAATTCCAGTTAGAATTTTCTCCCCTCGTGACCTTTTGACAAAGACTTGGAAGTTACATTTTCTTTCGTTTTGTCTCATTTTATCGCTTTCTAACTCGATGTTCACAAAGGGGCCTTTGATTCGTCGTTTTGTTATACCAATGATGTCAATGACTCTGGAATTAACCTCCCTACCATGTCGTCTACCACCTTCGGGTAGGGGTTAGAATATACTCGAGGTACGCTTGCATGTCTTACGAGGAGACTAAAATCCACGTCTTGATTTTAACCTAAAACCTGTCAAAAAAGTATGTCGGAGGAATCTATCGATTATATTACTCCAGGTGGTACTCACGACAGTGAAAATCCACCCGTGGTTTATTCCACTGCGGTAGGGGCAAGGATTCTGGAAGCCCCAACCATAATACTAAAAACGAGCTTCGTCTCTTTAGGCGATGATACAGTGCTCACTTCTAAAGATTCCTGTGGTTCATTATCCGACTCGTTCGGGAGAATGGACTGGAAGGAGAAAGTGGCAGAAAGGTTTTACACAGTACGCCTAATCTTTCTCAAAATAGTCGGGCAGTTGGTCGTAGTGCTGCCGCTATGGTTTGATTCAGGAAGCCTTTGCTGAACGACACCGAAAGATGCGCACTCCGATGGGCAGGAAGAATGCTTCGCTCGCGCGAATGCTCAATCAGCTGATGGCGCAAGAGCTAAGCTTTGTTCGCTTCCGGTGGCGAAGGGGAAAAGGATGAGGTCGGCGGAAGGTACTCCAACCAATTTCTTTGAATCGACGCTTCCTCCCGTCTCTTTTGACCCAAACAGGGCAAAACGGTAGAGGCGGACCTAATGCATGAAGTGTGTCTGCAGGTAATGCACGCCCTTCTGCTGACAACTCCCCTGTGAGTGGCACTGCCTGTGCACAGATTTTTGTGAAGCCGGTGCGGTGACCTCAAAAGTTTCCTCCACCGTCGAACAGAGTTTTTCTTCAAAAGATAGAGCCACCGCCAGGCGTGGTCCTAGCGGAGGCGTATGTGCATAAGTTGGCCAATGTGCATAAGTTTGACAGAAAACTAGCTGCTAGTAGCGTTGTCCGCGCCCAAAAGCCGGTTAACACAAATGCTGAGCCTTTCAAATGTCCCAGCACAAGTGGTCGGAATTTTGCTGCAGCGAATAAAACTACTGGTAAGAAGGTACACGTATCCGAGAAAATGAGGCAGAAAGCGTCATACAAAGAAGCTGCTGTCTCTGCCCTGACGATATGTATAGGGAAAGCCGGCGATGATCAGAAAATGATCCAAGCAGAGTGCGAACAATGCAAAAGTCTATGGGAGCTGGCGGCGGCAGCAGATGCTTGCATTCAAGTGGAGATTTTTGAGCTGAAGCACGGAATCCTTATGGTGAAGTGCGCTTCGCAGCAAACCAGTGAATCGCTGAGCAAATTGGTGCCGAAAATTCCACCCATAAGGGCCACTTCCTTTGTCGTCTTTATGCCTCCATTTGGTTTGGCGACTTTGTTAAGTTATGATATTGCTATAAATGCCGCTTGTATGAATAGGGCAACTGTCTCATACTCATCAATTGTACTTGTTCTACTCCCAAGTGGTCCACCACCGGATTCTGATCTTATCCATTCGGACATAAGCCCTTCGGAAGGAGCACGTAGAGCGTATGTTTATTCTGACATATTTGGAGCTGAAGCTAGTCAGTAATAGTCATGGCATTTCAAGCATAAAATATCTTTTTGCCCAATTTAGGAAAGAATCGGTCTCGCCGAGACATTTGATGTTAAAAAAGGATTTAGACAACTTCATTCCCTGTCATTTAACTTCGCTCATATGCAAGTTTCATAGGGCAAGTGGAAGGCATTCGTAAGCACCTCAGTTATAAAAGAACTTCGCCGCACATATGCACCTAAGTCACTACTGAAAAAAAATGCAAGTCTGGAAAAGTTCATTTTTCTAACAAGACACAAGAGAGGTTTAATGGCTGCCAATAAAATAATTCTACCTTAAAGAGCTCAGAAGTGTATGCCAGGAAACTATTGTACAGGCTTACACCAAAGAAACACTTAGTTGTACTAGATGAAGTAAGGCAAAGTTTGCATAAGAGTTTTCGAACTTCTGGTAGAGCAAGTTCATCTAAACAACTAAGTAGGCAATCCTTTAAAGTAGGTATACAAAAAATTACTCTGCACTGACTGTTTGTGAACATGTAGTGCCTATCGACGATAAGTTACCTTAAACACTGATAATTCCTCCATTCCTGACATCAAAGCTCTCCTCTCTTTGCTATTAATAATAATTACTTAATTTTCACAGACCAAAGCGAGAGGAGATCCTAAATCATTGCCGATACTTGGTGAGAAAGCTATATTACGAAGAAATAACCAGGGTGGATCCTATTCGGGCCCTCCGATACCTCCAAACGCATGTCTCTGAAGTAATTGATCACTCCGATCCGGTACAGTTGAACAATGTAAGTACAACTAGGGCCTATTAACACCCCCGATAATAATGCACTTCCTTCGTCAATATAGTTCCACAAACTGGCCGCATTTCTATTTAGACCGGAGGAGCCTACTTCTGTCGAACAACCGCCACTTGCTACGCTGCCAGTTGAGAGCCAACTAAATCCCGAACCGGAAGGTAAATCCACTCAGTCTTCCATTCAAGCCTCCAATTTGACTTGAGTTTTCAAACTTTAGATATTTTGCAAAAAGCTGACGAAGCGCCACAAGCTGAAGGCGAGGAAGACTCCTCCATGGAATCCTATGATAGTACATCGACCCTATCGGACAGTACATCGTATTTCCTGTACCGAAAGAGTGGCGGAAAGCGAGCTCGCCAGGACTACATCTTCGAGTTGAGAAGCCGACGTGCTTTCTTGTTTAATAAAATCGCCCTACTGATGCCCGCTAACATGGTTCAACCGAAGGGCAACCTAAGTGATTTTGTGTTGACATGATTTTATTTTTGTCTTGTCTGTTAATGTTTTTTATTATTATTATTATTATTATTGTCGCCGAGCCAGTGATACAGCTTAGTTGTTTTCATTTGTAAATGCTTTGGCTCAACATGTTTAAAAAACATGAAAATTGACTCGACTGGGAAGATGCGTTGACTTCTCATTTCTTAATGCGCGTAGATGTTTACAGTTTATTTCTTTTAATTTGTGTGGCGTTTGTTTCAGTGATGCCTTTTCAAAATCGACTGAAGACTATAGTGTATAATTTTCCAAGTTACCTATCTCTATCTATTCAAACCTAATACTTTTGATTTGTTCGAAGGGACAAACAATTATTGTCTTGTATTCTTTAAATGTATCTAAAGTGACTTATGGACTTTTTTTTATCATTAAAACTGTAGAAATAATATTAAAAGCTGATTTAAAATGCAAAATTTAAAATAAAATATGTGATATAAATTTTGTAAAATATGTTTGTACGTTTCTTTAAAAAAAAAATAAATATAAAAAAGTTTGCATATAATTTAAAATCAATTGTACAACTTTATTATTTATGAATCGGTAAATTTTGGGATCGAATTTTGCGAGCTGCAGAACACAAACTGATTTCTGAGAATAAAAAAGCGATCCGCCGCGCATTTGGGAGTAAGCCCCCAGGATCCTACGCCTAGGTGGTGTCGGGAACTTGAAAAGCTAAAGAAGGCTGTGAGGAAGGCCTTTAATTATGCTATGAGAAGGGGAAAACGCGGGGGCTTATTCCTAAATGCGCGGCGGATCGCTTTTCATGGCGGATTGGTATTTTTGTATTTCCAAAAGCGATAGCTATTTAGGTGACGGATTGCTGGCGGATTGTTTGCGGGTAAAAAATAAACTAAATTCTTGTGACGGGAAAAAGCTGTCAAACTTTTGGGAAAATAAATGGAAAATTGGAAGTCTAATTAGAAAATACTGAAAAGTAGAGTTCGCATTTGAGAATAAGCAAAAGCGAATACGGTCGAAATCGAAGTATAGCTTTCAATACGATCCGCCGCGCATTTGGGAAAAACCCTCTCGAAGCATGGGATGAATACAAGGCGAAAAAAAAAGAGATGAATGTTACTCTACGACGACGAAAAAGGGAGTCATGGAGGGACTTTTGCTCGAGTATGAGGAGTACATCTGAAGTCAGTAGACTACAAAAGATTGTCTCCAGAGACCCAGTTTCCAAGATCGGACTCATTCGTAATAGAGCGGGGGAGATAGTGGAAACTATGGAACAAACAAACGAGGTCCTGATGGAAGTACACTTTCCAGGAAGCTATAAGTCAGATCGGCCCTGGGCTCCAAGGAAACAAGGAGCGAACAGGATGGATAGGACGGAAACAGAACGGATCGTGACACCCGAGGCGGTTAATTTCACATAACATTTTCACCCTTCAAAACAGCGGGACCAGATGGTATATTTCCAGGTCTAATGCAATGGGGAGTAGACGTAATTGCACCAAGGCTCAGGAATATATACGTTGCATGCTTAGCACCTCATGTGTAACATTTAACATAACCTCTTCTTTTGTAAACCATGGTTACAAGCACTACATCGTGCACATTAAACCTAATTTTTTTTATTAATAGAAACTAAGGTAACTCATTTTTGTATTAAAAATTATGCTTTTAGAATTAATGAAATCAATTTATAGAATTTTTAAGCCGCACAAGTGGAAACAAAAAAGTTTAAGCGTTTTCTTAATAGCGACTGTAAAAACTTAGGCAACAAAATCTTAAAAGTTCTTACGGCTAATATCTAATGCAGTGAACAAAATCATCACAACCGTGTGCGACTTCAAAGCGAGTGGAAAAGTGTTGCTGCGAGCTGTGCCAGGACCCAGGAGCCCGATATACCTGAAAATAGATAGAAGCTGGATCGTCAACCACCCCAAATACAAATCGTTCCGTTGCTGTTCCGTTTATGCAGACCAA
Organism: Cheilosia soror; assembly: GCA_949372485.1. Lineage (NCBI taxonomy): Eukaryota > Metazoa > Arthropoda > Insecta > Diptera > Syrphidae > Cheilosia > Cheilosia soror. The sequence goes on along the minus strand of OX443564.1, from coordinate 41,814,629 downwards.
TCCACTTTCATCAACCAATCACCCCTATTCCCGTTGGCGTTTGTCATAAACGACTCGTATTTCACTTAATTTTTTAGTCGATTTTTGTAACATTTTTTAAACAAATGAATTGAAATATTGGTGAACACATAGAAAACAAAACAAAACTGTTAAAAAAAGTTAAAACAAAAATCTGCACATCGTTTTACAACGACACGAAACGTGAGTCGTATACGACAAACGCCAACGGGAATAGGGGTGAATATCGATCAGCAATATCGAAAGGTTAAACTTTGTTCAATGGATATCCAGAGGAGTGGCCAGGTTTTTATCAGCTACTTTGAGCAGAGCACAATTCTAGCTGGTTACTCGAATGAAGAAAATTTGATGCGCTTGCAAAGATATTTACGTGGGAGTGCCCTGGAAGCAGTTAAAAATCGAATCGCCCTTTGCTGCCAAAGCGATGGTGCCAGACGTAATAAAAACACTTAGCGTTTGCGTTTCGGTCGACCAGAGCACATAATACACGCCATGATAGCCAAAGCCAAAATTCAAGCACCTCCAAAGGCCGAAAGGATGGAAACGTTTATGGAAATGGAATACGCGCTGGCTATCCAAAATGTGTGTGCCTCATTTAAACAACCCTAGTTTGTTGACAAACTAATCACAAACGACATACTAGAACTATACCGCCGACTTCCTTGCACCTACCCGATTCTCCCCGGAATGAATTCCCCTGTCTGTGAGTGTGAATACGTGTGAAATGTTAAAATCAATGGCGGCAATGACTTTCAATGCTATACCATGGGCCTAGGATTCTTCAAGTATGCGTGCGTTAATGGCGCTCCTTTAATTTTGTACAGCACCAATACATGAAAAATCTTGCGCCCGCAGGCAGCTTGTGGGAGGAGTCGACGGTCTAGTTCTATGTGGTTTGTGGGCTGTATGGTAAACTGATGGGCATTCCTAGCAAGGCGAATGCGGTTGAATTTCTGAAGGTGCGGAAGGCAGCTGGCAATTTCGTTTGAGCACTGTTTGTTAAAAAAGCTATAAAACAGCGAGAGACACGTAACGTTTCTACGATGTTCAAGCGAATGAATAGAATTCGCGATATTCGTGTCTCCGATTAGTTTCAACGCACGATTTTGGATCCTATCCAGTAGGAGGTGCAATATGGTTTTCGGCGCACCAGACCGGATATGGGAATTGTACTTAAGTTTGGGGCGAATGAACGCCTTATATATTGTAGCCAGATCAGAAGGGGTACCGTTTGAGAACACCTAGACATTTCGCTGCATTCTTGGCGACTTCGTATATGTGATCGCATTCCAACGAAGGTTCTCATGAACGCATATACCGAGAATAGAAAGTCTTTTGGTTTCGGTGATGCAAGTGGCATTTATGTATAATGGCTGTAGGTTCGGGTTTCGCTTCGCCGAAGAGCAGGGACGTATGTCCTGGAAAAAATATGAAAGCTAATCATAACATTATTTTAAGACAAGTCTCAACCAGTACCTATTGCGTAACAGTTAGGTAATCAAAGTTCCTCCGGAGTGAGAGAATGTTTAATTAGACAACCATCTGGTCAGACAACTTTGGGATGCCATACAAATCGAACTGACGCCGACGACAAAACTAATGTTTTATTCCGAATGATACCGGTAACACTTTACGGAAACAACACTTCGCTAGACACTTTCACCTTTCTGGATAGCGGTTCCTCCATGACGCCCGCCCGACCGCCTACAGAAGTTCAGAAATGAGGATCGCCCTTTTCTGCGTGACTCAAAGTCGGTACCTACTAAGAAAAGGCCACAAACCCCTAGCTTTTACTGTGAATTTGGTAACAACACTTCTACAGACCATGGACCAACTTATCAGCAAAATTTGATCGAAAGTAGGTATGCCCTATAAATGGAACCTCAGCATGCGGTGCGGTCCATTCCCAGAAATGAAGATACTCTACGGCAATAACGAAGGAATATGTCGCCTAAAGCCTAAAGTTATCAAAACACTCAACAGCTGGCACAATTTTTGACACGTGTACCTAATTGTAGCTTAAGGTTGTTCACCGACGATGACCAAATTCTCGATAGGTAGGTACCTACATAAAACGCAAAAATTATTTTTTACCATTTATTTAACATTTATTTTAGTGTTTTTTTTTTTTTACAAATATTCTTTTACTATCACTTCTTTGTGTTTTCTGACACACTTTCGTAAATATTTTTGCATTATATTATTTTGTTTTTTTTTTTTCAGGTAAAAATATACATTTCTATATAAATAGACATTTTTAGACACATATGTTTATAGATGTATGTTGTATATTCCTACTGTAATAATATGCGTTTCATTAGCTTTAACATTATTTTCTTCTATTTATTATTATATTATATTGTCTGTTATACTTTTAATTTTAACTCAAACTTTAAGCCTGGGGGCCGTTTTTATTGTCTTCCAAAAATACTTAGGTAGGCATTTTATGTTTCTCTTGGAAATAACTTACAAACACTGATGTATATAAATCTTTTGTTTTTTATTGTCTATAGTTGCTATAGTAATCGTTAATAGTCTGCCTTACCTCATTTACATAAAGAAAATAATAAAACAATTCAATTGTGAAAAAACTAACGTTTTTTTGTGCAAGTTTAACAAGTGCAATTTGTATAACAGCGGCCATCTAGTGGTTTCTAGCAAATATAAGAAAATTTATACGCTTTCAAATATATTTTTTATTTTTTAATCTTTGTAATTGGGCACAGACAAAAATTATGACAAATTTGTTGCTAAAATTGCTATAACTCGAGAAAGTATAAGTAAGACTTTGGATATTTGTACAGATGTTGTAGCCTGATCAAACACTAAACTGTCAGCCAAATTGATCATTGCGTTGCGAACTACGTAAGGGATTGCTACAGTGTTTGAGATGTTTGAACTTTCTAAACTGCCAACATAAATTTCCAACGAATGCGTACATCTCAGGAGATTTAATGCTGAACGGCTTTAATCGTAACAAAACGCCAGAACTTTGCCAATCAAGTACATATTCGTCAAACTATACTAGAAGCCCTATACCGCCTTCATCAAGTGCCAAAGAGACCAATGGTATGTACTAGTACTTTTGACAAGTGGTCATCAGGGACGCGTGCCGCAACATATGTGATAGGATCCACCTGACCACGAAAAAGCCTTCGCTTTATGAAGAGTGCCGGCAATAAAGCAAGCCGCCTATACAAACCGGACGCATTTTCCACAACTACGAACTATCTGACATATTTTCTGTAAACTCTGCTGATTTTTCCAAATTTTAAAAACAACATTTTCTGGCATTTAAAAAAAATCTGGCGTAATTTCCAGGAACGGCAGCCAGGAAAAAACACCTTTTCAGTCGATCCAAATTCTGCTGAACCATTCAATCTGGACGATGTGGAACAAGGCTGCTGGGCCAGATGGTCTGCGGGCCATACTATTTAAGGCATCAGAAGATCACTTGGTGGAGAGCATAATTCATCTTTAAGATTTGGTCAGAAGAATGTATGACTGATAAATAGGTCTCACTCTTATAGATCATTAGCCTTGACTGTAGGAAACGGATCTCACTCTCTGAAGTCATGCAAAATTGCGTGGCGTGGTAATGTAAATCCACCATAAGCAATTGCAGGATTACGGGCTACTCTATTAATTTTGAGACAACGATATTGCCGCTAGAAAGGTGTATGCCGCACACTTGCTGCCATTTTCCTCTAGGTTTGCTTCTTTTTGGCTCTCATTTTGCACGTGTTTCTTTCGTTAAGTAGGTATTAACTTCAAACTTTTTTTTTAACAAGGAACGCATCATCGCTTTTTGGATGATAGAGAAATCGTACTCAGTATATGATTTCTATATTTTTTTATTTGCCTGCAAAATAGTAGTTTAGAAAATGCAAAAAGCTGGAAATATACCGAGTCTGAAAGATACCGCACTTGCTTAGATTGTGGGAGCCGTAAAAGAAATTTTACTACGGAGATACTAGTTTATACTGTTAAGCTTAGTACGCTGCTCGAGCTAAATTTTAGCTCCCATACAAAATTCTATCCAAAATGTAGCAGAGCTAAATTTAAGCGAATCCATTTAGCCGAGCGGTACGCTGCTTCAGCTAAAAAATCAAATTTTCCTTTCAGACTGTACTGCATATATCTGTCACAATTTAGCGCGCCCATTAATGGTTCGGCACATTTTTTCAAGCTAAATTTTGACAGATCATTGTGGTGGTTTTTTGTTGTGTTTTTGTGTTGCGGAAAAGAAAACAAGGATAAGGTTTTTTAATAAATACATCGACGAAGAATCCTTTAAAAGTGATAAATTTGAGATTAAGGAATAGCAGACAATGAAAAAAGAAAGTATAACGAAAATATAACACATTTTCACGTCGATGAATTTTTGAAGGAAGTTATTTTCAACGAACAGCTGTTTTCTGTGACACTTATATCCACAGCGCAATCTATGTCAAAAATTAGCTAGGGTTTTAGCTAATGTTTGGAGAGAAAAATTGGAGAGCCGCTGAAATTTAGTTTCGCTCGAGCAACGTACTTAGCTTTATAGTAAACAAATATGCTGGAATCACCATACTGCTTACAGTCAAAATACGAGAAAACAGTTTTTTTTATTAACGCACGCACCAACGAAATACTCGTAGATACTTCTTCCAATTTGAACTTAGCGTTTTTCGTCGTTAAACGTCAGCTGTCGTTAAACACCTTGTGAATCCCATTAGTGTACACAGAACGTCATGTGAGAAATTTCACTGTCATTTTGTAAGTTGTTAAACGCCACAAAACGACAAGAAAAACGACTATTTTCCGCGTTGCAAATTAGTGAACCCCTTTTAAGCGTTAAAAGTAACAAACCAGAAACAATTTAATGGAATTGATAGAAACAATATTAAATGTTGATGCTAAGATCTAATGGGACTATAATTATGTAGCTATAACCCAGCCTAGACCACCAGAATGAGATCAATTTGTTTTATGATCTAGTCTTCATCACTACTCCAAATCATTGCTACACCTTTCATTTTTCGAAGTGGCTATTCGCACGTTCATTTTGACAGATTTTGTACTGAACTGACGTTTACCGATTTTCGGGACATGACTACGTAATAAACGTAACGTAATCCTATTTTCATTAAAAACTCTTTATATATAGAAAAGTTGGATCCAAAACGTACGGCATAATGTCCGAAAATGATTATACTGGAGTTTAGAGTCCTTGCCGCGAGCATAGCGAGCCACATACCCCAACTTGACGCAATATAAACTTTGACATTTCGTTACGTAACGTAGTCGTGTCCCGAACAACGTGCGAATAAAAATATTAATCAACAATTTCTTTTGAAAATGATAAATAACAAAATATTTATTTATAAAATATATAGGGGTATTCACTTAATCTGATAAATTTATGCAGCTCGTAAATGTATAAATATCTGCAGTTCTTTAAATAAACACCCCTCGGAAATGTTATTGCGTAACAGCGTTGCCGAAGTGGCACAATTGTGCCATTTTGGCACCCTACAGTCCAATTGGCACCTTGGCACCTTCAGTTCTCATTTGGCACCTTATGAGCTTGATACATTTACATAATATTAAGAAAAAACATTTCTTAAAATGTTTAAAATTGATTGAGAGACTCCAAGTCATTTTCTCTTTCATCTGCGAACACTTATTTCATATTCACTGAACTGAATCATTTTTAACAACATAGTACGCAGCCCTTGTGAATGAAATCTATAGCATTGTCGAAAACGAGGTAAGATGTCCACGCTTCAGTCAGCGGCTGGCCACCTAACTCTTATGGCCAATTCACAACGACGCTTTGCGGCGTGCGTGCGTTGACAGATAATGTAGAACCAATGCCTTCATATGGTGCAAGCCAAAATGATGCCCAAATCACAACGGCGCTTTGCCGCTTGCGTGCGTTGACAGATAAAGTATAACCAATGCTTTCATATGGTGCAAGCCAAAATGCGGCTTCAGGCTTCGGGTCGCGTTTAGATCGTAAATATCGTAAAGTCCAACGCGACGCCCAAGTAGAGCAACTTTCTACTTTCAGTGGCGTTGGACGGCTTTGACATTTCATTTTCGGTTTGGTTTGTTCGATTTGATAATATTTAAAGTGGTAGAGCATATGCCGTTCATGTTGGAGTAGAGTGGGTTCACTTAGGGTATATACGTAGGTACTCGTTTTTAGTTGATTATAAGGTTTTTGCAATACAAATTAATTATTTTACTGTGTGGAGACATATTTTTTATTGTCTATCGGTACAATGCACATGAATATGCGTACGCATTTGCCCGACTTTGACCCAAATTCACGGGAATTCTCCGTCCTATATCGAAGATTCCCTGTAAATTTGAACTCAATAGGCGGGAAGGTTTTGAAGTCCAGCCATAGGAATATAAAAAAATTTCTGGACAGGACAGCAAGATCTTCGCGGAAATATAGCAAAAAAAATGTTCGTGTATTTAATTAATACCAGGCAAATGACCCTAATTAGAGGGTCATAAAATCCTTTCAATATGCATTGTCATTACTGGGGATGACAATGCGGTAAAATCCCAGCGAGCGACGAGAAGCAGTACCTGCGACCGCATTCGTCCGAATGTCCAGCATATCACCAGATGTATAAATATAACTGAAATAAAATATAAATATGAATTGAAAAATCGAGTACATCGTCGGTATCCATATTTGATAATTTATTAATAGATTTTTTTTTTTTTTTTAAATAGCCAAGGCAAGATTTTAACAAAATTGCACCTCTGTATTTTAGTGACTGAACTTCTTTCAACAGCGTAGATAAAATATGCTGGCCATTTGGTAATCTTGCACACTTAAATCGTTTTTCAAGTATTCCACAAAGTAATCAATTCACAATTTAAAGGGAAGGGATTTTCGGTGTAATTTATCCACATTTTCTCAACCAAACTAAACATCTACCTGCCTCGCCTGAAAGGACTTTCATGGGAAGGCTTGTACCTGTGTATCTATGTACATTTCATGCACCAGCCAATTCTGCCACAAAAATATTCCACGACAAGAAAAGTGAAAATACAATAACTGTTCTTTATTTATGAATTTTTTACTATTTTGAACAAATTTCCTCTTAAATCGTGCATTAAAAATAACAGGTATAAGCAAAAAGGAGTAGACTTGCATTCTGCTCTGAATTGGGGTATATTAACATAAACCAAACAGAACTTTCAATCTCTCATACTCTAGTCTCTCAACGCGCCAAAGCTCTGAAGCGGCATTTAGTTTTGGAAAACTGCGGCTTGCGTGCGTTGACATAAAGTACGGTAAAGTTTCTAAAACGCCTGTCAACGCACGCAAGCGGCAAAGCGCCGTTGTGAATTGGGCATGAGGCTTCAGGCTTCGGGTCGCGTTTAGATCGTAAATATCGTAAAGTCCAACGCGACGCCCAAGTAGAGCAACTTTCTACTTTCAGTGGCGTTGGACTGTTTTGACATTTCATTTTCGGTTTGGTTTGTTCGTTTTGATAATATTTAAAGTGTTAGAGCATATTCAATTCAATACACAAATAATCGTAATCATACTAATGCGAAATTATATGTTTCTTGTGTTTTTAAATATCTCTCTTCCGTTGAAGGGCCGGTGGCACCCAGTTGGCACCTTTGGTTACCGTCAATGGCACCTAAGAAAATTTTTTTGCGGCAACGCTGTTGCGTAAACCGCGTAAATCGACTGTAAATCTGGAATCAAACAAACAATTCATACGGGCTATTTGACATTTGCGACTTGTGTAACTTTCCGCGGTTGGTTTCCGAGCCTAAATCATCGCGGAAAATTATGAGGTCTGCGTAAACTATTCTCCATACAAAATCTGACAGTTCATTTACGAGGGTGTAAATTTCTGCAGTTTACTTAGTTTATGAGTCTTTTACCTACGCGTTTAAGTGAATACCGCTACTGATAATGCTATTTACCTGTCAGCGCTGTCGATCAGCTCGTTTGGATCATATGTGAAATGTGAACTACACTCCACGAGCAATTTTTCATAGAATGCTATCTGTCATTTCTCATAGAAAGAAATAACGATAGTATGCAATAAAATGTAGGGTGGGCATTTCATAGCTTACTATTTCCATAGCCATCCCACGAAAACACATGCGTCGTCGCAACAAAAAAGTACACCCTATAGAATACTATCGATAGCAAGCTATGAGCTGAGCAATAGATGGAATACCATTTTTCATAGAATACTATTTGTGGTCTTCACGAGCAATTCTTATAGAATGCTATATGGTATTCTATGAAAAATTGCTCGTGGAGACGCCGGCCGGGTTAACGACGGCGTTTGTACCCCGCTGTTGTGGAAGTTAGAGAATAAGGCCCAATGCACACGAAACAACTGGGAAAAACTGATCAGCGATGCGAATTGGCAACTAGTTTGCTTTGAGTCATAACCCTGTGTAATCAAATAGGACTAGGTACGCACACGACGCTACTGGTTGAAAAGTCGTTTGCGATTCACAAAAACCAGTTTGTAACCCAGTCGTCTGTTGATTTGCATGTCGGGTTGCCCATTGATTTCAATTTCTAATTTGTTGAAAATGAGTGAATAACAGACAAACCTGTTGCTAGTAGGGGAGGTTGAAAAACTTGACGACACTGAACGAACTAGAAATTTTGATTGTTAATGATAATAAGTTTCCTCGTGTGTGGAGTCAAGTCACCGCTGAATCCGTAACTGGTCTGAAACACGGTTTAGTTGTCAATCGGTTTAGTTTTTTAATTTCCAGTTGCTACGTGTGCATTGGGCCTAAGTCTTTTAAAATGAGAAGCCTCAAATAACGACAAACGTCGTGAAAGTAAAACGTCACTTAGAAGGGTGATCAGCTTTGTTATATGATCTTAATTATCTTATTGAGGTTGTCTCCAGATGATCCACTCAATTTTAATGCATTTTTTAAGATTAGTAGATTAGATTTCTTAAATTCACCCTTTAATGGGATTACAGCTCTCCTGAACTCAAAATATTAATAGTAACACTTCGACTTATCGATCTTATTGACTTAGGCTGCAGTTATAGCTATCAGAAAAGTCCATCCGTAAAAACACGCAACAGAACAAAACTGAAACATTCAACCATAGCATATCATAGGAATTCAGTGGAATACTTCGTGAAACTGGTTGAGAAGTGGAACAGAAAAAGTTTTTCGAACGGAAAAATAAAGAAATTCTGTTTTTAGAAAATTTAAAGATCAATTGCTTAATTTTTTTTGACGAATTAGTTTTATAATTCAAAAGCAACTATTTAAGACCAAGATTGAGTTCAACGATTAAGTTAAGGTGCTCCAAAAAAGTGAAACAATTTTTTTACGGATGCATTTTACTGATAGCTATAACTGCAGCCTTAATGGAGGTTTTACATAATAATCATCAGATTTTTTCAAATATCGAAATCGGGGAAATATGTTGATAAAAATCCTATCCATAGCTTTAAAACGGGTTTAAGATTTTTATGAAATTTTGCATATAAATATACGGTTCCAACAGAGTTTTCACAACTGGTAGATTCAAAAACAGAGCATAATCTAAAATACCTTCAAAAACGCTGCACAGGCACACATAGTTTTTGACTAGAAATTAGGGCACGTATTCAAAATGTCTTTAGGTATAGGTATAACTGTCATTTAAGATGAATTAAGATATGCAATCGAAAGTTGTAAGATCTAGAAAAAATCTTTATAACAACACTGAGGGTGATTCTCTTTCAGGCATATGCTCGGTTCTAGCATAGCCGTATGCAGCTTCAGTTTTTCATTTGTAAGCAATTTGTATACCATTTTTATGTCAAATGTAAATATGCATTAAAAATCGTCCAAATTAAAAAAAATTTATATGTAAAGATTTCCTTGGCCTGACTTAAATCGAACACAATGTCGGTTAAAAGTTAAACGTTTCTTTTGTTATACCAAATTTAGCACATATTTTCTGAATTAATTACTTTATTTGTTCCGTTTTTTTTTATTTATATAAAAAAATACTCTTGGGATTATTTGTATGATTGTTTATGGCGTATTTTAAATTATTATTTCTATTCCATTAAGTTATTTTTTTTTTAACATTCAGGTGTATATTCGTTACTGAAACATAAAAAACAAATTACCACTGTTTGAGCTCAAGTTCTAAATGATTTTTTGTATTCCATTTATTTTCTCTGCATATAAACTGTTATTATGTAGATATGCCTTTATAAAAAAAGCATTTTAATTAGTGTAACATGTACAAAGGAATATTAATAATGTTTCATTATCATAACATGAATTCCGAATATTTTATTATGATTTGTTAGTGAATTTATTTTTTTCAAAATTTTAATTTTAATTGCCCGGTGTATTTAAATAAGAAGGAAAAAACTAGAATAGTTTCAGCTGAGAAGAAAGTAATTTCGGAAAGGATAACAGAAGAGAATAATTACCCTTTTAAAGCGTCTACAGTATAATTTTTTTTTATGTTTACAATTTTCTTATAATTATAGTTGGTAGGTAAATATATTATTTTTCTTGTCGTTAGTTAATTTAGTTATTATTTATGTTATAAATACATAAAGCTAAGCGTTTTCTTTGTTAGTAAAGTATAGGTACTCGTCCATTTGAGTAAGTGTATATGTGCGTATAAATTACTATTTTTTTTATATTAATATCAACATCGACTTAAATAGATAGAACAAAGTATAGGAAAAAATAAATTCGAAATATAAAAATGAACGTAAACTAAATTTGAAAAATTTTAAAGCAATGAATATGCTTTTTAGGGAAAAATAGTTACAAACATACATATTCTATTAGCCAGCACGAGGCTAACTCTGGTACAATTACCGTGGCTATTGGTAAGATAATAACCAAGATCTGCTTGATGAGAGCGAAGTCTATCTAACACCTCTGTGCTCTAATGAACACAACTAGTTCTCGCATTTGGGTTGAAGCACCGTCCCCATGATTGTCCTGCAGAGGGGCTGCATCAGATTTGATACAGGGCCCTACCCCGTGGTACCTGTATATAGCTACTAGTGGAGCTTCGCAACCCTAAGGTCACTTCCATATTAATTATCTTACCCTAATCCCAGGAATGGCACCCTAAATTTTGATGGTCAAAATAGATAATTATGTTGAGTATCGGAAAACTGTAATATTAAGGTAACCAAAGGGCCGACGTTCTGGCCAAGAACGGAGTAGAGCCTCTACAAAATGAAACAATTGAGGGAATAAGACAATCATTTTTTGTAAATAGTTCTTTATGGGAATAGCATTGAATTATAGCGAATGGAAAGAACTACTCACACGAAAACGACCAACTATCTACGAACGAACGAAAATTCGCGAGTTTTGACAGTCCAGTTCAAATGAACACCTTTCTTGGTAGCGACAGTTCGCGAATTTGTACCATCAGTTTCTAACAGCAATTTCTAATTTCAGGTTAAGTTCGAACGATTGTTTTATTCGCTAGTTTGTGGAACGCGTTATAATGTGGATAGCGAAAAATATGTAATTTTAAGTTTATAAATGCATCAAAATTGTTTTGTTCGTATTTTATCAATTCGTACGTTCGCTGTCATGTGTTTATCATATTGAGCAGCTTGCTTAAATCAAATTGCTTCATCGCATGCAACGTTGCTGTGCTTTTTTGCAGTAAAAGATGAAACCGCCTAAATTATAATACATACACAATTTTACAGAGGAGTCGCTGCGGTGCCGCAATAATTCAGTGCACACATGTGGGTTTTTCTCGCAGGACTCAATCTGCAGTACAGTCTCGCGCAAACCTGCGAGTCTTTTTAGCCATAGCGTCATCGCACGTGATGACCTGGACGAAGTGAAGATAACCACATCTAAGCTTAAGCCGCTGGAGCAGATGGCCTAACCGCCGAGCTATTCAAAGCGGCAGGCGATGACTTGGTTAGGAGCATGCACCAACTCATCTGTAAAATATGGTCGGAGGAAAGTATGCCCTTAGCATTGTTTGCCCGATCCTCAAGAAAGGAGACAATCTGAACTTCGCTAACTACAGAGGTATTAGTCTTCTCAACATCGCCAACAATAACTTATCTGCTGTGCTGTGTGAACGCCTGAAGCCTTTCGTCAACAACCAAAGTATATGCTGTCACCGAGAAAGAACACCCAACACCGACGTCTTGGACAGAATGTCACTATAGACAGATATAACTTTGAGGTGATAAAGGACTTTGTCTACCTAGGCTCCGCTATGAACTCAGACAATGACACCAGAGCTGAGATTAAGCGAAGAATAACTCTTGCCAATCGCTGTTTCTTTGGGCTAAGAAAGCAATTGAGTAGCAAAGTCCTCTCTCGAACAACTAAAGTGATCCTTTATAAGACCTTAATCATCCCAGTTCTACTTTATGGTGCAGAGGCATGGACTCTATCAAAAGTGGATCAGCTTGCTCTTGGTTGCTTCGAGAGGAAAATTCTTCGAGTAATTTTCGCTCCCGTCTGCATAGACGGTGAATGGAGGAGGAGATACAACGACGAACATCGACCTAGCCAGAAGAGTGAAGGTCCAACGACTGAGGTGGCTGGGCGATTGGAAGCGAATGCTCCGGCCCGGAAGATCTTCGAATCCACACCCAAAGGGAAGGCGCAGTAGAGGAAGACCGCGACTCAGGTGGCGCACGCAAGTGGAAGGGGACCTTAACCAACTTAGCGTGCGAAACTGGAGACAGCTGGCCAAAGACCGTGCTGGCTGGAGATGCTTGTTGGTTGAGGCTAGGTCCACCCCGGACTGTAGCGCCACCTTAAGGAAGTAAGTCATCGCACGTGTGTGTGCACCACTCAATTTATTTGTGAGTACTGTAAGGCGCCAAGGCGATGACGCTGCGGCACCGCGCGTTAAAAAAACGCAAATCTGCACCGGGCTAAGGTCATTACCGCGAGAGAAGCGAGCCACATAACATACCCCAAATTGATGTAATCACCCCTATCGTGGAATCCGTCGGAATTGAGTTTCACTTCACCTATTCGATTCCCTTTCACCATCTACTGCTATCGTGGAATCGGCCGGGAAAAGTTTCCTTATCGACACGTTTTTGGGAAACATAGTTTCACTGTCAAACGGCTGTCTTTCATTTTTGTCATTACAAATCTGTGTAGCTGCATTCGTCGGAGATATTTATGAAAAGTTTGTTTCAAAATTGATTTGTTTAAATAAAAATTTGTTTTTATTATGTAATAATGTATACGATAGCTCTATTCTTGGAAGTATAAGAGGAATAACGAAATGATCGGTGTTCTCAGAGAAGAATACGAGACAGGTTAAGAGGAGCAGTGAATAATTTCACGTATCTTCCAGATGAAATGTGTTTTTAGACTGTTTATTTTTTGATTTTAATAAAATTTAATACTGCACAGATTTATTACAGGGATCCGGGTTTTTTATGTCAAATAATTAAGATACAAATTTAATTTTCTAATATTTTTTTTTTTTGTTTGAAAATTTAATTTTTTGGTTTGTTAATTATTGACAATTTGAGACTTCGCTCCGGGCTCCGGTAGTTGAAAAAATCTTCAAGAAAGAAGGACATGAAACTCAGTGTCAAGAATCAAAAAGTTCAAAAATGATGGAGTCATTCAAAAATGTGGTCCCTTAATTCGCTACAGTCATACCGAGCTGATGAAGAAGCTATACCGAAGAGATTTATAACAAATGGGACCTCCACATCATATGTTCCTGATAAATACGGTTGTAAGAACCTTGAATATTTACGTCTCTGTAATTCGCTATTCTACGATACCCGGAGGCCCAGAGCTTAGCTTCAATGAGGGCCGAGGCCTGTGCTAATGTCTCTATTACATACATACATATATACATACTGCACAGATTTATTACAAATGGTCGGCTTAATAAAGCAGCTCTTTTTTAAAAAAATTCGCACGAGGTGCAGCAAGCAAGAAAACCTATGAAATCCGCTATGATTTTGATGCGGGTAAGAAATGTCATTTTGGTCGGAAAAACCCGATTCGAATGTTTACGGCGATACAGCGGAACTCATTCACATTACCCACACGGGGAACTGTTCATGTTCACCTTGCGGAATTGACGATACCAAAATATTTTTTTCCGTGAGTAATTTCCCCCGGCGGATTCCACGATAGGGGTGAATATAAACTTTAACATTTCGTTACTTAGTCGTGCTCGTGCCACGAATGTGCCCCGAACAACGGCCGAATACCAACGCCCCCATGGAATAGCGTAGTCAGTCCTGCGCTTTAACTTAACGTTCCGTAGTCTGTAGCGTAACCGTTCTGTACTTTGCTCTTGCGTTTAACCATAAACTAAGCATTTGTTGATAATTTTTTGCCTAAAGATTAAAAAAAAAAATTCTTACTTAGACTTCGATTAAGGCCGTGCGTCAATTGCGCATACCTAAATAATTATCTTCGGCTAATTTTCTGGCTAAAGTGTTGAAAAGAGAAATTCACCAATTTCCAATTTTTTTTTTAGAGTTTTACTTCGAAACCATCGGAAAGGTTATGGAACGATAAGACCGTTTGAATATTTTTCAATTATTCGAATACTGTGTTAGCAGGGATGTTAGGACGAGAATCTCATCAAACGCATGAGATTTTGTACAAAAAAAAAATACTGTGTCGTATACGTAACCTTTTTCTTTGAATAAAAATCGTATTACAGATTATGGTAGTCAACAAACAAAAAAATGTTTTACTTATAAACGTAGGATGAATATATTAATAATGAAATCGAAATAATCTGTATACTTGATAATTGGAGCCCTATTTGACAACGTTCCTTTTCTGCAAGCGTGGCTGTTTTACCCATCTATACAGTATAATTTTTTATAAATACATATAAAGCTTTTGCGTTTAAAAGAAGTTTTTTTTTGTTTTTGGGAATGTTAGGGCTAGCGGCGAATTGCGCTGCCAGCAGATTTGCTTTGTCCAAAAAGCTGACAGCTGGAGTGTCATTGTAAACGAGTCGAGGAATTGACGACGTGGTGGGGCTCTTAATATTTTTCACAAAAGACCAAAACTGTTTACTACCACTGGGACAGTGAAGTATTTTTTGTCGTAAGTTTTTGTAATGAGAACATTTTACACGGGGGGAGTCACGTCAGACTCGTCGAAACTGGGGGTCTAGCACGTAACTTGATACAATCGAGTTCAGTCGATACAATCGAGCTCTATGGCAGCACCTAATTTGACTCAATCGAGGATAATCAATCGAGAAAAATCGATTGAGACAAAGTAGGTGCTGCTTGAACTTGATACAATCGAGTTCAGTCGATACAATCGAGCTCTGGCAGCACCTAATTTGACTCAATCGAGGATAATCAATCGAGAATAATCGATTGAGTCAAATTAGGTGCTGACAGAGCTCGATTATATCGACTGAACTCGATTGTATCAAGTTACGTGCTAGAACCCCCGCTTTATAAGCCCGAAAACTCAATTCTCTCAACCTGATAGCCTCTTTGCAGCTCGAATCGCACCAAGCATTCTCCTTAGGTTTAATACTCTTTTTTCTGTTAGGTATAAATGATCTTATTCCTTGAATTGTTGTTTGCTATCATTTCAGCGGCGGCATCCACGTCAAGAAGCATAGTGACCAGTTAAAGCTTCTAAAAACGTTCCAATTTGCTTTCTCATAATGTCATACCGTTTTTTTGAAACGAGTGCATAACTTTAAACTACCCTAATAATAGGTTTGTAAATAGGGCTGTGAGAGTTTTATGTACCTAGACCTACTGAAAAGATTATCCGGAAAGCTAATTTCTTCAACTCTGTGCACAGCATCTAGAAAACAAATGCACCTTCAAGTTTGCGAACACGGTTCATGATACCGGCCCTTATTGTGATTGTCGGTTAGCGATCGTCACGACAATTGTCATTGTCGATTGGGTCGATTGATTTTAGCTATTGGCATTATCCAACTCAATCGATGGGAAAATAAATTATTGTGAATAAAAATGTGAATATTGTGAATACATCATACTTTGGCGGCTGTTTATTGACAGCTGGCTATCGTTTTCGCAATTTATTTGTGTTGAAAGTAAGTTTAAAAAGATAGTTCGATTGAATTGTGGTCTAGCGATTCATAAGCGGTAATGCAGTTCTAGAACTAGCTAGAAAAGAAAAACAATTGAGAGATGCAGATGCGCCTAACCCTTTGGAATTGGAAGAAAACCTGTGACATACCAACAAGTTTTCAAGTCAAGAATAAATTCAAGAAATGAATAAAATTAGTGGAGTAGGTAAGCATTAAATATTATTAAAACATTTCATTGGCCTTAATTCCAAATGCGTTTCGCCCCGATTTGGTGGGTGGGCTCAGCAGTAGACTGGTCTTACCAAACCAGTGGGCAACGAACATATTCTATTGGACTGGCGCAACCAACGCAACGCGGTGCCTTTAGTGCTTACAGATATAATGCAAGTAATGAAAACCTACATTTGTCCTAAGTGGTCCAAATATAATTATTCAAAAAGAGAAGAACTTCCGGCAATTTTTTTTTTTTTAATTTCACCCACTTCTTCCATGAACGCACGAGAGGTCCATAGCCATTTACACAAACCACAGAGAGTGATTTGTGGCCATTTAGCTCTGCGCTTATCTTTTGCCATCCCCATCATCTTTTTGCTTGTGTTTTTACCCAAACTCCCTTCGTGATATCCTGGTTTTGTTTCCAGAAATGAAACCAGAAGCTATTTTTGTTTGTAACAATTTTTTCACTTCCAATAGAAAGCATGGACCAGAAAATTATAATCGACTATAAGCGACTGTCATATCGACAAATATCTATCGCTATCGACATTCACAATCGACGATCGACGGTCGATAGTTGTCGCTCATCAATCAATTATCGGCACTCACAATAGGGGCCACTGACATGAATTGATGAAAGAAAATCCACCCCTATCGAGGAATACATCGGAATTGAGTTTCACTTCACCTATTCGATTCCCTTTCACTTTCTCCTGCTATCGTGGAATCCGCCGGAAAAGTTTCTTTATCGACATGTTTTTTGGAAAGGTAGTCGGCTGTCACAAACGGCTGTCTTTTATTTGTCGCTTACTTCTTTTGCTGGTGGCCCATATTTATTTAACTCTAGCCGAAGATCGTTCCAAAACTTTTTCACCTGCTCTGGTGGCCTTTTGGTCATATTTTTGGCAATGTCTGGTGATTCCTTCATAAAGTTCACCATAACTCTAAACAGAAGTCTGTTTGTAGTTTTTTTTCCTGTTTATGTAAAAGATACAAATTATTATTTTTTTGTTAATTTCACTTTTTTTTAAAAATCAAATTCCCTCAACGTCCAGCAACCAAGCTTGAATGAAATCCGCAATGATTTTGATGCGGGTAAGAAATGTCATTTTGCTCGGGAAAAACCGATTCGAACGTTTACGACGATACAGCGGAACTCATTCACATTACCGATACGGGGATAGTGCTGACTTCAAAGATTTTGAAAAAGTCGCAAAAAAAAGGGGATTTGCGTAGAAAAAGGGGCAATACTAATTTGCCCACAAATGTCAGAAAAAAACGAGGGAGTTCACTAAAGTTAAGTGGCTTACGCATATTTTCATCTCGTTCTATCTTATTGTTGCATTGAACATGGTTGGTTATAGCTAAATTGTTAATGCCTAAACTTATGACAATAGGACATAAATAGCTAATAGCTGATACCTCTGGCTGATAGAAAAAGGACGCATTCAGATCCCAATTAATTGTGAAGTAGTTTCGTGAAGCATTTATTATGTCACATTTCGTATTTCATACAAAAGGGTGTTTTTTTTTTCCAAAATGGGAAGAACTATCAACGAAATACAGAAAAGGGGCAAATATGGACAATTTTGGAAAAGTCGTCTCATTGGGGATAGAAAGAAAAAAAGGGGCAAAATGCAACTTTAGTCGCATAAAGTCAGCCCTGACGGGGAACTGTTCACTTTGCGGATTTTACGATACCAAAATATTTTTTCCGTAAATGATTACCCCTCGCCGGATTCCACGATACGGGTGATTGTTCCCCCCTTTCCCGTTGCTAATAATTCGGGCCCAAAACTCCCAGGACATGGGTGAATTATTTAAACAATATACACAGAACGTGCAGTGCGTTCGCTCAGTTTGGTTGCTGCATTCAATTTACAAAAGCTGACCGATTTTTAAATTTTTATCTCGCATCTTGTGTAACAGAGCATGGATTTGGCAGCTCAATTCTTTCCTGCCTCAGAAGTGTCAGTAGAATATATTTCTAAAACCTTCAAAACCTATCTATTCCCCTATTTGCTAATACATTCACAGCGTGTCGTCAATTTGAAACCCGGAATTATGAGATCGGCTTTTAGATTTGTATAGGGGTGAAACTAAAAGCAGCCTTCGATTATAACTAATAAGCAAAAGTAGAATCATGAGCTATAAGCATATTCATTGCATTAAAAAAAAATAAGAAAAAAACAAAACACTGAACGAAAAAAAAGCCAAAACCTATAAAAAACACACAGCAAAAAAAAAAATAATACTAATAATAAACTTCCTTGTTGACCATTATGTATTTCTAAATATTTCTACAAAAAAGCGTCCTTTCATAAAGCTAATACTTTATAAATTTTTATGTACACAACTACTTTTGGTAACTCATAAATTTCATTTAACAATCGTTTCTGTTTTATCTGTATTTTTATTTTTTTTTTGTAATTAGTTTCGAAATAGTGTTCAATGTATCAGTGGCAAAATTAAAGAGAAAGAAACTTAAACCTAAAACTTGTTTAATAAAATAAAAAAAAAGGTCACATGAGAAGGTGGTATATACTATAATAATCTCATCTAACTATACGATTGTTCTTAGGTTCTTTTTATTTTTCATCTAAAAGATAAACAATTCATCATTAAAGCTGAAACCCATGCATGAGCTTTTACGGGAAGCTTATTATATATATATGTAGTTTATTATTTATAATTATCTAGGTGTATAATATGTATGTATATATATATATTTTTTTTACATTTAAGTATATTTTTCTTTATTCAATATATGAATGTGTATAATATAATTATTTTATAGTGTAGCATTTTACATGATATATTATTGTATATATTCATTACTTAGTTTAATTGTATATTTTTCTTTTTCAATTTAAGTTTATTCTCTATATAATACGCATCTAAAATCTTTTTTATTTATTGTTATTGTCAGTACATTGTCATTTTCACTAAGTTTTATTTTTTATTTATTTATTTTTAACATTCATTCTGATAAAGTTTATATTTTTTTACAAACAATAGCATTGATTTTATTTTATTTTTTGTCTTAAAATTTTACTTTACTGTTTTTCTAATACGTTATCATATCATTTTATATATATATTTTTGTTTGTATAAAAATAATACATTTTTTTTGTTTGGTATAGATTATTTGTCTTTGTCTTATAAATGTGTTTATATATATATAATATATTGTATAAATATGCAATTTTATTTCTCACAACATTTGAACATTCTATATTTAAGTTGTATTATAATTTTTATTTATTGTCTAAAAATTTATATTTTTTTTTTCTTAATATTAGTGTATTGTCTGATATTTCATTTGGTTATACTATCATTAGCTATATTTTTTAGAATTCTAGAAATTCTTATTGTATGTTGGTTTTTTTTTCTTTATATATAAAAATAATGAACACTACAAAGTTATTACATATAATTATAAATATTTTTTTTACTTGTTTGATTCTGAGTTATTGTCAAGTTTCAAAAATAATGATAAACAAATATTGTTATTTTCCAAGTTGTATGTAAATATAGTGTTTTTGAATTTCCTCTGTAGAAAATGTTTTTTTATTTTCGTTTTTGATAATTGTCAAAAAAATTATTTGTATAATTGATAATATATCAAAGATATGGTTTCAATAATCGACTGATATTTGTGTTTATCCCCAGATACTTTTGTTTTAGGATATTTAAATATTTAAGTTTATATATGCGTTTTCTTGCATCAAATAAATTCGAAAAATTGACATTGATTGTTTCGTCTAGCGTGTGATTTGGAAATGACTTGGGTTGGTGGCGGTAGGACATGTTTCAGGGAAACGGGTGCCGTAAAAAGTTGAAATTATTATTGTCTTTAAGCTTCTTCTACGGTTTCTCGTAACTGTTGTAATAGTCCATGTCTGTTGGGCTGCGATTGCCATAGCCGCTGATTTTATTTGAGCTACGATTGCTGCCCCTTGCCTCGGGTGGCTTATGTGGTTTGGAGTATTTTTGAATCTCTTCTAAGATCCAGGGAATATATTTAATGACATTGGCATAGACGCCGGGTAATTTGGGATGGGCGCACATAATGCCCCAGGAGACAATGCCACCGACAAACCATTTGTCTTTCTCACCAGGATAGGGGCAAAGAAGCGGTCCACCCGAGTCACCCTGTAATAGGTAAGGTTATTTTGTAAATACATGTTGAAATTAAAAATATTTTTTTGTTGTCTATACTTGACATGCATCCTTGCCGCCTTCTTCGAATCCTGCACATATCATGCCATCGGAAACTGTAAGATTGTCTAACCATTCATCGCATTGTTGTCTACGGATAACTGGCACTTGAACTTGATTCACAATAGGCTCGTAAGTTGCTTTAGCTATGGTCACAAATTGTTGAACTAAACAACCCTTCATATTGTTAGCAAGATTCTACTTACGATTTTTGTCTTCTCGTTTTCCCCATCCTATGACTGTGCAAAGTTCTCCCGGTTTTAGTTGTTTTAGACCCGGTGGTGGCAAGCAGACGGGCAATAAGTGTTCGTGGAATGAAACTCTTGTGGAGAGCTGAAATTTGGAAGAAAAAGAAATAAAAATATTATATAGTTGCTGTTGTTACTTGGTTGTCGTGTAAAGGATCAGGAGAACGGGGAACCTAATCTTGATTTCAACACTTATATGTATTTGCATTTTCCTATTCTGTTTCCTTGTCAATGTTCTGTCAGAATTGACTGTCAGCTAGAGTCTCAGAGGTCTGACTTTAGTACCACAGAATAAGGACGTACGGCGGGCGAATTTAAATGATTAAATCAACGGTGGCGTCAAAAGTCAATATGGCAGATACCTTAATTAGCTACATTGTCCTATTTGGAGCTAAGGTTATTCGTTTTTTTTTTCAGCATTAGTCAGGGTGTTAAAATAGAGATGGTGGTGGATAAGCCCTCAATAGGCCAACGGCAGCGCTCATCTTATATCTCCGAAGGGAGTTACTGTCTCCGGAAAATCCGGTCCTTTTTGTCCAAGGGGTTCAAGGGCAAACCAGGTTGAGGGTTGTGCGTCGGGGTATTTTCCCTACCACGAAAAAACCTGTAGTTCCGAAAAAAATACATACAAGCCTCGGATATGGATGATCCTGACGACCCCAGCAAACGAAATAAGGAAAACCAACTTTAGATTTGGGCGCAGTAGCGCAGTAGCGCAGTGGTTAGTGTGCTGGACTACTGTGCGAGGGATCCCAGGTTCGATCCCCGGAAAAACCCAAATTACATCTTAAGGTTTTTTTCTACTGCGCCACCTCTCGCGAACGTCTGACAAACATCCGAGAGTATGACTGTCTTGAAAAAGCTTCTCAATTCAGCCGTTCGGACTCGGCATAAAATTGTAGGTCCCTTCCATTGGTCCCAAAAATAGAAACTCACACAAAACGAATGGTTGCGAGAAGCTAGGCCTAGGGTGTCACCCGCCTGCTGCGCCACCTATTCATTTATTTATTTTAACTTTAGATTTGCACGTGGAATGTCCGGACCTTAAACAGACGAGTACAAAGCGGACATAATGGCCATCCGCGAAGTGCGATGGGATGGAGAAGTCACAAGAAGGATGAAAAACTAGGGCATTTACTACGGCGAGTGCCGCAGAGAGCAAAGGCAGCTTTGGATGCGGATTTGTGATTAGAGGAAGACTTAGGCAAAAAGTCTTGAGCTTTCGCAACGTAAGCGAGCGCCTGGTCGCAATCCGCCTCAGGGCCAAATTTAGGAACATACCGCTGATTTGTGCTCACGCCCCCACAGAGGAGAAAGATGACTCAGCCAAAAAAGCATTTTAAGAACTTCTTGAGAAGACGTATGATAAGTCCCCTAAGTACGACGTCAAGATTGTTGTTGGCGACTTTTACGCCAAAAGGAGGGTTATCTTTGGCTCTACATTCGGAAAGCACAGCCTGCACGACAACACTTCCGGAAACAGACTCAGACTAATCGACTTTGCGGCGGGGCGAAATGTCATCATTGCTATAGGACCTTAACATACACAAGAGGACTTGGCGGTCTCCAGATCAACAAACCAAATTTATCACTTTGAGATCGACGCCATCAGACATGCGTCCAGTATCTTGGATGTCCGAAGGTTCCGAGCGGCTAACAAAGACACGGACCACTACTTGGTAATGGCCAAAGTGCGTATGCGGATATCCACAATGCCACAAAATCGAGAGGATACTGTGCGGAGATTTGACGTCGCAAAGCTAAGAGACCGCCAAAACCTTTGCCGACCGCGTCTCCCTCAACCTCTCAGGAAGCTCATCGTGAGCCTCGGGCCCTGGGTTTCGCACGAGAACACGAGAAGCGGGCAATCGAATGAATTGAGTGGTGATTTGGTAAGAACACTTCTGCAGACTGCTAAACGGTGAAGACGATCAACAAATTGGTGGCAGGCAGAATGACCCAGTCTGGACAATGATGGCCGACAATTCTGTCCACTCGACGTACACGAAGTGAGGATAGCGATATCAAAACTAAAGCCGAACAAAGCTGCGGGGCGGATGGCCTACCGCGGCTAAGATTTTCAAAGAAGCGGAAGATGAGTTAGTAAGGAGCATGCATCAACTCATCCGTAAAATTTGGTCGGACAAAAGCATGGCCGATGAATGGAACCTCAGCATCGTGTGCCCCATCCACAAGAAAGGATATGCTCTGAACTTCGCCAATAACGGAGGAATAAGCCTCCTGAATGTAGCCTATAAGATCTAGTCGGCTGTATTACGTCTAAAAACTTTCGCCAACAAGCTAATCGGCCCATAACAGTGCGCTTTTAGTCCAGGAAAGTCTACCATCGACCAAATATTAACACTCCGACAGATCTTAGAAAAAACCCCTGAATTTCAAATATGTTTATTTATTGGTTTATTGTTAAAAGTTCAAATAAACATAATCAAAAAACAGAATCGAAGTTTTTCATTTAGAAAAAAATGAGAGCCAAACAACATCGGATGAATTCTTTTGGCCCACCTTGTATATTTAAATTAAAAAAAACTCACCTGGAACAAAGCAATGTCATTATCGTGGGCAATCTGTGTATTGTACAAAGGATGTGGTATAACAGCTTTAACTTTGACGTTTATCCCAGAGAATGTAAATGAGTTCCTTCGTGTAACCCCCAGCTGAATAGTCCAATCATCCAAATCAATCAGCGTGTGGCTAAAAAAAGAAAAAAAATATTTTCAATCAACAAAGGTACAAAAAGAATCAAAAGTTTTATGGAACTTACTTTCCTATGCAATGGGACGCCGTGAGCACCCATTGATCGGCAATTAGAACCCCTGCACAGTAAAATATCTTCTCCGGACCACCTAAAATAGCGGCCAAAAACGGCCAGGCACCTGGACTAGCAGCTGATCCACCGATAATACGTTTAGTTGCTTTGGTTTTCTTGGGTCGTACTTTACCACACTCTAAGCGATTCAAGATAATAAATTAGACTACCACTCTACTTTGGCTACTCTTTACTTACCATAATTAGCACAGGTCAACTCAGCAATTGGATAATCCTCCTCAGGGGTACAACTTGAAAACTCTTGCATTAGATTCGACCTCTTTTTCGAGTACATTTTCCAAATATCTGTAGAGACATTAACCGACGCGAAAAGTGGCCGATGGGTCTTTTGAGTCACAACACTGGTTGCATTCACTGAACTATAACCAAGCATAGAGCATACGGCCGTTGGTGACACAGAGCGGTCCCAGTTCTTCACACACGCTGGACTCCATTTGTGAGAATTGAAACGAAAAACTTCGAGAACACCTTTGCCCAGGTCACCATTTCGCTCACTAAGTCGAACTAAAAGTGCGTTAATATTATAAGTTTGGTTAAAATTTTATATTCCTCAGGGTATTTACTGCAATTGCGCTCATCCTGTCCATAAGGACAATCAACAATTCCATCACAAATGTGCTTCGAACTCATGCAACGATCTTCACCACAGTAAATCGAATCGGAATCGCAACGATCACATTTCGCTTCGTCCAACTGATCCATGCAATCAACGTGTCCATCGCAGACGTAGTCCTTGGGGATGCATCGTGTCTGATCGCATACGAAACCACTGCAGACTGCGAGAAAAAACATTTCAATTAGACTATCACATTACGGCAATTGGAGAGCCTTTACCTGGATTTCGAGCAGCTATCATAACATCTCGAACTTGCTGCAGACCAACGCACTCGTTGGAGTTGTCAAAATCCTTAAACAGATTGCAATTCAGATAATCTGGCAGACTCAATCCGAAAACGTCAAAGAAGAAGCCACAACGTCTCATTGTCTCTGTGCAAAGGGTCCTGCATGGGGGCACAGTCGATCCGGTCGATCCACATTTCGGAACAAAAAGTGTACACAAGAACAGCGATACCAACTCGTAGCAACGTACGTCGACAAGTGCGTCGTACGCATCTAGGTCCTAGTTTGTGATACAAAATTTAAGATATTTTCAGAAAAAAAGAATTAAACTGAATTCAATGCTCACCACTTGAGTTTCCAGTTGTCCAAAGTGTCCGATATAATTGGGGAACACTGTGTAGTTGTATGGGATTAAAGGTCCTTGACAAAATTTCACAATTATTGGCAGGCAAGTGCCGGGTGCTGGGTTTTTTCCTATCGAAATATAGTTACATCGTTTTGATAGGGTCTTGAGAGGCTCAATGAATATTGTTGTACATACCGAATTCGGAAGATTCCTCAACTCGAATTGTGTTGATTATTGTCTTGTTTACGAATTTTATTGTCGGATAGGCATTGAAGTACGCAGCCAAGCCACCTGGAAATTTCATTTAAAAATAAATCGATAGATAGATTAGAAAATTGGAAGCTCAAAAACGATATTTTTGAATGGTAGCGAAGACACGACTCCGTATTCTAAGATACGAACTGGCAATATAGCTTTGAACTAATTGCTTGAATCGACCAAAACCCGGTAGATTTCATCACTGCCTCCAACGAAGATATTGGTGAAATCTGCCCAGGGCCAGACTCCAATCTTCCATAATCCGAAGCCAATGATCTGCTATCTGTTTTAAAAATTATGGTCTATTAGAATTGAGATCTAGAGATCAGTCAGTGCAAGCTGGCAGAGGAGTCACTTATAAGGCTTATTATAGTACATAAGCCTTTAGCTGTTTCTTCATGTCACTCTGTCCCTGTAGCTTTTAGCTGCCTTTGGCATCGGCTAACCTACTACTGCAGTCCAATGCCTTGATATCACCAGGTTAGAAGATAACGATATTATTGAACCGGATGCCGTCGTATTGTTAGCACCGGGTAGCAGAATCTTCGGGAAAACCTGGGGACCATCTCCCAAAATTAAACACGGCTATAGTTAGACCTGTATATTGACCTATGGCAGTCTTGTATGGAGGTTGGCAACCAATAATGCCACTTACCTAAAGGCGTAAACGAAGGTTTTTAAAGACTAGCGTGCATCGGCAATACTAGTGCGATGAGGACAACTCCAACAGCATAATTTGAGGTTATCCTCAACCTGCTTTCGGTAGGCATTGTTATACAACTATCGGCCGCAATTAGTGCCATGAGAATCAGCCAATCAATAAACTGAATATTGAACGAAATGGGTCATTCGATGATCCTACAGAAATATTTTGGCCATGTACCTACCTAATGGAGAGACGTACTCGTACCTAGCGTGCAAACAATAGCCGTATTTACAGACGGATCTAAAATGAACACTAGGGTAGGATCAGATGTTTTCTCAGAATCGCTGGGTATATCAAAATCCATATAGATACACCTCCCCGACCATAGTAGCGTCTTCCAAGCAGAGGTCCTGCCAGTGACAACAGCAGGCCGTAAGTCTGTGCTAAATGCAATACCAGGGAGGTATTACCTTCTTTATCGACAGCCAGGTAGCAATAAAAGCCATAACTGCAGCAGAAATAAAATCGAAGCTCGTGAAGTGCTGTCGCGAAGAACTCAAGGCTCTTGGTACACAGCACAAAGGCTTCGCTCCAGCGTTACCATATTTAGCAGTTTCCTGCGATTTTAGCAGGATTTGATCATCAATTTCACATGCAGCAGATTTTTTAGCATATTTGTAAATATCAGCAGTTTTTAGCAGTTTTTAAAAATATTCATAAAACATTTTGAAAAAAGCACATTTAGCAACATTTAGCACCATTTTCATACATTGGCTAACTCTATAAAAAATTGATAAAACTCACAATTTCAAGACATGAATGAAGCTTTTTAAAATGCAGCAATGTGTTGTGGAATAACAGAAATCAGCTCAAATTACATTCGATGTATCCGTTTTCGAAAAAGAATAATTTAAATGTGATAACGCATTGATATGATAGATAGAGTACGGGTTTTCAAAGGTAAATTTGCTAAGAACTAAAGACCGTAATAGATTTAGTATAATAAAAATGTTTCATTAATTTTGCAAGTAGGTACAGCATGCGTTTCTATAAGTGGAAGCTGTACAACTTTATTCCAACAAATAAAATGTTGCTTTTAATAAATTCGAATGTTCTTTATAAATATTCAGCTTAATTGAATTTTTATTCATTTTGTAGGTAATACATTTAAATGTAGAAAATATAGTCTTTTTCATGATGACTATAAATATCGTTATCGGTATCGTTATAACAATAACGTTAATGACAAATGTAGTCGAACTTCCATAAGTCCAACTCTCAAAATGACAGACAATAAACTCGAGTTATAGAAACTTCGAGTAAAGAAGGCCAAAAGTTGAAAACGAAAAACGTAGAGTTCGAGTAATAGAAAAATTCGACTGAAAGAGGTTAGAGTTATGGATGTTTGACGTATACAAATATGAATTTTTTGTAAATGTAAAATAATTCACTAGAATTTACATTAAAAAGTAAAAAATTCAATTATTAATCGTGGAAAAATCTATCGCAGTTTTTTCAGCATTTTTTACGATTTTGTTTAGCAGTTTTTGCAGTTTTCCGCCCCCGCTTTAGCATTTTTGGAAAAAATAATCTGGTAACGCTGCTTCGCTCTGCCTTTGCACACTCAAGCTTGAGGCAGGGAGAAAAGCCACAAGAAGGGCGAACGCTAGATGATCGCCCACCCTAAATACTTGTAATACCACAAGAATTCTGGCCTGGCCGTCCTTCAATGAAACCAGAACCGAGAGTATAATACGGAAGCATAGCCCTCGTAGGAATCATAACGGGCACAATAAAGAAAATGGCCTTAACGGAAGAAGAACTTTGTAGAGGCTGCAGGTATGAGGGAGCTCTTGAGGACACAACCCACTTACTGGTCACTGCCCAGGTCTCCAATACACCAGTATAAATTTCTAGGGAGTCACTTCTTCAACGACCTAGGCGAGCTTTGCAAACCAGATAATGAACTTCTGGTTTAACTTAATATTCACCAAATCTTTCAAAGCGATAAAAATAAGTTTAGGCCTACATCCACCTCGATATTAAAAATCTTCATAGCAAGAAGAGAAATAACTTTAACTGAGCCAAACCAAAGCGTGGTCTGGCAGATTTACAAATCAAGCTTGCCTATCTTTAAAGTAAGGAAAGCACATTGTAAATGTTGGCGTCGGTCGCTTCTATCAGACGATTAAGAACATGTCTCGAGCTGCTACGTAACGAAACCTCCATCCAAAAACACCTTTCATATCGAGCATCTTTATGAATTCAGCTGAAAGAACTATAAATCTCTTCATTAAAAGCTCGCAACTTACTAAGTCACAACGCGGTAAATCTGTTGAGACAGCTCTTGATCTCTTAAAAAAAATCCCTTTCTATCAAGGATACTTGACGACCCTATACTCTCTATACCGTTCCGAGAGTCAACTCTTCGAAATAGCTTTTTCTTTCACTTTTGAATTGTTTTAGAGTAAAAACACTTTCGAAAACATTTTTCTATAATCTTTTCGACTTACGTATTTTTTTTTGTTCAGTATTGATTTATTTCTTTTTAAGATCTGACAAATCAACAAACTAGGTACCTACAAATTTTTATTTTAATCAGATTTTCCGTACTTCTGTGCTTTTGAAATTTGGAGATTTCATTCTGCTTTCGAAATTGGTAATTCGCTTTCGAAAAATCTCATTTTTTAAAATTGTTTAAATGATCAAACCGTTCATTGTATTTTCTTTCAAAGAACACACAAAACAACGTCAAATATTTTTGTTTTTGACATTCGCGTGATCTGAGATTTAAACAGCAGAATACCGTAGTTTAACTTGAACTACAAAATGAACTCCGTTCAAGGTTTAAACGAAACTCTGAAATCGAATCAATTGTTGAACTGAAGTTTAAACTGAAAGTGTAGTTTAAACTCTCGCTGAAACTGGGGGTTAGAAAATAAACATCGTTCAATATTTTTCAACTTTTATTTGAAAAAATAAAAATCCGTTATCATGCCTCTTTAGCACTCTCAGTTGACCGTAACCTTAAGGTTATCTTAATTTTCGAAGAAAAATGGACCAAATATAATGCCAACCGCTGTTTCTTTGGTTTAAAGGACAACTCACTAGTATAAGGCCTTGTCAAGAAACATTAAGGAGAGGAGACTCTATATAGGACCCTTTATGGCTTAGAAGCATGAACGTTAACAGAGACAGATGAAGATCTTCTTTGTCGTTTCGAACACACAATTCTTCGAGTGATTTTCGGTCCCGTTTGCGTTAACGGGCTTTGGAGAAGGAGATTTAACAGCGAACTCTATGAGCTGTACAGCGATATCGACCTGGTCAGAAAAGTACGTATAACTCGACTAAGATGGCTAGGATATGTGAGCTCCGGCCCAAAGAGTCTTGGATTCCGACCCGGAGGTCCAACGCAGCAGAGGAAGACATCGCCTTAGGTGGCGCGCACCGGAACAATACGTTTGACCGTAAAACTTTAGCCCGTATTCTCAGAGGCCCGTAAATGAAAACACAGCATTTCGAAGTTGGCCCGTAAATAAACACTTTCACAAAGCCAGTATTTTTTACGGTTTTATTCATTTTTCAGGGAACATTTTTTTAGAAATGCTGTTGGCGAAAAGTCGCTTTGAATATACTCAACCTCGCACTCATTCCAAATCCTACAGTGATCACAGGCAGGGGGTTCCCCATACAATTACGGTCTTTTGTGTTACGGGCTTTTTTAGGTAATTTAAGGACAGGCAAACGTACCGAACCCATATTTTGAATCAGGGCCGTGTTCGTCTGCCTGTCTGTCTGTTGGAAACACAATAGCTTATTTTTACCATGTCGTCATGTTGGTATTGAAAATGTGCTATATCGGTTAGTGTCCCTGTCCTCGCTGCTTCAACAACTCCGCTCCGCTTTGGAAATAAGCCTGTAATGTTCCCAAACGTTGTTCAAGCATAACTATTCTACTTGAATGAAGATAATATTGATGTCAAACCATTTGGACACCTAAGCATCAGTAGCTTGACATTTAGATAACTGTCATTATATCTACACTAAATTGCTTCTCATTATAACAGGAGTACCCCACTGTCTTCCTATGCAAAACAAATCCTCGTGTACAGTTTCAAATTTGGCCTGTGTGTGAATGAATGTATGTACTTGGCATTGCTCTCATTACACGTGCCATTTTGAAATTATCGAACAATCCACGTGCCCATCGAAAGAAAATGTTGCTTTTGTTTCATAGAGTGTCACCCCTGAGAGCGGTACTTTGGTTTTTTCAAGTGCTCCTTTTCACACAATCTTCATTTCATCAATTCTGAGAAAAATTCCCAAACAGTTTAAAATACCATTGAAGCAGCTCTGCAGAAAACCGTTGTTAGGTGAAATTGGTTGGTAATAGCTACTCAACCTAGACCAATTTATTATGTAGAAGGGTGTCACCTTCCAAATCGCATAACACTCCAGTTTTATTGTAACAGGCTCTCGTGTATAGGCCCCTTCAGAGAAACGTGTTTCGAAAGTTAACGAAAGTATGCATAGCTTGAGCTGTACTCGACATTCGACAACATAAATGGATTTATATTCTGAAAGAAAAAAAAAACAATAACTTGTCAAATTTAAGACTTACCTGCAATTGCCAGTAGTGCAAACGCATTAAGTAGAATCTGAAAGAGTCGAAACTTCAGCCGACCATTGGTTACATAAGGATTTGAACTTTTTCGCCGATTAATTATCTAAAATTGAAAGAAGAAAAAACACTTTAAAACACATTCCAGGTGTCACTCACTCTTGTCACTTACTCTATGCTGGAGTGACATATTTGATGTGCCATTTTGGAAACGAACAATGGTCTGGAGACTAGCTGGTGTGGAGACACTCTTGGTAATTGGCGATGTAGGAACGGTTTGTTCAAGTTCTTCGATTGTTTCGTTTTGGAATTTTTGCTTACTGGGAACTGAAATTAAAGAAGGACATAATTAGTGGCTTTCAAAAGACAAGGCAATTTGACTTGAGGCACGTAACAAGTGTAGCGAAAGAAATACATTTTAAGCTTCTTTAAATTTTAATACCAGATAATCCTTGAGTATATCCTGAATGTACCCTTTCATTGGAATTTTATTTTGGTCGATTTACTGAGTGTGTAAAGAATTTTTTTTCCCAAAAATAGAAGCTTTCGGTTTGTATTGCCCAGCCAGGGTAAGAGGATTAATGAATAAAATTGTGAAATTTGCTGGTAGGTTCCACATTGCACAGTTGCACATAAGTTTAGTTGTAGAGAAAAGCAGAAAATATTTTTGGTTTTAAGTGGACATAATTTATTGAGGGGCATAATTGTAAAAATTTAACCTCTCAAAATGATGGATGCAATATTTTTCGTAGAAAGTCGAAAGAAAATAATACTCTTATCGGAATAATAAAAAAAACAACTCAATGGCTAGTGTATTGGATACTTAGAAATGAGAGAGTTAGATGGAAAAATAAACATTGTCACACTATCCCATACTTCACTCGAGTGTCTGAAAAACACCCGAGAGTGCCTACAACTGTCATGATAAAGCTGCTTAGTGCAGCCATCCGGGAATACAATTGTGGTGGGATACCCGTCCTAAAAAATACAACCCCACAAACGTTGTGAACATTTCTACGTCTGTCAATCTATTGGGTACATGATGAACCCACATAATTCAGTCATTTTTATCAAGGACCACTTCCGCGAGAAATTTTTACGTACATTTCATTCAACTTTGCTAATTATACAGCAGCAAGAAACAAGCTCAGAAAACAAGGCAGTGAATAATACGCTTGTTAGTCTGCAGACTTTCTCGTTATAGCGTTGTACTACTGCTGCCTAAATCTAATTGTGTAATGACCTGGTACTTGCATGGTAGATGTTCCGAGAAACTTGATGAGGTTATACATCGCAGTAGGCTCTTAGGAGATCCCATTCTTCGTGATTTCACTGTGTTTTGGAGAGCCCAGATGCCAGATCATACTAAAACCTCGCACATGAGGAAATTCTTGATGAGTGTCGCAGTATTTTAGACTGTACTGTTTTATATCTTCCTCGGCTTGAAGGTCATTAAAGAACCTGCAAGTGTCTGAGACTATCAGTATCAGTTGGGCTTGGGCAAAAATCCTCAACTTGTTGTTCCTTCCCGCGGGTGCCCGCCTGAAAATGGCTAACCAGCTTGTCTCCCTCCTGGCGGAATTGGAGGAAGGGAGGTTGTTGGCTAGCGATAGTGGAGATAGTCTGACGCTCTCACTAACGATAGCGCTTTTACTTGTGAGCAGGCTGGTACTCTTACAGTTGAATTAAAGAAAACGCGGTCGAGGAAAAAGCTGAGGCAGCTGGAACATCTGCTATCAATGAAGCTATATACGAAACCCTAAAAAGACAGGGCATGAAAATGGCTGAGGAAAAGGCTGAGACATCTATAACTGCCGCTACCAATGAAGCTGAATCCAACGTCAAAACTAAACAGGGCGACACATTTTAATGGTTGTGTCCGGTGCTCTCTCCAACATAAACAGAAAGGGTGCGAAACAAAATGAGCAACAGAGGGCAAAGGCTATACTGCGAAGCGCTAGGCGAAAGGTGGCCAAGCGTGAGGGTTGTGATCTTACCACTTTCAGTAAATGGGAAAGATCCGCTTTAGATAGAGCAAAGGCCATTCTGGCCGACCCATCGCTCAATTGAAAGGCGACAAATGTGAGGGCTACTGCGCAGACGCGGGTGGCAGCCGGACTAGCATGCCCAACGTCTTACGCATCAAAGGTTAGGGCAAAAAACACAGCTGAAAAAGGTTTCAGCAGCAAGAGAGGCAGCTAATGACGCGAAAAAGATGAAGGCTAGTACTTAATCCGCAATGCGTCGGCAAATCGATCCGAAAGATGAGCTTCTCGTTTGTGGTAAATGAGCGGGAGCCTTGCGGTCGTCTGACAATCGATCAGTGGAAATACGTCGAAAAAAATGTCCAACCCACAGCCAGAGCATCTGATTGGAAGCCACTGCTTGTATCCGGTAGTCGTTTGGACACTTTTAGATTTGGATCTACGGAATGGATTCCAGCTCTAGTGCCTTCCGTTGTTTTTGAGCCATCTGCATCTGTGTAGACTGCAATTTCGCATTGCTTAATTACTTTATCCCTGTGGCATTTATAACTTTCAGGGTAGGTACTACACCTCGTACGGAGTGTCGAAATTGACCAAAGGATGAATTTCATCAGTTTCCCCGCCAGAAGCTCTGTTGGTATCGTACAATATCCAAAACTGCCCCTCCGAAGTAGCCCAAAGTTGTGATCCATATCGCACTATTTCCCGCAAGTTGCTTAATATGCAAGTCTAGTGGCGCGAGGTGTAGAAAGGTGTCTAACGCAGCCGTAGGTTGCTGGGAAGTGCCCTTGTTATGGCAAGCTTGATGTTTTCTGACTAATTTGCTGACTACAGTTTTCTTCTTTGTCGCCTTCCCCCACTCTGGCGTGCCATATGTGAGTATGGTTATCACCACCACGGTATTATAGCCAGTGCACGTTTCAGGCCCAAGTCCTGTCTACTGCTTTTTTTTAGAAATATAAACAAGCGTTGTACGCCTTTTATGATTGGCGGTTCAGTTTAATTTCATGTCCAGAATAACCCCAAGATACTTTATCATACTTATGGTGTATGTTGTATAAGTATTCTAATTTCAGAAGCTTCTAGAAGAACATGTGCATATTTGTTACAATTGAGTAGAAATATTTGATAATTTGCTGTGCTGCAGCTCTAAAACTGTGCTTGTGGTACCAAGTGGATTGCAGCATTTCCAAAAAAATTCAATTTGTTTGCTTGTCTCCGCGAAGTACACCGATTAAGACACCAAATGACAAGGAACAGAAACAGAATCCCATTTGCCATCTGGAACGTAAATAAGTCTAAAGAGTGGGCCATCTAGTGGTTTCTTCTTAAGTTATTTTGACACTGACAGCTGTTTTCCGCTCGAATTCTTGACAGAAAGTCAGTATCATACCTCCGCTGAACGAAATGTGTCGCTAGCCATCATTTTAGGTGGCTCTCAGATTGAGGCAACAACCAATAAGCAAACTAGCAACAGCCAATAAGCAATCAGCAACATTTTTCGTTCGAGCGATATTTAGTTGCTTTGATATGGGACCTCTAATTTAATTCAAAGTAAAGTAATTGTGAGCGATATTGCGTGTTTCCTATTGCCAGGTGCTAATTGCGAATGTTGCCTCAATGTGAGAGCCGACTAAGATGAATGTAAGGAGAAATAATAACCACTCGACTCGACCTTCGTGGAGTACGTGGCTTACAAAAACTCATGTGTTGACAGAAGATCAAGCTTAGTCCCGAAAGTGTGACAAAGGTCATTACAGTAAATTTATGTCCAACCCGGAAGGAGCCAAAAAGGCTCGGGATAGTCAAGAGATATATTCCTTTATACAGAGAGAGAGAGCAAAATAAAAAGTTAGAAGAAATAGATTATAGATGGCAGTCCGACAGCGAAGAGGGCTATTCCCAAAGGTATAGCGGGTTCTTAGCCAGAGCTAAGATCTAATCCATACTACTTATAAAATGCAACGTCCGTCTGTTCGTTTCTCCATAACTCGAGAACCATTCGTCCGATTGTCATGATTCTTTTTCTGATTTGTAGATGTGTGGCTAACTTAGTCCGTAGGGTAGGTGAGAATTGCTCAGGAGTAAAGGCGTCGCGGGGAATAAGGGGGGTCTCACGAACCGTTAGCCATATGAACTTGAAAGTTTGTGTGTTGATAGATAAATCAAAATAATTACATGCCTCATTCATCGTTTCTCAAAATTCGACCTATAAGGGTTGAAAAACGTTTGCACCCTTCTTTTCTATCTCGACCTTACTACGCTCAACTTGCCATTATACTCATAAATCTACGTATGTCATTTCAAGAAATGCTTTTATTTGTTAGCCAATACTTCACCGAGTATTTTGAGCTAAAATGCATCTTTCTGGTCCATCCAGAGGGTGAGATATAATAAATTGAAAATAGATCTTATTTGGTCAAGTGCGAAAAAAATGATTTCTCGATTGCAGTTGTGCTTAGGGGTAGTTTTATATGGCGTTCCCAAAATAGAATATGATTACTCGCACCACTGGCATTCAGAATGCACATTGTACGTACATACTCATGTATGGCGTAGTTGAATTTGATGTAGGCAATGGATATGCATTAAACAAACTAAATATGTATATATGTACGTCTACGTACATATAAGAGGTTTGTGGTGCGTAAGTGATAGATACATATCTACATATATGAATTTGAGATCTGCAGCTATGGAAAGTGTAACGATATGATCGCGTAGTATAAATAATTACATCATACCTGTGACGAGTTTTTATTTATGTGAAATCTTATGTCTGTTGACTTAGAACTTTCGGATCAGTACAGGTTACGTAAGGACTATGTTGGAGACGGAGGAAGGGTGAAGGGGTGGTAGGGACTAACTCCGGAACTACATATTTGGTCGATTTTAAAAATTCTTTCAAGATTGTACCGGCTACATTCTCCTGATCAGTATAGGTTAGTTAGGGTGTGGATGGGGGAAGGGGAAACGGGGGTATAGGAGCTATCTTCGGAACTACTCGGCCATTGACCGGAGTTGACCTCCGGCAGCCACGTCTTTCACATGGACAGCTATATATTGAATGTTCACGTGTGAGCTGCAGACGTAATTTGTTTATAGCTACTTGCGCCCATTA
Organism: Cheilosia soror; assembly: GCA_949372485.1. Lineage (NCBI taxonomy): Eukaryota > Metazoa > Arthropoda > Insecta > Diptera > Syrphidae > Cheilosia > Cheilosia soror. The sequence goes on along the minus strand of OX443564.1, from coordinate 41,779,207 downwards.
AATAAATAACATGTAGGTATAGTTTATGAAAAGGCATAGCGATGAAATATTTTGTAAGCTTAAAAAGAAGACAAAATATAAACAAGTAAAAGTGTTTCCATCGGCCTGGCCGATGCTTTGATACCCTCCACTGTATGTACTGGTACAGGTACATGCATGTGTCTAATATTGGCTTTATATGGGAGGTAATAGAACTACTTGACCGACATGGACCATTTTTAACAAAAACCTGAAGACCATAAATATAAGACCTCTCATTAAATTTCAGTTGCCTAAGTCGATTCGTTCGGACGCTATTGTGATTTCAACAGACAGAGAGAGACGTGGATCTAATAGTGGTTTTGTATGGAAGGTACCAGAACTACTTGACCGACGTAGGCCATTTTCCATACTGGCGACTGTAAAAAGAAGTCGTTTTGTTTGTTTCGCCTAGGTCAATTCGTTTGGACGCTATCGTGCTTTCAACAGACAGACGGACGGACATGGCTAAATCGATTCAGAATGTGAGAATGATTCAGAATATTATATAATACTTTATAGGGTCTGCGGTGAATCCTTCTTGGCGTTACAAACGTAAAAACAAAGTGAATATATATACTTTCCTGTGGAGGGTATAAGAAACGTGCATTTATATGATAGCTGAAATAAATTTGAATTTAATTTAATAGAAAAGAAACCAGCGGGCGGAGCCGCGGGCGTTGCTAGTCTAATATAATCGGCACAATTAAATTATATTCGTTTATTAGAGAAACAAAACACGGCAAAGGCATCAGCAACAGCAGAAGCCAAGGACATTCCCACATGGTGCTAAAACAACGGAAGACCAAGGTAAGATTGAGTGCAAGGTTTATTGGAAAAATCTACCGAACAGTCATAGAGAATGAAGAATAGAAAACGGAACATAAAATAGTAAAGACCGAAGAAGAACGATAAAAGGTTGCATTAATACCTAATGACCAAATACAGAAATATCAAAGTATCTAACAATCTCTATGTGTAATTTCTATGACTTAACAAACTCACCATTACAAAATCTCTTCATTGACGGCAACAGTGGAGCTTCCATAATCTTTGTATTATAGCCCGGACTCGAGGTTTGGCTAAAACTATCACTGGACAAGCTCGAGTCCTGTCGCAAATTGATTTTACTCGCCGGGCCAATGTTATATCGTGTTGCAGATACTGCCATGCCAAAACTATCACTTGAATCCTGATGACTAATCCCTGTCCTGATGCCCTTCGCCGAGGAGCTCTGTATCAATGGTGCCTCCATCAAACTCTTCGAATTATAGCCCGGACTTGAAGTCATCGAAAAACTATCACTCGACAAACTAGAGTCCTGACGCTGATGCAATTTTGGGTAAACTATCGGCGGAGGTCTGTGCTTCGTAAACTTGTTGCGTATGGTCAATGGTTTCGCTAAGCCTTCTTCGGCCGGTGAGAACTGTTGCAGTGAGCCGCTGGATGATGTGCTATTGTTGAAAAATTGAACCACATTCCGATTGGAAAAATCTCCATTCATCTGCTGGTGAGAGCGACTTGGAGGCGTAGGCGGTATAGGACGTGTAGTTGTCCCAATAGATGCACTTGCTGATCTACTGCCATTCGTCTGCGGTATTGGTGGAGGGATTTTCGGAGGTATGGAAAATTGTTTTCGCAACGGAACGGCCGGCACTTGCTTAGCGCTGGGGCTAACTTTCGCCGTGATTCCAGTTGAGTTTCCATTCGGAAAGCTGTTGCTATTGTTGCCGAATTCATTGCCACTTTGCGTTGGTGTCCCGTTCGCAGAGTCCATTTTAAATGAATCCTTTGACAATGGCGAATCAATAGTCTTCTCAGTTAAACAACTATCCAGTGATGATTGAGTGTCCACCGATGAGAAACGACTGCGAAAATCCGATGGGTTTCGCTCACTGCCATTGCTGGACATGTAGCCTGTGTCGGATGTTGCCTGCGATTTATTCGAATCGCCCGATGATCGATTTGCTCGTCGTGTGGAACTGTTTATTGCGCACAAATCATTTGATGCATTGCAAGCAAAACCATTGGGTGGGGTTGGCCCTCCCCCTGACTTAATGCTGCCGGGGATGCTGCGTGTCGAACCGTTGCTGTTGCAGGATGCTTTGCCCGTAATGACGGCACCACCGCCCGCTAAAAGTACCTTGGAGGGTGTGGATATTGATTCATCAAAAACTGAGTTCTCCAGACTCATTCTGTCGTCGTCGGAAATTTGCTCGTTCGGGGAAATACCATTGTAGATGCACTGCTGGGATATATCTATGCCATTGTCGTTCTGGTATGAATTGTACATTGCTGTCGATGACGAGGATATGGGCGCCTTTAAAATGGGACAGAAGCTGTAGCTGTGATTCGGTTCGGAATTATTTTCTTTGTGATGATTTTGCACGTTTGCTGAACGGGTTTTGGCGTTGCTCTGATACTTGTAGCTCGTATCATTACGGCCAATATTCCACGATAGTTTACCCCGGAATGTGCGCTTCGGTATGGGCGGTGGTGAGGGATTGGATTTATTGTTCTGTTCAATCGCCTGAAAGTAAACGAATAGGAATGCATTTAGTTCGAAGCTCGCATAGCAATGTGTATCTATGCTAAAGGGAGGGGTTGTTAAAATGAAGATAATTGCGCAGATAGTTTGTTGTGGTATCATCGGCACAGTGGTATGTGCAAACAATAAACTGTAAGAACTGACTAAATAATAATTTTGCGGAAGCTCACTAGTAGTTAACCGCTCTGTCAACATTTGCATGCGAAATCTAATACCAACTAAACGTGCATTGCATATGGCTGAAAGGGTGAGGACTTAGAAGCCCGAGTGGACGAGCGATTTGCTTGTAAGTGCTTTTCAATAACAAAATTCAAAACCACTCTCTTCCTACATCAGGGTGCCGATTAGTGTTGTGCGTGGAACGGAAAAGAAATAGATGGAATAGGAATAGGATGTTGAAAACGAGTTACGCTCTTCGCAATGTTTAGTTATACGTAGGTACGTTAAGGAATGAGTTTAAAATCGTCTGACAGAAAGGCAAAGTGTTTGCTTGTTGAGGGGACGGACGTTTCCGCGTTAAAATCCGAGCCAATATCATCAAATAGTTACTTCAAATAAAACGAAGAAGCAGTTCAGCCCAGCGTAAGCTTTCGCCGAATTTTATCCGCTTGGAGCGCTGATCAGTGTTTTTGAGGTTATTTTTCTATCTCACGGCTTTACAAACTACCAAAAGGCGAACCATTACTTAAGTGGACAATAATTTAAGCGCCCCCTATTGGATCATAGAGACACATCAAGTATACTGGTTAGACTTTTGGTTATACATACACATTTCAAAACGCATCCGAAAAAAATAAAGCGTTTCGATGCATTAAGCTGCCTTTCACAATATTTCTTCTTGTTTATCATCAAGCTTTATAAAGAGGCAAAATCGCCTAGTCTTGAAAGCACTAAATACACAATAGGCGTGTTCCATTCGAACAACATTTACCCCTATTCCTACCATGGAGGTCATCTGTTGTTACGCAGTCTGAAAGCTCATTCAGCATGTTTCTAGACGACATACTACCAGAATATGGCTTTAATAGTTGTGTTTTTATGAAACCTCGATAGCCAGTAGTTGCCAGTAGTTGGCAGTTGAGGCACATTTCACATGCTAATTAAAACAAGAACCTGCTGGCAACTGCTGGCAACAACTCTTGATTTTTTCCCCAGCCGGAGAGCTGCTGGCTGGCAGCTGGCTAAATTCAATTCACAATGAATAAACAGGTGGCGCTGAAACCAACAAGTGGCTTAGAATTTCCGTACAATTTGCTTAAATCATAATGGCGTTCTTATCTCATACACACAACATTCCAGAGAAAAATGTCAGAATTTATCTAATATTTCTACCAAATGCATAATGTTATACGAAATGCTGGTATGCTTTTAGGCTTATTGCCTAAATTCATTCGGCTGGCTTCATCTTGCTGGCAATTGTGCTGGCAACTGTCCAAATAAACGGCTGGCTGGGGAGATTTCAAAAAACATGCCTAATATAAAAAGTTCTGTATTATTATCCATCCAAGGGAGGACTGGGAAAAATACAAACCCAAACAATAACGATTTATGCGACTGATGTACTGACGGTTCTAAGATGGAGTCAGGGACTGGATCTGGCATCAATGGAAGTCGCATCAAGCGAAATATTCAATCAGCCTCAGCAACAAATTTGTACTTATTCCAGGTTAAAGTGATTGCCATTAAATATTGCGCTAGAATAAATCGAGTTGTAATAAAGGGTGATTTTTTTGCTGTTTGTTTTTTCAGTTTGATTTTTTTGACAGTTCACGCGTGATTCTTGACATGTGTCAAAGTAAAAAATGCTCAGTTAGCATTGTAATTTCACCATGGATGGAATTACGCCCGAACAACGTTTGCAATTATGTATTGATATTACCAAAAACCGTGCTCAGTGAAAAGAGTGTTTAGAGCAACTCGTCCATTTTATGGTCGTCGTAACTCGTAATCGTCCCACTGAGCTATGTGTTGTGCCCTCAATCAAGGTGTTCCGAATTGCAATGTCAATGCGAACGATAACACCAAAACAAAGCGTAACCCAGTCATATGAATGGGGCTGCACAGGTGTAATTCGTACATTATGCCGACTCATCACTCCAAGTGCAACTAACTTGGTTATGCGAATACAGGCCACGGTGGAGTATGAGGTCGGCATAAATGTATGAATATGACGAAATGCTTGACACTGCAATCCGGAAGATTAATCCCGGAAAACAGATGGTTTGATGGTTAGAATAAGTTAATATAAGAAGTAGATGATAAGCTAGATTCTTAGAAGTTAAGTTAAAGTAAGAGCACAGTGTAGTGCTGTTGAGTGTAAATAAAGAAAAAAAAAAGTTAATGTTGTGTGTGCTTAAAACATAGCACCAACAAAAGGAACATACATCAAAATCTAAAATTGCCGTATATGGTCTACTGATGAATCAAAAATATTGCAAGAATTGCCAATGCATCCACAAAAAAGTACTGTTTGGTGTGGTTTATGGGCCGGTGGCATCATTGAGTCGTATTTCTTCAAAGATGGTGGCAACAACGTTACTGTCAATGGTGCTCCCTCCAAAATGGAAGAGATGGTTTTGGTCGACATATGGTTTCAACAGGACGCGGCGGCGCGACATGCCACAGTACGAGAATCCATTGACATATTGCAAGGCGAATTTGGTGAGCAATTCTTCTCACTTTTTTTAACTGTGAATTGGCCACCTAGATCGTACGATTTGACGCCGATGGACTATTTTTTGTGGGGATATGTGAAGTCTCTCGTCTATACGGATCAACCAGGAAATATTGCTGCCTTGAAAGACAACATAACTCGTGTTATTGGTGAGATACCAGTCGTTATGTTGGAACAAGTATGCCAAAATTTGACATTCCGGATGGACCACTTGAATCGTAGTCGCAGTTAACATTTACACGAAATAACATTCAAAAAGTAAATGGCAAGAATTGATTTATAGACCCTAATACAAATTTCACAAAATTTTGCAAAATTTTCTTGTATTTTTTTTTTCGATTTTAAGAACCAAACGCTTAAAAAGTCACCCTTTATAAGTGGTAAGATTATATTTGTCTTGTCAGACAGCCAATCAGCTCTCTAAGCTCTTGATTCATCTGTCATGACTCGTCCTGGAAGCATTCATGGCATACGGCCATCTACGAACTTGCAAAGAAACACCTAGTCATTCTTAAATGGAAGAACAGCTGACTGTATTGGGTACTACTTATCGGATCTAAATCCTTCTGGGGTGTCTGTAAAAAAACATTTCAGGAACTACATCAAGATCTTGTCTTAAATTGAATTCAATCAAGTCTAGCTTTAACACCTAAGCAGAACTGCACCAGACAATTCTTCACACTATAATGTGCCTCAGAAGGTAGATGTTAGCCGAATGAAATCACTAGTTTGAAACAATTGTGACATCAACAGTGAAGGAGATACCTTATACGTGAGCTACTCTAAGATATTTATAGCGTATGTCATTGAGATTTTTTCGTGTAGTCAGTATTTTAAAAAGGAGATGGATGAACCTTTATGATATGAGCCAACGGCAGTTCATACTTCCCCGAAGTGGGTTAGTAACACGGAAAAACACTGGTTGTGCGACAGCGTAAATTCACTACCACGAAAACCAAAACTTTATACAACAATATTCATCGGTCAAGGATGGTCCCTAGTAGACGATCCTAAGGTCTATCGTTCAAGACTGCAGACTCAATGCCTCCTCCCTGCAGAAATAAAGGGTGTCCTATAATTCACGCAAAATGTAATTTTGATAGAAAAAAACAGATTTTTAATTGGAAAGCTTAAATTTTTTATTGATTCATAGAGGCCTGCAGATTGGGGTTATGTATGGAATAGCACCCGGATAAATGGCTCCACTGCTTTGCTGGCAAGTAAGTGAAATTAGTGAAATTTTCTATGACCGTTTCGCATAAATGTGACTGAATTTCATTAATAGGTACACCTCCCAATTTCCGCTTTTAATGTGTTGGTAGTCGTGTGGGCTTGTTTGCATAGACCATCACCTTTGACTTCAAAAACCGTCCAATGGCGTTAAATCGCCAAGATCTGGATGGGCAATTCTGATCGCAAAAACGGCCGATGGGGAAATGACACATGAAGAAATTTGAATTGTTTCTCTGGCTGTATGGCACCGTCTTGTTGAAACCACGTATTGGTCACATCCATATCTTGTAATTTAGGCACTAAAAACTTGGTCATCATGTGACGATAACAAACACCATTAATTGTTACTGCAAGGACTAGCCACATTTTCGAAGAAGAATGGTTCGATAATGCCTCCAGCCCAAAATCCGCACCAAACAGTCACGCTTGTGGATGCATTTTTTTCTCAACAATTACTCGTGGGTCTTCTGAACCCCAAATGCGACAATTTTGACGATTAAGATGAAAATGAGCTTCATCACTGAAGATGATTTTGTTCGAACAAAACCTCATTATTTTTTAAAATATAGCTCAACAATAAAAATGTGTTGTTCTTTTGTATAGCGCTCCATTTTTACTAACCCCGAACTCTCAGCTGTCACATTGTGATTTTTTTTTGTGTTGGCATCACTTTTTTATTAAATGGCCCAAAATTCAAAAATGTGTGTGAATTATGGGACATCCTTTATATGCCTTAGAAACATTCAGCTAGTTCTTCTTAAGGTCCCTAAGTTTTGGACGATAAAAAAAAATGAGAGCTGATACTGTTGTCCTTTGGAAGACAAATTAGAAGGAGAGCGAATGAAGGAGAAAATATAACCTTTATCATATGCATTGAAGGAACCAAGATATTGATATTATCTAAACAGCCAAACGGAAACAATTTGCAAATTGACAATTTTACTCGCCAAAAGGATTATAAAATCCCAGACCCAGTTTCCCAGAACACTCTGGTTTGTGGTTTCGAGAAGGCAAAGAATACTAAACCGTCGGTTTCGGGAATCCATTAAGTTTATAAATAGTGAAATATGGACATGTTTTTGATGAAAAATATTGCAAATTAAGGGCATACTCTTTAATGTTCAATTGAAATACAGTGAGCGTCAAAGTGAGTAAACACCGATGCTTTTTTGAGTTTTCATTAGGGTCTTGAAACAAGTCCAAAAATCCAACAATCTGTCAAAAGTTTGATAACGAAATAATAATAACAAAACATATTTCATTTCAGCAGCAAAAATACTTTACAAATATTTAAAATAAAAATAGTTTCCAAACTCCAAAGACAACACTTACTTTTGACGTTCGGTGTAGATGTTTCTTGCAACTTAAAAAAGCAATGTAATATTATTACGACTTATGTTGACTAAAATAAACATCTATCTATTCTATACCCTACTATTTTTAAGGCATTTGACATTTGAAAACTGGCAGTTGTTTTAAAATGTTTTTTTTTTTTAGTTTAAAAAAAAAATATCTTTTTTTTAGCGTCTTTTTTTAACATCAACAAATATTCTAGATAATGTAGGTACTTACCTTTATGGTTACTGGGGGACTCAATTTATGACTGACAGCTTTAAGATTAAGATCGAGTTTTCGAATTGTCTCTTCTTTGGGTAATTTGCTGGTTTGGGATTTTTCATCTAACATTGGATAACAGTGTGAAGAATGACGCCGAACAACAACGTTTACATTTGATGGTAATAGAGCAATTGAACTGCACTGTTCCTGTTCTTTATCATAAAGATCAAGCAGTGAATTATTTGGCAATGCCAAACTGGATGCTCTTTCAGATCTATAAATAAATTTAAAAAAAAAGTAGGTATTATAACTTTTTGTTAATAAAATTATGACGAGTAGTATTACCTAGGACGACTTCGATTCAACTGATCGAAACTATTCGGTGGCGCATCTTCACATACTGTCAAGTGTTTTGGATTCAGTGATAGTGATGTCATTTTGGCGAGTATTGTCATTAAAACGGTTTAAGCTGGAAATAGCAAAAAAAAAATTAAAAATACATACATAGGTATATTATTTTAGATGAATCATAAAAGTTTTATGAAATAACAATTTTTATTGATAATAAAATCTACATATTGTTCTTTAAAAAAATAGCGTTAAAAATATTCTGAGTTTCTTATCCCCAGAAGATGTTCTTCTGACTGTCAGAAAAATATAAGAAAATATTTATATGCGCTTAAAAAGATTCTCAATTCAGTCGATTGGATAATAAAATAAAATTGTGGCCTATCGTATATGGACCTATTGCGCAAACTATTTATGTTTTAAGTTAATGTTAAAAATGGTGGAAAATTCGCTTTAGTTCAAAAAATCGCGGCTAATGGATATCTGTCTGATATGACAGCAATATTGCTATCGACCAACTTTAGCGCAGTCGCTTAATTTTTTTCGGTTACTGGGTTTCGCTGTGGTTCGACCTACTAGGCTTTGACATGGTTCGACTATGGTTCAAAATTCGTACTACTAGGGACTAAGCTTTAACAGCACAGCCCATAGAATTCGTTGCTTCCGTCGCGTCGACGCACAGTACACATATTAAAGGTAATATATTGCGCATCTGCAATGGCGGGCTATGTAACCATATGGGCAATAATAGTATAGAAATAATATGCGCGCGCATGAGTTTTAATGGCTGACAATGTGACCAAAATCGTATTTCTATGGAAAAGTATGCCTTTTTGACAGATGCGCAGAACGAAACGCAAATGAGTGCTCGGAATATATTACCTTTAATATGTGTACTGTGGCGTCGACGCATCTGTCAATTTTGACGTATTCGACGGATCGGACAGTCCCATAAAATCCGTCGTCGCAGTCCGCACTTAGAATCTTTAAAACAATTTGCAATTTATTAAATTCGAAAATATCCACAAAATTATTTTAATTGAACCTTCATCTACAGCATTTCTCTCATTCTCTCAATATTTCCCGCAATGAAAGTGCTTCCTCTCACGCTGTGTCAACTGTCAACGGATGCAACGGACAGAAAAGTAGAAAGTAAACCTACTTTCTACGTCGCATCCGGCACGTGCTCTGCTTGTGGGTAAGCGCTTTGACGCGATTCGATGCTTTTAAGGCTATTCGGCCTCCTATCTAGCACAAAGGTAGTAAATTCAATAATAATGGTAAGGTAGTACGTAAGAATTCTTCAGAAGATCCAGTTACATATAATTTTTCCTACAAATAAGCAACTACGAAAAATAGAAACTATGCAGTGTGCTTTGACCCAAAGTTTGGGTCTAGGGGTAACCTGGAACCAATGAGCTTGCATCAGCATTTGAGAAAAACCCAAACACATTCGTTCATTGTAGTGAACTGGCGAATCTTTTTGACGCGCTTCAACCCGCTCACGTTGAGTGACACTTCGCACAATTTCTTCTAATTGTAATAGAGCTCCCTGATTATTCACAATCGCTCATTTTCGTACATGTGACCGCATCCCACAGCGTTAATCATAATTAGAAAATTGTCTGCATTGAGGTAAAAGTAGATACTTTTTGTGTGGTGTGGTGTGGTGGGGGATAAGCCATTCCCACTGAAATATTTTCCAAATAAACAACTACAATAACAAAAAAAAAATCCTTCTGAATGGAAAACATAATGCGCCACAACATGTGCGTGACAAATCCAAATTAACTCAGTTTCAATACCCCCAGCCCCGTGTACAAGATTGTGACGTTTGTCGCACTGTCAAGCCTAATAGACTTTGAACAATCATGCCGAACAAATTTTAATCAGAAAAGCTGACAGGTAAAAACCAATTTCGAACAAAACCTCACACATGGAATAGCCCGATAAAAACAACCGAAAAACACAATATGAGCTCGAGCTATACACCGAAAGAAATCCCCCAGCTCCCACACTCCCATCCCAAGGCTGGCGGGGTGGGGGGCTATGAATTTGAGGTGGTACTGTGTACATACCTGGAATCACTTTTTGTTGAAATGTAAAGCAAAGCGACAGAAGCAAGCAAACCATAGACTCTGTTGTTTCAGCACGTCAATCCGTTTAGCAGGGATGTTTGGAGGTAGCGCGGCAGCGGCGGCGGCGGTGCCACTGACATAATTGGGGTGAAGGAATTTCTTCGAATAGGGAGTAGGTATATCAAGATGCTTGGCTCATTGAAAATGTTACTTATTTGGCTGGATTTGAGATTGAGATCATTGGACATGTATTTTGTCAGACATTAGTTGTGAAATGTGATATTTGTGTTCCCGACACGCATTGTGAGTCAATCCGAATCGAAAATTGAATTTCAAATCGAATTTTGTTGTTGTTGTTGTTGTTTTTCTTTCCACGTAAACACTACTGGGTTATAGGGATTACAATTTGGGATATACCTACAGCCGATTGTATTGGTAGTCATTAAAAAGAAGTTCATCAATGTCATTGGCAATCAACGGTTTGAAACTAATCTTTTGCCAGCGAGGTGATGATTCCAATTTCAAGGGAAACTCCATCAATCATCGAACTAATAATAATATCCCAGTAGGAGTTTCGATATTCATTTCAGATTAGAATGTTTGAGGGAATTTAATTTAGATGTGTTTTCGCTGGCTGGTGTCCTGATGTTGAAGGGGGAGAGATAACTGCCAAATCATTCTAATGAGCAGTAGCCACAAGGCGATAAAGGAATTAACTTTGTAATTAATTGTGGCCGATCGTTGGGCCTGATGATGTTCATGTCTTTGGTCAAGCCGATTATTATTTATTACACATGTATAGTAAACGGTTAACCACATAAACTGGGCGTAATGTTGCAGTTAATGGAACACGCTGTGGAAAAAAAGTCTAATTGTGGTGAAGGCAATCATTTTAAGGGTTATTATATAGGGTAAACTAGTGAAGCTTTATTTGGATTTTTCATAAAATTGCTCTTTGGATAGTGAATTATAGGCTTTCAGAGTCATAAACGTCAAAGCAGTCCCCATAAGGGAAGATATTATGGACTTGATCTAACCACTTCATCTTGGGTCTACGTAGAGGACGGATTCCGTAGAACGTCTTGGGATCCTAATTGGCGACATACGTTTAACATTCTTAACCATTACCGAAGCATAGACCGCTTCGTTCGAAAAAGTATAGCTGCTCGACTATAACTACTATAACTTTGAGGTGGTTAGGGACTTTGTCCACCTGCCACCTCGGCTCCACTATAAACTCTGACAATGTCCCCACAGGAGAAATCAAACGACGAGTTACACTTGATAACGCGCTGTTTCTTTGGCATAAGAAGGTAACTATACTAGTAAGGCATTGTCAAGAAATACTAAGGAGACTCTAGACCCCGAGAATCATCCCAGTCCTGCTCTAATGACTCAGAAGCATGGTCGTTAACAAAGGCGGATGAAGTTCTTCTTGGTCGCTTCGAACGCAAAATTCTTCGAGTGATTTTCGGTCACGGGCTTTGGAAGAGATCAGCGAATTCTACGAGCTGTACAGCAACATCGACTTCGTCAGAAAAGTACGTATAACTCGACTAAGAGGGCTAGGATATGTAGATCGAATGGGCGCCAACGCTCCTGCCCGAAGAGTCTTCGATTCCAACCCGGACGGACAATGCAGTAGAGGAAGACCTCGCCTTAGGTGGCGCGTACAAGTGGAAGGGGATCTCAACCAATTTGGAGTGCGCAACTGGAGGCAGTTAGCCAAAGATCGGGCTAATTGGAGAGGCGTGTTGGTTGAGGCCCAGGTTCATCCCGGACTGTAGCGCTAACTAATTAAGGAAGATAAGCTGTTCGACGTTGATTTCCGCACGTATTCTGGAGTTTCTTATACGATCTCACACCAGGAACACAAAGGAGGAATCCCATTTCGGCAACTTGCGTCCGCGATCTTATTCTTTCGGCCATTACACAAATCTCATGACCACAGGTAAGAGTTGGAGCAAACACCGAATTAAAGACTGACAACTTAGCTTTGACACCTACTTCCTCCTAATAAGTGAATGATCAAGCTGTCCAATCTGTGCCAGGAAAACTCAGCATTGCTCCTTCCATCACTCGTGAATAAGATCCCGAGATACTTAAACTTCTCCACCTGTTTCAATGGGACTCAACTAACATGCAGAGTGCATTGAACGGGCGTTCTGGAGACGACATCACTTTACTTTCATCTCAGCTTCAAAACAAATGGCTGCTCAGACTGAACTTCAACGCGCAATCGATCGGTTTGAGTGCGCGTTCAAGTTCAGTCTGATAGGACCCAAGGATGACCAAGTTATCACCGAAGAGCAAATGACTTATCCCCAGGTCTCCCAATTCGAAACGTTCTTCACCAAGACTGCGCTGTAACATCCATTCCATGTAAGCAATGGAAAGGAGAGGGGACAAAACGCACCCCTTTTGAAGTCTAACTCCCGCGGTGAAAGGTTTTGACTTAACGTCGCGTCGTTTACCTGAACGTAGAGCTTGTAGAGTTTGTGTAAAGAGATTGAACTCGCTGCAATACACTCCAGAGTTTACCTCGAGCGACTCTGTCGTATGCTTTCTCCAAATCTATAAAGCAAACAGCTGTAGCATACTCCCAAGCGGTCTCAAGGATCTACCATTCTGAGAGTGAATAACTGGTCGATGGTGCTTCTGTTCGAATAAAAACCGCACTACTCTTCCCCTAGACGTGACTCGACCACAGCTCTGCAATGCATTTCCAGCACCTTGGCAAAAACATTTCCAGAGAGACTTAATGATGATACTCTTATAACTGGAGCAAGCCCCTGTATGCCCTTTTTTGAAAAGAGTCACAATCATATTGTCTTCCGCAGCCTTAAAAAGCTCCACCGCCGCGCCTCCAGTGTTATCCTAGCAGTGCGCCTCAAATAATCTTTAAACAAAAACTTGAAAACAATAAGTCTGAATCAAATTCGAATATAACAAAAGACCTTGACAGGCCAACTGATCCACCATGATTGAAAAAGGTTATATGAAAGCACAACCCATCACACGTGCAGCAAAGGTCAATTCAGGACTTTTTTTTTACTTGCATAAACAATCAAACTCAAATCTACACAACTATATTTTGTACATACTAATGCTAAAGGGTGTCACATAATTCACGCAAAATTTTAATTTTGCGCCATTTAATAGTGCAGTGATGCCAACGAAAAAAAAGATAACAATGTGACAGCTGACAGTTCGGGATTAGTAAAAATGGAAAGAACAACGCATTTTTATTGTTGAGCTATATTTTAAAAATAATGAAGGTTTGTTCGAACAAAATCATCTTGATGGCTTCGTTAATCGTTAAAATTGTCGCATTTTTTGGTGCAGAAAACCCACGAGTAATTGTTGAGAAACAAATGCATCCACAAGCGTGACTGTTTGGTGCGGATTTTGGGCTGGATGCATTATCGGACCATTCTACTTCGAAAATGCTGCTGGTCATGCAGTAACAATTAATGGTGTCCGTTATAGTGATAACCCAGTTTTTAGTGCCTAAATTACAAGATATGGATGTGACCAACATGTGGTTTCAACAAGACGGTACCACATGCCATACAGCCAAAGAAACAATCCAATTACTGCATGAGTCATTTCCTAATCGTGTAATCGGCCGTTTTTGCGATCAGAATTGCCCATCCAGATCTTGGCGATTTAACGCCATGGGACGTTTTTTGAAGTCAAAGGTGAAGGTCTATGCAAACAAGCCCACACGACCACCAACACATTGAAAGCGGAAATTGGGAGGTGTGTTAATGAAATTCAGTCACATTTATGCGAACCGGTCATAGAAAATTTCACTATTTTCACTTACTTGCCAGCAAAGCCGTGGAGCCATTTATCCGAGTGCTATTTCATACATATCCCCAATCTGCAGGACTCTATGAATCAATAAAAAATTTAAGCTTTCCAATTAAAAATCTGTATATTTTATATCAAAATTACATTACGGGACACCCTTTACTTGATATGAAAAAATCAATATAACGTTAATTAAAAAGACTAAAAACCTAAAATGTATCCGAAATATATCCATCCATCCATCTATCCATTCATACATCCTCAGTCCGCAGGACTTCGAATAGGTTCCTATTGAAAAGTAAAAGCATGACATGAATTTAAATTAAAGCTTAAGCGGAAAAATCTCAAGTAAACCATTCGACGAATTTGCGTTTAAAATGCTGTCAGTGCCACCGTTGTTCAAGTGTATAATGCTCGACCGAACCGAACGCATACACCCAGCGATAGCTATAGCTATATGCTTGGACCCAAGGATCAGAAAATATACCATAGAAGCACACTTGTATGTTAGAGTGGCGCAAAAACAAAAAAAAATGCGATAGAAGGTTGTTCGAAAGAATCCAAGATATCACACCGAACTCACTTTCATCGGCACGTCCATTTCGGAAGCTCCTATCTACAAGCTATTTTATATTAAGCAAAACGGTGACAACATTAAACATATAAGAGGTATCCAATTCAGCGGTACATGGCTGCGTATATATTTGATCCTAGTTAGTGTATCCGACGGTTGGACACGTTTGTGCTCTCCACGAGTATAGGACACCCTACTCGGTGGCACCGGCACGTACTGCATGTAGGAGAGTATCTGTGCTGCCTCTTTGAGTCTATAGGAACTTTCGACAAAGCAACCGTCTGGGATTCGGAGTAAAGCCCTTTTCAATTTTCTATGCCATCAAATGTAATCCTCGAAAACTGAAAATGTATAAGATGAAAAGGAAACCAACCACCAAGAGGTAGCTCCCACATCAGCAGCTGCAGAACATGCTGGTGGAAAGGCTAAATGTATGCGCGGCATGTCCTTCTTATTCGGCTTTATTTAGTTCGTGATTGTTTGCACACATGGAAATGTAAGTGCATAATTTTTTTCTCATCCCTTTTGTTGAGCTTTTCTGCACAAAGGATTGTACTTTGTGCATCCGTGTTAATCACTAATGTAGTAGATGTGTTCTACATTATTACAGCTCAAACAAGTAGCGAGCGACACTTTGTCATGAGAATGTATGCGGACATGTTTGTCCAGTCCATATTGTATATTAAGTCATTGTAAGTGGCAATAAGGATGGAATCTGTTTAGAGTAATGGATGTTAAGAGAATTGCAGCGATGTGGTGCTAAACGGTGTACAAGTACAAGAGTGAATTTGTGTTTGTAAGCGTTTCCTAGTTTGCATGTCAATACCAATTAGGTATGTATACCCCTCATAGCAATCTGTGAAGTGATTTACACTAATCGCCTTATGAAATCCAGCTCAATCCTGGGTGGCCGAACAACTGACAGCTCTCCCAAATATATCACCAAGAACGACGAAGAATTTTTGAAAAATTTGTCCATGACCGACGAGTTTGTAAACAAGCAAAATTTTAGATTATTGTGACAGACAGATTTCCAACAATGTCACTGTCCACGTAGCTGCGTTTCATACGCACGCTTTCATCATTTGCAGCTTACATGCAGTTGGCAAACAAACGAAGCTCTGTCGGCAAAGTCGCATTTGCCAGCTGCAAGCAAGCTACTGTCCACGTAGCTGCACTTCAGACGCACGCTTTCGTAATTTGCATCTTGGTGTATGCTTCCTTGCAGCTTCCTTGCAGCTGGCATATATGAAAGCTGAAGTGCAGCTACGTGAACAGTAGGCCAAAAACAAGCGTAAAAAAAGCTGCAAATGACGAAAGCGTGCGTATGAAGCGCAGCCATGTGCAGCTAAACCCATGTAATTGCTCGTCGCTCAATGGCTTATCGCTCACTGTGCGGTTAGGATGGCCTAATTTCGCCATGATTTATGGGTCCTATTTCTTCGAATCGGTATCGCTACAGAATAATGGAAGATGAATAAAACGAGCCTCGGATATCGCCAAGCCTGTCAAATTAGAGAGGCCTTTGAAGCCAGGGTGGCAGTTTGCGAGCTTCGGGTGGTCGCCTTGTCACGCTCAGCACCGGCCGGCTTTAACTTGAAGCGGCTACGAGCTTCTCAACAATGGTCTCGGAAACCATTATGGTGCGGACAGAGGGTGGATGGGCCAGCACCAATAGGGGCATAAGTGGGTTTTCGATTAATCGGCAACGGCATCGAATTAGGATAGGTTAATGGAACATCTCATAGTTCACGCAAAAAAAACTAGAGCTTTTTGCGGAGGCTGTCAAATATTGACTAGATATTTTTGGCTGCTCAAGAAAGCGAAGGGGTTCTGGAACTGTGGATCTTGCGTATGATGGGTGGAAACTCTTCATAGCGCCTTTAATGTCCAATCAGGCGGAAGTGGGGATACTCACAAGTTTCAGACTGGTAGGTAGAGTATTGAAATGGATACCATTGGGAGGAAGAGTTGCGATCTTAAAGCTTAACCTTGAAAGATCAACTCTAGCTCTAGTGCCGATGTGCGCACCGAAATAAAATTGATTCAGCCCTTGAAAAGTTGCGGATATAGATAGAGTAAGAATGACAGTTGTTTCGAACAGCAGTCATTGCCTTTGCAGGACATAATTGTGTGAACGTAAACAAATCTGTAATGCTAGTCTCCAGAACGTCCCATGTTTGTGGAGCCCCATTGAAACAGGTGGAGAAATTTAAGTACATATCTAGGCCTTTAGGGAAGGAGCATTGCTGAATTTTCTTGTATAGGATTGGTCAAGCTGGGGTCAGTTTCGAGGGAGCTAAGTCATTTTGTTGTGAGGATGACCAAACTTAGATTCACAGCTATTTTATTAGTCTTTAGTTAGGTATATGTTTACTCCAACTCTTACCTATACGGCCATGAGACTGAAATGCTGCTAAAATCAACTGCCAAAATGAGATTCCTCCTCACCAGCCTGTACGTGAAGAACTCAGCAGCAACTTCTCCAGACGGAGAGTGGTCCATGCTTCGGTAGTTTGGTCACATTCAATGCATGTCCCCAACTAGGCTTATAATACGTGCTATTGATGGTTAGATCAAGTTCAAATGAGGATCGCCCTTGATTGTTTATAAGCGATGGCAGCAAATCGAGAGTTATGGAGAGTCCACTTAGGGTTACACGTGGCGGAACCCTTTTAAAGGATAAACTTAAAAAGGACTTTGGAAATGATAATAATGATGATAGTTTTTATCTTTACTTTTTGAAGACCGAACCTGTCTTTCAAAGACAAAGCCATCGCGGCTGTCAGAGAGCTTGGTCTCAACAACTGGAAGCGGCGCATGCCAGCGATCGTAGAGGATGAAAGGCTGTAGCGTCTTAGGCAGAGACTCTTCATGGGTTGGGAGCCCGATAAGTATAAGTAAGTAAAGTTGTTACTTAGAAAAGGGACTTTTGGCCCACCCTGTCTGTAGCTTACTACACGTGTAGGAGCTCAGAAAATAATTTAGTGAATGTTTCATCTCGTAGTTTTCGTTTAGTAGTTTCTCAGCACACATGAGATGTTTGTTACCCATTATGTCCGTTTCGTCGAACCGTATCTCAATTAACCCAATTCACTTGTTTGTCAACACATTCAATTATTTTTGTTATCCATATAAATTTCCTTTTGTAATTTATTTATTCAACACGGCATTTGGTAAATAATTATTTTCCAATTGTTGTCACTTAAAACAAGATTTAAAAAATATTCCCCTGCGCGTAATATAAAATTCAAATTATTCCCAAAGCGAAAACGAAAATATCGATGAATTCTGTTTCTGTTCAAGTCCCCCTTCCCTGCCCCCATCTATTCACCGAATACAATATTGAAACAAGCAAAAGGAACAAAACATCCAGCCGAGTAAATATGTATTCAGCAAATTTGTTATAAACAAGGAGTTGGGACTTGGGGCTGTGGTAGCGCACCAAATCACCGGATAATGTATAATCCGAGAAGAATATACAAATCGAAACCTCCATAGAAATAGGAAACAACAAAATTGGGGAGGAAAAAAAAATAGCAACCCAATCTGCGTGTTTTCGCGGGATACCTATACAAAATTTAAGAGCAAGGAGTGGAGTGCGTATAAATTTATTTTCGATGTAACTTTGTTGCATTTATAATGATTCCTTTCGCCGAATTGGTGATGAAATCTGGAATTAGAATCTAATCGCGTGGAAATGATTTGAAATGTAAAAAAAAGGAGTGATAAATTGTGTAATGAAAACATCTGAAAGGCCGGTAATAAATGCAGTAAGGACCTTGAAAACAGGAAGACCCTGACTCGTTTAACCAAATATGCGGTATACAATCCTTTCTGTATAGGTATGTAAATATTTTTAGGTATCCATCTAAGTACAAACTTATGTATATTTACATCCTTGGTTGAAAATGTCTAAATTGGTACACAATAGCCTCTAACCATGTTCTGTACTACACTTCGTTATCCTTTACTATCAAAATATTCTCAGAATTTTCCTCTGCTCCAGAGACGAGTTGAAGGGCTGGTTTCCAGGGCAATGTTAAAACAACTTTCAAATAAGTGTGCTTAAAATAAGAACAATTATTCATTTTAATGTTTATTTTGTATTTATTTTTAGATATTGTGAGTTTTTTCTTTTGCTGTCTACTTTAGAGGTATTTTCAGTTCCACTTCATAAAGGTTTTGGTGTAAAATGTTTGTATTTTTGAAATCGCCGAGGAAAGAGTGTGATGTGACCTTTGGTCTATCACACAAACTGTTTTATTTTAGGTTCATCATCAGAGATGTAAGATAAAACATTAGGTTTGCTTTATTCAGCATTTTTCTAATCAAAGATTATTATTTTGGCGTATGTCTCGACTTTTAGTTTAATTCAGCGTTTTTCTAGTATTCGCTCGCTGAAAGCAGTTTATCGGGGCCCGGCCATGTCGAAACCAACTGAGTTACTATCCTAAGTCACTTCTACTTGGGATTACTACTGTCAATCTCAGATTTGTAACGAAATTTGCAATTTTCCCTTCCACTTTTCTCGCTACCATTATGACCATATGTACATGGAAAAGGAAGGGTGTCCAGGGGGCTTATTCCCAAATGCGGGGATTGATATTTTTGTATTTCCAAAAGCTGTCAAAAGCTATTGTGAGGATTGCTGGCAATAAATCCGCCAGCAATCAGTCACCTGAATAGCTATCGCTTTTGAATGGATTGAATCGCTTTTGGAAATATAAAAATACCAATACGCATTTGGGAATAAGCCTCCAGGTTCCGACAGCTTGGCATGCTAGCTTCAGCTCGTCCTATAGCTCGTCGGATGGGGGGTTATTGCTATCGTACGACCCTAGACGGCTCGTTATGACCTCAGACAACGTATAAGTCTGCAAAGGAATATACTGAAACAATGACTAATCCACCTCAGGTTGCACAAAGTTCTGCTGGAAGCTCAGTCTGAAGTACCAGATGTTTCTTTATTGCCTTCGACAAATATAGTAATGGCTTAAGTCATGAAAGGGATATAGTTTCATATATTAGGGAAGCAGTAACCACTGGTGTAGAACAAACTCTAAATAAAGAGCTTTGCATGATTAGAGAAGAAATAGATAGAAATCGTTAATTTTTGAGAAACGAAACAATACTTTCAACAATCAATGTTGGTACCAAGAGTTTATGACTTTCATAAATGGGGACTTAAGTTTGATAACAAAAGTATGACTGTTGACGATTTTCTCTTCAGTCTTGAGCGATTGAAACTTTGCAACAATGCTACATGGGATGAAGTTGTGATGAATTTTCACCAACTTGCCAGTGGACAGGTGGAAAATTGGTTTTGGGTGTACTTAAAGTCAAATCCGAGTGAGTGGGCCACCGAGCTTTTGCCAAACACTTAAATGTATTGGACTTGAGTGACACCACCATCTGTCCTGCTTGTGGAGAGGACGACTTGACTTGACTTCCAAATCGTCCAACGTTTCTGGTTTATCGGCTTCGACTACTGACTTCACATACCCCAAAGAAAGTTGTTATCTAAAGGTGTGAGATCACATGATAGTGGACGCCAGTTCACAGGTCCATTACGAGAAATTATGCGGTCAGCAAATGTTTCCCTCAATAAATTGATGGTGTCGTGCACCATGTGGCATTCTGCGCTATCTTGTTTAAACCAAAGCTCTGTCACGTCAATGCCATTCAACTGAGGAACGAAGAAGTCAGAAATCATGTTTCCATAGCTCTCTCTATTGAAGGTAATATTCTGGCCGGCATCATTCTTAAAGAAATATGGGCCGATGGTTCCACCACACCAAACAGGGAGTTTTGATGGATGTAAGGGCGTCTCGACAAGGGCTTCTGGGTTTTCTCCATTCCAAATTTGGAAATTCTGCTTGTTTACACATCCATTTAACCAAAAATTGGCCTCATCGGAGAACAAAATTTTACGCTGAAAATGAGGATCAAGCTAAAACATGTTTTCGGCCAATTTACTGAACCTACGAACCCAAGCGTGCACTATTTGCAAGCGTTGTTCTAGCGTTAAACTGTTCATCGTAAAATGGCTCAACTTGGTTTTCGGTTGGTCGTCCAGATCCAGAACCGTCCGGAAGAACTCGCCGCGATTCTGAATTCAAATCCAGAAGCAAATTTCTCTTCTTTTTAGGAGAAGAACTGTCAGTTGAGTGTCAATCGAACGCTTCCGAAGTAACTCGAACGCTTCTGGACGATCAACCGAAAACGACATTACTAGCCACAAATCAATTTTCAACTGTCAAATTGACAATCTGTAGAAACAGTGTTGCCAGTTTGAAAATGAAACTTCTAAAAAAACACCCTCTAGAATCAATCAAATCCTAATCTTGATGTAAAGAATCCGCCAAATAACTTTTTTTTTTTGAAAATGCTATAAAAAAAAACTACTGAATATTTTCTCAAATTTCTTTTTTTATTTGAAAGTACAATCCTTCTGGTTAATAATGGAAAATAATTTCATTCAAATGGCTGCCTCGGCTGGCCATGCAGTAGCCTACGCGATCGGTCCAATTTTTAAGCACATTATCGATTGTGTGCAGCTGTATTTCACCAATGGCTTCGCGAATATTGTCCTTTAAAGCGTCAATTGTCTCTGGCATGTCGGCGTAACACTTATCTTTTACGGCACCCCACAAATAATAGTCCAACGGTGTCAAATCGCAGCTCCGCGGTGGCCAAACGACATCAGCTCTGCGGCTGATAATGCGATCTTCAAAAACAGGGCGCAAAACATCGAGTGTAGCTTCGGCTGTGTGGCACGTAGCGCCGTCCTGTTGAAACCAAATGTTGCCAATATCCTCCTCTTCAATTTTTGTGAACAAAAATTCGTTCAACATGGCCCGATAACGATCGCCATTGACTGTAACGGCCACTCCTTGCTCATTTTCGAAGAAAGATGGCCCAATTATGCCTCTGGACCAAAATCCGCACCAAACAGTGACTCGTTTTGGGTATATCGGCTTTTCAATGTATGCGTGCGGGTTTTCTGTGCCCCAAATGCGACAATTTTGCTTGTTTACATACCTGCCAAGATCAAAATGAGCTTCATCTGAAAAGATGTTTTTTTTTGGAAAAATCGGCATAAGTCGATCGCAGGCCCACTTAGCGAAGCGAAAACGCATTGGATAGTCAGTTGGCTTCAACTCCTGAACCAATTGGACTTTGTATGGCGTCATACCACGGTCTTTATGCAAAATTCGTCTCAATGATGTCTCCGAAATAATTGGTGAGAACGACGGTGAATTGATGTTGATGGCGCTTCACGCACATTTTCTGCCACAGCAGCAATTTTCTCGGGTGTACGCACTGTTTTTGCTTTTCACGCTTTGGTTTATCGATAAGGATGCCAGTTTCTTTCACTTTTTTCACAAGATAACGAACATATGGAGCTGACGGTGCTTCTCTTCTTCCAAAATCCGTACGCAATTTTCGCACACATTCTGCAACATTACCATGATTTTCAAAGTAATGTCGCAATATTTCCCAGCGTTGTTCAAGCGTATACACAACCATATTCGTTCAGCGGAAGGATAAAACTAATTATCTGTCAAATCAGATATGAGCTAAGTGTTACCATTCGCGAAATAAGCACTAGTTGAAAAAGAAAAACGTTAGATGGCGGACCTTTTAGATATAAAGTAACATCACGATTTGTGTTATTGTTAGTGCATGTTAATGAAGCTTCTATAAAGGATAATATCTGACAATTAAAAACCACTATTAACTAATTATCCAGCTCGGTGTTATGAGCAAAGTTCCAGGCGTTTAAAATAATTTTTCTCAAATTAAATCAAATATTCTCAAGCACTTGACTTGTAGTCAACAACGTAATCAGTTCAAGCAAAGCAAATCCATTTCCAAGCACACTCTTCCGATACAAGAATCAAATCAAGATGAAAAATAAATATTACCTTCACGTTCCTGATCCCTTGGGCAAGGAAAAGGAGCACACTCTGTGTTTTGAGCAAAGTATATGAATTGTATCTTATATCTTGCTGCATCGCTCGTTTTTGACTTTAATCCCTTTTCAAATAAACACGACACTTTACAGTATACACCGTATATACACCACAGCCACACTAAACCCAAACCGACCGACGACGTCCTACTCTTCAGCTCCATGCCACTAAAATGACAGTTTGCATTATATCACTGTTGCATTTTGTTACTGTTTAGTTATATTGCTGCCATCAGATTCCATCTGAAAGTTGTGAATAGCAAAAAAAAAAGCAATCGATTCTATGGACCAAGTGTGCTGAGTGTAAAAATAAATT
Source organism: Cheilosia soror (assembly GCA_949372485.1). Taxonomy (NCBI): domain Eukaryota; kingdom Metazoa; phylum Arthropoda; class Insecta; order Diptera; family Syrphidae; genus Cheilosia; species Cheilosia soror. The sequence continues at coordinate 41,756,067 of OX443564.1, read as the reverse complement.
CTGAGAAAATGGATTTGCTTGCATCAGCATCTGCATCATCATCAACATCAGAACTGGGTGTTCTGAAAGCTTGTGCATTTCTATTTAATGCCAATCAATGCATTGGGTTATCATAAGCGATTAAATGGCTAGTCCTTGAGTGTCGGAATTGCTTTAATCACCTTTGGATATTTGCATTATTATGATTTTAAATTACCTGTCAGAAGTGGCTATTAAGTTGTCAGCTTTATAAGTTTTTATAAGCCGAGGTTGAGTTTCTCTTTTGCGAACATTTTAATTAACTCTTGCAACAGATTGAACAATCGATTGGATTACCTACTTGTTACAATCTATATGGGAAAGAAGGAAGTCATTAATGAATATTATGCCTTGTTCATCATTAAATTTAGTTTAGGCATTGTGCGAGAGCAAAAGTTTGCGGAAAGTCACACATGTTGTGGCGTTATTATCCCTAATTGAGGAATCATGAAGATGTTATACAGGATGTAGCTGTAGCTGTTTTTTTTTTGTGCAGCCTGGGGGGACTTTTCTTTAAAAACTGCGTAATTGAGACTATGCCGCTCGATTTTCTTAAAGAATTTTGGGAATGCAGAGATCCATAGCCATTTTGTAAGCTTTTGTACTCTCGCTCTTTACAACATTCTCCTTACTTTCTTGAATGATTGTAGTGAGCAGATTTTGAGAAGTTTCGAAGCAAATTTCACGTGTATGCAACCTTTAGGTCTAATATTATCTATTGTATAGTTAGGAGTAATGCTCAACAACAGATAACAGTTGGCGCAACAGACATAGGAAACCTAGGCCTAGCTTCTCACAGCCATTCGTTTGTGTATGTATGAGTTTTTTTATTTTTTTGGGTTGAATGGAAGGGACCTAAAATTGTATGCCGAGTCCGAACGGCTGAATTGAGAAGCTTTTTCAGGACAGTTATGCTCTCGGATGATTGTCAGACGTTCGCGAGAGGTGGCGCAGTGCAAAAACCTTAATTTGTGTTTTCCAGGGTTCGAACATGAGACCCCTCGCACAGTAGTTGTAAAGGGTATTTTTTCCAGCGGTTTGGTTTTTAAACTGGCAACACTGTTTATACAGATTGACAGTTAAAAGTTCGTTTGTGGTTAGTAGGTTTTGCTATTTTCGCGATGAAAAGATTACGCCGGAACAACGTGTGCAAATTGTGCAAACTTATTTTGAAAACTATGATTCGGTTCGCGAAACTTATCGTGCGTTACGTCCATTTTACGGTCGACATAATCGTCCATCTGAGCATGTTATTCGGAACGCGATGAATCCTTTTTGCACCACGTACCTATGTATAGGTACTCTATAGTGGATAATATACATCTCTAAAGACTACACACTGGGGCGAAAATATGATTCAGCCTGACCCTCATTTTCAACTCAATATTTTGTTTTCCGATGAGGCCTATATTTTCGGTTAAATGGATGTTTTCAAATTTAGAGAAAACCCAGAAACCTTTGTCGAGACGCCCTTTCATACATCAAAAATTCACTGCCATGTGTGCTGGCGGTAGAGTCACCAGCTCATATTTCTTTAAGGACGATTACGGGCAAAATGTTACCGTCGTCAATGGGGAGCGCTATAGAAACATGATTTCTGACTTCTTCATTCCTCAGTTGAATGGCATTAACGTGACAGAGCTTTGATTTCAACAAGATGGCGCAGCATGCCACAAGGCGCGCGACACCATCAATTTATTGCGGGAAACATTTGCTGAGCGCATAATTTCGCGTAATAGATTTGTGAACTGATCCTGTTATCTCACACCTTTAAATTACTTTCTTTGGGGGTATGTGAAATCACTATAGTCTATGCCGATAAACCAGAGACGTTGGACGATTTCGAGCCCCTGTTGCTCGATAAAGTGGTCGCATATTGGACTTCACAATTGCGCTTCGAAATCATTTTTAAACAGTAATGGCGTAAAATTATCTATAAATATATAAATAAAATAAAATACCCTTTATAAACTCAAGTCCAAGGCTGATTGACTGACATCTACTGTTCTTAATCCTGGCAATTCGAAGACCAACACACTACGATATCGATCTTTTTGTGCGTTTTAAGGCGGATTATGTCAGTATTTATGCGTACAAAGATGTGCTGTACAGTACAGAAATTCCCTTTCAAACAAACTTGTCTTAGATTGGGGACAGTGATTGCTTGCTGCTCTATATAAGTCAGAAAAAGCCCCACCGATACCTTTGATTTTAAAAAGCGATACTTTGTCATGTGACTTCCTTAGCATTTTTTTTTTTGGAAATTTATGCGAAACTTGCGATTCAATTATACAATTTTTCAAAGGGTATCCTGATGATATTGTCATAATTGCCAAGACTCTAAGAGCTGTCACTGTCAGTTAACACTGTGGCTCTTGCAAATATTAGGTTTAACAATGGCCGAGTTCCTTTGACCGCTAGTCATCTAGCACATAATATCCCTGATGGAGGAACGCTGGCGCTAGAGATCTAGCGGCAGCGGCTAAGTGACATTAGAACCAATTTTAATTCGTATTAGTTCATCTTCATGAGAGTAAAAAATGTACTTTGTGCCATCATGCCGCATATTTATGAATACACTATAATTTAAATAAACAAATACAATGTATATTAATTACATAGAAGTTTGAATTCCTATTTTACTCCAAATTGGAAATATTTGACTTCTCACTTTCACTATTATTTTGACAGTTCGTTATTTTTTTTTCAATCTAGCAGTTCATTTTGCGCTAGATTGAAAAATTTCCCAGATATTTCACAAAATGTGTTAGAGCTCTAGCGCAAATGCCGATATGTCAGTTTTTTTTATATGGAGTTTGGCATGCCGCTAGTCATCTAGCGGTCAATGGAATGCGGCCATTGTATCAGGGTAAAACCAAGTTTAGTCTCTCAACATCAATCACAATTGGCAGCTATAGTTTTGAGCTAGAAATAGTTAGGCTCTTTGTCTACTTCGGCTCCCCTATAAACTCTGATTTCGACATTATATCATAAATCATGCGAAAAAGAGCTTGATAGTACATTTTTATTTGCCTAAGCCATGTCAAGAAACCCCAAGGGGACCCTATATAAAACCCTCACTATCCCAGTCCAGCTATATAGTCAGCAGTATGATCTTTATCGAAAATGGATGAAAGCATCCTTAATCATTTTGCATCCTAAATTCTCTGAGAGATTTTAGGTTCTTTTTTTTTTGACGCGCTTTGTACAAGTTAGCTAGCGTTTTGGCTATATAGAAACATTTTCTTGGTTAAAAAAATACTCATTAGTCGTCTCAGTTTAAAGGGGTCTCCAACCCACTTAAAGTTCGCAACTGGAGGCAGGGAAATATAACCCGTGCCAACTCTGGCAGGAATATTAAGGTCAAGGTCCAGCTCCACCAGCCATTGGTTCATGGTATTTGAAATTCGTTAGAAAAGGATAAACTCCGACGATTGGTACAGATCTAAGATTACATTTCCTTTAAGCTACAATAATCTGCATGAATTCCATTGGAGTTGACCCCATGGGCCGACCAAAGTACTTTTCTCTGAAATGTTTACAGCTTACGGCTTACCCTGTTTAAGGTTGCTACTAAAGCATCGTTATGCGATTGTGAGGTATTGTCGGATGGAATCCTGTCGATATAAGCAGTAAGACACGATTGTGTTTTGCATATATCTCCATAGTAGTCTAGAAAACAGTAAAAAGTTGACCATTTGCTTTAAGTGTTGAAAGAAGGCTCTGATAGAAGTTCAGAGCGATCTCTCTGTGAACGAGCTAAGCGATGGTCTCGGATTTTGGCGATTTTTCACATTAAATACAAGCAAATTCATGAAATAATTTGGCCCCAAAACTATGATTCATCAGCAGGCACTTCTAATGTCCACGGTTGACATTGGCAGTTAGAACTTCAGATAGGAAAGCGCCTTCATTTGCATGAACGATTACTTGCCAATAAAACATCATTATTATGTTGTATAACCAAGTTATTAGACAAACATCTACTCAAAGGCAGATGGGACGAATATCCCAGCAACAACAACCTGCAATACGGATAAATTCGATGAAAAGACTTTCTCAACTGCAAGGAAACGTAAAATTATCACTGTGAGACTGAGCAGTCCCCGAATTTATTTCGTTCCTTTCATATATTTTTGGGACTCCTTTGCATAGAGCAGAGACGAATTGGGATGGGGGTTGATTTCCTTTATAACCCTATTTTGTCGGCCCATAACGATGAGCTCTTTTCAAATTATGTTACATCACATCACAGAGTACATTATCGAAAGAAACCCTTCCACCGCTCTGTATTATGTATGTATGGGTTCCATTGTGTGCATCACATTCCTGTGTGCCGATAAATGTGTTGGAACCTTTTCACTTGTGTACCAACCGATTAGGTAATAATTAGATGGATATCTTTAAAGATACACAATAACGTCCAAAAATAACTATATTATGCTGAGGCGAAAGCAAACATATACAAGTTAAGTTTCAACGTACCTAGACCTACTAATGGTAATTAAGGTTTGACCTCTGCGGGCTCTACCATAATGAAGCTTTCGTTTCGAAATAGAAAGTTGTCTTTGCTTAAATGGCTCATTTCGGTGATGGGTCTTTAACGAAATGTGAACTTGAAGACTCACCCGAGAGAGCGAGAGAGAGGACATTTTACGGGCTACTAATTTGAGTCTTGTGCCGAAATAATTGCGCCTCGTTTTTGCTGCTACAAGTTTTTTTTTTTTGTTTTTTCTTCCTTCCAAAGGGATATCCTTTTATTGCACAACTTTAACGATTGTTTTTATGTCTCTTTAATTACCCACATTCTCACCTTTTAATGTTCCACTTATTTCGTATTTAATTCCCTTTCGTGGGCTGTTCAAGATAGGAAGGTGTATTATGCGTAATTTGTAAGTCTTACGAAGTTTAAGATCTAATCGATGCTGCTATTGCAGTAGAAAAGCGTAAAAGGCTCGGAGGAGATCGGCAAAAGTTTGGGAAAAGGATTTGGTTCTATAATGGAATAGTATATCTTTTGCGAAGAAATATACGACCATGAAGTATTCGTCATAAATCAGGCAGCGAGAATATTCTTGTTTATGTGGGTTAATCCTAGATTCACGGAAGACTTTGATGTTTGTACCTACACGTGTTCTCAAAGTAATTCAAACGGAAGTTCTATTTCGAATGGAAATAAAATGCTCTCACGCAACTTTCTCATCCAGTACAAGTTTGGTAAGTTGGAGTTACTTCATTCTGGCAAGATGTCCAAAAAGTAGGTCCATGTTCAGTCCATGTTTATAGGTAGTTATTATTTTTCTTGTTTTTTTTTCATTATCTGTCACTTTTCATGAGAACGTAGGTCTATTTGTGAACCCAGCCAAGCATTAAAAGAAACCTGTCAAAGGAGATGACCCATTTTCCTATGGAGTCTGGGCCCAGGGTGACCAGTGACCACTAATGAAACCAAACCCATCTTGTTAAAACCAAAGCTCTGTCACATCAATGCCATTCAATTGAGGAATGAAGAAATCAGAAAATCTTCCATAAAGTAGATGAGCATAGCTCCGCATCACGATGTGCACGATGACGAATTGACATCCTCAACACTGCGCTTCACAACGGCAATAACTTCTTCTGTTCGCACAGTTTGTCATTTTGGGGATGCGTATTATCTACTAGACTAGAGTGTTAGGTGGTGCGAAAACGATGCATTGTGTTGTGAATAACTTGCTCAGATGGACGATTATGTCGACCGCAAAACGGACGTACCGCACGATAAGTTTGGCGAACCGAGCCATGATTTTCAAAATAAGTTTGCACAATTTGCACGCGTTGTTCTGGCGCTGATCTTTTCATGGTAAAATGACAAAACGTAGGTACTAACCACAAATAAACTTTCAACTGTCAAATTGACAATCTGTAGAAACAGTGTTGCCAATTTAAGAAACTGAACCTCTGCAAAAAAAAAACACCCTTTATATTGCTATTCCTTTCCAACATCATACTTGGTTTGGTGGACAAAGATCTTGGCTTTCATCGTCCAAATAGAATGGTTCTTCCTGACATCGAAACTTGTGGTCATCTATATGGCTTAGGCTATTAAACATTGTGAATAACAGCACAACAGATTTTTCCATATTCCCAACCGCGACTAACCTAGTTCTAGAGCTGTCGGATCTTATTGCCTTGACACGTTAGTCGGCTCTCGGCTCTCACATTGAGGCAACAATCAATAAGCAACTGGCATGGCAATAGGAAACACGCAAAATTATCGGTCACAATTATTTTACATTGAATTAAATTAGAGGTCTCAGACCAAAGCAACTAAATATCGCTCGAACGAAAAATGTTGCTGATTGCTTATTGGCAGTTGCTATAGCAACTATAGTTGCTTATTGCTTGTTGCCTCAGTCTGAGAGCCGCCTTATTGTTACCTTTCCTGCATTCTTCGATTTCCATTTCCATCCCAATCGCTAAGAATGGTTTTAAATTAATTGCTCATATCTCGAAAACGACATTTTCGCTTTGGATAAAAATGTGACTGGTAGGGAATGCTGCTCAGTTTTCAGCAAAACAGTAAAGAACAGTGCATTTCAAACCAAACATTGTAAACAAACATTATTTGCATAATTTTACAAAAACTGCTTTAACGATTTTGACCAAAATACAAATTTAAGACAGCTTAGTTTTTCTCAAAAAAATGAAAATAAATAAATATAAATATTTCTCAAAAATTACTACCCAAATCCCGATCTGTACTTATAAACAGTACATTTTTGTAAAGCTCAAAATATTAGTGGCTATATAACAGCAGCCACAAAAAACGTCTTCTAAGCAATTAACACCCACTTTTACGTCCATTTTATTCAAGGCTTATGTTACTTTACTAAACCTGAGTAAATCTTGAGTATGATTTCAAAAACAGCATTTGCTGAAATGGCTCAGACATTCAGCAAGGTTCGCAATAAACGAGAAAGATTCGTGCGACCCAGTCGTGTAATTTATTTCTTCTTTGAAAGAAATGGCTTTAATTTTAATGGCTTTAATTTAATATGCCATGCTTATCGATTTTTTGTGAAATTAACTTTGTAACATAAACAAGAAAAGAAATAATAAATCAATTATCTATCTATCTATCTATCTATCTAATATGCCACCATTGACGCACTCCACTTAAACTTATACCCTATTCACACCAAGCCGAAAACCGAGTTTTCGTCAAAAAAGTTTAGAAAACTCGTGGATACATACCCACCGAACCAACCCGTATTCGTTTGACGTTTCAATTAGCTGTGAAACTAGCTATGAAATGTTTGTGACGACTAGACTTTTATGTTAGTTACTAAACTTTGCTCGTATTGACATAATATACAAAGAAAATTATTTAAGAAAATTATAATCGCTAACTTATGGTTAAATGCATAAAATAATTAACATAAGCAACATTCAAAATCAAAACATCTGAAAATACCATTTAGTTGTGGCAGTGGCAGGTACATAGTTTGCTCTTTATGGTGCAAGCAAAGATAACAAAAAAACTCTCACTCTCACTCAGTCCCTCACATCCTGTCAGCAGTTTTGCTGAGCTCGCTGAATGTTGCAAAAGGTGTGTCTGCTTCAACAACCCAACGATTGTACTCGTTTTCGTGGCGTTTTCATGGAAAACGACCTCAAACAACTCGTTTTGAAGACTGCAATATGTATGGGAAAACTTCTGTTTTGTGAATAGGATATTAGTAAGACCTCATGCATAGGTATTGGATTTTTTTTTGGATATGTACCACCTTTACAACGCAAGTGGCACTCTTGTTCAAGTTACAAATTGTAGTTGTTTCTCATTCCGTTTCCCATGTAAAATAATCAATTGCAATTAAAAACTAGTAAGACAAATTACATCTTAAAGTTTTTTCTACTGCGCCACCTCTCGCGAACGTCTGACAAACATCCGAGAGTATGACTGTCATGAAAAAAGCTTCTCAATTCAGCCGTTCGGACTCGGCATAAAATTGTAGGTCCCTTCCATTCGTCCCAAAAATAGAAACTCACACAAAACGAATGGTTGCGAGAAGCTAGGCCTTGGGTGTCACCCGCCTGTTGCGCCACCTATTTATTTATTTATTTTTTAAGACAATTATCTTCGACTATGCCGAAGCTCAAATACCCGGTTCTATATTATTGTAAAAATAAAAAATAAATATATTTTAGTAAGTATTAAAAAATTATATATTGTATGGGAGGTATGGGTAGTTTTTATTCGACCAAGCTCATTTTTTTTTAAATATTATTAAAACAATATGTGCAAAGTTTAAACTTCTTATCTTAACTGTAGATATTTAAATTTAATTTTTAACATTAAATAGCTACATATATATTTTGTATGTGAGGTAGTAGTAGTTTTCATCCGATCTTGCTCATCTCCGAACTTAGCCTCCTTATGTGCGTTACAAGTGGAATGTCAAAGTGAATCTACCCTCACCACAGTGTGGTATAAGAAAATCCTCTTTGTAATTCCACAAAACTGCGGACCACGAAATTAGAAATATAAATACCTATCATAGAATTGGCCTTAATCATTGATACACCCTTCTTGGGAAGATGTGGCTGATTGTCGTAAACGATTTTTTCAAGTTTCCGTGGGTTCCTCCACATCTATGGCTACCATCGCAGCACTCAGGTCAATATTTGCATTAGAGAGCATACCTCAGACTCTCGTGAGTGACAACGGGACGCAGTTCGTGTCCAATGAGTTTGAAGACTTCTGCGCAGCGCAGTCAATTCAACATTTGACATCTGCCCCATTTAATCCAGAACGGTGCCGCAGAAACAATGGTCAGGACATTCAAGACGTCAATTAAGAAGATTTTGGAAGATGTGGATAATAGCGATATCACACTTCAAACATTTTTGTCAACTTATCGTGCCCTACCCCTACCAGATGAGACTGGGAAGTCTCCTGCTCAATACATCCATGGCAGCATAGAACGCTTTCATCAGCTTTGCTACCGGACATTGAACGTGAGACGAATTCAGCGTCAATGAGTAAGTTCAAACCTGGTGACACGTGACACAGTCTTTGCCAGGCAGTATGTGAAAGGAAGTCGTTGGATAGAGGTTGAAATTTTGAAAACAATTGGACGTCGAATGTACATTGCTAAGACGATAAATGGATCTATGAGATGACATCGAAATCAGTTGCGTTGTCGTAAATCTTTCTCAAGGGCAATAGCTTCTGAAAACTCGACATTGGGAGGTAGTAACGATATTGGTTTAACTAATCATTTTTTCTTTCAAGGCGAACAGACTAGCACGAGCTCGGAGGACATCCCCTCACCGTCAGAAGATAGTCAACGCGCAATATCACCGAATGAACGAACAATTCCAAGTCCAAATCAAGACCAGTCCAATATTCGCAAAAAGACTCCAAAGTCGGACGACAATTCTTCAGCCTCAACCAGCATGCGTTTACCGGAACCCCGTTTCCTCACCTGCAACATCCTTAGGAGACGCAGGTTTGCGAAGATCAGCCCGTACAAGAAAACCCTGTGTGAGATTTGTCATTAAATAAGAAAGGGGAAGTGATACACCCTGTATCTCAGCGACGTCAAGTGTCATACTGACATTAGCAGATGACACTTCTACTTTGGCCGCCGACCTGACAAGTCCAACCTACATTCAACTTTGCTGTATTAACATTTAACATGAAATATAAATTATACTATTAAGTAATTACAATTATAAGTGAATAAAATACAAATTGAATTATAACAATCATTATCCCAAAACTCTTAATAGAATCAGTGGCAAACGAATCGAGTACATAAATCCTATAAATGAGCGAGATGTCCTTCAACGGACTTGATAAAATAATTGATAAAGTGAAAACATTTCATTATTACAATCTTTTCGAAGAACTTGACGCGTGTTGTATATACCTGAGACTGAGTGTTTAATAAGAAAAATAAGAGCTTGACGCAATCTCTTCGACTCACACTCAAAATATCGTGTGCCGGCTTGACAGCCGGGGTTGTTGTGTTTACTGCAGGTCCTTTCATTATTGTTTGTTGTCTTCTCTGAAGGGAAATTCATTTTCCTCTAACATGAATGAGTTGTGAAGGTTGGTTGGGGGGGAGATGTCAATTCCATTTGATGCCAATACAATGATGACTCTCTTTTTAGGACGACGTTCTAATAGGCATTTCAAAAGGAAAAGGAAAACCCACGATATACGGATAAACACATGTGTACCTACACATACTCGTATTTCCTTATATTTATGTACGTTTACGTATATATACGATGGCAGTTATAGAAGAACGAAAAAGAGTGAAGTAATTTTGAAAACCTTTCACTGATGGGTATGTATGTTTTCTTTTCGTACAAAACGAAATACCAATTTCCAATGGGATGTTATTTAGTCCTTTTTGTGGCAAATTACACGGCGACATCAACATCACTCGTCTATCTTTGAAAATCCAATTCAATTTGAGACACACAGAAATTTATTTAGTTCTCCATCAAGGAATCAACACTTCCTCGTTGGATGAACTTTTTCATTTAAATAATTAGAACTAAGGGTTGTTGCTTCGCAACTCCGTTGTAGGTTTATATATAGCTAGTGCGGAAGGAATATCCCTTAAGAACAACTTTAGTATACCATCACAATCACAACTGGGTGCTTTTGAACAATTGAGGCTTTTAGGTGTCGTTGCCAATCAGCTTCCAGTCGGATTCATCCATATACAGGACTTGAATACTTGATCCGTGTGTCTCAACAATGGCTCGTAGCATTTCAATTTGGTATAAGTACTATTGATTTACATCTTGAGTGGAATGCTGTGTGGACAGTTGATCTCTTTTTAATGTATGTACTTGTTTTAGACAATAAAATAATTCAACGCATTCATTATCTCTAGTATTTATAAGTAGTTCGCAGAAATGTAGAAAACATTCTTCTTAATTTATATAAAAAGATTATCCGATAATCGGGTATTACACAGAGCAGACAACGAGTTCTAGACCAAGTTTCTATACTTTCATTAAATAATATTAAAAGCTGCTTGGCTAAGTGGCCGCATCCCACGCTGGGATTTGGAATCACTGAAAAATAATGAAAAATATCCTAGACTGCTTCACATTAACCTGGTCTTCAATAAAGGGGGGAGTGTATTTCCAGAAAAAAATGTTTAAACACATTAAACATTTGTGCACGAAAGATAACAGGGGTTGAATGCACTCATTTATGTCATTGGAATGGACGTATTACGTATAACATTATGGACTACTAGTAGCCAACTTAACACCGCGTCTCCACGAGCAATATTTCATAGCTTGCCATATAGTATGCAATGAAAATTGCTCGTGGAGACCATAGTATTCTATGAAAAATGGTATTCCATCTATTGCTCAGCTCATAGCTTGCTATCGATAGTATGCTATGGGGTGTACTTTTTTGTTGTGACGCATGTGTTTTCGTGTGATGGCTATGGAAATAGTATGATATGAAATGCCCACCCTACATTTTATTGCATACTATCGTTATTTCTTTCTATCAGAAATGACAGATGGCAAGCTATGAAATATTGCTCGTGGAGACGCGGTGTAAGGTTACCTACTTCAAACGAAATTAGCTGCTTTCTGCTTAATTAAACATAGCGGAAAAAAAAATAAACTATGACTTTGACATATGCATAAAATTACCACTTGGTGAGTGAAGAATTAAAGATGAATTAATTTATTTCTGTGTCCACTTATCATTATAACTTCAGTTTTTGTAATTTTAATAAAATGTATTTAAGTTGAATGACCATTACAAAATGATAGCTAAACGCACCCATTGACATTTCACATAGTGCACAGTACACTCTTAGCCTGAACGAACTCACTCTCGTTCTCGTTAAAACAAAATGGCTTCCAGAAGTGCTGAATGGATAACAATTTGTTTAGATATTTCGTGGAAATTTTAATGTTTGTTTGGTAAAATAAGCTTAAACTGATTACTACATTCATTTGATATGTTTTAAATCAATAAGAAAAATATTTGCTGTTAATTGGAAGAGGAAAATATTGGAAAAAATGTTGTTCATCGGAACTTCTCTTCGGTGTGAAGAAGTGTCAATCAATGTCAATTTTGAAATACAAGCAATTAATTAGTTGCTTTACCATAGAATCCATCGACAAAAATTTTATTTATTCTACCCTCCACAGGAAGGTATATTCACTTTGTCATTACAATTGTAACGCCAAGAAGGAGTCACCGGAGACCCTATAAAGTATTCTGAATCACGGTCACATTCTAAATCGATTTAGCCATGTCTGTCTGTCTGTCTGTCTGTCTGTCTGTCTGTAGAAAGCACGATATTGTCCGAACGAATCGACCTAGGCGAATGAAATTTTGTGAGAGGACTTCTTTTTACCGTCGTCAGGTTGGTATTGAAAATGGGCTATGTCGGTCAAGTAGTTCTGGTACCTCCCATACAAAACCAATATTAGACCCATGCTTAGTCATGGCAAACATTTTGCAAGAACTTTATGCAGTGGAGGGTATCAAAGATTGCACAATATTTATAGATTGCACATCAAGAACACTTTTGGGTGTTTTTTTGTTCGTGCCCTTTTGGGCATCAGTTTTTTGGGCAACATTTTGTGCTTTTTAGAAGCGTTTATCTCTGGTGATTTTTCTAAAGATTTTTCGGGTACCTACTTAGGTTTTTTGGATACTTTCGAAGAACTTTGCCTGAAGTGATTTTTTTAAGGTGGTAGTACACGGCATGTTGAAAGCCACATACCTATGTAGCTCAGACGTAATCAGAGAGTGTCACATATCGTACTACATACACATACGTATGTGTACCATATTTAAGTTGCACAAAGAGAGCTAGTACACGGCATGTAGACATTTTAACCATATGCTGAGTGCTACATACGTATATGTGGCTTTCTATATGCCTTGTGCTATCTTTAGTCCATTTTTCTATAACCTATATACGTTGAAGGCCAAGACATCCCTCTATTCGATAGAAATAAGATACTACCTTTTGGACTAGACTGTCTAATTAAATTAAATCAGCGGAGCTGGGAGATGATTGTGTGGAGAGCAAAACTTTTAATTATGCCTGATAATTGGAACCTCAGCATCATCTGTAGGACCAAAAAGAAAGGAAGCCATCTAAACTGCATCAACTATAGACGCAGCCACAGCCATTTGTCAACGAACTGATTACATTCTAGGAAAAATCATCCTGATGAAAATCGAATAAGTACAGATCAATAGCCAGCATCGAAACCGGACATCCCGGAAACCCAGCATAGTCTTACGTTGTGCTGCGCACCAATAACCCGTAGCTCTTCGCAACAGTGACTTAACAAGCTTCGATTTTAACTCAACGGTAGAGATCGCCGCTTGACTGTCAATAATAAAGATTATATCTGCATAAGGTATTGCCATCATTGCAACCTGTTTAGCGGCTGTAATTACTGCCAGTACCTCAGCTTAGAATACGCTGCTGTAGTCAGGAAGTCTAATTGAACTGGATAGGATAGTCCAAGACGTTCGGAGTAGAAACCCGCGCCAACGCCGACCTTCATCTTTGATCCATCCGTGTAGATAGGTATAGCTGATTCGATGGATGTCGGTCGATCTTCGTACCATTCGTCAAGCCGGGAAATGGACTACACATATGCATAGATTATTGCCCGTATATTTGTTCAGAATTTGCACATTACCCGTCAGGCTGTGTTTTCAGCTTTTCTGGCTTAGCCGAAGAGCGCTGTTTGCAGCATATTCCTGTACGAAAAGGTCTAGGGGTACTCAGCAAGCTATCATCATCGAGTTCGCAAATATTGAAACAGAAATGGGAAAATTGACTTTTTCGAAAATGAGTGCAAAACTAAGTTTATGATTTCAACAAGATGGGGCACCATATACCGACGGATAATATTAAATAATTTAATTTATTACCAATCCAGCGATGAAATTTATTCGGAATTAATGGAATAATGGTAGGACTGTCAGAGACTACCAGCAGGGGTTAGACTGCATCGGTCACCCCTATGCTCTCCCCGAAGACTAACCGCCAACAGAAGAAGCTGACTACACCAATCAACCTCATCTCGACAATTCGAGGACCCCGTCAGAGGGAACAGACGTGGGGTTGGACTGCTACGGTCACCCCTCGCCTTTTCACCGAAAACAAATTGCGACATCTACTGTCGGTACCATGCAGCAGGTAGGAGTGCTTCAATCAAGCTTTTCTGCTCAGTACCAGTCTCTGTCATGTAGACTGATTGTCAAACGACAAAGGACAACAGACAATCCATGCACTGAATTTTGGTCAAGCAGCAAAGCAGCCACCTCTGCTACGCACCAGTGTCCCTCCCTAGTGATGGCCGCGCCAGAGGCAATAACAGGGGGCAGACTATTACAGTCGCCCTCCACCTTGACCTGAAGACTAAGCCGCAACCAGCTGATGAAAACTTATAAAAGATTTGACTGCCTCAATCACCACCAAAAACCTTTCAACGAGGTAGGATACCCAAATTCGCAAATTGCAATAGAATTCCTACGGTGACGCCCGGCACAAAGAACTGTTTAGGCTACTTTCCTCCTCTTGTGGTATCACAATGTATCAAAATATATGGTCTAAGTGTGTCCCCTTTGTGAAAGCCACCTTACCTAACCTAACCTAACTAAACTAAACAGCTGACCAAAGCCAAATCACCATTATGTATCATATAAACCACTTGTTAATCTGGGAATATTATGGCAACAAATCTGAATCCGCATCGATTCACTAGCACTATAATTATAATCCTCTTTCATCATCGTAAGTGCAACTGCTGTCGGTCCGGTTTTGTAATCGAAGTTTCCAATTAAAATTAAATGATCAGCAGGGGTCTCTATCTCTATATTGCGTTACTGGCTGTCCCAATTTAATTTAGCTGCTGACTGAATAAATATCTAATTTAGCAACCATAACACTGTTCATCCATGCTGCACATAGCTGCGATTAAATGCACAGCACATTCCTTGCCCTTCATGGCAATAGCTTAACTATCTCTGTCTTCTGTTCTCATCTATCGTCACCCAGTGTTGCTGGAAGTCCTATACACAACTATAGTCACTATGCCTTATTGTCCTTAGGCAAAAGTAATTTCCGAGTGTATGTACTTTAGAAGTGGTGGCTTTATACTTGGTCATGGTTATGTGCTACAGTGCTGGATGTATGCATCTAAATACGACAAAGAAGCGATGCGATTCAGTTCTGCGGAC
This sequence comes from Cheilosia soror, assembly GCA_949372485.1. Lineage (NCBI taxonomy): Eukaryota > Metazoa > Arthropoda > Insecta > Diptera > Syrphidae > Cheilosia > Cheilosia soror. Next base: position 41,740,796 of record OX443564.1, on the reverse strand, counting down.
TATTACCGATTTATTGGTCACATCTCCTGTGGCATTGTATTGTGTTTTCTTCACTGGCATTGTATGTGTGACTACAAGTCTTGTACAAAAGGCGATTTTTAATAATTTATATAATGGTTATGTACCACAAAACTACAATTGAATTTAACACGCGCGTTGAAATGAACTGCAACTTCTGATTGACATTACGGTTGAACATTATTGCCAAACATAATATTGTTGTTTATTTAGTTTTTATCAAAGTATTTTGGTCTAAATATTATCTTATGCCACTAATGGAAATTATTTACTCTCTATAGATGGCTTAACTTAAGCCACTATTCAAGTGAAGTTTATCGTTAAGCATGCGTCGAATTTGTTTTAAGGTACTGAGTTCATCGTTGGATTGACACTTAAGCTCGCACTGTTAAATCGGGTATTACCTAGTACGTCAACACCCCTAACTTTGACCGCGTCCCTAAAATTGACCGAAATCATTCTCTTCAGAAAATTGTTTCAATATTAATCAACAGATGGCACGGGTGGAGAAAAGTTGGTTTGTTCGATTCATTTGGCGACTGGAGGCGCTGAAAAACTTGACTGAGTTCGGTCAATGTTAGGGACCCGGTCAAAGTTAGGGGCTTTATTTGGCCTGATTTCATTTTCTCTTTTGGGGCCTTATTTCCTGCAGCCTCCTTAAACTAGTGTTGATATGTGATTTGGATCATTTTTTCTTCGAACAATTATATTTTCTCCTTTGCATATTGTTAAAATTCCTATAGTTTCCCTACAACGTTTTTTTTAACAAAAGACAAGAAAAATATATATTTTTTTTATATAAGAGAACTTGGCTCTTTTTTTACATTTATGTTTTTTGTGTGATTTCACTACTTTTTGAGAAGTGTTTTTTTTTTATTAGATTTCCCAACGTTGAAGGTCTTTGCTGTTTAAAAAATCAACAGACACTGACTACCGTGACCCTCACTTTTACTTTCTTTCTTATATACTTCTAGCGGACCCGGCGAACTTCGTCTCACCCCAATTTAACGCCTTCAGATAAACTCCAGAGTGATAATAAAACACAGATAGTACATAGCACATTTGCTCAATAGAAAATGACAATGCAGAAAGGACACCTTTCAAATTGCGCACAGCCTAAGTCAAAGTATAACGCCATCTATCGGATTGTGGCATTCATCGCATCACAGCGGCATCTATTATTTGTAATCGTTAACTTCTCCACCCAAAATGCACGTAAATTGCATTTTATCACAATGAATTTCATAATTATCCGACATTTTACAAGCTTTCCACCTTTACATCGTCCAAAATCATCAAATGTTGCAATAAAATGAAAAATTTCGTCGAAAAAAAATAAAAAAAAATTTCGCTTTTTTCCGGAATTTTCCGAGTTTTCCATTAAGAATTTTCTATTTTTCCATTCAAAAAGCTATTTCGGAACAATTGCGAACAAAATTACATACAAAGAATCAATTTTCGATTTTTTCAATTTCCTGACTTCCGGACGGGCTTCCCAAAATTTTCTTTCGTAAAAACCTTCTCCATCTTGGAAGTGAATAAGTGAGAATTTGGTGAGATGGACCTTTTTAAGCTTGGTTACTGTTTCCAGTTTGACGTTTTTGGTTCTATTGGTTTCGAAGTTAGAGCAGGGGGGTCGCCTGAGTCTGTTTCTGTAAAATGGGTGGGTGCATTTACTAGAAAACTAGCAAATTCTATTAAGTGGTGGCATTGGCATTCCTTTTACAAACAAATTTCCACAAATTTTTCTGAATTTCTTTTCTGAATTTAATTTGGGCAAATTTATAAATACATAATACTGTTCATATCGACTTCTCTAAGTAAAACGTATTAAATATTCATTAAAGTGAGGTGATTAAGATGCTTTTGACTCATCGTGTTCCTCAACTCGTTTTAATGTTGAGAAAATTGGTTCACCACTGCAGTTGGGGATCATAAGAGACAAATAAATGGGCAAAGCAATTTCAACATTTTTGGGGAACAAGATTGTAAAGAATTATTTTCCAAAAGCTTGTAAATTTGTAGTTCTATAGCCTCATGATTCTTGCTGTCAATAATACTATAGCCACATCAGAATTGAGCAATGTAGCGATGAACTCAGTACTAACATTTGCGTAAGCACTTACAATGATTGTAGAATTTTTCAAAATCGCTTTTGTTGGAAGAGATTTTTAACTGTCGGAATATTTAAAAAACGCCAGTTATTTTATGTTTATGCTTTCATACGTTTAGCTAATTCAGTTCGTTATCATTGGTGACAGATAATAAACACCAGAATTTCATAACGTTGTCCAGGTTTTTTTTGGTTTTTTTTTGATTTTCAACAAAGTCGTCGAGTTTAGTTGAGCCGCTATTAATGGTCGTATTTTGTAATTCGCTTTCGCTGATATTCCTTACAGCCAGTCAGATCTTTGGCTTTGTATCTCTCAATATCTGAAAATGTAGATCGCATTGCTTGAACGTACACATGCAATAATTCATAAAGGGCGTATCCAGTGTTAAGGTCTTGATCAGCCGATTGAAGCGAACCGTTCCACTGTTTTGTAATTTTTTCTCGTTTCCAACTTTCTCATCTTTGAAACTAGTCCGTTGACTTGATTACGGCACTCTTCCTTTTCAAACACGTTATTGGAAATACCTTTCAAAATGTTATTGATAGTAGTAAAACCACATAAAAGTGCCGTGGTATCAGCTCGGGCTGACCACCTGGTGTTCGACAACATTTTCAAAATGGGGAACTATTTTGTTCCCCTTTTCCCATGAGATGAGGATTTCTAGTTTCTACCACCGAAATTCCCACGAAAAGGTAAATTTCCCACAACTTACTAACAAATAGAAAAAAACTCCGGTTACCTACATATCCGACGTAACCAATTTTTTGGCCGCATTTTTGTTCGAATATCTAACTCTTAACGAATAAAAAGGAAAGCAAAAAATGTTTACTGTAATAGCTAGATGTATGAATTTTGTTAAGTGCGGTTATGTTATGACTTTTTTCTACAAACGTTTAGTTAATTCTCAGATGAAACTCTAAACCGCAGGATTGCGCGGACAACCTTTTCGAAAACGCTGTTAACCTATGCCTGTAAGGAACTAAAAATAGGCTCTGTAATATCAAATCAATTTGCACCTACATAAATTCAGAATACACTCTTATAGAGTCCCCTCCCGCACTAGGGGTTAACATAACAAACATATGAATTCTCCTTGGCATCCTCTTCCAATAATGACAACTTGAACTTCTCAATGAAGGGCGGGGTTGCAAATATATTCTTTAAAGTGAACAATATTCATCACAATGTTGCTACCAGATATACCCTTAATGAGAGCCCTTCAAAATGATGACAAAAATAAACTGTGGCAATGCTGCTCGCATGAGTATAATATACCAACAGTTATTGTGACTTTAATTATTCCTCTTCAGTGTAAAAGTGGGGAACACCCGCAGAGCAAGGATTCCTATTGAGGTATGGTGTAGAGGTACAAGCTTAACAGTTCCTTCATAAAATAAAAAGGACTGCAAGCAGCTAATTGAATATTACGAAAGACTAAGATGAAATTTCTGGAAAAGCTTCAATGCGACTCTATTCATAGTGAACAGAATGCTTAACTAATAAGGTTTGTATACATTTCAAGGAATGTCTCTCTAGAGATGACTGACATACAGACACGGTTTTAAAATAATATACGAAATGTAATGTTTTGAAATAGGTAAGGGATTTGTTGTTGGATTTATTTGCTCTCGGCAGATTGCAGCTAGGTCCTTTGTTTTTTTTCAGAAGCCATTCTTAATAGTTTACATGAAGTATTAAGGCGATTTCAATATTGAAGCAATAAAATATGAAAATGAATAATAACCTATAAAAGGAACAGTATTGACAGCTATTGTATATAAAAAAAATTACGTATACGCCAGAGTATATTTTCAAATTAACAAAGCCAATGCTAATTCATCGCATTTACACTAGTCGTCGTAATTATTTTGACAGCCCATTTCCTTTATTTAGTTCTTCATTTATTTCCGAAACCTTGCATAGGAAACAAATTGAAACAAGTAAAGTATATTATATTTTATTAAACATTTTTTTTTAATTAAAGCCCAGTATCCTGCTCGCGCTAAATTTTATCTCCCATACAAAAATGTCTCCAGAGATAAAATTTAGCGAGGCAGTTTAGCAAAGCAGTATCCTGTTCCGCACGCTAAATTCTTATTTTCATATAGATGCGACACACTATAATTGTCGGTTGAGTATAACAATATTGTGTGTTATATGTACTACGTACAATTTTGTTATACTCGGCCAAGAAAATGTCTCCACTGATTTAGCTCGCGAAAGAATTGCCTGGTACATTAAATCGGCGATAAATTTTGACATTTTCGAAACAAAACAAATTTTCAATTGACTATTTCGTGGAATACTTTATAATCGATGTAAGTGAGGAGGAGAAAAGTGGAAAAAATAACAACAATCAAAATACATGTGGAAATAAAATATGGGTTTGTGTCCCATCTATATGCTGTACAACGAATTTAGTGAGCGTTTATCTGTGCTGTGGAGAGAATTGCGCTCGCTAAATTTTAGCGCGAGCAGGATCCTGGGCTTAAATCTAAAAATATGACAAATGAGTGTGCAGCATAAGTATTTTGACATGTATTTGTTTATCATATAAATAAGAATTGGTTGTTTTAAACTCAATATAACTTTAAACTTAATAAAAAAAATACCCACCCTTCGCATTGAAGACCTTTTTGAAGGCGGTTTGGAACGGTGTCCAATAAGGACTGGAGAAACTCCGTTGGAATATCCTTCCTCGCGTTTGTTATCTCAGTGATGGTTTCATCCCTCGTCCTTGTCAACTATGGGACACTCTTTATATCCGAAAACCTTAACATCAGCTACGGTGGCACGCACAATTACAAAATCTTAATTAACTTAACGCACTGTGTTAGGTAGCTATGTAATGTACTTCGGGGCCTGTTGGTTTTTAAACGCCATCTAAAGTAACGCGTCCACAGTAACTTATCTTCATATTACCTTATTTAGTTGTCACTTATCAGTGCCACTATCGGCAAAACAATATACACAGAATAGAGTACAAAAAAAAAAAAAAAAAAAATAGATGGCGCAACAAGTCCATATACTCTTCTCACAACCATTCCTTTATGTGAGTTTTTTTTAGGGACCCACAATTCTATGTAGAGTCCGAACGGTGCAGAATCGAGAAGCTTTTCCATGACATTTATATGCTTAAGATGTACATAATTTGTGTTTTTCCGAGGATCGAACCTGGCACCCCTAGCACAGTAGTTCAGCACACTATCCTCCCTGAAGCCGTACAAAGCAGCAAGAGATGATGGCATATTTCCGGCACTACTACAGAAGAGAGCTGACACGCTAGCACCCATCCTGGCCAAAATGTTTACTTGTAGCCTGACCTATGGTCATATACCATAAGCCTGGCGAAAAGTAACAGTCAAATATCTACCCAAGACAGTAAGAAACTCGGATTCGAGTCCGAAATCCTATCGCCCCATCAGCCTCATGTCTTTTATCCTCAAAAGCATGGAGAAACTAGTTGATAGACACATAAGAGACAAAGCACTGCGAAACTTTCCGCTCAGCAAATCCCAACATGCCTATCATCATATTGAAGGAGCATTCAATTACACATCCTTTGAGTCCACCAACAGGGCTCTCAATAACATGAATCTGTCCCCAATTATAGGGAGATGGATAATGGCTATGCTCAATAAAAGAGTAATCCAGACCCGCATCGACGAATGGAACTTTCGGCGACCACTGCACTGAATGTCATCCTAGGCTCATTACCTATTCAAGTACACATTCAAATGGAAGCAAGACTAAGCATTCATCGCCTATTCCATTCTAATAATATCGACCCCTATTCCTATCATGGAGGTCACCTGTCTTTAATTGACACTATGGAGCCTAAAAGAGCATTCAGCATGTTTCTAGACGACATGTTACCGGAATATGGCTTTCATAAAAACTTCTCTATCATCATCCCGCCAAGGGAAGAATGGGAAAAAAACAAACCCAATCCATCGCGACTTGATCTAGTCTGGTACACAGACGGTTCCAAGATGGATTCAAGGACTGGATCTGGCATTTTTATAGAATCACCTTAAGCGAACTTCTCAGTCAGCCTAGGCAAGTTCTCGTCCATATTCCAGGCTGAAGTCCTTGCCCTCAATCACTGCGCTAGAATAAATGTATGTTCTAACACAAGTGGTAAACCCATATTTATCTTCTCAGACAGTCAAGCTGCTCTTAAAGCTCTGAACTCATCTGTTATAAAATCAAAGCTGGTCCTAGAAACTTACATGGCCATCTACGAACTAGCAAAGAAAAACCTAGTCATCCTACACTGGATTCCAGCCCACAGGGGATTTACTGGAAATGAAACGGCTGACTCTCTGGCCAAAGTCGGCGCGACAACGCCACTCGTCGGACCTGAACCCTTCTGCGGTGTCAGTAAGGGATGCTTCAGGGAATACATTAGGAGCTTAGCTCAAATCAAATCTAATGAACTCTGGCTTAAAACACCTGGGCAGAACTGCACCAAACAGTTCTTTCCAAAATTCTCCCCCAGAAAATCCTATTTTCTAACTATTCTATGGGTAAAAACAACCCAAGAATCCTGACAGGAATTATTACTGGCCATGGTCTTATGAAAAAACACCTTCACCGAATAGGAGTCTCACCAGACCCCACATGTAGACTGTGCCTAGAGAGTGATGACTCCTCTCTTCACATTCTCATGGAATGTCCGGCTCTCTGCCGCCTTAGAAAGAAAGTTTTTGGCGAAGAAATCTTTACCTCGGCAAATCTTGCTGAATTACCCCCAGAGAAGATCCTTGTCTTCCTGACTGTCTCCGGAGTAAAAAGATGGCTCTAGGACCCTACCAGGGATGGCACAAAAGGCTCCTTTAGAGAGCAGTGCCAGGGCCGGTTAAGGCTCTCCCGATCAATCATCTAATCTAATCTAACACATGCCGAAGAGAATAATAATAGAGCTCCACCCGAATGTGAATGCTCCAGGAAATAAAGTGTTAAAATTGTTCCGAATTGATATGTTCATTAAAACGCTCAGCAAGTTGGTGTTTGTCCGAGTACCTAATATGGACTAGACTTTAATTTGAACAATCAAGCAAATGTGCTTCATTAGAGAGGTAAGTTCCAGACTCACCTTTCAAATAAAAGCCAATGAATTGTAGGTAATGAATTTTTTATTGAAATTTCTCAATTTCTATCCTCTACATCTACATAATTTATATACCGTAACGAACAATTTACATGCATCACCGGTAAAAATCTCTCATAGCAAAATAAATATTTCCCAATGTATCATAATTAAATCCCTTTTCTGACACAAGAGTGAAAAAGATACAACCGCACATTTATGTCCTATATCTATTTTTAAACGTCTTTCATTTCCCAACCAAAAGAAAAGAACATCATACAACAAACTTACAGCACATGTATAAAATCCTTTAACAAAATATATGAAAAAAAGGACCCATCCAAGATATACCACTGATATATTACCGCTATCATAAATGCGCCATAAAAGCAGGAGACCCTACCCGTCAGTGTGGACGTGAAATATAATATACCTTTGAAATATGGCAAATATACGTATCCCCTATGCCATATGTACCTTTTCGTATGTATGTCTGTAGTTTTGTGGCTTTGCTATAGAAAAAAGAATTGAAAATTATAGCAAGGAAGGGTTTTTTTTCGGCAGTGCGATATATTTTCTTTGGGCTTTCTATTTTCCGCTCTTTGCGGTTAAATGGTCACCCTACTCTAAACAGAAAAGAAGAAAAGACGCATACACTTGGGTTGTTTTTTGGGGATTTTCTTTTTTTGTTGTTGAAGTAAACCTCAAACGATGAAGCTTAATAACAACAATGAAATGGTCAATTCCTGAAGGGATAACACCGAGGTTTATTTACTTCTTGTCGAACGTAAGCACTTGTGGCTAATTCACTTAACTTGCTGCATTGTACCTTTGGGTGACATAAGTTATTTGTTGAAATATGTATACCGAACTAGGAGGTTCTCAATTATTTGTTGATTATCTCATATAAAGGGTGTCCAATGCCATAATTCACGCAAAATGTAATTTTGATAGAAAATATAGATTTTTAATTAGAAAGCTTAAATTTTGTATTGATTTATAGAGTATTCAGATTGAGGTTATGTATGGAATAGCACATAGGATAAATGACAGCCGCTTTGCTGGCAAGTACGTACTCTTTTATTGACATTTTCTATGACCGCTTCGCATAAATGTGGCTGAATTTCATTAATACACAGCCCAATGGTGGTCGTGGGCTCGTTTACATAGACCTTTGACTTCAAAAACCCCAAAGCAAATAGTCCAATGGCGTTAAATCGCAAGATCTGGATGGACAATCAAAAACGACCGATTATACGATTAGGAAATGAATCATGCAGTAATTGAATTGTTTCTCTGGCTGTAGGGCATGTGGCACCACAAGTTGGGCACTAAAAACTGGGTTATCATGTCAGGATAACAAACACCATTAATTGTTACTGCCTGACAAGCTGCATTTTCGAAAAAGTATGGTTCGGTAATGCCTCCAGCTCAAAATCCGCACCAAACAGTCACGCGTTGTGGATGCATTTGTTTCTCAACAATTTTCCGTGGGTTTTCTGAATCCCAAATCCAAATGCGACAATTTTGACGATTAACTAAGCCATCAAGATGCAAATGAGCTTCATAACTGAAGACGATTTTGTTAGAAAAATAGGCATCCACTTGTTGTAGTTCCAAAATCCATTCAACGAACTCTCTTCGCACTGCATGGTCAGTAGTCTTTAGTACTTGAGTCAATTTATGAGCATGAAGTTTCACGTCTTTCATGCGAATTCGCTGTAGAGAGCTTCTCGAAATGCCCAATTGATGTTCCTGTACTGTCAGCAATACTCTTACGAACTGCTTTGATGTTTTCTGTTGAACGACTTGTGACAGGACACATTCTGGGGTTTACGATCACTAATAGATTCAGACTCTCTGAATTTTCTTTTCACAGTTGATGGTTTTAAATCACTATGACGGCCATATTTTGTTCGAAAATTGCTGACTCTAGCTGGCAAACCTTCATTATTTTTAAAATATCGCTCAACAATGAAAATACGTTGTTCTTTCGTACAGCGCCCAATTTTGACTAACCCCTGCCAGCTGTTACATTATTATTATTACTTTCGTTGGCATCACTGTACTACTAGGCGGCTCTCAGATTGAGGCAACATTCAATAAGCAACTGGCAATAGGAAACACGAAATATTATCGCTCACAATTATTTTAATTTTAATTAAATTAGAGATCTCACATCAAAGCAACTAAATATCGCTCGAACGAAAAATTTTGCTGATTGCTTATTGGCAGTTGCTAGTTGCTTATTGAATGTTGCCTCAATCTGAAAGCGGCCTTAAATGTCGCAAAATTAAACTTTTAAAGGTTTTAAAAGTTCATTCAGCGTTGTAAAGGTGACATTATACATAGTTTACTTAAGGTGGGCCGGGAAAGGAGACAAAGGTGCCTATTTCGAAAACTACTCTTCCTATTTTAAAAATACCTTTACCATTCCAATGGTGGCAACCGAAAACGGCCCAAAAAACACGCCGAAAAATGTCCCCAAATTCGCTTCAAAATACGCAGCAGAAACTTCTCAAAATACGTACAGTATACGCCCCTATAAAAAAAATCACAAAATTCCCCAAAATAGACCAAAAAATGCGGTCTAAGATACGATCCGAAAAACGCCCCAACAACGACCCAAAAAAAAGGAAGAAAAAGAATAAGCGGCTTCCGTAAGGCCTTTTGACAAAACTTTTCCATAACAAACGTGTGAAAGAAGGGAAGAGACTTTGGAAATTCATTCAATGTCATTCCTCTAATCCAATTTATCACAGAGAATCAATACGCCTGAAACAAATACTATTTCCAAAATAAACGGTCCGCCAAATAACTTTTTTTTTTTTGAAAATGCTATAAAAAAAACTACTGAATATTTTCTCAAATTTCTTTTTTTATTTGAAAGTACAATCCTTCCGGTTAATAATGGAAAATAATTTCATTCAAATGGCTGCCTCGGCTGGCCATGCAGTAGCCTACACGATCGGTCCAATTTTTAAGCACATTATCGATTGTGTGCAGCTGTATTTCACCAATGGCTTCACGAATATTGTCCTTTATAGCGTCAATTGTCTCTGGCATGTCGGCGTAACACTTATCTTTTACGGCACCCCACAAATAATAGTCCAACGGTGTCAAATCGCAGCTCCGCGGTAGCCAAACGACATCAGCTCTGGGGCTGATAATGCGATCTTCAAAAACCGGACGCAAAACATCGAGTGTAGCTTTGGCTGTTTGGCACGTAGCGCCGTCCTGTTGAAACCAAATGTTGCCAATATCCTCCTCTTCAATTATTGTGAACAAAAATTCGTTCAACATGGCCCGATAACGATCGCCTTTGACTGTAACGGCCACTCCTTGCTCATTTTCGAAGAAAAATGGCCCAATTATGCCTCTGGACCAAAATCCGCACCAAACAGTGACTCGTTTTGGGTATATCGGCTTTTCAATGTATGCGTGCGGGTTTTCTGTGCCCCAAATGCGACAATTTTGCTTGTTTACATACCTGCCAAGATCAAAATGAGCTTCATCTGAAAAGATGTTTTTTTTGGCAAAATCGGCATAAGTCGATCGCAGGCCCACTTAGCGAAGCGAAAACGCATTGGATGGTCAGTTGGCTTCAACTCCTGAACCAATTGGACCTTGTATGGCGTCATACCAAGGTCTTTATGCAAAATTCGTCTCAATGATGTCTCCGAAATGTTCAATTGTTGAGAACGACACGGTGAATTGATGTTGATGGCGCTTCACGCACACTTTCTGCCGCAGCAGCCATTTTCTCGGGTGTACGCACTGTTTTTGCCTTTTCACGCTTTGGTTTATCGATAAGGATGCCAGTTTCTTTCACTTTTTTCACAAGATAACGAACATATGGAGCTGACGGTGCTTCTCTTCTTCCAAAATCCGTACGCAATTTTCGCACACATTCTGCAACATTACCATGATTTTCAAAGTACATAATGTCGCAATATTTCCCAGCGTTGTTCAAGCGTATACGCAGCCATATTCGTTCAGCGGAAGGATAAAACTAATTATCTGTCAAATCAGACATGAGCTAAGTGTTACCATTCGCAAAATAAGCACTAGTTGAAAAAAAAAAAAAACGTTAGATGGCGGATCCTTTAGACGGAAGTGGGATACGATTGAAGAAATACAAGAAATGTGCTTTTCTACAAATATTGTCGTTTTATCCACTTTCGACGAAAATAATTGTCGGGACCTCTATATACCAATGATTGAAAGCAGAATCCGGCAAAAAGGAGCTAATTGTGTCCGCGCAAATATGTACGTATAGGCTAGGCACCCTAGCCCTAGTTTTTCACAACCATTTGTTTGTTTGAGTTATCATTTCGAATGGAAAGGACCTTCAATTTTATGTCGATTCCAAGGAGAGTTATACTTTCAGAAGTTTCTCAGACGTTCACCAGAGGAGGTGCAGTGAAAAACTCCTGAGATTTTATCTGCGGTTTTTTGGGGATTGAGCCTGAGAACCCTCGCCCAGTGGTTCAGTACTGAATATGGAGATAATTATAAACAATTTGCTTTTCCGTGTGTCCCCCTTTAAAAATGGGTTCTAAAAGATGTCGAAAAGCCAATAAAATATGTATTTGCTAAATTCTACCAACGTGCAGGTTGCAAATTAATACGACGAGGGGTTTTATCGAAATTATAAAAATACCCTAAAAAGAGCGAGAGCTATCTTATAAGCCCTTTAGTAGTAGACTTTTGAAAAATGCTGTAATACGTGTTTCAACATAAAAAAAAACTTTAATTGGTTCCTAGAAACGCACAAGATTGCAGTTTTTTTTAATGTACGCAAACAGTATGTATATTGAACAGGAGAGATTTTATATAGGGTGGTAGATTCTGTCAAAGTATTTTGCAATTCCCAGAGTTCCAGATACGCGCTGCTAATTAAACAAATCAACAAATTTGTACAGTCCAGCAATATCCTCAAAGGATTCTGAATGATATTTTCAATTGATTTTAATTTTTCTCTCGAATTTCCTTTTATATTGACAGGGAGATATAAGTAATTAAAAACAAATATGTATAATTAAAAAAATGTATTTCCAAGGATTTAGAATGAAATTTTATAAGAATTTTGCGTATAACAGAAGGACACAAAGAATAATAATAATTATTTGCAGAAGAGTAAAGCTAAGTACACACGATTGTCAGATTTTACAATACTGTCAGATCTGTCAGTGAAAAATGTGTCCCAAATGTCTTACAACCGTCTGAACTTACAATTTAGTCTCACAATATTGTCAGAAATGTCATTGTCAGCCCATTATAAGACATCCATCTGACATAATGAAATTGTCAGGTTGCTGACGATCGTCGAAACAAGTCTGAACACACAATTTTTATTATTGTAAGACAATAAGGACATTGTGAGACTCATTGGAAATTGCCAGATGTCGTTGTTTATGGAAGCTGACAATAGCTTACAATTTTTTTATTGACAGACAGTTTAACCCATGGTATAGATGAGAAATCGAAGTTTACACTTATACTCAATGGAAAATAATTTAATCGATGCAAACAACTGTGCATTGAAAAAGTCGCCAGCATTAAAAAAACTAAAAAAAGAATGTATGGTCTGAAGTTTGTGATATAATTCTTGTTTTCTGTGTTTTTTTTTTTTTTTTAACTCGGCAGTCGACGACACTTCCTTTTTATTAGATATTCATATTGGCGAAGGGGATAGGTAAGGTATACCGTCAACATGAATTGAATATGCCGTGATCATCAAATAGTTTTGAGTCCATCCGCAAAAATTGCGATAGAGTTCTGGCTTCTCAGCCCGCAATTCGACGAGTAATTTGGAGGTAGAATCCCTTCTGCTGACGACGGGCTATTGAATCCTTTGTATGAACATGACGTTGTTTTTGAGGAAATTCATCTTCCTCGTTGTCTTCCAACACATAGGCAGTTAAAATAGTTGCGAATGCAATATTTTAATCCATTATCTTTATTACAAAAAAAAACCCACAAGACTTAGAATTTATCTGACAACACATCGACCAATTTTTCGTATTCAAATATCTGCCGACCGTGTGAACACACAATTTTCAACCTTACAATGTTGTCAGAAAAGTCATTGTAAAACCATTGTAAGACATGCATCTGACAATAAAATTGTAAGACTTTGAGACAAAATCTTACAACCGTTTAAACGCAAAATTTTGTATTGTAAAGGTAGTTGGCTATTGTCAGCTCATTGTCTGTCATTGTCAGAGCATTGACAAATCCGACAATATTGTAAGATCTTACAATCATGTGTACTTAGCTTAAGACAGTTCAAATAATCTTCAATGAATTCAAATTTTTCGATTAAAAACTTTACGAGTATTATTTTGCAGAAAATAAACAAACTATCTTCAAAACAGCCAGTATTGATATAGTCAAAAAAAAAAAACCTATATTAATCCCATTTTCATTAATATTAGTGGAAGACTAATAAAAATTATTCGCTAAGTATCGAGCATGTTTTATCCACTTTCGATATTGTCCAAGCTGTACTATGTACACTAGCTGACCCGTCCACGCCTTGCGTCAGCGTCGCCGGCCGATTATATTGACATTGGTACGTTTGTTAGTATAAAAATGGATGCGGCTAAAGTCGGTCTAGCTGTCAACACGGGCAAAATTAAGTATATGCTGTCAACCTGAAGGGACAACCAACATCGAAGAATCGGACAAAGCGTCACAATCGACGGCTATAACTTTGAGGTAGTAAGGGACTTTGTCTACCTCCGTTCCGATATAAATTCTGATATTATAGCAGAAAAATAACTCTTGCCAACCGCTGGCTGTTTTTTTTTTGGCTTGAGAAGACAATTGATTAGTAGAACCATCTGCCGAGCAACTTAGGAGATTCTGTTTAAGACCTTGATCATCCCAATCCTGCTTTATAGCGCTGAAGGGTCGACTTTATCGGTTCGGATGATGATCATATCCTCGGTCGCTTCGAGAAAAAAACTCTTCTTAAAATATAGGGTCCCGTTTGAGTTGACGGGCTTTGGAGAAGGCGATTGAAGGATGGACTTTACGAGCTGTACAGCGACATCGATCTGAAAAAAAAAAAAACGTCTAAGATGGCTTGGACATGTAGAGCGGATGGCAACAAATGCTCCGGCCCGTAGAGTCTTAGAGTCTACACAACGCAGCAGTAGAGAAAAACTCGAACTGTGGAGCCACCCAAGTAAGTAAATAAAAAGCAGATTTATTAATGCATTTGATGCGCTGGTATCTTAACTGCAGATGCATTTGAAAGAATGTACTATCGTCATATAAATAAATGGTACTCTGCATAAATTATTTTTCAGAATTTTTTTTTTTAATTATTTAGGATATATCTAGTCACATACCGATTTAAATACCTACTGAACTAAACATGTAAATCACCCTATCGAACGAAATGAAGCGTAAAAATGTTATCCACAAACTAACCGCGATTCTTAGATCAAACAAAATGGTGTTGTTGTTCTAAACACTAATTCCATCTTTACGTAATATCAAACTTGAAAGTATATCTGATAACAAAAAATTCCACTTAATGCAAATGTAATCAATTTTCTCTGTAAAACAAAACGTACTTTCCTCTACACCACACTTCCATTTGAACCAAAACTTAATCGTTCCCAAACAGGTGCCTATTGGCCACAGAAGCAAACCAAATATCTATCACTCTGGCGTATACTTACTTTTTTTTCGATTTATATACTTTATTAAATTCCCATTTAAGCTCTCTGCTATCATAACTCAGATGGTGGTTTCTTTGAAGGATTTTCCCATCGAACGTTGGATGAAAGTGAGTAAATCAAGTTCCAATGTAGCCGCTTCTTTATCGTGACATATTATCTTACAAATGATTTTGTTGAGCATCAAACTTAATTCAAATACATATATATACACACACAAGCACTTTTTGCCAAAGAAAAGAAGTCGTAGCCAAATGAAATTTGTAAGCTTTTCTTTTCACTTTTCACTTTCCTCTTTTTCTTTTAAATTTTGTTGCCCTTACACAAGCACAATAATTGTTTTGTCAGCGCTTTATTAAATTTTCACTGAGCCTTTCAAAAGATATTATGTGCCTTTCCAAAAACAATTTCAATTCAAATCATCGATTTTCTTCTCATCCGTCAAAGAAAAAAAAAAAGGACGAAAGGACCTAAATGATCTGCTTTTTGTTATAACTAATTTAGTGTTCGTCTTTAGTTAATGATGACTGGGGAATTATTATCATTTCACAAAAACTAACTTTAAACTACGATTAATATTTTATTTTATTTTAAATATTTTTATTTTTGTTTTACTTTTTTTTTATTAAATTATTGTCGCGTGAATATGTATTTAGAATTGTTTAACAGAAGTATGAATTAAATTAAGTAAATTATTTTCGTTTATTTTGTGGTGCAATTATTATTATTTTTTTTTTTTTTTTTTGTAAAAATGTGCAAGTTGTAAAATAATAAAAAAAAAGATTTTTTTTTATGTAGCAGACAGAGTAGCACGTGGTGGCTACGTCTACGACAACCGCCTACGCACTGCAACAAATTTTACGGCGCTGAGGGTACATTTGCCTGGATAGCAAAATAGTGAACTTTCCCAGAAAGAGAGTCAATTCTCACCACACATCTGTTGGGGATTGATAAAGTATGTATACGCTACGCTGTAGTAGACAGGATGCTATTGTTGTTGTTCCAGAGAATACAAGAGGAGGTGTTTCTGTGTCGGTTTCTATAGAATATGAGGCGCGTCGCGGTATTGCACTACGAAAGCCTTAAGCAGGACCATATCCTGTGTACGTAGTAAAACTCCCCACGCAAATACTACGAGTGTGTAGGTGTGGTTGTATTTATGTGTACTATCTAGCGTAATGGTATTTTGAACTTTCGCTCGGTGGAAAAACCTAAACAGAGATTGAGAGAAACGCGAGTGAAAGTAAAATTGGTGCAGTGGCGTCGGATGGTGATTTTTGGCTGCCAATATTGTTGCCAATAAATTTTAAAGGGTAGACGATATTTAGTAATAGAATATTTTTTGAGATCAAAAATGAATAAATGAAATAGTAGCACAAAAGTTACATGTAGGAAAATAGGCCTACCATCTCAGAACCATTTGCTTGTGCTAGTTGTCATTTTTGGGACGAATGAAAGGAACCAAGTAAATGGTTTATGCCCAATTCAAATGGATGATTTCAACTTTTTTTCTTAGTATAGGCACCAAATATGTAGCTTGAAATGTTAATAGAACTGAATTGTTAAAATAAGTTGACAAACTATTTAAATATGTTTTTAAAAAAATAAAATAAAAATGTATTTCATTGAGTTAGCTTAGGTTAGATGGCTTCCCTAAGGCATTTAGATCATATTAATAGGTCCATTGTGATGGGAGAGGAAGGATGAAAGTCACCTGAAAACTGAACTCGATTGTATCAAGTTACGTGCTAGACCCCCTGGACTTTACAGGTGGGAACTCAATTGTTACCTGTGAATTTATTTCAAAAGAGAGATCTGTGCATCTACAGGGTGGTGACTGCGATAACTATGCTTCAGTCACCACCAAGACCTCTTAACTGTTTAAAATTAATAAATTTAGAACATCCTGATGGCGGTTTGTCTTTAGATGAGGACAGCGTGTGACCGTAACAGTCTACCACTGCTGATTGCCATCCCCAAGGAGAGAGACTGGTGCATTTCGTAGCTGAAACGGGTGATTGAATCAATCCACTTTGCTGTTTGACACCTAAAATCCGTGTGACGGATTGTCTTCTAGAAAAAGACGAAAAGTAAGTGTAGCAGTCGGCCCACTGTGTTAATATCCTTTGACAAACTCGTCCACAAGTGAGAGATTAACCAAAAAAATCATATGACACTAAACAAAAAAGTCACATAAGCAGAACATTTAGGCAAATTGGCTTTTTAGCATAGTAAATGACAGATAAGCCTTTACTACTTAGCAAAAGAGGTAAACATGGTTGATGTGCCCATTTGCATTCCCGATTTTGAGTCATTTGCAGTTGGAAATGTCCCCTTTAAGCCTCATACACATATACTGCAGTGTTTTACGATTTTGAATATGTCCCTAACTGAATTTTTTGAATTTTGACGTTTGCGCCATTTTTTCTTAGGACGGTAGTATGGCCACTTGCTCAGCACACTAACAGCTGAGTTATTGCACCCCCAAGGTTCGGTGGGCGCAGTAGCGCAGTGGTTAGTGTGCTGGGCTACTGTGCGAGGGATCCCAGGTTCGATCCCCGGAAAAACACAAATTACATCTTAAAGTTTTTTTCTACTGCGCCACCTCTCGCGAACGTCTGACAAACATCCGAGAGTATGACTGTCATGAAAAAGCTTCTCAATTCAGCCGTTCGGACTCGGCATAAAATTGTAGGTCCCTTCCATTCGTCCCAAAAAAAAAAAAAAAAACTCACACAAAACGAATGGTTGCGAGAAGCTAGGCCTTGGGTGTCACCCGCCTGTTGCGCCACCTATTTATTTATTTATTTATTTAAGGTTCGATGACAGATGTAAAATGTTTGATAACAAAATATATTTCATTTCCACACCATAAAATACTTTATAGATATTTAAAAAAAACTCCAAAGACAAATGAAAACAACATTGGCGTTGACACATTTTGACGCTTAATATGAAAGTTCTTCAATATGATTGTTCTACTCTCGGTCCTGCTACCAAAAACACATTTTCTACTTGCTGAAAGAACACTTGCTTCCAATTGGTTTATACTAAAAAGAGATGATATGCTGCCACAAAACTAACTTCCAATATCATTACTCTCCACCCTCACCTTCATACTATTAAAGGTAATGAAAAAGAGTTCCGAGGAAAGGGCAATAAATATAGAAATACTTAATCAAATATCTAGATCTAGAAGGTCAAGCAAATGGCAGGCTTTATAAATATCGCAGTCGGCAGTCCTCGTTATGGGACATCTCAAGGTTTTTGACTGTCTTTAAGGGCTTTGCTGACGAGATGACAGCTCGAATAGGGTTCCTGTGAATGTAACGCATCATTAAGTAGTCAGAGATGCAAGTATTAATTTGGTTTTAAGCGCCCTTGAAAGTCAGATACAAACAGCGATTTTAACTCAATACGCCTGACTGACTTGACGAGCTGCATTGTGCAGACCTGCACTAACATTTTTCATTATCCCTGTTCAATGAAGCTATACCTGTTTCACGAGGTAACACAAGCAAATTGCGTATATATATAAAAATTAGTTGCATTGTGTTTGTCGCCAATGATCTCTGTAATGCGTGAACCGATTTTGATTCTGGAAATTTCTCATGAAAGGTGACGTTAATACCATGGTTTGTAAGTGTATACGGTATTTGTAGGTGTATTGGTTCATGAGTTATAGGGGCGTGACACCTCCCATACAAAAAATGCATTAAAAATATTATATTTCGAAAACCACCCAATCGATTGAGTTCAAATTTACACACAATCTTTGGTATTGGCCCAGGAATATCCCTGTGAAGATTGGTCAAAATTGAATAAAGGGGCGTGCCACTGCCCATAAAAAACAACATTCAAAATGTAATATTTCGAAAACCACCGAATCGATTGTGTTCCTGTGAAGATTGGTCAAAATAGATAAAGGGGTGAGGAGGCGTTATTCTTTGACAGTCATGGGAGCTACAGTTTGGCAAATTTTTAACATTGATGTGCATTGATGTCCTGATAGACAAGAATATTATGTAGGCAATACGAATCCTAAAAAACCAAAAGTGTTGTGTACCGCAGGGCATTACAATAGAAACTGTTTATCGCTGATTTAAATGAATTTGAAATCGATTTTTATATTTTTATATTTTGCACTACGAAGTATGTTACCTATATTTCTCTAAATAATGTGTTGGACCGCATTTTGAGGTGGGGAAACAAAAATGTTGCTGTTTGCAATGCGCAGAAGGTACAGCTGATCACCGATTCTAAAAAGAAAAGTACATCCACTGTACCGCAAGTTAAAATGGATGAAAAACCCTTTCATTCAAACTCTCGTGGAATATACCAAAATGCGAACATATTTCTTGAGGACGACGATCCGTACGCGAAGGTCCTACCTACAGGTTATGAGACTTGTCACCTATACTGGGATGACGAAGCAATTATTTTCCCATACGAATATTGAACCATCAGTCAGATGGGTATAATAGCAAGGAAACAAAAGAAGATAGAACTGGCAGTCATATCGTTAATAGTGTCCGTGTCAACCATCCAGACATCCGCTCATAGCCTCGCAGTAACTTATATAAAAACTGTCCAAATAATCTCTCCCAAAAAAATGTAACTGTTAAAAAAAATGGATTTCAAAAAATCTAACAAAACCATTATAAAACTTGTTGCGAATAATTTTTTTAAACCATTATATTGAAGATGTCGACATTGTCGAAGAAATATAAATATCAGACTTACCAAGTTCCATGATAGATAGAAGCTAGGAATTTCGTCACATATTGATACGTTCACTGAATCTTGTATACAGACTTGGAATTTGGATTATATTTTTCGTTAAGCTAGTTTGACATTTTTATTCGAGTTTTAAGTGAAACAATTTTGCATGGCTACTAAGATTTCTGATCGACAAATTTCTTGCGGAGGCAGTAATTTTTGCTTTGTAAACTATGTTCACAATAAAAACTTAACCATTCAATCCATTAAAAAAAAACTTTATAATAATTTATTCAACACATATATACTCAGATCCTTAATCTCATTTATTTAGTCAAACCCGATATTTAATACAGGAAGAGTTGAAACGACAGCTTCATGGAAGGAAAATAAATTAACTAGCACCTTTTATCATCACATTTTCTGATGTGAAAAAGTCGTTTGTATACAATCACTGCAGTGCACAGTTTGAACTTCACGTCAGGTCCAACAATGGTATCTATACCTACTCGTAAAACTAGATTAAAAAGTGTCTTTCCCAGGTTCAACATTTAACGAAGAGATAAGATCTTAGGTACAAGAGGCAACTAGATCGAATGAAGATTTCACAAGATTACAAGGGAAAAACCTACCAACCGACAGCACGAAAACGTCTGAAACCCATAAATATTCTACTAAAAATGTTACCAAAATTAACCATGATCCTATTAACCATTATAATTAAATAAACTGTTTAAAGGATATCTACTTTCCAATATCGTTAAGAGCGCCTTACTACAACCAACGGTCCCAAGTGAAGCTACGATTACACGGCCATTTTTTCGAGTCATTTAAAGGCGCTCTGACGTAAAAATCCCGTTACAAAGCAGTCATTTAAATGTCGCTCTGTGTGATCGCCATTTTTGGCAGCGTTATTTAAATGACTAGGAAAATGGCGCACCAAATGACATGAATTAAGTGCGGAAAAAATGGCCGTGTGATCGCGTTTCAATGACGCCTAGGACAATGACATCCCAACGGAAAATTCTAAATGACTCGCAGTGTCCGTCATTTGATTTTGGGACACAAATGACGACGATAGTCATTTCGTGCGATCGCCATTTTTTCAATGACGAATCGTAGCTGAAATGTCGCTCTAATGCGACATTTTTTTCCGACGTAACAGCGCCATTTAAATGACTGTGTAATCATAGCTTAAGACTAGGGAATCAAATCTATAACCCAAAAAAAAAAATTGCTTAACCATTGTAGATTGTAGATTGTAGATTGTAGGGGGTAGGTGGTATACTAAATCCCAGATCACTGCGGCCACAAGTGAGCCTATTATGATGTCCTCCATGTGTAGCTCATCCATGATGCCGCAGTTTGTTATAAAGGCGGCTAGCTCTTTGGGTGTGCTGGCAGCTATGTCCGCGTTTAAGTGTTTTATACCCGATTTCACACTCCGAGCTTATGTGTCGATCCAAGGATAAACTCAGTATTAACACAAATTTGGTTTCCACAGTGCAGGTTTAACGATAAACTTCACTTAAATAGTGCCATAAGTTAAGCCACCGACTTCCGTGGCTTAAGTATCAATCCAGAGAATACATAATTGCCAAGCACAATAATATAATATTTATCCCAAAATACTCTCAGAAAACCTAAATAAATAACAATATAATTGTGTTTGGCAATGCTGTTCAAGAGAAATGTCAAATTATCTCTTCGTTTCGTTATTGGCGGAAATACTCTCTAGCATTGAACATGCAACAACATCGACTGCTTCGCTTCCACGCACACTCGTAATTTTCGATGGCACACACATTCGCATACAGTCACCAGAATTGTATATTCATGGTAAATGTTTCACAATCACACTCATTTGGTGGTTTTACTAAACCAAGCTTAACTATGGACTGTGAAAACGAAAAATACTTAAGCGAAGTTTATGTTCAATCCTACGCTTAGCTAAACCCAGGATTAATGTGAAATTGGCTATTAGTTAAACAGTTGCAGTCACATAGTATGTGTTGCGCTGTTTCTGCGTCCTCATTGCATAGTCTGCAAGTGTTGTCTTGTGCTGTACCCATTGTCATCAGGTATTTTTTGACTCGACAGTGCCCTGTGAGAAAGCGTGTGACCGATCGAATCTGACTTCTACTTAATTGTAGTAATTGTTTCGTTTTTTTGTGGGAACTGTTTGGCATGAAGTTTTTGGCTTGCCTGTTTCCTTCGGTGGTCCTCCAGAAATGAAGCTTCTTTTTGTTCAGCCAAGTTTTCACACTACTTTTTATAATGCTGGTTGGTAGCCCGCAGAGTGGTCTTGGCATCATTGGTCTATATGACTTAGGTAGTTCAGACGGTCTGCGTTCTGCCTTTGGTATATATTTGACAACTACCTCCTTCCACTTTTTTGGTATATATCCCCACGCGTAGCTAGCTCTGAATAGGTTAATTAAAACAGGTAGCAGTTGCGGGATGCCCTTTTGTAGTAGAGCCGGATATATTCCATTCTCTCCAGGGGCTTTGAAGGGCTGAAATGAGTTGTTGCTTAAACTATTTTGCCTTCATGAAAATAAAAAAGAAATATGCCAGCCGGCTCAATGGTGGGGTGGCGTTATTGAAAAATAAAGGCTATGTTTTGATAAAGTGTTTGTACCAAATGTACCCAACTAAGTTCATTTGCCCCAACTTCAAAAAAGGTGGTTTTATGTCAAAAAAGTTATCCAAGCAGATGCCTACGATATCGCATATATGTAAAGTAGGATGCGATGCGACCAACACAGTAATCGGCACATAACCATTTGGCTTTCAGACCGGCAGATAGTCCATCGACCAATTTCAAGTCGAGACTCACCTTCTTTTCATCGACTTCAAAGCCGTGTATGATAGTGATGGAATATACCAGCAGGATCTCTATAAGGTTTTCGGCGAATTCGGAATGTCCCTAAAACTGGCACAGATGTGTGTGTCGCGTGCTGAACAACACTCGGTACAATATAAGTGCAATTTAAAAGTAGTTTTCCCGCACTTTTAGAAACATCCGCAGAATTTCAGGAAGGCTAGTCTTGCAGTAAACGTGGACAATACTCATCAGTAACATCCTCCTGGAGATCTGACGAATAAATATACCATCAAAAGCTGCTATTTTGGTTTAGCAAAAGAGATGAGTTCAAAACTTTTGGACGAAATTTATGCTGTAGGATAAGTAAGACGGAAGACCTGAGTAGTACTTTGAGAAAAACATTTTCCAACCGATTTTTGGCCCCGTTTGCAAGACGAATGGATGAGAACGTACAGCCGTTTGGTCCCAAAATGTGCATAAGCCGTTCTGTCCAAAAAGCCAGAAAAGGTCGAATGCATCTAGCGAATGTAGAATAATGGTAAAACTAAAAGGATTTTGGAATTTTCGTCGTTGATTTCTAAAGTTATAAGCGCGTTTCTGGGATCTTAAAGGATAGATAGGTGCTTTGCTTACCATTTACAGGTCAAAAACCGTTTAAGTACCTAATAGTAGAAGACTGCAAAAGACCATTTGGACCTACAGGTTAAATTTCCCCGAAGCGCCTTGAAGCGCTCCTGGAAATTGTCTGGTTTTTTTTTTTTTTTGTATCATCCCACACACTGACAGGATACGGCATACAAGTGTTGGTAACAAATTAATTCTGAGCATAGAAAGAGAGAACATTGAAAACGAAAGGATATTAAGTTCTTTTCATCACAAGTGGTGAGTGAACATGAACACTTATCTACTTCTCCTGTTGAGCTTTTTTTTTGTCGTTCCTTTTTGTTCAGGCTTTCTGCCCTACAAATTGCCCTAGGTATAATGATCCCGAGCCCGACATCCGTGATTTAGCTGTTTTGCTTTGCGCGAAACAGCTACAAGTTGCAGAATGTATATCCACCATACATACATATCCATAGATACTTCCATGGGTATATAGATACAATTTTACAACCTTAGAATTGCTCTGTTGAATCAAGAGGGGGATTGTTTGCTTGTTGGTTGATTTGGCAAAGCCAAGGAAATCTGCAAAATACACTACTTGCAGATTGCAGTACCTGCTCGGGAAAACTGGTGAGAACCGCGCTCAATTCGCATAGTGTGCCATTGCCGAATGCCGTGTGCCGTGTGCGCTCTGGGGACAAGTGTACCTGCGGTACCGGATAGCTCCTTTAAGTGTGTTGACTCTTGTCCGGGAGCACTAGACCCCCAGGAAAAATGCAAACACTTAGCATGGGTTTCTTTATGTGGGTTTGCAGTATATGTACCTACCTCACATTATACAGCTTGTTTGATTTTTTTTTTCCTCCTTTGGTCCATGTTGTTGGCTGTTGGTATACGCAGTCGAATGCTTTGCTATAGTGCTATATATGTATAACAAATGACATAACGATTTCTTGGTTTTTTTTTGTATTGCTCACCATAAAGGATAAACGGATTTTCTCTGTTGAAGCGGAAGAGCAAAGTTGTGGTGTGCTTTTTTTTTCCAGGGATTGCTGACTTGTTTTTGAATTTTCTAGGAAAGGCATTTATTATTGGTGCTGGTGTTGTTGTTGTTGTAGGTGTTTTTTTTTTTTTTTTGTTTTTGTTTTTGTTTGTTTTTCCTGAGCCTATTATACTCGTGCGGTAGCATTGTAGATAATTTTTGTGGTACCTCTGACCTTTCTCCTCGCTATATTTTGTATTATGAAAGTTTTCCATTGAAAACGGGATTTTGATTTTAACAAAGGAGTTCAATATGGATGTGGAAGGGGTGAATACGTATTGTTATGCGGCTTGTGTTGAGCGGCAATGTATGGTTTAGGTTTAGGTAGCCTTTTTTTTGTTTTTGCTCCACCTAATGTATGTAGTTCCATGATGAAAGAAAAATTTCCTGAAAGGTGGGGATGCATTGCTAAAAAAAAATGTATTCCGTTTTTGGAACGTGCTTTACAAATTATGTATCTTATATCTTACTGTGTATAGGTAACAAATTAATGGAGTTTAAATATAAGAGAGAATCTTTATTAATGACTATGGTTTCCTTCTTTGTATAACTTGTGTGATCTTGTGATCGGAAATTTTGGCAAGTTTTAGGCAGCTCTTTGCGACCCCAATAAAGAAGAGACATATTTCGGTGCATCAAAGGACGAGGTCGTATCAGTTTAACAGAGATTATAATTCTTAAACTCACAACTCAGGTTAGTTCCCTCCCAGGTTCTTTGAGTCCATGACGTTAGTAAATATTGGCCTCCAAATAAAAAGAAATTAAGTTCTAGTAGGTACAACAAGGCTCAACACTAACTTGAGATTTTAACTGAAATTGACAAAGTTACATTGGAAAAAATTAGGTAGGTACCTACATAATTAAGGGTAAAGTCGAATGCTGATTTCGCCAAAATAATGTCGTGTTCCTTTTATAAAAAAAGTAAGTAAAACCAGATAATCTAGACGCAACTGGTCCATTGTACTACCAGGTAGCAAATCCAGTATTACCCATTTTACTGGAGTTTCTTCGACTTTCGAGAATACACTTGAGCGATAAGAAGCTTGTATCAGCACTTACCACATCAGCGCCAAAAATCTGACACCTGATCCGAGCGGCAGGACAATAATAAACGAAATGATCCCAAGTATCATCGTCCTCTTCACAAGCCTAGCACAAAGCAGAAAGCACACTAAGATGTTTAGCAAAAGCGAAGTGTCCCGTCATTTGCAGGAATGCCGCAGATTTCTTCCTGACTTTAGGAAGCATGCGTTTAGTCTGCCCACATCCTGTAGAGCCTTGCCAAAAACAATTGTGTTCATTTGAGACCCAATCGTCAATGGAAGCCCTGACGGTTCTGGTCCCGAGAATTATCCTCTGAGCCTTACTTAGCAATCTCATCGGATATCTCATTTCCAGACGGGGACACTAGCACCGGACCCTTGACTAGTTTTGGAGCCATTCGTGAAAATACGACTATATCCCAAACCAAGGTCAGACTCTGGCTGAAACCAGTCCTCAACGCAAGAAAGTTGACTAAGGCCTTCCGCACACGACTCGTATCGTCATCGTATCGTCATCGTCACATCATAAATTTGCCGTGCAGCTACGATAACGATACGCGTATTAAACCGCACACGACGCAATTTTCAATCGTCAAAATACAAAGCGTAAAGATGTCGCCTGACATTTTTTTTTAAATAAAATACGTAGGTTTTGAAAATTGTAAACAAACTCCAAGCGTACTCGTACAAAGACGATAAACGGCCGACATTGCTTGACGATAGTCGTTATGTAGCATGCATGCTTTGCTCGACGCGTAGCGTACGAGTCGTGTGCCATTAAATACAAGTGTGCGGCAATAAATCGTCTGCCTCTCGTACATCGCATCGCATACGCTACGATGACGATACGAGCCGTGTGCGTAGGATAAGCGTCGCGAAAGGTCATCGAAACTCGAGTGTGGATTATACCAAAAACCACCCCGCCTGAGACGGTAGATTGGTTTGATAGTAAAACCCATGATCAAGGGGAGGTAAATCAAGTAGAAGATCTAGAGCAGAGCTCGGCGTACTCGGAAAGCACCCGTGCAGCCAAGACAAACCGTTCTTTGGAGTTTTGTACAGAAGGCAGTCACATATTTTCGCGAAAGCCCTCTCCACCAAACCACCGACGCATAGTTTAGAAAAGGCCTTGTCATAGCCGTATAGATCTAAAGGACCTATTTGCTTATTTCTTAGGAAAGAGCTAAAAGACACCGAACTATACGTATACGTATGTAGAATCTGTATTGTAGCGCAAAACATTTTTAAAATCTTTTAGATCCAAAAGACGATAATAAGATTAAAAACCACAAACCACATAGAACTAGACCGCCGACTTCTGTGCACCCACTCGATTCTCCCTGGAATTAATTCCCCTGTCTGTGAATACGTGTGAAATGTCAAAATCAATGGCGGCAATAATTTTCCATGCTATATACCATGGGCATAGAATTTTTAAAGTATACGTGCGTTAATGGCGTTCCTCTGATTTTGTACAGCACCAATACATGAAAAATCCTAAGCCCGCAGGCAGCTTGTAGGCAAAGTCCGTTAAGTGAGAGGAGTCGACGGTGTAGTTCTATGTGGTTTGTGTTAAAAACCCTCCAGTAGAGAGCAATGAATGTTAAAATTAGACATTTAAAACATTCCTGCCTTCAAGCTATCTCGTCGGTAACGTTTTGCAACTACCCCCAATCGAAATGTCAAACTGCGCTCTCCCATGTTCTCCGATAACCGAATAGAAATGTCAAACCTTGACATAAATATACGTCAACTTATTGTAGAAAGCCGAGAAATTCTTAACTTGATTTGTCGGTATTGCGAACATAGACGTCAACTGAGAAAACTGTTCACATGACCAGTCTTGAAAACTCAGCACCATGAAGACGTAGAGCTGTCAGACATACTAACCTAGATTTTTGAACGCTCTTATTGTGTCAATTGGGCTAAATAATTTAATTTTCTGATACAATAGCGAGTGCTGAAAAGAGAAGTTCACCAAAATAAACCAGTGTTGCCACTAAACTAAAGTGAATCCGGTCAAATCTGACCGTATGACCGGATTTTTATTTTCTAAATCCGGTTAAAAAATCCGGTCAAAAGTCAAAACCATAGTTTTTGACTATGGTAACAGAATAAGTATTACTAAAAATATAAAACAAAAGTTAACTATCATTAGCCATTTTTTTATATTATAAACATTACCCATGTTGAGAAAACGTTTTTATAATACCTATGCGAATCTTAAGTTTGTAAACTTGTTTTTTATTTCGTTTGTTTAAAATTTACTGAAACAAATTTTTCATTTAATATGACGTGTTTTAAGTCCTGAAATACACTTTTAGTGCATGACCATACAACGTCTTCCAATGTCCATGAGGCAGGTAGATTTTGAGTGAGTAGAAAGGAGAAAAGTAGCATAGAAAATGCGCAGAAAATCAATTTTCAGTAATAATTCTGGCATGGCCTGGGCAGGACGTAAAGGATCTTTTACGTACAATTGTGCTTTCTAATCTCTAATCTGAGATTTATCGAATTTCACACTTTTAATTGAAATGCATTGTTTAATTTCCTCTTCAACATTCTAGCAAAAGAAAACGTCAAAAAATTAGCCTATAAGATAATTTATTATTCTGCTCCCGAAGGAGAATTCCATGTGTTATGTTGTAAATGTCCCAATATTCGCAGTAAATTTGTTTCTGTTTGTACTTGGAAGCGTGTTCGTAATGTATGGCAAAGTTTTATTCAAATTACCTATAGAAATCTATCTTTATTTATAGTCAGTAGAGCAATTTTATTTTTTCAGTCAAAAAAGCGTTTTCCGGTTAAAAACATTTTTCGTTCCGGTCAGAAAACGTTTAGACCGGATTTCAAAATTTTCCCCGGTCAGAATGGCATCACTGAACTAAACATTTAAAAATGTGATTTATCTATTTTTATGCTGTTAATCAATTGAAATTCAGTTTTTTATTTCCTCCCGAACATTTTAGCAAATCCCAAATAAAAGAAAACGTCAAAAAATTTGTCTATGGGATCTTGCTCCCGGAACAGGATAATTTTTTGACAGCAGAAAATTCGTTTTCACCACCATAGTGTCAGAAATTATATCCGAGGAACAATTGACAACCTAACAAATAGCTTTATTATACTCTGGCAAATACATATTTTCCAAGACTACTTGCGTGCAATTTCTAGAACTGAAAAGCTTAATAGATTAATATTAAATTCTACAAACTACAAAAGTTTTACAAAGTTCCACAATTTATGAAACTAATTTCTAATGGCATGGTCTTAAATACACAATTTTACAAGGACTCACATTGAACCTACTTGAATAATATGCCAACCAGCTGGTCCAAATTCAAAACAACCTGTGTTTACTTTTACAAATTCACTGCACCGTATAAATACGTTGGAAAAATGTTCTAGGTCAACTCCAGCAACTAGCACCGAACTATATAGTGAACAATAACAATAAAGGACACTCCGTAAGCAACTATACTAATTTAAACAAAAGGCTTTATTAAAAAAAAAAACACAATGCTTTATTTTATTATTTTCTTTTGCGATAGTTTTCTCTTGTATGGTGATAAGATTTACGAATTATGACTGAATTCTTGTGCTGCAAATAATACCCATTTATAAACTTTGCCTCTGTGCTGGGATCGCGTGAAAGAAACTCCGCAAATGCTTTCCTAGAAATCCCCATTGTGTGCTAGAAAATAGGGACTTGGGCAAACGTATAGCAGTCATTTCAGGTGGAAGGATTTTTGTCAATGGATTTTAGCTGATTTTTTGATGTTTTGAGCTTCAGTGGGTTTTTGTCCATTTTAATTGATATTGAGAAATCATGTCTTAAGCCGGCAACAGGCTAAAAGGCTCGTTAATATTTGTCAGTGATATGCGCCTGTACCTATGCAACACAAATTAATGTCTTTTCGCAAAACTACACAATACTGTGTTCAAGGTCCTACAGACAACAAAAAAAAATATTTCAAAGCAGTTTCTTAGGAAAACTGTTGGTGCGCAGTTCCCGTTGTGGAAATTCATCTATTACATGCACAAAATTAAGTTTATCCAATACATCTTCAAGTACTCTGAAGGGAGCAACTTTTTTTTTAAATAATTCTTAAAATGTGCTATTCAATAATAAACAAAATGCTTACTGATTCAAGTGGAATTTCCAGCTGACATGCCGGTGGAAAGCACGATATAAAAGCGGGGAATTTTATGAGTTTAAGGATAAACTCCGTCTGTCGTTTCATATGGACTGCGCGTCCCTTGATTGCATTTCCAGTGAACTGCAATACAAGGATTTATAGATAATTGTGATAATAACTTAATTAAAAATTTAAATATACGGATTATATTTGTTGCTCGCAATGGACGATTTAATTGTCAAGTTGAAATGACGCCCTTATGTCTGGTGTCGCATTTCATGAAATTGTGTAAGTATACCTGTGAAGTGTAAACGTGAAGGACTGGGTCAAAGGAGTATGTGAAGTATTCTAAGCACTTTGACACTTTGAAAGTGTCTACATTGAGGCTTCTATTATACAAAAAATTGACCCAGATTGTGCAACAGGTCCGTAAAGGCCCCATAAGGCATAGCTTCTCACATAACCATTCGTTTGTATGAATTTCTTTTTTTTTGAGACGTATGAAAGGACCTACAATTGTATGCAGTGTCCGAACGGCTAAGTTAAGAAGCTTTTCAGTGACATTTACACTCGGATGTTTGTCAGACGTTTGTGAGAGGTGGCGCAGTGGAAAAACATTAATTTGTGTTTTCCGGGGATCGAACATGAGGCCCCTCGCACAGTAGTCCAGCGCAGTTGTAAAGGGTGTTTTTTTTTTAGAGGTTTATTTGCATAATTTCTCGTAATAAACCTGTTAACTGGGGTCATGATCCTGTGAGCTCACACTATTAGATTACTTTTTTTTGGGGTTTGTGAAGTCACTAGTCTATGCCGATAAACCAGAGACGTTGGACGATTTGGAAGTCAACATTCGCCGTGTCATTGCTGATATACGGCCCCAGTTGCTCAATAAAGTTGTCTAACATTGGACTTCACTACTGCGCTTCATTTGAACTAGCCGTGGCGAGCATGTGCCCGAAATCATTTTAAACAGTAATGCCATAAAATTACTTATTAAATAAAGCTAATATGACATCAACAGTGGTTTCAAGTGTTTTATTTTATATTGAATTTGAATTTGTATAGGTACCTCAAAAAAAAAACACCCTTTACCAGCAGGTCACTGCTGACACTATGAGACTCTGTGTATTTGTTGTAATTGCGTGATGAAAATTTTACATTATTTTACTTTGCTGCATGTTCAATAAAACACGTAGATTGTTTAATATATTTACAGAAACTTAACTATTCTCAACTACAGATGGGGTGGTTCGTCTATAATATATCAAAATATTCTCAACTACTTATAATTGCGACATAATCAAGGAAATATCACATATTGGTGAGTACGGGCATTACAGCACACGGCAAAATTATTGCATACCATATTATATAAGGCTTATAGCCCCTTTGATAAAAGTTGCTTGACGAAGTAATGAATTCTACGAATTGGAGCACATGCATGATGCAATATATTCCCATCAAAGCAACTTGCGTATACAGAGGTTATGTACCTACCATGTACCTTTTCCCTAGCGCTCGCAGTGTTTCTTTTTATGGTAAGTGTTAAGCCCCTTTGTCCGATCCCATCCACATTTTTTGAAATATTTTCAACAGACAATAACAGTTTATTTACCAAATTTCAATGTTAAAGCTGCTAACTGTCAAGATGTAGTGTAATTTTAAAATTTCAGTATTTCGCGCCATCTATGGGAAAACTTGAAATCTTTAGAGTTTCGTGGACTTCTCACTTCATAGGAAATAATAATAATTGTGTAAGCTTAGTAAGCTTCTCGAGCAAAATCTTAGCTCCCATACAAATTTCTCTCCAAAATTTAGCTGAACTAAATTTAAGCCGGTCCATTTAGTCGAGCGGTACCGTGCTTCATCTGAAAAAATTCAAATTTTCATTTCACTGTACTTCATACATCTGTCGAAATTTAGCGCTCCCATTCATGGTTCTTTCTTCTTTAACATAATTCTTAAAGCAATTGTACGAAACTCGCAAGCCAACATTTGTATTAGAGAAAACAGTTTTTCAAAAGTCCGTTCAACTATACATACTTGCATTTGCATATGCATATGCAGATGATATTGGCATTAATGGCGCTTTTGCAAGCATTGAAACGGAAGCGGCGAAGATGGGTCTGGCTGTAAATGAGAACAAAACGAAGTATATGCTGTCAACGAAAAAACCCAACAGTGGACAGATATAACTTCGAAGTAGTTAAAGATTTTGTCTATACTTGAGCTTCAATATCACCTCGCAAAATGACATCGGCGTAGAAATCAAACGAAGAATGGCTTTTGCCAATCGGTGTTGCTTCGGGCTAAAAAGGCATCTAAGAAGTAAAGCAGTCTCTCACAGAACCAAAGAAATATTGTACCAGACCTTAACCATCCCGGCCCTTCTGTATGGTGCAGAAAGCATGGACCTTATCGAAAACTGATAAAAATTTCTTGGCATGCTTTGAGAGAAATATTCTTCGAGTGATTTTCGGTCGAGTTTGTATCGACGGAGTATAGAGGAGGAGATTTAACGACAAACTAACGGACTATGTAGTAACCTTGACCTAGTCAAAAAGCTTAAGATACAGCGACTGAAATGACTGGGTCACGTGGAATGTATATGGACAACAACGCACCAGGACCAGCCCAAAAGAGAGAAATGTAAGTTTTCATTTAATTCTTTTGCAATTATCTCATATATCTCACCCTTTACAACTGTTTTATACATTTCATTACCCATATCACTATTTGGCATTACAAAAATGACTCTCAACGCTCTGCGTCAAAGAAAAAATGTTTAATTTTCCACAAAGGCGCGTTTCACCGCCGCGTTTGAAAACGCGTTGAAACGCAGCGTTAAAACGCGCTCTGTTTGACAGAGCCTTTAAGGTTAAGGCGTTATTAACACAGCGGTGAGACGTTCTCAACGACGCGTTAGACGACGTCAAACAGATAGCTATTATCAAATTCTCTCAAAACGTCAAACTGCTCGGATTACGAATTATTAATTTTATTTGCCGTGCTACGAAATTCCCAAAAAAGAAAAAAGAATGTGGGTGCGCGAACACGACATAAATAAAAAGACAGAAGAAGTCGGAGAATACCGTTCTCATTTAATTCCATTGCAATTGTTTCCCATATCACCCTTTAAAATAAGGTTTTCTTACATTTTATCAACCATATCGTAAAGACATGGCTAATTTCTTTCAAATTCTATTAATATTTCCATTTGACACTACAAAAATACTCTCACCGCTTCGCGTCGAAGAAATAATCTGTAATTTTTCACAAGAGAGCGTTTCACTGCTGCGTTTGACCGCCGCGGTGAGCTCAACGCAGCGTTGTCAACGCGTCCTGTGTGACACGGGATGTGTATTGCAGTGTATTACAACGCAGCGGTGAAAAGCGACTGTGAAACGCGGCGTTAAAACGCGCTCTGTTTGACGGAGCCTTTACTCCCCCTTTACGGTCTCCCCTCCACCTAAAGAAGTCTAAAGTAATATAATACTGATCCAGAGGGTGTCACCATTACAACGCTTCTCTCCTTCCTTCTCTCTTACCCCCTCCTCACCCTAAGTAACCCACACTCATCCGGAATATGTCATCGTTACAACGTTGAAAGCATTTCATTTAAATTTAATATATTTTTGATATGAAAATTACAACAGGGAAATCTGCATTTTCGTAAATATCTCCACTCCAGCGCCACCTATCTGGTCCTAATATTTCCAAAGACTTTCTTTTTATTTAAGTAATGTAGGTATCTACATATTATTATATGCTGTGAATTTGAGTCAAATCTGTCTATAAATATAGGAGTTTTCGAAAAAAAAAGCTGACTCAGCGCCACCTGGAGGTTTATCATAACCAAAAACAGTCCGGGGAGCACCACACCAACATAATATGGTGTGAATATAACTTAGATTTAGTGGTTCAGCCATAATTTTCATACTTATATACGCACCTACGACGTTTTTAAATATTAAGGCCGTGTGTCAATTGGCCTAAATAATTATCCTCTGATAATTTTCTGACACTAATGAAAGTGTTGGAACTTGGAAGAGAAGTTCACCAAACCCCAATCTTAAAACAGAGATTTATCGAATTTTACGCTATTATTTAATTGAAATTTTGTGTTTTATTCGTCTTCAACATTCTAGCAAAACTGGAGAAAAAGCAAACGTCAAAAAATTAACCTATAAAATAACTCATTATTTTTGTCCGGATTAATTTTTTTACAGCTGAAAAATCGTTTCTCACCACGATAGTGTCAGAAAATTATCCGAGAATAATAAAAAGGATATCAAAATCAATTTACTAGAATAACCGGCTGAATTCTCGGCGGCGACAGATGATGGCGAAAAACCTAAACTTATTGTTAAGGATGGATAATACTTGAAATATAGATACAAAAAATCGGTTTCCATGCACAAAATAAATATATTAATTGACAAAACATATATTTCAATATAAACCCAGATATATTAGAATGATCCCTTTTGTCTAAGAAATCCATCCCACTCTATCCCCAAACCGGTGAGCTCTATTTATCACTCCGCCGCAATTTAACATTTCAATTGCCACGTTGACACACAATTTCTCAGATTCGTATCTAAAGCACACCAAATATCATAAAAAGGAAACCGTTTGGCCGCAAAAGCATACCAAAGTGGGGGTGGGGGTGCGAAAAGACCAAAAATTATTGTTTTAAATAAAAACGATGAATTGTTTGCCATTGCAAGGAGGCGGCCTGCGTGATGAGACATCATCTTTAAAGCAGACACCTGACAAAGCATTTCAAAAGTGGAACGAACTCTGCAGCACTCGCATAATGATATCGTTTGGCTTTTATCGCATCTATTCAGAGAGCAAAAGGACGCCGCATAGGCTGAGGAAAACAATCACAACGCTAGCGGCTGTCATGTTATAATGGTAAATTACCTTCACATCCGAAAATTATATCCACGTGGGGGAATTATGATTTTGCCGGTTGACAGATAGCACGTTTCATAACACAGTCCAATTTGTATAGGTATACGTGTCGCAAAAGAGGAAGTTTTGGAGCCACATATTTGCTGAATAATTACAATATGTAGTCTCAATATTTAGAACGCAATAAAAGGACGACAAATCAATAACAAAGTAACAAGCTGGCTTACAATCCAGATTCAGGAAAGAGCTCAGGGATATGGATAAGCCCTATATTAATTGAGGCGACCTGTCAATATCAATTGTTAATTTATTTTCTTCTTGGGTTTAATGCGCTTAAATTAACCTTCTTCCATCGTTGATACCTCTGTGAGCCAGATGAATAAGAGTAAATTGCGAACATCGTCGGAAGATTTGATTTATGGTTGTACCCCTGACGGAATCGAATAAGGAAGATATCCCCTATTGAATTCTCTCAATTTTTGGACTCTCAAGGTGAGGAGGAGAAAAACATCGATACCGGCACATGGTAGGAAGTTTGACATAGGTATAAAAGGTACATGTGTGTTTGCGATTGATGATTTTGCTATACCGATTCGGTATATTGTCAATGACCTTAATCAAGGATTATTATAAGTAATGTACAAAGTTGTGACCGTGAAAGTTTGGTGAAATTTGGAGAATATGAATTTCGCATCGTTTGTCAAGAGGACACCTGTTAGACAGTACTCATAGGAATTCAGCCCATTATAATATAAGCCTAACAGTCACGTATCGATCACAACTATGAAGAAAACTACGTTGATTCGTTGCGGTTCAATGACCGTTAAATGAATATCGATATGTCGAACCAACCAATAATCATTTTTAACCTTCAACTTAAATATTTTGACGGTCACGATAGACAATTTAATATGGACATTTTCGCTATTGTGACTTCGGAAAAGTTAGCATGGACACTAAAAATAATTATTAGTATTAATAATTGTCATTTTTAACCGTTTACTCTAGCATAAATGGCTAAATTTGCCTCTCAGGGAAATTTCTCAATCTAAAGTAGATTGATTAAGCGGAAAGAAAATACAGCAATTTGATTGAAATTAAACAAAATCGGAATATCAAACTACTTGTACTGTACAATTCGACAACAGAAACTTCCTTCTGTATAGTAAATTCTAGAGAGTCCATTTTATAAAAAGTATCTATTCTTCGTCTGATACCTTAAATAGTTCGGCCCGCAGGTTATCTGGCCCAACAGCCTAGTTGCACTTGAGTTTCAATGCCAAAATAATGTGTTATAAATACTAGCAAACGTTTGGGCTCTGGTTTCGATTATGAACACTAAGCAAATTAATTTTTGTTTTTTTTTTTTTTTTTGTTTAAATTGACTTATTCTAAGATGTACTGTAAACAAATTTTTCTGCAAAAACTTTATTTTCTATTTTCTATTTTTTTAACTTTTAAAGTTTTCAATTTTTACAGTAGAGTGCATGTATTCGTGTTAGCCGCTCACTGCGAAAAAAGGGTTTAACATCCTCTTAGCGAGCGAAGCAATCCACCCACCCGCCACCCCATATTTTAAATACACCAGACTTTCTTACAGGCGCCTATCTGACAGTTTTATTCAGCTATGTAACTGGAATGAGTCACATAAACATAAAAAAAATCCTTTCCTCAAGTAAAAAATATTATATTAATGTTTTTTATGCTATTTTAAGCAAAAAGCCACGAATTTTGTTGGAAAATATGTCAGAGATTTCGGAAATTATTTCAGGCAGTTGTGGAAAATGCGTCCGGTTTGCAAGCGAGATGCTTTGCTGCCAGTACTCTTCATGAAGCGAAGGCTTTTTCTTGGTCGCGTTGCGGCACACGCCTCTGATGGCCACTTGGCATAGGTAGATACCATTGGTCTATGGCACTTGATGAAGGCGGTATAGAGAACTTCTATGTAAGTTGACGGATACTCAGTTGACAAAGCTCTGGCGGTTTGTTGCGATTGAAGCTGTTCAACATTAAATCTTCTCTGGGGTCTGAGATATACCCATTCGTACATGGGCCACAAACCAGTAAGAATAGACCGGCGACTTGCCGTACACCTACCCGATTCCCCCCGGAAAAAATTACCCTGTCTGTGAATACGTGTAAATGTCAAAATTAATGGCGGCAATGATTTTCCATGCTATACCATGGGCCTAGGATTTTTCAAGTATGCGTGCGTTAATGGCGCTCCTTTGATTTTGTACAGCACTAATACATGAAAAATCCTGGGCCCGCCGGCAGCTTGTTGGCAAAGTCCGTTATGTGGGAGGAGTCGGCGGTCTATTCTTACTGGTTTGTGACATGGGCTACAACAACGAATATATTTTGGCAGTTCGGAAAGTGTGGACATCAAGAACACTGTAGCAATGCCTTACGTAGATCGCGAGATTATCAATTTGCGTGACAGTTTTGTTTTTGATCAGACTACAGCATTGTTTCTTTATGAATGTTAGGAAACCGGGTGCTCGCTATAGTAACGTCACATTCCGCAGAAATGTCAATTAGCCTAAGTCCGTTTCCAGATGTGGTGTTATGAAGGCTATGCTTTCCGATTGCCGTCCCAAAGTGATCCTTCTTGCCTAACCTGGCATTGAAATCACCGATTTTGATGTTGGGGAATTTAGCGATGTGGATTGTCGTAAAACGTTTACTAACGTGTTGATATAGCTCAAGATTTTTTGCCTAAGTTTGAAACATCCAAATAATCGTTGCCCCTGCTCTCAGCAGTCACCGTAATAAACATTACCAAATAAAAAATATTGTATGGGCCACGGCCAT
The DNA here is from genome assembly GCA_949372485.1 of Cheilosia soror. Classification (NCBI taxonomy): domain Eukaryota; kingdom Metazoa; phylum Arthropoda; class Insecta; order Diptera; family Syrphidae; genus Cheilosia; species Cheilosia soror. Next base: position 41,703,771 of record OX443564.1, on the reverse strand, counting down.
TATGTCGTACTTTCTCGATGACAGTAATGGTTGCTTATTCAGAGTTCGAACATTCCGGTGCCATTAAACCACTTTGGGGATGTGAAAGCTGCAGTTGGCACATCAAGGATTCATTCGCCACAATTCAGCACCCTGAATAGTACTGAAAAATTCTCACTGACCCAGCTCCAAGTATACCTATAATCATTGACATACTATACATGGACTGCTAGTGAAATGTCAGTTTCATACAAACCTGCGAGGAAAAATGAAGCAAACATAAGCACTAGCCCTTTTGGTTCAGTGCGGCGAAAGTAGGAAAGAGATTTCAACCTCTGCGCGCCTTTGCGATTTTTTTACATAGAACACCAGTGCCAGTATGGCACACTCAGCACACAAACCTCGCCACAAACCAAATCGCACGAATTGCTCGATGACATTTGAGTGTTTTCGTTTCTATCTCCGCCGTGAACCAAAAGAGCTAGTGCTTATTTTTGCTTCAACGAAAAATTGGCTGCTAGCAGTCCATGTATAGTATGTCAATGCATATAATGTTAGATTAGGTCAAGTAAGGTATTTGTACTGTCATTTCGACTATTGGCAACACTGTTGCTTCAATCCAGTTAATTCATCCGCCGTATGGGGATGATTTTAGACTTCTGAGACTCATAAGGTTAGTTAATTCCGACAGAGCATTGTTGCTATTTTTTTCGTGTTCAACACTCGCATTTATTAATTTATCAAGTCGCGTCCGAATGGACAAGACCAGTAGCCGATTTATACCATGGGGAGGTAAAATAAACTGAGACAGTTCCAACAATTAGTCAAGTTGATATCAATCTGTGCCTGCCCTTTTAATATGTCTGTACACCCAACCATGACCATTAAGCTCGTCCACGAAACATGGTGTCTATACTTTTTTTTTAGTAGAGGCTACTTAAACCAACAATTCGATACAATATAGTACTACTACAATAGTAATAAAATAATCCAAACAATTTTTTTGTGATATCTGACTAAAAATTACCCACGGAACATTTTTCGTCTTTTTTGGATTTGATAGTTCAGATTTATTTTGTTGTCATTTCTCTTTTCTATTCACTTAAAACAAATAGACCTGTCTCGTCCAACGCGACTTTAATGGGACGGCATGTATGGCACAGCCCTTTTAGTTTCTATTGAATTAGGCGCCAAAAAAACATGATTTCACTTCCAATGATAATCCCCAATATTTCGTCACCTGAGAATTGGTTTGCTCCATACGCCAATTTCGCGTATTTTGAGTTAGGTATCAAATCTAAGGTATTTTAGGGTGCTCTTTTCGAATCTGTTGCCATTTTGGAGCTAACGCTTACCAATCCGGAGATATCCAGCATCGACTTTGCTCTACATCCAACAAGTTTAATGGTTAGTAAATTTTATGTTGCTCCATTTGCCATTTTTTGGCGTATGGAGCAAATTTCCCATACAAAAATCCTTCATATTGAGTTTACTTTTATTTTGCTCTATTACCATTGCATGTGTACGTAGTCTTCCTTTAATTACTATTTTGAAAAGGATCAAACTATGCAACGAGTATTTAGAACCATTTTCATGAATACGTTATGCATATTGTATAATATACAAAACGTATTTTACTAGTATGTTTTGTTTTAGAATAACAGTAGAACTGTTTACTTTAGTACACTTTTATGTTACTTCCTTTTTTGTTTTTGTTAATAAAATTTAAAAAAAAAAAGCCTTTAATTTCACTAGAAATTGAAACTTTTCCATACAAAGTTCTTTTCAATAATTCAGTTAGAGTAAGTGTTGGTTTGCTCTACATTCAATTTGTTTTGCTCCACGTGCATGAAAAAAAGTAAAACTTGAAACGAAACTGGATATGGAGCACAAAAATAAAAAATCTTCTTTTCGTATACGCTGTATAACTGCTAAACTATTACGCATGAAAGATTGAAAAGTTGAATTCTAGTTGGGAATACCCTAGGGAATAGCTGCTATAAATTTAAAAAAATTCTATCGGGCAATTTTTGAGAAAAAGATGCGCAAACCTTCTTTATCATTTTTCTCGAAACCGACTAAGTGGCGTATGGAGCAAACCAATTCTCAGGTGACGATTTGCTTGTCACACATTAACTTAAAAACAACTCGCAACTACTACCTATGTATTTAATTAGAAAACTTTTTCCATATTGTCAACAAAATAACAGACTTTGAATTTCCGTATCAATCTAAAAAAAACAATGGCGCCTCTTTTCGAAGATATCAAAAGTTGTAGTTGTTCTTATTCATACAACCTTTAAATCGAGGTTTTGCACTTGCAGCTATGTAGTGTTAAAATTAAATTACATGTATTAAATTGTTATTTCATGTCAATAAATACAGCTAAGAAACTAAACTGCCTCGATTTTGACCTTTCTTCTTAGTAAAAGTAATTCCTATATTTTATTATAGTACCCATTGTGAATCATGTAGTATTTGAAATCTACCGCACTACACATGGCATCACCGATAGACATTCCTCAACTTGACCCAAAGATGTCGCATCGATCAATAGAGAATATTTTCCGCACACAACAAAACACAAGAAAAAAAAAAAACACTTTCTTCATTCTGTCAAAGTTTTAATGGCGTGCGCCTTTTACAGAATTGTTTGGTAGGATTTTCGCTGTGTAGATATTTAAATAAGTTTCATTTGTTCAGTTAGTGATTAAAATAATATTAGTGCAACTCATTCTGAAAGTACATGTAATATTCAGCATCGGTTATACATTAGGTATTTTCCGGATTCTAAAGCGCAAAATAAATAAAACCATTGACCTTGTGCACAAAATCGCCGGCTGCCAATTTCTTGATGGAAGATATAAAAACTGACTTTGATAAAATAATGGAACAGTTTAACGATAGTGTGGCCCATACTGCCCCAAAAAAGTTAAGTTTTGATTTTATTAACGACTCAATGAATGAAACATGTAAGTTGTGAATACATCGCTTGAATATTTTTATTGCGAATGTTTATCTTTTGTTTGCAGTACCGAAAAAGCGTCGGGTTTCTGGTAGCATAAATAATTTTTCATTTGGAAAATATGCCAATGATGAGAGTAACAATTCCACAAGGAATATTAGCGCAGACACATCAATGAATACATCGTTACCACCCAGTCCGTGGGAGGGTCGCCGCTTGAGAGCCGATTTGATTGAATCCAAAGCAATGGTAAGGACGTATGAGAGTAAATAATTCATATACCTAACTGAAAATGTGTGTATAAAAGACTATTTTTTTTTAGGCCGCTATGTATATTATTTTGCACATCCTGGTAAATTTTTGAGTTTGAAATAGAAGAACGTATAGTTATTTTGATATTTGACGTAGTCTGGGTGTAAATATGCTTTATGGGAAGATTGTCTCTGATTTTATAGGAAAAGCTATCTTTCAGTAATTGCAAGTTAAATTTTATACTGCATCTTTAGGCCTTACGTTCGTTATGAATGTAAAGCAAGGATTTTTGCGTAAAACAATATTCTGATTATTTGAAACTATTCATTGGTAGAACACATACTTTTACTATAAAAAAAAGGTCACACCTAAAATTCCCCTACTCAAAACCAAATTATTTGCATCTCCTCTTCTTCTCAATGAAAAACACTAAACTATGGCTACCATTCCACCTGACTGAAGCTCCTGCCACAAGAAACAGTGTTAAAGCAGCATAAAATTGTAAAACGCATTTTCACTCGCCCTTCCACCACAACAGCCTTAGGCAGTGTCATGAATTTTGCTAGCAAATTAATGTGTCGTATCATACTTTACTATGAATTCCGATTTACAATTTTAATAACACAACCCGTGAATATGGTTGTGTCTCATACAGCTTCTGTCCAAATTTGAGTTTGAATATCCCCAATTTTAGGACCAAACAGGAACGAATAACGAGAAGAATTTGAATACATATTAATGTATTAATATTACAAAAGTACCATCCGACATGCCAGTACTACGACGTACTGGTAGACGACGCTTTTCATACCTTCTTCACGTGCAGCAGGTGGACCGTGGAAAGACAGGATTTGGAATCGGAAATAGGTTATATTTCCCCTGAAAATATCATTGGGAAGATGATCGCAAGCGAACGCAGATGGAAACGGGTATCAGCGTTTGTCGAAACCGTGCTCAAAACCAAGAAGAGATAAGAAAGCCAGAGCAAACCCTCATAGAAGAACAGGAAAGTTTATGAGGTAAAAGGAGATTATGTATGAAAATCTCCGACTGGGGACAGCAAGACTACAGCTTGAAACTTCCATTTTCTTCAGTAAGGAGGTTCTCATCAGATCACTCCGTAATCGCTTTTTTGCAAATAGATTAATCGAATGCATCAGTCGACAATGCTGCGTCTGAGCGCTTTACGTTGGGTCTCTTTTCTAGGCGTTTCCGTTTTTCTTACGGACACTTAGTTTCTGAATTTTTTCAAATTTCCTGTCGGGCTTGGATTGTCCACGTCAGCTCCAGCATTTAACTGATTTAGTTTAGTGTCTAATAAAAGTCTAATCATGCTGAACCTCTGTGGCACAATTTGTGTAAATGTAAAGCCGTATCAACGTCTTCAAGGCATACACCCTTATTGTCGTTGTCGTCTATGACTCTACAAAAAAAACGACGCAATTGTTTCGTATTGGTGACAAAAATTAAACGATTCCTGTCGCGGGAGCGATCGACAAAAATGTCGTCTAAAATGTCAATGAATGTGGATTGTATTTTTCTACGACGATCGTCGATGTTGCGTGAGACGTATCTTGACGCCGTTTGTCGTTGAAATGATATATGTACATATTTTTGTTTGCGATAGTTGTACATTTCGTAGTCCAAACGCCTCGACACGACAAATGTCGCCAGTCGTTTTCGACAGACAACAACGACAATAATAGTCTGCGGGCGTTATTCTCTAGGTATAGAAGCCCCATCTTCTTAATGTGACACCTGTGCTGGAAGTAACCCTACAACCCATTTGTCCCGGTTCATGCTTAGAACTTCTTTCTTACTGGGATTTGTAAAACCATTTTGGCCCAATTTTCGATTCAGCAGCTAATGGATCCGAGTCAGGGAATTTCTATTATCATCGCTGTTTCGGACAGACTGCGCTGATACCTTGTACTGTAACATATTCTTGTGTTTCTTATGAACACAATGAAATTGATGTTAACAGGAGAGGCCCTATTGGCTCGGTCACCTACAAATATCCTTTGGACCAAACTCACTGCTTTGACTCCTTTTTCAACTTAGTTACACAGATCTTTGTCGGCCAAATCATGCTAACAAAAAACTCTTCTTCGTCGCTGCCGTTTGGAGTGGAATATCATCTTCAATATGGCAGACTAAGGCCTTGTCGTAATCGTAGCGTATGCGGTGCGATGTGCGAGAGGCATACGATTTGTTGTCGCACACTTGTATTTACATAGTCACTGTAGTTGGAAAACCGCACACGACTCGTCTGCTATACGTAATCGTCGCAGCATGCATGCTACATGCAATAATTGGAAATTCACCCACGTGCAATTAAAAATTGGGCTCAGTGGTTAGTCTGCAGGACTACTGTGCGAGGAGTTCCAGGATCGATCCCCGAAAAAGCACAAATATTACATCTTGAGGGTTTTTTTCCTTGCGCCACGTCTGACAAATATCCCAGAGTATAACTGTCCTGAAAAAGCTTCTCAATTCAGCCGTTTGGACTTGGCATAAATTTGTAGCTCACTTCTATTAGTCCCAAAAACTCACACAAACGAATGCTTGTGAAAAACTTGACATAGGGTGCTCCTACTTATTTATTATTCATTTTTATTCAAAATTTTAATTAAAAATTGAATCCCACTCGTGCTCTGGAGTTGGTTTCGCTAGCAACCTAAAACCTACATTCGGTTAAGAAATACAGTTTCTAACCATGACACAACGTCAACCGCCAAAAGATTGAAATTCTTAATTACTCTGAATATTCATATGTAACGTTTAAACCGTGCTCCGACATCCAATTCGTTGGTCATTATTTTTATGTTCTTCCATTAAAGCGTATCGCCCTTAATTTGAAAAAAACAATCCGTGGTCTTTTTTTTTCTTCTGATTTGTACCGTAACGGTAACGACGATCTCTGGCAGTTTCATAGTTGGTTCTCCGCTTCATTGCCATTTCCATTCCCCAATCGTCACGTGGACTGCATCGTGCGTTCATCGCCTTGACATTTTTGCAATAAAAAAAAAAACTGAACTGAAGGAATGTCCCTCTGCCACCATTCCTCCGTCGTCCATCCTTACAAAAAACGATAACACTCTCCTCATTAATGATGAAATCAATAGAAAGTCAAATGCATATCAAATCCTAAATTTGTAATCTTAGAGGAATGTGCTCGACTTCAGCCAGAAAAACAACAACTTGTCGAAATACACCAGATACAGAAATGGCAATATTCTAGGCAAAGGCATTTTTCACACTCGAATCGATTATGGCACACATACTAATGTGTTTCGAACTTTCGAGCCTCTGTACTTCGAAATGCCTATTGCGTTGTCATTTGTTCCACTTGATTTTTCTTGAGCAGTTGTTGCCGGTAAGTGGTGTCAAGCGGTGGTGTTGTAAAAGAAAATATTAATTCCAACTAAAAAGGGTGCAAAACAAATAAATTTGAATACACAGAGAGAAAGTGAGAAAATAAAGGACACGCTTCAATATGAAATGCGTAAGTAAAGGAATTTATTTTTGTATACATGTGTATTGAATATGATCACAGGAGTTGAGCGTTGAGTTGCGAGAAATTGCGAGTATTTTGTTATGCTAGTAGGTTAGTTTTAAATCGATGTTTGTGTGTGTTTTTTTTTTTTTTTTTTTGTTATGATTTTTGTCGATCAAGGTAAATAGTTTTTATTGGTGACTAAAGTTCTTGTTTTCGGAATAAAATTCTGAGATCATCAATTAGAAAGAAATGCAAAATGGCAAACAAAATGGTGGGTAAAATATTTGCGAGAAAAGAGCGAATTTCATAAAAGCTCTCCCTTAATCCGAAAAAGCTTTTCGGTATAAAAAAGCTCAGATACTCCGAATTAGAAATACTTACCGAAAGGAAATGCGAAACTAATTGTAGCAAGGGAGACTCTTACTTAACTAACATTTTTTTCGCGGAAATGCGATATCCAAATTGGCGGTCATATATTACTGCAAAGCACAGACAACTAATATCGAAGTTGCAGTTTTATACCCTCCACAGGATGGTATGCACACTTTTTCGTTGCATTAATTGTAACGCCAAGAATGAGTCACCAGAGACTCACTCCATAAAGTATATATATTCTAAATCGGGATCAAATTCTGAATCGATTCAGCCATGTTCGCCTGTCTTTCTGTTTGTCTGTCTGCCTGCCTGTACTTCTGTCCGTCTGTCCTTCTGTCTGTTTGTCCGTCTGTCTGTCCGTGACTTGTATACAATGGAGGGCATCGGCCAGGCCGTTGATAACACTTTTATCTGTTCTGTCGTTGAACAGTTTGCGATCTGACTTGCTAAAAGCTACAGAAGAAGAACATAAGTCATTAGCTCAAAACAAAACATGGAGCATAACAAGTTGGTCAGAGGGTAAGAAGACGCTTACAACAAAATGGGTTTTTAAAACAAAGCGCAACGAACATGGTGAAATTTCAAGATACAAGGCAAAACTTGTCGCAACGTAGCGGCGTAGATTATCATGAGAAGTATTCACCAGTTGTGCGATATAGTTTCCTGCGATATCTTTTATCACTTGCTGTTAAATTTGATTTGAAAATTGATGCAGTTACAGCGTTTCTGCAGGGAGATCCTGAAGAAGAAATATATTTGAATGCACCTGACGGTATCCAAATTCCAGAAGGTAAAGTTTTAAAGTTGTGGGCGCAGTAGCGCAGTGGTTAGGGATCCCAGGTGCGATCCCCGGAAAAACACAAATTACATCTTAAAGTTTTTTCTACTGCGCCACCTCTCGCGAACGTCTGACAAACATCCGAGAGTATAACTGCCATGAAAAAAGCTTCTCAATTCAGCCGTTCGGACTCGGCATAAAATGGTAGGTCCCTTCCATTCGTCCCAAAAATACAAACTCACACAAAACGAATGGTTGCGAGAAGCTAGGCCTTGGGTGTCACCCGCCTGTTGCGCCACCTATTTATTTATTTATTTTTAAAGTTTTAAAGTTAAACAAACCAATATATGGATTAAAACAATCATCAAGAATGTGGAATAAGACACTTAGCAAGGTACTTTCAAAATTTAAGGAGCTTGAAGCAGCAACATCTTTTTTGGGATTACATTTGACGTACGATTACAAAAGCAAGATGTGCATAGATCAAAAGCAATATATTTTAAGGATGCTAGACCGATTTGGAATAACGAATTGTTACCCTATTGCTACACCTATGGACAGTAATGTGAGACTAAGTAAAGAGCAAGGCCCATCCAGTAATGAAGAAAGAACAGAAATGTCTAGGATTCCATACCAGGAGCTGATAGGAAGCTTATTATTTGCAGCGCAACTAACACGTCCTTATATATGTTATGCTGTTAATTTACTCAGCAGATTTAACAATAATCCGGGAAAACAACATTGGGATTCTGCAAAGCGTGTCTTACGTTATTTGAAAGGAACCGTTGATTATAAGCTAAATTTTCTGAAGAATGGTAACGTGGATTACTGCGATGCAGATTTTGCAAGCGATATCGATGAAAGAAAATCAGTCAGTGGATACGTGTTCTTAAAGCAAAACAGACCAATAGTCTGGGGATCCAAGAAGCAAACTGCAACTGCTTTATCAACGTGTGAAGCTGAATACATGTCAATTGGATCAGCAGTACAAGAGGCGTTATGGATTAGAGGACTAGAAGGAGAATTGTTAAAAACAGAAAGCAATCCATGCGATTGAGCTAAAACTTGCGCAATATATTTGTCGTAAAGTGAGAAAAGCGAGTAAATGATGTATTTTCAAGTTGATAGATGGCACCAACCACCAAAAATGTCAAAATCGTAATAGTTTTCAAGCTTTAGGCTTGAAATTTTATAAATAGGCGTATATTGCCTGTTGGAAGCATTCCGATAGAAAAAAACGAGAAAGTTAGAATTATTTAAAAGAAACACCGAGCATGGAGGAAAAGATCGCCACGATTACAAAATGGGGAAACCATTGCACTTGGACCTAAGACTAGCCGCACACAACACACGAACTTGTTTTAAATTTGGGATTGTATTCGGACGTCGGAACGACACGTGCGACTACTTCGCACCCACTGTGCGCACTCCCAAAGTACTTTGAAAGTCGGGATTGTTCGTGCGTCTTCGTACATATTCGCACGAGTTAAATTCGTACGTTGCACAGCTGACAAATTGGCGGTGCTTACTTTGTGATGAGGTGTTCATGGGTTATGCTTAAATATAACTTTCAAAAATATTACTAAAAAACAAGCACCAGAGAACTCGACTTTTGTGAAACAATATTCATTAAAATGCATGACAGTATTATTTCCTTTGTAGAGCTCTTCAAATGCATCTCAATAAGTCTTAAAGAAATAACGAGTAGAACGTGGGCGATGTCTTCGAAAGCATACAAACTTTTGGCGGCGGGCGCTCCAAAAAAGTGACTTCCTAGTAAGCCGCATTGTATGTGAATTTCATTGAAACAAACAACGCATTTCAATCCAGAAACCTCTTCTACTGAAACATATTTTACATAGATTGGCTAATACAAAATCTTACCGACAGATTCATGATCAACAAAGACGTTCTACCATCGTTTCGAGCTCTTCTCCCAGGTTTTGCTGCAGTTGATCGAGTAAAGGAAATAGAAAAGCTAACATGTTACTTTGATAATGCAATTTCGTAGTCAGCTGTGGTGCGAAAAAATATCGTCGAGTGATCCTTCTACGGCAGTTTTGAAATTGCTTGATATGGCTGATAGAGCTATAAACTTCTTACTTACGGTTTTGGCCACGCTTCCAGTGACCACAGGTAGTGTTGAAAGAACCTTTTCAACTATCAAAAGGATTAAAACAGTATCTCGAAGCGTTATGGAGAATGCACTATTTTTCCAACAGATTCCTTTAGTAATCCTCGCGTTATATACGTTCTATCGGACGTAAACAAAATGGTGTTGGAAAGATGAGATTTCTTACAAAAAAAAAAACAACTTCTCTGATAGTTCTCTTTTTGTAAGAGCGCTCATCAAAGACAGACACCAGCAAAGAGAAAATACGCGTAAACGCGAGCCACGCGGCTAAAAATGTAAATAGTGTTTAGGGCCCTGATAATGTAACAGCTAATTACGCGCAGTTTTAGTTCCGTCGATTCTGTTCCAAAAAAAAACAGAACCATTTGAATAGGACACAGTTTTTCATACGTACAAAGTAATTATTTGGGACGAGATTGCAGAGTTAAAAATACCTCCGCTGATCACTAATGCCTCTACAGGAAACATTTGGCCGAAAGCTGTTACAAATATTTCTCAATCTCTAAGCAAGCGTGTTTTCTTAGTTGGTGAGGAATGGTACTGCACAACCATTTGTTTTTATGACATTTGCTGGCTTTATAGCAAGAATGCCGCGCGCTTTATGCACCCAGCCGGCCGAACTAGTTTAGTCTGTCTGCATCACATAAAATATTCATTAAGAAAATATTCCCGACTCATGTTTCGTGACGTTATAAAACGATGTTCAGACGATTTTTTTAACTTTTGTTAACAATTTGATTTCCTTTTCTATGTGTTCACCATCATTGCAACGCATTTGTCTCTAAAAAGTTAAAAACACCGACTAAAAAACGATGTGAAATTCGAGTCGTTTACGACAAACGCCAACGGGAATAGGGGTGATTGTGTCTATAGGAAACCATTCAGCAATCTCTTGCACAGAATGCCGGTAAACCTAGCAAAGGTTTGGATCCCTTAGAAATTTATTTCCATACATATTGCGTGCAAGCTTATCAGAAATCTTATTTCCTGAATTTCAGTGTGGCTAGTCTTAAATTTTGCAACCTTATGGTATTCCGAAGATCTAGTGAGACGTAGCAACTCGTAATCACACAGCAGTTATGCAGCTTTTTGACTGAGTTCCCCTTACAAAATGTTCGTTTTGTCAGTCATTTCCTAATTGATCTCTTCCTGGACGCACTTGCTTTTATTCTATTTACACACAGCAAATCAGATCGTCGTTAAATCTTCTACTCCATCATCCTTTAAATCTTATATTCAAACATACACCCTTCTACTTGCAGATCGTGAAATTCAAACAGGAAATTGAACGCCAACACAAGATCCGACAAGAAATGGAAACCATGTACGAGAGCAAAGTCCGTGAGCTCACTAAGCAATGCGACTTTTCGTCAAATAAAATACTCGACATGGAAAAACATCTTGTAGTTACACGAAAACGAGAACAGCGTGCCAAATGTGAATTAGTGGCAGTCAAAGCGGAACAAAATGAACAGAAACTGTCGTATGAGGAGGCGATTCACAAACTCCAAAGAACAAATGCGGAAATGGAGGAAAATTCCCGACTTTTGCAGAACAGCATGGCAAATGAGCTAAGCGAGTACAGACGGCACTCAGAGAAGCTTGAAATGGTAACAAACTTAAAATCGACATTTTTTTTTTTTTTTAATTTAATTTTATGCTAATATTTTTCCAAAGGAATTGGAACTGGTTAGTGTGGAGTTGGAAAATACAAAGTGCATGCTAATAGATTACAAAGATAAAGCAAAATCGTACGATGAACTCAGATTGGATTTGGAAAGAGAGAAACAAGCCTGTGATGAGGCAAGGTCACGAGTAAAAGAGTTGGAATATGAAATATCTTCATATGCAGACTGGAAGGAGATTACAAAGGTAAAATTTGTTTTGTCAGGAGGATGCTGGAGGATGTTAAATTGTATTTTGAATGTTTTAGAATACCCAATCTCGGTTGGCCAGCATTCCAGATATGGATAAGGAAATTGAACGTTTAAAGGCAAACAACAAGAATCTTCATGATGCGCTGGGCGATAAACTGTTGTTGGAAGAACAGGTTCATGATCTGAAGAGTCGTTTGGAAAAGTATGAAAATGCTAAAAATGATGCTGTCGCATTACAGGTGAGTTGTAGGTGATTTTTTTTTTTTTAAGATTGACACCGACGGACATACATGTTTGAGAAGCGCATAGAGATATAACAATATTTTTAGAATAGCAAAGAATTCTTGAATCAATTGACTAAAATGTTCTCAAGTCATATTTATTCGACTACGAAACTCTTGAGCCCTAATTATGGCCATTATTGTAATTGTCGATCAGCGATCGTCACGACAATTTGTCGATTGCGTCGATTGATTTTAGCTATTCGTACGGTGGTTTGTTTACTGATGAGCCCACCCATGACAAACATCCGAGCGGATAACTGCCCCAGAGAAAGCCTCTCTTATCAGTCATTCAGATACGGTCTTAATTTGTATATCCCTTCCATTTATCATAGACTTAGGCTGCAGTTATAGCTATCAGTAAAATGCATCCGTAAAAAAATTGTTTCACTTTTTTGAAGCACTTAAACTTAATCGTTGAACTCAATCTTGGTCTTAAAATGTTGCGTTTGAATTATAAAGCTAATTCGTCAAAAAAAAATAAGCAATTGATCTTTAAATTTTCTAAAAAAAAGAATTTCTTTATTTTTCCGTACGAACAACTTTTTCTGTTCAACTTCTCAACCAGTTTCACGAAGTATTCGACTGAATTCCTATGATATGCTATGGTTGAATGTTTCAGTTTTGTTCTGTTGCGCGTTTTTACGGATGGACTTTTCTGATAGCTATAACTGCAGCCTTACATACAGTGGTGGCCACTCAATTAGAAACAACAACTCTAAACGCATTTCATTAATCGGACATTTTTTTTAAGCGCCACTGTGTTTGGCTAGTGCCGTTAGTGTGTGGCGGCTGGCATGTGTGTTTCGAATATGAGTTTTATTGTAATCGAGCAGTCAAGAAAATGCCGTTATTTTAGGAAATTCATTTATAGTCGACATTTTCGCTGGACAGAAAATTAGAAACGACAAAAGAATTAGTGAATTTGTTTTAAAAAGAGCTTGTTATCTACTGTGAGTTGATTGTTTTCAGTTTACTTTAATTATTTTTGTATATTAATATTGATTAAATTATAATATACAGTGACAAAAATGGGTAAAAAAAAGTCTTGCACTCCAGAACTCCGAAGACTCATTGTGCAGTGCTATCAAAATGAAAACGAGTCAATGGATACCATAGCTAAAAGATTTGGTTGTTCGAAAAAAATGGTCTTTGGTGCAATTCAGGTCTATAAAAAGACTGGCAGCTTTGAAACCCCTAGAAGGAAACCAGTAGGTCGTAAAACGACGCCAAAAGAAGACAGACTAATATGCCGAATTAGCAAAGCCGATCCTTTTTTGACTTCTAAAAAAATTAGGTAGATTGTTTCGCCTCAAATCAATCACGAACTATCAGCTTGAACCATAAGGCGTCGACTCTTAGAACATGGTCTACGTGGATGTATTTCAAGGAAAAAACCATTTGTTTGCCTCCTTAGATGGCGTTTGGTTTTTGCGAAGCTTCATAGAAATAAAGCATTAGGATTTTGGAAAAACATACTATGGAGTGATGAATATAAGTTCAACTTGTTTGGATCAGATGGTAAAGTTTACGTTAGACGTCCTCAGAACAAAGAATATGATCCAAGATACACTCTGAAGACTGTTAAGCATGGAGGAGGAAACGTAATGGTTTGGGGTGCATTCTCATGGCATGGTGTTGGCCCGTTAGTAAGGATAAACGGTCGAATGGACCAACACGTTTATAAAGGCATCATGGAAGATGTTATGGAGCCTTATTCATTTGCACACATGCTCATAAGTTATGTATTCCAGCACGATAACGATCCAAAACATACCTCACGGATTGTTAAGCAGTGGTTTGCAGATACCAGTACTAATGTTTTGGATTGGCCCGCTCAAAGTCCGGACTTGAATCCTATCGAGAACTTGTGGGCAGACGTCGAGAGAGGATTGAAGTCCAAGAAATCAAAAAATTCGGAGGAACTTTTCCACAACATTAAGGCGGTCTGGGAAGGTATACCACTATCAAGATGCCGCGCCTTGGTCGAAAGTATGCAAAGAAGATTGGATGCAGTTATTAAAAATAAGGGCTTCACTACAAAATATTATATCTTATATCGAAGATTTTTAATGAAATGTTAACTTTTCGTTTCTGTTTCTAATTGTATGGCCAGGTGCAATTTGGATAAAATAAATGTGCATTTTTTTTTCTAATGTTATTGTCACGCTTATATTTTGTATAAATATCCAAAAGTGTACTTTAGGTCATGAGATAGAATCACAATAGAATCACTAATAAACCTCAACAGATTTCTTAGAAAAAAGTTATGCAATGTAACATTGCTATAAAATTGTCGTTTCTAATTGATTGGCCACCACGGTAGGTCTATGAGAAACAAATCGAAATTGACGGTAGAAACCTTATAAACAGGTAGGTTCCAGAAATCGAGTGAATTTGTTTTTGGTGTTCTGCATTTCGAGTGATTCGGAAACTCCGAAATTTTTTCGAAATCACAATTTCACTTTGTCTCAATTCCGAAAATTTTGAAATTGAAATCGAATACAGTGGAATATAGAACACAAAAATTCATTTTCGATTTCATTTCGAGTGAAAGTGAAATGTGGAACCCAGCAGATAAACTGAGCTGAGCTTAAAGAAATCATATGGATCTTAACACCGTTTGCCCATCCCATAAAAAAAGGCGACCCCCCTAACTGCGCCAATTACGGGGGTATCAGTCTCCTTAATATCGCACCCAAGGTCTTGTTTGTCAACACTTAAAACCATTGATTGTCCCCTGTTAAGGCACCAAGCGACAAAGAACAGAAACAGAATTAGGAACAGAACATTTTTTGTTCAGCAACAGAATTGATCTAATTCTTTCTTTTGCGGTCAGTGACAGAAATGCCAATTTATCGTGGGAGGAAGTTTTTCTTGCACAGAATAGACGGCAGCTATGTTTTTCTGGATCTTTTTCAGTTTTGTGTAGCTGAACGAGCAACGTAAACAGAACCAAAATTATTCTGTTTCAGTTTCTGTTCTTTATCACTTGGTGACCTTAGCGTGGTTTTAAGCGAGAGAAGTCGACGATCTATCAAATTTTCATACTTTGACTTCGACGAATCGATTACCACGATCTTTTTACCGATTTAACCGCATACGACGGAATTTATAGAGAAGAACTCCACAAAGCCATTTTTAGTTGTGGCACGCTGTCTGTTTAGAATGACGATAAAGAAAGATCGCTGGTGGCCGCTGCTTTGATTCATCATCAAAATCAAAAGGGTAGAGAAAAACCTTGCCTAGAAAATGATCTCATCCAACTTGGAGTGCAAAACTGGACCTAACCAAAGACAGCTTTACTTACAGATTCGTTTAAGTTGGGGCACAGTCCCACGTTGACTGTAGCGCCACATTTAAGTCAAATAAAGCAAAGTCATATATTCATAAGAAATTAAGGACCGTTTGATGATATGACTCATAGAAAATAAGTTCCACATAAGCTCTTATGAGAGAGTTTATGCCTTACAAAAAGGAGCCCATGAGAATTTAAGTAAAACTTAAATCGTTATGAGTCATATCAGCTAACGGCCCTAAATGTCGCAATGCGGTAAAAAAATATATCGACTGCACCCACGGTCCATTCCAAATCATAAAGAAAATATAAATCTTTCCCGTAGCTTGTGTTAAAACCAATTTATTGTCAACTAAATTAGAAATGCGAGAAACAGATTACCACAGCACCAGCAACAGCAACTTTGACAGCAACAGCAACTTCAACAGCAGAAGTCGCATGAAACACATTGGAAACATCGACAGCAACTTTGTCAAGGGAGGAAAACAAAATTTGTTGAGAGTTGATTGCAACGCAGCATTACCAGATTACCTTTTAGATCTTCCAAAATAAATGGTAAAAGCGAAATAAAAATTATATTAGGTACATGACTTTTCTTTTAATAGCTTGTCAAACATTAATTTTAATACAACTCACGACGATTGAATTAGTAGATAACTCGTTTCCACATTGCAATATAGTAAAACTAGAATTCAAAATCATATTCTAAATAATTTGACACCTGCAGATCACAAAAAAGAATTGATTTCTTTTGCCAATCGAAAATGAAAGGCAATCTAAATCAAAAAAAAATTAAAATAGTATTTTATAAATAATTTATTATAAGAATAATTATTTGTAAACTGCTGAAACTTTTTTTGTCTATATCTGGTAATGATGCTGCACCTTCAGTATGTCAGCATTCGAAAGTTGAGAGAACTGAAAAAGTCACCGTGGTGTTGGTAGCCGTTGCACAGCAACATTGAATTTAGGACTTAGCTCTAACGTCGATGTCGATGTCGATGTTGCTGTGGTAATGTAACTTCAGCCATTTAAAAGCAGGGGCTCTAAAAAGTGCGCTGTGGCTGTCAAAGTTGCTGTTGCTGTTGCTGTGCCAATCTGTTTCTCGCAAAAAACAAATATTTTTCCACGCACATTAAAGAGAGAGAAAGATGATGATGAATAACACGTGTAGTACATAATATATATATATGAATAGAATATACAACACTTACAAAGAGCACCTCATAAGAAGTTGTATTGATATATTGTGCCACTCTCATCAGCGAAGGAAATGTGTGTGTGAGAGAGAAAAAGCTTTTTTGCTATAACAGATTTATAGCAGCATCCAACATTTTTTCTTTGTTCAGTTCAATCAACTGTCAATGTTCTTGCGAGACATGCAAAAAAACAAAACGTGCAAAAGAATAAGAAAGATACAAAAATACACTCCACATTTTATTTTTCGTCTTTTCCTTTATGTCTCTGTTCTCAAATGTACTTCGCCTCGACCAACCACAGCAGCACACGAAAATGTATGCAAATTTTAGTTCCGAATATTGAGGCTGTCGATGTTCGTTTTAAAGTTCAGTTCCCGGCTCCTCGTGTAGACTGCAAAACAGTATTTTATGCGAAATTGCATTCTATATATAGTTTAACACAGGAGCACATTATGAATATTGTATTTTATGGTCCTGTGGTTTAGTTTAATTTATTTTTTTCCCGATAGCTATGGAGAAGAGATGGTTAGGAGGGAAGTCTGCAACCAGACGCATCTTTTCATCGTCTATAGAGATTTATAATCCACTACAAGCAAGCACCAAATTATATTCCTCTTGTATGTTCATTGAAATAAAATACCACGTTTGACCTTAGTTGGAACAGTGCATGCACTTGATTTGTAAATTCATCTAATATGCTTTTTAGTTTACTGTTTTGTATGCCTAACTTGTCCAGACACATGGCATTATGTAGTACAACCTATGAACATTTGAACTTCTCACTCGATAGACCGATATGATGCAGGTCGTTCTAGAAGATGTATTGTGCTTGAAGTTGCAGAATTATGTTTAGGTTAGCAGCTTCTCTTCTTCCCTAATCTAGCTGGTGATGTATTTAGCAGAGGATTTCCTTAATCCTTCGGTACATATTATGCCACAAAGGGTCGGGCATATGATATGCTCAGCTGTTTCGTCTTCCTCAAGACATAGACAGCACTCCGGTGAGTCGACTAAATAGATTTTTATTAAGATGATGTCGCAAATGTGTTGATCTGTTATGTACCCTCCGAAATTTTTGATATTGTGCCTGCGTAAATTTAGTATATTTTTGGCATCTCTTTTGAAATGCTGAATAACTTTTTTTGGCCTGTCTTGAGACCTTGTATGTTCTCCCAATAAGAAATAGTCTTGTTTCGTTCCCAGCTTTTTATAGCCGAACTGATTTGGGGATTGCACAGACAGTTTCAGGTACTTTAAAAGGGATTTCCGAACCTTTTATGGCTAGTTCATCAGTTTTTTAATTTCCTTCAATTTCCTCATGGTTTTGTGTCTGGTCTTTGTATTCTACACAGACTCACATCAACCCATTTGTCGTTCCCAACTTTAAACAGATAGCTACGAACTATACTGGCATATTGAGGAATATAAGATAAAAATTCTCTCCCAATTGTGGTGCCAATGAAGATGAGTAAATTATACAGCCTTAAGTGGATCAATAACTACAGACCCGACTAACGTCCCAATCAACAAGAATCCTTTATTCACAAACCCTAAAATGTATAAAAAGAGTATGAATCTCCAATGGCGATGCAGAACTTAAATCCATTTGAAGATTTTCTAGGTGACCCTAGGTCTTAAGCAATAAGCCTCTCTCCACCCAGCTCGATTCGTGGTTAACAGCCCTCAGTGCTCAGGTCTTAGAGAAGACTTAGGGCTCTACAAACCATGCTTAACTTACTAGACATCGTTAGTAAAGAATACGCCACAAACGTGGCAATCAGATTAAGGGAAGGGAAACACTGGAGAGGGGAACAGACTGGACACGCCAGCATCCTTCTACAGACGACACCATTGCCCATTATTACCGATTACATGCCTACGAAAATCAACTTCGAAAATAGCTTCACCCATTAAATACCGGACAGAAACCAATGGGATCCACAAAATGTCCTACACGACAAATCATTGTCAATATTTACAGACGGTTTCAAGCCACTGGAGTTGGCGCCGAGGTCTTTTCAAAAAAACTGAATCTGGTCCTCTCCTTCTTTCTTCCGAAACACTGCAGTGTCTTCAAAAGTTTCAAGCCGAAATTACAGCTATTCGTCAAGCTACAGCGTGGCTATCGATTAATTCGTTATCACAAAGGGATATCGTCATATACATTGATAGCCAAGCTGCAATTAAATCCCTAATATCCAGCGAAATAAGATCTAAGGCGGTGGAAGATTGCCGCGTATCGCTTTACGAGATAGGTGGACATTACAACCTCACCCTCTGCTGGGTTCCTGGTCACTGTGACATCCCAGGTCACTGTGCAGCAGACGAACCAGCAAGGCTAGGCTCCTCTGGCGTGGATAGTATAAGTCTGCACAACGAGTATGCACCACTTTCCTACGCTGAATAAATAATTCACGCGGACGCAGCAAGCAGAGCAAGTTTCAGATGAAAACATTTATGATACTGTGGTACTCCTAGGCTCACCTGCCAGTTTTAGATACAAAGAGGTCCAAGGAGCTTCTTTGACTTAAAAGATTCAGCATCTCGAAAGTCGTTAATGTCATCTCCAGGCACTGCATATTATGTAGACACGCGCAAAAGGCTCGGTCTGCCATAGAATGACTTTTGTAGAAACTGTAAAGATAAAGAGGATGAGTCCATCACTTACTATCTTTGCAGTTGCCCTGACCTGGCTAAGTTAAGAAAGTCCCACTTAGTTAACTATTTTCTCAATTATCCCAGTGATCTAGGTAATACTAGCGCCGCCAACATTCTTAGCTTTATAACCGGCAGCAAATGTATTACCCAGTAAAGGAATACCTCCCCAAATCTAAGATGTATGCACAATGGGCCGACTAACGGCCTAAGTGTTTGTCTCACCGAGAGTCACTTCAAACTAACTAACTAACTGCCCTCAGTTACGCAAACAAAGTTGATTGACGATGACGACGCTCTGCAACACCTTAGGTGATGTCTTCATCTGCTACATTGTCCCTCAGGGTTGGGTCGAAAACTCGTCGGACTGGTGCGACACTGTCCACACGATCGTGTGTAGAAATTGGATGATTAGGGTTTTATACAATTTAGTGACCTATGCTTAGAACATGATCACACAAGTCAATTACGTGCCAAAGTGAAACATCTGTTGTCTTTCTATAAAAGAGCTTGATCCGCATTTCTGCAGTCAGTCGATTCTGAGATGTGGAGGGGAGCGCATCTAGTTGCTGCCGGTCACCGAGAGTGAGACAGTGCTGCATTCTTAGCCCAAAGCAATTGGCAGTATTTATCCTTCACTTGATCTTTGCTCCGATGTCATTTTGCACGGTAATAGTGGAGCACAAGTAGACAAAGTCTTTAATTTCATCGAAGTTATATCTGTCGATATTTTTCAATTTTGCCGATGTTAAGATTTCTTACTCAATGACATGCATAAATGCTTGGTTTTGTCCTTATTAACCTCATAGCCAGTAGTTCAGTTCGGTGGTGTTTTTGCTGAGATGGAGCAAAACGATTATGTGATTGACATGGGTCGACCTATTTACTAGCTAAAATTTTAAGCGTTCACACAGTAAAACCGTGAAGATCTTGTAGGAAAGAAGAAGCGATAGAGCTTTCATTCATCGAACATCCTTTCATTCGATCAAAATTTACATGGTGCATTTTACCAAGTCATATCCCTGTACTTTGAATGGATCGCAGTACAGGCAACCTATTACAACGATATCCTCCTAAAAAAAACGAATGAGCCTCCGCACACGAGATTAATTCTGCCGGCAGAAAACCGTTATACCATACTTCATCGAGGGATAATTTTTGCCGGCAGAAATCATTCCGTGTGCGCTCGAAGTATGGTATAAAAACTGTTTTCTGCCGGCAGAATTAATCTCGTGTGCGGAGGTCCATGAATCTAAAAAGGCACAGGCTAAAAAAAATCATTCCAGTTAGCAATGCAATGATATCAATTAGACTTTGGAAGATTAGACTTGTAGAAAATTATAGTTTATTGTTAACTCGTCTTGGTACAGGAATGAAAGTTTAAAATCCATTTAAAATGCATAATTCTGTGCTCAAACATCGCCTCGTTAGAATGCATGATTGTGACTTTTTGCGAAGATCAATTGATCCTAAAAGTAGTTTACAAAACTGAATTAAGACAGAGCGCTCTGTGGGGAACTGTGACAGTTTTTCAGACGCGATAAATATCCGAAGCTGTTCTAGTTTTGATTTTATGTTGAATAGCATTGAATGGAAACCCTAAATAACTTTCAGTTACGTCTAAAGTTTAGTTTAAGTCTTCGGTTTGTTTTTCTAAGGCCAGTTGAACACTAAGAAAATGGTTCACCGGCTGTTGGTCCTCGTAAATCGCTATTAGGGCAGCTGTGTACGAATATTAACTAATGCATTCCCTATTTCTTAGAGCTTAATGTCAGTTAACAAATATTCGTTAAAAGAAAATCGACCTTTAAAATACTTTATTTATTTTTTAAACAATAGGTCAAGTTAACAAGCCTAGAACAGGAACTAAGGGAATGGGTAAAAGTTGCACAAGATCATTGCTTACCAAACACAATGGTCAGTCCGATTGCTTTGCGTTCCAGAATCGAGCAAATCCTTCAAAATGATATAATCATGAAATCAGAGAAGAGCACAGAACAATGCGAGAAGAACTCTATCACATCTCATGTCCATGAGCTGCAACAGGTAACAAACAATTTTCAACCTATTGTTCTGTTGCCATTTACGTATCGAATATTTACAGCAAGTGGAAACGTACACAAAGAACAATGAAAGTTTAAGATCGGCCCTGAAACATCACAAGAATATTGTGCTTCGAGTTCAGAAAAAGTTAATGCTGGTCGCCAGGGAGCGCGATTGCTATAAAAATTTACTGGATAATTACGAAAAGGATTTGACAAGTATGTTTGTGTGGATTTTTTGTGTTTCATCAAACTTAATCAATTTGCTTTATTTATTTCCAGTTTCCAATGCAATGGAATTGGTAAATCCAGAGTCACAGCTTCGCTGTCGTTTGGAAATGATTGAGAAAACTCTGATTGCATACAAAGACATGTGTGCCAGTCTTGAAAAGGAAATTGCATCGCTTAAACTGCTTCCTGATTTGCCAATGGAAACGGGATTGAATTCGGAAAGCTATGAACATTTTAAAACAGAAATTGAAAAACTTCGAATGGACAACGAGAAACTGAAGCGACGTAAGGAAGAGCTTGAATTGGAACTGGAACACAGGTGCTTAAAGGGGGACTTTAACATCGCGAAATATAAGGTAGGCTCTAAATTGTAATGCTTATTGTAATGCCATTAATCGAAATGATATATTCTCTCTTAGGTTGTTCACTTTACCAGTAATCCTGCGGCGGAAGCGTATGAAAATGCCAACAACCAATTCGAGAAGCTTCAGGCGGAGGTAAGTCAAATTAATAAATATGTCTCGTATAGGCCAATACCGAGTCGACAATCTGCAGCTTAAGGTAGCACACATTTTCTTCAGACAGAGATCTTTCTTTGTGATCGCCAGCTTGGCAATTGTCATTTTAAAAGAAAAGTGTTTGCACATTTCCTCTTCCTATCCCAACTATGAGTATTGAACCCATTCGTGCCGGAACCCGAAGTAGTAGCGATAATTCTTTGTCGACTCTCCACTAGAACGCCTTTCGTAGAGTTGATGTTGAGGTTAGGTGAGTTTAACTACCTCGAATCTCTGTTCTCAAGGGTTATGTCTTGTGCTAAGCAGTGGATAAATCGCTCTTTTTGTTTGCTGAAAACATTTACTCCGCTTTGTCATCGTTTACATTGCAACAAAGACTTCTAGTTGCTCTTTCCGCGCGACACTGCTTTTTTTGTTTTCAATGCCTAATGCAATGAATGACTTTCTTATATTTTTAACTCGACTTTCTTTTCAGATTGAACGCCTCAAGCGGCGCAATCAAAAACTAGAAGACGATCAAGAAGAAATGACCAGCCGTCTTAATGAGACCTCGAACATGACGGTTAACATCAAAGAAATGAATACCCTGCGTGCCGAACTCGAGAGCGTGAATAATAAAATGAAAAAAATGAAAGATTTCTACAAATCCGCCAGCCTAGAGTTCCGCGAAGTTTGCTATATGCTGTTTGGCTACAAAATTGACAGAATCGGAAGTAATAACAACTACAAGTAAGTAGCAAATGAAACGAGTGACGCTAATTTACCATAAAAATATATGTTTTTTTTTTTTTTTGCTTCAGGATTTCCAGTATGTATGCGGATACGCCAAACGAATACCTCAACTTCAGGCTAAACGATTCGGGAATCTTGGACATGCTCGAAACTCCATATTCCATTTCCTTAAAGGATATGGTACACTCCCAATTGGCGGCGCACAAGTCTTTACCCGCGTTTCTCAGTTCACTTACGTTAGAACTGTTCACAAAAGCAACTGTTACCAACTAACATTTGTAGCACTGTATTTTATTTTTGCATTAAATTGCGGTTTTAATTAAACATGCATCTGATCCCATATGTAAATTCACTTAATGTTGTATTTGTATGTCAGGTAGAATATGAGTTAATGATAATAAACTACAAATATAGGCCCATAAGTTCTTGGCTTTTATTTCCTAAAATGCTCGCAAACTAGTCGAACCTTCACCGTAGCTCAGACGGCAGGGATTTGTACTCTAAGTGGTATCCGACTCATGTGTCGTGTTGTAGTTAAAACGATATTCAATTTTGTTTTCAAATTCTATTAACGATTCACATAATTTCCTTCACAATGTGTTGACTGCCATTTTATATAATTTTTCTCATCATTTTGTATCACCGACTTAAAAATTAAGTTAAATCTTAGACGATTACGACAAACGATGTAAGGATTATAGGGGTGGGGGAATGATCCCCATCGACATTCTTGCCAGCGAGATGCAAAGGATTTTCCTTAGGCAAACAGCCAACCGGCAAGAGGTCCCTAATGGAAGGGTCAAACTAGAAGAGAGGGAAACATCGATGGCACTATGGCAAGCCAGGTGGGATAACACGGCAAAAGGCAGATGGACCCACAAACTGATCCCCACTATCGAGGTCTGGACAAAAAGACCAAACGGGGACTGCAACTACCACCTTACGCAGTTCTTATCGGGCCACGGCGGCTATCGGAAATACCTTCACAGATTTGGTCATGATAGCTCGCCTTTCTGTCCCGAATGCCCAGACGAAGAAGAAGATACGGAGCACGCAATGTTCCATTGTAGGCGCTTTGCAGGGGGAAGAGCGAACTTACCAAACCCTCAAAGTCTAATAAGCCATATGTTAAGGTCAGAAGATGACTGGCTGGAGGTATGCTCCTTTATAACGAGTGTACACGAAGAACTAAGGAGACTTGAAAGACTTAGAAGGGCCGAAATGGCGGACCCGGAGGATTTAGCATGAGTTGCTAACCAGCCCCGCGAAGTAATACCTAACGGCAGTCCCGCGGGGAGAGTGGTTGAAGGAGATAGGGTGTGGATTAGTACGTCAGGCGCACTCCTGGCATCGATTATTCGGGTTTGCGAATCGTGCATGTTGGTAGCACGGGCTACCGCATCTTTAGAAGATTACCACATCCATTGGCGCAACCAAAAAAAAAAAAAAAAAAAAGGGTGAATCTAACCGAACATCGTAAATACGATATTAACTTCAGAATTGGAGATTTTCGTAGCCCGCACTGTGAATATAATTTTAAACGTTTGCCCGCTATCGCGCGTTTAACAGACAGATGGATCTAATATTGGTTTTGTATGGAAGGTACCAGAACTACATGACCGACATTGACATGTGAACCAAAAAAAATACATACGTTTTTGCATGGTATAGGAAAAAATGAGTAAAACTACCGTTATGGGGGTCTTATCATCAAGTATGAATGTACCTTTCAGTCAAATAAGTTTTTTTTTTCTCTTTGTTCCACATATTACAAAAAAACCAAGAAATAAAACGTTACTCTAGTGCGTCTAAACAAGTGAACCGCACTGTAAAGGGACAACCAGTGTGATGAAAACCACACCTGCGGCTAGACTGGAGGCAATTCTCAATCTGACTCCTTTAGACCTATGGAGGAATCGGCTACCAAAAGTGCCTTAAGAACTAGTACTTGGAACCCGTGCAATTTTGGTCACGCACAGATTTTAGGGCAATACATTGGGAACGTCACTTCTGACTATATGATTCCCCGCCTAAACTTCTGCTCATTTCCGAGTAGAGATGAATGAAACACAAATGAACCCACGAAAATAAAAGCGATATCCATCTACAACGGGTAATAACTTCCTAAGGGACCATACTATGAAACTAAATCTCAAAGATGACGATGTAGAGCCCGCGGAAACGAAGAGGATCATGAGAACACACCGCACCTCACTTTCTCTGTCACTGACCGAGCCTCTGTCACTTGAGGAACAGAACACTTGATAGCCATAACTTCCATGACCATGACCCATGGGGTTATAACTTCGATTTCGACCGTCTTCGCTTTTGCAAGGGATAGCCGAACACGGATTTATTTTCCCAAAAGTTTGACAGATTTTTCCCGTCACAAGAATTTAGTTCATTTTTTACCTCGCTTTTGGAAACACAAAAATACCA
This sequence comes from Cheilosia soror, assembly GCA_949372485.1. Classification (NCBI taxonomy): domain Eukaryota; kingdom Metazoa; phylum Arthropoda; class Insecta; order Diptera; family Syrphidae; genus Cheilosia; species Cheilosia soror. Next base: position 41,678,517 of record OX443564.1, on the reverse strand, counting down.
ATCCGCCATGAAAAGCGATCCGCCGCGCATTTGAGAATAAGCCCCCAGGTTTTTGAGGATGTCAGGATGGCTGGACGGCGTCGAGTAATCACTAAAAGAAGGGACATGATGCTAACCAACATCAACGGTTAACCCCCATTTTTAAAAAAAACATCACCTAACCTAAGGCAGCGGGAGATGACTTGGTAGAGAGCATACACCAACTCGTCTCCAAGATTTGGTCAGAGGAAATTATGCCAAATGAATGGAGTCTCAGCACTGTTTGCCCGGTCCACAAGAAAGGAGACCCTCTAAAATGTGCCAATTATAGAGGCATCAGTCTCCTTAACAACGCTTACAAGTTCCTGTCTGTCGTACTGTGTGAACGCCTGAAACCATTTGTCAACGAACTGATTCCAAAAGTCAGTAGAAGACGCTGACGACATTGACATTATTGGCAGAACGCAGCGGGCTGACACTGGTGTGTTTGCAAGTTTTAGCTTTTGGCAAAAATGGAGTGGTGAATGAGGGCAAAGCAAAATATATACTGTCAACAAGAAGGGACACACGACGGTAAAAAGTTCGCGTTGAGGAGCTTTGGAGAAGGAGATTTAACAACGAACTTTACAAGCTGTAGCGACATCGACAGAAAAGTACGCATCGGTCGTCTAAGATGGCTAAGACTACGACATATAGAGCGAATGCACACCAACGCTTCGGCCCGAAGAGTCCTCGATTCCAACCCGGGAGGGACAACGTAGTAGAGGAAGGCCTCGCCTTAGGTGGCGCGCACAAGTGGAAGGGTACCTCAACCATCTTGGAGTGCGCAACTGGAGGCTGTTAGCCAAAGATCGGGCTAACTGGAGAGGCCCAGGTTCACCCCGGACTGTAGCGCTACCTATGTAAGTAATAAGTAACTGGTAAAAAAGTCTTATCAAAATTGCCAACGACCGTTTTATCGACAATCGCCCAATTTGCTTGGTTGTATCTGGTTAAGCTCTGCGAGTCACCCTAGTCCAATACACCGAAGAAATCTCATTTCGGCAGCTTGTAATTGCGATTCTGATCCCAACATTCCCCACTGACTAGAGAGGGGTGCTTAGTTGATATGATCCACTACTTTTAGGTTAGGTTAGGTTTACGGGTTGGTGAAGATGAGTATAGCCTCTTCTTCACCCCACTCTGGTACTTGTTGTAGACCAATTGTGACACCCTTCGATGGGGTTAGCCGCATTGTACTGGCTTTGTTTCATCCTTCCCGTGGTTACTCGACTTTGTCCAGCCATCTCGTTGTCCTCAGAAACCTATAAAGATTAGATATTGAGACATTAGAGAGTTCTTGGATTTCATGGAAGTAGTAACTTCCAAGTGTTCTGTTCCTCAAGTGACAGAGACTTGGGCAGTGATAGAGAAAGTGAGTGCGGTGTCCTCGTGGGCTTCTTCTTCACTGCAGCCTCTACGAATGTCGTCATTCTTGAGATTTAGTTTCATTGTGTGGCTTCTTAGAAGGTTGTGACCGGTGACGGTGAGGCGCCAACCAATCTACAGTGATATGTCACAGGTGGTTAGTGTTTTCCACCCGATATTGGCTTTCATTCGATTCTTGTATTCCACTAGCTCTCTGAGACTGCAGATTGGTGGTTTGATCGACTAAAGTGCCTGGTCTAGGTCCATTGCAGAACTTTTTCTTGCCAGTTTGTCAGCCCTTTCGTTGCCGATTATGCGTCTGTTTTCAGGAACCCAGCAGAGAATCGTATTATGCTGCGAGCCAAGAGCCTTGAGCTCTTCGCGACAGCGGCGAACTACTTTGGATTTTATCTCATTAGTAGAGATTGCCTTGATTGCCGCCTGGCTGTCAATAAATGCGGCAATATCATTCCGTGGTATATTCATTGCCATTATATATACCATGCTTGCAGGTTCCGCGACCGCTAGTACCTTAGCTTGGAAAACATTACAGTAATCAGGGAGCCTGATTGAACTATGTTTGTTGAGTTCCTCTGAGTATAATCCGGCTCCAGTTCCACATTCCATCTTTGATCCGTCAGTGTAGATGGCTATTGATTTCGTTTCCGTGGGTTACTGGGTTCGTTCCTGTCCCATTCTTCCCTGCTCGAAAACCGGCAAGAGAATGGTTTATCGAAGTCTAAGTAGGGTTACATGTAGTCATATTTTATGTCACTCCCTCCGTATTCCTTGAGAATCCGCGCATGCCCAAAGAGGTTGGGGATCCAGCATTTTGTCTGGCTTATCCTTAAGGCACTTTTGGCGGCCAATTTTGGTCGGTGTTGTTCTCAACGCACTAGTTGTTCCTATACATGCCAGCCTTTGTATTTTTGTCATTATCCACTACTTCCACCAAGTGCTTGCAAGCCAGATAGACGCTTTCTTAAACCAAATATTTGTCTAAGCACTTCCAAAGATTTATAATTATAATCTGTAATTCTTGTTAAATTTTTAGTTTATCTGGGAGATTACTAAACGGTTGGTTGATATTAGTAATAAACCAAATAATTTCATGCGTATTGTTAGCAAAACATCGCTGATAACGTTGGAAAGTTTTTACTCTTATGCTAAGCCCCGATACCAAGAATACTACGAACTAACACTGACTGGCTAAAAATAATCTCATTCTGTTTAGTCATCTACTCGGAGTTTACGCAAACCCACGGCATGTTTACGTTGTCTAGTCCCTAGCCTATCCTAAGCCCTGTGAGGATGTGACCGTGATTCCTATAATGCAGTATACTTACTCGTCGTTTTTTAAAACGAGTCAGTTTCTAATGCGGGGGCAAATATTTGGTCCTTAATTCTAGCTCTAGGTAATGACAAATCAATCTTACTTGAGAGTCCAAAGATCTTACCTGTATTGTAGTAACGTCTTCATTTTGTCCAGTATTGCCAGGTGGTTGGTATAATAAATAATTTTTTTGTCACAACAAACTCAGCTGTTTAGTTCACTCAATTTAATTTACATAAACAAAAACAATAGCAAACGGATAGAAGCACTATACAAATTTACGATACAAAGCCATTCGTCTCATCATGTTAATAAAAAAAATGTGCGCATTCGTCGTCTATCGCTATTTTAAGAATGTCACAATGCCCCTTATCGCACACTATAGTACTATAGTTATAGTATTTATATTTGTTTGACCATAGACATGACTTAATTCTTTTTTTTTTCTAATTTAAATATTTTAGTGCAAATTTTGCTTATGTGTACAAAAGCAAAATCACCTTCAAGGATATTCGAAATTTAAGGTTCCACTATATTGAATTCACTTTCCTTTGAGAAACACGTTCGTAAGATCCACGTTGCGAGTGTCCCGAAATGAATAGGTACCTCTGCACATGCTTCACTAGAAGCAGTAAGAAATCTTGACTTGCCGCCGTAATGATCTGAGGGACATGTATCTAGATACTAAATAGTCTGACATGCCAAGCGTTATACCGCTGGGCAGCGCCTAGTGTGAGAAGGAGAAAGCGGCAGCGCTGAACAATCTGAAACAATCCGATATGTACCAAAACATCATTTTTGTTGTAAGCTTTTTTTCTTTTTCTTTATTTTTTTTTGTTGTTGCCCCAAACACATTGATATCAAAAGTGAGGCGAATTTACAACAATAGAAAAATAATATTTCTCAGTCTCAAATCTCAATTGTTAATGTTCGGTACAGTATGAGGGGGTTGGTTAGGGGTGGTGAATGCGATCTTTTGAATGTGATGTGATGATGAAGCGAGCGAGAGATAACCACAAACGCACATATTGTTGACGCCAATTAGTCTGCGTGCCGCCGGAAAAGTCCCATCAGTATAGTGTCGTTTTTAATTGTAAGTGCATTTCAGCACTGTTAGCTGTGCATATATTAAGCGATAGAGTGTGATTAGTAGTAACTACATGTAAATTCCAAAGTACCTACTGGTCGTTTAGCATGCAAATAATAAGAGTGTTCTTACTTAACTAACGCGAGTTGTCTTCTTTTTAGAAGAAACCTCAGCTTTCATTACTTATTGCTTACATTCCCGTGATTCCTTTAGAGCCGCTACCATGTCTTAACTTAAGCTTCTATTAAAACGCGCACCCAATTCCCTGTTGCCGTGACTCATCCTCAGGTAATCTACGTCTTGAGTTCCATTGCATTGAGTTGTATTTCATGCCTCCTTTTCTGGTAAATGTTTGTTAGAGCTTTGAACTAAAAAATCTCTAAGGTCTTTAACAAGAATATACATAAGGTTATACAAGACCCTAGCAGCCGCAGAATTAGCGAAGACCCTATCCGAATGCTACAAAAGAAACATGACTGCCATTCAGAGCCGTATTTCATAAACATTGACAGCAGCTGACATTTCTAAAAATTTTAATTTAAAAAAATATTTGTCAGGACTTCTTTGTCATAGTTATTTATACAATATTTTGACAAATTTGTCGTGGGTCTTAAGCATCAAGGAAGGAATTACTTTAGAGATGTGCTGCTTTCCTTACTTCACTATCAATAAATTGATCGAAACTCAAACGCCTGTCAAAATTGTAAATTACATACTGACAAAAATGTAAAGGTAAAATTTTGTCTGTCGCATAACAAAATTTTAATTACCTACAAATTATTTGTCAGAAAATGTATGACAATTCTGGGAAAATTCCTGACAATTCGTTGTCATGACTTTATAAAACCAAAACTTGACAAACATCGGTTATTTTCCGACAATTCTACAAAAATGTTTAATTATTTATGAAACAGAAATTTGACAATTATCCAGTTGTCAATTTACAAATTGTTATCCTATTGTCAAATTTTATGAAAAGGGGCCCCCAGGAGGCCCAATGGCGCCTACAAAAAGAGAATGGAAAACTGTGACATTTATTATTGCTATAGAGATTAGTGACATCTCTTATTTGGATCTGAATTTGTCATATAGAAGAACTCTCTGAATCGGGATTCCAATCGGGCAATCGAACAAGCAAACAGATCTTATTTGAGTTTGACGTCTATGTGTCGTCGTAAAGGGTGTTTTTTTTTAGAGGTATAGAACTTTGAAATGGAATAAAACAAAGATGATTTTTTTTAATTGACATGAAATTTATTTCATTCGAAAGATCATCTTCTGGCAATATAATTTAAATATGATTTCTGGCACATGACCGCCACGGCTGAACGTAGGTAGTCTAATCTGGAGGTTCAATTTTCGATGACTTTTCCAACATTTGTGGCCGTATATCGGCAATAACGCGGCGAATGTTGTCCTCCAATTGGTCGGGCTTATCGGTGTAGACTAGCGACTTCACATATCCCCACGGAGAATAGTAGATAGTGCGTTAAATCGCACGATCTTGGAGGCCAAAATAGCCGCCAGTTAAAATAGTGTTTCCAACTTAAAGTTCTATGCTTCTAAAAAAAAACACCCTTTATTTGTTAAACTAAAGCGCAATTGCATCATCATCACTACTTCAAGATGTGGAAGATGGTGAAGAAGATAAAATTGAATTATAATTTACAAAACTCCATCGGAATATTCATTTTAATATTATTTTTTGAATTAATTCCTTTTATCTGATTTAAAATGCAAAACTATCAAATGCGACACAAAAAAATGTACATTCGACGATTTTGATGCCTATCTTGTATGATTGTATTAGTGCTTCTGGTTTTGATTTCGAATTCAAATGCAGAAGCAAAATTGTCTTCTTTTCAGGAGAAGAACTGTCAGCATTCGGTTTGCTTCCGGACGGTTCTGGACGACCAATCGAAAACGACATTAGGCAGAAGTCTTGAGCTTTTGACAAGTAAGTGAAAGGCTTATAATAATCCGCAGTAAGGCTAAATTCTATCAAAGAGTGTTTTTATGAGTTCCTCGACATATGAGAAATGTCCTAAGTAGGTACAACATTAAAATCGTCCCCGGTGACTTCAACGCCAGGAATAGGCAACGAGGGCATCTCCATTCGGCCTCTGGTGGTACAATATGAAATCATAGCCTAGATGACAATGACAACACGTCTGAAAACAGACTTATGTTAATTGACTTTAATGCTATATTCTATATTAGGTAGAAAAATAAAAAATAAAAAAGTTAAAAAATAAAAAATAAATAGGTGGTGCAACAGGCGGGTAGACACCCAGGCCTAGCTTCTCGCAACCATTCGTTTTGTGTGAGTTTCTATTTTTGGGACGAATGGAAGGGACCTACAATTTTATACCGAGTCCGAACGGCTGAATTGAGAAGCTTTTTCAGGACAGTCATACTCTCGGATGTTTGTCAGACATTCGTGAGAGGTGGCGCAGTAGAAAAAACCTTAAGATGTAATTTTGTGTTTTTCCGGGGATCGAACCTGGGATCCCTCGCACAGTAGACCAGCACACTAACCACTGCGCTAATGCGCCCTCCGTTACCTTACCTAAATATTCATAATGAGACATGGCTGCCGGCAGATCAAAAAATCGTCAGCCAAATTGATCATTTTGCGATCGATGAACGTAGAAGGCACTCTTCCAGTATTTTTGATATTCAAACGTTCCTAGCAGCCAATTTAGACTCGGACCATTAAAGACACAAGAGCCCAGAGCAATTTTTGGGTGCGAAGATATAATCAGAAGATTAATATGAAGCACTGCAATATATAAAAACAAATATGGAAGTCTGGCAATATATTTTTCAGCTAGTTCCGGTAAGTCAACAACCGACCGACGCGACGATGCCTAAACAAAACTTCCATGCACCTGATCGAAACAAATTGAGGATTTCAGTATCCAAGCTAAAGATCAACAGAGTTGCTGGGCCTGTCACCCTGTCAGTTTGTGAATGGACCGCTCTAGTGACCACTTTAAATATATTCATAAATTGAACCCAGATGGCACATAACCATAAATCTTATCGCTCTGATAGTGAGAAAATACACTTCAAACGGAACATAAACTAACACCAAGGATAATTAGAACCCAAAGCGAAACCACTTGTCTGAATGGAACAACAGCACAGATCGAAATAATGCTTCAGTTTCAATACAGTTCGTTTGAAGTCTAAAAATAAATAAACCCCGTGTTGAGTGATGGCGGTCGTCCACTTGACTACATACATGGGCAATCTGTACCCAAACGCTTATAAGGGTTCAATATCCAAAGTGTATGGATTTAGATAACAAAGCACATGGACAATTTGCGTAACACTTTTTAACCTCTGCTCTAGAGCCTACGAAGCACCTACGGAGTGACAAATAAAATAAGAACTGACACAAAAATATATGTAAACGAATTTCGATTCTCGATATGATGGGAATCACAAACGGTCAGTTTTCAGCAAATAGCTATGTCATAATGTAGGCTGATTTGTGTGATAAAAATCATGATATGATCTTTTGAAGGGAGATGACGTTGGAAATTTGAATGTGACAGGACGATAGGATATGGACGGAATGTTAGGATAAAGTAGAGGAAAGGGAAATAGAAAGGGAGAAAGGTAATTAAGTGCTTGACTTTATTCACCCGAAATGGGGTGGTTCTTGGCTCCAAAATCAACTGAATCAATACTACAAAATATTGTTTATGCCAAAAAGATAGGTACTTACTTAATCAAAAATAAACGGAAGGACCTCAACCACACTGTACAGTTTTCCACCAACCCCGACGAATGATAAGTTTCTTTGCGGAGATTATGGAAATAGTAGCTATAGGCATCGGATCCGGGCCTTCCCAATTAAATTTGTTTCGTCTGGAAAGATCACACAATGCCACTACGAAGTCCAGGTCACATGTGCGCGACAAAAACGGAGGCTTTGCGCTTTTCGAACCGGGTTAAGGGGTGACTTCTTGATTTTTATCAAGAAGACGCATAGTTATACAAGACCTGCTTTGATACCACATTTTTCCAGATTTTTGGAAAAGAGTCGTTAGAATTTGACGCCTTTTTTAATATAAGTCGCCTCTCCGTAAGCACACTGTGCGTATGCGGTCTTTCATGTTTTTAACCATATCTATAGTTAGAATATATCGGAATTATCTGATATTGGAATCGGAAATTTGCACCCCCAACAAAAGCCAGGTTTGATGGTATGATTTGATCTTCTTAAAAACTTCTATTGTTTCTGTTGTGATCTGGAACATTAAGTTGAAGTTCTTGATTCAGAGGTTTTCCATTAGTGTTGCATTCTCATAGCACTCAAACATGGAACACTTTTCGTTTGCGAACAACCGAAAGCTGAAACTTCAAGTGAAGAGCCTAGATCGAAAATAGGTATACACCTTCATAAAGTCTATCATCAAACAAAAGCCCTCAAGAAAAAAATATGCATTTGAATATTTGTTGATATAAACAACGTATAAATTAAACATCACTGATCAAAGCAGTTCAATAAAGAATGAAGATCATTAACCACACACTTCCGATTGATCATTAAAAGTTTCGCTTTACATATCTGACGCTCTTGACTAACTGCGATCGGTGTGTGGGATTTTCATTTTAACACTTGACTCACCTAAAGCGTCTTGGCTACTTGCCAAAAACCAGGCGTGTGTCATTCACATTTGCATGATCTTGTGATGAATTTTGTTTTACAATATGTACTATATAAATGAAATTTGACTCTATACTCGCCAGTCGCCATATTTGGTAACAAAAGTATGACCTGCAAATAAATTAATTCTACTACGTCACTTTTCATTTCAAATTTAGAAAAGAACTGGTTTTCTTTTAATTTTTTGTATAGCTGGCTGGAAATCTGATATACGTATCGAATTTCTTTTATTGATGAATTTTTTTATTTTATCTCCTTAATTAGGAGTGCGAGGTGCTACTAGTTTGCAATTATGTAGATAAATTTCATTTAATAATAATTTATAGGTATGTTTTCGAATATTTGCAGGTATGTAGCTATGGTAATATTCAGGGATGACCCTTGCACGGGCTGCAGGAGAACTCAAAATAAGCTAAATATTATAAAAACACAAAAAAGAGGAAAAAAAATGAACGGGCCAGCAAACCTTTGTTAAAGTAGCCTTGCTACTGTGTCTAATAAATTGTCTTTGATTGGTTCAAATGGGGAAAAGACAACTTGGTTGTATTCAATGCAAACAAGACACAGCTCACAATATTTTCTAGGAAAAATGCATCAACAGTTCCTCAGATCCATTCAATACATCCCAAGGACTCAATGCACCTTCTAGGAGTCACAGTAAATTCAGGAATCACATGGCAGGACCACATATCCCATATTGTAAGATCGGCGTCCGCTAAGTTGAGCTACCTATTTAGAGCAAAGAGGTACTTTAGCCCCAAGCAACTCCTTCTCCTTCTCTACAAAGCACAGGTTAGACCAGACCTGGAATATTGTTCCCATATATTACAAAAAAAATCATATTTCGCCCTTTTATCCGATTTGAGGATATTATAGATGCCTCTTAACGAGTGTAAGGGCAAATGTACGATGTACCAATCTACTCACCATACATTCAATAGCAAACTCGACAAATACAGAAAAAAGTGGGGTCAAGCTGTCAATAAAACTGTCTCGATTTCCTGGAAATATTTCAAACAAATATTGTTCCTGGGAATGCAACAAAGTGATGCTCGTGCGCATATTGATTTCGTACTTTGGTGTGGGCGGTGGTGTCACTAAAGCTTGAAGATCATGGAGTTGTTTCGAGTCCGATAAAGTTCCGGCTCCTCAGCTCGCAATTCGACGAGCAATTTGTAGTAGAATCCCTGCTTCTCACTACGCGACAGGCCGCCCAATCCTTCGTCCAAACACTACGCCGTTTTTGTGGCAATTCATCATCCTCGCTGTCTTTCAACACGTAGGCAGTTGAAATAGTGGCAAGTTCTATACACTGCTGATCAACGTTTCTATTTACTATCAGGATCAGGCATTGTATTAGTTGTCCAAAAAGTTGTTCTTATTATGTATTTCGAAACTTGTTCGAAAACATCTGCTCATAGTTGGTTGATTTGCGAAAAATATGTGTATGCAATCACGTGGATTTTCGGTTGGTCATTGAAATAGACGCACTTCACGTTCCTAAGTCTTGTGTAAACAAATGCATTTTAACTAAAAACTGAAAATGGAGAAATCAATTGTTTTCGAGCAAAATTTTAAGCAAAAATGGGAAAGCTACTGTTTTAAAATTATTGGAACGTCAACAAATAGATTTCTTCCATATTCACAAGGATTATTCAATCGAAGTTTTGATAGATATAAGATCTAGAGGCATATGAAAAACTCTTCAAAGGGCGAAAAAAGCATTAAATTCCCGAGCAGAACGTAAAATTATTTGAATTGCTTTCAATTCGATTAAGTCAGCAGCTATATAAAGCTACGATTACACGGCCATTTTTTTGAGTCATTTAAATGGCGCTGTGACGTCAGGAAAAAATGTCGCATTAGAGCGACATTTAAGCTACGATTCGTTATTGAAAAAATGGCTATCACACGTAATGACTATCATCGTCATTTGTGTCCCAAAATCAAATGACGGACACTGCGAGTCATTTAGAATTTTCCGTTAGTCATTTGTCCTATAGGCGTCATTGAAGAGCGATCACACGGCCATTTTTTTCCGCCGTTTAAATGGCACTTAATTCATGTCATTTGGTGCCCCATTTTCCTAGTCATTTAAATGACGCTGCCAAAAATGGCGATCATACAGAGCGACATTTAAATGACTGCTATGTGACGGGATTTTTACGTCAGAGCGCCATTTAAATGACTCGATAAAATGGCCGTTTAATCGTAGCTTTATATAGCTGCTGATTTAATCGAATTGGAAGCAATTCAAACAATTTTACGTTCTGCTCGGGAGTTTAATGCTTTTTTCGCCCTTTGAAGAGTTTTTCATATGCCTCTAGATCTTACATCTATATATAGCTCTGGAGCTGCTCTTTATCTGTTTGGCAATACTTCGATTGAATAGTCCTTGTGAGTATGGAAAAAATCTATTTGTTGACGTTGCAATAAGTTCAAAACAGTAGCTTTCCCATTTTTGCTTCAAATTTTGCTCGAAAACAATTGATTTCTCCATTTCAGTTTTTAGTTAAAATGCATTTGTTTACACAAGACTTAGGAACGTGAAGTGCGTCTAATTCAATGAACAACCGCCGTTTAATATTAAGCAATTATCCGAAGTAAACGCAAGCCTTCAACTGCTTCAGCGTACAATCAGAATGCAAAACATCTTAAGCATATAAAAGTCAAGAAAAAACCACCTCTGAAACAGCTTCAATATGCGAAAGAATACATGACGTGGACTGTTCAATCTGACACTCGACTTAATGATTGTCATTCGGTTGTCTTTACTGATGCAAAACGTTTTAATTTAGATGGTCCTGATGGCTTTCAATACTATTTCCACGATTTGGGAAAAGATGAGCTGTATTTAAGCCGCCATCACAGCCGAGAATGTATGGAGTCATGGTGTGGGTTGGCATCACTTTTTATGGATTTTTATTGATCAGAAGATGAACGGCGAGCGCTTAAAAACGTTGTTGGAGTCCGTATTTCCAAAACTTAATTATCTCTCCCATGGATTTTTCAACAAGATAATGCTCTTGTTCAAAACGCTGGAGTAGTAAAGTCGTTTATTTCGAGTCATAACGTTAATATCGTGACTTGGCCGCTAAATTCCCCAGACCTTAATGTAATTAAAAAATGTTTAAGCGTGTCTATTTTAGTGACCAAGAAAAAAGTACCTTATAGTACAATTTTGTTAAATTTGTATAATCTTTCGAATATTATACAGTGAGCGTTAACGTCTTGGGATTTTGTAGCAATGCGGCATATTATTTCCGAATTGGCAGTCACTCCAAAACTTAAAAAACAATCAAAAGTTCTCCTACGAAATTTATTACAAATCTATAAGATAACCTTGAATTTAATACGAAGCTGTTTTTGAAAATCTCAGGAACGAAAAGGAGTTTGACTCATGTTTTCATGTTCAAGAGGTCATCACTTTCTAAGTTTATGGAAAATGTCATTAGATTACCTTAATTATTAAAAAATGCGTTCAATCCGATACTTTGGTCGCGCCTGGCAAGGACTTGGCTGCGCGTAAAATGTTTTGGACCCATATTTTCATGTTTAAGCTGATCTACTTTGTTGCTTAGGGCTATAATCAAGTGGTTAACTCCCTTTCTCGAGGTAAACTCTGTAGTATACTACAGGAGTATGGAAATGGAATTCGCGGTTCTCTCTTAAGAGCCATATTCAATCTCTTTACACAAACTGTAAAATCTGTATTCGGGTAAACGGCGTTAAGTCAATACCTTTCACCGTGGGCGTTGGACCAGTGTTCCCAGATGAAAAAGCTGAAAATCTTGTTTTCCAAAATAAAATATCTTTTTTTGAAGATTTTTCCAAAATATAGAAAAAACCATCTAGAACCGAAAATTTGAAAGTGGTTAGAAACAATTTTTTTTAGTTAAGTACAAAAATGTTAAACGTCTCATAAAAAGTTATATTTTTCAATAAAACAAGACCCAATCTTCAAAGGGAATACAAAATATTACTCTAAAGTCCATATAATAATTAAAAATTGTCAAAGCAAGAAATTTTGTGAGATGACTATTTTTACCCTCGTCGGCGTCGCATCGCGTTGGTATTGAAAATGGACTATATCGGTAGAGTAGTTTTGGTACCTCCCATATACTATATACAAAACCAATATTAAACCCATGTGTTCTGTACGTATTAACTCACATGACTAACATTTTGCATGACTTGTATGCAGTGGAAGGTATAAAAGCATCGGGCATTTAAAAAATGTTAAATTTTTTTTAAGGCGGCTCTCACATTGAGACAAAAAGCAATAAGCACGAAAGCAAATAGAAACTGTCAATATGCAAAACGCAACTTTATTTTAACCTATTCTCCTATAGCTTTGCAAGAAATTTCCAGCTACCAGGGATATTTTTTCACTATTTCTACGATCTTTGTAATTAAAACTGAATGTCTGGATCGTCCAACATATTTTTCAAAAATTAATAAAACGTAGTATATGCGCAAACGTCTATAGGGTTGTGTCACTAATGACAAATATGTACTGCTAGTATGAAGAAATATATATTTTGCTTTTCAACATGCGGTGTGTAGCGCCAGAGATAGAATTATTGCCGCTTTTTTTTCGTTCGACCGATATTGAGTTACTTTGATGTGAGACCTCTAATTTCATTCAAAGTAAAATAATAATTGTGAGCGATGATAATATTGCGGGTTTCCTATAATTGCGAGTTTCTTATTGATTATTGCCTTAATGCATTTTTTTTTCACTGACAATAATAAGGAATAGAAACCCACTTTCTTTCATAGAAAATGTTATTTTAAATTGTTAGACATAGAAGTTATAGTTCGATATCAAAAATCTTCAAATTTGATGAATTTAAGGTAAAAACTCTTGCATATATTTTAAAGGTAAAAAATCTTGAAAAAAAAAGGTAAATCTTGTAATCTGGCATCGCTGCGTTGGACTTCGCCAGGGGTGTGTGTTGTCTCCTCTCCTTTTCATTATGTACTTACTTATACGGGCTGGATGTAACAGCGCAGTCTTGGCAAAGAAAATTTCGAATTGGGAGATCTGAGGATAGGCTTTGCTCTTTGCTGATGACTTGGTCATCCTTGGGTCCTCTCAGACTGAACTTCAACGCGCACTCAATCGGTTTGTAGCCGTTTGTGTTGAAGCTGAGATTAAGGTAAACTGATGTGATGATCATCTCCAGAACGCCTGTTCAATACATGTTAGTGGAGTCCCATTGAAACAGTTGAAGAAGTTTAAGTTTATCTTGGGGTCTTATTCACGAGTGATGGAGGAGCAATGCTGAGTTTTCCTGTAGAATTGGTCAGGCTGGGTCAATTTTGAGACAGCTCGGTCATTCTGTTATTAGGAGGACTGAATTTGGTGTCAAAAAGCTAAGTTGTCAGTCTTCCATTCCGTGTTTGTTCCAACTCTTACCTATATGGTCATGAAGTTTAGGTAATGACCGAAAGAATAAGATTGCGGATACAAGCTGCCGAAATCAGATTCCTCTGTTGTATTGCTGGTGTGACCCGTAGAGATCGCATTAGAAATAGGTACCAGAATACGTGAGGAACTCACTCCGTTCTCCGGACGGAGCGGTCCATTCTTCGCTGGTTTGGTCATCTTAAACGCATGTCCCCAACCAGGATCCCATGACGTCCTATGGAATCCGTACCATCAGGCAGGCGTCCTCTAGGTAGACCCAGGACTGATATGATTAGATCAAGTCCACAATCGTCCTACCGTTTGGGGATTACCCTTGATGATTTAGAGTCTATGGCGGAGAATCGAGAGCTATGGAGGGTTCACTTGAGCAACATTACACCCACGACGCACTTAATGGATAAGCGGGCCTTTGAAAATGAATGAATGAATGAAAAGGATACTATCTACTCAGGCTATACAGTAATGCAAATATCTTTCGGTTACCTCGGTTACTTCGGGTTCGTGGTTTAATATAGTACCTCCTCAACTGTGAAGATAATTTAGTTTGCTTTGGTCAGGCTACATGAAATGCCTAATGAAATTGAAATGAAATAATAAATTTGTCTATAAATGAAGAAGACTTTTGAAAGTCCAGCTAATCACGACGTTTTCAGTTCTTTCAATGTTCTCTGGCGATAATTCTATAGCAGAAAATAAATGTTCGATAAAATTGGAGAACATTGAACAATATGCAGGTACAGCGAAAGTCGAGCGGTGGTTTCAGGGGTTTACGATGCTGGAAAAAACGAAACAAAAATCATTTCGTATTTCTCAATATGTAATTAAAGAAGTGATGCGAAACGAAAACGAAAAGTTACTTCATAATAACTAATTTCGTTTTCTTCTTCGTATCCGCAAGAGTTTAAGATGCTGTGCAGTTTAAAGTACATAGGATAATTTTCATAGTGCAATATTACCTGATAAATAGATATAGATACATTTTTCTCTACAATGTAAATGTAGCCGTCAGCTACTATAAACGTCAATAATGACCAGTGTAAAAGTGACCAGCAAATTCTGCACACACATTGGCCATGCAGTGATTGTGTGCCCTCTCTTCTTCGCGTCAACTTATTTTTCAAATCTAACACACACAAGACCCAGAGTGACATGACAATGACAGCCAACTCCGACTGAGCGCATTTTATACTAAGCTCAACTCAATTTAATCCTACGCTCATCGCAAAAGTGTTATACGTTTCTCATGATTCACTCAACGCTAGCAATGCCCCCATCAGCCCTCACGACCTACAATCACACTAACAGTCCAGCAGCATATAGTTCCTCTACTGTATGTCCAGCAGCGATTTAAATTGGAATCAACCACTTTACCCACTCGATGGCGTGGGCATACAATCGTTCGTTGGGTGGTGAAACTACATCCACCGATGGTTGATCGTGTGGGGAGCTTCCGATTCGACGCGACCGACGTTCTTCATCCGCGATGATGATCACTTGCTACTTCAAGAGCTCAGTTTCAATCTTGGGTCGGTGCATTGCAGATCGTACGGAAAGTAACGGTCGTTTGAGTTTGAATTGTTTTAATCCGCTTTTAATTAACTCGTTTATTTTATTTAATTCATTTTATTCGTATAATACATTTCAATTAATTTTGTGCATTTCTGTGTGGATAATTGAATTAAGTTGGTTATTGTGAATTTACTTAAATGTCCAAAACTAAAAATGATGTCATTGCATAAAATTCAAAAGATGGAATAACGCATCCAACAAGTGTTTATTTTATTATATTGTGTTTGTGTAAAAGAAAAAAAAATAGTTTTTCCGATTTTGAAAATTATTGTGGGCGGTGTTTAGAGTTTGTATCTATCTACTGGTAGTTGTGCTCTTTTGCATTTAGTAATGCCCACACGGTTATAAAACTACTTCCAAATTGGGGATGTCCATATATGAAATACGTTGCCAGAGTTAATAAATTGTTTTGCAGCACTTTTTTTGAAATTCTTGGAGCTACACGGATTAAGTCATCCATACATCAACCAACACACATACAATAAAACAAACAATTGTGGTAAGTTTAGGACGACACTATTGATTTTTTTTTTAAAGGTTTAGTATCTAATTAACGTCTTCAAAATGTTGGACTTCATAAATCTGATTGTTCAGTCTTTTTTATAGATATTAAATACGATTTGTGTTATTTAATATTTAAAATTAGTACGTGGCTATATTTAGTAAAAAAAAAATTTTTTAGAAACCGAAGCATTTCAAATCTAATAAAATACGTAGCTTTTTATTTTAGCGCTTGTTAGTGGTTAAATAAATAGTAGTATAAGCTTATAACGGAATTAAAAAGACCGACTAAATTCGTTTGTTTTAGGGCCCTATTATCGTTCGCGAGTCGAATAAAAAAACAGGCGAATGTGACTGTTTGGTATTGTGATTTGCGAATGTGAAAAATAATATTCGCCTGAATTGTCAAAAAGTTGGCGAATGTAAACTCACCGTATTGCGGTTAGCGAATTTAGTGAAAGTCGTTCGCCTCAAACAAACATCAAAATCTGGCGAACAAAAATGTTGTGTGTCTAGTAAGACGACTTTAGTTGATTGTGATAAATTGTCTGTTTTTGAGTTCTAGAATTAGTGAAAATAAGAGGAAATAATGAAAAAGGGTGGTGTAAAATATTAGAAAATATAAAAGCATTGTTTTTCATATTTTTATCATTTTATTTTAAACGAAAATCGGTAGTAAAATTTTTGCGTCGATTGGAAACGAATGCTTTTCCTTTTTGTTGGAAGGGCAAGAATCATTTATGTGCGGGTTAATAGAATTTAACACAAATGCAATGTTTTATCCGAAATATAATTGTGCAAAAGTGAAAAAGTAGATTTCTGATAGCTTTTTAAATGTTTTTTCATCCGTTCGGCCAACCGTGGAGCTTTAAAAATATCTTCTTGGTTTTCCGTAGTGTGTACGTAAAGCCATTATATCCCTGGCTATTATTGTCGTTGCAAAATAAAACATTTCAACACATCTAAACATTGTTTTCCTCACATTTCCACCAATGTATCGGAATTTTTGATGAAATTTTTTCCATATTTTGTGAACTTTGACGTTTGTCATTCGAGTTTTTCGTTGTGCCTGAACTGGTTTCGAGGCGAACATTCAAATTCGCTAACCATAATACTAATAGGCGATTTGTTCGCCAAGCAAGTCGACTTGGGCGAATTATTCGACTCGCTAACTGTAATAGGGCCCCTAACCAAATTTCGTTATAAGTTATTATCTAGTGAAATGTAAAAAAAAAGAAAATCAAGTTTTGTTAAGAAAACCAAATAAGAAGAAAAATAGCGGCCGCTAGATCGGTTAGATCTTGGTTCAAATATTTTTAAAGCACGTTAATTTGTAATTCCGTATTATTCACTCGAATTAAACCGTTTAAATGTTTTTTTTTACCTGTTGCCAGATAAACCTTCGTTTTAAATCGCTCTCCAATGACCGGCATTAATAATATTTACAATTACTATTACAATTTCTTTATTTGAGTCTTCAATAATCATTATAGAAAATCGCCCCGTAGGCTTTTTAATCATTTCATTATAATACAATCGTCGGCATAATTATTTAGACAAAAGTAAAGTTAATTCTACTTATAAATTTGAACTTACTTCAAGTACATTTTGGCATCAATGGAAATGTCATTTAAATTCCGTTTGAATGATACAAAACTTTCCTTAACCCATTAAGTACCCATTGAAAATCTAGAACTTTTGTAAGAGTATACTTTTTTGACTTTTTTCCTCGGTCTCAAAAAAAAAATGGTTTGATGCAAAAAGTTTCTTCAAACAATTCTAATAGTGACTGCAAAAAATTTTTTTTTTCAAAAATATCTTCGCTAATATTTTTTATGATTTATTAAACTTCTAGAAGCATACCTCGGAATCTAAATATAATAAAGGGCTTTCCAATAAGAGGTGTTATTTTTGTATTCAAAGAAAAATGCTATTTTTTGAGATAAATGATCGGATGATTATTTTATAATAAAGAGGAAGGTATGCCGTTAGGTATAATAATGAAAAACAACATCAGCCAAATGGCCACCACGAGCACACTTACAGGACCATATCCTTTTCATGGAATTTTCCATAACCAAATCGCAAAGTGGCTGGCCTATGCAGGGCTGACTTTATGCGACTAAATTTGCATTTTTCCCCTTTTCTTCTTTCTATCTCCAATGAGACCACTTTTTCAAAATTGTCCATATTTGCCCCTTTTCTGTATTTCGTTGATAATTTTCCCATTTTGAAGAAAAACACGTTTTTGTATGAAGCACAAAATGTTACATAATAAATACTTCACGAAACGAGCTCACAACTGGGATCTGTTGTATGCGTCCTTTTTCTTTTAGCTTTTGTCCTATTGTCATAAGTTTAGCCATTATAGCCATTTAGCCATAACTTCCATGTTCAATGCAACAATAAGGTAGAACGAGACGAGAATATGCGCAAGCCATTTTAACTTTAGCGAATTTAACTCGTTTTGCGTTTTTTTTTTTTTCTGCCATTTTTAGGCAGATTATATAGTATTGCCCCTTTTTGTATGCAAATCTCCTTTTTTTTGCGACTTTTTCAAAATCTTCGAAGTCAGCCCTGGCCCCTATGTTCTCGATAGCCTCACGAATTTTATCTTTGAGATCTTGAATCGTTGTTGAAATCGCAGTTGTTCTTGAGCGACGTGCACGGGTTTTGTTCTTCACATCACTAACTTGTCCCAACAGCTCGAATTTTTCAACCAATTTCTGTATTGCGGTCCGACAAGGTGCTTCACGACGACCAAAAAATACTTTAGTTTTGCGAACTGTGACTGCAAGATTTTCACCATTTTTGTAGTGAATTTTAATAATTTCAATGCGTTGTTGAAGCGTGTATCGTTCCATTTTTAGTAATGGCGTAGTTTCTACCTGTCAAATGTCAAAGAATAAAAGCTTCAGAAGTGACAGCTACCGAAATAGCGGGCCATTCACAATAACACCTCTCATTGGAAAACCCTTTACGTACCTACTAAATTTTAATTGATCAAAAGTGGACTATTAAAAAAATCTGTGTTTCAGGATATGCATATCGGTTGAACAAAAAATGTTGCTTATTGCAGCAATATTATTGCTGGCGTGGCGATACACAGCATATATTGAAAAGCAACTAATACTGGCCTTGTAGAACTATTAATATTTGCGATAAGTGACACTTTGCTAGACATTCGAGCATGTTACTACGTTTTATTAATTTTTAAAAAATATGTCGATCGATCCAGATTTTAATACAAAGTTCGAAGGGATAGGAAAAAAATATGTCCGACAGCTGGAAACTTCTTGGCAATACTGATGATTCAATATGAGAATAGGTTAAAATAAAGTTGCGTATTGCTTATTGACACCCTATTGGAGAAAACAGGCCAAACATTTATGAATAATTTGTAAAGGTGCTAGTACACGAAATGTAGCACGCCTCATATATATGTAGCGCTGACGTCAAATGACGTCCGATGGGTACATGCCATGTACAAGCTCTCTTTGTGCACTCTCTGTTGACGTCAGAGCCACATATTTATGAGACGTGCTACATATCGTGTACTGGCACCTTAAGTGAATCCCTGACATCTGGAAGTATTGCCCAAAAATGGTTTCAAGTCTTTTTTTGAAGATATTGATTTAGATTTGTGCCTATTATTAGTTGAATAAAGTAAGGTCATGAAAAAAAAATTTTCAAAATCGAATAAATTAATGTTCCTTATTTCTTAAAGTATGTACACCAAGCGAGTTTGAACTTTGAAGTCGATCGGATAAAAAATAAAAATGTTCCTATACAAATGTTGACCACCTCCCATTTATCCCTTTCCGGGTTGAATTTCGAAATAGGTAGCCATCCTTATTCCTTCTAAACATTAGAAAAACATCTTCTGTGCAAAATTTAAGCTTTCTAGGGCGAAGGGCTTGGGCTGAGAGTTGATGAGTCAGTGGATGAGTGAGTGAATCTTAATTTTTATTTTTATATACGAGAAGAAGAAAACTGTGGACAAAGTTTGTTGAACCTCGACTGTTTTATTGACAGGACTGGGGGATTTGAAGAATTTGATATATAGCTCAGCAAATCTTCTAAAGAGTTGTGTATGCTTTTAGGTTGCCACAAGACAAGCTTTGTGAGCCAAGTTTTTAATTGCAACTAAGGTGCTATACAAGGAAAGCAATTGCCTAGTAGGAGACCTCCTTACTTGAAGTGGTCCCCTTCGCATTAGGTCCTAATAGGTTCAGTGAGCGGCAAAAGTGAGTGAAGCTGAGATGAAAGTAAATGTGAACAAATCTGAAGTGATGGTCGTCTCCAGAACGCCTGTTCAATGCACTCTGCATGTTAGTGGAGTCCCATTGAAACAGGTGGAGAAGTTTAAGTATCTCGGGGTCTTATTCACGAGTGATGGAAGGATCAATGCCGAGTTTTCCTGTAGAATTGGTCAGGCTGGATCGATTTTGAGACAGCTTGGTTTAAATGTGACAAATATTGACTTTGTATGGGAGGTAACAGAACTACTTGGCCGACATAGCCCATTTTCAATACCAACCTGGCGACGGTAAAAAGAAGTCGTCGCCTAGGTCAATTCCTTTGGACGCTTTCCTGCTTTCAACAGACAGACAGACAGACAGACAGACAGACGGACATGGCTAAATCGATTCAGAATGTGATCCTGATTCAGAATTTATATACCTTATAGGGTCTCCGGTGAATCCTTCTTGGCGTTACAAACGTAATGACAAAGTGAATAGAATATACCTTCCTGTGGAGGGTATAAAAAATTGCATACAATAAAAATATACATATAGGTGCCTACACTGCGAAAGCGAATTCTTGTCCAAACATATATAAAATCGGTTTCTTCTGCGAATGTAAAGCCTTTTTTATTACTAAGCAAATGAACTCATTGCACTGGTGTATACAATTAACTTGCCAAATGTTTACAAAAGCTACTTCCATATGTACAGTACATAGGTTCCGTAAATTTGCGTTCGCGACGCACAAGGGGATGCGCAAATTACAAAGAGTTCCCTCCATTCACCCTAATTCCAGAGGAAGCAATTTAATTAACAAAATATCGTTCTATTAGTTTCTTTGTTGAAGAACAAACTTCTGCATGGCTTTCGCTGATCACTGATCGTATGTAGATATAAGATATCCTATACAGATACACACAGTCGTTGCCGGGCACTTTATTTATTTATCTCTGGTAGTGTCAAAATTTTATGAAGATCTTTATGGGAATATATGTCTACTGCAGACACTGCAAAACACTCTTGCCACCGGACTGGACTGTGTGTGGGGAGACTTTTGTTTAGATCGTAAAATATATTTTCAAAGAATTTGTTTGCTTATCATATAGACTCCCTCGCGCTTGTGATCGGCATTTTTCTTTTTTAAATGAACTATGCAATAAGCAACGTTTGCTTATTAGTACCTAACCTATAGGTGTGTGTCAGACCGAGTAACAAGCACTTTTTGTTAAATTTGATGATCAAAGTTGTTTCCACACCTTCAGGTTGTACTCGGTGATATTGTTTGCTTATGAAATCCGACCAAAGTCAATGCAGAAGGGAGATATAGTAGTCTCCTTTGTGCTATTTTAAATTGTGTATACAACATCGATACATGGGAGTAAATTTGAATATTTTAAATTTTGCTAATGTAGGTACCTACATTATTATGTTATTATTCTGTTTTGATGACTACGCGAAAGCAGACACTTTGAAAATAATACCTAATCTACTCATATTGGAAGAGAACCCTAATCACGTAAAATTTCGGTGCCGTGAAATAACGCCAAGTGCAATAGGGCAAACTTTTGAAAATTGGCCTTATTTCGCTAAGCAAAAGTGTACTAATGCCAACTTTCAACAGTTGGTCTTATTTCACTTTTGCCAAGTGCAATAACGCCAACAAAATTTGAGTAAAAAGACCAACTTGGTCTTGGTGTCTAAGATAACTGACGAATTTACCGTTCTTTAAATCGACATGGAAATAGTTTTTAAATAAGAATTGAGTTCATTTGATTAGTAAGTGAAAGTTTGGCGCAGGGACATTTAAGTTAAGGCCCCGACCCATAGAATCCGTCACATCCGTTGCGGCAATGTATTCGACTGACAGGTTGATAGAATACACAGTAGCTTATGGAACGTGACCCATGAGCAACGAACGTGCCGGATGCGACGGATAAAGTAGGTTTACTTTCTACTTTTCTGTCCGTCGACCCGTTGACAGTTGGCAGAGCGTGAGAGTAAGCATTTTCATTGGTGGAAATATAAGATAATGAGAGAAACTGTCTCTCATATGTCATCGGCTGTCAACGTATGCGACGAATTCTATGGGACTGTTCGTTCCGTCGAATACGCCAATCCGTCGACGCAACGGATGCGACGCATTCTATGGGTCGGGGCCTATAATTCCAAGTTTTGGTTATCTAGCATTTCGCAAAGCGACATAAAATCAATTATTTTGATACAAGACCAAAAATGATATTTTTCCATAACAAAATCTTGTTATACCGTTTGAATTAATAATAATCGATCACTGATTGTAAACAAATTTCTAATGAACTGAAGTAAAAATTTAAAAATTAAATATTTAAATGTTTACTTTATTTTAAAAAAATTTAATTTGCTCGAATCTCTATAAGAAATGTCATGTGCACAAAACTAAAATAATGAACTATCGAAAATTGGGAATATTCAAATTTTGGGGACCCTTTCTAATTTTTCTAATTGATCCAAGATGATGCAACCCGTTATTACTGTGGCTTTCCTGCAAGGCAAGCAAACTATTTTAGGTGGTAATTCCTGGCACACACCACTATATGATGGATACCTGAACTTTTGCGTAAGAAGATTCTAAAAGCGAAGCCGGAAAAAAAATTTAGAGCAAGGGAGGATCGATTTGGGGTGTAAAAAATTAAAAATTCGCGCGAGTTTTACAGTTTTACAGCGATTTTTTTTTTAGTGAGCTCAGAAGTCATCAGAATGAGGTTTGTTCGATTCGATGACAAACGTACAAATGCAGCGATGAAATTCAACATTTCGAAATGTTGTAAAATATATGGCGAAATGCGGAACATTTGGCGCTTGAAATGCAGAATTTTGCCGAAATGATGAATTTAGGTGTGGTTTAAACGTACTATTAAGCTTAGTATACGCTGCTTGAGCTAAAATTTAGCTCCCATACAAAATCTCTCCAAAATGTTGCTGAGCTAAATTTAAGCGAATCTATTTAGCCGAGCGTACGCTTTCATTTCAGACTTTACAATGCACATGATTGTATGTACAAGGTGGCGCAAAAATAACCTTCCGATGTTTTTTGGCTGTAATTTAAAAAAAAAATGAAAAACTTTGATTCTTCTTGTGGATTATTTTTATTTGGTCTTTTAATTTTTTGTACATCAAGTCGAGAATATGATGTCATGTAAATGGCCGCCGCCACAGTTGATTGTCATTTGAGCCCTTTTTATGGCATTTTCCATCACTTTGGCCAAAACTTCCGGCGATAGGTCCTCACATTCTTGACGGATATTGTCTTTAAGAGCTGCAAGAGTCTGAGGCTTGTTGGCATAAACCCGCGACTTCAAAAAGCCCCACAAAAAGAAGTCTGGAGCGGTCAAATCAGGCGATCTTGCTGGCCAGTGCAAATCGCCAAAACGGGAGATTATTCGCCCGGGAAATGCATCCTTCAGCGCTATTGGTTGTGGCACGTGCAGTGTGTGCCGTTGCACCAAAGAAACACAAACTTTGGAGAAGAGGTACAATTTATTCAACGTTTTCTTCATATTATACTTAATACTACCCTAACAATGAAGCGATACTTAAACTTTTTCAATCTATATAGGGCAGAACGAGCTCTACGGCGAAGCGTGAGCGTCGGAGTACGGGTTGAGTTGAGATTGCGAGCTCTACGGCAAAGCGTGAGCGTCGGCGGGCGAGTTCTAATTCTAACAGAACGAGCTCTACGGCAAGCGTGAGCGTCGGATTACGGGTTGAGATTGCGCGCTCTACGGCAAAGCGTGAGCGTCGAACAAGGGGGGCCGGGGCTATTAGGTTAGGTTACTACCTCTGGCGGAGTGTTCACCTTCAAAAATTCACTGCTAATTGATCAGAATCAATTTAATGCAGTGGGAGTCCGGAATATTTCTTTATTTGGTGGCAGGTGCAATATATATGCTGGACATGTAATTGAAGGGGTGTTTCATTACATCCCAATTCATCAAGTTGCGGCAAAAAGAACTCGTTGATCATTGCTCTGTAGCGCTCACCATTTACAGTAACCGTTCGACGGCGCTTCCATGACATCTTCGGCTACAGCAGCAATATTCTCTGCAGAACGGCTACTCCGGGGTCTGCCACGCCTGGCAGCATCTCGTGTTGTGCCAGTCTGCCAGTCTCTTCAAGGCGAGCGGCTAAACGTCGCAGTGTTTCACCAGTAGGCGTTGGACGGCTAGGAAATCTGCGACGAAGTTCACGTTGTGCCAAAGTCACCGACCGATTATTGCTCAAATAAATAGTTACCAATATTCCGCGTTCTGGAGCAGTGTAGCGTAACATTGTTTATTAACGTGTATTTCGCATGTGTTTACTACACAAATGTCAAAACAGAACTGACATTAGGGGCCAATCGCAAAATTTATAGCATTTTCTGATAGGAGGATTAGGTACTTTTGCGCCACCTTGTATCTATCAAAATGTATCACGTCCATTAATGGTTCTGGGCCTTTTTTCAACTTTTGCCAGATCATGTTGTTTTTTATTCTGTTGTGTTTTTATGTTGCGGAAAAGTAAATAATGTATTCATTTAAAAAAGTAAAAAGTTTTCTTAAATAAATACCTCGACGAGGAATCCCTTGAAAGTGCAAAATTTGAGATCTATGAAAATTAGTTTTAACGACAGCTGTTTTCTTTTTGTAAAAATTTTGCTGGGATTTTAGCTAGTGTTTGGAGAAAAAAAGTGAAACCAGGGGCCTGTAACATAACGCGACAAGTAGTTGTAGGACAAGTGAATTTCGAAAACTTGTAAAAGATCGTGTAATACAAAATGACAAGTCCGTGAAAGCTCCGACAATTGTCGCGATGAAAGATAACAAGTGGGAAATTATATAATTTCCCTCTTTCTGTAACAAAACACGACAAGTGTCAAGAAACACTTGTAGAACTGTGCTTCAATGAGGACAGGTTGTTACTATCCGATGGAGCACTCAGGCACAACTATACTGGTCCATTGTTCCAAAAGGAGGATAGGTGATTTGAATATTGTCAAAAGCTGATAAGTGCATTTTTAATGTAATACCTAGCCTAACATTTATTTTGTGTAATTAACGTAATAATTCTAATATAATTTATTTAGTTAGTACTTACAATTGCGCGTTTCTTATCATTTTGCCAAAATACGATAAGTCCAATTCTTATTTTGCGGAACTACGTTTAGGCTTTTCGCCAGGCTGTGTATATATTTCCTTCTATTTTGTACATTAATTTTCTTTTGTTAGGACATCACTGAAAGCACCATAAAGGATATCTTTTCCTCTCTTATGTTAGTTTAAATAGAATTTTTTTGTTTTGCCATCTTCACGTTCTAAACGCTTGTCGAAGAATGCCGACAAGTCAAGGAAATTTAATTCTTTTGACAAGTGCAACGATTTACGTTCTGTTACAGAATTAATTTGTACGTGAATTAAGACTTGTCGACTTATCATGTTGTGTTATAGGCCCCCAGCTAAAATTTAGTTTCCCTCGAGCTGCGTTGGTTACTTCGCTTTATTTACAATAATTTCTCCTCGGTTATTCATATGAATTTCTTTCATAATAAGGTCCACTAAATGAAAAAACAAATTCCTTCACTTGAACGGATTTATTTTCTCAATTTTCATTGCTCATCATCGTCTTCTTTCAGATTTTATAAATTTTATTCCTCGAATTTCAAGTGGGTATAGGTTAGGTAACATCGGAAAAGGGCTACACGAATTACTAATTCTCATT
This sequence comes from Cheilosia soror, assembly GCA_949372485.1. Lineage (NCBI taxonomy): Eukaryota > Metazoa > Arthropoda > Insecta > Diptera > Syrphidae > Cheilosia > Cheilosia soror. The sequence goes on along the minus strand of OX443564.1, from coordinate 41,652,543 downwards.
GAACTAAAGTGTCATACATGGGACATGGCCCACTACTAGATCCAAATTGTTTGGATCTAAGTAAAAAATGTAATTGCGTACCTACATTATTCACATTTTCTATGTAGCTAGGACGTAACATTGTGTCAAAAGGAAACCTGAACCCAAGCAGTGATTTCGCCAACTTAGTTAGAAACCGCCGAATCATCGTAACTCTATCATTCGTTTGGTGGAACACAAAATGCACGTACAGATCAGCTATGGCTATGCTATAGTATCTCCTTATATGAAAGCCAAATGCAAAGGAAACGAACAAGATTCATGTAGGTAGGTAAGCGGATAGACCGGTTACCGATTACAGCCAGTTTCTTCCTCCAGAGGAAATTGCAGTTTTGCTTTTATCTATTTCCATCGTTTTAACGGATGTGTGCAGATAAAATTGGCCATGCGATTTTCTCTTTTTTCACGCTCAAAGGTAAGCATTGAAAAAATAACTATACCTAAGGAATTCGTATAATTCATTTCATATGCCGCTAGCATAGGTAAGGTATCTCTCTCGGTTTCAATCAACGCAAATCCAGTTTTAACCATTTGGCTAGCGCTAGGCTATGCGATGCCACTTTACTGGTTTTGTAATGCAAATGTAATGTTGCACGTGGTTGTACCTACAGTTGTAGATAAATGAAACAAACTGTGTTGGCAAGCTCGTACTTTTAGTCACATACAAATCACAGAGCGGAACAATAAACAGAATTTTTTTTGGTACGGATTTAATCGGTGGCGATCGTATCAAAACGGAAGAGACAAGCAGTAGATACATTCATAATTTTTAAACGTGATGCGTGAATGTGATGAGAATTTTTGCCAGCGAAATATGATAAATTGTCATGTCGTTTACGAACAACGCCGTGACTGGATTTGAATACGAGTACGTGCCGTGTAGTATTTTAGAATGACAGCTACATCAATACAAAACGTCTCGTTGTCCTGACTCCAAGTACATCTTCGGATAGGAGCCGATATTGTTTCAATGTGTCTTTGACGTTCGTGGCACAGATGAATAACATAAGTCGAGCACTCTTAAGTAGGGTGGCTGGCTGTCTACGAACCGCAGACACCGCAATTGGTTGGCCCATTGTTATACCACATGGATCTAGTATATACTGTATGTATAATTGTATACTCAATAGCTTAACCAAGTGGTGCTGTAAATAACGTTACGGGGGCAATTTGGGCTTGTATGGTTTTTAATTTTCCAAGTTCGTTAAGCAAAATGGGCAAAAAAGAAATGAAGCATCTTCTTTAAGATAAGGCAGTACAGTTGCAGTGATAGTGACGTATGACCTCTTCCTCCTCATACCTGCAGCAGAAGTCATTGTGATGGAGGCTTAAGATTGGCATAGTGGCCTATGTTAACTATAAAAGTAGAAGTTTCTATCTTTTCGGACTTGAATTTGGACAGATATGGTGAGAGTAAAAGCAAGTCTGATGATTTTATGGGTCCTAAATTTAAAAAATGTTGTCAATTCCCTAAAATGGGTGCCATGAAATAAAGTCTTATGCAAAAAAAAAATGTTCAAAACGTAATTTTTGATTTTTTTTGCAAAAAAGCCCAAAACGAGTTTTCTCGTCCCAATTTAACGCCTTTGTTTAGATAAACTCCAGAGTAATAATAAAACACAGGTAGTTCAAATTTTAATGCGATTTATTTGAATGGAATCGAAATCAGTAGAGAGCGATGTGATAAAAAATATTTTTCGATTTATTTTCCGGCGCAAAAACAAACAACGAAGACGGTTTGCCAACACCTGAAAAACAGGGCAATTCGTTATTAATCCCAGAGACTTCCAACGATTGGCCTAGTGATTTATAGATTGTCGTCGAAGCCAATCGAACAGGGAACTGAATCCGCACTTGAATTGGAATTGATGATCAGTTGGAATAATCGGAATTCGTGAGATAAGGACTTCCTTCCCTTTGCATTTGCTCTTGATGATCATCGCTTGAATCACGCATTGTTCATCAGTTTCTTGACGGACAACCGCGTACCGTTGGACAATTCCAGATGATTCAGATTCCGCAACATGATTATGATCGATTCCACCTTCAGCTGTGAATTATTATGCGGTGTAGTTCCTGGCACATCAAGCGAGTTTGAAGCCCCACAACCCAATTGGATAATCTCACTTTTTACACGCAAACTTATTTTTTAAAAAAATGATCGAATTAATAATGATCGCATTGAATTTCAATTGATCGTAATGCTTGTACCGTTTTTCGGATGTAATGCGCGATATACGCGAAACTCGAATCAATTGCAACAAAAAAAAAAAATCACATTTGCTCAATAGAAAATGACAATGGGAAAAGGATACCTGGCGCCATCTATTATGTACTTATGTCGTTAACTTCTTCACTCAAAATGCACACAAAACGTCTTTTATCACAATGAATTTCACAATTATCCGAAATTTTCCAAGCTTCACAACGAATTTTCCACCTTTATCTACATCGTCCAAAATCATCAAATCATGCGATAAAATGCAAAATTTCGTCGAAAAAAAAATTCAAATTTCCGAGTTGTCCACTAAGAATTTTCTATTTTTCCATTCGAAAAGCCATTCCGGAACAATTGCACACAAAAAATAATTTTTCGATTTTTTGCAAATTCCCGACTTATCCGGAGGGTTTTCCCAAAATTTTCTTTTGGAAGAACCTTCTCCTGGCAATTACGAACAACTAAAAAATAAATGTTAGCCAAATCGGCCCAGCCGTTCTCAATTAATGAATTACTATTCATTTTTCACACCATTTATTGTAGGATTTTGAAGTGGGTGCCACGTTTTTTGTATGTAAAGTTTGGAACTTCACCTTTTTTTCAATTCTCCCCATATATTTGTTGTTCTTGTTTGGATTTTATTTCCACTTTGATTTGGACTTTATTGCACTTTTGAAAATAAAATAAAGTCCAAAATTACGTTTTGGACCTTTTTGCATAAGACTTTATTTCATGGCACCCCTAAAATATCCCATAGAGACTATAGAGGTAGGTACGTATATATTGAATACCTCTTTTATCTCTGTGAGGGAGGGATAGGGATTTGTTTTAAAAGTCAGCTTGTTTCCCTCTAAAAACTTCCAACTTACTGAGGCTCAGTGGGAAAAATTAATTTCTGTCAATTGGCCAAATAAATTTTATCTAGAAAGTTTACCCGAAGCGGACGTTTTGAATTTTGGGAACAAGGTGTACAAAATGACAAATGTGGAATTAGCATTAAGTTCTTTTTTACGTAAAAATTACGAGTTGCACAAATTTATTAGAATTTTATGGTTTTTGAATTTGGACAGTGGAAAATTTTGAAATTTCTGAAATTTGTGACCGTGAAGAGTCTCTGCTGAGACACTGCAGCTTTCCATCCTCTGCGATCCCGCGCACGCTGATTCCAGTTATCTAGACCAACCGCTCTGGCATTCGCGATCGCTTTGAAACGGAGGTTCTGTCTTGTCCTCTCGGCTCTCGAACCTGGGGACTGAGATGAGATTCGAAGATCCTCTGGCTGAAGCATTATTGTCCATTCGCTCGATGTGGTCGAGCCAATTTTTTTAGACTACGCCCACATCTTGCTACATAGCTCATATATAGTTTTCGCGCGTGAATCAGGTTTGACTGGATTCCGAATTCGGCCATCGCCAAGTCTGTGAGATGCACAGATGGATGCTCGCAAATTTGTTAAGAAGAAGTCGCTGATCATGCGTCTTAGGTAATGTTCACTGTTAACATTTATGGCTTTTCCTCCGGAATTTAAAAAAAAATAGTGCCCGATGATTCTGTTCGTCGATAAAACGCACCAAACAGTAACTCTTGGACAATGTATAGGGGTCGTTGGTGTTTCAGTCGCGGATTATGTGTTCGTGGAGCCCAGTAGCGATAATTTTGCTTATTTACGTGGCCATTCAGGTGGAAGTGAACCTCGTCGCTCCGAAAGATGCAAACAGTGTAAAATCCCCCACATGGGTTTCACAAACGTTTTTGCGTAAACTAAAGTGGTGTAGTTTGAAATAGCTATCATTCTTACCACTGAGTAAGTAACTGAGTTTACGAGTTGTTATTAATGTTATTCTCTCAAAAACACTACTACCTAATTCATAGACTGAAATTCGACAAAATTTCCCAACAAAAATTGTCAGGGTCAATCCCAACTAGCGAGAATCGTTGTTACTAATCAGTTCCCCACTCAGTATAGTCTTTCTTTAGAATTTCGTGACTAATACTTTTTGGTCTCTTCCGCAATGACAGACGTGGGTTTTCACACAAACTTCGTTCCACCGCCTCAATGTTATCGGTGGTCCTTGATGTTCTGCTGGGCCCTGACTTACAGTGTTACAGCTGAAGAACTTTCGCGGAATCTTTGCACCCACGATCGAATCAAATTTACACTTGGTCCATCGCTCAATAGTCGAATACTGTAACCTTTTGAGATAGGTATTCGCATTTGAAAACATCAATCCACTCCCGGACGTAAGGTATCTACTTTAAAAACAAAAATAAAATGTCATAACAAAATCCTAAATTTGTTTGCCACGTTAAATTAGTTGATACAAAATTGGTGATGGCAATAGGCAGACTTGTTACTCATAGTGACCACATCACCCGCTTTTGGCGGGTTTTACCCTCTTTTTTACCTAAAAATCCTCCACCCGCCACCACAACCATTTCCCCGCTTTTTGATAAAAAATCGGAATTTAATTCTCTTAAGAATTTTCTTAAGTCATTTTTTTCACTACGTTTGAAGATTTTTTTAATTAAAAAACGTATAAGAACACTGATGGCAGAACTAAGCTGCCGTAGACAACTTCAGTTGGCAAAAGTGGACGAAAATATCAAATGTCATGTGTCAAAGAAACAACCAATGTTATTCATTGACATTCGCTCCGTCAAAGAGAGCGCGTTTTAACGCTGCATTTCACCGCCGCGTTCCACCGCCGTTGTAATATACTGCAATACATTATCCTCTGTCACACAGAGCGCGTTTCTAACGACGCGTTGAACTCACATTACAGATTATTTCTCTGACGCGGAGCGTTGAGAGTCATTTTTGTAGTACCAAATGGTGATATGGGTAATGAAATGTATAAAAACTGTTTTAAAGTGTGAGATATGGGAGATAATAAAAAAAATAAATAGGTGGCGCAACAGGCGTGTAGACACCCTAGGCCTAGCTTCTCGCAACCATTCGTTTTGTGTGAGTTTCTATTTTTGGGACGAATGGAAGGGACCTACAATTTTATGCCGAGTCCGAACGGCTAAATTGAGAAGCTTTTTCATGACAGTTATACTCTCGGATGTTTGTCAGACGTTCGCGAGAGGTGGCGCAGTAGAAAAAACCTTAAGATGTAATTTGTGTTTTTCCGGGGATCGAACCTGGGATCCCTCGCACAGCAGTCCAACACACTAACCACTGCGCTACTGCGCCCAGTTGCAATAGAATTAAATGAGAACTGTATTCTCTAACATTTCTCTCTTTTTATTATCATTTTTATGCCGTGCACCAATTTTTTTCTTTTTTAAAAATTTCGTAGCACGGCAAATAAATTCAATAATTCCTCATCCAAGCTGGTTGACATTTTGAAAGATTTTGATGATAGCTAGGTATCTGTTTGACGTCGTCTACCGCGGCGTTGAGAACGTCGCGTCAAAAGAATCTCACCGCGGCGTTAATAACGCGTTCTGTTTGACGAAACCGCCAAGATAACGATTATTTTTAAAGAATTATATTAGATTTTACGTGACAATACATGAAGTAAACAGATTTCTACTATTTTGCACGCCCGCTTTTAGCTTCAAAAAAACCCGCCGCCTTTTGCCAAAAAATAAATGGTCACGTTTCATAAGTCATAACTACCTAAATAGTTTAAACAAATTGTAGTTAAAAAATTAATGTTTATATAGTTGCAGCAGATTGTGGCACGGAGAAATCCTCACCAGCCCACAAACCCAACCTAACCTAGTTACAGCAGATAGGTCCTATGTAATTTGTTAAAGTTTTTATCCTGAATTGAGCATATCACGACTTGACACTGACAGTGATTAGTTTGCTAAACTATCGAGGATAGCCCAACGGAAGCGAATTGTTCCAGCCGTAAATCCTACAGCCACTTTAAAAGAAAGGACATCGACTGTGTTTCACGTTTCACCATTGACCACAATAGTGAAGTGACTCTTTTATAAGTTCTGTTGGTAGCGTAATATTCAATAATACCTAACCTACCTATACTATTCACTTCAACTACACATATTTCAATTCCATAGGAAAATACGACATGTAGGTACGAGTCTGATGACATGACAATGCATTCATTTCATCTTCTTTCTGAATCATCATCGAGGTGTGGTCTAACAGAATTACACAGATAATTTTCTTTATAATTCCACAGCAAATATACGATCAAAAAATTAATGACGTTTGATTAATAACGTTATACGCGCATCAAATTGGCTTTCGATTTGTTATTTTATTAAGTAGGAAAAAACGAAATTAAAAAAGCAAAGAATCATTCGTTTTGATTGGGTGTTGATTGAGATAGATTTGTAAAAACAGTTCTCCCTCCCTCTCTCAAGTTGTATAAGACACAGCACACAGATGCAAATAGAGTTCAGAAGATTTTTGATGAAATCACTCGCCCAGTTCTCAGGCTAGAAGCTTTTGTGACGTTTCATGCAACAATGAGTCTGAAAAGTATAAACACAAAGCTCAGATACAGATCCAACAATTCCAACCTCACTCATTCAACTCCACCGGATGTACGTATTGTTGCTTGTTTTATACACAAAGTTGACTTCGGATATGGTAGTGGACACGGACAGTAATAAAGGGGCAGATGACAATAATTATTCAACTCGTTTGCCGGCCGCAATCTCAATTAGGTTAGGTTGGCATTAGCTTAGCTATGGTTCCAACGGTTTTGGATGGGATTCCAAAATGGAAACAAGAATGATGTACATAACATCGTGAGAATGGCGCGTCGAATGCGCCACGTTTAGTTTGAACATTGAATTGTTTTGTCTGTTCTTTTGTGTCAGGACAGATACCGACTAAGGCTAGCAGTGTATTCACATTCCTGAACTGTTGTCAACTGTAGTTCGTTTATAGCACGTATTTATCACCTCTATTCGATATTTGACATTTTTGCCAATAAATATGAGCTCATATGTCATCAATTTGAAGACATTTTAAAGTGTACCTACCAATTAATGACAGGGTCGAAGATTTTATGTTCGACGCATGATTTTTGCTAAAAATTTGTGTTAATTCTGTGATTAATTATCGCTGCTGTGTGATATTTTAAAAGTAGGTATAGTTTTTTGAAGATTGATTTACTTTTAAGGACTTTTAAGGTTAAGGCCATTCACATGGGAGCGAACGAACGAATTGATGAAATGCGAACAAACCACTTTTTATGCATTTATAAACAGAAAATTGCACATTTTACTACTCCAAGATGAGAATAATTAATTATTCCATCAAAATGTATTAAGAACACAAGTTTATTAACAGTTTAAATAACGAAATTTCGAAATCCAAAATTTTTGCCGCGAACGAAAACACCCTGGCGCGAATTATCAGTCTATTCACAATCCACATCATTTAAATCGCGTTCCACAAAGTAGCGAATAAAAAATTCGTTCGAACTTAATCTTATTCCAAGAGGAGGATATCTTGGAATAATAAAATGTGGAATTTTCTGTTTATAAATGCATAAAAAGTGGTTTATTCGCATTTCATCAATTCGTTCGTTCGCTTTCATGTGAATGGTCCTTTAGTCGGAGGTAATTAGGAATGTTACCTTATGAATCTTTATAGGGCTTATTAAAAAAGCTTATATATCAAATTAAGGCAGCACACCATAAGTGGTACATTGTATTGAACTCACCAACAAAATTGGGTAAAACTTTTTTAACTTTCTCGCCCGGCGTTAGGTCTTATCGCCCAAGGTCATAACACCCAAATTAAAAATGTTATAACGCCCAAGTTTTTTCTTAAGAATTTTTTTTTTTGTAAAATTTACTGAAATTTGGGTGATGTGACATTGATTTTGGGCGAAATGGCATTATTTTTACTAACGCCCAAAAAATGCATAACGCCCACAAACAAACAACAAAATGGAAATAAAGGCCAAAAAGAATTTACAGTTTAATACGTATGCTGCTCCCCTGCAACTCCCCTGCTTGAGTTTACTGTCAGATTTGGGTATACGAATACGCGTTACTTTGGGCGATATGTCATTCTATTTGGGCTTTGCGACGCTTTATTCCTTTAAATTTGGGCGATGTGGTGGTTTTTCGACGTTATGACATCTTTCAATTTGGACGTTATGACCTTGGGCGATAAGACCTAACGCCTTTCTCGCTTACCTTTACGCGCATACTCGTCGTAGTAATAGCCCAGCAGAAATAGGTTTCGAACAACAAAAAAATTCGTTACAGCACTCTGACAGCGGAATATTGTCGAACAAGCTCTTGTAAAAGAGGACAAAATGGCCGCGTTCCACTAACCACTAGTCATCTAGCACATAATAACCCTGATGGAGGAACGCTGGCGCTAGAGATCTAGCAAAGTGACATTAAAACCAATTCCAATTCGTATTATTTCATCTTCATGAGAGTCAAAAATGCATTTTGTGCCATCATGCCGCATATTTATTAATAATATAATATAAATAAACAAAATACAATGTACATAATATAAATTACATACAAGTTTGAAATCCCATTTTAAACCAAATTGGAAATATTTGACTTCTGCGCTTTCACTTTTATTTTGACAGTTCGGTATATTTTTATACCCGGTACCACACTGTGGTGAGGGTATATTCACTTTGGCATTCCATTTGTAACGCACATAAGGAGGCGCTGTAGGTATGACAAACTATATATATTATTGATCAGCATCACTTTCTTAGTCGATCTAGCGATGTCCGTCTGTCTGTCCGTCTGTCCGTCTGTCCGTCCGCACGATTACGGCCGTAATTTAAGAGCTATCGACTTGAAATTTGGTACGTAAGCTTTTATCCACCAAACTGAGGCTAAGTTCGAAGATGAGCAAGATCGGATGAAAACTACTACTACCTCCCATACAAAAATATCGGATTTATATAGCTTTTTGATGTTAAAAATTAAATTTAAATAGCTACAATAAAGATAGCAAGTTTAAACTTTGCACATATTGTTTTGATAATATTTTAAATTTTTTGACAAAAAATGAGCTTGATCGAATAAAAACTACCCATACCTCCCATACAAATATATATTTTTTTAGTACTAAAATATTTTTTTTTATTTTTACAATAATACAGTACCGGGTATTTGAGCTTTGGCATAGTCGAAGATAATTGTCTTACTGGTTTTTCAATCTACCAGTTAATTTTGAGCTAGATTGAAAAATTTCCCCGAAAAGGATATTTCGCAAAATGTGCTAGAGCTTAGCGGAAATGCTGAAATGTAAATTTTTTTATATGGGGTTTGGCATCTCATCTAACGGCCAATGGAACGCGGCCAATAAATCGAACCGACAGCAACTATCCTGAGTGCAATTGGGTGCATTCTTATAGTGATTGAAAACAGTTTTTCGCGATTTCTGCCTAAACTGTGCATCCTATCAAAAAAAAAAGTTAAATGCATAATTTGTAGGAAATAAAAACATCTACAAGAATTACATTTACTATTTTCATCTTAACCTCAACGTTTTTCCAAAAAAATAATGTAGTTTTCGGTCAAAATTTCAAATTCGAGAGTCAAAAATTTTGTCAATTGTGTTACTATTACGATAATAGTCTAGCTCATACAAGTGGTATTCGCAACTCCGTCCGTCTGGTCGTGTGGTGGCAGCTACTTAAAGCTAAGATTAAACCCCTAATCCTTTTCCATATATCCGGTTCGTTCGATTGGACTGTGTTTTTCAAAAGAACTCAATCGAAATGCCACCAAGGAGGAATAAAGTTTAAAAAGAGGAAATCCAGGTTTTCCTAGGACCACAAGTGCGCGATGGTGAGCTTGTATTATGCGTTGCTCACATCTATGCCAGTTTCAACGGTACATGTCACTGATTTGTCTGGTCGTGAAACCATTGCCCGTGTCACTGGTGGCATGAAAGTGAAGGCCGATCGTAATGAGGCTTCGCCCTACGCTGCTATGTTGGCCGCTCAGGATGTTGCTGAGAAATGCAAGACTCTTGGTATCACCGCGCTGCACATCAAGCTTCGTGCCACTGATGGCAACAAGACAAAAACTCCCGGACCTGGTGCACAGTCGGCATTACGTGCATTGTCTTGTTCATCGATGAAGAACGAGGATGTCAGTCCAATCCCATCAGATTCCACACGCAGGAAGGGTGGTCATCGCGGTCGCCGTTTGTAGAATGTATGCAGGATTACTTTTGTGCCCTGGTTGTTGGATTACTCCAGTATTCTTGGCAACAAATTTGATTTTTAAATTTATATAAATAAAAAGCGTAAATAAGAAAACAAAATAAATTACGATTTTTTCCATAATGGGAATACAAAATTCCGGCTTTTTGAAAACGGCTAAAACCATGACATTAAGGCTATGGCCCCAGCAGGCACGTAGTCAGAGGGTCGGGGCTTGAGGGGGTGAAGGTATATAAGTCTTTTTCACTATATAGCTAGCTAGGATCAGACAACGATCTCTAGGAAAATTCCTTTTCGGCTTCCTTAAGGAATCAAAAAACTAACAATCTTCTTGAATTTGACAGGTTGGCATATTGACTCTTCTCATTAACTAATTTCAAAAAACCCGGTCCATGGGATAAGAAAACTGAGGTTTCAAAGCTGCTACTACTATCTAAATATTTTTCATGGCTTTGTGGAATTCTTCCATTGTGGTCAGTTCCGAGTAGTTGCCATTTCCCCTTATAAGATCGTTTCTAACATTACGTAGATATAATTCCATTTGACCGTTGGAATGGTCTAATTCTAATGTTTTTCATTAAGGTTTGTTGTGTCGCAGTCGTAAGACTAAATTGTATTCACAAACTGTCTTAACGATTTTTCAGTACCTATAGATCAATCTCATCCAAAATTATTTCCTCAAGATACCGCATATAACAAAGGAGCCATTAAACAATTCGTTTAAAAAAAAACATGCTTGCTAATTATGCGATAAACCTTTTCCCACACTGTCTTCCTAAAGGCTCGTAAAATATCTCACTTACGTCGAACAATAGAAAAGTTTTGTATAAATGAATTGCGTAACTTCGGCAAAAGTGCGTCTTCGACGCTCTCTTGTCCACTGGTCTGGCTGCTGTTCATGCTGCTATGTCATTGTGAGAAAGTGTCGACCGATTCTATGCCTAATTATTTCTAATGGCTACACAATAAGTACCGCAATCGCCTCCTCTACCCATCAGTGTGACGCTGACGATAGATAACTTAGCCACGGTTTGACATTTTCTCAAGTGATTGTCGTATGTTTGTTTTATCTCTGAATGTTAAATAGCGAGGTCTAACCCACAGCCAAATTCAGCGTGAATAATTTAAAAAAAAATGACGCAATATGTTAATTAGACGTTGTTTTAGGGGAACATTCAGTCATTCAATCGGCCAGTTGGAGTAACGCTTCGTGTTGACATAGATCAACAGTATATTCGTGTTGACACGAAATCCAGTAAACACATTGAAACACATTAAATCATAAATAAAAATCACGATGCGGCCATAAATGCTTGATGATGTTTGAACGAATTGCCCTTAATGTTTTCACACTTACAAATTTTCAATAATAATTTTTTTTTTTTAATTTAAATTCTCCTGGAAGTAAAGCCACTACTAGTCATCTTGGGGCTGTGAAAAATTGCCTTGATGATATCAAATTGATTGATTTGAATATGGAGAATATTCAATGGAAGATTGATTGTTGTTTAACCAAAATAATAATGGCGCAGAAATTAATAGATTTGCCTGCCCGAAGGGATGCAAACAAGCAGCATATAACACGTTGAAGAGTTAAGTCAAAATTGAATTTAAATAGATTGGTTGGTAGTCATAGTTATCATCATATAGTTGAGCCGAATATAGTGTTCACAAATTGAACAATACAGTTGTTAATTGTCTGACATGCTAAGCACAAAGGTGCCATACAGATTAGCATAACAAGTGGTTGTGTCTTTTAAATAGGTACTCCTTATCGGTAAAGGTGAACGTATCTATGATACTTCAACAGCACCCCGAGGTGCTTGCAGATACATATTATGTCTTGGTGGGAACAAGTCCAAAGGAAGCGAGATTTAAAGTTCACTTGTTTTATAGTCAAGGTTAGGTTAAGTTGTAGCTTGTGTAGGGTGTGAGTTCATCACAGTAGACTATCAATCCCCCCAAAACCTTTACGGTCAAAACCTTAACCAATTCGCCCAAGCACTTAAATTCCCTACAGAATCTTGGTAGGTAGGTAGGTAGGTAATTGGGTGCTCTTGTGGCGGTTGCCACAGCTTCACATAGACCATCCGTTGGGTCCATTGTGTCCAGTCACGGGAACCTTCCATTGCATACCTGTTGGAGACAAAGAAATTACCGCTTTATTTGGATCGCCTAGATTTAGTAGTAATCACAGGTGTTCCTAGCTCATGTATCCAGATTCCCAAGTTTGTTCTAAGAGTAACTGAAGGGTGTGAAGTTTGTTTACCTATTGGAACCACCCCGATTTAAGTATGAATCTCAGGAGTTCCTTGAGATCAACATTCTCCAGATCTTCTAGTTCATCGAAGAAGAAACTCTTGAGAGTCCTCTGTCTACTGTTTTTAAGGGCTGGGCATTCGCAAAGCAGATGGCGAACGGATTCTATTTCTTCTACGTCTCTGCAGCTTCTGCAAAAGTCATTATGCATCAGTATGCCCAGCCTTCCTGCGTGTACGCCTATCGCACAGTGTCCAGTAATGACCCCCGTGAGTATGCGAATATCCTTGCGGTTCAGTCCGATCATGAATTTGGATCTCTTTTTGTTTACTTCTGGCCATAATTCCTTTGCATGCCTGCAGGTGCTGAGATTGTTCCAACGTAGGTTTGTTCTACTCAAGGCTTCAATATCAACCTTCCTAGAAAGCGTGCTTAGCGGAGTTCTTATACAGATTCTAGGGCCATTGATGCGTGCATTTTTGACCCGTTTCTTGCAATCTCATCCGCCTGTTCATTTCCCGGAATATCCATATGCCCTGGTACCCAGCATAGGGTCACCGTGTTGGCTTGTGATATTTCGTCCAGGTATTTCTTGCATTGACTTACTGCCCTTGACTTCACCACGACTGACTCCATGGCTTTTATGGCCGCTTGGCTGTCAGAGTATATAGTGCGATCTGTTTGTTGGCAATGTGTCGTCTCTTTAGGTCATTTGCCGCTTGAAACACACTACAGTCATCGTTGATTCAAAATGATTCTCGCAGGTTAAGTGTTTCACTGAAGATACCCGCTCCTGTGCCGACATCCATCTTTGAACCGTCGGTATATAGGGCTATCTCCTCTACTTCTGTAACTGCTTTGTGCTCCCATTCGCTTCTGTCCGGAATTCTGGCTGTGAATCTCCTTTCAAAAACGAGAGTGGGCGGCATATAGTCTGTGGTTCTCTTCTCCTTCGCCGCGCTCCATTGGGTTTCGATGGAGGCGTGTCCATAGGGTTTGGATGACCATATTCCAGACTCTCTTAATCTGATTGCGCTTTTTACCGCCTTACTGCTGCAGTAAATATCCAAAGGGGTGAGGTTTAGCATCACCTCCATCGCTGCGGTGGGTGTTGTTCGTAGTGAACCTGTTATCCCAATGCATGCCGCCCTTTGGACTTTAGTGAGGCAAGTCTACAGAATCTAAAATTGGTATTAATTTAGTTTGAGAAGCCAATTTGTCGAAGAAGTACCTTCCAAGGTGTTTAATTCTGTTCCGAGTAATAGCTTTTACGACATTCACGTTAAGTAATATCCGACCTGTGGGTCTTTAGAATACCTGCACGTATCCGTGTTTGTTAATCCTAATCTCCTAGCATGCTTCCTCAGAAGACCATGCCAAGAGAGTATTCCGCTGATAAATCGTCAGCTTATGAAAAAATCTTGAATGACGAAAACTTCTCAATGAGCGACAATATACGTTTTTCGTGGCAGCAGATTCACTGGTAATTTGATGACTTATCTCAACGAAAAGTGGAACCAATCTCTCCATCACTATGGTGAAACAAAGATTTTTGCTCTTGATATTTCGAAAGCATTTAACAGATTTTGGCACCAAGCACTTTTGTCGAATATGCGTGTTTATGGCATCCATGCGTCTCTTATTCAATAGATTAGAAACTACCTTTCTGGCCGTTCAATTCAAGTTGTGTTGGACGGTTTCGAGTCTGCAATTCCCAAGGCTCTGTTTTGTCTCCGACACTTTTTTTCATATTTATCAACAATCTCTTATCTGTCACTTCTAATCCAATGCACTCTTTTGCTGATGATAGCATCCTCAGTTTTTCATATTCGTTCCCTGACTCACGTCCTTGCTCTTCGGCCGTGGAACTGGAACGGCAACGTTTGCGAAAACACATTCCAATCTTGACAAGTTATGAAATGGCGTAGTATAACCAATAGAGTTGAATTTAATGCTTTCAAACCACAATGTTGCCTCTACTATTAGAGCGAAACCTGAATCCTCGCACCCATTATCCATGAATGGGACTTGCATCGACGAAACCGAACGACTTTCCATACTCGGTATGTGTGTCAACGACAAATTCCGTCGGAATGACAACATAATATTATATGAAGTCGCCAAAAACCCTGCGAAATGTAGGTTTCTTAATTCGATTTAAGAAATACTTTACACCCTCCGACTTAGCTTCAATATACAAAGGCCTTTATTCGGCCTAAGCTTGAGTACACCGCTCATATCTGGCCAGGTGCACCAACAACTTCATTGCACCTACACCAACTATATATAGAATTCAGAAGCGCGCGATAAAACTTATAGGTGATAGAAATATAGCGGAGTCTATTGACCCGCTCGAACATCGCAGAAATGTTTCTTGCCTTTCTTTATTTTATCGATATTTTTACCACCCATGCTAACTGCATTCTGTCCCTTGAACAATTCTCCCGCAACATTTCACCCTTACCGGCGTACTGTAAAATATAGAGATTCTTTTGTAAGTCGAACAACACGCATGTGGAATTGTGGAATGCATTGCCTCACACGGTTTTCCCGTCTCATTACATCAACCCACAATTGTTTAAAACCAATGTGCACTAGTACCAGTACTCAGTAGGTACCTCTTCTCTATCCTCCCTATTAACCCTTCGACTCGTGCTGTGCATTAGCATTTCAGGGAAAAAAATAAGGTAACTTAACTTTGACGAAGTTGAGGTTGTTATTTATATTGAATAAGGGGTCCTGTCCCGTTACTGCCCAAATTGACACTAACTCCAAGAAGGTGCAAAGTGCACGGAATCCTTGGGATGAATGGATTGGTTGTCCAGTTTAATCCGTGGTACAGCTGTTCTTATACAACTTAGTTTTCAATTCCCCACTTCAAAATTGTGTCCTGATCTTTATTGTGAGAATTTATTTGATTGCATCTTTGACTGCATAATGTAGTTGCAATCGAAGGCAACTTTTTTGTGTAGTGTAGTAATGGAGAAACAGGCGAAACTCAGCATAAAATTGTAGGTCTCTTCCATTCGTCCCAAAATTATAAACTCAAACAAACGAATGGTTGTGAGAAGCTTGGCCTAGGGTGTCTACACTTTATATGGTCTCCGGTGAATCCTTCTTAGCGTTACAAACGTAATGACAAAGTGAATATACTTTCCTGTGGAGGGTATAAAAACGAGGAAACAACTAAGGACCATTCACATGAGAGCGATCAAACCACTTCTTATGCATTTATAAACAGAAAATTGCACATTTTATTATTCCCAGAGGAAGATAATTAATTATAGCATTAAAATGTACGGAGTGTCTATTCGCACGTTCTTTTTGACAGATTTCGTACTGATCTGACGTTTACCGATGTTCGGGACACGACTACGTAATCAACGTAACGTAATCCTATTTTCATTAAAAACTCTTTATAAATATAAAAGTTGGATCCTAAACGTACGGCATAAAGTTCGAAAATGATTATACTGGAGACTGGAGTTAAGAGTCTTTGCCGCGAACGTAGCGAGCCACATACCCCTACTTGACGCAATATTAATTATGACATTACGTTACGAATCCGTGTCCCAAACAACATGCTAATAGCAACACCCTAAAATGTATCATGGGAACACGTTTAAAATCAGTTTAAACAACGAAATTTTGAATTCCAAACTGTTTGCCGCGAACGAAAACACCCTTGGCGCGAATTATTGTCAAAGTTTATTCGCAATCTACATCATTTAATTCGCGTTCCTCAAACTATCGAACTAAACATTCGTACGGACTAAACCTCAAATTAGACATTGCGGGTTGAAACTGAAGGCTGAAATTCGCAAACTGCTGCGACCTAGAAAAGTGATCATATGAACGGACTGTCAAAACTTGCGAATTTCGATCTATATTTGTTTAAGGCAAAAAAATGAGTGCATTAGATTTAGAAGACTGTGAGCCTGAGCAGTCATACGTATTCAACTGAATTGAATTGAAAGGTCGCATCCAGCTCTGTTAATGAAATGTGCTTACAGTACACACTGAGCTTTAATTATTTGAGTAAGGTTAGCGAAATGAAGAAAACGTGCCATTTTTAATAGTTGCGTACCACCGTGCCACAAATAACGTGCCCAAAAAGCACGATCGTGCCACTTCGGCAACGCTGGCGCCAACTATTAATTTTAATTTTTTTTTTTTTTTGTGGAGTAACGCTGATGCAATTCGTTTCTGTGTATAGTCGTAGGCAGAGTATTTTGCTGTCCTGCGAAGGGGCTAGACCATGCACAATGACTCTATCCGCTGTCCATTAAGTTCACTTTAAAAATATAAACGAAGCAATATTTATCAAGAAAACTTTTTGACACTTTTCAATATACCGATTTTGAAAAGTGGTGGATTGGACGATAGCCGAACAACTCCTCAATTATAAGGACACTAGAAAAATTGTCTAAAGGTGCCATTTCTCATTTCGGCAAGGAATTGTGATCAATCATAATATGTATATACGTCCAAATGTTTGGCGAGTCAACATCGTCGCGAAAAGGCATCTGATGAAGAACACCATTTGACATCGGTAATCCCACGGACGAGCTTGGGAATATTTTTTCTAAAAGCGGTTCGCAAACATATTTTAAAAGAAGATGTTTTTACGACTTATTGGCAAAATATTTACAAGCTATTTATATGCAGTAGTAAATTCCACCGAAACTCTTTAAGACAAAAGAAAATTAATTTTCGATTTCTCTTGATGGTGCCAATGTTACCTGATTATGAATATTCAATCTGTGTATACAACACCCAAGCATATAAATAATTAAATATATCACCTAAGGTGTGATGGCTTTCATGTTTCCGACGCATCATCCCGTGAAAAAAGGTCTATCTCGTTTATTTCCAGAAGATATCCATAGGTTAGGTACCTATCTAATTAATTAACATAAGTTTTGTTGTATTTTGACAGCCCATTAAAGTTAATTTGTTTGGATTTATCTACTGTCATTCCCCAGCCGGCTAGCGTTTAGCGTTTCGGCTTCGGTCATTCGTCGACCATACATCTCTGGACTGATGGTTCCAATAATGATCAGCTAAAAGATACAACATGGTAGAGGCCGTCACTTAGGTAATTAATTTCCACAGATTTTTCTATGCAATATTTGCATACTCATTAGTGCCAGCTACTGATTTACCGAACACATAATTACTAATCTTGTAGACACTGACAGGTATTTACATGTTTCTCGATAAAAGTCCATGTTTAGTAATGGATTTGCCTGAATTACAAAGGCTCGGATCAAAATAACGTTCCGCTAATAAATCTAAAATGGTCGCGAATACAAAAATACATTTGGAGAAAACTTGTACTTTGCTACAGTAAATTGGAAATTGTCAAAACCCAGATAACGTTGTTAATCTTTTTACCAAAATATGTGCAAACCGCGTCTCTTTCAAAAGAATTTAGGACAAGCTGAATCTTTTTCTTGTTTTTAAAATGTTTGGAAAGATTCATTGTCAGTTACATTGCAAACAATCTAAAAGTAAACGCACTGTCTAATTTCACGGTTAGCTATGAGCAGAATGGCCTTAAAGTATGAAGGCTACAGCAGCGAACAAGGCAAAGGCTAAGATAAGATTTCGTAGATATTCGGGAAGAATTCCAGAAAAAACAGAAGAATTTCGAAAACTCATATAAAAGAGAAATATCGAGTCCTCCTAAGCTCTATAGCTTGATGACCCGCCTATAAGATAGAGCAAACTGAAAAGCCTAACGGCAACTGTACCGAGCTGGCCGAGCATTATGAATACAATAGTCAATGTCCAGTGTTCTATTCCCAAAGTCTATTATCCGATATAACAACC
The DNA here is from genome assembly GCA_949372485.1 of Cheilosia soror. Lineage (NCBI taxonomy): Eukaryota > Metazoa > Arthropoda > Insecta > Diptera > Syrphidae > Cheilosia > Cheilosia soror. The sequence continues at coordinate 41,634,045 of OX443564.1, read as the reverse complement.
GCAAATAAAACCACCCGTCAAAAGTCCTAGAAGCAGCGGGTTCGATAAAAAGCAATGAGGCCGCTTATTTACTTAGATTAGCCTCCAATTAGCCCGATCTTTGGCAAACCGCCTCCAGTTGCGCACTCCTAGTTGGTTGAGGTATGAGGTCCCTTTTCACTTGTGCCCACCACCTAATCACTCGAAGAATTTTGCGTTCGAAAGGACCAAGAAGATCTTCATCCGCTTTTTGTTAACGTCTATGTTTCTGCGCCATAGAGCAGGACAGAGGTTATGGGAGTCTTATATAGAGTCTCCTTAGTGGTTCTTTGCAAGGCCTTGTGGTATCTTTGTCAGAGTTTATAGCGCAGCCGAGGTTGAGAAAGTCCCTAATTCCCTCAAAGTTGTAACTGTCTATCGTGAAGTTCTGCCCGATTCGCCGATGTTGTGTTTCCCTTCTCGTTGACAGCATTAATTTTGCTTTGCCCTAATTCGCCACTAAATCAATTTTTGCAGCCTGTGTACTGATATACTTGCAAACGCACCAGTGACAAGCTCGCTGTGTTCTGCACAGATTTTTGGAAAATTATGCCCCTGGTGTTGGCTTGCGAGTTTCGCACAATTTTCTCAAGAATAATGTTGAAAAAGTCACATGACAGCGCATCACCTTGTCTAAATCTCTTTTTGACATCAAAGGTCTCAATGAGGTTGTATCCGACCTTTACAGAGCAGCGAGCGTTCTCCATCGACATTCTGTACAATCTGACAATTTTGACAGTGATGCCAAAACTAGGCATGGCTCTGTATAGCTCGTCGCTATAAATGCTATCGTATGCGGTCTTAGTTATAGTGTGCTGGACTACTGTGCGAGGGATCCCAGGTTCGATCCCCGGAAAAACACAAATTACATTTTAAAAGTTTTTTCTACTGCGCCACCTCTCGCGAACGTCTGACAAACATCCGAGTGTATGACTGTCATGAAAAAGCTTCTCAATTCAGCCGTTCAGACTCGGCAAAAAATTGTAGGTCCCTTCCATTCGTCCCAAAAATAGAAACCCGCACAAAACGAATGGTTTCGAGAAGCTAGGCCTTGGGCGTCTACCCGCCTGTTGCGCCACCTATTTGTTTTTTTTTTTTTATGCGGTCTTAAAAGCGATGAATATAGATGATGAGTATCATTTTATGAGTTTTCTCCTGGATCTGCCGTATAGTTCGAATATTTGATCCATTGTGGACTTATCGGGCCTAAAACCGTACTGATAGGGCCCAATCAATTCGTTGATAAATGGTTTCAGGCGTTCACACTTCACACAGTACGGCAGACTAGATCTTGTAAGCGATGTTAAGGAGACTGATGCCTCTATAATTGGTGCAGTTAAGAGAGTCTCCTTTCTTGTGGATCGAGCAAACGATGCTGAGGTTCCATTTGCCATGCATTTACTTTTCTCTGATCAAATCTTGGAGACGAGTTGGTGTATGCTCTCCACCAAGTCATCTCCCGCTGCTTTAAAAAGATCGGCCGTTAAACCGTCCGGTCCAACAGCTTTGTTGGAGTTTTGCTTGGATATTGCTATCGTCACTTAATTTTGGTCATGTGGACGGAAGTCTTGGCTACATCTGCCAGGTTGAATGGTTCATTTTTCCGGCAGCAGAGTTTGTGTCGTCTTCGTCGTCAATCTGCAGAAATGGTTTTTCCAAGTACCCAGCACCGACTTTGACTCTACTACAATTAGGCTGATCCCAAAGTCATTACGAAAGTTATAAAAGAATCCACTAAATCTCAACTAGAGAGAGAGATACCTGGCTAATGGCAATTTTCCGCTAAAATGGAGATATCAAAGACTGGTAGATATTAATACCGAAAGACAAAAAAAACAGCCTGTACATACGGTACATATACACGGTATACCGACGAGGATATACATAAAACCAGAAGGAAAGGAGAAAGAAAAGAGTAGATAGATAGATCATTGTCGTCAAGGTCAAAAACGACTTTATTTTGGCCGGTTGGAGCAAGATTTCTTAACCGTATCCGGACTGATCAGTTTTTCGGATAAACTGTTGAAACGTCAGTCAAGTGGTCATAGGCTTCATTATTATAATACGACATTCTTGGAATTAAACTTGCTAGCTAGTCAGAGTTTATTCTCGGTCGATTTTGATAAGAAATGAATAACGAACAATAGATGTCGATTTAGTAATAAGCCCAAAGATACGGCCAATCCACTCGAATAGTTGTATGAGAAGATAGGGCCCTTTGCACCAGGTATTTATTTTTAGAAAGGTGCATCTGACTATTGCCACCTTATGAAACCTATTCAGCGGGTCTACCCCGATATCTCGACAAAAAAAATTTCGAAAGCAAAAATCTCGAATGTAAAAATCTCGAAAAAAAAATCTCAAATTTAAAAAATCTTGAATTTAAAAAATCTCGATACGTATGGGGCGGCATGCTGCCCCCCTGCAACTCCCTGCTTGGTTTTACTGTCTGGATATGGGGTGGGTGCAGAAAAAAATCTCGAATTTACTTTTTATTTTCGAGATATAGTCTTTCGAGATTTTTGTACTTTCTAGATTTTGACCCATTCGAGATTTTTGCATTCGAGATTTATCAAATTCATTTTCGAGATTTTGATCATTCTAGATTTTAGTCGTTTATAGAACGACGTCATGATCCCCTATTCAGCACATGAAACAATTCCTTAAGACTTGTAAAAGGATCAGAGCTTCCTTTCCTCCAATCAATAAAAAAACAAATGGCAATCCCGTTTTTCAGACTCTGTAACTGTATTTAGATTCCTCAATACTCAGCCATGACACATATTACCTTGGCTAATTCCCATCGAACTAATTGATTGTTCCTTTCTTGTTATCGACTGCATTCGATTGTTGCAATCCACGCACGTAGTGCAATAATTATCCAACAAGTCTATAAATACCTGCATTTTATCTATCGCACTTCATTTCATAGGCATTCTTTAAACGCGGTTTGCAATAAATCAGTCGTGTACGGAATACTTAAAGCACATCCACATAAGAAGACTCTTATTATTTTTGTATAGCTATGTACCTACTCTCAAAGTAGTTCGAATCAAGCCCCTGCCTGACACGTTGAATTAGGTTTATTAATCATAAATCGTACTGCAAATTACATCTACTCCTGGCGGAGGCAAATTAGAATACAAAAAAAATTTCGAATATTTTCTGAAAATTGTTTTTCGGTGCCATGGGGGAGGGAGATGAGGGATGACGTATAAATTTACCAGAACTCCGTGTAGCGCATTATTTGAAAAACACTTGACCTCACCGGCATATCAAGCAACACAATTCGGGCATGATTTATGGGCACTCATCATGGCCCCATTTTTAATGGAGTGGAAAACGTACTTATCTGTTCCATTCTTTTTCATCCACATAACTAGTTACATTTGAAGTTGAACCCCACGCGGTGAGTTCAGGTCAAAATGGTAAACGGCAAACACTGTCAGGCGGACAAAATATACTATCACCCTATCACTCTGTGCATGAGTTCATTGTTCATACACTATCTGCTTGAATTTTCAGAGAACTATTCGAGAAATGCCTTGGTTTACTTGTGGACTGGAAATCTGTTCTGAAAACTAATGGAAACAACTACTGAGGTGCTGAGAATTAATGAGGAAAATATGCAAAGCGACGACTGACGCTGGTGCCACTGCCACTCAGCTGTGTAAAAGTTCGCGATCGTAAAATTTATATTTATATTGTTTGAATTTTAATTAATCGATGACTCCTCAGTCCTCTCCTCTGTCGGCTACATAAAATACAACTACATAGATAATATTTATTTATCTTATTTTCTGCTGAGTTATGTACTTGGAATGTCAGTGTTGTAGGTATCTGCGAATCGTCAAGAGGAAATAATGAAAGCAGACAACTGCAGATACGCTTCATACTCATTTTCACCTTAAGATTCAGAGCACGAAATATAAGTCACTGACTCGAGATGATAGCTACTTTTACAGACTTATTTATCTTTCCTCGTGAAGGATGGTATTTATTGTGCAATTTGGTGTAAATATTTTCGAGAGGAAATCAATTTATTGGAGTGATTTGTTTTTTTGCCAGGATGAAATGATGTGCTGGGTTACTTTATTTTTCCATAATAGAAACGGATTTAATTTAACTTCAAATAATGACAGAGCCTGAGTGTCTATTAAACCAAAACACACAAAGTCAACTGATATGCATTTTCTATGAGGAAAAAGAGAAAGCAAAACATATAGCAAAACACATGAACTATGTATATATGTATAAGCCACTTCATTTACAGACATCTCCTCCAACTTTTATTGTAGCCTAAGGATGGATTTTTAACGACAGTTGGATCGTAAGGGAAATGAAAAATTAGGCACGAAAAATTAAAACGTTTGTAACAACCAAAGAGCCACCTTTCAAATTGACCTAAATTGACGCTTATCACTTATCAGAGATATCAACAACGGAAACAATTCCAAATTAACGTTATTTGAATACCGCGCCATCTCTTTTGCAAGTTCAAAATTAAATAAGGATTTTTCAATTACATATTACGGGTCGTTGCCAGCCAGATTCGACGGGAGCATTGCCGCGGTCCATAAGAGTGTACAGGAGAATCAGAGGCAGTCAATACATCGCCGTGCATAAGAAATCGGCCTTTCGCAGATTCCAACTTGAGTTTTGCATCGGGACTTAGTTACTCTCGTACAAAGCCGTTTGTTCGCAGACTTGGCTTAGGAGCGTTTGAAAAAGGACATCAATTTTGGCCGAAAAATCATCTTTAGGAACTCGTTTTTAGATGAATGCGGATATGTGAACAAGCAAAATTGCCAGAAATATGGGACAACAATATTTCAACGTTGACATGTCCTTATTGAAAAACCCCTTTAGTGAATATTCAGGAAGATTAGCTTCTATTTACATTATCAGCGTGTTTCTTTATTTTTTCCGGATAAGGAATAGAAAAGATAGAATTTTTGAATTTTTTATCCGGAATATCCAGAATGGAATAAATAAAGAAACAGAACTGGAATGCAAGGAATCACAATCAGATGTTTAGTTTGTGTGTCAGACCAAATGAGCCATAGCACTGTTGCCCTTCCATTTACCAATGCATTTGTCGGCAAATACAGGGTTTTTCAATAGGGACGCTACAAAAGTAGAGCGACAGGGACGCCGCCGACGCCGAATTTCTTGCCGCTCTTTTGACAATCAATTTATTGTAAACCAAGTTTGGAGAACGTGTTATCTCACGAAATGGTCCAGTCGCTTGGCCGCCTCCGTCGTGCGATCCGTTAGACTATTTCCTGTGGGGCTATACACGTCAAGTCTATGGTCTATGCCAATTGCCAACAAGCCAGCGACGCTTGATGAACTTCGTACGAATATCGAACGTGAAATTGCAGCAGTATCGGCCGATTTGTGCTTGAAAACCGTCGAAAATTGGGTTCAGCGTCTGGACTTCTGCAAGCGTAAATTGGTTTTTCCGGAATAGCCCATTGAATAAAGAAACGCTAATTGCGTATTGATTCGCAATGTTCCGAATATTCCGAATGAATAAAGAAACACGCTGTAGCTGTGCTTTTAGAAGGGCGTCGCAAAAATATTTCAATTTCTCTAAGAGTCGCAGTCAGGGTTGTCAGGCTTTAAAAACAAGAATCGCCAAACGTAAAATATAAAACGCCAAAAAATCGCCAAAATTCAAAATTTTCCACTCTACAAGTTCAAAAACCATAAAAATCAAATGAATTCATGCATCAACTCGTAATTTTTACGTAAAAAAAAAACTTAAGGCAAATTCCCCAAGCTCCTGAATCTCTGGCTGTCCTATTGTCATTTTGTACACCTTGTTCCAAAACTTCAAAACGTCTTCTTTGGGTACACTTTCTAGATTATGTAGTTAAAATTCATTTAACCAATTGACAGAAATTAATGTTTCCACTGAGCCTCAGTAAGTTATAAGCTTTTGGGTGGAATCAAGCTTACAAACAGACTTAAAACAGGGTAGCAGTTGGCTTAAGCAAACGCCTGGCTAAAAATATCCCAAAGAAACAAACGCTGTGTTGCAGTCAGACAATCTTTTTCGCATTTCTTAGTAAAACAAAAATCAAATCGTTTACTTGCTCCTTAACTTCATTCACAAGCCTTGTGCTACCACTGTTTTCGCGATTCCTTCAAAATCCAACCCTAAATCAATATCTTTCCAAGTTTTAAAGTTGTCTTCATTCTTTCATTATAATTTTAAGTGAAACACACATGCGATTGAAATCGTATGTGTGTTTCGGGCCTTAAGTTCAATACTGTGTTATGAAATCGTGGGAAATATACCTTTTCGTGAGAGTTTTTAGGGCAAATATGGCCTTTTCGAAAAGTATTTTTTTTTTGTCCAAATGCGATATGTTTTGTTGTCATTTCGTTACCAAACTTTTCATAGATTGTTGGTTTTTTAGACTTGTTTTTAAGACTTTAAAGAAAACTCAAAAGAGCACCGTTGTTCACTCAATTTTGACGCTCACACGGGCTCACTGTACCAGTTATCAGTAGATGTATTTTTACTGCTATACTAATGTCTTCTTCCATTGGTTTTACACATTCTGAAATCCAATGGAACCAGGGCCCAGATCACGTAAAATGAAAACGATCGAACGACGTCGTTTCAATACTAGCAGTCTCTGTCTATTGTCACAGATATGATAGAGACAGCTTTAGTGAAAACGATGTCGTTCGATCGTTTTTATTTTACGCGATCTGCCCCCAGTAAACTTCTTCTTGTCGACTTCACTCAAATATTGGTGAAATGTCGATAATAAATGTATTGCTGATTGCCAGCTTATATAAAATTCATAAATTGCACTTGTGTAAGTGCTTCTTCTGGAGCTTCTGAGTTCTGACTTGAAATCGAGAAGCGAAATTCTCTTCTCAGAAGTGATTTTCTTGATTCCGCACGCTTCTGGACGCTTCTTTTTAGCTAAAGGAAAACGACATAAGCTGTGGTTAGCGGTGAGTAGGTATCCCTAAATGTATGGACGTCTAAAATACTGAAAATATCTTCCCTCGATCCCTGGATCCCAATGTGATCAATTTGATTTATTGTGGCTTGAACTCTCTTCAGGCAAATTTGCGTGTATATGTGGAGTTGTATTAGAAATGAAATTTTTGAAAAAAGAATAAGAATTTGGGTGCACATCAGCGTTGCCACAAAGTGCCCGATCGGGCCATTTGGCACACTGTTTTGTATTTTAGCCCTTGGCTCCGGGCCAACTCAAAATGGCCCGTAAATCTTAATTTTTTGATTTCATAAAACATAGATCCACTTACCAATGTTAAGTTTTATTTTCATATTCTAACTAACTCATAGGTAGATAACGTTAGTTTATTATTCTGACTTAATTTTGTTTGACAATTTTTATCTGACAAAAAATGGCTTTTACTACAACTTCTGTTGATCGTTCGTAAAAAAGTTGCTTAACATAGTTTTTAGGAAATTATTCAAGGATAAGCATTTTATAAGAAATAAAAATGTATTAGGTAAAAATTTTGAGAAAAAAACATTTTAAGTAAAAAAATGAAAGAAAACATTTTCAAATTTTGGGTTTAAAATTGCCTTGTCTTCAAAATGTACAAAACAATTTTTGGACCTATAACAGTTTAGAAGTTATAGCGTTTTAAGTGGAAAAAAAATAAATAAACAGGCGGGTGACACCCAAGGCCTAGCTTCTCGCAACCATTCGTTTTGTGTGAGTTTCTATTTTTGGGACGAATGGACGGGTCCTACAATTTTATGCCGAGTCCGAACGGCTAAATTGAGAAGCTTTTTCATGACAGTCATACTCTCGGGTTTGTCAGACGTTTGCGAGAGGTGGCACAGTAGAAAAAAACCTTAAGATGTAATTTGTGTTTTTCCGGGGAACGAACCTGGGATCCCTCGCACAGTAGTCCAGCACACTAACCACTGCGCTACTGCGCAACACCTCGAAATTAGAGGTCACCCAATTTGAGGGGCTATAACTGTAAATGGGGTGACAATAGACCCCCCTGCCACACAATTTTGTTCAGCAGTACTTAAGGAATCTTCCCTTAAAGGATTATACCGCTTAACTGGGACACCCTGTATGTTGTCTTATTATTAAATTTGAGTTTAATTTTTTGAATAGGTAATTTTCTTTGATGAAATGTGGCGGTGGCCCCACCTATTTGCAAATGGCCCTCAAAAAGGCCCGCACTTTTTTTTTTTCTTTGCGGCAACGTTGGTGCATATCATAAGTAAAAAGAAGAAGAAGAAAGAAGTCGGAGAATACAGATCTCATGTAATTCCTTCTGAAATTGTCTCCCATATCTCACCCTTTAAAACAATGTTCTTAGACATAATCGTAATGTGTAATTTCTTACAAATTCGATTAATTTTTCCCTTTGACGATACAAAAATGACTCTCACCGCGTTTAAACGCCGCGCCGCGGTGAGTTTAACGCGACGTTGAAAACGCGCTCTGTGTCACAGGGCTGACATGTACTGCAGTTCTACTTCTACAGTAAAATACAGGGATCGAAAATACCGGGTATTTTGATATTTTCATGCAAAAACAGGCCAGTAGTAGTTAAGGTTGTAAATTAAAAAGAAGTACTGTTTGATGCTGATGAAGCTGCCTGTCGATTCCTGTTATGCCTTTATGAACTTAACCCATTTTGAAAATGGGCCAAATAGAATAAGTGTTTTTGGCCACATAATATAAGTGGCCAAATGAACCAGTTATTTCAACCATTAATTTTTTTCCAGGCGAAACAAAAAAGTTGATTTGACCCAATATTATTTCTAGTGAAAATAAATGGATTTATTGAACCCAATATTATTTTGGGCCATAGAAAATGGGTAAAGAAGGCTCTTAATTTTTTTGGGTGAAATATTAGGCCTCTTATTATATGTATCTACATAATATTTTAAGCTATGATCGTAAGAATGTATGTATAATTTTACATATGTGGATAAAACTAATAGTTCAGTCTATTAAACCTATGACATTCCAATAGAATAAACTCGAGGCTTAACCCAAAAAAATATTGTGTTGATTGGACCCAATATCTTAGACCCAAAAAATTATTGGGTTATACAAACCCATTTCTCCCGCAAAAATTTACATTATAATTTATGTACCAGGTTTCATTGGCCCAAAAAAAAATTGGGTCGAATGAACCCATTTACTTTGGACCAAAAAAATAGATTGTGCAGAATAAAAAGCACTATGCACCACTAATTAAATTGGGCCACAAATACCTGTTTCATCAGCCTTTTTAAAAAAATAGGTCAATCGGGTTCGGTCCCTAGTATAATACAACGAGGCGTTAAAAAGCTCTCTGATTAACGGAACGTTTACCTATTCTGGGGTTGAAATCGTCCGCCAGAAATTTGAGGTAAAAAGGGGAACATTTGATTTTGTTAGTTCAGAGAAAGTTTCCTGAAAGAAAAACTAGACTTATATCACAAATTGTTAAATATGATTTTTTGTATATGAAGATTGATATGCCTTTAGCCATTTAGCGGTCAATGGAACGCTGCCATTAAAATAAAACAGTGCACACAAAATATGATTATTTTCTTTATGGAAAAGGCATACCGACCGACCTCTTGAATAATTGATGATCACTCTATATAGCGAAAAGTATATTTCACTAGAATGACACTTTTATCTCAAAATGTCATCCCATAGTTGCTTGTCTATATGTATATGGTATCCATCTTCAAACTACACAAACTTCTTCAAGTGGAAATCCACTTCTATTCAGCAGCCGCACATAAGTAAACAAATTTTCTCAATTAGTTCCATTAATTGGTTGGATTCAAATTCAATTTCAGTACCATTCGCCAGAGATAAGCCACTTACTACTTACTGAATACATTAGTATAGAAAGGCGAACAAAAAATTGAACCTCACAGCGTCCCAGCATCAGTCAAAGATCATTAGATCGCATTCATCATCAATCGATCAATATTCTGACTTTATGGAACAAATATAACAACACTAATGGATTTTTCATTTTTCTTATTAATTTCAGATCACTTGAGCACGCTTTGGAAAGCTACAACAGTCACACAGACATGACACAAAAGCATCACTCCATAAATATGCCAGACTTGAACAATTGTGGTTTCGCTGACCCGCAGGTAAGCCATAACAAAAGCTAAATGGAAATGGAATATTTTTATAATGTTTTTTATTGTATTTTGTAGGCTCTCTTGGGTATGGCATTGGAGGCGCGAAACATTCGAGAATTCAAGGTCGCCCTGGATATGGGAGCGAATCCAAATCGAGAAGATGCTAATCATTTGAGTGTATTCGAAAAGGCATTACAGACACACGGTTGTGTAGAATTTGTCATAGAATGCCTGCGACATGGTTGCAATTCAGCAAATGTAAGTTAATCTCTATTTAAGTGTAAGCTTGCGGAAGCCTCAAAAAAGGCTTCTACAGAAAATCTTTCTTGCGAATCTGTACGAGACCAATTTTCCTGTAGAAATAGGCGCAAAACTTTGTCGAAAAAATGCCGTTTGATTGAAAACGGGGTTGGGTACCTGCAATCCAAAAGCCGTATTTCAAAATCATATACCCGTAACAAATACGGGCTTTTTGAAAATGTTCATTTACGGACTTCTGTATTACAGGCTTTTACTTTACGGTCAATGCTGTGTTTGCATTAACGAGCTTCTGTGAATACGGGCTAAAGTTTCAGGGTCAAACATTGCAGGAATATTTATTTTTTTTTAATCAGCCAATCCTCTGATTAATCTACTGCTTAATGGCCGGATTATCAACTCCAAGCTCGCTGAGGTGTCCGCAAGAAGATCTTTTAGTAGAGGCACTCCGCAAAAGGTGGTGTTTTACCGCCCCTTCTTTGGAATTTGGTTATCAACGAACTACTCATAATCCTGGAAAGGATTGGAAGGGATGCATGGCGATCACTTATGCAGACGATGTTGCTATAGCTGTAGCAGGAAAGCACTTAAATACTTTAAAAGAGCTCCTACAAGAGCTCTTCTCTTGCAAAAAAAAACTACTGATAATAAATGGGGTCTACAACCTCGAATAATCCACTAACTTTATATCTCAGTGGGCGCAGAAGCGCAGTGGTTAGTGTGCTGGACTACTGTGCGAGGGATCCCAGGTTCAATCCTCGGAAAAAACACAAATTACATCTTAAGGTTTTTTTTACTGCGCCACCTCTTGCGAACGTCTGACAAACATCCGAGAGTATGACTGTCTTGGAAAAGCTTCTCAATTCAGCCGTTCGGACTCGGCATAAAATTGCAGGCAATCGCCTTAAATCTAAACTCATAGTGGTCAAGGAAAGACTTTTGGCCACGCTTCCATTCTGAATAATTTCAAAATCTAAAAACACTGACTATACCACTTCATCCCTAAATTTTGACAAGAACTATCTCGCCATACCATCTCCTCCATAACAATCTGGAATGAGAATACATTTTTAGAAGGTAAATCAATTCACTTCTACACTGACAGCTCAAAAACCAAAGACGGAAATGGTGGGGGTGTCTTCTCTGAAAGTTTTAATCTTAAGCTCTGCTTCTGTCCGCCAAATTATTGTAGCGTGTTTCAGGCAGGAATAATGGCGATAAAATAAGTCTTATCTTGGCTCAAGAAAACCGTGATATTCGTTAAAGATATCTGCAAATTTTCGGACAGCCAAGCAGCTGCCAAATCCTTGGATTCGACCTCTATAACTTCTCAAGTAGCCGATCATCTCTTACGGAGTTGGCCGAACAGTTCAACATTCGCCTAATTTGTGTGCCGGGGTATATAGAGGCATTCCAGGGAATTGTAAGTCCGATGAACTCGCTAGAATTGGACAAAGGCACCCTAAACATACCACCAATCGCTATTTGCAAACAAAAATTGAAGCTGGATGCTATATCGAGAGTGCAAATCTTAGGTTGACAAGTGGCACTACTTGTCTAGCGACAAAAAAACTTTCGCCTAAGCTGGATTTGAAACGCTCTAAGAAATTGATTTCTCTCAACAGATTGCATATCGGCACCATAATATGTGTCATTACTGGAAGCCGGCTAACCGGTACCGGCTACCCGGTCGTAGGGAATACATTCTTATGGACGGTTTCGGTTTGCTGGTGTGAACGCGCCCATAAGAATGTATTCCCTATACGAGCGGGTAGCCGGCTGCCGGGTGTGTTTGAAATGGGCCTAAGGCTAGGCCTTTTCGCAAACGACTTTTGCAGAAGTTACCTATATATTATGAGGAAGAGGAGGAAACTATTCCCCACATTTGTACCTGTCCAGCTCTCTCCCGTAGAAGGAAGCTTCACTTCTTCTGTGGCCTTTCTCGACTGAGATTATTTGATGGCTGGCCCGAAATTCACAACGCTTGGCAGATCTTTCCAAACGTTGCCAGTCTTTCTTAAAACCAACTTTCCATTTTTTGCGACTTCATTCTTTTTCGATTAAAGGTGAAAAATTTGCATGATGTAATTTGGATTTGGTGGCGCTAAACCGAAATTTATAAAGCGTTTAAGAATCCCACACCAACGACCCTTTTAATGGATAAGCGGGACATTGAAAATTAATAAATGAATGTAGTTCATAAAAAATGTTGCAATAGTGCTGCCAATGATCTTCTGTCAGAATTCAAAACTATTCAAACAATCACTTCAAAGGAGTCTGATGATGAATTAGTGGTGTAGTTCGAAATAGCTATCATTCCTACCAAAGTGACTGTGTCTACGAGTTGTTGAATGTAATTCTCTCAAACAATAATTCAGAGACTGAAATTCGACATAATTTCCCAACAGAAATTGTCAGGGTCAATCCCAAACAAGCGAAAATCATTGTTACTCATCGCTTCTCCACTCAGATCTTCCTTTTTCTTAAGAGCTGGGCAGTCGTGTGGTAGGTGACGCATAGATTATCTATCTTTAACATCCTGAGAGACAACTTCCTTAACATCTCGCGGTTTAGTTTTTTATTAACCCTGTGCTGTCAGACACTGCATCTCAGGCTTATTAGGTTTTAAGTATTTCCTCTACTACATTTTCTTCATTTAGTGCCACGTTCAGTTTCCTTCTCACTGCAAGTCTTAGCTACTCTGACTAATTGAGGGATGGTGTCTTAGTCCTCCCTAGGGTGTGAATTAGAATTTCTTCCGGGCCGAAGCATTCGAGTCCATTCGTTCTACGTGACCCAGCCATCTCAGTCTTTGGACCTTGATTCTTCTGGCTAGGTCTATGTCGCAGTACAGTTCGTCGTTGGATCTCCTCCTCCATTCACCGTCTATGCAGGTGGGATCGAAAATTACTCGAAGAATTTTTTTCCTCAAACAACGAATAAGGGTTACCTCATCCATGAGTCCAAGGTCCTGCGCCATAAAGAAGGACTGGACGATTAGAATCTTATAAAGGGACACTTTAGTTTTTCAAGAGAATTTGCTCTCAATTTACCTTCTTAATACAAAGAGGGAGCGATTGGCAAGGTTATTCTTCGTTTAATCTCAGCGCTCGTGCCATTGTCTGAGCTCATAGCGGAGGCTAGGTAGACATATTCCTTAACCACCTCAAAGGCGCCTTAAAATCTAAGAAACGGTGGTGGCTGGTGGGTATTCATTTGAAGAGTTTTCTCCAAGATCTGAAGCAGTGTAAATATTTGATCGATGGTGGGCTTTCCTAGCCTAAAGTCACACTAATATGGACCGATCAGGTTGTCAGTGATCAATTCTATTATGTTCCTGTTGGCTTTATGAGCTCTACCTCCATCTTGTGCTTTTCTATAGTGTTTTTTTTTAATTCAACATTTTTCTCTTCTTTTCAGATAAATCGCCGAGCAAATAAATCCGCCATAAGCTACGCAGCTGACTCCAGGGATCCTCGCATTTTGGAAGCTCTTCTGCGGCACAAAAACCTCGAACTAGACAAAACGTACGCTAACCTAACACCTCTCAACAGCTTGGCTAAGAACCTCACTGCCGATAATGCCGACGATGTCACAGCTTGCATTGATTTGCTTCTTCAATACGGTGCCTCGCCAAATATCCCCGATAAGCGAGAAATGACCCCAATTCAGTATGTGATCAAAAACAAACAGCTCTCGAAGGACAGAAAACGCCAGCTATTGGAAAAGTTCCTCGAACATCGCGAGATCGATTTGGATACATTTCGTGACGGCGAAGCCAGACGTCAGTTGGAAAGCGATTTTCCAGACTTAGAATTGCCAATGGCGACATCAGCTGAAGTCAACCTCAACTCACTGCTTACACTCTTGCGCAACGGTAATGAGGAGAAATTCCTGCAGACATTCAGCAACTACCAGCTGAACATATCCGAGAAGGACAACATGATGAACACTGTCCAAGAGCAAAATCTAGAGCTGCTCATGGAGGCCACAAAAAGAGGTTTACACAACGCTTTCGACGAGATTCTAGGAACCATGACAAATATTAACTTGCTTCACAGCGACAACAGTGCCATCGAAATTGCGTGCATTTGGGGTAACTGGGTGGCACTGGAAAAGCTGCTGGACCGCGATGATTTAAAATTGCGTCTCCAGGAGAACCTCCTGATAATTGTAATTAAAAAACTGGAAGAAGAATCGTATTGGAGCTTCTGTGATCATAAAAAGTGTTTCTACATCCTCTTGGACTCGGGTAAGATCGAAATCAACGAAGCCGATTCGTCTGGTTCGACACCGCTGCACTACGCTGTGAAATATCGCAACAAGATGGCTATCCACGAACTACTGAAGCGTGGAGCATACATAGGATCTAAGAGTCGATTCAATGACATCCCCATTGATGAAATGGATCCAGATCTGCTGGGAGAGTACTTTGATTCGTGCATCACTACAAACGGCTTCAAGCCTGGCGATGAGGGCTTTGAAATCATCATCAATTTCAGTAATCTTGTGCCGAACCAGCCGGCTCAGGGTAAGTCCCCGCAATTCAACCTCCGCGATGAGATGACACCAATCACACATATAGCTCAGTCCAAGGAAAAGCGGTACCTGCTGCAGCATCCGCTTATCACAAGCTTTTTGTTCCTTAAGTGGCACCGGCTGTCGGTCATCTTCTACATCAATCTCCTGGTATACAGTTTGTTCTGCCTGTCCATTGTCGCGCACACGGTGATGAAGTTCAGAGAGAGTGAAAACAAGGCTGCAATAGGACTCCTCGGTATACTGTCGTTCATTGGGATTGGCTATTTGATACTCAGGGAGCTGCTGCAAGTTGTCATATCACCACTGGGCTATCTTAAGTCTCCCATCAACTATTTGGAGGTAGTTCTGATTGGTCTATGTATCGCAACCGCGTCCGAACCCAACTATATTGAGCCCACACAGAAAGTCGTGGCTGTACTCACGATTCTTCTGTTGTCGGTGGAGCTGTGTCTTCTCGTGGGATCATTGCCGGTGTTGTCCATTTCGACGCACATGCTGATGCTTAGAGCGGTTTTGAACAGTTTTATGAAGAGCTTTGGACTGTATTCGATCTTCGTCATCACGTTTAGCTTGTGCTTTTACATTCTCTTTGGAAAGAAAAAGCCCGTCAAAGACGGAGGGGCTGCGGACGAAGGGGAATTTAATAAATTCTCAAATCCATTTACGACAGTTATCAAGACCATTGTGATGCTGACTGGTGAGTTTGACGCTGGCGATATTGAGTTCGACACCACGTACAGCTACTTCTTGTTCCTGTTTTTCGTCATCTTTATGTCGATTGTGCTGTTCAATTTACTCAATGGATTGGCTGTCAATGATACCCATGTAAGTATCCAAAAACATGTTCCAGCAGACTAATACTTATTAAATTTAACGCTTCACTCTTCCATTGCAGGCAATTAAAGAGCAAGCCGAACTGAATGGATCAATTTGTCGCGCCAATCTATTAACCTGCTATGAACGCCTGTTGACAGGTCAAAATCACAGAACCAATGTCATTGTTAACCATCAACCATTCCTTGCAATCTGCCGAAGACTGATCAATCTCTTTCCGCACTACATCGCCGGTACGCATATTTCGATTTTGCCAAACGATAGAAACAAGGTCCTCATTCCGATGGTCAACTCAATTGAAATGAAGGATCTGCAAGAGAATAACTCGAAGAAAAATTTCCTGCCACTACGTGATTATAGTGATCACGAAAAGAGATTCCTAGATCCGCCAGTACAATTCCTGCCATGCTGCTGCAGTTGTATCACAGGCAGATGCTCTGAGATGGACTCGAAAACTGTCAAAATGGCAATGGCTGTCATTGAGCGCAAGAACGCCATTATCAAAGAGAAGAGTCGACAGGAGTACCAAGAAATTCGACTGAAGAACATAGAAGATAAGATCGAGAGGATGTTCGAAATGCTGCAGAACATGTCATCTTAATGTGTGTGTGACTGTGCTTCTCTGTTTTGGTTTCTTTTATATACAATAAAATTTATTTTAAATACGAAAAGTATTGATTTTTGAAATTTGTTCATGTAATTTCAGACTAGGTTAGGTCAGGTTAGAGTGGCAGGCCGCATTGAGTGCAGCCTCACTTAGGCCAGAGTAGGCCCATTGTGTTACCACAGGATCTAATGATCTCACAACTACCCGTTGAACCAAGAGGAGCTGAGAATGAAGCGTTGGAGGCAGCTTATGCTTGTATTAGCAAGTTCACCAAGATTGTCGAAGAAGTATTCTCCGAGATATACTTTTCTACGAGCTGAAAGAGCTGGGCACGTGCATAGATGGTGAATAATTGTCTCTTCCTCCTCCTTGTCCATACAGCTTCTACAGAAATCATTGGAAGGGAGGCCCATCCTAATAATGCAGTGTCCCGTGATGACACCTACTAATGTGCTTATATTGGATCTTTTTTGTTTTACAAGATCGTTAGAGCGTTTAAAATCCAGCATGGGCCAGATCTGTTTATTGATGGAGCACGTGGCGCAATTTGGCCACCTTCGATTAGTGGCTCTTATCGCAATTTCAGACTTCCAAAACTAACAACTCAGCGCGTTTGAAAGCAGTATCCAGTTTAGGTTAGGTTAGGTCAAATTACTTACTGTGCTCATTCTGATGAATTGACGAAGTTGATTATCTGGTCTATTATCGATGTGCTGGGAACTGGAAAGCTTGAATTTATACCTGGTGTGTTGAAGACCTGGGCAGTGACATAGGAAGTGGGTTGTGCTGTGTCCTCAAGAGCTTCCTCATCACAGACCGCAGCCTCTACAAAGTCCTGCTTCCGTTAAGCCCATTTTCTTCGTGTGGTACCGCAGAGTATTGTGCTCAGTTATGATTCCTACGAGGGTGGACAGGGATTTCCCATCCTTCGGTATTATACTCTCTGTTCTGGTTTCGGTAAAGACGGCCAGAGCCTTCTTGTGGTGTTACAAGTGTTTAAGGTAGCCTTGTTCTAGTGTTCGCACTCTTGTGGCTTTTCTCCCTGCTTCAAGGTTAAGTGTGCAAGGCGGGATGTACACAGAGAGATCAGCTTGTTCTGATAAAGCTGTCGAAACTTGTCTTGCTAATTCGACTGCTTTTTCATTGCCTGGAATGCCTTCATGTCCCGGAACCCAGCTGAGCGATACCTTGTTCTGTCTACCAAGAGCTTGAGTTCTTCACAAGCTTCGATTTTATTTCTGGTGCAGTTATGACTGTTCGATAACCCATTTTAGCATATACAAAAAAATATCCTTGTTTTTGATCAGCTTCTTTCTTTTTTATTGATTTCTCAACGAATGAAATTCAAAATTGAACAAGGCATATTTCTCAAACAAACAAATATAAAAACTAAAGTATAAAGTCGTTATTTTACACAATGACTTTTATTACTGCCCGGCTGCCGATAAAGAAGGTAATACCTCCAGGTGGCATTGTCCTTACCACAGATTCACGAGCTGCTGTTGTCACTGCCAGGACCTCTGTTTGAAAGACGCTAACTATGGCCAGGAACTCCTGATGCTACCCCAGTGTCCGTATTTTAGATTGGGCTGTAAAAACGGCTGTGGTTTGCACGCTAGTTACGAGTTCATCCTTCCATTCTTCCCTGCTGGGGATAGGTGCTCGAGAAAGGCTCAATATCCAGTTTAGTCTTCAGATATGTATCGTACAAACTATGAATACACAAAAATAGCTTCTAGAAAATACCACTCAAGCTTAAAAAACGACCAAACGATCACCATCATACTCATTTTTCTCAGAGTCATTTTGAATGATAATTTCATTCTTAATTTTATTGTATATTATTTCTTGTTACAAATTAATACAATCATTTAAAATTTACACTTACACTTTATGATATACAAATACCTTAACACATATACATAAGCTAATGTTGTACAAATAAATACAAAAATATCACCTGCATGGAATTACATTAATAAAAAATCTGCTTAAATACAAAATATGAAATGCTGGCCAAGGAGTCCTTGATCCCTTGAGCATTGACGACAATCAACAATTTCCAAAAGTGTTTATGTCACCGTGCAAGAGTGACGTTTAAAAGAAAATTTATTTGATGCTGATTTAGCGGTGTGGGAGGAATACGATGGCAAGGATTGACGCCTCCTTCGGACGGCTGGGCTCAGATTGTAGCGTATATTCGCTTGCACTAAGAGCTCCTTGAATATCTCAACAATACCGATGTTTTCTTTAGCAGAACACTCAACGTATCCAGATTTCCATTCGTCGGTTACAATCGACTCGATGGTTTCCTTTTGTATTTTGCGTTCGTCCTCATTTAAATCGGTTTTATTGCCAACCACGACTATGGGAATTTTATAACCTCTTGCTGTTGTGATCTGTAAATAAAAGTAAGAAATTTTGAAATTAACGGTTAGGTATATGTTTTTCGCGGCTTTTTTTATGGTATTTTTTGGAGTGCATTTTTGAGGCTTTTCGGAGTGTTTTCGGGCCTTTTTCTGGCTAGTTTTTGTCCGGGGATTTTGGAATTTTACGGTAAGTGGGCTACATAAAATATGAGCAAAGCCAGTTTAAGTATCGCTTCATTGTTAAGGTAGTATTAAGTATAATAGGAAGAAAGCGTTGATTAAATTGTACCTCTTCTCCAAAGTGCGTGTTTCTTTGGAAAGACTCTGGATCCGACGAGTTATACCTCAGCCTTTGACAGAGTGACTACTAGTCCTAGAAAATGGAATGAAATACGTCTGACATTCTGGTTGCTTTTTATACACATTTCCAGAATCTCTATCCTTTATATTTATACATGTAACTCTCTCTGTGCACTCATCTCTACCACAGATTCCTACAATCAGTGGTGTCAGTACCGCATCATCAAGGAAGTAGCCGAAACCATTGTAGGGTACCAGCCATCCCAGAGAAAGAGCCCGTGGTACGACGTGTACAGGAAAAAGGTGACAGAAGACGCACACAAGAAAACGCTGCAGCGGAAAACAAGAGCAGCGAGAAAAGAGTAACCTCTAACGAGCCAGGAGAAGGGAGGAAAAGAAGATCCTGCGTAGAAAGAATAGAGCTAACGCAGCTTTCCAGCTCAAGGAGATCGACGACTCTTGCGATCGTAATAACATATAGATCTAGAGGTTATTTTTTATAGAACACCCAGATCTATGGGTCCAATAAAAAAGCCAAACAACTGGTTGCTGGCTTCAAAACCTGAACACAGGCTCTTCGAAGTAGCGAAGGAAACCTAATCAATCGCTTATTTTGCATCATGTATAAAGAGAGTAATAGGGCAATAAGACACGTCCAGTCAATGAAGAATCAGTTCCACCACCTAAATAAATAAATAGGTGGCGCAACAGGCGGGTGACACCCAAGGCCTAGCTTCTCGCAACCATTCGTTTTGTGTGAGTTTCTATTTTTGGGACGAATGGAAGGGACCTACAATTTTATGCCGAGTCCGAACGGCTCAATTGAGAAGCTTTTTCATGACAGTCATACTCTCGGATGTTTGTCAGACGTTCGCGAGAGGTGGCGCAGTAGAAAAAACTTTAAGATGTAATTTGGGTTTTTCCGGGGATCGAACCTGGGATCCCTCGCACAGTAGTCCAACACACTAACCACTGCGCTACTGCGCCGACCACCTAGTATAGAAAAAATTAACTTAGCTATAAATAACGAAAAGCTTAAGAACAACAAGGCCGCAGGCTCTGATGGACTACCAGCGGAGCTCTTTAAAAACGGTGGTGATGTTTTGGTAGGGAGCATGCACCGAATCATCAACCAAGTATGGGTGGAAGAAAACATGCCCGATGATTGGACTATCAGCTCCATATGCCCAATCTACAAAAAAGGCGATCCTATGTCTTGCAAGAACTATCGAGGCATATCCCTGCTAAATGTCGCATACAAGATCCTATCCAACGTACTGTGTGAACGTCTAAAACCGTTCTGCAACACACTAATCGGCACGTACCAGTGTGGCAGATCGACTATAGACCAAATTTTTGCACTGAAGCAAATCCTGGAAAAGACCAACGAATTTCGAGTCGAAACTGACAACCTATTTATCGACTTCAAAGCCACGGCATACATCGTCAGGCGATGGCCGAATTTGGACGCGCTGCTACATGCAGTTTGGAATTATTTCAAACATGCACCGGATTTCTTCAAAAAGACGCGCTATCATGCGACTTTTTCAATCTTGTGTACTGGAGCAGATAGTGCCCAGACCAGATATCAACACGGAAGGGACTATCTTCAACAGGTCCGTTCAGCTGCTGGGCTATGCGGACGATATTGACATCATCGGTCGTTGCCAGCGTGGCGTGGTAGAAGCGTTCACGGCGATTGAAGAAGAGGCGAAGTCCGTTCGCCTTGAAGTAAATGAGGACAAGACTAAGTTCATGCTATCAACAAACAAACAAACAAGGACCTGTCCACCGCCTAGGAAAAAACTTCACTATTGATAGCAATAACTTCGAGGTAGTTAAGGAGTTCATCTACCTCGGAGTAAGAATGAACTCCACGAATGGCACCCTAGTGGAGATTTGGCGAAGAATTATCCTAGGAAACCGTTGCTACTTCGGTTTGGCTAAACAATTGGGTTCACAAACTTCTAATCCTTATCGTGCCAGTTCTGCTTTATGACGTAAGAATGCTGGACGATAATCAAGAAGTGAGAGCTGATATCTACTGGGCGAAAAGAAATACTTCGGCGAATTTTTGGTCATGATCATGAGTGTGAGGAGGGCGAATGAAGGCGAAGATATAACCGCGAGCTCTACGAGCTGTACAAGCTGTAAAATGTGGATGTTGTCCAAAATGTCAAAAAACGTCGGTTACATTGACTCGGCCACATCGAGCGAATGGACAATAATGATACAGTTGAGAGGATCTTCGAATCCCAAATCCCAATCCTCAGGCTCGAGAAGACAAGGAAGACCGAACCTCCGCTTCAAAAGCCAAGACATCCCGGATGCCATCAGAGCGCTTGGTCTGGGCAACTGGATGGAAACAGTGTAAACTGACATCCATGAAGAGTCAAACATCGGTGGGTCTTTCGATAATATCTTCAGCAATATACGCAACGTTTCGGATTAGGGGGAGTGGCACCTCAAAAATGCTATATCCTAGCATTTATGGTAGCTTGAAATTTGGCAAAAAGAATAACTTCAGAGCTTCGATAGCCCTCCTAAATGCACTAGCTCTGTTTTATTTAGTTTTACGGGCTGCAAATTCATTGGTTATCATCCTAAATTAAAGCCCACATGCCTGTGAATACAGTACACTATACCTACAGCCTTTTTGATCTGTGAAATCAATACACCAAAGCTGTTTGGACCTATTCGGAGAACAAGAGGCTTTCATACCCTTTTAATCGTACTTATCTTTCAAAGCATCTTCAAATATTTTGGAGACCTAGATTATCATAGTCCCTTGAAAGATGAAAGCTATCAGAACCACTTGAGCAATTAAGGGACCTCGCATTGGGCGCCATCGAAACACCAGAAACTCAAATCAAATTGTATCCCAAAACTACAAAAATACTCTATAGAAAACCGTCGAAAAAGTTAGTTCCGAGAAACATCCGAAAAGGGGCCCAAAAAATGTTCGATGAAGCCCAACGAAATAACCTAAAAACAGTCGCAGAAATTATGCAAAAAAAAAGCTGTATACATTATTATGTTATACTTTACACAGTATTGTTTAAAAAATAAATCCAGGGATGTCTGCTACCAGAAAATGAATTCCCAAAATATCTAAAGCCCGAAATTATGCTTCGTTTATGTGAGTTTTTATTTTTGGAATGAATGACAGTGACCTACAATTTTATGCCGAGTCCGAACAACTGGATTGAGAAGCTTTTTAAGGACAGTTACAATCTCTGATCTTTGTCAGATATTCGCGAGAGGTGGCGCAGTGGAAAAAACCTTCAGATGTAATTTGTGTTTTACTGGGAATCGAACCTGGGACCCCCCGCACAGTAGTTCAGCAATTGAGCCACTGGCGCCCACAATATCATTTTGACATATTTATTTTATAATTGAATTCAAAGAGTTTTATTTTAAGGGTATAGCTATTGAGAACATGTTAAAGTAATCCCTGTGGCAAAAAAGATCATTCAGGTCGCAGCCACCTCAACAACTGGCAGGTCCCATCCATTAAAAATAATCAATGCTTAAGCTTCAATTGGTACTCTAATGATTTTGTGAGTTTATTAAACAAAATGTTATTCAGTTATTCAATATATTTTGCCCACCCTGTACTGTACATAGCCACACGCACATGGAAAATTGTGCAGTAAACGTACCATAAGCGCTCTTGTTCCATAGTCATATAACTGTTACGGTTATGGTTAATTAAAAAACACACCAACCTTAGCATAACAAACAGCATTCTGCATAAAAAACAAACACTCAGACGGAGTACTCGTGTTCTTATGGCTGAAATTAAAAACGCATTCGGATCACCTTACCTCTTTCCTAAGTCGTTCCACTTCTTTCCAAGACATCACATCATCAATTGCGAATACCAATATAAAAGCGCCAGCAGTCGAGATGGAAAGCGTTCTCATTGCGGGAAATTCAAACGCACCCGACGTATCCAGTATATCGAGCGTCAAAGACGAGCCATCTGGTAAATTGTAATCACCACGATGGAGCTCCTCCACCGTCTGACGATAGCGGGCTATGTACTTATCGTACAAAAATTGCGATATGATACAGGTCTTCCCAACCCGTGCCGATCCCATTACAACCACACGTCTGTGTTCCTTGCGGATTGTGCTGCTGGTATAATCCGCCCTAGATGGTCTCATGACGGTTGCCAAAGAGGGCAATCGCAGTCGTTGACATGGCCCAGGCATCTTGAATATCCGTTTTCAGTTCTTGTGTTTGTTTTTCTTTTGACTTGTTTTGATTTGATTCTACCTTCTTTTCTTTTTTTTGGGGGGGGGGGGGGGAAGGCTCTGTGGAATTCTTATTGGCCTTATTCAAAATTCCCTCTGAACCTGAAAAGATAAATAAAGAAAAGTTGAGAGCGAAACCGATTAGCTTTATATAATTCGTGGGCTTGTGCACATTTTCGTGGGGGCGTTACATCCGCAAATGTTCCATTCTATTTTAAGCCCACATACAAATGCTGTTAACACAATATGATTTGGCATTCGGGAAAAGGACGAAAATCAGATGTGACATTGTTAAGAAAAATGTTCGTCCTTTTTGTTAAATTTCGGGCGACACGAAAAGAAAAAAACACAAAAAAAAAGAAAATCTAGAGATGTTCTTGTACGGAATTGCTGCCAGATATAATTGAATCAATAAATTCTTAAAAGGACTTTGACAAATGTCCTTTTCAAGGGCCCTTCACTCTTTCGCAACATACGCACGAACACAGTGCCCTGATATATGAACAGAATTTGATTTGCTTCAAAGGAAATCATTGGCAAATTAATTTTGGCTGCTCATGTGGTAGACAATACAGCTATGTATATGATTGTATGCACTTGACTACAGTTTGAGTGTTGAGCATATATATTCGCCCGGATTATGGAGTATATGCAATCAATTGAAGGCGTGTGCGGTATTAATTAAAATCCTTTCTATGGTCTAGACAAAGTAGTCCATCAATAATTTTAATCGGCAGATGGCGGTTTAAATTGAAAACGACTTATTTTTGTTGTGGCTACACTAAGGGAAGTTGAAAGGATTAATTTAAAATGTCCTTTGGTTCTTCGAAGCCTTTGGTGTCCTCTGATCAATTTTATTTAATCAACTTGTCAATGAAAGGATTAGCAGCTCTTAGAAATAATATTATGGCGAAAAGCAGTTGGAGGAGGCAGAGTATTGCCTGAAAATTCGGGACTGAATGTATTGGCCTTCAAACATCGTAAAGGCCTCTAATGGAAATGGGTCATTAATATTTATAGCCCGCCCTAAAACTGTACAGAGTTTCGCGTTTCCTTTTGGTTGGGTTTACCACCCACTCTCGCATATACAAGCAGCAGTTGTTTTTTGTGGAGATTATTAAATAAAACTATGAATATTCTTTGCCACAAAGAGTGGTTTCAAGATGGAAACTCTTCTCGACAATAATTCATGCGATTCGGGTGGCGCGTGTCGGCAATAAGTGGGGATAGGTTGTTGTATTCGGGTATAGCATTCTAACTGATTTATTCTGCAAACTTTGCGGTATATAATAGCAATTTTGACAACAAGATTTTGCTCTCAGAAAGAGATATTTATCATTTATCTGAAGCTTCGCTCCCGTTAGAGAAGTACCTATAGTGTGCTTTGCTAAGCTCTCGATAGGATGAAAGAAAATGTTCTCCTTACAAACTGAATCTGCCTTTTCCCGTCGCTAAAAACTTGGACCCCAAGGAAAATTTTCAAATTCTCTATTTCTTACATACCTAAAGCTCACAAACCGAGTTTGAAGTCGATCGGATGGAAAATACAAATTGCCCATAAAAAATTGTACCCCCCTTTTCCACCGTTTGGAGTTCGAATTTCTTCAAATCGCTTCTAAGTCCTCACTTTAGCCATAGAAGGAAATTTGTTTCCAAATATCAGCTCTTCCTACATCTTATCGTGTGGGCTGGGCCTTAAGCATATCAATCGCCAATCACGAACGGTTTTATATATTTAAGATTTCGACAGAACTTGAATTCCTCAAATGTCATAAAACACAACTGTCAGGAGTTTTTAAACCATCTTGTTGGTCAGAGCCAACCTATCCTTTACTGGGCCTGGGTGGTGGAACTGGTTTCTCATTAACTGCATTGACATAATCAGCCTAATTCATTCGATTTTGGCAAACTAACATTCCAACTTTCGATTTTGATAGAGATTCGTATTTTGTTCGATTATCCCTAGACACTCACTTCCCAGGAAGTGCCCAAGGGGATGATACCTCGACTCAAGAACGATCCCATCCCAAAACTCATCTCATTTCAATGGAAGTGACAAGCAAACTCAAACTTTCATGGGCGATAAATAGCTTCCTCTCTTTTAAATTGGCAGGACTAGATGGAATCATCCCAGCAGGAATGCAACATGCTTAGGTATGGCATTCTTAAACCTTGGCTGATTTTACTGTTCTCCTTAAGTTTAGACCATGGTTACATACCAAAATTATGGAGAGAGGTGAAAGTGGTTTTTATACCCAAGACGGGAAGAGCCTCTCACACCACTCCAAAGGACTTCAGGCCTATTAGTCTGTCTCTGTCATCTTTTCTACTGAAAACACTAGAGAGGCTGATAGATCTAACTATATATTCGCCACACAACATCAAAGCAGGAACTCTCTCGAAATCCGAACATGACTACTGTAGGGACAGGTCGGTAGAGACCGCTCTGCACTCCGTGGAAAAATCATTAGGAATTTACAATGATAGCCTTCCTAGACATGCATCGAAGGGGCTTTCAACAATATAGAGCCGAGAGCGATAATTAACACACTTGAAAACCTGCAGATTGACGCTACACTGGTTCAACCAAATGCTGCTAAGCAGGGTTATCAATTCGGAATTTGGCTACTGCAAACTGAGAAGGTCTGTGCAACGCGACACTCTGCAGGGTGGAGTACTTTCACCGCAGCTATGGCTGCTAACAGTAAATGAAATACTTCTAACCCTGGAGAAAAACGATGGTAAAGTTATAGCCTACGCAGACGATATCGCCATTTTATTTACTGGGAAATACCTCCCAACATTATACGGGTCTTGATGGAATCGGCCCTCGCAACGCTGCATATAAACCCGGGTAAAACAGAACCATCGATCTACCCAAACTAAAGGGAATCCGTCTCAGCTTCTCCAACAGCGCCAAATACTTAGGTCTGGTTCTGATGGATAGGAAACTGAGCTGCACTTTACTCCTGCAAAAGGATGTTGGGCCTCAGATGGGGCATCAGCCCGAAAATAATGCACTGGCTGTATACAGCAGTAGTCAGACCGATACTCATGTACGGAATCATCGTCTGGTGGCCAGCACTAGATAAAATATGCTACCAAGCTACCTCTCTTTACTAAATAGAATCCAAAGAGTGGCATGCATCTGTGTGACCAGACCAGTGCCCTGCGGACAACTCCAACCGCAGCACTGATGGAAACCATGCTTCATATTCTGCCCTTGGACATACACGGTAAAAAAATGGCGGCAAAATCGGCATTGCGTCAGAGAGAATCACTGCAATGGAGAAGCAGTGGCAATATTCTAAAAACTAATAATGTTAAAACAGAAGTTACAGACTACGTAACCACGGTCCTGGACTTCAGTTTTAAATACAAAACCATAGTATCCCCGACCGACAGCAATGGGAAGAGAATATACGGTTATACACGAAAATACGCTGGAAGTATACACAGATGGGTCTAAGATGGAGGACAGAGTATGAGCCGGGATTTTCTCCATTCTCTCTAAACCAGTCTTTTAGACTACCAAATAACAATAACTGTAGTGTCTTTCAAGCAGAAGTTATGGCTATTCGCGAAGCCGCTAAACTACCTGAAGGTGAGATCGATATCAAATTCAGACATCGTCATCTACACCGACAGTCAAGCAGTTATTAAGGCACTCGAATCACTAATATTAAGATCCAAATTGGTCAGGCACTGCCGCAAATCTTTAAGTGAGATCTCGGGTATGTGCACGTTATCGCTGTGCCGAGTCCCTGGTCATAGAGATAAGGTAACTGTAAAGCAGACGAACTATCAAGGAACGGGACGAAAATGGAACTCTCTACTGGTAAAGGAGAGCCCCATGTGCCAATTGAAACAGTAAGATACAACATCTCCACACAGGAGGGATGCAATGATGACTCATGGAGTACGTGTAGATTGCTGCCTGACCAATACTGCATATTTTGTTTATTGACGAAGCCATTCAGACAGAAATGAGCCTCATCATAAATTGGACGTAGCGCTCTTAACGTTGAGGCCACTGACTCCGAATTTCGGTAGTAAATTTTAATAATTTCGACTCGTTGTTGGCTCGTATATCTTTCCATCATGAAATGGCAAACCTTACTGAAGAGAAATGTCAAAAGAGCGGCAAAAAATTCGGAGTCGGCGGCGTCCCTGTCGCTCTACTTTTGTAGCGTCCCTATTGAAAAACCCAGTATTAAGATCCCGCCATCTCTTGTTAGCCGTTTAATGATAACCGAATATTTTTGGCCCCAATTGAATGATATGGACTTGGAGGACATGTGGTTCCAACAGGACGGCGGCGCCACAAGCCACACAGCGAATGTCACAATCAATTTTGTATAAACCAAGTTTGGAGAACGTGTTATCTCACGAAATGGTCCAGTCGCTTGGCCGGTCGTGCGATTTGACGCCGTTAGACTATTTCCTGTGGGGCTACGTCAAGTCTATGGTCTATGCCAACAAGCCAGCGACGATTGATGAACTTCGTACGAATATCGAACGTGAAATTGCAGCAGTATCGGCCGATTTATGCTTGAAAACCGTCGAAAATTGGGTTCAGCGTCTGGACTTCTGCACGCGTGCCCGTGGTGGCCATGCAAAAGAAATCGAGTTCCATACATAATGGCATCGAACGTACTTTCACAGGAATAAAGAATTTCATTGATATCCAAACTTTTGTAGCGCTCTTATTGATGAACGAAAAAGTCAGTAATCATGGCTCTTCTATAGCGGTCACCATTGACTGTAACGTTCTGGCCATCAGCATCGTTTTTAAAGAAGCACGGACCAAATTATTCCACCAACCCATAAAGCACACCAAACAGTCAGTTTTTGTGGATGTAACGGTGTCTCAACATATACTTGAGGATTATCATCACTCCAAAAATACAGTAGTTTTGTTTATTGACGTATCCATTCAAGCAAAAGTGAGCTTCATTGCTAAAGAAAATTCGCTTATGAAAATTGGGATCAACGGCAATACGTATTTCGAACAGAACCACGATTTTCAAAATAAATTTGCACAATTTTTGAAGCCTTGTTCAGGCGTCATAGTCTATTCATATTGAAATGCCAAACAAAACTAAAAAGAAATCACTTGACAGCTGACAAAATGGCCACCAGATAAAATGGTGTTGCCAACTAAGTTCTATAAAGTTCTAAAAAAAAACACCCTTTACATCAAGGTACTATTTAAATAACACTCATTGTACAACACATTTTCGATACCTACTCTTGTTTTGGTAGTCAGTGCTGCACTCCTCCTCAATATGCCGTAAAAAGAGGATTTATTTAAGTAATGCCACAGATAAGCATGGCTTTCCTGACGTTATCATTCGATCCTAGACCCTACAGGTAGGGACAACTAAATTTGTCTACTTTGAAAAGAGTGTGTGAAGTTGGAGTCTACATTAGTTGATTATCTTCTGGTAAGGCCAAGTGTGCGTCGTTCATCAGCGGCAACATATCTCACTATTCGTCAAGTTATGAGGATTTAACGACACAACTCTTGCGACAGTAATGTGAGATTGATAGTCGGTTGCAAAATTAATCAGTTCCACTATAATCTATAACCCGTTCGCCACAACTCCGCCCGCATCCCTTTCGATGATGTAGCACAAAATCTGTCACGTGCGTCGTTAATCACCTATGCGGTTGCGAGGTTCAGCTTACCTCCTGTACACCCAAGAATATCCGTTCTTAATTAGAAAACATCTACATACACACATCGTATGTACACATATGCATGTGCGATATTAAAGCGGCTTTGGCCGGCGTCAAACTTTATTTATGGTTCCATTGAACTTTGGTCATATACATATATCCATATATCAATATACCTACGCTCCTCTGTTATCAGCTCCTGTTTGCCCTCCCCGGGCACGTCACACTATAGAGCAGACGTAATAATATTATGCTCACAAAACAATCGCCATAAATATTCTATTAAATATCTACTTCAGTTGAGCGCAATATATGAAAACTTTCAATTAAATTGAAAATTGCATCATTAACTCCCCATTGTGTCGACCAACAGGCGCAGGCGATACGATACGTCGAAGCTGCACTGCAATTGCACAATAGCTTATCTCCTGAGAACTATTCGATTTTTCAATCAGCAAGTGTCCTATCTTCTCCATCACTGGCCGTCCTCTGGTTGAATAGAGTTTTGCAATCGGATGCGTATATATTTATCTATCGGAAAAGCGATAAACCTTGTCACGTTCTATACGCGCACCCCCGCCCCCACTTCGCATTGGTAATCGAATAGCTCGATGGAGTCATGGTGGTGGTAGAAAAAAAAAACATATCGATTGTTGGTAGCGGGGTTACTTTTGTCCTGGTCCTGGGCCACGTTTTTGCACTCTTTATTTGAGTGACGCCTCCAACACCCAATCCAACCTCAACCATGCGCTGCAGGGATGTCAGTCAACGTCGAATGTTTATTTTTTATTAGTGAAGCAATTTGCAGGTTTATGCAGCCATGCAACTAAACAACATAAAACAATCATAAAATGGTCACATATTTGGTTAATGGACAGGTGAAGGTCACGCGGTGTGGCGCAAAATAAGCACGTTCATGAGAATACAAGCTGTTTCAATGGCGCGCATTTAGAAGGAGCCACTTGTGGAATGGGTTCTTGTTTAGATGGAATTAATTCACGCCTTGAAGGTAGAACGCTTGGGATTGAGAGAGATAGAGTGTGAAATGTTGATGGGTTTGAGAGAGACACGCCATAATGTTGGCTGAAAACGCGGTCTATAGTACAAAGTCCAACGCATGGCGAATAATATTTGTTTGGGTTGCGGTGCGGTTGTCCTTCGGATGATACCTTCTGGTCAGGATTTGGGGTGTTTTAGATTTAAATCTAATTAAAACCTCAAACACTTTGTGCTACGACAAGCGGATCACTATGTGCGGTCTTTTTGCGTTTAACTAAGGTACACACATGACCATGACAATGTCTATGGGATGGGCGGATGGTTAGCAATGTGTCCTTTGATTAGGGAAAACAGTTTACCAAGGGTATTTCGAAATTGATTATTTTGTGCAATTTTATAATGGCAGGGTAAGGCGGAGAGTACCTATGGTTTATTTTTATCTTAGACCACTTCAGTGGCTTTTGTCGTAGGTATAGGTATACTACAAAAGGGAAACGAATGTAATGCTGGTCGTTGAGTTGACCAACTCACTCAATTTTTGATTGAAACCCTACCTTTACTTGATGAACATGCCTGTTGATCAATTGCGTTTTTGTTGTGGTTGCTTAAAGAGTTGATATGGTCGAATTGGTACACTCGTACACTTAACATTCAGCTACTAAAGCTACGATTACACGGCCATTTTTTTGAGTCATTTAAATGGCGCTCGGGACTTTGTCTATCTCGGCTCCGCTATTAGTTCTGAAAATGACATCACATCAGAAATCAAGCGAAGAATTACACTTGCCAACCGCTGTTACTTTGGCCTAAGAAGGCAATTGATTAGTAAGGCCCTGTCGAGAAACACTAAGGAGACTCTATATAAGACCCTCATCATCCCAGTCCTGCTTTATGGCGCAGAATCATGGACGTTGTCAAAAGCGGATGAAGATCTCCTTGGTCGCTTCGAACGCAAAATTCTTCGAGTGATTTTCGGTCCCGTTTGCGTTGACGGGCTTTGGAGGAGGAGATTTAACAGCGAACTCTACGAGCTGTACAGCGACATCGACCTTGTCAGAAAAGTACGTATCAGTCGACTAAGATGGCTAGGACATGTAGAGCGAATGAACACCAACGCTCCGGCCCGAAGAGTCTTCGATTCCAACCCGGAGGGACAACGCAGTAGAGGAAGACCTCGCCTTAGGTGGCGCGCACAAGTGGAAGGGGACCTCAACCAACTTGGAGTGCGCAACTGGAGGCAGTTAGCCAAAGATCGTGCTAACTGGAGAGGCGTGTTGGTTGAGGCCCAGGTCCACCCCGGACTGTAGCGCCATCTAAGTAAGTAAGTAAATGGCGCTGTGACGTCAGGAAAAAATGTCGCATTAGAGCGACCTTTAAGCTACGATTCGTCATTGAAAAAATGGCGATCACACGAAATGACTATCATCGTCATTTTTGTCCCAAAATCAAATGACGGACACTAAGAGTCATTTAGAATTTTCCGTTGGGATGCCATTGTCCTAGGCGTGATTGAAGAGCGATCACACGGCCATTTTTTTTCCGCCATTTAAATGGCACTTAATTCATGCCATTTGGTGCGCCATTTTCCCAGTCATTTAAATGACGCTGCCAAAAATGGCGATCACACAGAGCGCCATTTAAATGACTGCTTTGTGACGATATTTTTACGTCAGAGCGCCATTTAAATGGCTCGAAAAAATGGCCGTGTAATCGTAGCTTAATTGCTGTAACGATCTGCGCTGCCTATTTTATTTAAGACAATATTTGTTGAGGAAAGTACATATTTAAACACTTGGATTACAAATAACAACAACAACAGTTGGAATTTGTTCAAACATTGCGGGTTTTAGAACGCCCACAATCAGAGAGAAGAGAAGCCGCCTTTAGGGTGTGGATTTGTGTGACTCGGAAACCAATACATTAAACATAAAGCGTGTCAAATGTTGCGTTTGTACCAATAAAAGGCGTACTTGGTTTTTATAATTTGTATTTAACGAATAACAAAGACTAAAGAATATTAAAGTTACAAAAAGAAGTCGACTTGCTAGTTCGAGTTGAAAAGCGCGAATGAAAAATGAAAAAGCGGGAGACTCAAACGCGTGGGTCGAGCTGTCATTTGTGACAGTGACTTTTGGTTTTGAGTGTGTTCGATTGCTAAACCGGTGTGGCGTCAACATTCCGCCGGCCTTGAACTACCTGGAGGGTTAGTTGAATCATCAAGCACATCGACGTCGTCTTTGAAGGTCAAAAGCGGTGATATCTTGACGATTGGGCGGACCAGCACTCCATCTGCGGTCTTGAGTGTCACGACCCGAACTCTGCCATCAGCTCCAGTATGAACCGCCGTCACTCTTCCCATCCTCCATTTACTAGGGGGGATGTTGTCGTCTCTAAGAACAACGAGATCTCCCACGGTAAAATTAGGGTATGACTTCGTCCATTTAGCTCGTTGCTGAAGTTGTTGCAGATATTCGGTGTGCCACCTTCTCCAGAAATGCTGACGCAGTTGTGTGATCAGGCGCCAACGGTGAACTAGATCCATTTTGAGATCGATCATATCAGGTTCCGGGATGGTTATAAGCGGCTCCCCTACCAAGAAATGCCCAGGTGTCAGAGCTTGTAGATCATCGACATCAGTTGTTGCTGGGCACAGTGGTCTCGAATTGACGCAGGCTTCGATTTCCGCTAGCAGCGTCGAAAATTCTTCGAACGTAAGAAGACAGCCATCGAGTGTTCGTCGCAGATGAAACTTCACGCGCTTAACAGCAGCCTCCCAGTATCCACCCATGTGAGGGGCTGCTGGTGGATTAAAATGCCAAACCATGCCATCGTCCCTTAAGTATTTTGCCAACTGCTCGTTCCGGGTTGCTTCAGCCAAGAATTGCCTAAGCTCTTTTTCAGCACCGACAAAATTCGTCCCATTGTCACTGTACAAATCCGCGCAACGACCTCGACGAGACACAAACCGCTTCAAGACTGCAATGAAGGTACCAGATGACAGGTCACTCGCTAGCTCCAAATGCATGGCACCTGTTGACATACATATGAAGATGCTTATGTATCCCTTGACAGCTTTAGTTCCACGCCCCTTTGAAAGTCGAAGCAGAACTGGGCCGGCAAAATCCACACCGCTACGAAGAAACGGTCGACAAAATTCTACCCTGGGTCTGGGCAAGTCACTCATAAGCTGCTGTTGAACGATGTTCCGGTATCTTCGACACTTTACACATGATCTGAATGTCTTTCGTAGTAGATTACGTGCGTTTATAACCCAAAAGCGCCCTCGTAGGATAGCAAGCATGGTTGATGGACCTGCGTGAAGCGACATGCGATGAACATCTTGACAGATCATCTCAGTAAGTCTTGCTCTAGCTGGCAAAAGAATAGGGTGTTTTTTGTCCGGGTGCATTGGTGCATTTCTCAGTCTTCCACCAACTCGAAGAATTGCCGATGGATCCAGAAATGGATGTAACTTGCTCAGCTTGCTCTGCCGTCCAAGACTGTTACCACTTTGTAGTCTATGAATATCATCTGCGAAAAAAGATCTTTGTGTGTCCTTTATCCAAAAGGTTAACGCGTCGTTGAGTTCTCTCAAGCTGAGATAATTACTGCCATACTGCGATATCGTTTTACCAGTTTTTCGACTTGCGATGCGGCAACGGAGGTTGTTGATAAATCTGAAGATAAATGCGGTAACACGTTTTAGTTTTGAAATTGAAGAATACTTATCGATGATATTCCAGACTTGATGCGTTTGAGCAGTGGCAACCAGGGAGATATCGGTGTTTGATTTTTGGTCGACTGCAGTTGTAAAGATTTCTTGCGAGGGCCAGGCTTCTCTAGGTTGGCTCAACCACGGCGGTCCATTCCACCAAAGCGTGAAGTCCTTGAGTTTCTCTGGTGCTAACCCACGCGATGCGCAGTCTGCGGGATTAAAAGCGGAAGGAACATGCAACCAGTTCTCTGAAGGGATGACATCCTGCACTCGGGAAACACGGTTTGCAACAAATGTGCACCACCTGCTTGGATGTTGATGAAGCCAGGCTAATACAACAGATGAATCTGTCCATCCAAAAACATGGCGAACCCGTTGACCAAGCGCTTTCTTAGCATGTACCATTAGTTGCGCCAACAGAGCAGCTGCGCACAGCTCCAGACGAGGCAGGGATATCTGCTTGATGGGGGCCACTCTGGTCTTGGCTGCGATGAGACAGATGACGACACCATTTGAGTCCATAGTCCTGGCATATACAACGGCAGCGTACGCAGCTTCCGATGCGTCAGCAAAGCCATGCAAATCCGTTGTTACATTTGAGCGGCCACAACCTATCCACCTTGGTATTCTTATTGCGGCCAAACTAGGAAGATTTGCGCGATAGTCCAACCACTTTTGCCTAACAGTTGCTGGAACTTCTTCATCCCAATTGATTTTGGTTCTCCAAAGGCGTTGGAACATCATTTTTGGAATGACTGTGGTTGGAGCTAGTAGCCCTAGAGGATCGAACAGCTTCGCAGCATCTGCAAGTAAAATACGTTTAGTGAGAACATTGGTACTTAACTCATAAACCTGGACGCTATACGCAAAGGCATCTGTGGATGGATGCCACTGGAGTCCCAATGTTTTTACGCTTTCGGAATCTGATATATCCATTAGATCGAACGTTGTCTTCACTTGGCGCTGCTCAGCTGGTATCGAATTAAGGACGACAGTGGAATTCGATGACCATTTCCTTAAATGGAAACCACCACGATTAAGCATGGTAGCCAATCCACTCTGTAGCTGTTGGAGTTCCACTTCGCTGTAAGACCCAGTGAGGAGGTCGTCCATATAAAAATCGCGTTGAACAGATTCAGCTGCTGCGGGAAAATCGTGGCTTTCATCGACGGCTGTTTGCTGCAATGCTTTCACTGCCAAATAAGACGCCGATGCAACGCCATATGTCACCGTCAATAGGCGATAATCCTTGACTGGATCTGTTGGTGAACGGCGCCAAACGATGCGCTGGAAGTCGATGTGGTCTTGGTGGACCCGCACTTGGCGATACATCTTCTCGACATCACCGATTAATGCGAATCGATGACATCGAAATCGGAGTAATGTGGAGAAGAGGTCAGGCTGCAGCTGAGGACCTACTAGTTGCGCATCATTTAGCGAAAATCCAGACGTCGTTTTAGCGGAAGCATTGAAGACGACTCTCAGCTTCGTTGTCGTGCTGGATTCCTTCACAACTGCCCTATGTGGCATGTAAAAGTGTTTGCCCGGAGCTGGTGTGTCGCAAACTTCCTCCATGTGCCCTAAGTCGATGAACTCTTGCATAAATTCTGCATACTGTGAGTGAAGTGGTTCATCTTTAGCGAAAATCCTTTCCATGCGATGTAAGGCCCGAACTGCTGCATCCCGAGAATCTCCGAGAATAACTTCAGACTTGAAGGGCAATTTGACCACATAGCGTCCATCAGATTGGCGATAGTGCGTATGGTTGAAGATTTCTTCGCATAAATGTTCTTCGTTGGTAAGGAATTTCGAATCGGGCAGCTCTTCTAAATGCCAAAACTTGGTTACTGCTTTCGTAAGTGCGGCGTCCGAACGACTACTAACCATGGTTGAAAATGCGTAGGCGGTGTCTGTGGCTGCCACTTTTCCGAACAATACCCATCCCAGAGTTGACTGCTGCGCAATAGGGGAGTCTTTAGGTCCGCGAACTAACCCTTCAAGAAGAAAACTTCCTATCTGATCACAGCCTAATAAAATATCAACTGCTGCGGGCACGTTGAAGTTGGGGTCGGCCAAACTTAGACCATGAATGTGTTGCCATGATCCTTTGTCAATGCGAGATGGTGGGAGAGCGTTTGTTAGCTTCGGCAATATGTTCGCTTGAATGGTTTCAGCAAAACTGTCATCTACCGAAGATAACGCGAGTTGGACGGTTCCTCTAGAGCGACCAGCGGTAACGGCACATATACCTTCGATTGTTGTCGTAGAAGGCATAATACGGAGTTGCAGTCGTTCAACGCATGCTTTAGCGATAAAGGTGAGATGCGATGCGTTGTCAAACAATATTCTCACTGGTTGAAACCGTCCGGAACTGTCCCTGACTTTGGCGAGAGCGGTGCCTAAGAGGATTTGCTGATCGGTGTTGACCACATTAGACGATGAAACACTTGCGACTGGTTGCGGGGGCTCTTCCTGGTGAAGCAGCGTATGATGATGAGCCTGACATGTCCTGCAAGTGTTTGTACTGCGACACGCATTTTCACGGTGGACATTTGACAGACAATTTTTGCACAAGGATTTTTCTTGTGCGGCGATAATTCTGCGAGAAGCTGGCAGAGCCCTGAATTGCTCGCATCCGAAAATCCTGTGTTTTCCACCGCAAAAATAGCACCCAGAATTTTTCTTTTGGCATGTGAAAGCTGTTGTAGACTTCATTCTGGACTTGGAACCATGCTGTGCGTCGACGGGGTTGTGTGAATTGACAGCATCCAATGAGTGACACCTGGTTTCGAGAAAATCGACAAGCTCTGTGAAGGTGGCTACCTTGTCGTCTTTTTGCGAAAGCTCCCATTGGCGATGGCTTTCTTGATCCAGCTTGCTCACAGTAAGATGCACAAGCCAGTCATCCCAGTTGGTAACTGGTCTACCCAGCGACTTCAACGATCTGTAATTTTCCTGGATGCTGTCAAGTAAAGATCTGATACCTGTGGATGACTCCGAAGAAAGCTTTGGTAGTGAAAAAAGAGTTCTGAAATGAGCATCAACTATGATGCGCTCTACATTGTACCTTTTAGACAGCAATTCCCATGCTTCCTTGTAGTTGCTATCTGTTATCTTGAAGGATTTGATGACATTAAGCGCATTTCCTTGCAGACTACATCGAAGGTAATGCAGCTTTTGCGAACCAGTTAGCGATGCCTCATTATGAATGAGAGACGAAAATGCGTCGTAAAACTGCTTCCACTCGGATGGCACTCCAGAGAAGTGTGGCAAATCCATTCTCGGCAGCTTGACGTCCACGTGCTGGCTGGATTTTTGGGTGCTACTGTTGTTGGAGTTAGCCTTTATCTTAAGCTCTGCTCTCGCGAAGTTGGAGAATGCGATTCGGTACCACTCATCGCCCTGTTCACGTTGAGCCTCCTCTGTTGGCAACGCAGTCTCGCCACACGCGTCTTCAACCTCACCCTGTGCCTTGCTGAATTGCTCCCACTGGTAGTTCAAAAGTTTCAGGAAGGATTCAATGTCCGCTTCGTCGTAACATTCTGCTTTCTTGCTTGAGTTCATGAGACGCTTGAGCGCGTTTCTCAGAACATCTCGTCTGGTGGTAGACATTTCGCGGTGAACAAAAGCAATGCGTGAGAATGAAAGTGAAATTAGAATATACGCGATGTTATTTATATTATCCGGCTCGAAGGACCAGAAATGTTGCGTTTGTACCAATAAAAGGCGTACTTGGTTTTTATAATTTGTATTTAACGAATAACAAAGACTAAAGAATATTAAAGTTACAAAAAGAAGTCGACTTGCTAGTTCGAGTTGAAAAGCGCGAATGAAAAATGAAAAAGCGGGAGACTCAAACGCGTGGGTCGAGCTGTCATTTGTGACAGTGACTTTTGGTTTTGAGTGTGTTCGATTGCTAAACCGGTGTGGCGTCAACACATATGGCCAAAAGTTGAGGCAAAAAATACTACAATGTCCAAAGGGTAGTAATAACTTTTGGTCATTTGTAAAAAATATTAAGAATTCGGCCTCGTCAGCAATCCCAACGTTCATTTACAATGACACTGCAGCTGTCAGCTCTTTGGACAAAGCTAATCTGCTCGCTGCACATTTCGCAGCCAATTCGATGCTCCCAGATTGCGCTTTGTCTGCACCTGTACTCGAGTGCATCGCGAATTTACCATGGGACCAATCCATTTTCGCACTCGTACAGTCGCAAGACTACTTTATGATCTCAACATAAATAATTCCGCTGGTCCAGACAGTATCTCCGCCATCGTTCTGAAGAGGTGTTCTTCCACGCTGGCAAAACCACTGCGTAAGCTTTTTCATCTGTCGTATTTTTCTGGACTCTTTCCGAGAAGATGGAAAACGGCATTTGTCCAGCCCGTCGCGGGAACTCCTCAATGACCGGCAGTACGGTTTTCGTGGCAACAGGTCCACTGGTGATTTGATGACTTATCTCACCGAGAAGCGGAACCAATCTCTCCATCACTTCGGTGAATCGAAGATTGTTGCGCTTGATATTTCAAAAACATTTAACAGAGTTTGGCACCAAGCTCTTTTGTCGAAAATGTGTGCTTATGGGATCGATGCGTCTCTTATTTAATGGATTAGAAACTACCTTTCTGGCCGTTCAATTCAAGTTGTTTTGGATGGTTTCAAGTCTGAAACTCGCTGGTGTTCCCCAAGGCTCCGTTCTGTCTCCGACTCTCTTTCTCATTTTTATAAATGATCTTTTGTCTGCAACTTCTAATCCAATTCATGCCTTCGCTGATGACGGCACTCTTAGCTTCCCATATTCTTTCCAGGACTCACGTCCCTGTTCTTCGGCCGTAGAACTGGAACGGCAACGTATGTTAAGCTCATTAAATTCCGACCTTGACAGCATTTTAAAATGGGGTTCAGCCAATAGAGTGCAATTTAATGCTTCAAAAACACAATGCTGTCTCTAAAGCGAAACCCGAACCCATACAGCCATTATCCATATGCATCACCGAAACCGAAAGACTTTCCATTCCCGGTATGTGCGTCCATGACAACCTTCGTTGGAATGACCATATACTATACACGAAGTCGCCAAGAATGCTGCGAAATATCTAGGTTTTCTCAAACGGTGCAAGAATTATTTTACCCCTTCTGATCTGGCTACAATAGGCATGCTTTTTGAAACCTCGCCAGCCAGCCGTTCATTTGGCCAGTTGCCAGCATAATTGCCAGCAAGATGAAGCCAGTCGAATGAATTTAGGCAATGCGCCTAAAAGCATACCAGCATTTTGTATAAAATTATGCATTTGGTAGAAATTATTAGATAAATTCTGACATTTTTCACTGGAATGTGGTGTGCATGAAAAAAGAACGCATATGATTTAATTAAGCAAATTGTACGGAAATTTTAAGCCACTTGTTGCTTTCAGCGCCACCTGTTTGTTCATTGTGAATTGAATTTAGCCAGCTGCCAGCCAGCAGCTCTCCAGCTGGGGAGAAAATCAGGAGTTGTTGCCAGCAGTTGCCAGCAGGTTGTTGTTTTAATTAGCATGTGAAATGTGCCTGGACTGACTGGAGTGATTTTAAGAACGGGGATAATTATGCGCGTATATAACTTTTAAGCCCCATTAAGAAACTCTTTGCCAACACGCTGCAGATCTAAGCTCGTCTCCAGGCCGAGAGAAGAGCAATTCAGCTTACTACGCGGGCTGTTATATTCACTTTCAGAATGGTAATGGAGAATGGCCGCGTTCAATGTGCTTAGGCACCTAAATATTTAGGTGACAGTTTATCGTTGAACGGAAAATTGCCTAGTACCTAAGCTAAATATCAAATGCCTTACATGTGTTAAGAATTAAGCATTCACTTGCTGTTTTGACATCAACTGATCAACACATTGGCTACCTACTAAAGAAAAATATAATATTATTGAAGTGTAAAATGAATGATTCTATTCTAAAAGCAGCTTTACAAATTTTCGGGTAAAAACCCCAAGACACATTTTATTTAATTATTATCACACTTGTGTACGTGATGATTTTATTATCCGTAGTCAATTTGTCATAAGTTTACTGGGTATCATCGATGTCATACAAAAAAAACACTGTCAATTGTAACTTGAAATTTCATTTTTATTTTTTATTTTTCCAACTATAATAATAAAACCACATACAAATCTCAGCAAAGTTCAACAATGGAGTGAAAAATTCTTCGACTTCAATCAGCTTGTTTATGACATTTCTCAAATCCACTAAGAACTCAGGCAGAAATTCTTGCCTAACTTTCCAGTCACCACAGCTGACCGACCTCACGAAATTTGCCTAGATTTGCAGTCAAATCGACCAATCAGAGGCTGTTGACTAGCTAGGCAAAAGCGCATTGAACTCGGCCAATGATTAGGAGTTTGCACGCCTGTCTATCTTTTGTAGATATAGAGAAGACCGAGTCGCGAGTCCCCCAAAGTAAGCTCTGAACCATTCCCCGTAGTGTCGCGGGTGAGTTTTTTTTTAACTTGGACTGGATCTTACATCGCAACCTTGGTGAAACATTTTTCGAATTGTGAGACCTAACCTAATGTCGTTTTCCATTGGGACCATCAGATTTTTATTTCAGATCTCAGATTTTTCGTGGCGAATGGAACACGATAGGCAGATTGATCTGCTTTTGTAAATGTATTAGTGCATTATTAGACAGTATATCAGCTGTGCACATTTTTTTCGTTTGTCGATGAAAACATACGAATTTAATGTGGTAAATCATATCGACGAAGAATCGAAATCCACAGACCACAGATGACGAGGAAGAAGACGAAGATGATAGTAATTGCTCCAAAATTAATTCCATGCCCATTATTTACGTTTTTGTTCTGAATAATTGCTTTTCACGAGGCATTTCGTAATTTTGTTTTGAACACAAATTCCGAATGACGTAAAACAGCTGTGCAAGGTATATTGGTATTAGTGAGAGTGTGTGCAAATCTCGAAAATTATCGAGATCTGCGAAAAGTGATCCGAATCAAAAAAAAGATTGATCTTATGTCCCAATGGAAAACCTCATAAGTAATTTCCTCTTTGCTGATGAGGAGGACCGAAATTGGTGTCAAGCTAAGCTTTCGTTCTTTAATTCGGTATCTATTCCAACCCTTATACCTATGGCCATGAGATTTAGGTATACTGACGGAAGAAATAAGACAAGCAGCTTAAAACACTCGTAGAGAACCCTACGACATCAGAGGTACCCAATGGTAAAAGTAGATATTTCTCAGAACGAAGTGGTTGATGCTATGGACCCCTAACTCGCATTTCAATACTATAATTCAATAAATTCAATGCTATTAGGCAGATGTATACAGTAGAGAGAGTAGGTCTGTACATACTAAAAGGAATAAGGAAGACAAAACGAACATTCGCGTTGAATCATTCATTTAAAAAATACATACACCTGAAGGAGCAGCTCAAGTTGAAATGTGCTGGGAAATCTTCGACTCCGACTTGGTTAACTTCAAGGAATTGTGATGTTCAAGAGACTTCTAATACTAGATTCACAGACGATGGCTGAAGGTGATGTCCCGACGTTCGCAAATTTTGTTGGTCACTTGCCTTCTAGAAAAAGGAGTCTTAAAAAAAAACATTAAAGCATACTTCTCTCAATAATGAAATGATGAATTTATTACCCAAATCAAAAAGTAATTCATTCTATTAATAGCGTTATAAAAAGTATCCTACAATTTTTAACTTGAATGTTAAGTAAACAAGTGAAGATACTCTATTGAGTTGAATGATATGCAAGACGATTTATAATTTCATTATCACGACTGAATGGTTCTTGGAATCTTTTGGATGGTTTACTGAAGCTATTGTATAAGGTTTCCACTTGATGGCTATAACAAAAACATTTAATGCAAAATGTAGACAAGGATAAGCAAAGGTAGTGGCAAGAGATCAACCCAATTCATGGATTTAGATATTGATATTGAACTCTACATTTTTATTCATACAGTTCACTGGTTTGACTTTTTATCTATGGGCAACAACTACAATTAAAAATATAAACATCAGCAACAAATATTCCCACCCCTCCCCATGCATCTAGATACATTGATAGGCGAAATGAAAACCTCTAACATTCCCACAGAATATTCTGCAATTCAACCGCGCGCCGAGCGCGCCGATGAAATAATATCGATTTATCGCTGGAGTACATACATTACATTATGTTATTATATGAGGTACTGTATCTGTATTCAGGAGCAGGCGAAGTAGTACACGTGTTGTAACAAATTTTCGATAGTAGACACACCCTCAGTATATGAACCAATCTGGTGCTAATTGATTACGAGGCTGTCGCTTGAACTTGAAACGTTCGTTATGCCGATGAATTGGATATTGATAAACCTAGAATTGAATGTATGTTTGGTGTAGGTACATAAATACCTATAGAACGATTTTCAATTCGTTCGTATAGCAAAAACAACTGATGAATTGAATGACTATACCTAAACAAATTGCTTCATAGGATGAAATGCGTACATGGCTCGACAGAACCCTTATCCAGCCAATTCTGTTTCTGTTTTTCTTTCTTTACCCAATTTTTAGCTACAAATCATATAATAATAAAGACATCCTAAAATCTAAAACTCTTTTGAATTGACTACACAAAATTGAAATGTTCTTATCAAAGGGTTTTCAAATATGTTACGTGTGTGAGGTTTTAACCACGTACGAGTTTTATTAGCCGCACTTAGATGGTGGGTGATCTCAATGTATTCGCAGTTCGCACATGGATGACCTTTTTATTCTAGTTTCCAAGTTCAATGTTTGAATATTTTTAAGTTTCACTTAACTTTCGAATGAATTTTTAAGCACGTTTTGGGGTTGCAACTATATTACCTTACAAATGCCTTATAACTTATTTAAGTGCTCAACTTTATCAAATTAGCGTAAATTGCTATATCCTTGCTGTTGTACAAAGGCGAGAAGTTGAAGGAATGCTTTATTTTAGTTTAAAAAAAAATGGTCATTCTTCACATTTGTAGTTCATAAATGTGACCATTTCACCCGCTTTTGGCGGGTTTTACCCTCTTTTTAACCTAAAAACCCTCCACCCGCGACCACAACCATTTTCCCGCTTTTTGATAAAAAATCGGAATTTAATTCTCTTAAGAATTTTCTTCAGTCCTTTTTTTCACTACGTTTGAAGATTTGTTTAATTAAAAAACGTATAAGAACCCTGAGCTGCCATAGACAACTTGAGTTGGCATAACTGCGCGAAAATTGCAAATGTCATGTGTCAAATGTTATTCATTGACATTCGCTGTAAAAACGACGTAAAATTTAGAAAAATAAAGTGTCTCTTCAACTCCGAGATTCTGAAAAATCCAGAAATTAAAAAAATATGTAACGCTTGCGCCAGATTTAGAAGCCGTTTTCCGTATATTCGCTATATTAAAAAAACGATGGCGTTTATTTTTAAAGAATTATATTAGATTGTACGTGACAATACGTGAAATAAACTGTTTTCTACTATTTTGGACGAAATTTTTTAGGTCGGAATCTACTTTTGGGAAACCCGCCTAAACACGCCCGCTTTTAGCTTCAAAAAACCCGCAGCTTTTTGCCAAAAAATAAATGGTCACGACTACTACACAATAGCAGCACCGGGATAATAAGGGTCTGCTTAGTTGTTCACTTCATCCGAAGACTGTACTGTTCAGTGTTCACTGTACTACCTCCACTATACCAAGGTATATGAATAGAAGGTAATATATTCCGAGCATTAATTTTGGTTTCGTTCTGCGCATCTGTCAAAAAGGCATGCTTTTCCATACGAATAGTCACATATCTCATGCGCGCGCATATTATTTCTATACGATTATTGCACAGTCACAATTGGCCGCCATTGCGGGATGCGCAATATATTACCTTCTATTCATATACCTTGCACTATACAACTTACTACAGAGGTGCGATCCGTTGTGCTCGCAATATATGTTCTGTCAATGTTTTAACTTTGAACGCTATATACAGTGAACTCTCTCATAACCGGACACCGACAAATTTGTCCGCTTATGAGAAGTGTCCGCTTGTGAGAAAAAACTCTAAATTGACAAACTCGAGAAAATAAACAACAGACAAGCTGTTAAATTTTATTTCAGAACAAACAAGAGCAAAGGCTTGAAATTTTATTTTTTCATTATTTAAAAATAGGTATGTATGCACATTTTGTACCGTCAAGCGGACAAAAAGTTTGACCAGTTTAAAATATATCAAATAGCTGGATCATTTACGTTTAATAATTGACACCAAAATAGGGGCTTGTACTTTGTACTTTAGTATTTCAATCATAGACGGATAGACGACGGACGGCTGCCACATGACTTTGTGCTGGGCCACACATGCATTCCCATGAAAGTCGTGTCGGGCGAGACGGGTAGATTTTTAGGTTATCTAGTTGAGAA
Source organism: Cheilosia soror (assembly GCA_949372485.1). Lineage (NCBI taxonomy): Eukaryota > Metazoa > Arthropoda > Insecta > Diptera > Syrphidae > Cheilosia > Cheilosia soror. The sequence continues at coordinate 41,589,892 of OX443564.1, read as the reverse complement.
AAGAAGCGTGTATTACACTGCAGATCCATTCTCTTTTCTACTTGTAGAGACCCAATATTCAATAACTGATTGATCTACAGTTTTCTATCAATTGACTTTTATTTCCTGTATTTTCATATTATAGTGCGACTTTATTTTCATTGTTTTACATTTTATTTAGACAAGTGTTGGCATCGCACAGTGCCGATACTACACTACTCACTTAAAATCGACCTGTCTCGCCCGAAACGACTTTCATGGGAAGGGATGTATAGCATAACTTTCATTCTAATGAACGACTTGGCTATACACAAAAACAAACCCTCATTGCAATAAAATAAAATTTGACAGGTACAGGAGTAATGAAATCGAAAATACAAAAATTTGATGGTAAATTCGAAGCGGACGCCCGATTTTACGTCCTCACTCTACCAACGCAAATACCAATTAAAGATTTTTATCGAAAGCGCTATGGTTCCGGAAAATAACCTTCGTAATCATGCGCCATGCTCATGTGAAAATTATTTCTGAGAGTGGATTTTTGGTCCATTTTCTGTACTATCTTTTTTTCTACTCACTCAAAATCTAGCTGTCTCTCTGTACACGACGTTCATGGTAAGGAGTTATGGCCATGGTTATAGTTTTATTAAAGCCCAGTCTCCTGCTCGCGCTAAATTTTATCTCCCATACAAAAATGTCTACAGAGATAAAATTTAGCGAGGCAGTTTAGCAAAGCAGTATCCTGTTCCGCACGCTAAATTCTTATTTTCATATAGATGGGACACACTTAATGTCAGTCCGATATAACAATATTGTGTGTTATACGTACTACGTACAATTTTGTTATACTCGGCCAAGAAAATGTCTCCACTGATTTAGCTCGCGAAAGAATTGCCTGGTACATTAAATCGGCGATAAATTTTGACATTTTCGAAACAAAACAATTTTTAAATATAATATTTCATGGAATACTTGATAATCGATGTAAGTGAGTAGGAAAAAAGTGAAAAAATAACAAAAATCAAAATACATGTGGCAATAAAATATGGGTGTGTGTCCTCTCTATATCCTGTACAACGAATTTAGCGAGCATTATTATCTGTGCTGTGGAGAGAAAAGCGCTCGCTAAAATTAAGCGCAAGCAGGATACTAGGCTTAAATGTCAAAAGAATGAATGCATTCAGAAACCAAACAAAAAATTAAGTTGGTGTTGCATGGGCACATTTCTTGAGCATGGTTATTTTTTGTAGATTGTTTTGTAGGTATTCATTCTAGAAGATTATCTTACAAACTGTTTTTGATAGGATTTTAAGATTTTCCCCTTTTTGAATTTTTTCCCCGTTTTTATCCCTTTCCCCTTTTTTCTCCCTTTCGTCTTAAAAAATCGGCAAAAATGGTGATTTTCCCCTCAACCTGGGAACACTGGTCCGCGTCCGGTTATAAGAGAGTCCGCTCTTGAGAGAATTATTCTGAAAAAATATGTATTTATTTCCGTTCTTTGATATCTGTCCGGTTATAAGAGGAGTCCTTAAGGAGAGAGTACACTGTATATCACTACTACCGCTGCCTCATTGGGCCCAAGGTATAGGTAAGGTATATGTATAATAAGTGTACTGTGCTTTAGTTGGCCCTACTGCACACTCCGGCAGATCTTAGAAAAAATGCAGAAATTCCAGTTCGATACATACCACCTCTCTCAATCGACTTCAAAATCGCCTATCTAGGGACGCATTATACAAAGTCATGCTAAATTTCGACATCTATTAAGATCTTAAGAAAGAGATTGAGTTTAATAAATGAAGAAAAAAAGGTCCTAAGGAACACGCACACACAGAACGAAAAAAATGTACTCCAATACGCTTAGCTAGTCAGGAATACAACACCGTTGAAGAAGAGCTAGCACGCGAAATGAATCAGGTCCCTAAGAAACGACGTAATACGAAACGGAGAACCGGATCTTCAGCCGAAGTCGAGAAAGAAGAAGAAAGCCCTAAAGAACCGCAAGAAAAGCTATAAACATTGTCGGAATAACCGTTTATAATAAGTTGCATAACTTACTTAAAGTGACGATAACATCAACATTTAGGTTACAATCTTTGAGGAACAACGCATGGAAAATACACCACGACGACGGCTACCGAGCTGTGTCCCAAAAGCTAAATACCTAGAAGATCCAGTGGCATACTTTCGAAATAAAGTCAAACATGTCACATCGTATCGTAGCGAGGGGAATCCACCCTTCATGCACTAAAGAAGAGGTTATGAGCGACCTTGAAGCCAAAGGCTTTAACATTTTTGATGCCGTTAAAAACATCAAGAAAAAGAAGCAACAAACGGAAATGAACAAGGACATCCTGGTCCTGGTAAGGCGTGAACTACCTTACTTACCTTCGATAAGTCATAAATCGGATAGTATCGACAGAATTAAAAAGCATAATAAATTTCGTGGTCAAAATCGAGCCAAAACGTAGAAATTTAAGAATAATTCCGCAGTGCAAACGTTGCCAAGGATTCAATCATACGCCAATTATTGTATTGCAAAAAAGATCCGCGATGTGTGAAATGCGCCGGAAATCAACTTATAGCCAGCAAGATTAGAATAGGCGCCACTGTTGTACAGAGCTTTATTAAAGACCTGGAGAACTATGGAAAAAACCGCAAAGGAAGAGTCAGCAAAGCAACAACATGTCAGAAAATGCGGACGATACTGAGAGCTGCTTCAAATTCAAGGCTCTCCTTAAGTAAAATTAAGGGGCAGAAACTGGAGTTACCTACAGCTATAGCAGATCGACTGTTCATAGCGTGATACAGAAGGCCAGCCATATTGGCCATGAAAAAATGAAGAGGAAACCACCATTGAATGCGGCACGCACGCGCCTTAATTTTGCAAAAAGTCACATCAGGTGGAAACGAGAGTGGTATTCCGTCGCCTTTTCTAATGAAAAAAAATTTAATTTGAACGGACGTGATGGATACAGCTGATATTTCAATGATTTGAGAAAAGAAGAAGCACATCTTCAAAGGCGGCACAGCAAAGGAGGTGGTGTAATGGTATGGGGAGCATAAATGCTATTACAGAACTGTGGAGCTGGATTTCTAAAGCTCCAAAATGACGGCATTCACTTAAGGTGGGTTTCCACATGTCGGTTAATTGACAAAGTTGAACAGCTCTCGCGTTTATGTCATTTAACGACACCACCGTCAGTTCATTTCCACTTATGTCAATTATTGGCAAAAAATTGTTTGTCAGTTGACTGACCAACTTATGAACTCGATGCCAATAACAGTTCACTGTCAATTATAGACAAAGTGACATTTTGTTTAACAATTCAGCTATTTCCACTTGTCCAGTGGTTTCTTTGTCAGTTATTGACAAACGCTGTTAGTCAATTCATTGACATTCACCCCTATTCTACGTGGCGTTTTTATTAAACGACAGCTGGCGTTTTTTGAGTCGAGTCGCTTTAGTGTCGTTTTAGTATCGGTATTCTATTCCTTGAACGCCTTCTCTCTCATTTATTTTACATTCCACATGAGTTCCACACCAACAACTGATAGTTGACAACTGACAAGTAGGTATTTATGGCAGCAAAAGAGGGATTTTTTTTTTGGTAAATTGTTTAACACACGGAATTTAAAATCCAAACAAAACCAAACGAAAAAACAGTTGAACAGTTCTAATGGTCCCGATATTAAAACAGTTTAAATCAAGAAGACGAGGTTAATAAGCTGTTCGTCTTCTAAACTGTTGTAGGTAGGTATTTATGTTTTGTATTTTAAAGTTCCAGTCATTTTAAAACTGGCTTCGATATTGCGTTTTCTTGCGGTGTGGGGAATGATTTTAATTTGGGTTTTGCCCAACCAACCCTTAGTAAAATCCTAACAGAAATGTCTACCATTATCGAAGAATATGCCCAAAACGGATAAACATGCATTACACGGCAGAAAAATGGAATTGTGCAAAAATTATGTTTTATACCAAAAGGCTGGAATTTCATTTGATCGGGGTTTGTTATTTTCACCCTTAATAATAAGAATAATGAAATCACTGCATAAATATAAACAATTACCAAAACTCACATGTTTTTTTCTTAAATTTGCATCCTAGGCGTTTAAGAATTTGTAATCGACAATAATCGGCGTTTTATGAGGCGTTTTGTGCAACTAAAACGACAGTCAGAATGCGAAAAACTGCGTAGAACTTGTGTTCCACACTACTTAAACGCCACATGTCGTTAAACGACACAAAACGCCTAGAAACACGCCACATGTAATACCGATTTCAAAAAACGCCATTTGTCGTTTAATATAAACGCCACGTAGAATAAGGGTGAATACATTTTTCGCTATTTCCACTTGCCAATTTTTTAATTGCTATAAAAATACGTCATTTGTCAATTTCAAATCGATAAGTGGAAACCCAGCATTACAAATCGATACTGGAATGAGCTTTTCCGCAGTTTTCGGAGATATTTGGTGATCAGCGATGGACTTCCAACAATACAATGCACCGATACATACCGCTCGGACAACAAAAGCATGGATTCAGAACCAAAATGTAAACCTACCTGCATATGGCCCCCATATTCACCCGACCTGAGCATCATGGAAAACGTGTGGGGTTGGCTTTCAAAAAAAGTCTACCAAGGACGAAGGCAATATCATGAACGGAAGAAACTATATTGATATGCCATACAACGAACCTAGTCCGAAGTTTCGATAGATTATTTGACAGCACTCTACGAATCTCTACTTGAAGTAATTTAGCGATCAGGTCAGGGGGTAGACCCATTTCAAAAAACTATTGCTACTCTTTGAATAAAACCAACATTTATTTAGATATACAAACAAATTGTGTATTCGTTTTTTACCTTTTAAGCTCGTAAAAGGTAAATTAAGCCACTGTTCGTAATCAAGTGTGACGGAGTGTAAATGAATTGACGAGGGATTGGCGAATCGCCCTCAATGATACTAAATATATTCACGTGAACTACACAAATAAAAAAAACTTATGATGACTTAAGCCAACTTTTCTAAGCTCGGCCAGAATACCTTTTGAGAACGAAGCCAAATACCTGGGGAATGACACTTGACGCAAAGCTGAAATGGAATAAGGCAAACGTTTCAAAAATAGAAACGAAAGCCACAATCAGTGATATTTCGTCATCATTTTGATAAAGCTGAAATGGATTTCGCACACAAAGAGCTCGTTCGAACTCAAATATAGAGAAATGTAGTACCCCCGAGAACAAACACCAAGACAGTGCTAAAGCCGGTATGTGGACCTACGGTATACAACTTTGGGGTTACACCAAGAAAACAAATGCCAATATTGTACACACTTTTATAAATAAAAGTAGAAACGACGATATCCACCGGGATCTCGGAATACCTACAATCGAAGCGGAAACTGGAAGCTTCTCGTCTAGAGCGCTAGACTAAAGCGAGGCTACGTTAGCTATACAATTCAAGTAAATTTGTAAAATATTGACAACATTTTTAAAATTCAATCAAGCTTTTGTACAAATCCCTGACAACAGATTAGAGATTTCGCGTAAATCTCATAATATCCACAAACACTGTGGATTGCTATGCTACTTTTGTTTTGTTTTTGTTTGTCTGTCGCACGATCGCAAAAGTATAAACATTCATTTGTAGCAAGGTGTGTATATATATGTTTTTCAAAAAAATACATACGTCATATCAGAAATGAAATCGATACTGGATGTAATGTATTGGATATTTAATGTGCATCCTCTGCATCGCCCTCCATCTCCATGATCTTGCCACTTGTTTATAATACTACGTGGCTATAAACGACATAGCCTATAGCAGTCTCAGAGTCCTAAGGAACATTTAAAAAAAAGTTTAATCGAAATCTGTTTAGTAGTTTTTGAGTTTTTAACGGCCAAACAAAATTCCAACAGTTTTATTATATGTATAGATTATTCGTAATGGGCGCAGTAGCGCAGTGGTTAGTGTGCTGGACTACTGTGCGAGGGATCCCAGGTTCGATCCCCGGAAAACCCCAAATTACATCTTAAAGTTTTTTTTCTACTGCGCCACCTCTCGCGAACGTCTGACAAACATCCGAGAGTATGACTGTCATGAAAAAGCTTCTCAATTCAGCCGTTCGGACTCGGCATAAAATTGTAGGTCCCTTCCATTCGTCCCAAAAATAGAAACTCACACAAAACGAATGGTTGCGAGAAGCTAGGCCTTGGGTCTTGGGTGTCACCCGCCTGTTGCGCCACCTATTTATTTATTTATTTGATTAATCGTAACTTAAGACGAGGAACTGCTGTTAAACAAAAAATTCCCAAAACTGCCGTCAATTTTGCATTAAAGGCTTTCGCCTATTTGTTACGTTGGTGTTGGGCAATTTATCCTTCACATTAATCACTATCACACCTTCGCCTTATCGCCCACATTGAAGCATAAAATTTACTTGTTTAGCAATTTATTTCCAAAGTAATTACCACGCAACTATTTCGACATGCTTATACCGACTTAACCTCTCCTATTGCAAATCCTCAATTTTGTTGCTTTATATGCCTAACACAAAGTCAAGTTAACGGTTATTATTCCTTGAAAATGTGAGAAAACCTTTGCAACACGTGTATAAGGAAAATAATTGAATGCGTCGGTATATTTTATAATTACCTGCCTTCAGCTTGAGTGTCTTTTATTTTGCTGTCAATTAACGAACCGTTTTATGTAATTTTCCTTTTCATTTTGCGGACAATAAAAAGCGCCGCTAATTATGTCCCTAAGTTTAGTGAAAAGCTTCAGTATACCGTTCACGAAAATAGAGGCAGAGGATTTACTGTTATTTAATAATCGGCAACGTCTTGTAGTTGTAGGTAGTGCTTCGCATTCGCATTATAATAGAAGATTTTTGTATGTCCTCTCACGCTGAAAGACGAGCAGCTTTTGTGTCAACGCTAAAGCCTCCTTTAGGGGATGGTGTCCCCTTCATCTATATCTACGTATAATTAAATCTGTGTACCACGTTTAACAAAGGCGTATTCTTGTCCAATTTGAAATGGAGATGAGATTTCCCTCAAAGGCGATAAAATTGAGTGGCTTTGTTCTCTTGCTGCCTCTAACTTTGATTTGACGGTATATCTATATCGAAATTATTATGCGACAGGAGACTGAGTTTACAAACTTTGTAATGGAGTTATACACCGATGATATGGCTATGCAAATAGGAGTTTCTTGTTTTTATTAAATCAATTCGTAGAAAACAGTTAGCGCATTATCAGGTTCCTTTAAAAGGTTTTCCAGAAATTAAATACAACGTTGCTTTTGCATTTTGTTAGGTGCCTGCGGTGTTGTACGAAGGATTCGGTTTCTAAAAGTTGTACTTATACGTGTGTAGTTCAAAATATGTACTTGCTTTTTATGCACATAACTTTTAAGAATATTGCTTATACAAATATTTAAGTTAAGTTTAATTTGTACATCAACTTGAACTTAAATTTAAAAATTTGATGGGAGACATTAACAGTAGACCCTAACCCTGGGGATACCTATGTACCTATAGGTACGAGAGCGTTGGACAAAACTAAAGTACAAGTATTTGGAACAACTTGTATTTGCTTTGCAAAATGGAGGACAGTCCTCTTCTGTGATGAGCCTTAACTTTATTTGAAGCGATCTGGAGTACGATTTTTGGAGAGTATACGGGAAAGGGACCATAAAAAACAACGAGGTATGTTTTTGCAGTCAAGGAGTCGGAGTGGGCGTAGTGGCTAAGTGGTTAATGTGGACTATTGTTCGATCCCCGGAAAACACAAATTACGTGTTACAAATTTTTCTACTGCGTCACCTCTTGCGAACGTCTGACAAACAATATAACCGTCCTGAAAAAGCTTCTCAATTAAGCCGTTCGGACTCGGCATAAAATTATAGGTCCTTTCCATTAGTCCCAAAAATAAAAACACACCCAAACGAATGGTTGCGAGAAGATAGGCCTAGGGCGGTGTCTACACGTTCAGTTGCGCCAACAATTTATTTGTTTAAGGGCCGATTTTTCAATAGTCAGATAAATCGCCTGATAGCTAACAAACGATTAAATTTATTTTACTCTTTATCTGCTATATAATAAAAGTTTTGAATTTTTCACTCATAAAATAAGAGCTAGATAACTAACTATTCGACGGTAAAATGGGTGTGAGAGAGATAGATTGATTGACAATTTGTTGTGTGTAAGCACATGAGATAGTCATGCCCATAGCTTGACGTTTATCTTCGTTTGAAATCTGCATTCTCCCATTGTGCATAATGTTTAGGTCTCTTTCTCACTACTCTTTGTTTCCTCATTGGGTTGAAATAATTATTTGCCAATTCTTCTTCCTCAATAATAAAATCATCGATACAATCGAATAGATCCATTTGTACAATATGTACGTACATAATTCCTAAAACAAAACTTTGTAAAATAAAATTTTCAAATTTGACAGTTCGCATACATTAACTAGAGAATTACATTTTATCCGCCTCAGAAACGGGCAGATAACTTTATGAGACAGTTAGATGTTATATTCTTCGATTAGCTGCTATTCGACTAATGAAAAATGGGATTGTGTCTTATCTGACAGTTAACCCCTATCTGATTGGCTATCTGACTATTGAAAAATCGGCCCTAAGTCGGATACATTTTTAACATTAGCTGTAGGTATATTGGATCGTTCAAAGTGAAATTTTTTTTTTATGCTGAAGAGAATATTCGCTTGCGATGGATCTTCCGTCACACATGGCAACGATCCTAAAACCATATACCCCTAACCTTATAAGGAATGAGCTTAACCAACCTTAAAAACCAAATTAAAAACAGACTTGAAGTGGCCACTCGTCTACACCGACAGTCAGGCAGCTATTAATGTACTCGAATCATCAATATTAAGATCCAAATTGGGCATGCCGCATGCACTGTTGTAACTCTTTAAATGAGATCTTGGGTAGGTGCATTCGAATGCTGTGCCCCTGGTCAGAGACATACCAGGTAACTGTAAAGCAGACGAACTATCAAAGAATGGCACGAAAACGGAACTCTCGAAAGGGAACACCATATGCCATGTAAGATACAAAATATCCACACTAGCGCTGCAACAGTCTAACATGAGATGGCGGGATCTTGACACCTGTTACCATGCAAACCAGACCTGGTCACGGATAAATCGTCTTGACAGAAAACGTCAGTAGATCACACATCGGAACTCTTGCTTGAGTAGGTCAAAATCTGACAACGGGGCATGGCACCTCCCTTACAAAAAAAAACATTCAAAATCGTATATCTCCAAAACCACCGAATCGATTGAGCTCGAACTTGCAGATAATCTTAGGTATTGGCCCTAGAGTGCACCTCTGAAGATTGGTCAAAGTTGGACAAAGGGGCGTGGCACCTGCAATACAAAAAAAAATTAAAAATTGTCGCCCGTAATTTAGTTGATTTCTTTGTAATGTTAGTAATTACCTACGGTGATTAATTGATAGACCAAACAAATTACAAAAAAAATAAGGCGTGGCGAAGCTGTCGGGGGTTCAGCTAGTTTCTCACAATAAAATGTAAAATGAATTGTTCTTTTTTTTTTTTTGCATATGGTTTATGTTTACATGTTTACTTTGATTACGTCGCGTCGGTTTCGGTCGTTGTGGTAGGTATAACTACCTATAAATCGCATCTTCATAAATTGGACCTTGAAAAAGTAAAGGAGTTAAAAGTCGAAATGATTATTATTATTATCTACCACCCTTCAGAAGCGTTGTCTAGTAGATAACATATTATTCGAAAAAAATACATACAAGTCGACAAATAAGGACGGAAACGCAAAACTTAAAATACATTCGCTTTCGTATGGATCTCTTTTTCAAGTCTTGATCATCATCTGTCACAGTTGCTGGGTTATTAATGATAACGATAAGCGTTCATTTACCAGTGCCATAGGTTTTCTCTGATAGTGGCGCTCTGCGAAATGTGTTTTCAAGCGTATTGAACTCAATATTGTGAAGAAAAATATAATGATTTCAGCCAAGTTTGGCGCTACGCTTTCATTTATTTTATTTTTAACTTCATTGTGCGGTGTATAGGTACAGACCCTTATAGCAAATGTCTCGGGAAATAGCTGTTATCGAAAGTCGATCGGCAATTTTTTGTGGCTTAATTTATCTTAACTCGATTCCAAATATATATTATATCGAATAAGTACGACAGACTCTGACTGCTGGATCGCAATTGCAAGAGAATAATTGATTCAAAATATCATATCCGTAACAAAGAAAGAAAAAATTCCCCTCTTTATATCAATTTAATGAAATCCATATTCAAGGATTTAAAATATGTATAACATTCTGTGTAGCTGAATACCGAATAATAGAAGCCTTTTTATTCATCAAACTTTTTCCCACTCGACCCCTGATTGTGTATGTAGGTAGGTTTTGCGGAAACCTTTTGTTTACATATTAATTTGCAGATGGCTTGGATTATACTTGGTATATAGTTATTTCAATGTTGAATACAATTTCCTATGAAACGACAAGCCAATAAAAAGTCCTTTATAAAGTTTTCAAGTTATATTATTTTGCGGAAATCCTTTGAATTTGAACTTGTTTCTACTAACTCTAGCAGTTTTTTTTTTCCCGGAAAAGATCGAAGTCCTTCAACACATAAGTAAGATTTTCCGAAAATAATCGTTTGTTCTTGGAAATATTTTTGTTAGAAAATTCCAGGGAATAATGATAGAAATGTGTATAAGGCGGATGAAAGGACTTCCTGGTAGTAAAAATAAAATAATGTCCTTCTTTTTTATGATTTTATTCCCCATTTGCAGGTGTGTATGTGTCTGTACATATACCTGAAACCTGTGCCAAAATAAATAAATACATACATGGTTAATGTGTTGCTTGAAAGGACAACAACTTTGTTAACAAACTCTTTGGCTAGAATTATAACTATTTTGAACTATGTATACATTTGTACACCACTCATTCATCATCAGAGTCCTTTAAGTGATTTGTTTGAACAGTTTGAATTCTGAGAGTCAGTTCTCCGTATACCCAGGTGTATAAGGTGAACAATTTATTTCTTAATTTAATAAAGTACTGCTTATTTTGTATAAGTATGAATTGTTAATTCAGTTGATTGAAAGGTTGCTTTTGGGTGTGGTGAGTTTGGGAAAGATTAACAATTGAGTGGGATAATGGGGCATCTTTATTCTTTTGGGACAATTCAACAAACGTTGGGTACCAGTTGTGGTAGGTTTCGCAAATCTAACAAGCCATAAAGCCAGGCAAGAGGTCTTGCTTCAGTTCGTGAAGTTCTTGTCAGATTTTTGTTATTAGTTTTTACACCAGTGACAGGTAAGCTCTAAGCAGTATCTTCAAGTTAGGCAGCTACTGGCAAAACTCTGGCTTCGACATGGCTATGTATACAGTAAGAACACTTGAACTCTTACTTAAAACACACTTTCCTAGCTCAATTATTATTGATTCTCTCACAGCTAACATATCCCTTCGAGTCGAGCGGATCTGCCTCCCGACGAGAGAAGACTGGAAAACTATGCGAGAACAATATGCAAACTAAATGCCATAAAATGGGCATTACATTTCCTGAAGCCATACAAAGTAGCATGCAGATGACCGCATTTTCCGGCACTTCTACAGCAGGGAGCTGATACGCTAGCACCCATCCTGGCCAAAATGTTCACCTGATGCAGCCTGGCCTATGGTCATATACCAGAAGCCTGGCGAAAGGCAACAGTTAAATATCTACCAAAGTCTGGAAGAAATTCGGACTCAATATCACCCCATCAGCCTCATGTCTTTTATTCTCAAAAGCATGGAAAAACTAGTTAATAGACTCATAAGAGACAAAGCACTGCAAACATTTCCGCTTAGTAAAACTCCACATGCTTATCAACCGGGTAAATCCACCAAGTCACACTCAATGACTTAGAAACTCGAATTGAATACTCCGTCAATTAGAAAAGAAATCTTTCTTATTGCTTTGTTAGATATTGAAGGAGCTTTGAACTACACGTCTTTTGAGTCCCCCAACAGAGCTGTCAACAACATGAATCTGTCTCCAATTGTAGGAAGATGGATTATGGCAATGCTCAATGAAAAAATAATACAGACCCGCATTGATGATGTGGAACTTTCGGCGTTAACAATTAGAGGGTGTCCACAAGCGGGGGTGTCGTCTTACATCTTTTATGGTCCCTAGTCATTGACGACCTACTCCAATCCCTGTATAATCAAGGGATCGATGCTATAGGATATGCCGACGACGTAGCAATAGCTGTCAGTGGTAAATTCGAAAGCACGGTATCAGAAATAATGCAAAATGTACTATCCATAGTCCAAAGATGGTGTCACAAAGAAGGACTTTCTGTAAATCCAAAAATGACGGCTATCGCCCCTTTTACCAAACGAAGGAAACTAGATCTTCTAACTCGCCCCTCTATGTATGGCGAAACCATTGAATTTTCACGGGAAGCCAAATACCTGGGAGTCATCCTTAACAGCAAACTATCGTGGAACCCAGAAATAGAACGTATCGTAAACAGAGCCACCAGTCCTCTTTAGATCTGCAGTCGAGTCTGCGGTAACAATTGGGGCTTAAAACCCCGGATGATATATTGGCTGTTGGTATTCGTTTGTGGTTAGACCAGCGATTACCTACGCTGCCGTGGTCTGGTGGACAAAGACTAACGAAGTTACTTCGGTCAAATCTATAGCGGGTCCAATGTATAGCCCGAAACTGCATGACGGGCTGTCTATGTTCCACCCCGACCACTGACTGTACTGAATGTCATCCTAGGCCTATTACCTATTCAGGTAGGTACATATTCAAATGAAAGCAAGACTGAGTATTCATCGTCTATTCCACTCGAAAAACTTTTACCCCTATTCCTACCATGGAGGTCATCTGTCCCAAATCAACGTTATGGAGTCTTAAGGAGCATTCAGCGTCAGCATGTTTCTAGACGACATGCTACCGAAATATGGCTTCCAAACTTCTCTATCATCATCCCTTCAAGGGAAGGAAGACTGGGAAAATTACAAACCTATTTTGTCGCGACTTGACCTAGCCTGGTAAACAGACGGTTCCAAGATGGATGCAGGGACTGCATGTGGCATCTACATATATATGGAGAATCGCATAAAGCGAAATTTTCAGTTAGCCTAGGCAAATACTCGTCCATATTCCAAGCTGAAGTCCTTGTGAAATCATTTTGCTAGAATCAACTTAAGTTTCTAATACACGTCGTAAAACTATTATTTATCTTCTCAGACTCTTAAAGCTCTGGACTCATCTGTCATAGAATCGAAGCTGGTCCTGGAAACGTATATGGCCATCTACGAACTTGCAAAGATAAACCTAGTCATACTATACTGAATTCCAGCCCACAGTGGCTTTGCTGGAAACGAAACAGCAAACTCAGACTCACTGGTCAAAGTCGTTGTTGGACCTGAACCCTTCTGGGGCGTCACTAAGAGACGTTTCAGAAAGCACATCATCTCTAATCGAATCTAATGAAGTATGGCTTAAAAAACCTGGGCAGAACTGCCATTACCTAAGCAAATCTTGCTGAAATACCCCCCAGAGAAGATATCTGTCTTCCTGACTGTCTCCGGAGTAAAAAGATGGCTCTAGGACCCTACCAGGGAAGGCACAATAAGTCCCTTTAGAGAAGCCGCAGTGCAAGGGCCAGTGAAGCCCCAAGCAAAATTTTAAAAATCGGAGAAAACGATTTTCTTCATTTCTTATATAGACTACTCAAGCCGAGTTTGAAGCATGAAAAATAAGAGTTTTCCCATACAAACTTTGATCCCGCTTTTCCCCCCTTTTTGAGTTAAATTTTACCCAAATGACTTCTAAGTGCTACTTTGGCCATAAAATGAAATTAGTTTCAAAATGTCAACTTAATACCAATCAGTCAGGACAAACTGTTTTATATATGAGATGACATGAGCTTAACATTTGCTAGAGCAGGCCTAACCCCCAGTGCTCTGTAGTTCAACGCACCGACACGCCTTTTTCACGTATATACCTATAAAAAGATGCTGCCCAAATAGTGAGATAACACGTTTACGTATATCTACGCCTGTATTCAATTTTCAAGTAGCAAAGCAGCCAAAAGCACTTTACAAAGTCCAACCAAAGCATGCAGGCATTGTCTGTGCCCGAAGGTAGTGGACGAAAATATTTATTTATCTCTCTGTACATAGTCCAAATATTTTACTCGCAAGCATTTTATTACATCCTTCTTTTTTCTTATGGCATTGTCTATTGACTTTAATATTCAAGTGTCTTCCAGAAAATCAACTTGTCTTTTGGAATGATAAATTGATTGTTGTTGCTTAACCACAAAATATATATTATAACCAACCTAGGCATCACCCAGGTATCATCACTTGGATTTGTATTTTTAGCCTACCATGCCTATCTAGATACACATTATATTTATGTATGTATATCGCGCCACACACCCTATCTACATTTTTTATAGGCATTCACAATAATGTCGCGTCAGTCGTTTTTTTTTTACACCTTAGTGGATATCAAACAAAGTTCATTCCTAGAATTGGAGGCCATCCCCTTGAGGATGTATGTATGTGGAAACAAAAATCCTTAAAAAAAGTGATTGTTTGCACTGGATATGAAATTGCCTTGAAAACATGAGCCTCACCTATGGGAATCAATAAAATGCTAAAAATATATTTAACGTTTTAATGGTGTGTATGTAGTTATGCAACCTTCTTTGGTACCTGAACGGAACTTGTCGTATTTCCAACGATATTTAATCTGACTAAATATTCTTCATTAAAAATTGAACTAATTAAATTGTTTATTCATAAATGAAGCCAGAAATGGCAGCGTTTCATTGGACGCGTGTCAGACTTCAAAATATGTTAATCTTATGTCGTTTTCGGTTGGTCGTCCACCAGAACCGTCCGGAAGCAATCCGAACTCTACTGAAAGCGTTCGATTGGCACTCAACTGACAGTTCTTCTACTGAAAAGAAGAGAAATTTGCTTCTGGATTTGAATTCAGAATCGCGGAGAGTTCTTTCGGACGGTTCTGGACGACCAACCGAAAACGACATTAACATTATGTACTTTTAAAGGGTTTTCCAAGGAGAGGTGTTATTGTGAATGGCCCGCTATTTCGGTAGCTGCCACTTTTGAAGCTTTTATTCTTTGACATTTGACAAGTAGAAACTACGCCATTACTAAAAATGGAACGATACACGCGTCAACAACGCATTGAATTCATTAAAATTCACTACAAAAATGGTGAAAATCTTGCAGTCACAGTTCGCAAAACTAAAGCATTTTTTGGTCGTCTTGAAGCACCTTGTCGGCCCGAAATACAGAAATTGGTGGAAAAATTCGAGCTGTTGGGACAAGTTAATGATGTGAAGAATAAAACCCGTGCGCGTACACGTCGCTCAAGAACAACTGAGAATATTGCTGCTGTAGCCCAAAGTGTTGAAGAAAACCCAGGTTTGTACATTCCTCGTCGTTCTTTGGAATTGAGCATTCCACAAACGTCATTACACCGTATTTTGCATAAAGACTTGGGTCTTAAGGCTTATAAAGTTCAGTTAACACAAGAACTCAAGCCGGCCGCTCATTAACAACGTCGTCTCTTTGCTGATTGGATCCTTGAAATGCATGAAAATGATCCGGAATTCCATCGAAAAATGAGGCTATCGAGGTATGTGGGCAGCCACTTTGCGATTTGATTATGGAAAATTTCATGAAAAGGATATGGTCCTGTAAGCGTGCTCGTGGTGGCCATTTGGCTGATGTTGTTTTTCATTATTAACGGCATACCTTCCTCTTTATTATGAAATAAACATCCGATCATTTATCTCAAAAAATGACATTTTTCTTTGAATACCAAAATAACACATATTATTGGAAAACCCTTTACATAATGCTCTACGATTTTTAAAAAAAAAGGGAAAACTTCTCAAACTTTGCAAAAAAAAAGATTGTGAAAAGGAGAACACAACTAAATGCTATCAATGCAATTTTGTTGAAGGTAAAAAGAACGAATATATGTAAGATCTTGTCGGCGGTATTGCGTGAAAACCTTTCGCCAACAAAGTATTGGCCTATATCAGTGCGGTTTTAGGCTAGGAAAGTCTACCGCATCGACCAAATGTTCACACTCCGACAGATCTTAGAAAAAACCCAGGAATTTCAGATCGATACATACCACCTTTTTATTGACTTTAAAGTCGCCTATGGTAGCTTAAAATAGGGACAAGCTAGTAAGTAAATGAGGACGAAACGAAGTATTAAGCTGTCAACGAGAAAGGAGTCTCAGCATCGACGACTCGGACAAAACGTCACGATGGACAGTTGCAACTTCCACTATCACCTCGCAAAATGGCATCAGCGCAGAGATCAAAAGAAGAATCACTGTTGCCAATCGCTGTTTCTTCAGGCTAAGAAGGCATCTAAGAAGTAAAGCCCTCTTACATAGAACCAAGGAGATGTTATATGAGACCCTAATCATCCCGGTCCTGCTGTATGTTGCAGAAGCATGGACTCTGTCGAAATCGGATAAAAACCTCCTGGGATGTTTTAGGAGAAAGATTCTTCGGACGATATTCAGTCCAGTTTGTATTGATGGAGTGTGGACGAAAAGATTTAAAGACGAGCTTTATGGGAGATACAGCGACGTTGGCCTCGTCAAAAAGCTGAAGACACAACGGCTGAAATGGCTGGGGCACGCGGAGCGTATGGACAGCAATGCACCGGCGAGTCTTTGAGTCCACCCCTGACGGACAACGTATAGCAGAGGAATACCCAACCTCAGCTTACCTTAAGTGACTTGGAGCAGCTAGCTATAGGGGCCGAGCTAGAGACCTGTTATATCAAATGCAAAGCTCCAAATTATTGATGTAACACTGCTTACCCGAACACAACTTGTGTAGTTTATGTAAAGAGATCGAAAAGAAAGAACCTAGACTAGAGTTTACCACCAGGGTAACCTATCAGTAAGAAATCTGAAACTTTGCTTCTATTCCTCCGTAGGAAGGATTGTATAGAAGATTGCTGCTGTCCTGGCGCAGTGGGAAACAACCTCAAGATGTAATATTTGTTGAAGTTGAAAATCCACTCTAGCGGTGGCAAATATAGTATTAACATTCTTAGAGCTATAATAGAATATTCGGTACATACTACTTTTCGCAAAAATGTACCGAGGACATCCTCATCAGTTTGAAATTACTTTTTAAGAGCTGTCCTCGCGTAGTCCGAGAAGCTATGCTTTCGGTGACACATCTATTGCCTTAAAAATGCCATTATAGTAGAAAACGGTCTTAAGGTGGTAGTACACGATATGTAGCGCGCCTCATATATATGTGGCTCTGACGTTACCGGATAGTCTACACATAGAGCACACATTTCGTGTTTCTTATGTAGACCAGTGGCTACATAAAATTGTGCTAGTACACGGAATGTAGCACAGCGCGCACATATCGGATGTCTGTTGGCTATTCGTTTATGATGATGCTATCCGCAGTTTTATTGCCCTGTGTGCAGTCTTGCACTAGAACTGTAGGTTCTTTTTGTTCTATTGTTCTGTTTTATTGCTTTGGATGTATCGCGTCGCGTTCGCTACTTTTATGACCCACAAAAAACTAAATACCATGCTGCTCGTACAAAACACACTGACACAAACTGAAATGCTGAAATTACATTCAAAAATACACACGAACCGTGCAGGTAACCACTCGATATTATGTAGCGCACTGACACAAATCGTGTGTGCTAGGGTAGTACACGGAATACCGAAAAGCCACACACGAGTGCCTCATATCGTGCCTCATACGTATGAGTACCTTATGTGAATGGCACAAAGATGGCTAGTACACGGTATGTAGACATTGCCTCCATACGCTGACGTCAAAATTACGTCAGAGCCACATATATATGAGGCGCGCTACATATCGTGTACTACCACCTTTAGAGATGGACGATTACAACTCCGATATCGCTTCAGTGAGTATATTACTCTGCGTCGGTGTAGTTTTAATTTACGGACAACTTAATCCTTAATCAAGATTTTCGTCATGTTTACTTATACGAGATATTCAGACTATTACTGAAAAATCAGCCAGCATTTCGACAAAAATATACATATATGTACCTATCTCGTTTTTTTTTTACTAAAATTTTATTTCCTTTTTAAAATTTTTTTAAAGGAACTGATAAACCCGGCTTAAAACCTTTCCTCTTGACAACCAGCGTACCTTTACAAAGGGCACCAACTTTATCACAAAAAACTCTAAATAATCTGGGATTTGTAGGCCTGCTACTGCCCACGAATGATATACAATTTTAACTTATAATTCGAACTCGAAGTGCTTAGTGAAACAGGATCAAAACTTGCATCAATCTAAAGGGCTTAAAAAATGCCCAAGAAACGATTTCGATGAGTGAACAATTTTGATTCAATTAATGATTGTAAGATTTATAATTTTTTGGCAGCTTTATTACCCCCGAAAAATAGCTATTTTATCCCCGATGGGTAATTACCCCCATGTTCGGAACCCAGGCTCTACAAATATTAGCGGCAAAAACTTATCTTTATCGTTGTTTATTTACTACCCACTGACAGTTATTGCCCCAATGAAAATCGTACCTACTACGTTGCCAACTCGAAAGAGGAGACTAGGACTTGATTTTGTATATAATATACTTTAGCTTTTTAAAGATTTTCGATTGTGCAGAATTGCCTTTGTAGTTAGTTCATAAACCTCTAAACTTTGTTTTATCCAGGCTAGTTTTTAAATTTTGACATTATACGTGTGGGCCATCTAGTGGTTTCTTTTTAAATCATAGGTTATTTTGACACTGACAGCTGTCAGAAAGTCAGTATTATACCTCCGCGGAAAGAAATGAGTCGCTTTACGCTTGAACAACGTTGGCAAATATTGAAAACTTATTTCCAAAATGAGTGCTGTATAGCCGAAACAGTGCGTTTTTTGAAAAGAAGTTTTTGGCCGAAATGAAGCACCCACTGCGCCTGCTATACGCAAGTTTGTGCAAAAAGTTCGTGAGACTGGTATGCTAGTGAACAACACTCATGGTCCCCGTCGGTCGTCTTACGAAGCCAATGCAGAGAGAGTGCCAGTTTGGTGCGGCTTGTTGTTGAGTAGGGTGGCATCATTGGACCATTTTTCTTTGAAAATGAGGCTGGGAACAACGTTTTGGTCAACGGTGGGCGTCACAGAGCCCCATGTTAACCGACTTTTTTGTTACTGAAATTGAAGACATGGACTTGGACGATCTCTGGTTCATGCAGGTTCACACAGATCTATTCCACAATCGATCTTTTGCACACCAACTTCCTAAATCGTGTTATCAATCGTCTTGGCGATGTTAATTGGCCACCTCGGAGCTGCGATTTGTTCCCTTTGAACTTTTTTTTTTGTGGGGATATTGGATTATGATACCAACAATCTGGAACCGATTCAAGCACTTAAGGCTAGTATCATCCAAGCAATCCGTGAGCTACAGCCCGAAACAAGGTCGTGGAAAATATTATAGTGACGGAATGCGCTACAGCGAAGCCAGCCGAGGCAGCCACTTAAACGACGTTGTGTTTCATAATTAATGGGAATGTTTGCTCTTATTAATAAAGCCATAATAGATAAAAAAAAATTATTTTATTGCATTTTTAAAAATAAACTTGTATTTGGCCCACACTGTAGTAAGGATTTATACTGCCTATTTCATGGCACTTTAAAGTCTGTCAAATTTAGTTAGTCCTACAATCTTCATTTAAAATCAAAACATGTCTCCTTTATTTAGTTCACAGTGAGGTACCTACACAATACAATACACATTTCTCTTTGTCCTATATTAATTTTGTGTTGACAGCTGAAGCATCACAATAAAACATTTCCACCATCAAACAGCGTTCTAATTAGTTCGGAATGTAATTGTCAATATAAGTAGATCGAATGCCATATACTATATTGCGACGACCCATTTTCTCCCGCTCATTACAACACCCGAACATATGCTCCAGTTGGTCCAAAAATGAAGCCTTTCAATTACTGCCGCCTGAAATACTGGAAATACAATCTCGGCTCACCCCTTTCCGGGCAATGGCAATAAATTGTCTCGTACCTACTCAGCAGACATTCGACCCATAAAGTGCTTATGTTTGAAAAACCGTACCTCCCAACCATGGCTAAGGTAGTTATGCCGACAGCCGACACAAAAATATATTATGGCTCATTATTAAAATCAGAAAGAGTGTCCTTTTTCCACCCTTCCCGTGGAACGTCTCGAATTTATTATAGTTTTTGACCATTTTCACCCGTTGGTCATTAAATATGTTTAAAGCCTCATTAAATGCAGTCATAAATTAAGGAACGCATTACAGCTACGGGAGATGTTTCTGTTTCGATAAATCAACAATATTATGTTGATGGGTGGAGTGTGGTAGTCCTTTCACAAGGAAACTTATTTTAAAAGCCTCTTTGGGGAAAAATAAAATCACCGCAAGGAGATCTACAAACATACTCACTGTAAGCTTAACAGGCCGTTGTCAGTTGGTATCCTTCAAAATAAATTTTAAACTTTATTCGCCTTGACACACGCACACAAAATGTTAACTTCACTTTGATTTTTTCCGGTAATGCACTGAAACACACAGTTTTTTTTTTATATTCCTTACTAAGGACGGGGATCAAAAGTCGAATATTCGCACGTATTTCTTCGAGGCACAATATTTAACAACAAGGGCAGCAAGAGTATCTGTCGACCGTTCGAAACGAATATATTTAACCGAATGCCAGAGTGTTTTGCACTCAACAACCTTTTTATGTTGTCTAGAAGTAGAATACAGAGAGTACTATGCTCCACAGGCCACATGCGCGTGGAAAGTATCAACCAGTATCGCAACCACCTCACCGGTCCAGCATTCCAGCACTCTATGGTTATGGTTCACCCGACGACCGACGACGACGCACGGCATGCAATAGGTTGCTTTCGGGGGTGAATGGAGGAAGACGACTTTTAAAAACCTTTGTCATGATGTTAGCAGCATGGTACGGTGGATCTGTAGGATTCAGTGACATTGGACACTTCGGCAATGACATTCAGGACAGGAGGCTTTCTCTTGGGCTGCTTGCTTGCCATACCTCTTTTTTTTCTTGTCGGATTTTCTTGCTTAATTTTTCCGGATGGATACAAAATTAAATTTATGCATGAGTGTTATGAAGACGAACCTTTGATCACTATCGCCTTTTTGTTTCTGTGGACTTTTTTAATTAGAGTATGATGAAAAATTACAATGGAATGGTTAATTATAAGAAGGCAAAGCTGACAATTTAATTTGCTTTGGGCTTAGAGATTAATTTTTCCGTTGGTTAGAAGTGAGGGTCTTAACGACGAAGATGTCGTGCTTCGGAAAGGCTCTTCAGATTATATCATATTTAGGTGAGGGAGCAGCAAATGGAGGTAGAATGTTCTTCTATGGTCTAGGGGCAGATATAGCGCGTTTGAAATCGCCCCCAATGCCATTTTCATTTCACACCCTATCTCTCTCAATCACACTCCATGGTGATTTGAAGCGCTCTCTAGTAAATCAATTATTCAAAGGACATAACACATACATTAATGTATTATGAATACGAACGTTGGCCCTTGGCATTGGAATAATATTGCCGTGGACTAGACAGGGGCGAATGCAGGTAGCGGTTTTTGGGGATTAAACAAAAAAAAATAAGGAGGGTCCATTTTATGAAACACAATACATTTATCAGTCATACTCTTTCCCGACCAAATTTCGGGGATGAATTGTTGTATGCTCTCTACCCAGTCGTCTTCCGATGCCTCAAATTTAGTTCGGTCCCCATCAGACTATAGGGTCCAGCAGCCTTGTTGGACTTCAGTTTAAATATCGCTACATCCTTACATCAGTTTGGTCGTGTGGACGAAAGTCTTATGGCTTTCCAGATGGAATAGTTCGCTCTGCCTGACAGCGGAATTTGGGAACAGTCTGGAGAAGTGGCTTTTCCATACCCGCAAATTTGGCCAATTTTTTGTTTGTGATTTCAAATTTGGAAAAAAAAGCAGAATTTTGTTGGAAAATGTGCCAGAAATTTCGGAAACTCTTGCTGGCGGCACTCTTTATCAAGCCAATGGTTTCGTTTGCGGTGTGGGTCTCTGATGGCCTCTTGGCATCGATACCATTGGTCTTTGGTCCTTGACGAAGGCGGTATAGGTTGACAGATACTCGACTGGCAAAAACTGTGGCTTGCGATTGCAGCCGTTCAACTTTGAATCTCCTCACAGTATTTCTTCGTTGTTATGGAGCCTCAGATATACAGATTTGGTACTATGAAATTTAAAAATGTTTTTTGTTTTATACTAGCCCTAATTTTTCCAAAATTTAAAAAAAAATAGATTTTTTCGACAACGGCTCTAACGATTTGAACCAAAATTGATAGTTGAGTTAATGTAGACATGCTTAACATGACTGATGACTGCATACCCAATCTTTTGCTAAAAAGCCCAACAACGGCACTTTGGAAAATTGGCTCTTTCTCGAAAACGGTAAAAACGATTTTAACAAAAACTTACTATTAAGGTACTATCGTCATTCTTAACTTAATAGCATTCTCGGTTTTTCTCTAAAATGACTGCGTCCTTTGCTATCCACCCAAATAGCTAATAATAGTACTTTAAAAAACTGCTCATATCTCAAAAACGCCATTTTCGATTATGATAAAAATGTAACTGGCAGGTAACGCTTAAATCCAGATTAATACGCTTTGCTCAGTTTTGAGTTAAACAGTAGCAAAACTGTGTTTTTTGAACCATGAATGCGCCCTTCAACTTCCACCCCAAAACGATAATAATAGTACTTTAAAAAACTGCTCATATCTCGAAACGCCATTTTCGATTTGGATAAAAATGTAGCTGCTAGCTAATGTTTATATTTTGAGCAATACGTTGTACATACTCAGTTTTCAGCTAAACAGTTTAAGAACAGTGCTTTTCGAATGCAAAATTGTAACATTTGTCAGCATAATTTTATAAAAAACCGCTATAACGAAATGCATATTTAAGACAACATAACCCCCAGTTTCACACTGAAAGTTTTAACTATAGTTCAACTGAACCTGAACGTGAGTTTAAATGAAAAAAATGAAAAAAGGCCCCAATAATTGGGGCAATATTTCATTATGAAAAATAGCCCCATTCCATTTATGCAAAATTGCCGCAAATAAATGAAAAATTGCCCCAAAAAAATGATTGGCAAACAACAACAAATATTATTATGAAATTTGAACGTATTTTCATTGTTTTGGGGCATTTTTTCATTTTTTTGGGGTGATTTTTCATTTAATGGAAATTGTTTGAAAACCACTTGAGGCATTTTTCCTTTTCTTATTTTGGTACCTATCAAAACACAACTCTACTAGATGAAACGCAAATTATACCGTTGTTGCAAGGGCGTAACAATTAACCTGTTTCTGTTTTTCCGTCCGTTTTGTTTCTTACAAATATTCCTAAATCACTTTGTAAATAATACCGCAGCAAGATTAAGGGCCAGTTTCAAGACTAGCGGATAAAGTCTCGGATAGCCTATCCGGAATTTATATGTCAGATAAACGTAATATTTCGGTTTCAAAGGTTTCGGATAGTAATAGCTGACAGATAAAGTCTCGGATAGTCTATCAGCCAGTTCAACCGGCTGTTAAAGCCTCTATCCGGAAGATTTAAACAAAATATTTATTTGATGTGGCAGTCAGAAGTGTTATATCATGCATTTATTTGAATTCTTAAATGTCGAATTAGATGAATATTACAACCATATTACAGGGCCCCGTAGGAACAGAGTATTTCAAATCATTTTTAGAAACCCTCGACGATGAAGATTTCTGAATTTTCACTATTTTGTTTAATTATATCCATGCCCAGTCAATACCTTTCACCGTGGGCGTTGGACTTTGCCAGGGGTGCATTTTGTCTCCTCTCCTTTTCATTACTTATATGGACTGGATGTTACAGCGCAGTCTTGACGAAGAACGTTTCGAATTGGAACATCCGAGGATAAGTCGTTTGTTCTTTGCTGATGACTTGGTCATCCTTTGGTCCTCTAAGACGGAACTTCAATGATCACTCTATCCGTTTGTAGTCGCTTATGTGGAAGCTGAGATGAAAGTAAACGTAAACAAATCTCAAGTGATGGTCGTCTCCAGAACGCCTGTTTAATGTATACTCACGAGTGATGGAAGGACCAAGAGCAATGCTAAGTTAATCTGTAGGATTGGTCAGGTTGGTCAATTTTAAGACAGCTCGGTTATTCTGTTATTATAAGAGGACTGAACTTGGTGTCAAAGCTAAATTGTCAAGTTGTCAGTCGTTAATTCGGAGTTTGTTCCAACTCTTAACTATTTGGGTAATGACCGAAAGAATAAGATCCCGGATCTGCCGAAATGAGATTCCTCAGTTGTATTGCTGGTGTGACCCGTAGAGATGGTGGAAACACCAGAATACGTGAGGGACTCAATGTCGAGCAGCTACTGCTCCGGACGCAGCGGTGGATTAGTCATTTTAAAACGCATGTCCCCAACCATGATCTTACGACGTGCTATGGAATCCGTACAATCGGGCAGGCGTCCTCTAGGTAGACCCAGGATGAGATGGTGAGATCAAGTCCATAATATCTCCCCTATACCCGTATGGGGATTGCCCTTTATGATTTACAGTCGATGGCGTAGAATCGAGACTATGGACGGTGCACTTGGACTTGCGCAACCTACACCCGCGACTAACTTAAGGGATTAGCGGGGTATCGAAAATGAGTGAATGAATGAATTTATCCATGCTAAATTAAAAAAAAACTAGAACAACACAATTCGCTTAAAAATGTGATAAACGATAAAAAACATCATTTCCATTCCTGTCAAACAAATAGTGCCTGATAAATTTTTCCACCGGATAGTTTATCAGAGACTTTGACGATGAAACAGAAATAAATTTTCAGCTACTTTTATCTGGTGGAAAGCGTAATGTGTCGGCTAACTATCCGAAACTTTATCTGGAACATTTGAAACTGGCCCTAATTCTAACTAGTCTTTGTTTTTAACTTAAAAAAAATTAAATTTATTTATTCATTAAAAACAAATTACTGAAGTTGTAAAAAAAGTCCTCTTTAACATTGACGCGAATTTTTAACTTTTATTTTCTCTAATTTTCTAAGGCTTAAAGCCAGCTCAGTTTTTGAAATAAATTTTAATTTTAACATTAGAAAATTAGAGAAATAATAATAATAGGCAAAATTATAATTGCCCGTATTGCAGGCAAAGTATTGACAGTACAATTCAAGTTTATATTTAAAAATACAAAAAAAAAACAAACATTTACAAACAGTTTTTAACTTTTTATTGCGTTGTAATTCGGGGTTTTCATTGAGTTTGGGTGATATACCTATTATTCTTTTGGGGTGATATTTCTTTGGAACATCATAATATTCAGAATCGATTCTAACATATTTTTCGCGTTTTCCATTCTTTTGGGGCAATTTTTCATTATTTTGGGGTGATATTTCTTAAAAATCTAAAATCGATTTCACATTGGGGCATAATTTCACAAAAAAAAATGAAATTTGGCCCAAATTATTAATGAAAAAAGGCCCTAAAATAATGAAAAATCACCCCAATCCGACAACAAAACTTTGTTGTTTCTTACTACCTAATTTGTTGGGGCGTTTTTTCATTTTTTTTTGGCCTTTTTTCATTGGGGCCTAAAGGCCCCGACCCATAGAATCCGTCACATCCGTTGCGGCAACGTATTCGACTGACATGTTGATAGAATACACAGTAGCTTATGGAACGTGACCCATGAGCAACGTACGTGCCGGATGCGACGGATAAAGTAGGTTTACTTTCTACTTTTCTGTCCGTCGAACCGTTGACAGTTGGCAGAGCGTGAGAGTAAGCATTTTCATTGGTGGAAATATAAGATAATGAGAGAAACTGTCTCTCATATGTCATCGGCTATCAACGTATGCGACGGATTCTATGGGACTGTTCGTTCCGTCGAATACGTCAATACGTCGACGCAACGGATGCGACGGATTCTATGGGTCGGGGCCTTAATTTCATGGAGCCGTTTTTCTCCGAAAACTCAAAACTCTCTCGATCTGTATTCCACACACGCTATATTTTTGTAAAGGCCAAAACTTCAGTAGCGATATAATGTAATTCGAAATTCATCGCCTACTTGCCTCCTTCAAGTGTCAGTTCGGGGTGAAATTTAAAAGTAATCAAGTGTTCTAGTTAATACGTAGGTATAGGTATGTTTATGTAGTATGTACTAAGTTTTAAATTAACAAGGGTTCAGTTACTAAACCTGAGTAAACGTAAAATTTCCTAAAATGACTCTGAGATTCTGCGAGATTCGCAACAAAGGAGAAAGTTACGTGCGACCCATAGGGGATAGGCAGAGGGTTAGACTGTTTCGGTCACCTTTTGTCAATTCCTCTTGCCGCAGTCTTTCTTATCTGATCTGCACCAGCCACCCTCCTTAGTAACGGACTGTCAGAGGCTACTAGCGGGGGGTTAGACTGTTTCGGTCACCCTCTGTCTGTTTCTGAAGACTGACCGCCAAAGGGAAGAGATGGCCACGCCAGTCAAATTTTTACCTTCACACGATGAACTTTCAGACTCCGTCAGGGGGGATAGGCAGAGGGTTAGACTGTTTCGGTCACCTTTTGTCGATTCCTCCTGCCGCAGTCTTTCTTATCTGATCTGCACCAGCCACCCTCCTTAGTAACGAACTGTCAGAGGCTACTAGCGGGGGGTTAGACTGTTTCGGTCACCCTCTGTCTGTTTCTGAAGACTAACCGCCAAATGGAGGAGCTGATCACACCAACCAATCTCACCTCGATAGTTAGAGGACCCCGTCAGAGGCAATAGGCAGGGGGCAGACCGTTACGGCTGCTCTCCACCTTGACCCGAAGACCAAGCCGTAACCAGGTGATGAACAATTTCAAAAGCTCCGACTGCCTCAGTCACTACCAAAAACCTCTCAACTAGGTAGGAAACCCAAATTCGCAAGTAGCAAAAGAATTCCCAGGGTAACGCCCGTTCTGGCCGCCTCCCCCCCCCCCCCTTCTGTGGTATCACAATGGACCAAAACTATGGTCTAAGTGTGTCCCCTTTGGGACAGCCATCTTACCTAACCTAACCTAACCTACGTGCGACCCAGTCGTGCACCTTTTTTTATTATTTGCAGAATACTAGTAAGACATGCTACTAGGCTGGAATAGCAGCCACCGAAAATGATTTGGATAAAGAGGAGCCCAGCGCTGCCCTTAGCAAATTCTAGGAGAGTACTTCTTCGTGTTCCAAGAGTAGCGGACATTCACATAACCAACACAATGGTATACTTTCTTTATGATTTCTACCAGTATACACTGATTCACTTTGTTACAAAGTCGCTTAGTTAAAATGACGAAATTTGCATAAAAGCAACTCATTTAATGCTCATATCTATACTTTCGAAGCTTTAACCTTTCGATATGCATCTAAGTTCATTATTTTTCAAATACCAAGTTGAATTAAAAATTAATCACGTCTGCCTCTGCATATAATATATACAGTGAGCGTCAAAAGTGAGTGAACACTAATGATGTTTTCATTTGTCTTTAATTTTTTTTTTTTTTTTTTAAACTAGATACCTATAAAGTATTTAAAAAAAAAATAAATAGGTGGCGCAACAGGCGGGTGACACCCAAGGCCTAGCTTCTCGCAACCATTCGTTTTGTGTGAGTTTCTATTTTTGGGACGAATGGAAGGGACCTACAATTTTATGCCGAGTCCGAACGGCTGAATTGAGAAGCTTTTTCATGACAGTCATACTCTCGGATGTTTGTCAGACGTTCGCGAGAGGTGGCGCAGTAGAAAAAACTTTAAGATGTAATATGTGTTTTTTCGGGGATCGAACCTGGGATCCCTCGCACAGTAGTCCAGCACACTAACCACTGCGCTACTGCGCCCAAAAGTATTTTTTCCTTTCAAAATTAAATACGTTTTGTTATTGTCATGTCGTTATCGAACTTTTTACAGATTGCTGGCTTTAAAGAACTTTTTCAAGACCCTAAAGAAAATTCGAAAGAGAGTTGGTGTTTACTCACTTTTGACGCTCACTGTATGTATGTTTCCATATACAGACACAGGTTAAAGGGTTCACAGAAAAGATTCTTGTCACTGTACGTCATAAAAATTGGCAACGTGCGACCCATAAACTTTGTCAGCATGTGTGGGATATTTAAAATCCCATCGCCTTGGGACAACGGATGAATGAGTGTCCCATAGTAAAAGGCAACTCGAAATTTATTTACTTTTATTCCCACAGACAACTTTATTTCATTTACTTTTCAACTGTTTTGATTACCCCATTGGATGAAACTTTAAAATGTTTCTATTGATATGAAAACTTTTTTGTTTCACTAAAAAAAAAACTGTCAGCATTTGAAAAAGTGTTGTTTTTAAGAAAACTTTTTAAAATGTTCAAATTTGTGCTGAAACTTATAGGGAAATAATTTGTTTCCTCTCCTGTGTTTTTATTTCTTGGGTTTCTTATTTGTACGAGTTAAATCCCCGGTTTCTATAACACCTTGGCTAGGTATTCATTTAACTTCTTATCCGATTAAGAAAATAAAAAGGTTTCATTACCAAACTTCTTGGAAAAAAGAATGCCATAGACAACGTACAGATGTTCAAACTTGTTTAATATGTATTTTCGATCCGGTTTGTATAATTGTTTTAATTTTCGTTTTATTATTGAAGTTGTCCATAGTTTGCCGATCCACAAGAAAGGACACCTTCTAAACTGCGCCAACTATAGAGGCATTAGTCTGTACTGTGTGAACGCCTGAAAACATTGGTAGACGAACTGATTGGTCCGTATCAATGCAGTTTTAGGCCGGGTAAGTATATAACCGACCAAATATTCACACTATGGCAGATCCTGAAGAAAACCCAAGAAGTCAAAATCGATACTCATCACCTATTTATCGATTTTAAAGCCGCATTTGACAGCATTTATAGAGACTAGCTATACAGAGCCAAGTCTAGCTTTGACTTCCCTGCCAGATTATGCAGAATGACGACGATGGAAAACGTTCGCTGCTCCGTAAAGGACGGAAACAATCTCACCGAGATCTTTGATGTCAAAAATGAATTTAGATAAGGTGAAAAAATGTGCGAAACTCGAAAGCCAGCACCGGCGGCACAATTTTCCAAAGCCTGTACAACTACTTGCATACGCTGAGACTGGTCATTGACGTACCTAATTGGTAAAACGCAGCGAGCTGTCACTGGTGCGTTTGCAAGTATCAGTAGAGAGGCGGCAAATATGGGTTTAGTGGTGAATAAGGGCAGAAGCACAAAAAAATATACACTGTCAAGAAGAAGGGACACACAACATCGACGAATCGGACACATCGTCACAATAGACAGCTATAACTTTGAGGTGGTTAAGGACTTAATCTACCTCGGCTCCGCTATAAACTCTGATAATGACACCACAGCAGAAATCAAAGAAAGAGTTGCACTTGCCACAGCGGTTGGCCTAAGAAGGCAACTGACTATAGTAAGGTCTTGTCAAGAAATACATTAGAGAGACCCTCATTATCCTAGTCCTGCTTTATGGCGCAGAATCATGGACGTTATCAAAGGCGGATGAAAATCTCCTTGGTCGCTTCGATCGCAATATTCTTCAAGTTATGTTTGGTCCCGTTTGCGTTGACAGGCTTTGGAGGGGGAGCTTTAAAAGCGAACTCCAAAAGCTGTTCAGCGACATCGACTTGGTCATAAAAGTACGTAACACGCGACTAAGATTGCTGGGATATGTAGAGCGGATGGACACCAACGTTTCGGTCCGAAGAGTCTTCGATTCCAACCCGGGGGGACAACACAGTAGAAGAAGACCTCGGCTTAGGTGGCGCGAACAAGGGGAAGGGGACCTCAACCAACTTGGAGTACGCAACTGGAGACGGTTTGCCAAAGATCGAGCTAACGGGAGAGGCGTGTTATGGTGCACCCTGGACTGTAGCTCCATCTAAGTAAGTGTGTATATACCTAGTAAAAGTTGAATGCCATTTCAAGGATGGTTCAAAGGTACATTCTCAACACTAAGGGTACCCAGCGCAGTACATCTTTCCTGTCATGTCAGAAATATTTTGGATCACAGTATCTTTTAAGCACCGCTGCGCAAAGTTGACATTTACAAGCACTGACGCGAACGTATGATAAACATCGTCTACGTGTCCAGGAAAAGCTTCTCAATTCAGCCTTTCGAATTCGTATAAAATTGTAGGTCCCTTCCATTCGCCTCAAAACTAAAAAGTCACACAAACGAATAGTTGTAAGAAGCTGGGCCTAGGGTGCCTTTTCGGACCTAATGCGCCAACTATTTATTTATTTATTTACTAGATGATCCAGTGAGCTTTGTACCACCTACAATTGATTTGTCTGCAACTCTTCATAGGCGATTATATGAATTCCAATCAACCTTTCAATACCAGTTTATTGTTTCGATTTTTTTTTGTCTCGGAGGTGTCACGTCCTTTTCATTTTTACGGTTTTTTTTGTGCCACGCCCCTTTCTCTGATTTTAACTTGCTTTACAGAAACACTTTTGGGCCAATAACCAAGATTTGCTCAAAATTTTAGCTCAATCTATTCGGTGCTTTTCGAGATATACGATTTTTAAGGTATTTTATTGTATGGGAATGGTTCCACGCCCCTTCGTCCAATTTTGACCAAACTTCACAATATAAAAAAAAATTCTCAAAATTTAAGCTCAATCGGTTTAGTGGTTTTCGAGCATTGCAATTATTGGTAGTACATATATATTCCCATTGAAAATGGAAATTTAGATTTTTTTAATTTTCCTACTTTCCTTTTGAGTTTTCCAAACATTTTTTTTTGCTAAACTACGACAACGATTCAATACGAATAAAACAAAAGATAAATCATCCAAATTGGTTTAGCAGTTCTTGAGTTTTTGCGAGCCTTACGAAGACCAATTGATTTTTATATATATATTTATTTATATATCTTCTTACAAACGGACACATCCAATCAACAAGACCAGAGAAAATCATTCTTACCCTTGAGAGTGGATGAATCGAAATTCAAACAGTACCAAACTGCCAGGGTAACCGACAATAAATTAGATATTTTTCAACATGATGGAGAATTTCTACGGTTGCCCATATCAGAAGAGTTTAAGCATGTTTTCAAAGTATAAATTACATCCGCACTTACAAAGCCGACCAAAGATGGAAAACCTAAATGGAAAGAAAGAAACCAATAAATTCATTGGTCGATTTAAAAGTATAAAGGCGGCCTTTCCGACACGGTTAGAGAGGTCATTGAATTAGCCGACACCGTATAATGACATCTTCCCAAAGGATCATTCACCGTAAGAACTGTTTTAATGCTTTTCATTGAACGAGCATCATTTCCCAGCACATGCTACCGACTTTCGGATACGCAAAGCTACCAAATCAAACTACAGAGTTGGCATGGATAAATGTACCTATAACATAAAAGATGCCCCTCACCATTATTCACCACCCCCAAAGAGTTGGCGTCAAATTTTAGTGTGTGCTTTCTTTCTATTGTAATCCCATTTGGGCAGGAGTAACCGCAACGATTTCCGAATACGGTTGCCGAACAATTAAGCGCATTGAACCTAGGAGCTCACGATTTACGACCCAGCTGAAGATTGTGTACAACGAACTAATGCATTCAGTGGCAGCACGGGGTGAGGAGGGCCATGATGGTATTGTCCCAAAGCAATTGGAAAGTGCCGAAAGGTTATGATTATGTCGGGAGTTGATTGCACTCTGCTATTGTTCTTTTGCCACCAGAAAGACGAGCAAGGATCCAGAAGATGGCACACACACCGCACAATTTATGCTCTGCAAATGTCCTCTCTTTTGTGTGAAGTTTTCTTGTTCGTGAACAATTTAACCAGGAATTACGAGACGTGCAATACGAGACTATAATGCTTAATGTGCGTGTACGCTTAAGTGTACAGTGCAGGGAGCCAGATACTCCAAAACTGGGCCATTGTCCTGTGTAATTATGCAGAAATTCAACCTCAAACTGAGAACAGACAGACACTAGTACCAGGAAAGATATGACAAAGGGTCATTTCGATTTGAATTCATATCGTGTTGGTATCGAGGGGGTACATTTGGCCGGTTGTTGTGGTTACATCAAGTCAAAGCCATTTAAATGCAGACGGAAGAGCTATGGTTTTACAACGTTTAGGTACTAAATATTTTAAAAAATTTCATTTATAGTCGCATACTCGCATTACAGGACATTGGCAAAGAAGTTACCATCCGTGCTGTGTTTGCTTAGTGAAAGTCAAACATTGGATCCGCCATCTGGCAACACGCCTTTAATTAAAAAAAAGGAAATTGCTGAAAAATTAATTAATAGCGGAAGCCACCTTTTCCAATATTAATTTTCAAAATGATGCCAATAAAATACGGGAAAAACATCAATAGTCGTCTAAGAAGAAACACAATTTGTGTAAGTTACTTAGAAGGGGTGGTTCCATTGTGATCTATCGTCTAATTAAAAATAAAATAAAAATAAAAATTCAACTGAAAATATTTAAAATGCTAGCGAGGGGTTGATACCTACCTTGATGAGGGTGAAAAACATTCAATTTCGACCACAGAAAGTTTTCAATTGGTTTATTGATTTTGGGCAAAATTAATTTCAGTTTTGAATTTAATCAGAGAGTATAGTTAAAATGGGTAGGAGCCGAGAGAAAATTATGCAAATGAAGTCTATCGATGAACGAATTTAAATTTCGAAATTGAAGTAGATACCTGGTACAAACATGTTTAGAAATATGATTTAAAGAAAACTTTCAGGAAATTTCAGACTAAAGTAATTTATGTGTGGAACTTATGGAACTACTTTCCGAAATTCCAGAACTTGACATGATCTGTGCGGTTACAGACCACCTACCTAAGACACTATGCTTCAACAAACTTTTCTCCACAGAAATCACAAATAGGGAAGCATGGGTTAGCAATAACCCACCAAATTGCCAAAACGGCCTAAAGTGGTATACGGATGGTTCCAAAATGGACTTGGGGGTAGGAGCTGGTATTTACGGACCAAATCGAAATGTCTCAATACCAATGGGAAAAAGTCCCAGTGTATTTCAGGCAGAGCTCCATGCCATCAAAGAATGGGCAAACCTCATACAAAACTCAGGTATAAAAGGCGCAAACATCCATATATTCACGGACAGTCAATCAGCTATAAAAGCCCTTAGCTCACCAACTATTGACTCCAAATCAGTACTACACTGCTTCAATTCCCTCCAAACACTTAGTACCAGGAACAAAACCAGTTTATGGTGGGTCCCCGGCCATAAGGGGATTGAAAAAGCTGATGAACTAGCCAGAAAAGGCTCGGAAACCCCTTTTGTAGGACCTGAACCCTTCTGTACAATCCCTAAATCAGCTACAAATTCTGCTATAAGCAGCTGGGAACGTAACAAAAACATTTCCTATTGGGAGAACATCCCAGGTCTTAGACAGGCCAAAAAAGCTATACAGCCTTTCAAAAACGATGCCAAAAAGTTGCTAAATCTAAGCAGGCACGATATCAAAAATCTAGTAGGTTACCTAACAGGTCACCACGGTCTGCGATATCACCTAAACAAATTGCACTTGGTCGACTCACCGGAGTGCCGACTATGTCTCGAGGAAGACGAAACAGCTGAGCATATCATATGTGAATGCCCGGCTCTCCATGGTATTAGAAGGAAATCCTTTTTCAGGGAAGTAATAAGTACCGAAGAATTAAGAAAATCCTCTGCTGAATGCATCATTAGCTACATTAGGAAGGTAGAGGCGCTACTAACCTAAACATAAACCTGACAATTTTTAAGCACAATAGATCTTTTAGGTCAACGTCACATCGCTCTGGCGAGTCAGTTTAAAAAAAAAAAATTTATGTGTGAATAATTGTGATTGTTAACCATCCTATATAGTGCCTATCGATAATGCTGATGCCTTAATCAAATTCCAAATATTTTCCAAATATTCACCCTTATTCCCGTTGGCGTCTGTCGTTTGTTTAATTACTTAGGTGGCGCTACTGTTCGGGGCTGGATTTGGTCCTCAAACAACACCCCTCTCCAGTTTGCCCGATTCTCGGCTAACCGCCTTCAGCTACGAACCTCCAATTTGGTTGATGTCCTCTTCCACTTATGCGCGCCACTTAAGGCGAGGTCTTCCTCTAATGCGTTGTCCCTCCGGGTTGGAATCGAAGACTCTTCGGCCCGGAGCGTTGGTGTTTATTCGCTTCACTTCGCTGTCCTATCCATCTTAGTCCACTGATACGTACTTTTCTGACCAATTCGATGTCACTGTACAGCTCGTAGAATTCACTGTTAAATCTCCTCCTTCAAAGCCCGTCAACGCAAACGGGACCGAAAATCACTCGAAGAATTTTCCGTTCGAAGCGACCAAGGAGATCTTCATCCGCCTTTGTTAACGTCCAGGCTTCTGCGCCATAAAGCAGAGCTGGGATAATGATGGTCTTGTATAGAAACTTCTTAGTGATGCTTGACAAAGTCTCACTATAGTCATTTAGAGCAAAGAAACAGCGGTTGGCAAGTGTAATTCTTCGCTTGATTTCTGATGTGATGTCATTTTCAGATTTAATAGCGGAGCCGAGGTAGACAAAGTCCCTAACCACCTCAAGGTTATAGCTATCTATCCCGATTCATCGATGTTTTGCGGCATTTCTTGTTGACGGCCTGTATTTTGTTTTGCCCTCATTCATCAAATAAACCCATTTTTACCGCTTCTGTCACAAACCACATAGAACTAGACCGCCGACTTCCGTGTACCTTTGGGTAGGTGCATTCATTCCCCCGGAATGAATTCCCCTGTCTGTGAATACGTGTGAAATGTCAAAATCAATGGCGGCAATGATTTTCCATGCCATACCATGGGTCTAGGATTTTTCAAGTATGCGTGCGTTAATGCCGCTCCTTTGATTTGGTACAGCATCAATACATGACCAATCCTGGGCCCGCAGGCAGCTTGTGGGCAAAGTCCGTTATGTGGGAGGAGTGGTTTGTGGCTTCTGTGCTAATATGTACTTGCAGTGACAGTTCTCTGCGTTCTGTCAGTAATGTCGATGTCGTCAGCATATGCAAGTAGTTGCACAGGCTTTTGGAAAAATGTGCACCTGGTGCTGGCTTGCGAGTTTCGCACAATTTTCTCTAGTATGATGTTGAAAAAGTCACATGAAAGCGCATCACCCTGTCTAGTCTAAGTCCCTTTTTTGACATCAAAGGTCTCAATGAGATTGTTTCCGACCTTTATGGAGCAGCAAGCGTTCTCCGTCGTCATTCTGCACAATCTGGCAAGTTTGGCAGGGATGCTAAAACTAGACATGGCTCTGTATAGCTCGTCTCTATAAAAATGCTGTCATATACGGCCTTCAGATCGATAATTAGATGGTGAGTATCGATTTGCACTTCTTGGGTTTTCTCCATCGGACTGTGGACTTACCGGGGCTAAAACCACAGTGGTAGGGCTAGGGACCAATCAATTCGTTGACGAATGGTTTCAGGCGTTCACGCAATACAGCAGTAGGATCTTATATATGCAATCCCGAGTTGACTTATGCCTATATAGTTGGCGCAGTTTAGAGGGTCTCCTTTCTTGTGGATCAGGCAAACGACACTGAGGCTCTATTCATCAGGCATACTTTTCTCTAACAAAATCTTGGAGTTGGTTTATGCTTTCCACCAAATCATCTCCTGCTGCCTTAAAAAAATTCGCCACTTAAACCATCCCGTCCAGCTGCTTTGTTAACTTGGATATTGCTATTCTCACTTCATTTTGGTCAAGTGGACGGAAGTCTTGTGTTTCATCGTCCAGCCTAAATGGTTCATTCTACCAGACAGCGATATTTGTCTATTAAGAGATTTCTAAATATCGAAATAGTTCAGTATTTAATACAATTTTTTTCCAACCCTTTTGCGAACATTATCAAAATATTACCGAATGAACAAAACGTACAATTTATCAAAAATGCGTTCAGCCGCAAATGACAGTGTAAAAAATTCCAAACATGGTTAGTATGCCAAACGAGCTATCTATATTTTTCCTGCTTAACTTTGGGTAAAAAAATATGTTTTTCCTCTCACATATCCCAAAACTTGTACATATCAGCTCAGCACGTGGCCTCGTTAACACCTCCATTCACAATCTGTGAAAAGTTCCAATTCAATTGTGTCGGAATCATTGAACCTCAATTATGATATATTCGGCTGCTGTGGGTATCTGAATATCTAAACGGGGAACAAAAAATAAGGATTTAATCATTATCATTATAAATAGCTATTGAAGCTATTTCTAATTAAATTATTTCTACTCGATTATCCTTCAGGAAAAAAAAGATTAACCGCTTAACGCAACCGATAATGATTGTCGCTTTGAAATTCGTCCTGGTGCCGACACAAATTTCATCGAAATTCGTTGACCTTGAATTTGGTAAATAGATAAATAAGAAAAGATGCTATTTTTAGATAAAGATTAGCTCAAGGAATCTTAGGAATCGGAAATGGAAATTCGATGGAATGTCTATGGGAAATCGAGAATACAAAGAAACAAAATGCCCTATTAGTGTTATTTTAATTCTTACTTATTTATCGGCCTCCCCACTGGCTGAATTCCAAAACGTCAAAAAATGCGCATTGTGAATGCACACTGCTCTTCTGATGACAGGTTATGAATGCTTTTGCGCTGCTTTGCATTTGTTATGCTTTGCATTTTTTGACGTTTTGGAATGACTTTGATGCGAACTATCATAAAATGTCTCAAACACCAATTAATTAATTTTTTTCAACTCCACCTAAACGACACAGCATCCACAGCACCTGTTTCTTCCTTCTTTTGTTTCGAAAATCGGGTTCAAATTGATTTCGGGTAGGAATTTAATGGACCCATTTGTCCACTTTTTATTACTGCAAATCTCAAAGTAAAATTGGCAAATTATTATTTTACTTACGACTCCAGCGATGAATCCATTTTAAGGCTCCGTCAAACAGAGCGCGTTTTAACGCCGCGTTTCACCGTCGCGTTCCACTGTCGCGTTGTAATATACTGCAATACATATCCCCTGTCACACAGAGCGCGTTATCAGAGCCGCGTTGAGCTCACCGCGGCAGTCAAACGCAGCGGTGAAACGCTCTCTTGGGAAAAATTGCAGATTATTTCTCTGACGCGGAGCGGTGAGAGTAATTTTTGTAGTGTCAAATGGAACAATTAATAGAATTTGAAAGAAACTAGTCATGTCTTTACGATATGGTTGATGAAATGTAAAAAAGCATTGTTTTAAAGTTTGATATGGGAGACAATTGCGAAGGAATTAAATGAGAATGGTATTCTCGAACTTCTTCTCACGTTTTATTTATGTCGTTGTTCGCGCACCAACATTCTTTTTTTCTTTTTCGATAATTTCGTAGCACGGCAAATAAAATCTATAATTCGTCACCAGAGCTGCTTGACATGTTGAGAGAATTTGATGATATCTATCTGTTTGACGTCGTCTAACGCGGCGTTGAGAACGTCGTGTCAAAATCATCTTACCGGCGCGTAAAATAATCTCACCGCGGCGTTAATAACGCCTTCTGTTTGGCACAACCTTTAATTGGCGGTTTAAAATTAAATGTCAAATGCCATTTGCATCATAGTCATTCACGATGCTCTGTTTGCTTTTGTTTGCGCAGTTGATGCATTCACGCAATGCGTTTCAGAAAAGTATGCATTGCATCATAGTAACGCATTTGCGTTTTGGAACGCTTGATTAAGCAGTAATGCAGAAGTACTGCGTTTTGGAATTCAGCCAGTCTCTGCCTGAGACACTGCAGTCTTCCATCCTCTTGAGCACGCTGCTTCCATTTGTCCAGACTCAGCGCTTTGTAATTATATTATTTTAATTTAGCTTTACGAAACAATTTAAGTAGATTGTGGTCAAAGAGGAGTATAGCGCAATAGATTTGAAAGGAGTAAAGTTCGAACCCTGTTTAGGACTAATCCTTGGCTAACTGACTTCAATTTTCGACTTGATAAATATTTTCTGATATTTCATTTAGGGAAATAAACCAGTTCAATTTAGGCGAGCAGGAGCTTTGAGTTTCTGTTTTCAAAAATGTTTTGAAAAATTCTGTCGATTTAGTAAAGTTTAAAGTTTAAAAATTTACCCCATCGAGGGTTTAAGTGAAGCAGATCGCTGGATGTCTAGCACATAATGTGCCTGATGGGTTAACTATCCGCTGTAGAGTTAAGGGCTAGCGGGAAATAAAGGCGGAATGATATTTTTTGTTTGTACAACAAGAAATAAACTAATTGCACGTGTCAAATTTAACGCGACCTTTATTCCACTTTATTGTGAATTTGATCGAAAAACTCCATCTCCATCCATAGATGTACATCCATTATAGGTTTTTCATGTTTAGTTAATCGAATTATATTGGCAGCTAGTCTCTTTTCTACTTTTTCTCAATGTAGAGGGCAGTTCTATGTTAGATTGTGAAATTCTTCTTTTAGTGAATTTGCTGGAGCTATAAAACAAATAGGTAGATAAACCCAGCGTCTATTTAAGAGTCTGCTTAAACAAGCAAAATACTCGAGGAACTTATCCTGCGGAGAATTAACAATTTTTGTAACCAGCTCAACATTATACCTGACCTGACATTCAATTTGGATTTCGAATAAAAACATTCTACATTGCACCCGGTAATAAAGTTCCATCATGATGTCACAAGACAAAGGCTCTCTACAACCACTAAGTCGCATGATTTCTAGATGTGGAGAAGGCATTCGATTCTGATGCGTGGATTCAAGGACTTATTCATAAACTCAAACAGCTAAGTTTTCCTATACCCTTATTAACATAATATTTAGCTTTCTTTACTCCAGGTCCTTTTTTGTACAAATAGAAGATAGCCATTCACAAACGAAAAGGATCAGAGCCGGTGTAGCCCAAGTGTCAAAATTGGGTCCACAACTTTTCAACATTTTTATTTTATATTCAACTATAGCCTCACCTCGAGAACACAACGAACAGACGACTCCGCCTTCAGCACATATAGCAGTTCGATGTCGCCAGCCATAGCAGCACGAAGAGTTGAAGTCCACCTCAGGAAGCTTTTCGAGTACTACCAAAAATGGGCCATACGGATCAACCCATCCAAATCCGAACTGATCTTCATCAGAGACCTATTAAAGGAAGAAGTAGAGCCCGGTCAGCCACCAACTGTCGTAACGTAATGCTGAGACTACCTGACGAATCAGCGCTATAAACCACAAACGACATTAAATATCTTGGAGTCAACTTTAACGAGCAATATAGATGCAACCCACATCTGCACATTGTTCTTAGAAAGGCTGCATTCGTGAGGATAATATGAAGATGAACAACCCTCTCAACCGCCACAAGGACATCGACACCCGGATTTGAACACCCTGAGGTCAACCCAGACAAAGATGTATACTATCCGAGTATGAATATGAGACAACACTCACAATTTAAATCTAACTATGTATTTCAAAAAAAATCATTGTTAACCTTTGGGCGCCCGTTGTTGGAAGAACATACTAAAATATAAATTATTCATCACCATTTTGTTAACTAGCCCTAAGTCAAATTGTATATATAAAAGTTCAACAAAAACTAATGTAATGTTTGTAATGACGCTGCTTAAATCTAAAGCAGGAACCTGTAGCTAAAGCTTATTTGTATAGGTATGCAAGTTTTTCGTTCGTTTCGCAAACTAACACCTTTTTAATACATCCTTCGTTCCGTGTCGTATTTAAGAAGCACTGCGCATTCATTTGACGTTTCTGATTGTTACCACATTTTTCATGACATCACATCTCAGAGTCACTTAAATACGTATAATTGATTGCACGTAGTGTGATGCGATTTTCTTCCAAAAAAAATTTGAAATAAGAGGAACTGAAAAAACTTGACGCCTGAACTGAAAATATTAAAAGCATTTAGCTATAGGCATCGCATACGGCATACGACATACGATTCCCTTTTCCAGATCCAGTGGCCTTTGTTGTCTTGTTCATCATATTTTCCCAAAAGTTTGCTGGACTTCGAGATTGTGAGAGATATGAGTACAATTACTTCGTACTGACTTAGGAACAACACATGTGGCATTTTTCACTTTAGTAATTTAGTTTCTACTGTTTGTATTTTGTAAATAGGGGGTAGTGGCATAAGTCCGCGCAACATATCTCCGCCGAACTAAGAACGACTTATCTCCGCGCGAAGTTATGTCATTTAAAATACGACATAGCTCTACACGGAGTTTAAATGCGAATATAAATTTATATATAATTAAACTTCAGATCCAGGCGCCTGTCAGACACAGTTGTTGACATAGTCGTAGACGAAGTCGCGTGAGCGTCTAAACCCTGCGAAAAAAAGGGTTAAAATTCTGTTAGCGAGCGAAGCGAGCCACCCACACCATATACTTTATATACACCTAACTTTCTTACAGACGCCTATCTGACAGTTTTTGGTATAGGCCTCTATTGTGAGTGTCGATAGTTGATCGTTGAGCGACAACACTGTCGATCGACCGACAACTCTGATTGTCGATTGCGATTGATATTTGTCGATTTGACAGTCGCTTGTAGTCGTTTACAAATGTCTGGTCGATGCTTTCTCTTGGAAGTGAAACAATTTTGTGCGTATGAATAGCTAAAATCAATCGACACAATCGACAATTGTCGTGACGATCGCTGATTGACAATCACAATAAGGGCCATAGACTTATTCAGAAATTAAACAAATAAAAAAAAATTACCTTTTGCATTTGTTTAATATAATAATGATTAACAGTTGGAGATAATGTCGTTCTTAGTTCGGCGGAGATATGTCGTTTTAAATGCGACAAAGCTCCGCACGGAGATATGACGTTTTCGGCAATTTTACGCCGAGTCCGAACGGCTAAATTGAGAAGCTTTTTCAGGACAGTCATACTCTCGGATATTTGTCAGACGTTCGCAAGAGGTGGCGCTGTAGAAAAAACCTTAAGATGTAATTTTTGAACCTGGGATCCCTCGCACAGTAGTCCAGCACACTAACCACTGCGCTACTACGCCAAGAAATGCTCTTAATCAAAATCAAAGCATCAGTCTTTCTCAGCCACAGCAGTTGAACGGCTTCCATTTCGATTGCCTTTGAAGCACATATTTAATTCCAAAACAAATATATGCTAACATTCCAAAAACACACACGAGATCTTCTACAATATTGTGCAGCCTCAGCATGAGCATATGTCATCAGCAGTATGAACACTGAAACTGAAACTATCGGCTGTGGCGGTGGTTCTTAAATTAGAACAGCCTGGAAAAGTGATTAGTTAGCCTGCGATAGATACAAGAAATACACTGCCGTATTTTAGCTCTCGGACGTTGTGATATTTTGTTAAACGAAAGTAGGTTTTATTTTACAATGAAAATGCATTAAGTTCAATTAAAAACATATCAATAACAACCAAAAATAATAGTCGGGTTGTGATAACACTGTGAACTATTTGAAAACATAATGTACGTGTGGTTCCGGTTGCGTATGGAATTTGGCAGATTGTTTATCATACGTTTTGATGCCACAAGTAGATCGGCCGGCGCGCGGTCGGAAACAGTGTTTTCAATCTTTCTAGGCATTGGGTATGCGTATGTGTAATATGAATACAAAATGCTTGTGTGATAAACAAAGTGATGTGAATTTCCATCTTTACAAATGCATACTGTTTCCAAATACATTTTTTGAAATGGAAAACCAAACTATTGACGTTAATAAGAAATTAATGTTGTGAACATTTTAAATAGATTTATCAGGGCTGCATTCCAGGTTTGACTATTTTAACTAAATTAACAGCGATTGTTTATTTAGTTACTTTTTGGAATCTGGGACAGCTATTGTTACTTGACATGTTGTAGTATGAACGAAATGAACCACACTTTTGCCTCTGGTTAATTTAGTTAACTTCCCCTCCTTCGAACTGTCACAGCTTGTCAACGCTGTAGTTAAAATAGTCAAACCTGGAATGCAGCCCAGTTATAGGTTTTTACTTGGCCCTAACGATTGTTTGACAAAATGTCAAATAGCTACATGACACTTTTCCTTTACTGACGTGATACTATAATTGGCGTCAACTATTTGACAGTAGATTATTTAACAGCATCAGTCAGCAAACAACAATTTATTTCATTTCATTTTAATCTATTTTATTTGTATTCACATTATCCATTTACAAAAGTCTTACCCGCAAAGCAAAATGCTTATCTGTCTTAATGTCTTGTCAGACAGTAAGTCTGTAAAATTGGGTAAATGTCACATTCACATTATTATCAATCAGCGCGAAAGCATTCTCTCACCACTACGGAAACGCTATGAACCAACATTTTTAAAAAACGTGCATCTCCGACTTAACTGTTTGAATACATTATCGTGCTTGAGAAGGCTTAATGTGATTAGCTGCAAAGTGATGCTGGAAAATCGCTTAACACCGTTTAACGCGATTTGACAGTCTGGCCATTCAAAATAGTAGTTATAGTGTCAAATTTGTGTCAAAAATCAATGCGATGCAAGGTGTGTTTACAAGATAAAAGTTGGTAACAAATAATTACTGTTGAGTTACAAAAACTGCCGGTAAAGAAATCAAATGAATACGTCCGGATTAAACGAAAGTACTAAAATCATAAATAGGTACATATTGCGTAGTGGCTAGTGACTGGCAAATTTTAGAGATACCTACTAAGCTACAAGTTTGTAAAGAGATATTAGCAGGACTGTTCCACTAAAGGGCAAAACATTTAGAAAAAGAGGCACAGTCACCCCAATCTGCCAATCGCTGGAAGTTTCGCTGCATTCCCAGGCCACTTTAATGACACGAGAGAGCCATTCAACTCAATCTTCACCTAAGGCCTTGAATATTTCTGGCCGGATTTCACCCACTCCGGCAGATTTCCCAACTTTTAACGATTTGATCGCAAAAGTGACTTCCTCTACCGTGGGGCTATTTTCCTCCCTGCTCAAGGCGATGGATCTGTCATCCTCAATGCCCTGGATTGGATTGAGCAATTCAGAAAAGTGCTCGCTCCATCTTTCCACTTGGTGTCTAAAAAACTGCTTAAAGCTCAATCTCATCAAATGCCAATCTATTACATTATCACAAGCCCAAGTGCAACAAGTCTCCTCCCCTATAAATTAACGATCAACTTACATTTCTCCGATCCATTTATTCGCGACCTTGGTATATTATCCGACAGGATGCTTAATTTCCGTTCGCATATTGCTGAGATATTTAGATAAATCATAATATAAACGCACTTGGGCGACTAGGTATTTAATCTGTCCCGCCCCCTTTAGTATGGTTAAATTTAAATTTCATTAATTTAAATAATACAATTTTAGAAAATTGTTTTCATTTCAGTAAACTATGAAGTACCTCTTACTTGTTGGACTATTTCTTGGCTTATTAGCATGCGGTATAAATGGTGCACGAATTTTGGGTCTTTTTGCATTCCCTAGTCAAAGTCATTTTAATGCAGTTCAACCCCTGATGACCGGACTCGCCAAAAATAAACACAATGTAAGTATTTCTTGTACACTGTAAAGAAGTAAAACTAAAATCTGTTATTTTATTTAAACAAAATAAAGATCACAACAGTAAGCAGTTACCGTTTGGGAGAGAAATTGGACAACTATGAAGAAATAATTGTACCTGCATTTGATTTTTGGACTGACGGTAAGAATTTGGAAGTTTTTATTTTACCAACACATTAATTTACATTATCTGTGAAAATGGAATACTTATTTTTGCCTGAAAGCTAGCCAACCGTTTTGCTTGTTTATGGTTAATTAAATTCATTTCAATTTGAAATTTTGAAAGAAAAAAAAAACAAAGTGGGAACACTATAGTTTTC
This sequence comes from Cheilosia soror, assembly GCA_949372485.1. NCBI lineage: Eukaryota > Metazoa > Arthropoda > Insecta > Diptera > Syrphidae > Cheilosia > Cheilosia soror. The sequence goes on along the minus strand of OX443564.1, from coordinate 41,545,837 downwards.
AGCAAAATCTGTCGAATTATTATTCAAGGCAAAAATATAATTTCGTCAAAAGTCTTGCAAAATTATTGAAAACCTTTTAAGCGGCAAGTTTTAGCTTTAATTATATTCAGCATGAAATCTCGGCAGAAATCTAGATTACTATGGACAGAGAGTTTAAATAAAAGCGGAATTAACCAACGCGGTTTAATATTCAATTCGTAAAGAAATTTTGACAGCAATCTGGTACAAAAATATTTACATCACGATCGCCAGCTGCACTATTTAACTTTAATTATATTGTAAATTTAATTTTGTCATAGCTAACCGCTCCAAGACCAACATATCCGACTTCACACTTCTTAGCCTAAACATCCACCCGCTCTCGTTATATGCTCGGTATCTGGGAGTGATCTTTGATAAACAGCTCAACTGAAATCTTAACATCGAACAATGGGTAAAGAAAGCATTTGGCAAACATTTTGAAGTAGAGTTCCTTTCAAGATTAGATTGGCAAGATGGACGGACGGGTGAACACCAGGGACTCCAATTTAACAGTCTACAAAGACGGTTCGAAAATGGACTGTGGAGAAGGTGGGGGTTTATTTTCTGAACATCTCAAAATCCTTTAGGCTTCCGGATACGGCCAGTTTATTTCAGGCGTAATTACTTGCTGGCCGCGAGGCCTGCTGCCAAATCAAACTATACACACAAACGTGCGTTGTTCCGAGGCAAAAGATGAAAAATATTCATTGACAGTTTAGCTGCCATCAAGGCTATTGTCTCAGTCGATATAACTTAAAAATTAGTTTTAGAATGTCGAAACTTGAACTTGAACTTGATCAGTTCAAGTTTACCCTGAAATCCAGGTGAAATCAACGTTTATGAAAACAAACATGCTGACGAACTGGCCAGGCAAGGTTCTGCCCTCTATTCACTATTCGGAATCAGTTCACATTTCGAAAGGAGCAGTCAAAGCAAAAAGTTTCTTAGAATTCCTATCGAAGGCCAACCTCAGATGGAGGACACTGACGAACTGTATCATATCCAGAAAGAATAACAGCGGTCACCACAGGACACTGGCCTATAATACGGGACCATGCAGTCAGATTTGGCATCCCGCATCCCACAAAATACGCACTGCGGCACTTATAATGAAGCCGCCGAAAAAGAAAGCCTTACAACCTTTGCGGATGTCTGGCACTAGATAGGATCACTATGGGAAAGCCCTTATTCGAGTCCCTCAAAGAGGTATTGAGGAGTAGCATTCAAAAACTAAAAACGTTTTCGAATTCCACAGCCTGGGATATAAACTCTCCACTTCGACAAACTTAAACAACCAGGCATTTGACCACGCAACACCTATCTATCTAACCTCTCTCAAGGGTTATATACATTCAACTCAGGATAAACTTTTTAAAAGAAGTATTGATAGCAAAGGTGGGGCACGAGTAAATTTTACGAAAACCTTTACAGCGGGGGGTTATAGCTTAGGTTTGATTGGACATAAAATTTCGTCGGATTTTTTACTGATGTTTCGAAAGATTAAGTTAATGTATAAGTGCTGAAAATATTAACCATCACACTTTGCATCTACAAAGGGAGCTAAGTCGTGTTAACATAATCACCCACTACTCAAACACATTTTATTAAAATCAAAATTTCGTTCGTTTTCTTTCAGTACTACATGAGCTTGGAGACAGCAATACATTTGAAGCTGGACACGCCTCTCCAAGTAGGATGCACAAGGCTTTAAGAGCTGCTGGCGCCTCGTTAACCGATTACTTTCTGCAACAGGAAAAACTAAAAGAACTAATTAACTCTGCTGATGGATTCCCTTATGATCTCATTGTTGTAGACCTGTTCCACACAGAGGCTCTTCTTATGATTGGAGAAGTTTTCAATAAGCCTATAGTCGCTATAAGCTCATCTAACTTTGAAAACTACATGACAACTTTGGTTGACTACACAGTTCCAAGTGCATGTTCGCCAATTGACTTTGAAACCTTCACACCGAAGGCTTTATTTAGCGAGAGAATTTCAAATATTTTCCAATGTGTGGAACGCAGGAGTCAGCGGAAAAAGGACCTAAGCGCACAGGACAAAGTCG